>OX463815.1:15998050-17308871 GCA_949825045.1 Argyresthia goedartella
CTGTGCACAAGTAAAAATGTAATTAACTGTTTACCATCCGATCACAGTGGTCAAACAGTTTCATTCCAAATTACTAGTGAAAATAAGACTGATCCATCATTTTATAGGCCTATTACATCCCATAGACTAGAGATGTATATGAAAAACTTAGATATGGGTTTGCCAGTACCGGATTTTGATGAACAGAACCCGAACAAAATCTATTCTGACTTCTTCAACATTATTCAAAAAGAATTCAATACAGTTTTTAAATTAAAGAAAGTCAGTGCCAACAACGGTAAATCAAAATTTAATGACTGGGCAACATTTGGAATTCGTAAAAGTAGAGCTGTCTTGTAAGATCTTTATGAACAAAAAACCTATAACTTTGATATAAAATTTCATGACTATGTTAAAAAGTATTCCAAAACTTTCAAGTTGGTTTGTAGAACTGCAAAAACTTTACACATAAATAGAAAAATACAAAATTCAAAGAATAGAATGAAAACGGTTTGGCAAATCATAAACCATGAAACTGGCAAAGTTATACCAAGGGATAATGATTTCTGCTTAAAGATAGATGATGATGTTGTTAAATCCAACCCTTACTAACAACAGAGCGTCTAAATTCATCTCCAAATGAAGCAGAGGTTTTGTTAAAAAACAGCACTAGCATCAGTAATGTAGATTTTAAATTTTATCATGTATGTCCCCAGGATATTGTCAAAACGTATAGATTACTTAACTTAAAAAATACTGAAGACCTGTGGGGTATGACAGTCAAACAAACAAATTGGTTCAATAATACTTGTTATAGCCCCCATACCTAGCTTATATATTTAATAAATGTGTTGATGATGGAGCTTTCCCAGACCTCATGAAACACAGTAAACTTATACCTCTGTTAAAGTCGGGAGACAAGGGTGATCCGTAAAATTTCAGACCAATATCGGTTCTTCCAGCACTAAGTAAAATTTTTGAAAAGATTATACTCAATCAAATGCTCTCACACTTCAACCGTACAAAACAACTCCACGCCAAGCAATACGGTTTCACTAGGGGTAAATCGACTACGGATGCAGGTATTACCCTTATATCTCATATTTATTCTGCATGGGAAGCCGCACAGGATTCTATCGGTGTTTTTTGCGATCTGTCGAAGGCATTTGATTGTGTTGATCATGACACCTTACTAATGAAATTAAATCATTAAGGAGTTAGTAATAAACCATTGGATCTACTAAGATCCTACCTAAGCAATAGAATTCAAAAGGCAGAAGTCAACGGCGTTAAATCTGATGGATCGGGGGTAAAAATTGGCGTTCTTACAAGGTTCCATATTAGGCCCTTTCTTATTCCTGGTATATATTAACGATCTGCCTTTTATGGTGGAGAAATTGACTAACATAGTGTTGTTTGCTGATGATACTTCACTGGTCTTCAAAATTGAAAGACAAAAAGAAGATTTTGATGATGTCAATTGAGTATTATCTTTAACCTTGAATTGGTTCACAGTTAACAATTTATTGTTAAATGCTGGTAAAACCAAATGTATCAAATTCTCACTTCCAAATGTCAGGCAATTTGGGACCAGTTTAGTGTTGGACAGCAATACGTTAGAATTAGTAAATGACACGAAGTTTCTTGGAAACACCATTGATAACAAATTGCAGTGGGGACACCACATAGAAAAATTGGCTGGTAAATTAAGTTCTGCGGCTTACGCTGTTAGGAACATCAGACAAAACAAGGATGTGGCTACATCTAGGCTAGTATATTTTAGTTACTTTCATAGTGTCATGTCCTATAGTATCTTGTTGTGGGGGAAAGCAGCGGATATTCAAACTATTTTTATTTTACAGAAAAGAGCTATTCGCAATTTATAATTTAAAACGCACAGACTCCTTAAGACAGCTTTTTAAAGAAATTGACTAACTAAATTGACTAACTGTAGCTAGTCAATTTATTTTCGAAAATATAATGTACGTACGAAAGAAACTTACAAAATTTCCCAAACTTAGCGATAGCTGTAATGTTAACCTAAGAAATAATCACAGACTACTTGCGCCCCGGTTTAGACTCGCGAACCTTAGCAATTCTTTCAAGGGTCAATGCATTCTCTACTACAACAAGATACCTCTGGAGATCTTGAAATTGCCATTTGAGCAATTTAAAAACCATGTTAAAGCGACTTTGTCGAAAAAAGGATATTACAATGTTCAAGATTACTTAAATGATGGGTCTGTATGGGGTTAATCTGGCTCAACACAGATCTTGCTGTTAATAATTTTGTAATTATTTATTCCTGCTTATTAATTATGATAATGACTAAATATTATATTTTGTATTAGTTAAGCATAAGCAATTTTTAAAAAGAGATCTAAAAATCAATCTGTGGGAGTTTCTACGCCCTTCTTCTCCCACAGTGGTCCAATGTAGAGAAGTGGCAATAAATGACGATTGCTAAGTATATATAAATATCTACAGTAATAAAGACATTTGGAATTTGGAATTTGAGCTTCAGGTCAGCCGGCAGCACGCCTGCCAGTACCGGTAACCAGTAATTATTAAGACAAGCGTACATGACACATGCAATGCAACCGTATTTAAGTAATCATATTGCAACCTGTAGAATACATAGTATTAAGAGGTTCCGGTGGCCATCTGTGGTCTTCATCATCAGTTCCACTTCACAAAATGATGCTTTCGGAGAGTAAACGTACAAAAAAGAAATAAAACGCTCCATTAACCTTCTGATCTCCGAAAAATCAGGACAAAGCTACATTAAGCGCTAACGGCACTTTGTGCAACCAAAAATGTGCTTTATTGGCTAGTTTGACATTACATTAGTTAAACTAAAATGAAGTTTTAAAAAGTTTTAAATCTCATCAAATTTGTTTTGTGCAATGACTCTCACTGCTATTCAATTTATCCTTTCTATCTTTGGTTTAGTGGATTTCTTCCACTCTTGTTAGAGATAAGCTTCCATTTGTCAATATCTATTTCACTCCACTGCTGGGAAATATAGTAAAAGACATATAAATAATGGCGCCACAAAGCAATGAATACATAGTTAACCAGGACAACAATACATTTCTGACCTGGGTTCTGCCACATGTCAACAGATGGCTCTTCATGCCGCATCGGTATTTATATTTATAGGTGCGTCATGCTTTTGCGTCGGTAAAAGCGTGCCTGTCTTGAGCTGGAGAATCAGAGAGTTTCGTTCATCTGAGGGCGGATTCGGTCAAACGGAGCAAAGAGGAGGAATTCCAAACCTAATTTATCTAAAAATTATTTTTCTGTATAATTAATTTTATTTAGTAATCGTGAAAAGCACTATGTAATGTCTCGGCCAAAAGTGCAATAGACAACAATATAATATTATGTATGCTTGTAATGTGAATTTTCAAGTCCAATAAATATTACGAAATATACGATTTAATGAAACATAAGTGTTTAAGGTCGTCTTTAAAATGTAAAGCTCGTTTCTGTAAACTGAGCGTGTGTGCGTTAGTCTCGCTCTGAATCCGCCCGACCGGTTTGTAGTGAAGTGGATCTGGATAAATATAATTTAAACACAACACGCCCATGTTAAATAGGTATGCAATAACCTTGCCATGCTTGACTTCTCCACTTGACGGTGTTTTATTTAACCTCTTGAATACCACCAGCGTTAGATAACGCCACTATTCCGTTATAGGTTTTAAATTTTATTACCAAGGCATAAGGAGGAGGCCCATACCCAACAGTGGGTCCCCTGACAGGTTGACGATGATGATGGTGATGATGATGACGGCATAAAGTTCAAAATCGCGACCCATCCCAACTAACCTCGGTTTTGAGAAGTTAAGCTATGTTTAAACTGTATGAAGCGGCTGCCGAAATTCTGGTACAAGTCAGCCTGAGATACAAAGACCAGAATAAACGACAAAACTGATGTTGTAATACAAAAATGATATTTACACTTTTGACGCAGCTAAGTATGTATGGAATATACATAGATGCAGCTTTGATTCTTAAAGCCTCTGCTCACCAAGACCACAGCCACAAAGGCTTTTATCCAGTTGGTTAGGCCGCTACCAGGCTTGTTTCGCGATAATCGTGTACTAGTCGTTGAGCAGGTGGCATTGGTGCTGACGCCTTTAGCCTTGAGGCGGCGTTCCTAACTTAGGGAACGAGCACCTCTCTGACCTGCATTTGGCTTATTTTTGGTGCAAGAAATTTTCCAACGCGGCCTGCACTGCCCAGATAAACCCGAGGAACCTCATTATTATTATTAAAGTAAAGTAAAATGTGGATGACGCTAGCAATAGCATAAGTTAAGTATGCTAAACCTTAGAGATAAATAGCGAAATCTGTCTACTATCTATCGAAGTTGTTGAATTAAGGTAGGTAGTGATATAAATATAACATAAATATAACATAAATATAAACATTGACATACAGGCACATACATTGCTTCTGGCCCCACACTAGCATAGCCTGTGTCGTGAGAACCAGACACAGCGATGTCACACACAATAAACATCCAAGTTCAAGGTTTTTTTTTCTTTACCCCAGCCGGGGATCCAATCCCGGGACCTCTCGCATGGAAGGCCGTAACGGCTGCGCCACAGAGGTCGTATATAAAGAATTATTCAAAAACCATGTTTGGATGGAAAAAAAATGGACGGGGCAAGTTCCTTCATTTACGTGTAACATTTCATTAACGAGTGCTATTTTAAGAGCACAAACAAGCGATAAACTACTGTTTCTAATAGATTTACCCTCGGGAAAGCAAAACGGGTTAAATACTTGCCTTGCACATTACAATATGCCCTGAAATCTAAATAACTAAACTAAAATAACAGTTGATGGGTATGTACATATGTTGTCTTATGTCTTAGTTGGTCAATTTTTTTGCGATTATTCGATATATTTTCATTTCGTAATGAATTATTTTTGAGGTAACTGTTGAAAAGTAACTTTTTGATACGACGTTATATAAATAATAAGTTAAGCTATGTTTTTGGGTTATGGCTTCTTCTATCGTGTGTTGCCACAATAATTCCGCCAAAGTCTAGTGTTGAGAACTTGAGACCCGCACAATGGGAAATCACGTGGGACATAATAAATCCTTACAAATATTATCTATACACGGATACATGCTGTTCGTATCAAACACAGCACAGACGGCCTGCAACTGCTAGACAGCAAACTTAACGAGGCTTGCTATCGCTGTGGCCTGAAAATAAGCGTGAACTAGACCGAAATCATGGCCTTGGGATCGCAAGGGGGCAGGATAACATGGAGCACCACTCTGGCTAACAACAACCTCAAGAAAGTGTCCAGGTTTCGGTACGGGTTCTTTGTTACGCCTGGGTGGCACGATTACTTTTGAATGCGACCTAGAACCGGAAATGAATTGTTGAATCGGTGCAGCCTGCGCGGCATTTGGGAAACTGCGAGTAAGTATTCCGCTCTCAGAACGTTAAGCTGCCCACAAAAACAGCTGTATACCTCGCGATTGTTCTCACGAATCCATTGTACGCTTTCAAAACTTGATGTCTGTAATGCAAGCATAGCCGTACCCGAGAGTTAGGTGGGATAGAGGCACCTGATGAGAAGACAGCTGCGGTGGTGCAGACACCTACGACGGATGCCAGAGAACAGATTGGCCTAGCGCATATTATTATGCTCTGAGTTGGAGGACGGGAAGCAAAAACATGGCGGCGAAAGGAATATTCAAGGATTTCATCACCCGTAAAAATTTGAAGTAGATCCAACCAAATGGGAAGAATATGCAGACAACCGACCTGAATGGAGACTCTCTATTCAACGTAAGGTTTTCCAGTTTGAGAGCAAACAAAGAGCTGACCTCTACACTAAACGTGATGTGATCAAGGGCAGACCATCTACGGCCCGACATTGTTGCAACTACGTTCGAGAAATACTGACTTATCCTTTATATCAGCGAATGTTCAAAGCTAAGATAGGCTACATGAGCCATACGAGGGCACACCAACGAAGCTCTCAAAAGCCGAAATAGTCGCTGAGACTAAAAACGATCAGAACCATCATCATCATAATCGGATCAACTTGGACTGTATATTTATTTAAATAAACAAATGTAGGAAGTGACTGTTGTCAAAATGCCTAAGGCGTCAAAACTAACATAGATTCATTTTCAAAACTAACCTCGTTAAACCGATGATTGGAATATCGGTTTTTATCGACTTGATATTTTTCCAATTTTACTGTATCGATGTTTACAACACTAGCATAAAAAATACGAATCCAACTATTATTTTGTTCAGTTATTGAAATTCCAGTACAGATACTCTATTCAGGGCATCAATTTAGACAGCTCCAAAGCCATACATACATTTTTGACATCTGCATTGAAAAATGGGTGTGCTTAATAAGTACCTAATAAGCAATGAACGAGAGCAGCTGTTTGTGTCTATTGAAGTCAAACATAGATCATAATAAGGACATGCTCCGGAATTCTGACTACTATCCCGGGATATTATTAAATATAAACTAATTTTAATGGAATCATGAATAATTAAATGAAGCACATGTTGTCTAGCCGTACTCACGCACCGAAAACGATAACCGGGTCGGTTACTAAAAATAAAGTTGCTCCTATCAAACCCGATTCACAGTGAAAGTAGTAACATTTCATTACCCCGCCCCTACGTCATCCTAAGTTAATAATAATAATAATAATGGAGCTGGGCAGGCCATGTGTGTCGAATGCACCCAGACAGGTGGACGAGGATAGCCACTGAATGGGTGCCTACAGACGGACACCGGCGCTGAGGAAGGCCCAGAAGGAGATGGCGGGACAACCTGGACACGTTCCAACCAGAGTGGGTCAATCTATGACTAGAGATGTGTGGGCTCGACATGGGGAGGCCTTTGCCCAGCAGTGGGACACACTTTAGGATATGTTAAAAGAAAAAAATATCTTGGACAAACGTAGGCTAGCTGCTCGTGCCTTGTACTTCGTTGCTAAGCTATTGTATGTATTGTAGGAATTATTGAGTGTTGGTGTTTATTGAACGCAACTACAATGTCTACAATGTCTATTAATCCCTCACCGACCCATGTATATCCGACAACACATTTTCCCGTTATGGGTTTTGAAATTTTATTACCATGGCCTCTTACGGGTAATAAAATTCAAAAAATAGCCAAAAAGGGTTGGGTCGGTGTGAGGTTAAATGCTTTTATTTAGTTTCACCTGTCCCGGGATCTGTCTGTAGGACGGTCTGTAATTGAATCTTGCAGGTTAAATATGACCCACTTCCTGGTTTCCAGCTGAGCTGTGCATGCACATTT
This sequence comes from Argyresthia goedartella, assembly GCA_949825045.1. Lineage (NCBI taxonomy): Eukaryota > Metazoa > Arthropoda > Insecta > Lepidoptera > Argyresthiidae > Argyresthia > Argyresthia goedartella. The sequence goes on from OX463815.1 coordinate 16,005,359, forward strand.
AAATCCGATGACGAAGCAATATTTTCATGACCTGGAGTTGTACTGATGATGGAGCAGGAATATGACCATGGGAACTCTGTTATAAAACGATACAATCCCATCAAGTGTGACTCGTTTGGTTCATCTTGAAAAGTGCTTGGTGACATCCAGGGTATGATGATGGAGCTGGAAGGTGCACATAGGTACTCTGTAATGATTCGACGCAACCCCATCAATCTTTGCTTCGTCTTGACAAGTAATAGAGTTCATTTTTAATAATAAAATTAATTTTGATATATGCGATACAATTTACTTCATAACCTTCCAAAATATCTTTGAGTTTTCTCTTGTAACTGTAACTACGTTTGATTTTTGTTTTGTATTCATTATACAATTTTCTGGTATGACTTTTCAATCGTACTTTTGTAATGAATATTGTGAATGAACCACAAATTCCTATTTATCTATCATAAAGGAAAGTATTATAGTTCGACACGAAGTCTTGAACTTTTCAATAACAATGCAACGTTATCTGATAATTCACTAATCATGCACTGTGCTTTAGTTAAAATATTTTTGTGACCTACAAACCAAACCACGGTTTTCTTGCACACTTTATATTCGCGACGAATGCGCCGACGCAGCGTATTTTCGTTGTATAGGCCATTACGCTCTCACAGTTCTCGTGTATATTTCGGAATAATGAAACTCAGATCTGCAACTACGAAATATACACGATTTTTGCGGAATTTTCGTGTATAGTTTGTAGTGAATGCGTTCGAAAGTTTAGTTTCAAACTGTACAGTGTCACTTACGCACGCTATCAAAGGTATATATGGTAATATATGGGTTTATTAAATTGCACATTAAAAAATACTGAGTTGCACAGCAAAAAAGGATCAACAAACACACTTAAAATATGTTACGCGTACTTAAGTTTATGTTTTAAGTATTTTTGTTCTTACATGTTCAACCTAACACGAAAGATGAAGAGGGCTTCGCCTCGCTCACCCCCCTTTACCCTTCGCCTAAGCTACCGCAGTGTTTTCCCTGATATTTGCTGTGCAAATCAGCGATGAATATCAGAATTACATGCAAATCAGTATTTTTGATGTGGGGTTTAATATTTCCCTTAAGTAATTCTGATATTAATCGCTTATTTGCACAGGAAACATCAGGGAAAACACTGCGGTAGCTTAGGTGAAGGGTAAAGGGGGTCAGCGACGTGAAACCTCCTTAATTTGACTTTGACTTTGTGTTTGACTTTGACTTTAATCCTTCGTGTTAGGTTGAACATGTAAGAACAACAAAAAATACTTAAAACATAAACTCAAGTACACATAAAATATTTATTCAAAAACAAGGGTTACATTGGGGATTTACATTGGGTAATAGCGAGGTATACAACGGAACCATAAATTTGGTGTAGAACATTCCGAAGTATACACGTATTGCGGTGTAATGCTGATAGTTCGGAAGACGTCGGAGAAAACATTGCGTTCCAAAGTATACGCGATAATTTACAGACCCCTGCGTAATGGCCTTGTATATTATGGAAACACGCGCCGACGCAACAGTAAGGTTCTCCCTCCACAAATGTATGCAAAATATAGAGCCAGAGAAATTGTTTAAAAGTTTAATAAAAGTCGACAGAAATGAGAGACATCTCAAATTGGTTTCACCCGCGGCGTAGTTGTTGTCGCCTGTCGAGAGTCGAAAAATGTAAACTTGCCTTCAAAGAAGAGCGTTGGTCGGAAGTAGGACACGAAAATGAATATCTGCGAGTGGCAACTGGTACTCAAGATAAAAGGCTGCGTTCAGAGCTCTGTAGCAGATGCTGAGTCAAAGAAAATGCTATTTTATTTGCCCTTGTACAGTTTTCGTTCATGGTTCACCAATTTATTTGAAAAATTGATCGCAATATTTAATCTTCATAATTCATAACATCTTTATTGCACAAAAACGACATATAGGAAAGTAAATATGTTATTACATACGAATAGAGCACAAGGGCGAGCTTATCTTTAACAAGGGATCTCTTTCAGCAAACCAAGTAAGGATGAGGATGAGTAAGTTTCTGTTTTGTCGTGAACAGACTACATATGTATGGAGTTGTCAAACTTTACTCGAGTTAAGTCTTATTCCACTTTCTGGCTAGTGGCACTTAAAAAAGCACAGTGTGCACCCCGGCAGCGGAACTTAGAATTTCACCTTCAGCTTACTTTTAGCGGAATAGGGTTCAAATCCTAAAAAGGCTCTTAATAGATCTTTATCTAAACACATATCATAAACCCTCTTTACTGCGTTCAAAAACCGCACGTTACGATCAGCATTACGTTAAACTACTTGGTAAAAACTCGTTTCGTATCTGGAAAACTACACATAATGGTCATTATGTGTAGTTTTTCTACATATAATGACATTCAAATTTCGAACGCCGACGCCCACCCGCGTGCCATCCCTAGTTTGTCTGTGAAGTTGGTACTGACATTCAAATTTCGAACGCCGACGCCCGTCTGCGTGAAGTTGGTACTAAAGAACAAGCTAAACAATTGCAGAACCACAATGCCGGTCAAACATGCGGTTCCTGAACACATCAAAGAGAGCTTATGATATGTGTGTAGATAAACTAGTATATGTAACTGTACATAATTAGGCATTAAAACTCTCGAGTGATATTATTATGAAACTCGCCTTCGGCTCGTTTCATAAACCCACTCTCAAGTTTTAATGCCCTCCATTATGCAGCAGTCACATAAACTACTATTAGAGGACTAATAGAGCAACAAAATATCATAATATTTCTAACGATGAAATATATATAACAAGCATATAAATTCAAATCAATTGGGAAATTGTAAAATGTTTTATTGTGAAAAACATATTTTGTGATACACTCGGGGGAGACTTTTCTATTGAACAAAAATTATCTGCTGCTGACACTTCGCAATAAGAAAATTATGTTTTAGTCCGCCGAAATACTTTTTAAATACCTTCGGCGTTGTGATTATTACATAGTACGCTGCTATGAAAATAACCTAGAATACGTTTCTAATAAAAACGAGAAGGCTAAATAACCATTCCGTCATCTCATAAAGCTTTATACTACGTTAACGCTTGTGCAACGTGTATCTGGGTTTATGGCCCAATTCAACACGCCACATTCGTATTTCGACGTCCATGTTATTACAGGAGGCCCTTTAATGCTTCTGGCATATTTATTGACTGATCCGATTTTGCTGAGGGTAAAATAAAATATTATGGCACAGTAGAGCTCTCTAATTGACCGAGCGAGCGAAGCGTCCGGTTTCGAGATTTACCAAAAGTGCTTTTGTCCGTATGTCCGTTCTATAGGTCGCAATTTACAAGCGATTTTGACGAAAATTAGCAAACAAGTTCCTTGATTTAATTAAACATTTTAGTCCGTCGCAGTTTTTGATTGACGGTAAAATAGGGGGGGGGGGGGACTGAGTCATCATCGATCATCAATATTCTATTGTACTTCTAGCAGACCAACAAGCTTGAAATTTTAAACAACACCACTCTTGTTTAGTCTATAAAGCCAGGAAAAATTAAAACGATCCGTAATTTCCGCTCTCATTTTTATGTTTACCAATGCTCTAATCGAATGTTCTGGGTAGTTTCATAGCTTTAATGTTTACCTATATGATCAATAGATAGCATAGGGTGTATCCTGCATCGCGGTATGCTTATTTTTCCGCTGTGATGTATTAGCTAACATGATTGGCGAATAATACAGGCGAGTTATACATCTTTATCTACACACGTATCATAAACCCTCTTTACTGCGTACAAAAACCGCACGTTACGATCAGCATAATGTTAAACTACGTGGTAAAAACTCATTTCTTATCTGAAAAATTACACATTATGACCATAATGTGTAATTTTTCTACATATTATGGCATTCAAATTTCGAACGCCGACGCCCGTGCGCCCTGCGTGAAGTTGATACTTCAGAACAAGCTAAACAACTGCAGAGAAACAATGCCGGTCAAACATGCGGTTCCTGAACACACCAAAGAGAGCTTATGATAGATATGTGTGTAAATAAACTAGTGTATGTAACTGTACATAATTAGGCTTTAAAACTCTCGAGTGATATTATTGTGAAGCTCGCCTTCGGCTCGTTTCATAAACCCACTCTCGAGTATTAATGCCCTCCATTATGTAACAGTCACATAAACTACTATTTTGTTCAGAAGATTTATATCACTCTTTTACATCTTTAAATCCCAAGTAATTCACTGATCGAAAATAAATCAAGAATCACTACATCATACATCCCTACATCAATACGTCACTTTCAACGCGTCTTGTACACATACACCGATGAATTTAAAAAAATACGAAAACATTTTGTCTCAATGACAGGAGAAATAGTTTCCTATGCGGGATCTGACGAAAATTCAACCGGTCATTGTATGCGCTACTTTGCACAAGAAATCAGTTGTTGCGTTGAAGACGCGATCTTTCAAAAACGAAGCGCGAGCCGAATGTTTTCGCTCGTTCGCGCCCTACTTCATGCTTCTACGATTCGTAGCGCTAAGGATTTAAAGATTGATGTATTTGGAAAACGAATGATTTACTGAGTGAATGCTTCTTTTGGAAGAGTTTTATGTATCACTCCTTTAAATATTTTTTATGTATCACACCTGAGTAACACATGTCTAGTCTACTGTTCTCACAGAATCACTAGTGTTAGATCAAGTGTTAGATCATCACTCATCCATCATTTGGTAGTAACAGTGTACTATTGGTAGAAATAGTTCGGGGCGTGGCCTAGTTGGTTTCATGCTTGCTTCTCACGCAGAAGATGCAGGTTCGAATCCCGGTGCTGACCATGTACCAATGTGATAAGTAAGTTAGCCTTAAGTTACGGACGTTCTAACGGTGCTGGAAGACAATGTGAGGAAATCTTCAATCTCCATAGCTGCGGCGACGGGCTAGCCCCCTATTACGCCAAATGGAGAATCGAAAAAGTGGCTAAAAGTTGGCACAATCGTGCCTCTGCCACCCCGTATGTTAAGTTACATTATGTTATGTTAGAAGAGATGGCACAGTTTCGTAAAAAAATAAAGGCTATCAATTTTAATTTCAGCTGGGATAAAGCGAATTTTGTTTGCATTTATTAGCATGCATTTGAGACTGCGCTTTACTCAGTGTAAATAGGTAAAATCTCTTGGCATATTTTAAAGTTTAATCCGTTTCAGTGACAAAGCAGTTCCACTATGAATAAACGTTTTTATTTTTGTCTGTATTTTAATTTACGGCACTAAATCGACACTGAGATTGACAATAATGTTTATTAAAAAAATTGATAAAATTTAAAAAACTAAGATAAAATACATTTCATTGTCTTTTCTCTTTTTCACATCAACAAATAGAGTTACTACATAGAAATTGAGCGTCGAAACACACAAGAAATAGCGAACGGAATGTCGAATATTTTGCTCTGCAATATCGTACTAACAACTGCGATGCTTTCATGGTTCCTAAAGAATAAATGCCCTTCACAAATACTTGAGAAGAACTAAATCGTTCCCAGGTGCAGTTTAAAATGCAGCTCTCCTCCCTTATTGCTTTGTAAATGGTAACAGTCAGATAAAAGCGCCTGGCCTCCGATAGCGAAGTTACGTAACACCGGTCGATAGAAGGACCGCCCAAATGAATGCGCGCTCACCGAGACCCCAAATAGCAGTATTACCAGTCATTACAGTCCATTTTGAATTGAGCTTTCGGAAACTGTGTGGTCGGCAGAGAAACCACACAAAATCAAACCGACTGCAACATTCGATATTGGACGCTGTAAATTAACATACTCAGAACTTTACATACTGTGTATCTACAAATAAATGGCAAATAACATCACTTTAACATACTCAATCTACAAAACTTACTAATATTTCTAAATAAAGAAGTATAATTGTATATACCACCCATAGTAAGAAAATCTTTCCGGAAAATTGCAGAACCGTTTTCGTGATAAATCCGCCGAGAATAAAAGCGTAGTCTGAATTAAAACCAAAACGTAGGTACTGAGCAACGCCTATTGCTCCGTGGTAGCCGAGGTGGCAGTCTCGGTGGCACGGCACAGTGCCAAAGCAATTAAACCGGCGGCCCGCGCTCCCGTCTGCTGCCGACAAATTACACCCTTTGCTTGCACTTTTTTGACGTGAAAGGGTCATCGCTGAAGGACGGTTTACTAGGACAAGTAAAGGAGGTTTGTTGGAACCCAGGTACATCTAGAGAAGGTATCGCATAGAGGCGGCAAATCCGTGTTATGTCATTTTCGTTCACTTGTTTCTATTCCATTAATTATTTGGTTAAAACAAATGAAATGACAGTAGGAACTGGCAATACCAGAGTGTGCATAATCGTATTTTACGATCACGGAGACTCTCCATAATAAAATGCAAATATTACACAACAATTTCATCAGCAGTATATAGTAAAACATGAATACTTATTAACACAATTATGATGTTTTACTTGAACAATGGCGCGGAAAAATCTTTATACCCTCTATCAAAAATATATCCACAGGTATTTATTTACCTTCAGACATGATCTGTGTACACTTAGAAGCGTTTCCTCCACAAGCGCTCGAGGCAGAAAAATATTTCCTGAACAAAAACGATGAAATAGAAAGAAAAGACTAGCATGTTTAAAATCAACAATCGAGTCAGAATAACATCCGTAACAGTCACGGTTTCCCCAATTTTTACCTATGAATACGAAATGTCGACTTACGTAGACTCAGTGAATAAATTTAAAAAATTGTGAAGAACAAATCTGACTGGTAGTTTGGAACAATAGGCAAGCGTCTCACAATATCCTTAACTTGACATGCGTGCTCACTCCTGTGTTTAATGTGTCGAACCATTAAAACAACTTGACGAACGTGACTTTTTATAACAGTGGCTTTTAAAATGTGGATAGTTGTGGAGATATACATTCTTTTTAATGTTATTTTATTGTTTGTTGTTCATAAAAGTAGGGAGGAGAAACTAGAACATTTTTTTTTCTTTAAAAAACGTTTACTTTTTACTGCATCAACCTACTTATCGTTGCAAATGTTAATTGGTCTGGGTACCTTAAAAAAACATATTTCTGGAAATATTTCTGATGAGTACATACAACATAGCTTTTCTCCTTCTCAACTTTTAGAACTTAAAAAATGTACTTAACATGTTGTTACAAAATTAAAACTTCTAATAAGTACGTATCTAATTATGTTAACGATCATTATCCACCATACTGTCAACCTACCTAAGTATATAATAAGAACCATTTAATTAAAACTTAGCTTTTGCACAAAATAGTTGTGCTTTTGTTTTCCTAATGCCTTTGTCAAAATATCTGCTACATTCTCGTTTGAACTAACATACTTTACAATTATTTCACACTTTAAAATGATATTTTATTTTGATATGTATATCTCTTAATGTTTTCATTTGACTTCATTAATTTAATCGCACGTTGATTATCTACAATTAACATTGACTTTGACAGACAGTTAAAATCTTGCAGCAAACCCTTAAAATAAATTTACCCTGCAGACGCTAGAGCCGGAGCTATATATTCAGCTTCGGCCGTTGATACGGCGGCAACATTTTGTTTTTGTCGGTGACAACAACAACAACAACCAGGGCAACAAACTGTTACCATAGAAGACTACAGAACAACTCACGCTTTTCCTGTCTGTTCTGTCGCCAGCCCAGTCATATAACCAACCAGTTATATAACCAAATAAGCGACAGCTGCTACCCCATTTATATACGATATATTTCGATTTCGTTTGATTTAGATAGCGTCTACACGCTTAGCTGCTTTCCAAGTCGGCCTGTCCAAAAATATACTTGAAAAGGACACTGCAAAGGAAATATAAGGTCTCTCGAAGCAGCTAAGATTATAAAACCACCTATGAGCTCACGCTATGGAAGGTCGAACGGTATACCTTCATTATCATCTGCTGCAAAATTCACTTCCATTGGCGTGTCCGCTGCTTTGCAATCTGCCATGTTAAATTTATCAAGGAGTTATATTTATTCGCGAATCTTGAGAAATTGAAATCCTTTCGGGCGTTCTCACAATATCCAATCCCAAGTAAGCACTTAATTCCCCCACATTGCATTAATTTTTTAATAATATCTTTCGTTGCAGCATTTGACGGCTTGTTTTAATCTATACAGTGATCTTATTAGTTTCAAAACTATTCCTTTTTCAACTTTTACTCCTAAGGGTTGTTTTATCTCAACGTCTTCCTTTAAAATACCGTTTAACAAGGCCTTTGGGACATCTAATTGTTTCATATGCAGATTATTTTGTATGGCTTGGTTCAGCATCATTTTTCAATCAATTGTAGGCATAGAGCTACTGGTGAATAAACATTCAATTATGTTTATTCTTGAAACCCTTTTGCCACTATTCTGGCCTTATTTGAACCATCTCTCTTGGTAGTGAATAGCAATTTGGTATCTTTGGCCCTTTAACTTTAGGCAATTCTGACTCTTCCCAAGTTCCCAAGAATTTTACAGAATTAAAATCTTTATCTATCGCGTCTTGCCATTCGACAGTTTCTTTATAAGACCCTGGATCACCCATACACAAACAGTAGGCTACACCTCGCTCATATAGTGAGCACGATAGTTAAATCTCTGAATGTTAACGCTGACAAAAGGTATATTGTGTAAATCTCTCGCGTCGGTAGACATCAGTCTGGGGAGTCGGGCGCGAGACCTCGCCCTATCGTTGTACGCTATTCACGCTGCGCACCCCATGATCAACTTCTGAATGTTGCACGCGTTCGTCGTCATATTACCACTGACCAAGTTGGTGTGGCTCGAATACTGATGATCAATTAACATCAATTAGCATCCGAGCAATAATTATCGTCGCCTATATGCTATGACTAGAGCTGCAAAAAAAGAACATAAATACAAATACGTATGGTCCAGAAATGGTCAAATCCTTGTCAGAAAGGTGGAGCGCAGCCCTATTTTCAGAATCAATTCTAAAGAAGACATAGAGCGTCTGCGTAGAACATTCCAAAAAATTTAAAATGCCATCGTGTTCATTTATTTTCTGGTCAATCTTAAGTTCTGGTAAATCTTATACTACAAATATATAAAACAAACAAATATACTCTATATTTGTTTGTTTTACATCTGGTATTTTCGAAGATGTGTTTTATTGCTTTTATTCGAATTATTACAAATTGTTCACACAGATCAGCTCAAATATTTTCTACAAATTTTCAAAAATGTTATAATTGCTCCCTTTGCCCCATATATTTTTGCAACACTTAAATTAACTTACCAAACTTATATGAAATATTTTATATATGTCTTCCCAGTAATATTTTTTATTTCATTTAAAAAAATATAAGGTGTGTAGGCACCTTTCTGATCCTGATGAGAAAAGCAAAAACTTTTTAATTCTTTCTAACAGCGGGAATGTTCCGGCCTCAGAATAACAGTTTTTTGATACGAACGTCTTTTTGCCAGCAAGAGGTGGATGAAACCGTTGTCGCCAAAGTTATCTTGTCGTTCCAATCCAATGCCGATGGCTCTGATGAAATTAATATGGACATGATACTGCTAACTTTACCTTTTACCTTACCTGTCATCATCAAAATCATAAATAAATATATCTGTTCTGCTACATTACCCTCTCCATGGAAAACTGCTCTTGTCACACCCATACCCAAGAAATGTAATCCGAAAAAAAAAATTAAGTTCTACGGCCAATCAACATTGTACCTTACCTCTCCAAAGTGCTCGAAAGAATAGTTTTCTGGCTCCTAGCCGAATATGTTTAGCGAATAGTATCCTTCCTGTAGCTCATGCTGGATTCCGTAAAGGAGTGAGTACGAGCACTGCCCTACTTGATGTTATTGACAATGTCTTGCTCGCAGAGGAGGCAGGACAAGCCACTCTGCTTACTTTGTTAGATTTTTCTCGGGAATGCGACCACATCAGCATCCCTTTACTATTAAATAAAATGTCATATTATGGATTCACCACTCCAACCATTTTTTAGTTTGAGAGTTACTTATCGATAGATTCCAAGCACCTTAAGCATTGGACGTGGTGGCAGATCTCGTGACAAACCCGTGAGCAGAGGAGTACCACAGGGCACAATTTTAGGCCCACTTCCATTCATTATTTACACTGCCGATATGATTAACCACATTAATAATAATTACTGTAAATATAATACATTCCTGAAGATCCAAAAAATGTCTCGACTGCACTCAATAAACTAAATGAAGATCTTGATAGCATTTCTCAGTCGTCAAGTCGTAATGCGCTACTACTCAATCATGTACTTCAGACTGCTTTGCAACATCCTAAAGATGAAATTCTTGGTGGGAATGTGGAGTATGTCACTAAAGCAAGGAATTTGGGCTTACTCATGGATAATAAGCTTAGGTTCGAAGAACATGTTCTGAGCATTGTGAAAAGTTGTATGTTCCGGTTGTAAGTACTTGAACTATGAAATTCGCTCTTTTCTAAGCAAGGAACTACGCTTGACACTATGTCAATCGCTTATTTTATCTAAATTAAACTACTGTGATGTCGTTACAGGTTCACGTTTATTATCCACGTCAAAACGTGCCTTACAACGAGTGCAGAATTCTTGCATCAGGTTTTGCTATAAAGTTCACCACGTAGTCATATAACGCCTATACTAAATAATAAAGGTCTACTTAATATGGAATCCCGTAGAAACCTTCATCTTGCCACCTTAATTTTATCACTGATTAAAAAGAAAAAACCCTTATACCTCCATGAAAAACTATCATGGAAAACGTATAGTTTTAATTCGAGGAATATTAATAGTTAACTCTTAACACCTTATCACAAAACTAGAGCTTTTGAAGGGAGTTTTCGCTATCAGGCAACTAAATGCTGGAAAAATCTCCCTCCACCACTTCGTATTCCTACTATTTTGGCTCTGTACGTTTTAAGAAAATGTACAAAGTAATTTTACTAGATAAGCAAATGTTGCTCTCATAGTGAAGGCTTCCTGCGGGTGATATTACTTAGGTGTATATTATATTATTTCTCATTTTATTATTTTATTTCATTTAGAGGTATTTTATTTATATACTAATATAAAAATTTACTTTATTTTAATGCTTTATCCATTATGTATATTGTTATTATTTTAAATATTTATTAAAATCGTTATCTTAATTATTTATATTGTGTGTGGTCAAGTGTTGACTAAAGTATTTGGAAATGCAATCGATATGTATGATTTATGCTGTTCATCTTTTGAGCTGATTGTATTTTGTATAAATTTTAATTTAGTTTAAGTTAAACGGCAATCATGTCTTTGGTGCTTTTGCAGTCCCGGGATCTGTCGAGTAAAAGGGTTCGACCGAAAATTTGCGTTTTCTTCCTTGGGAATAAAATTATTGCTCAGTTCGTATGTTTTTCAGTGTTGTAGACAATACACAATAACTTAGTCTTATGAAAATGTTATTGCTAGCTTAGACGTATACTAGTTATAAGTGTAGTTTTATAAGCATGTTTTTAGTTATAAAGGACATTTTTTCTTACTTTTAATTGCAGTGCTATTTTTTTTGTTATAGTATCATGTAACCATGTAGTTGTGTACTTTACATTTTGAATTTTTTTTTCTCTCTCCCTCTCTCTCTCTCTCTCTCCCTCTTTCTCTCTCTCTCTCTCTCTCTCTCTCTCTCTCTCTCTCTCCATATGTTTCATAATCTTCTAATATTTTTGGAGACCTGACAATTAGGCCGCTTCATGTTTTTACTACATTTTCATCTGCAACGTCGTTTCTCTCAATTATGCCTTCTTCAGCACCGTCCTCAAATAATTCTTCTCGTTCAAAAGTTCTTTATCAACATAGCATTATCTATCACCGACAACCTCTTTTCTGTCTTCATTTTCTTGGTGAGGTTCAGCACCATTCTTATTTGCCTGATTGATACATTACTTGCTCAGGTTCAGTAAACGTTATCATTTTCTTGATTATTTAAAAAAAAGAGCAGCCTATGACATGTTGAATCCCTAGTTACTCACGGAAGTCTCCATATTCCTCTTTATTGTTAGAAAAACAAATATTTACGTCTGTACACTATTTTCTTTATTTTTCCAGTTGCTAAAACTGACATAACAAAACAACAGCTTTATTCATCCTTTATAAACTATATATAAGCGTTTACTTACATTTATGTCATAACGTCATCACATTGATCTCGGATGCTGTGAAATAAAAACACTTCGTCATTGGGATTATAAAATTTTAGAAAACAGTAGATTTATAAGCGGAGTTTTGTTTAAAAGGTATTTTGTTAGTTTATCCACATAAATATATTAACAGTTGTTCAATCTAGGATGAAAATTAGTATTTAAAATTACATTGTAAATTTAATCAGCTGTTAGAAAACTCTTCTCGAAAACGACTTGTCGAAAATATCATCGTACACACGTTGTTCGTTGAGAAGCTCTCCTGGTTTATCATCATCACCGTCACTATCACTTCACCATAAGCAGTATGACAGCAAGAAATCATATCGCAACCTGTTGGATACCTAGTATTAAGCAGTTCCGGTGGCTATCTGTCATCCCATCATCATTTCCACCTTACAAAGTGATACTTTCCGAGCGCGAGTTCTTATGAAATACATAAAAAAACGTCTGCCTATAATATTTTAAGAGTTCCTTCGTTTTGAACACTACATCTTTGTATGATCTGCCTATAATATTTTAAGAGTTCGCTCTTTTTGGACACTACAGCTTTCTATGATCTGGCTAGACAATATGGCAGGTCTTTATTATCACAACATGATGGAAAGCAAACCTAAATTGTATATATTTTTTATGAAAATTTTGCTGAAATTTTTAATACACAAGAAACCCTGAAAACAACGAAAGTTAGTTTTTATCATGTTTTGAAGCCCTTAGACTTTGAGAGCGACTGAAATTCGGTTTTTATTTTCATAGGATCTGAACTTTATTACCAAGCAATAAGATTCGAAATCCAAGGTTTTTTATGGTTGTTTAGATCACTGGCTATGGTCGAGTAATTTCATGATTTCAGACAAACTAATGAATAAAGTTACTTGTACCACTTGATAATTTTGGGTGTGGCGTTAAAATTGCACGACTCTGCCATCCCTCCACCTGACGATTTACTTACCCTAACCGTACAATATATGTCATCGTTTTTTAACTTTTTTGTGAAAACTATTATAAATATCATAAAAGTGACAAAGACATGTATAATCAAGGGAATATTTCCTACAACTCTTGTATCAACCTCTTTTTTATGAAATCGACAGTTTCATGATTCTAGGTCCATGGGTAGTTCCTTATAGGATACATTTTGATTCCCTAAAGAGAGTCGAATTAAGCGGCAATAATATAACTTATCTTTTTATTGCGTTCACTTAGAAGTTTGTTATTTTCGCAGTTGTCTGGTACATGAGTAATTCATCAGTTAAAACTTGATACCTTCACGTAGTCCTAAGTGAATAAAAACGAAGTGATCCTGAAAGAGATATTTTTGTTCTCTTTATTTTGCGGAACCTTAAAAATCCCAAAAAAATGCACATCCCTTGTACGGGGCCCCTTTTCATTTAATGAACAAAACACTAATTGAAGTTGACTTTGCGACACTCGTGCGCTTAATATTGACTTTACAAAAAGAGGTTCAGACAAGAAACTTAAAAACTTTCTACCTTTCGCTGCCATATTTTTTTAATGCATCGCGATTTTGAATCTTATGCGATGGTATTAGAGTTCACATCCTATGAAAATAAAAAGTTCCTTTTTAGGGTCTCTCCAATCCAGCAGGTAAAACTTCCTGTTTTTATTATTTTTCATTCACACCAATTTTCAGCTTGATGTTTCAAATGTCCGGGTCAAAGTTTAATTTCCCTACTCTACAGTGTACTGATCAATAGACATTTCAACCTTTAAACCAACAATTAACCCTTTATTACTGACGTCACGTCATTCAATGGAGCACATTTAACGATGATGATGTCGCTGGTACGCTTCTGTCTCGATTGTCTTGTCTCTTCACAAAAGACTTTGCTTAACACAATTACTTTACATAGAATTCCAATAATAATGCTGATATTATGATTTTACAATGGCGGTAAAACGTGTGGTGAGATTTGTATATTTTATAGTCGTAGGTAGTATGTGGAAAATTGAAGGCTGACTCCAGATTCAGCTCAACGCATTTATCGCTGCTTGTTTCTCGGTTCTCCTTAATAAAAAAAACTTTATTCCCAATCCTTCTAAGATTTGACCATTTTTGGAACCTATTATTTACCTACTTCTAACTATAGGTACTTTGTCGCAGTCCTCTTTCGAGTCAGGGCTTACTTTAGGTCCTTCTTCACCCTTTATGACTTACAGGTAAGTTTGTCACAAATTATACTTTTTACTGATAAAAGCTTTTGTTGTGGTGAAAAGAAAACCTCTTGTAGGTTGCTAGGTGACTCAGCAAACCATTTGATATTTGTCATTGTCCTTTCTTCTTGATAAATATATACCACTAAACCAAAAAATAAGTAAATACCGAAATGTTTATTAGAAAGCCAATACTATTTATGACTCTTCTCGTCGTTTTCATTATTGACATTTTGATTTGTATTTTAAGAGCATTGATTCCAGCTGTCATGATAACATGACCATACCTAGTCATAATAAAGTGAATCGTTTTACATTTGACAGGTCCAACTCCAAAACCACACATTTTTAATATCTGAAATGAAAAATATTGCATAAAATTTACGAATAATTAAATGTTAAAATAAAAATAATAATGTTCAATCCTTTATTTTTTTGTGCCATTTAATTATTGTTCAATTTATGCAATATTTTTATGCAGCTGACGATTTTGAAAGCAGTTGAATATGTTCAGTGTGATTTCAATGAAAAGCACAACATAGAAAGCTAGTTTTAACTTTTACACACCTAACCCACCAACGCAATCAACTATTTATATCTTGTGTAACAACAACTTCAGATTTAGGATAAAAAATCACGTTTCCGTTACTTTCGTGGTAACTCTATCTGACTGAAAGCGTGATCCCTTAGCCTTCTTCTTGTGGACTGTATTTGGACTGGAATCAAACTATTAACTTTCTAATTTCACTTTTATTCGTATAAAGAAGCACCAAGCACATGTTAACATCAAGAGCCTATATTGGACAGTGACAGTACAATCAACGTTGCCAGTGGCGAATATTCAAATGTAGATTATATTTTATGTTGCCATAAACACTGACAACACCCAGACTATAGTAGACCCCCACATATCAAGACTAGTTTCCCAGTGTGAGAAACGGGTTTTTCACGACACGCTACAATGTAGTTTTTGCTTGGCTTTTTCGGTTGCGTCCTAACAGAACAGCTGTTTGTAGCCTCAGCGTCCACTGTTACGCAACACTTGGGTCGATACCGCCGCCGCCGCCGCCGCACAGCCACCGCTCCGACCGGGGCGGGTGTCAGACACAAGTTCAATACAAATTATTCATATACGACTTTAATCGCCATATTCTCTCTACGAGACAAGAAAGCGTGTAAGTGACAGTGGGAGTATTACATTATTTATTAAAGACAAAATTACGTACAAAAGCCTGCTTCCTTCAAGTGGATCTTTGCTAAATGTCACAGACAATGTAATGTAAGTTTGACGTGCCAAGCGAATTACTTTTGCTGTTACCTACCCAATTTGTGATACCTATATTGTACGTATTATGTGATTTTAAGTATGCATAGTAGATAATTATGCAATGGTAGCAGTACCTATTTGGATTTCCGCAAGTGTATTTAGTGGTTAAAAACATTAAGTTGGTTGTAGCTAAATTTAAATTTATTGTGTTATTACATGGTTTGAAACAGCAATGAACCGCCAATATCCATGATAACACCTTATAAATGAAGACATTTCCGCTTCGAAACAGATAGTGAAAGCTCTAAACGAGCGGTGGAAAGAGAAACTGTACGTACGATGCAGCCTATTTAGCATAGCAAAATTATGCACAAACTTTGATATCAGTTTGCCGGGAAAAGAGCAAACACTGACTACCTCGGCGTATACTTGGATTGGTAACTTTATTTATCCGGACCTCCCGAGCCGATATTTGCTCCATCTAATTAATGAGAGTCCCTGATAAGTTTGGGATTAACCATGGTTTACCTACCATGTTTGAACTGATGATTATGGAATACAACCATAGCTTAAGTTTAACGCTATGGTTGCTGTATAATAAGTCTGAGGATGAAAACATTTGTGCATCGAAGGGTGGTAATGGTGCAATGGTATATAAATGAAACTTAAACCCAGGAACCGTAACGCACCCGTTAAAGAATTTGGATTTGGTCTGATAAATAAAAAAACTGGTGAAATGATGACCTTATATGTATGTAAACATGATTGAGGTTACGAATAATGCTGATCATCATTAAATTCCTCACTATGAGAGGGTGTTGATTTGTAAAGTGACGCCCAACTCAAGGGTGTTTATTTGCCCGACAGGGAAGCAGAAGCAGGCAAATATAAAAAATATACAATTTTTGCTAGTGATTATTATCCACTCTTTGCCTTCCCGTCGAACGTTACTAAAATTTTTCCACGGCAATTTCTTTCAACATTATTTAGTCAATCACCATTTTTCGCTTCTAGACCAGACTTTATTTTTATTTTTTAACTTAACTGGAAATGGCCCACTTCAAACGGAAAACTTCGTCTTATTAAAATCATGACTAAAGAAATATTCATCCGTATTAAATAATTTTATCTTTCAACAAATAATGTACTAAATTACTACAACCAATATTATCGCCCCAGAGTCTAGAGGCTTAGTTATTTCGGTATGTCATCGTGTTGTATGTTAACAATATTGCAATAATTTATTATAAGTTTTGTTCCGCTTGCTCTTGAGCCCACTGGGGTTTCGGAGACTCAAGGTAAAATCTTCATTAAGGATTTGGGGTCCCCGCATATGGGATGGAGCCTTTGACTACCGCTCTGGGGCATTTCTGATGCAAAGGATCTCCCTGGCTGTGCAGCGGGGTGATGATGTCTCGGCAATTTCCCGTGGTGGTTTATTTGGTTAAATGTTTTTTTTTTTAAATAACAATGTCACGCTGTTCATTTAATTTTTATTGAATAAAAAAGAAGTATTTTAATTTAGAGTGACGAAACTTATATAAATGAATTTTTGTGTGTAATAATAGTGTATGTCTCGTTGTTTGAATAAATAAATAAAATAAATAAATAAATTTAAAAAAGAAAGTCTCTAATGCCTAACAATAACATATCTAATATAGGTATTATTTAATCTTTAAATTGTCTATGCTTTCAGGTAAGTCGGTGTGGATTCTCAGCGGGATAGTACGTAAGTAATATTAACGGATCTGATGCATCCAGCAGAAAAAAGACGTTTCGACAAAGTTTTGTTTCGGTGAAGGATGGCTAACTTCACGGGCGATTTATGGCGTACGATCGAAAGAGTCTATTCTTTCATTATTACCACACAATAGAGACGATAAGTGAAACGGTGTGGTGTCGTCTGATCGTACATCGTACAAGAAATATTTACGATGGCTGATGAGCACTCTGTGCGATATCATTTTATTATTGACACGATACATTAAGATGAACCGAATTTTGTATCGTGATTTATATGTACCACTAATCCCATGAGTAGCTAAAGTATTGCGACTATCTACTTGCATTGATGGGTATCAACTATTCGTGCCACCTTTTGGAGCTACAGTTGAGTGAAATATTTGAATGTATTGTAATACGTCGTGTGTGTACTATGTGCGGTGGCTTCAGAACAATCATCAATAGAGTATACCCTCACTCCTGGCAAACAAAATCGCTCATAAAAATCACTTTCTCAGTGAAGCCCTTAGATTCCTACATTGCAGAATCTACATTTTCGTGCTTTTTAAATTCGGTGACGTAACTACTCCGTATTCCAGCTCATTGTCACGTATTTCTTAGCACAGCATTACAAGGGCAGTTCCTGAAAGCCATCCTCACATTATGATGGCGGGCGCGTCTGCGCCGAGACGTGGAAAGCGATCCTGAACAGAATTCATTATGGGCGCACTTTGTCGTGAATTCAGTGAATCGCGGAAGCCACTTTTCTAAGCATCTTACTATTGTGCAGTATATGCTTTTCAATACTAAAACATGAGAAGGACAGACACTGCAATGTTATGTGTTCTAAAGGACACGTTTTAGCAATGCCAAATAACTTGTAAATTTTTGGATTTACCTTTACACTTGGGTACTGTAGTACCCAAAAACCCATTAAAGGTTTAAAATTTTATTACCATGGCCTAAGGTTCAAAATCGCGACCCCTCAAAATATCGAGGGTTCAACCTTGACGTCAAATTAAATCCATCATACCTACACTGAATCAATAAACTGACCTTTTTGAGTCGCAACATCTATAATCCTTTATAAGTCAGAAAATTAAAAACTTCCGCCGCAGTAAAATTTAAAAAGTCTAATAAAGTAATAAAGTCGTGCTCAATTCTTAATGGTGTCATGGCGACACCCTTCCAAGAATTGTTTACTAGTGCTTAAAGATCATTAATACGTAAATTATATAATTTATGCGAACGCGAAACCACGCTTCAGCACTAAAATAGAGAGTTTAACCGTCTGACTCAAGTTATCAGCGCACCAAGTAAACAAGTATCGTGTAACCACAAAAAATATTAAACAGCGTTTAACCTCAAAACAAACCTCAAATCCCGTGCAATTTTGTTTTTAAACAAGTGTTCAATAGGAGTTTATCTTTTTGTGGTGAGACCCGTAGATTTTTAAGGTTTTATTAATGTTTCTTTTTCCAGTCCACCATGGAAACGTTAGCAGTATAAACCTTCTGAATAACAGCAGTTTAAGCGGAACCTCAGGTCATTTAACCCTAAGTTGGACACACATTCATAAGCAATTACCAATTATTCAGCAGTTACAAAAACTTGTAACAAATGTATGCTTCTAAGCAGATGATAGTAAGCTACGAGCGAAACGGTGAAATAATATAACTATAATATAATTTTTATTACACACGTCACATTGGCCATCATCAAGTTTTATTTGCAATGGATTCGAGTGGACTTGAAGATTGTGTGTACAATTTTATATATCATTTTTAGGGTTCCGTACCCGAAGGGTTCCAAACGGGACCCTATTACTTATTATAGACTTCGCTGTCCGTCCGTCCGTCCGTCCGTCTGTCACCAGGCTGTATCTCAAGAACCTAACTAGCTAGAGAGTTGAAATTTTCACAGATTATGTATTTCTGTTGCCGCTATAACAACAAACACTAAAAAATAGGATAAAATAAATATTTAAGGGGGCTCCCATACAACAATACCACATACAAACTTATGGATGCACCTGGTTACGTACATGGAGTGTGAAAGTAACCGCACCATTAACTTTGTAAACAATATTTTGCTGTGTAAAATCCAAACTATTCACTCCACACCATCGCTTCCATTGAACGGTGGTACGGAACCCTTCGTGCGCGATTTAGACTCGCACTTGACCGGTTTTTTATTTTTATGATTGTGTGACAGCTGACAGCTGTAATAAATTCTATAAATTAAGTATGAGATTCCACTATTTGCGCCCAATAATAATGCGAAAGTCAGTTTGTCATCGAATACCACATACATATCTGATGTCAAAATGAAAATCAGACACAAAAATTATGAACAGTCAAACCTTAGCCATTTATTTAGAGCGCTCCACATAAAGGTAGTGTCTACTTTATTATGTTAAATATATTTTTACAAGGATTTCAAGATTTTTTATTCAGGATTTTTCATTCTGGAATCTTAAAGGGCATTATTTAAAGCCTAAATCCATACCCATCACTTTATATCTTTCAGCAGTTCTTCTGGACCTTTAAGGGTTAAAACTACCTGTCTAAAAGGCAAGTTTGATTTTTCAGCCAGAAACAGAATAAATATTAGCATGTTAACTAATCAATTAAAGTAAGCTGTTAAATCATCACGTGGGCTAGATTATTGCAGTTAACAATGAAAACTATAAGATTTCACATGTTCTCTCTCAAAGTGCAGTAATTTAAATGTGCACATAGTCTTATTACCTATGGTTCAGCGAATTGCTTTATAAGATACTACACAAATCTCATTTTGCTGCTATTAGTAATTAAAATGTGCACATGTTGCCTATTGGTGGTGGCTACGGCTACGGCTTCACTACGTAAACACCTCTTAAAAGGCACCTCCGTGTTAAAAATTAAATAAGGATATAATTACGCTTAAACAAGTACATTTTTTTTGTGATATAATATAGATTAAGTATAGACACTATTAAATCAATTGTATCAACCGGACTAAACAAGTGATTAAAGTGAAAAAGACACAATATTACCATAACAAGAAACAGTGTAAAAGTGATCAGTTACAACCGTACATAGATACGAAAGCAGTGTTAAACAAGGTCATATCAGCAAATAACATATAAACTCAGTGAACAATATCATAACTTACGTTATTCGTTGTGTAAATCTTGTGACAAATATCGTGCAGTGCAAAGTCCACCAACTACATAACGCACAGATGCACCTTCACCGACCTTCAACTACATAGGACCCAAAGACTATATTCGACGCGTCTCTTAGCGACTCGATAGCCGAACGGTTAAGGAGGCTGACTATACTGTGCAGCGCAAGGTGGACATGGTTCGAGTCCCACCACGACTCATAATTTTTTCGATTTTACTTTTTTTTTTTTTTTTTTTCTTCACCTGTGCGATAAATCAAGCACTTGTTGATGAATACCAAACATAACCTGTGATCTACCAGCTGTACCAAGCAAGATTACATAATACCAAAAAGACGTAATAGTTCCAAGATCAGACCACCAGAAGTCACTTGCACATCCACGAGCCTATACTGCCTGCAAGTGCAAGATGAAGTCTGCGAAACAAACGCTGCTTCCAAGAGTTCAGTCGCCAAACAGTGGACAAAAAATCAACAAAAATACACAAATTGATAACACGATGACCCCAGTCGGAGTAACATTTAGAAAAAGATTCAAGCCTAGATTACTGGAAGATTCAATGCGCAAACAATCATTGCATGAAAATCTGGAAAATAGTAATCTCAGTACTTCCAGCACAGAAACCTTGAATAGAAGTCTACCAGACCTATCAATAAGACTGGAGAATCTGCGAGAAAGTAATTATAAGGAAGAAATTGAAGAACTCAAACAGAATATAGCCAGTGCACACACAGAAATAGACAATCTTCTGATTGAAAACAATGACCTGAAATGTATTATTGGAAAAATCACCCAACAGAATGACATTTACAAACAAATTTATATTGACAATATGAGCATGAGCACGAAGAAAAAGAAATTATTTAAGAAACTAATTTATGACAAAGTGGGAAAAGAGGTGGAGTCTCGAACAGAAACCCCAACACGCAATGAACAATACATTGACATAAAAAAGGACACACAGAAACTGCGAATGAAGACGACAATGAAAACGTTAAAAATAAGAAAGAATCAGAAATCTCAAAACACGAGAAACGAGATAATCACGCTGAAGAAGGAAGCACTAAAAATGAAGGCGTGAAAGAAAATGTGAAGAAAACAACGAATGAAGAGACAACACCTTATGAAGAAAAACTACTAAAAAAAACAAATGAAATCAAGATTGATGGAAAAGACAAGAGTTCAATTTTCATTTTCGGAGGACGGCAATGCACAAGACTATCATCAGAGCTCATGTACAAAATGAACACGCAAAAAAAGGTGAAAGACTACAACATCACTTCTTTCATAAAACCCAATGCAAAATCTGAAGAGATTGGGAAAACATGTGATCTATTCAGCATAAAAGAAGATGACTACGTCATTCTGTC
Organism: Argyresthia goedartella; assembly: GCA_949825045.1. Classification (NCBI taxonomy): domain Eukaryota; kingdom Metazoa; phylum Arthropoda; class Insecta; order Lepidoptera; family Argyresthiidae; genus Argyresthia; species Argyresthia goedartella. The sequence continues at coordinate 16,027,288 of OX463815.1, forward strand.
AATTGGTGAACACGACAACAACCCGACCAAACTACTGATGGACTTGGGAGCAATTCTTCAAAAATTGGAGAAACCCAATGTGATACTGCTTAGTATAAGTAAATCAGACTACCTAAATGAAAACAAGCTGAATGATACATTGTTAATAGCCAGTAAAAATCATAAAAATTGTACCTTCTTAAAAATAGGACAACATGACAGGGAAACGTTTTTAACAAGGTTAGACACAATGAGCAAAATGATAAGTAATGCGATCGCTCAAAATGATTATGATACAAATTATCTGAATTACAACAAAAGATCGATAGATTTAAACTTTGCTTCAAAAAAAGCACAAACTTCCAATACACAATCAAATAATAAAGCAAATAATAACAACGAAAACAGACACACAAAACCAGGTACAATTCCCTATTACTTCTCTAAGGATATAACCTCAAAAACAAAATACGACATCCAACAAAAAGTAAAGACTCAAACCAAAATATTAAACTTCTTCCCGGTGCTTAGCAATACAAAGAAAACGACACGTATCACACAAGAAGTGAGCAACAATAACTTTTTTCGAGCCTAAACAAACTGATTTCATATTGTTACACCAAAATATAGCTAGCCTAACAAGTAAAAAAGAAATCATAGAGATAACGATCGCGGAACTAAATGATAATAATATAGACCCAGATATCCTTTGTTTCTCATAAACATTTATTAAAACAGGTGATGAACAAAACGCTTATATACATGGGTACGAATTAGCAGCGACTTACTGTAGAGTACAAAAAAGAGGCGGGGTATGTATTTTCGTACGAGAAGGACTGCCGCACATTCCTAAACATAATTTTGACAGTCTATGTCAAAAAAGTGCTTTTGAGTGCTGCGCTACTGAGATTCCGCATCACAACTTTATAATAATATGTCTATATAGAACGGATGAACGAAACAAACCAACAAATGCGAAGGTCTTTTTAGAAAAATTTGAACAAATGTTATACATTGTATCAAAGAAATATCCTAAGAAAAGAATAATTATTGCAGGTGACATTAATATTAATACAATTAAAGAATCCATATATTCAAATAGACTACTTGACATCATAAAAAATTATAATCTGACTAATCACATTGACAAGCCTACTAGGCGCAATGCCTGTCTTGACCATATAATAAGTACTGTAAAAGAGGGAACAGGATCTATAATCCCGCTCGGCCTCTCTGATCATGAAACTGCCCAGATATTAAAGATACCAGTGAAATCGAAGGTTAACATACCAAAAACAGTGTTCGTTTACCGAAGAGATTTTTGTGAGGATAATCTAAACAAATTTAAAGAGTGTCTTGAAAGTCTTTCCTTTTCTGATGTGTACGGTGAAGCTGACTTGAACCAATCTTTCAACGAATTTCATGATCTACTATGTTTGTTTTACAGCTTATGCTTTCCTTCAAAAAGAGTAAAGATAACTAGAACAAAAAAACAAAAATGGATGTCTCAAGGTCTAAAAATTAGCTGTAAAGTAAAAAGAATACTAAGGTTTAACTTCTATAAACACAAAACAAGAACCACAAAAAATGTGTTTAAAAGGTATGCTCAGATACTAAAAAAATGTACACAAGTAGCCCAAAGAAATAACAATAGTAAATTTATAATCAACAGCAGAAATGTGTGCAAAGCTTCCTGGACAATCATCCAGAATGAAATGGGGCCCACAAATCAAATACAGGGCATTGAAAGGATACTGTACGAGGGAAAAAGTGTCACAAACCCGGTAGATATTGCAAACACAATTAATGATTATTTCATTGATACAACAAATATAAACAACAGTAATAATACATTCCAAAAGACGAGTCACTCACTGGACAAAACAATTTTCTTAGAACCTGAATGTCCAATTGAAACTTATAAGATCATCATGTCCCTCAATAATACTAATGCTTCAGGAAGCGACGGCCTGACTACGAAAGTCTTAAAAAGATGTGCTAACGAACTTTGCTTCGTGCTAACGTATCTGATCAATCTATCTCTAGAGTCAGGGTGTTTTCCATCAAAACTTAAACAATCTGTAGTTAAACCGTTGCATAAGAAAGGCAGTAGAGACGATGTTGGTAACTATCGGCCAATAACACTGATCTCAATACTGTCAAAAGTATTTGAGAAAGCCATGCAAATTCGACTCAACAATTTTTTTACCGCACATCAAATATTAAAACCCGATCAATATGGATTCCAAAAAAAAAAATCTACAACACTAGCGGCCTTTAATCTAGTTAGCAATTTAAGCCGACGGGTTGATCAAAAAGAAACTACGACTCTTTTATTGTTTGACATGTCCAAAGCCTTCGACTTTGTTGACCATGAAGTACTGCTGATAAAACTTGAACAATGCGGAATAAGAGGCCCATCACTGTCCTGGATAAAAACGTACTTAGGGGACCGATCCCAATATGTAGAAACCACAAGAGTAGAAGATAATGTCTTAAAAACATATAAGTCACAACCTAGGTTTAATAAATACGGAGTGCCACAAGGCAGTGTCCTTGGTCCTCTCTTATTCCTCATATACATAAATGATCTCCCAGACCACATCAAACACAAATGTATATTATTTGCTGATGACATTTCAATAATAGTGACACAAAAAAATAATAATTTAAGTAATCATATCTCGGACCTTAATGAAACTGTGACAACCATTGTAAATTATTTAATCAATTCCAATTTAAAAGTAAATTTAACAAAAACTAATATAATGAATTTTAATAAAACTATAAATAATAAATTACTAAGTATAAATCACCAAGGACAACAATTACAAAATGTAGACCATGCAACATTCTTAGGTATAATAATTGATAAGAATCTAAATTGGAAGGAGCATACCAAGAAAGTGTGCGGAAAATTAAATAGATTTGTATTTGTCTTAAGAAGGCTAAGTAAAGTTGCATCAAGACAAACGGCGATATCGGCCTACTACGGATATATAGAAGCAGCACTCAGATATGCCTTGATCATCTGGGGAAACGGTACCGACAAGCAAGCGGTTTTTATCGCTCAAAAAAAATGCATCCGATCAATAGTTGGAGTACCGCAGCACGTATCATGCAAGCCATTGTTTCGCGAGTTAAAAATACTACCATTTCCCTGTCTATATATAATGGAAGTAGCGAAATTTGTTAAACTTAACACAAATCTATTTGCCAGGGCTAGTGATGTATATCCCAGAAATACCAGAAATCCCGATAAGCTTGTTTATAAACACTGTCCCAGAACAGCACTGTACCAAAATAATTGTGACGCAATGTGTATCGCGGTGTACAATAAGATACCTCGATATATTAAAAACCTCGATGTTAATCTCTTCACATCTAGACTACGAAAATGGCTATTAGATAATTGTTTTTATTCACTTCAAGATTTTTTCAATTTTAAAACTGCTGAATAAACTTGTTAAACGTGTTGTATATATTTGCATGCTATATTGACTAGCTGTTTAAGGAGCACAATCAATGTACCAAGAATAATTACTGTACAATACCCTTGACATAGCAAATAAATTTCTTATTTCTTATTTCTTATTTCTTATTGTTTAGTTAATTTCTGTACACGGGACTAACACTATATCTAATTTTGCTGCTGAGAAAACCTAAATCTGCCCTTAGCATTACAATGTTCCCGAGGGCCCGAGCCAATATTCGGAGAAAGGCACTAAATTGGGTCTGTTATTTATGCTCAAATGAGATAAAATATTTATAATGAATGATAGAATTTAATGCAATAAGCTACAAAATTATGTTTTTACTCGAAAGACCGTATGACGAAAAAATGTGCGATATTTCTCCTAGCTTGGAGAAGACGATTGGTCGCTGGATTTTTTAAAGATAATTTTACGGAAAATCTGCCAATATCCAGCTATTAAGATAACTTTATCCGATATATCTCGGTTCTATAATAAAGTAATCGTGTCACTTATTCAGCTTGCTGCGGATGAATTTGTGCCAAATTTAGAGTTACATCATCTGAGGTTGCATTGAAAATGCTGTTATTGAGATGGTTTATACTGATAGTGTTACTACGGTGTACGGTGCATATTTATGGGGATAGCTAACTTTGATTAAAATCGGTTCATTGTTTATTTACTTATTAGGTTCACCAACAGATGATACAAAATATGGCCCAATTAACTCCACGTAAACACTTTATAGATGTTCATCTACGTTTAGGCAAACACAGCATGCAAAAGTATAGAACATTAAATCACTAAATATAAAAATAAAACATTAAATAATAACAATTGAAATTTAAATTAAGATTTTAATAATTATGATAAAGGAATTGAAAAACAATGAGATCAATGGAGCAGTTGAGGCAAGTAAGAATCTAGTTTATACCTGGATGAGTCTAGTTTGTCATTGAATAATTCTAGTAGTGGGTGAAATAATTCCGAGGTTGGTTTTCCAAGGAAATTATCTGAACAATTTGTACAACGTGCTAGGTCGCGGTAGTCTACTTGGGACCATGATGCTAAAGGAATCCAATAGTTGTAGACAGTTCATTGTACTTTTTAATAGTTTGTGAATAAATGTCAGGTCCTAGAACCTTCCTTCTAACTGCAAGAGACGTCATTTTAAAATGCGTCAATCTTTCTGAGTATGACCAAAGTTGTAGATCATTAAAACTAACATTTGCGAGGTAGAAGACAAATCTCTTTTGGATCTTTTCTAGGGTATCCTTATAAATCTTAAAGGAAGGATTCCAGACCTGTGAACAATTTTGTTTCTGTTTCTAAACTTATCAACCTAACAAGGAAACAAGATATCCTTTTGAACTTTTAAGGTTTTATTAATGTGTGTGTATTTTTAATTTATAGTTATATTAAAAGCGGTTCAGTGGTGGACAGTTATTACACCAGCTAAACAACAAAACAATTTAATTGGTTCAATTGTTTCCTTGTGATAACTTTCGAAACAACTGAAGCAATTTTACATTCGGGTGGTCGAACTCCCAATTTTATAAGAAGCGTGGTTTCGGGTGCGCATAAATTATATTATATGCATGATCTTTAGGCACAATTCTAGGAAGGCTGTGGCCCCCGGACACAATTAAGCATTTCCTATAAACCCCACGATTATCCAAAGTCGCTTCCGCCATTAGATAAACTTCTTATTTTGTGATATCTACTTGAATTGTTCGTATGATGTAAACATATAGATGTCTGTATCCTAGGTGTTGAACGGCTGTTGAATTATTGCAATTAATATTTTTTGGATGTTTACATGTTTGTGAATTCTATGTTTTTGGGACTCACGACACAGGGTATACTAATGTGGGGCTAGAAGCGATGTATAGGTATGTGCCTGTATGTGAATGTTATGATTAGGTTATTATTATAATTTAATGTGGCGGTGGTTTTAATATATTTTTTAATTTATTTTCATGTTTTAACTCAATAAGGACTTTTTTTAGTATAGGTATGAAGGATTTTATTTGACGTCAAGGATGACTTGAAACCCTTAATTCAAGAAGTAACACGTTATGTGTCATCGCTCAAAGGTGCTCCTTCTAAACATACAACATCGAAGAGTCGGTCCTTCTATTGTTTTTCTTTTTGAAAATTTTTGTTATCAAGACACACGGCAGTTCGAGAATGACGCACCAGCCTTGTGATATGTTACACGAACCATTGCGAGCTACTTTTGACCATTTGTACTCACTCACAATCTATTGGACCGACATATCTATAGATTAAATTTGCCCATTTTAGTAAGGCCCCTAAGATTAGCTAGGCCTAGCTGAAATTTAGTACCCTAGGACCTAGGGCCCTATGGTACAAAATTTCAGGTATTTTAGCCCAAACCGGTCATATTTTATTGATGTTCAAAAACTGCCATTTTTAACACTCATTGATTGACTGACTGACTGATTGATGGATGATAAATCAAAAACCTACCCCCCCGCCTCCACATAACCTACAAGCTGTTTTTTTTCCCAAAAGGGAATGAGTACATGAAGCAAAAAATCTGAAAACAGTGAATTGTTGTCATTAAAAATATTTTTCGATATTTTTTAGCCTACCAATATAAAATAGCAACAACCAGCATCTCTGTTGATTTGTAATTATTGCTTATTGGTAATATTCTGTCCGCTCACATAGACATATTTTACTTCGTTGCAGTTGGATGAAAAATCGGCCAAGTGCAACTAGGACTCGCACGCGAAAGGTTCCGTACCACCCCATAAATTCCGTACCACTGTATAAATTTATTAACTTCTATTCGTATAGAGGCATGTGCCCTGCCCTGACTCGGTGGGAGTAATGGACAACATTTTTATGTTATGATATGACAGCTAATATCAATACATACTCGTATATAGCTTTTTTCTCAAACATGCACGGAAATTTTCATATAACGTTCGGATATATAATATGCAAATATCAAATTTACAGTCAAAGACTCTCATCTTAATTTAAAAAAAACAGCCAAGTGCGTGTCAGTTTCCGCAAATTGAGGGTACCGTAATAAATTTAGAATATAAGCCAAAAAATAAATAAATAGGAAAGTACTCACTTTACGTAAATCTGATACATCTAGCCAAAATATCATTAGCATTCTTTACTAGCAAATAATTACTTTGTTTTCATAGTATATGAATGACAAAGTTATATATGCGGTTTTTAACAAATGTTTTTTATTAAAAACCGGAAATATAATTTATTTTATTTTGTTCAAACGAATTTCATTTGAAATGTTTATTGAGATACACAACACATTTTGATTTTTAGATTTTCACTTTCTTACTTTAAAAGTTAGAGGGGGGGGACACAATTTTTTCCACTTTGGTAGAGTCTGTCTCTTTAACGATTTACTTTGAGGAAAAATAGTTACAGATACCTCAACGTCATTTTTAAAGAACTATCTACAGACACCCCACACATATAGGTTTGATCAAACATTTTTTTGTGGGTTTTAGTTCCATGTATGGAGAACCCCCTTAATTTTTTATTTCTTCAATTTTTGTATAAAATCGTAAAGCGGTTCACAGAATATATCTACATACCAAGTTTCAACTGTGTAGCCCTGATAGTTTCGGAATAAAGTTGCTGTTTAAATTTATTAGTTGATTGCTAATTATAAGCAATTTACTAATAATAAATTTGAAACTAACTTTAAACAAGATATTTTTTAAACGAATTAACTTACTAATTAATCTTAAAATTTATTGATAAATTAATATTAATATTTTCCTGAGGGATGCATTGACAAAATATAATATCTGCTGGTATTTCAATCCACACACTGCAGCACATTTTGCCGGTATGGCCGAGGCTACAATCAAATCCGGTTAGTCACATTTAGTACGGATTGTCGGGAACACAGCGTTCACATTCGAGGATGTCCACGGTGCTAGCTCAAGCAGATCGATTTTAAATTCGATGCATTTGGGCCCCACCCACATTAGATACTCGGTGCAGCCCTGAACAGTTTCCCCGAGCCCGACTTGACGGAGTTGAACGTGAATCGGCTGCAAAGGTGGCAGCCTCTTCTACATTTCGTTCAACGTAAGTGAAAGCGATGGCATCGCTACATTCTGCATACTGTAGGTATACCTCGCGCCACGAATTAAGAGCGCTGGGCGAAGTTGGCGGAAATTATTGCGCATATCTACAGGTATTGAAAGGTGACTACTGCGGATTCAAGACCACCATTCATAACGTTTCGCGCGACGTAACAACAGAGAGTAAAGGATTCTAAATCTTCCGATAATCTTCGTGTCGGATAAATGGTACTCGTTAATGATCCACAAATGCCAATCTTGCAATGGAAACCAGGCAAATTCAATCGCCATCCTTCAAAGATGGCATTATTAGTTCAGTGACTTTTAAAACTCAAATTGGTCCACAGACTCGCCATGTAGTCTTGCTATCACCTCTTGCTATCACATATTATACTTTATTGCACAAAACAGTGAAATTAAAACAAATATAGAGGAAAGAACATGAACAAAGGCGAGCTTAACTCTAACAAGAGATTTATTCTAGCAAACCTAGACTGGAGAGGAAAATAAAAACTAAATTAATAAATATAATTATATTAATAATAAAATAATCATTAATTAACCTTTTCTGTTTTCTTTTTCTCGACATATTTTTCTTTTGACATTAACTTGGCTTTCCTAATCTAACGTTCGGCTTCTCCTTTTTTTTCTTTAGTATCGGTTGAAATCATATTTTGGCGGTGGCCGGAGTACCAGAATTTTCCTTCACTTTTCATCGAACCAGTTCTCGTATCGCCGCGCAACGATCAGCAGCTCTTCTGCATTCGCTCCTGCTATCAAACTCTAGAGCTGGTCTCCCTGACCTTGTAGCCCCTCCTGGAAATTTTCATTCCCGCTACGGCCGGGTGCATATACTAGTCATTCAAGGAACTGTGACTAACTGTGTCCTTGGTGTCGTGCTGCGTGTGACATGGCCTGCCACATCAACAAGAGAACAGAAGAATTGGATGGAAAAGTAGGTGAAATATATACTTAGAGACATATACTTAAACATTTACATGGGGTTGAGGTAGAGGGGCAAGAAATAAACTATGTAGATGAGTGCATTTACTTAAGCCACATAACCTCCACTGAAAAAAGGCAGGATAAAGAAATCGAAAGATACATTTCTAAACTCTGGAGGAGCTTATGATCTATGAAGGAACTAATGAAAGAAACATATTATATTTGTCCAATGAAGAGTATGAATAAAAAAGAGTATTCGCAGGATAGATCGCTTATGGAACATGGCTCCTTAACTGGCATCGCTGATGTGGGTACACAGACTGCCAGCCGTGCAACTGGCCCGGCCACGTCAGTGGTATGCACTCAGACAGATGCTCGAAAATCGCCACTGAATGGGTGCCACAAGACGGCTACCAGTTGTGAAAGCAAGTAGAATCATACATGGTTACCATGGTAACGGTCAGTAACCTTGGTAATGATCGGCGACCGTTCCCATGATAAGCTAAACGACAGTGATTTCGAACGTTGCACGTAATAAGTAAATATCACTAACCCAATCACGAGGGTACAGTGGCAGTAGTAGTAGTAGTAGTAGGCAGGATTAAATGCACACTACTGGCATACTAACCCGAAAAGACCGTACTATAAATTTTTGTCTTTCTCTCGAAGCCCTAAGTTGTTTTGAAGCATCGAATTTTGACCTAATGCCCTAGTATTAGAATTCAATACCTCTAACAGGTAAATGGCTTCTATAGATGCCATGGGGCGTTGAGAGGACAAGTGTTGAACAGGGGTTTTGTGGTAAGACCCTTAGGCCCACTAGCTATAAAGCGGATCAGCACAATTCTCCGATTAACTTTGACTCTTTATTAATCTTTTATTTAAGGTGAAAGTATATAAAAAGCAATACGAATATAAACGAAAGTGACAGCGTTAATTACTTCCAGATAAGAAAGAAAAGAGAGCGAACAGTGCGCTCGACTCAAACTATTAACGTAGTGCCAAACCACATAAAAATATTTAAAAATAAACTACACTATTTTGTTAAACAAAAATTCAAGGAGAGTTACGTATACATAATATCTACATTTTGAATGCAATTCTTCAATGCAATTAGTTTTAGAGGTCTTTTCGTAACTAAATGCTATCGAAAAAATTTCATTTAATCGCGTTTTTCTTCAGTGAAAATCTTAATCAAATACTCAATAAACTTTAACCAAAAAATCAAATCTGTAGAAGGTTTCATAGTGGAGCAAATGAATTCGAAAAAAATCTTTTTTTGGTATCGCCTTAAAGGCTATCTAACTCTATACAAATACCTCTCTAACTATTAGTTATTTTGTCTCTAGTAATGATCTTGCCGGATTACTATTTTCTCGAATAATTGTAAGCAAGCTAGAATTCATAAAATATCTGGTTTTATGCGTACTTAAGAAAAGACTTTGTTGTCGAGAAACTTTTTTACCATCTGTTATACAAAATCAGGAATAAAACTGCATTTAATAAACCTTGGCGCCTTAGCCTTGTGGCGTTGTAATTCTATCTGATATCAATAATAATAACTGAAAATGTTAACGTGGTAACCCACTGCACTTTATTCTTAAAAACTTGTTCGAACGCTCGTTGAATACTTTCATCGAATATAAATTGTTACATCCAGCAGCTCGTCGCTGAAAATTGTATTTCATGAAAACTTTTCCGTGAACTGTCGCCAGTTGCCAGCAAACAGGAACCACCTGAGACATATTGTTATTTATGCTTGAATTTAGTAATCATATGCCAGTCAATCTTAAGTTCCCCTCAACTTCCGCTGCAAGGGCATTTTTTATCACAAAATCGATACTGTTAATAATCTTAAGCCCCTGCTAGTCAAGGGCGCCGGATCCCGGCACTTGAGGGCTACTTAAATTAACGTCATTATGTTGCGTGACAAAGGAAATACACGTCGATGAGATATATTCGCATGGTGGATGATCCAGGTCGGTGCGCCCCCTATCTGTCGCCGGGGCGAGGATTACATTGGATCAGCTTTATTTCATTATTTATAGAGGTGATATTGGTGTTGATGTGTGCGGGTCGCGCTTGGTTGGGTAGGATAGGAAGGCTGCACGCTGAGGCCTGCCCGCCTCCGCTTGATCGCCCGCTCAGCCAGTAAGGCCGCTCCGCCCGTGCGCGGTACAACGCACCCAGTACCAGTACTCTTCTGACCACGACTGTGCGCGCTGTCTCCGCGATACTCAGCCGCAGCAGCCGCGACGCGACGCCGGCTTCGCGATAATGTCGCCGATAACACTCGACTAATAACATTGCGTACAGGATTACCGCAATAACCGCTTATAAAACCGAGTGATAATTTGAACACACGCGTGGTTAGTGTAGTGTTGTTTTCGTATACGGAATGTGTTATTAGAATGCGTAACCTTGAATAATCATAGCATTGTTTTTGTGTGGTTTTTGTGCGTGATGTGATGAATCTGCTGGTGTATGACCGTGTGTGTTAGCGAGTGGGAGCCCTGAGCGTCTACTTATTGAGTCGTCTCGGCATTTGAGCGACTCGGGTTCTTTTAGCAATTAAAAGCGTAAATGAGTGGGTAATTGTGGTCATTTGCATGCTCTGTTCTACAACAATGTGAAGTGAGCCGATACATTATTCGTGCCCTGAGTGAGTGTCACTCCTTCGCGATGACACTGGCCTTGATGTCTTGACTCGTCGCGATCTTAAAATATCGGCATCGGTATTACTAGCGAATAATTAATGAACACTTAAAAACAGTAATTGACTCTTGACCCGTTGAATAAATCTGTTTAGGTTATTAGGGTGAGAGAGTACTCTTTTGTATTTATTTACCTGCATATTTCAGCTGTTTATCCTCATTCTAGTATAATGTAGCGGTAGTTTTTTTTGAATTGAGAAATACATACAAATAACGTATGTATATCTCAATTCAAAACAAATAGGTAGGTATTTATTGTTTAAGGGGTCCTAAGCACCTAGTAAGTATTTGGTTTGCCGTGATATTTACAAAATCTACCAAACCAAACATATTTGCACAATACGAACCTACCACTTCCTTACATTGATTTACCCCTATGTGTCGATTCTTCTAATTTTTCTCTTTTTAGCCATCATTAAGAGCTCTGATTTTAAAACGCTATCCTGTTAAAAAGTTTAAATTTAAGCAAAACTTAATTGATTTGGATCATTTACCGTATCCACGGGCGCTAAATGTAATGTTTTATTTTAAACCTATCTGTGCTGTTTTAATTTTATATTCAAATCCTCTGGGGGATAATCCCAACTTTTCCTAATTGCTTTTCTTTTCCGGTTTATGACGCGTATGTAGTGAATTTTGAGTGGCCTTTTTGTTCATGGTGGTGCCCTTATCATAAATTCATGGATATTTTAAGTAGGTACTTGATAGACTATCTGTTTAATATCGGGAGCGTTGAATCTGCTCCCATCGAGGCTTAAGGCTGGGCACTCCGACATCGGAACTTAGAATTTCACCTTCAGCTTACTTTTAGAGGAGTAGTAGGATTCAAATGGTTATAATTCTTTTTACCGATCTATAGAGAAGGACAGAGAAACATCACTTCAGATTTTTATAACGATTCATTAAATAGTACATAAATTCAAATCCGGTGCGAAAATGTAAACTTAAAAAAAAAAACAGATTTTATGATAATTTGGGGATACTTTTCTATCAAGCAAACATAATCAAATTACGTATATATGTTCACGAATCTCTGCAGATACTCATGGTCAACAAGCTTGTATAAAGAAACAACTATTTTAATACTCATATTTTGCGTAACTTGACATTTACGAAAGGCTGTTTTGGCCTACTACGTCGCCTTAAAACGTATTTATATAGAATGAGCTAAAACGTAAACGTACACATACTACCTACCTACATGTATTTCGCTTAATATTTAATTTAAAAAAATATAATTGACCTGCCAAAAGTTTTAGGAGTTCTGTCATATTTGTTGAGTCTTGCAAAAATCGTCGGTCGCGCGCAGATCCCGATGTGTCATCCCGATAAACAATTATGTTTAGTAATATTATAATAATTGTTAACAAATATCGTAAAATATTTGTCATATTATTGGCATCATCATGCTCTAGTGCAACGGTTATGGTTGCATGTTCCCCAGACACTTTTAGCCCATTTATATCCAAAACAGAGGCCAATGTGATGGCTGACACCGATACTTCTTACTATGTTGCAAAAATATATATTTTTACCAATAATAGGTACACGTAACATAAATATAAATAAAAAATATAACACTCCCGACACATTAATGAAACCTAACGGCTGAAGTTTGGTTCACTTGTTACCTATTCATGCTGATATTAATACATTTACATCTAAGAACGATGCCAGTGAGGTCTACTAAAAATAAAAATAAACGCATTAAAATCCATTTACTCGTTTAAACACTAGAGTGCCACGCACAGGCAGGCACGCAGACTGACAGACGCTTCAAACTTATAACTTAATTTTTGTCGGGTTGAAAATAAATACCGGAAGTAAAATGCCCTTCTTCTACGTAATCGGTGATTGGAGGCGTTACCGCCACGCCCGGCATAGCCCACGGGGCGTAACAATCTTGTATCACAAAAAAAATTATAGATTGGTTGTTTGATATGAAAAACTGTTTCTGAAATGATCTGTTTATAAACGTTTATATACAAATATAAAATTTCTGGTTAGTATCTGGATGTGTTACAGATTAAAATAGTTTATAATCAACGATGCGCCTTTTTAATCCGATTCATACATTTTTATATCGAATCTCAACGCTTTCTATAATTTAATAAAAAAGATAGTTACGAGAATATCTTAAGCTCATAATCATCAGTAACTTGTTTGGGCCTCTCATTATCTCGTATATGAGATGATAAGCTAATTTTGTAAATTCAATCAAATCAGCCCACATTTACCCACTGCTGGGTAATAGGGCTCCACTTTACCACGCCTCTACTCCGGTCCTGTGCCTCCCGCAGCCACTGCTTGGCAGCCATGACGATGATATCGTCCGTCCATCTGCCTGGCGGTCTGGGTAGCCACTCTGTTACCACCTTGGTCCACCTTGCGTCATCTCTCCTTGCCAAGTGTCCTGCCCACCCCCACTGCAATCTCGTGATTCACTTGCCGACATCGACGACCTTACTGAGACGTATAAATCAAAATGTCACATCAAAAACTAAAATATCGACCTGTACAAATAATAATGTCTAATTTTGAAATATTCTCATCAATATCACAGAGACTGTTTACTTGCGCGTAAATATTTTGAGACGCTAAGATAATGGTAATTTTGTTATCAGGTACTTCGCATAAACTTTAATTTACACCCCTCGAGTTGCTTAACTACCGTTTTAATTACAAGCTGCCTTCATCGTGTTGTTTTAAACTTCAGAATAGATTTAATGATCCGTAAGAAATTGTTGAAAGACTTTCTGTATCTATACCTTAGAAATAAATAAAAACTTAAAACCATTATCAGTTCGGCTTGTAGCAGATTTACCAACCCTCGCTTTGCTCGCTTACCTACTACTCCTATATACAGGATGATCAATCCAAATGGGTCGACCAGGTTCGATTCCCGGTTATGTATGAGGGATTAAAAACAAATTGAATGCCATTATTATTAAATCTAAAATCGACGTCATGGTTCCTAAGAACAGATTTCGCTATCTCTTATAGTTTCTGAATTCTCCCTACTGACCCATTTGGATTGATCACCTTACTCAGAGTAGATTACCTCCCACTACTGAGGCAGATACAGTTGTTATTAATTTGTTTTCCATCATAAACCAAAAAGGCAACAGTTTTCATTGAATTTTCTGAGCGTGTTGAACTTTATTCTAGTTTCGAATAAAGAACTTAGTTTCAACTTTCTGTGGTTTGGTCATGCCTTTAAATGAAGATGAAATAAGATAAGCACGTACGTTAACTTCGTTACGAGTTTAAAACATGTGCGTAGAAAAGATCTATCCGCTCAAATTTTGAACGACACCTTATCAATTACTCATTTTAAGTCTACCGCGAAGACGATAAGCAACTGAACTGAAAAGTTCCGTGCCATTAGGATTAGCTTCCATGAAACTTTGACATTAATTTATTATATTAAGTGCTAAGATGAGAAAAGTTCTTGCTTTTCTCTTCTCATTCACAGATAAATACGAGTCTAATAGGCAGAGCAGCTCCAGAAGGCTGTATGCCGGCTCGGCTCTGTTCTGAGGCGGTTAGTGCGAATACTTAGGTGATATTGGAGATTAAGGGTAACCAAAATAAACTCGCTTCTTTATTTCACTTTCTCTTTATAAAGTTCCCTAAACTGACCAAGAATCCAGAACGATAATCCTGTAACTGTAATAACAATTTCACCACGACGACTTTGACTAAAGTTAATAGAATAGCGATAATTATTGTAGATATAAAAGATTTACCTATAGGGTTTCATTCAACCCCAACTTCCATGGAACGGGATTTTCCGGGAAATATGCCATTCCCGAACCCGGGAAATATTTGGCGATTCCCGAGAATTTCCGTCAATATGATTCAATGCTCTAAAAATCTATATTTTTTCTCATAACAGCTTGGTTGTCGTATTCGTCGGCCATCGAGCCATTAGCTACTTCGACAAGACATATTATATTTTTATAATGTCTCAGAAAGTCCAAGTACCACCGTCGTCGAATGTGCGTCTGAGTTTATCGCGAAAACTTTTGATTGTGTGGTGCCAAATTTTAACTTTCAGTGTATAGCATGATTTCAATCCTCAACATATTTGGTGATAATAATAAATTGGTAGTGCGGTGTAAGTAATTGGAACATGACATTGTTTATCGAAACATGAATCGAAAACTATTTCCGAGGTAAAATATTATGGCTAGTATTTAATAGCACATCAAAAATACTGATTTGCACTGCAAAAAAGGGATCAACAAAAAACACTTGTTATGTTTTAAATATTTTATGTGTACTTAAGTTTATGTTTTGAGTATTTTTTTTGTTCTTACATGTTCAACCTAACACGAAGGATAAAGGGGGCTTCCCTTCGCTCACCCACTTTTTACCCTTCACCTAAGCTAACGCAGAATTTTGACCTGATATTGATATTTAAGTATTTTTGATGTGCAGTTTAATATTTCCCAAATAGTTCCCAAATATTATTTATTTTTAACTTAACTAGCAGTAAGCAAATCTTTGTAAGAGCGAAAAAAAGTTGAAGGATGACTCTTGAGAACTTGTCTATGAACTGAAATTATTGTACTGTAGCGCCTGCGAGCCTCTATATGGAAAAAACATCGACAACAACTGCAGCAATTAATATTCCCGCGTCCCGGGAATGAGAAAAGTCCGGGAAAACTGAAACTCTAGATCCAAGCACGTGATGCGACGCATACACTGAGTAGCTGAAATCGCAGCGACAACTAATTAGTTTAACCTCGTTTAACATGGTGAACTTTAGCCTTCTTAGCAGGTTAATCCTTTAATCTTACATCGCTGGACACAGGAGACCTCTTTGAGCTGAAACAGTCTTTAGTTTGAGCTAATATGAATGTTCTCTCTAATTTACGTTCTTAAACTAAAAACTCGACGTAGCTCTATAGGTAGCATTCTTTGTAGGATGGAATATAGAAGAACGTTGAACTCGTAGTAATAGATGTGAGGTGTATATACTTAGTCGGTCCTTAAGTTCTGTCACAAGGTTTTTGATAGATAAAACTCAGCAATAAACATTTTCTTATTTGTATTATACATGATTAAAAAGCTTATTTTATACGAATCAAATTGCAATACAATACATTTTGTACGATTATCGCAATATGACAAAAAACCTTATAACTTGAGACAATCGCGAAGCCAAAACACGCCGCAACTGACAAAAATACCACGTACCACAAATTTAATAAAAAAACAGTGTTCCAGATAACCAACAAGGTTTTTTTTATTTATTCTGAAACCTTGATTTTAGACCATGCTTAACAACTAGCATTTGATTTTCTGTTAGCTTTCAGTTCCAACTGCTCCCAAAGAGAACTTTACGTACTTTTTACGTTTTCAGAAAAACGTATAAAAATGATCTTGTGGGCAACAAGTACACTACGTAAAATGTGAATATGAAAATTAGTTTTACCCAGACTTAGTTATCTTATGCTTCAAAATGAAGGTAACGGGTTCAGGGAAGGTTCTGACTAAAATTTCACGTAAGTTTGAAAGGTTTTAAGAGTCATGGAAAAAAGATAAAGTGAATCACGTCCGTATTTTTGATTGGGTAAAAAAGTGCAAAATCTCTGAAGAAACTAGCATTTGTGTAATATGGCTTTAAGCATTTAAATCCAATAATAATTCTAATTTATCAGTATTTAATGAGCTATCAAACCATATATAGTATTAAATAAAATAAAACTTGGTATTATTTACAATGCGGCAAAATATTTGTGACAGAACTTATGGACCGACTATGTATATATATAGGTAGATTTTGAAATATTTCGTACAGTTTTACCTATAGGTTTAGTTAGGCGTCATGATGAAATGATGAAGGTGATAACTAAATATATAGGCACAAATATATTTTATTTAACCGTAAATAAATCACAAAAACTAACAAGTATTTTCTGTGTGTCTGAACCGAATCTGCATTGATCCGAAGGCTGGCTCATAAATTTGTATTAAAAATGACCGTATCTGAAGACCCTTTTCAAAGTCATCCTTAATAGTGTCACATATCCACAACAAAAAACGTCGAACCCAAAAGAGATAATGTTATGGTTGTTGGTTTTATTATTTTGTTTTATAACCAAACTCGACCAAGTCACGAACCCAATCTTGATGATATAGGAAGGTAAGGTCATCAAGGGCCTCAGACCGGGATCTTCTATTTCTGGCTGAGATTCTTAACGAATGTCATAAAATCCTTGTTTTAGGATCTCCGGCTTCAGGAAGTACACTAAAACACCAATTACCCCTACAGGGTTTACCGAGGGAAAAGAAAAGGGACCAAGCAGAAAGTTTTCTCATCTTTTATAAGGATATGTTGATCGTTGAACCCTTATCTTAACTTGTCCTGATTATCCATCCCGGACGAACATCTTCTCAAAAACAACGTATTTTTCTTGATATTTTTTTATACATCGTGTTTGCACCCAGTTGGCAGAGCTAGGCCGATGAATGACTTTAATTTACTAAAATACCTGACCAATCCATTAGACATAAGCTGATAATGTTAGTAAAATAAACTGCTCAATATGCGCATTGTTATCCATATATCGAATATAGGGGTAGGAGGTCTAAGGCAATCCGCGAGTGGCTTCGAGGCAGCATAATCCCAAGGGCAGGGTCGGGGAGGGAACCGTGCGGGGTGGCGGGGGAGTAAGGCCAAGCAAGCTAAGATATATGAGTCCGCTAATCTTTTCTCAGAGAGCGACTCTCAAAATTACTGAACTTAGGGAGACGATGAGACTGCAACATGAGACCAATAATTGTGACTTGCACGTGACGTGTCATGTTCTTGATCGCAATCACAGATTTTATGGTTACGGTACGTGACGGCGTATGTCATGTCATGTTATCTCCATATAGACCACTACATATGGTATCGGTATATCGGTAATTTGAATGTGTATACTTAGTACAGTTACCCACGGTACATGACTTCGGAGCGGCTCCCTTATCACGTGAAATATTCGTACCATCATTCTAGCAAAACGTGATTGCGTAGGCACATGAAGTGTCACACAATGCAGCGCGATAGTTGCACGACTGACTTGCGGTTGTCGCGCTGCTCAGAAGCCGCTGATTTCCATATTAAGTTGGCAGAGCAACGGCAGTGCGCGAGTCGCGCGACTAACAGTTGGCAGATCAACGGCAGTGCGCGAGTCGCGCGACTAACAGTTGGCAGAGCAACGGCAGTGCGCGAGTCGCGCGACTAACTAACAGTGTTGCAAGCGCACGTGTGATGCACCCATTCCTTATTTAACAAATAAAAGTTTTAGTAATACAGACAACATAAAATGCATGGTAATAGTAGTGCAATACTCTACTTTTCATCAGTTAAGCGAGGAAATTATTTTTTCGTTAAAACTATGTTTCAAGCAACGTTTTGAACAACATTTGGGTGGCGCAATATTTTTTTCATGCGGTTGCTAGCCAGTTTGATCGTTTAAAAAAGATAACCAATTTAGTGTGTCAGTTTTAAATGTCTTGCCGTTGTCTTGCTTCAAATATGAGGTCTTATGACAAAAAAAAAACAGAGAAAGGAGCCACGTTCGATTTTCAAATTTACTTTTCTCCCCTTGGGTGAAAAATCATATTTACCTCTCGCATATCGAGTTAAATACAACATGGTTGCAGAGCGTTAGTGATGTAAAATTTATTTGTGTCACAAGGGAGCAAAATGACAGCATTTTGCTCTGGATTCAATGTACCGCCCTCGCCGTAAATACATATTTACGGCGAGGGCGGTACATTGAATCCAGAGTGAAGGGAAGGATTCTACGATCTTCCTGAGCGTAACGAAGGATTCAAGCGTTAACGCCCATGACGAAAATAATTTTGCTCCTGTGTGACACATACAACTTTTCACACCGACTATGAAGAAAATTTAAATTAAATGCTCTAAAAAAAATAACTATACTTTTAATTATACTTTCACCACTTTTACAGTAATCGAACAACCTAAAGAAAACTTTTTTTTATACTGGCGGATTGTGAAGGATTAGGATCACCACAGATAAAATATTCCTGTGTACTTTTACTAATGTGTAAAAATAATCGAATCGAATATTACAATGGTTTCGGATATCAATATTCATTATATCATAATAACAGACATCGATAGTTTAGATTTCAGTAAAACAAAAAAAAAAATATATTGTGTTTTTTTTTTTTAAATATTACGAAAAATTCATAAATTTGCATATAACGTTGTTAAAGTTAAAACTTCAAACATGTTCGTTTACATGTACGCCATCGTAGTCGATTGTAATGTAATTTCATAATAACATTCGATTATTTTAATCTGTGCTCAATGCGTAAATGCTACATGGCAAAGAATAAATTAAAAAAGTAGCTTGAACATAAAAGTAGTATTTTGCTCCCTCTCGTCGTGGAGCATAACTTACTTTTCCGAATGAAAGGCGTGAAAAAGAAATATATCAACTACCTTTCATATTTACCTAGGCACCATTCATATTACCATATAACTACCTTTCATATTTACCCAGGCACCATATTTATTAACCCAATCAATACAATCCTTGAATGATGACACCTTTTATTTAAACACGATAACTCATTATGATATTTCTTAGTTGGAATCGATCTTCGACATGAAGCGTGCCAGCCCCCCCCCGCGCTGCGCCGCGCGCGAAGTGTCACGTGCGTGAGGGCATATACTGCTGCCGCGCGATTGCTGCCTTCATTAAAATGCAGTCTAAAATCAGTTTAAAAATAAAAACTCAGCTGTATTTTATGTTATTCCACCTTCAGAGTTCCGTGGTGGGGTAACTAACACGATCATTTATTTTCGTTTATGTTTATTAACTGGTTGGCCCCCGAAAGCGGTCGGTAAAGTGGATATCGATCGCCATTAAGTCGAAAACGAGTTTGTTTACATTTAATTTCACTGACCACATTTTACATTAACAAGGTGCATATGCGTAACGTCCCCCAACACGTTATGGGAATGTACGGTTGGTATTTCCGAATAGGTTATTGCGCCTATTTATCTAATAATCGCTTTGGTTACTGGTACCCATCGTCATCATACCGATAGCCATGGCAGCACCTCGTCCATATTCATTCTGTTTGTTTCAGTCTGGGTGTGTTCTGGTTACTACGACACGGGAAATCTTAGCGTGGAGTCAGATACAATACTCGATTAAATAAATCGGGTTGAACAGAAAATACTTACTAAGAATTAAAAAAATAAGTTACTATGATCCAATAGGTTTCACAGTAATTGCTTATGATTTCTTATACCTACTGTCTATGAAGCAAACTCTCGACATGTAGAAGGCAGCCGATATCTTTGATTTTGTTTGATACCCGTCGCGTCGGCGGAATATCATTTGGACAGCCTCGCCGATCTGTAGTATAGGTAGGTATGAAGTCCGAGTAGGCTGTACATAATCAGACGCAATAAGGCTATGACGTATAGACGTCATGATCATGAATAAAATTGCGATGTTTTATTCACAAATCCGACACTTTTTGTTTTATTTATATTTTAGAACAAGTTGTTGTCGTCGTGACGTCGACCAATACGATCGTATGGATATAATTTTGTTGTGTAAGTTTGTCACACCGCAAGGTTGGACAATGGGAGGCGAAATATTATGTTGTGAGTTTACGAGATTGCCGATAACCAAGTAGGGCATTGTTGCGTGCAGAACAAAAATTGGAATAATTTTTTGACATATTTTTTTAGAATAATTTTTAGACTGTGTTGTTAAGCCGCAATAAATCTGAAATATATTGTAATGTTGACGTACCTAGTAGGATACATAATTTTAATAAAGTATGCATCACCAAATAAACATGCAATAAGTCATAACACTTGTTGGGTTGGCAAGGTCACCAAAAAGTACGTAGCTTGAATCTAAAATATATAAAGTGGCCCAGTTGCAAAATTTGCTGCTGAGTTGTCAATTTTGATGCTACAATATTTATCGGTAGCGCTCAGTTAAGAACCTATATTAATTGTTGTTTGTAATTTGGCGCTGACTGCTTAATATTCTGCTGCGGTAGTTAAGATGATGAATTATTATTAACCATTAACTCGTTGCTAACATACAAAAAGTCGCTAGGTTGCAGTTGCTAAAGACAACTTTTGATGTTGATAATATTCCGAAATAAAATCCAACTTTCACAGTACAGTTATAAAACTTTTTATGCTAATAGATAATGAGATAAATATGTATGGACATAATGAGGAAATATAGGTATAACGAGTAATATAGTCGAGCAGGAGGTGCCTTCGTTAGTAAATTACCTAATCCTAGTACCTACCTAGGTAGTTCACAGAAAAAGTAGTAGGTACCGTGATTCTTGTCTGTCTTCGTACCTACACCAAATACTATGAAGCATATTTTTTTTACAATCTCAGATTAACTAGATTAAATACCCGTATCAGAATAAATCCATTCTTATACGTTGATACCTGATATCTTTGGAACATTACACGCTTCGAGTTCTATGGTCATACCTACCTACATATTATATGTCACGATACATTTTCAACTGCCCATAACTATAGAGAATTCCTATAAAAATATCATGAAACTTTTCCTAAACGGGATGAAAGTTCCATGGATGTATACAACCCCCACGTGTGTACCTACATACACTACTTACCAGCTTAGCCAATTTGAAGCAAACAAAAACATTTATATACCGAATAATTCTTAGTATATGGATATTCCGCCCCTGCCTTCGCCTGTAAAGGATGTTTTCCGAACGTGCTCGACGGCAAGCCGTGCATTCGGCCCCCGCCGCGTTTGTAAACAAACCACTGCGCTGTTGACTGATGACTGGGCACTGCCGCCGAGCCTGTGACGTAAACAAACACACGCGGCACACCTCGTGTTTGTTCTGCGATAACAATTGAGCATCGCAACACGTATCACTGTCATGTGGGGGGGGGGGGGGGGGTACAGTCAGCGCACGGCACCTATGCCCGCCTTTGCTCCCGGTTGGCGGCGCTGGCGTCGTCGGAGGCGAAGGGTTTCTTTCATCTGAGGTTAGGTTCAAAATCACGTCACGTTGACCATGTTATATTTGTAAGAAGAAATAAATAGCATTTGACAACTTTGATAGAAAGACCAGCGCCATCTGCAATGAGCTTTTGAGATTAGCTGCCAATGATGGGATGATATTCACTAATCGTAGTGAGAAGGACATAATTAGGGTTCCGTACCCGAAGGGTGCCAAGCGGGACCCTATTATGAAGCCTCCGCTGTTCGTCCGTCCGTCCGTCTGTCACCAGGCTGTATCTCATGAATCGTGATAGTTAGACAGTTGAAATTTACACATATGATGTATTTCTGTTGCCGCTATAACAACAAATACTAAAAATCAGAATAAAATAAATATTAAAGGGGGCTCCCATGTAACAAGATTGTTTTTTCTCGTATTTGCTCGATATTGAGAATGGCAACAGGTAGACGCTTGAAATATTCGCAGAATATTTAGTTACATATTCACTTTCAAAATAAATAAATTAATTAAAATAAAACAAATATTGAAAGGGGCTCTAATATAGCAAACAGGATTTTTATTGGCGGTTTAATAGATAATGGTACGGAACTTCGCTCGCACTTGACCGATTTTTTTCTTAATTACGACGAAGCGCGCTGTAAAATATAGTTAGACCTTGCAAACATGTCCAACATTGGTGTTATCGTTGGAAACGTGTGCAGCTAATGTTGTAATGTTTATATCACAGAACCTGATACCTGGGCCCTTCAATAATACCCTCATTTCCGGAATGTCGGAAATTACTTTTTTAATGGCATTATTTCACTGTTTACAAGATTAAAGGCGTTTACGTTATCGTTCACGTAAATACGTATAATATTTATCGTTAAACTGATATAACATTATCAGTAACGAATGTAATTGTAATAAACTAAAACAGCTACCTACCTCAAACTCAATCTCAAATAATTTATTGTAAGTAGGCAAAAATAATGCACTTTAAAAAGTCAGACACAAGGAGAAAAAAAATAAGTTGAACTAAACTAATGAGTACACTGATTATGGTTTAGTTATAAATTATGTGTAATTAATACAAAACTTATCCACTGAAGTTTTACTTTGAAGTGCAACGATCTTGAAATAGAGCAACTTTTCTAAGAACCTTTCCTTATGTTTCAATTCATCAGGTTACGCTATTGTTTTAAAAAGAAACTATGTCGATCTTACATTCGATTTTACACTGACTCTTACAAAGAATATACTTTGCCAGCCAAATAGAATCTATAATGTACAAGCAACGGAATGGCGCTGATTACGTAACATATTGGCACAATATCGGTCAGTATCCTCCACCAGTATTATCTATTCTATTGGGTGGGGTAGAAAAATGGTTCCTCTCAACATTTGCCGATTGTTTGGTCTCCACGCTTCCAATTCCTGTGTGAATGAATCTTCCTTTGCACGATAACGTTACATCACTACTTACATGTTTACGCAGTGTGCGTATGATAAATTCAATTCAATTCAAAATATTTATTTCAGATAGCATACATTTTGACACATATACATCCATAGGTAGATATTATTTTATCATTATAAAAAAGTTTAAAATTAAACTAAATACATCATCCATCATCCTTGAATAATAAATAACACCCACACTCACACCCTGCTCACACAGTCACACACACCCTCTCACACACACAAAACATCGTCCTAAAATATGATTATAATTTATGGTTTGATTACTGCGAAGGTGCACATCCATCCAGTACTTCAACATAGGGCTGTCCACCTTCCCAGCCAGAGTGCTGAGGATAGTGTTGGAGCTGCCGAAAAGGCGGTTTCTTAACGAGGCAATCCTCTTTCTCATTATTGCAAAGAAATCGTCAATCCTAGCTTCGGCAAACATAGCCGAGGCGCTGCAGTATCGCGGCAGCCCCAACAGTATTCTCAGCGCATTATTATATTGGACGCGCAGGGCGCTGTAGGCTCTCCGCGTATAGCTGACCCACAAGCCACCAGTGTAGAAGGACTGACAAAAGGCTCTGAAAAGTGTCAATTTGACAGCCCTTGTACACTTCGCAAACCTGCGGGCCAGCATATTACATCGGACCGCCATCGCCCTGCGCTCCCTTTCAATATCAATGTCATCTACGAGCCCCTCCGTGACCACGTGACCCAGGTACTTGAAATGTGGAACCCGCTTGAGAGGTGCTCCACACAATGACACAACCGGATCCTTATCAGGAGATTTAGTCCCTGAATGAAACACCATCAACTCACTTTTCTTCACATTATACCTGAGCCCGTGTGTAACAGCGTAGGACTCACAGACATGTAAAAGTTTTCTAAGGGCCTTGACCGAGGGACTCAGCAACACCATATCATCAGCATAAGATATGTTATTAACGATTGTGCCATCGATTGAGCATCCAATACCGGTGTTGCTGAGCTCCCCGATCAGCTGATTGATGTAAAGATTGAATAACTTGGGAGATGTAAGTCCGCCCTGCCTGACCCCGCACTCAAGGCTATATGAATTGCTAAGCGAACTCACCCATTTTACTGCATTAGTTTGATTTTGATACCAAAATTTAAAAATGTAAACCAACTCAGTCGGTAGTCCTGTGTGAGTTAGCTTATTCCATAGTATATCATACGATACAAGATCAAAAGCCTTTGACAAGTCAAGAAAACATGCATAGATGTGTGTTTTCCTGTCAGTATAGTACCGGACGGTCTGCTTGAGAGCCAGAATTGCACTTTCAGTGGACAGTCCGGGCCTAAACCCGAACTGGGCATCATGTATGTGAAGATGTTTATCAAGTTGACAATCAAGCAAACCGTCCAGCACCTTAGCCACAGCAGTTGCTAAGGATATTGGTCTGTAATTATCCTTGTCAGAAGCGTCTCCCGTTCTATTTTTAATAATTGGTACTACTATAGTTTTCATTAAATTTTCAGGCAGGTAAGAGTGTCCCACACAAAAGTTAAAAAACATTTTAAGCACCCTAGGTAGGTGTGCACCAGCGCACTTCAGGTGCTCGACACTCAGACCATCATGTCCTGGTGACTTACCCCGCTTCATATCTCTAATAGTTAACATTACTTGATTGTATGTAAAACGCAAGGGTTTGTCACCAGTATCAGCGCTAGTCCGGGTGCCGGACACCGGAGTGTCACTGGACGAGTCAGTGTTACTGGAAAGATCAGAAACAACACGGAAATTATTTTTAAACAAGTTTGCTATTTCATGGTGGTCAGACAAACCATTAACAGTCACTGGATGACCAGGCTTAGGATTTAATTTATTTGTTTCTTTCCAGAATTTTGAAAAATCTTTTGCATTATGGCTGGTGGCAAGAATATCCATTTTTATTTGTTCCGAATTCTTTTGACACCACTTAAGCTTCGATTTAAAAATCTTTCTGGAATTTTTCATTAGATCATATATATGACCAGATTCCGGCTTATTATGTAAGACCCAATTTCGAAAACAAAGCCTGGCTTCACCATGAGCCTGTTTCACATATTTATTCCAACCTGTTATGTAGGATTTTTTCCTCAAAAAATTAGAATTACAGTTGCTATTTACACTGTGACTGGAAATAGCCGCCTCACAAAGAATATCAACTATGCTATTATACATATTATTAATTATTTGCCTGTGTTCTAAATTGCTACACATCATATCACAACATTTACTAAGTTCACTGGGGAAGTTGATCTCTTTCAATTTTAAATTACATAAATTTCTAAAAAGGTTTATTTGCTCGGTATCCCTCACACCCCAGTGAACCTTATTTTGTTTAACATTAGATGAGCTAACACTACGCGGCAGCACACTAAAGTTACAAGTTATTTCCATCGGAATGTGATCTGACCAAGACACATCATAACATATCCTGACCTTAGTTATTGATTGAAAAGCAACTCCGGTAACTATACAATGGTCAAGCCACCTCTTGCAGCCGTGGGCATCACTGATATAAGTGTAGTTATCAGAGTCTAAACCTAAAACTTCAAAGTCAGCGCATAACCACAATTGTTCAGCACAAAATTGTAACAAATCATTACAAAACAACTCACCAGGATGAGCATTGAAGTCCCCTAACATGTACACTGTTGCTACATTGCTGTTCTCTATGATGGCATGCATTTCAGAAAGACACTCAGTAAACTCTGGTAGGTTATTAGTGCAAACTGTGGGCATATACACTGAGAATAATAGAAAAGACTGGTTTTTCACTTTACACTGAATGGCAGCCAGCCGCACACTTTTACACTCTATCACCGTAACCGACTCGAAAGCAGACTTCCTCCACAAAATTGCGACACCACCGAAAGGCCTACCTCGCAGGATACCAGCTCCTGCATCCACCGCTGATACTCCAGTCGCTGCGAAGTCTGGATGAATAGTACTGAGATACGGGATATCATAGGGCATCAGCCACGTCTCCTGAAGGGCCACTATATCTGACGTAAGACACAGCATTCTGACATGATCCACACTGCTCTTCACAGCCTGACAGTTGAAACTTGCAAGTTTGCAATTCGGCTCGTCCGCAGTAGGGTGACCATCATTCTTTTTCTCATTATAGTTGAGGATCTGATATTTCTTTGAGTGAGCCATTGGGAGTGTGTGACTTCTTGTAGCGAATAAATCGCTTAAATTCTATGTCCATAGGCCAAGTGTATTCATCGTTTAGAAAAAGTGCGACTTTGGTTTTCGGTACATACACTTTGTAAGCACAATAATTTATTTTCTTTTTCAATGTAATTTTTTCCATCTTGACAACCACCTGAGTTTTCTTGAAAATGTACTCTATGACATCTTCAACAGTTGCTTCCTTGGCAACATTTGTTACGAATAGCGGAATCATGGTCACTGCAGCTCTAAACTTGGAGTTGGGATCCACAGGTGCCTTTCCTATCATTCCGGAATAACGCTTGTGGTTTTTGTTACGACGTTCAACTCGAGTCCACTCGCCTTCATTTTTATTTTCGTTGCATTTTGTCATCTTTACTACTTCAGCTAGTGTTGGTTGACTCTTACTTTGAGATGGTAAAGCATTGCATTGCTCGGCACCTATCAGCTCCAGCTGAGCCGAACATAAAGGAGGAGCATTTGCAATATTTGCATCCACGGAAACACAAACACTATCATCTTTGTTTATCACCGCGCTAATCGGTTGAGTCGCGCTGACAAGTTGGCTTGCACCTTGCGTTTGCGCGCACGCGAATGAGACAGCCGATTGAGATTTCGTGGCGGCAGAGAGAGACAATTGACATCCTGACGAATCACCGACACCGCCGCCTCCGTTACCTACATTGCTCGGCGTCAACAACGTTGGTTTTAAATTTGAATTTGAAAAAGGAAGCGTTGTTTCGACAAAACCCATCGGGCCACTGTCAAGATTGTTGTTGTAGCTATCCGAAATGTATGCGCCTCGTCTGCGGTTCACATTCACAAAAGTATTTCCATCGAAATTATTCGCTATAGATGCCATTTTTAGGTTTTCCAGATCGTTTTGCACCTTCATCAACTGCTCCTCAGTAACATAAGTTTCTTTAACCGCACGTTATTCACTTTGCAAGATCACAATGTCCTTGAGCAACCTTGTCACATCCACATGATCGAAAGTGACCGGTGGCAACTTCTGCAGGTCTTTGGCAACAAAGATCGGAATGTCTACATGATTCGCATCCGCGTCTGTCATCAAATTAATTATGTCCTCGAGATCTCGCCCAGACTTGCCGTCCCGCTTCCGAGTTATTTTTCTCTTGTTTGTCGCGACCGAGTCAAACAAAAGATTCTTGGCCGTTTTCAGGTCCGCCTCCGAAAAAGCGGTTTTACACACACGAACTAAGCTTTCCACATCCATGACGTCTAGTTTATTTTGTATGAAAGCAAGAACTTCACATATAACAATGTTACAGCTTTTGCACTTGAGAACATTGGACGAATCCATTGTTTTTACGTTATCGGTCATCGCGACGCGTGCGTACGGTAGCTCTCACGTGAGACGACTGATAAAGCATTGAATATTCACTGAATCGGAAATTGTTTTCACCACATAGGAGGGTATTATTTGCTCTTTTGGGCCGTAGCAAACACCGATTGCACTGCACATGCCTATTTCTCAATATTCATTATTTTTCGGGACTCTCTCAAGAAACTCTCCATAGGTATCTTTACATATCAGCCCCAGACAAGGGGTCAACAATGTCATAAGAAAACATAAGGCCAGCTTATTTCTAAAAATATTTTGAGCAGAAAAATTACTACGATGTTATGTAAATTTACACAAATAGATAATCATATATGTATATAGATCCCTTTGCCAAGATACAGGGGTAAAGGAATCTATGTAAGTACGGCCCCGTCAGGTTTCTTGGCGTTTGAGCGTGCTATGACCTCTCTGTTGCCCATATCGTGAAAACGACAAATTATATCGATAAAACGCACTCGCAATAGCTATTCGAATAGCCCAGTAGACAGCTAGTAGTTGCTATCAACATGACGCCATTAATTAAAAACCAAACAATAATACCAACATAAAAATGCCTTGACACCCTGCCTAGACCGTTATATCAAGTAGGTGCTTTATCCAAATTACTGATGGCGCCATCTAGTTTAACACTTAATACTATTTTTATAATTTTTTTTATTAATTAAAAACGAAACAATAATACCAACATAAAAACGCCTTGACACCCTGCCTAGACCGTTATATCAAGTAGGTGCTTTATCCAAATTACTGATGGCGCCATCTAGTTTAACACTTAATACTATTTTTATCATATTTTTTATTAATTAAAAACCAAACATTAATACCAACATAAAAACGCCTTGACACCCTGCCTAGTCCGTTATATCAAGTAGGTGCTTTATTCAAATTACTGATGGCGCCATCTAGTTTAACAATTGGCGATAGCCACAAGTATAAAGTGCATTCGCTTAGATACGGTCACCCCGTTAATTTTGTTAATGTTTTAGCGCATGAATGGGGGATAACCTCTCCTTCCCTCACCCTATGCGAGAAAGAGAGATTACTTCCCAGGCGGTATACAGGGTATATTATACTTAATCTGAATGCCGCCTGGACAACATGCGTGGGTATTGATTAATATAATAGTAAGTTTTATTTTCGTAAATATTTTAATGTGAGTGAAATTTTTGTTGCTATATTCTGCGCTAGAAAAATTTAAAAATCTGTGTTTAGCAAACACCACTATCCTCAGCATAAATAATAGAAGCAACGATGGTAGATGGACTTTACTTAAAACTGATACAGTGCAATCCCAAATAAATATTTGCTTTATTTCATAAAACTAACCAACCGCTTAACGCCCGAAACCTAACGTGGCCTCACTTCATACATTCGTAGAAATATTATTGTATTCAAAGTGAGATTTTAAAATCAGTGAATCTTTATCCACTCAAACGTCGCTAATTATAAACTTTCTTACTACGGGAAGGAGATGGTAATGCCAGGAGATAATGTGAGTGTAGAAGTAGAATTGCAAGTACCGATAGCAATGGATAAGGGATTGTGTTTTGCGATAAGAGAAGGCGGTAGAACTGTTGGTTCTGGTGTTTTTGAAGTAAAACTTCTTTACGCACGCTTGACTTGGGGAGTAAGCTGGCGAATGCGTCACGAGAGCGTTACGAGAAGTGTGATCGGGCGAGGCGAACGAGAGGTGGCGCGCGCACATTTTCTTTCTCTCTTCCTCTCATAGCCAGACACAGTGCAGGAGATGTATTTTTGAAGCATTAGAGCAAAAGAAGTTTTGCTTCAGTTGTGTGGTCTAAAGCACACTTTTTTTTATCTATACATCATTTATGCAAGAATCTAGTTTTTTTTACACATTTTTGAACAAAAAAACAATATAAAAAAAACTCCGAATACTAATTCCGGCCACTCTGCTTCTAATTGTGTTTCTAATGGCGGCCCCTCCTAGGGTCATCACATGAGACATTGAGAGGTTGTTTGCCGTAAATCTATTTTTGTTTATTTGATTTTTCATTTACCTTTATCTCTGTCGGTATATTTAAATTATATTTATTTGAGCCAATATTCTTATTTTTTCAATTGGGCTTTCACCATGACTTATAAAATTATTAACAATACCATTACGTTTCGATATCTAGGTATAATACAACATTTAGCTACCTACTAGCTTAAACCCAAAAAAAACACTACGAAATATTTTACCTAATATAAAATCACGCTACATCTCGCCTTTTCCCGTACAAAAACTGTTATGTAAATTTTTGACAACCCTGCCTGACGCAATACAATCGGACGCCATTAGAAGCTCCGTATTATACAAATACATCACCCCCCGGCTTTAACAAGAAAACCATAACATTTCGTGTTGGTATTGCCAGCCACCTCAATTTTCACTTAATGACAACATGAAACTCAGAAAACTAATCGGAAGTCGGTGCATTTGTATGTCTAAAATCATATTCAAAAGAAAAACAAATAATATAGATAAACCATTCCGAAATATAACTCATTTTCCCGGCTCTAAGAATGAGCTAATAATTGGCAAAGTTAGACGAACACAATCTCTCGCTTCGCAATTTGAAATTTCACTCTGCATGGCTGACACGGGCCAGTGTGTTCCCAGTTTTTAAACAAAATTCTACCAAATAAGTAGCTTATTTTAAGAATCATAGCTTATAGATCTGGATAATATAACCCTTTATACCGAGCGATAAAGTTCAGGGGGCTGCAGTTAGAGGGGGGCTGCATTAACCCACAACCACCCTACTCATTATTATTTTCTCAATACGAGGCAGCCACTGCTGCCGGATCCCACGCCACGGTGAACAAACATAGCAACAATAAATACATACATGGGAACCAGAAATAGCGACGTCACACACATATAAATATCCAAGACCTGGGTTTTTTTTTTGTCCCGAGCCGGGATCGAATCCGGGACCTTTCGCATGATAGGCAGAGCCACAGCCGCAGTGCCACGGAGGTCTTCGAAGAAACCGAAAAAAAGCAAAAATTGAGGAGGATGAGGAGTCCCCAATGGGGACATGGTCGAACGAAGTCGTGACCTCTTCCTTCTGCGAGCTGGTGTAGTCAATTTATATCTATTTCCCTACAATTACCAAGTTGATTTTAGAGATAACGCCCACTCCATGAAATTATTGACGTTGTCTAGAAAGCCGCGATAGTTATCTCTGTTTTCTGTTTGTTTTTACTGAACTGAGATAGCGTGAGAGAAATCATCCATTTATCCATATTTGCACTCTTTTGTTCTTAGACAATCATGTTTTTTCTTCTGCTCCATGTGAACGTCACTCTCTAGTAAACCAATCAGTGCGGACAGCGGATGCAGCTCAAGCAACAATCACAAGTTATCAGTTTATCACTAACCTAAAAATAACGCCGACACAATATGCTTTTTATTAGATTTCACACTATGAACATGATTTAAAATACCTAGCTGTGATAACTTTGTAACTTGTCGGCGTGATTCATATGTCGCAGTTAGTTGGTTAAATCAGTCACTTAACTAACTCTCTAGACCGTTAATTAAATACCGACGTTGTCCAAGTCACTAAAATTCCGTCAGGCAAGTGAGTGAACGAAACATTTAACTAGTTATCTAAACGTTCCTAGGCAACAAGAAATATACAATATAAATATTTTTATCTACACACGTATTATAAACTCTCTTTACTGCGTACAAAAACCGCACGTTTCGATCAGCATAATGTTAAACTACTTGGTAAAAACTTATTCCTTATCTGAAAAATTACACATTATGACCATAGTGTATAATTTTTCTACATATTATGACATTCAAATTTCGAACGCCGACGCCCGCCTGCGTGCCGCTCCTAGTTTGTCTGTAAACTTGGTACTGACATTCGAATTTCAAACGCAGACGCCCGCCTGCGTGAAGTTGGTACTACAGAACAAGCTAAACAACTGCAGAGCCACAATGCCGGTCAAACATGCGGTTCCTGAACACATCAAAGAAAGCTTATGATATGTGTGTAGATAAACTCGTGTATGTAACTGTACATAATTAGGCATTAAAACTCTCGAGTGATATTATTATGAAACTCGCCTTCGGCTCGTTTCATAAACCCACTCTCGAGTTTTAATGCCCTCCATTATGTAGCAGTCACATAAACTACTATTTTAAGTATACTTAAGTTTATGTGTACAGTGATATGCAAGCCAAATTGTATACATATTTGTACCTACTAAAAGTCTCAAGCCGTGGACAGGAAGACACGGACGGACATGGAGAAACTATAAACTACGGAACTATAAAAATATGATTTTTTAGTCGTATCTAATATTTTGGAATCTGTGGCCTTACACTCAATGGAGTTTTTGCGAGCGGCTCCACTAGCAGCCCTGTATGATTAATATCTAATTAGTTTTTAATAACGTAGGTATAATCAATCATCTAACTAAAAGGGGCCATAATTGGCACCGCGTTTCTACCATCTGGGACCGGAGCACTTACTATCGGGATATATGTATGTAGGTATGAGTATTTTACGTATCTTGTACGATATCGTTCGCGCTGTGAATATCTAATTTATAGGAAGATTCTTATTTCAATTATTCGTGATCGCATTGTAAGAATGCATAGGTTAGGGATGTGGATTAAGTGAACTTAATAACAGAATATAGAGCAGTATTTTATGTTAGTACTATAATTAACTTGTAAACATTGATTAAACATTTACATACAGCCACATACATTGCTTCTAGCCCCACACATGGATACCCTGTGTCGTGGGAATCAGAAACAGCGAAGGCACACAGATATAAACATCCAAGACTTGGGGTTTTTTTCTTTTCCCCAGCTGGGAACCTCTCGCATGGTCAAGTTGAGTCTCTTTCAGTGGAAATAGAAATGGAGTAGTATTTAACTTATGACCGTATATCCAGTTTTTGATTGACAAAGTTGCTGATTTTGTGCTGACTTTGTGCAACAAATTTACCGCGACTAAAAATACTGGTTTTGTCTGATAAAAATACTGCGCGTCTAAAAATCAGAAAAACAAACAACTTGGAAACCTTAATTCGAGCAAAATAAAATACAAAACGAGCATTGGCTTTTGTTGTTGTTACATGTTCAACCTAACATTGAGGATAAAGGGGCATTGGCTTCGCTCACCCCCGTATCCTTCACATATTCTGACGCCTTTGATTGATCTCTTTGATTATTTGATATCATTTTGTGTTTCCTATTATTATTCGCTTAGTCCTTTGTCATAACTTGTAATGGCATAACAGTACTTCCAGGAGGCAGTTGCTCACGTCCGAAGGAGATACTTGGAACCTACCCCTTTACGTACTCCCGGGTGGTGACTAGGAGCAATAAATAAACATTAAAATTTCCAGGTATCTAAAGAGAACCTGTCCAAATACAGTGAAATCTAGAAAAACACGTGACATTTATTAAGAAATAATAATAATAATAACAGTAGGTACTTCCTTGTAAAAATACTTCGGCCTACTGGTTTGGTTGGCATAACTTGCTTTTAGTTTCATTTCAGTTAGGCTACTTTTCAGTCTCCTAATGGATGTTTTAAATACACAAGAAATCAAGTGAATCAAATGTTAGACGTTTAAGGGTACTAATTTAATGGTTATTTATTCGCTCGTCTTTTTTATTCCCCATAAAACAGTTATACAAGTTTATGTACGATTGATACATGGATTCTATATTTCCTTTGGTTTCTTCAAAGAGCATCGATTCCACTTGCGACGAAAACAACGATGAAAAGAATTGTGTGAATTGTGTGTGAGTTAAACGTAATTACGTTTAACTCAATTCGTTATTGCACAGAAAATCACAAAATATACTGTATACGAAATAAAAAGGCAAAGGCGAACTTATCTCTCAACAGAGATTTCTTCCAGCAAACCTTTCAGGATAGGATACGTAAAACTGAAAAGTGTAGTCTAGTGCAGTAATAAAATTACCAAATATCAATAAAATATAATTCTTATGTGCTCTTTCAAGCGATACTTAAAGGAGAAGAGAGTGGGACTGTCCCCAGTAGAGCAGGGAAGTGCGTTTCACAGCCGAAAGGCGCTCAGCCTGAACGAGTGCTCGTAGGCGACGGTGTTATGCTGCGGAATACATAGAAGAGACACCGTGTGATATTGCCGCTCCTTGTCTCTGGAAAAAAGGAACTCAAATCGTACACGAAGGTACGATGGATAACTGGGGTTTTTCAAAATACTGAAGAGTAAAGCCAATATGTGGGAATCACGGCAAAGACGAATCGGGAGCCAACCCAGTTCCTTGCGATACTGCGAGACGTGGTCATACTTGCGCAGCCCGAAGACGAACCGAATCCCGAGGTTCTGAAGTCGTTCGAGTTTATTCAGTTGTTCTTCGTTCGCACTCACCCAGCAAGCATCGGCATAATCAATTAAACGAAGTAGAAGGGACTGGGCTAGAGTGACTTTAGTATGCGGTGGAAGGAAGTATTGTAATCTCCGAGGAGAGTGAAACGATGCGAAGACTCCTCTTCTGACCTCGGAGACATGCGGCGACCAAGACAGCATGTTATCGAATACAACTCCGAGATTTTTACCTCATAGGTCCTTAAGATCGCGTGCTTCTCTCACAATTAAAACCTTCGCTGTCGGTAGTTAGTATTGTCACGCCGAGTAGACTATTCTATTGGTTAATAATCCGGTATTCACAGCACGGCCATTCTCAGCCGTTAGGCATTTCCTACTTTATTAAGAGAACAATTTAAATGACCAGCAATAGTTATTTGTATCACAAGGGAGCAAAATGATGTATTTACGGCGAGGGCGTTACATTGAATCCAGAGTTAAGGGAAGGATTCTACGATAGAATCCTGAGCGTAACGAAGGATTCAAGCGTTAACGCCCATGACTAAAATATTTTTGCTCCTGAGTGACACATACAACTTTTCACAGCGACGACGAGGAAAATTTAAATTTCATGCTCTAAAAAAAACTTTATCTTGAATTATACTTTCACCACTTTTACAGTAATCGAGCAACGTAAACAAAACTTTTTTTTATAATGGCGGATCCTGAAGGATTAGAGAAAGGTCACAACAGATTAAATATTCCTGTGCTACTTTTACCAATGTGTAAAAATAATCGCGTCAAATATTGCAATGTTGTCAGATATCCAATATTCATTATATCACAATAACAGTCATCGATAGTTTTGATTTCAGTAAAACTTATAATTAATTGTGACATTTTTTTTAAATATAACAAAAATTCATAAATTTTCATATAACGTTGTTAAAGTTAAATCTTGAAACATGTTCGTTTTTAATCGACTACGATGAAATTACAATCGATTATTTAACTAAGATCTGTGTTCAATTGGCACATTGCGTAAATGCAACATGCCAATGAATAAATAAAAAAGTAGCTTAAACAGAAAAGTAGCATTTTGCTCCCTCTCGTCGTGGAGCAAAACTTACTTTTATGAATGAAAGGTGTGGAAAATCTATTTTTCCTACTCAAAACTGTTAAATGCTACCCATAATGGGTAAATGATCACCAAAAGTTGCAGAAAATATTAGGGCAAAATACTGCGGTAGCTTAGGTGAAGGGTAAAGGAGGTGAGCGAAGCGAAACCCCCTTTATCCTTCATATTAGGTTGAACATGTAAGAACAACAAAAATACTTAAAACATAAACTTAAGTACAACAAACATAAAAAGAAGTTTGGTGATCATTTATCCAAACACAATTAGGTGGTCGTTTACTAATTCTGGCAGTCGTTTCGAATTTATTGGTAGTAAAATAGGTGCGTTTTTGGTGATCGTTTAAACATAAGCCCTTTATTAATATGTTACCTGCTATTAACCAACTCCAAGATGTTTGTTTATTTCACTATTTCTACAAAGCGATTGTGTTTTTCTTAGACTTGGATATACCAAACTGTGATAGTGTAATGAATTCTTCCCTAGTGAATCCCTTCAGATAATTTAAGATACTCTGTATAATTCGAAGTCCCTACTTTAGTATTCTTCTCAGTCATTGTTTAGGTCACTGAACTACTCCTAGTTCAAGATCCCCATTCATTTCTTATCTACATATAATGCAAGTGTAGTTTAGTACGAGTATAAGTCGTACAGTTCAAGTTATCAGCATAGGTAAGTACAGCAATTTGCTTTATTTAGACTGTGTCGCTTATTATCTGTGCAAACACTGCTAATCATATTGTGCTTGCAGTGATTATGTATTTAACTTCCAACTACTTACTTGCATACCCTACATACTTATCTATGGCTTGGGTTTACGATACTGATTAGCTTTAAATCGATAATGTATGTCGTCCGGTCACGCATCTATCGTCATCAGCTCTGATCTGAGTATTGAAGTGATTGCGATGTGATTTTTCGTTCAATATTTTGTTTAGAGGCATCGTTTAAAAATACGTCTCGGATTAAACAATGTATTTTTTTTTACTAGATACCGATACCAAATAAATTACATATACATATACATATATAATAAATAAATATAGCCCTTTCATGTCCCCAGCGAGGGGCACAGGCCTTTACCCGGATACGAGTAAGATTAAGCCATACTCCACTACGCTGGCTCAGAGCGGGTTGATGGAGGGGTTTTATGACCACTATCACATAGCGATAGTAACCGAGACCTATATATACTGCTTAACGTGTCGTCCGAAACACTGAACGTCCGATAATGTACTTAAGATATATTAATTAAATAAAAAATGTACCCATTAGATCACGGAGCCCCGTATATAAAGGTGTAGAATACGTAGTCTAAAAAGTGTGAACGATTACCATATAGGTACTTTATATAATTGTATAAAATTTTAAAACTCTCTTCTAGTTAGTATTTTAGTGGTAGGTACAAAGAAAAGCTTTCAATTGGCTGCCGCCATAGCCAAACTTTATAGGAGTTCAGCAATGTATAAGCGGCATATGTACATATACTACGAAGAACTCCTGTATAGGTAAAGTTTGGTACATAGGTTGGTACCTATATTAGGTATGCCACATCAAATAACAAACTCTCAAGAATTGAAATTCGACAGAAAGCTATTCACACTCAGGGCTGTGTTTACTTTGGGTTTAAAACGCTCTTTTATTAAACTCTATAGTTTATGATTTTAGTTAATTAGCTTCACATCTTCACAGAAGCGATAATTTTACCATTGCAATATGGGCGCCTATCAAATTAAAACTTGTGAATAACTAGATCGTTCCGAAAATCATACGTGTTTAAAAAATCTTAATTATACTACTACATATTTTGTTTTATTTTTCCATTAAATTATTTTTAGTTGCGGATTTTAATGCGGTTGTCTGTAAATGGTAGTAGATTTTACTGCAATGGTTCTTAAATATGTTTTATTAAAATCGGTTCAAAGGTTCGAAAGTTATCAGCTTAAGGCGATATCTCGTCCGCGCAAGGGCCCCCTTTACTCCAGGCGGAAAGACCCGCAGTGTGAGAGGGATGGAATTGGAAAAAAATGTCATAACGTAGCGCTAAACCACAGAAAAATTGTTTAAAAATAAACTACGCTATTTTGTTAAAAAGTGCTTTTAAGGAGGCTTTGCGAATACATAATATCTACATTTTGAACGCAGTTCCACTATGAAATTAATATTATTTAGTATTTCAGAATCACAGGAAAAATAAAACAATTTAGAGGTGTTTCCGTAATTAAATTCTATCGAGAAAATTTCATCCAATCGCGTTTTACTTTAGTGAGAATCTTAATCAAATTCTCAATAAACGTTAACCCAAAAATCAAATCTGTAGATGACTTCATGGAGTAAATGGATTCGAAAAAAAAAACATTATTTTTTCGTATAACCTTAACAACGCTTTAACCAAATTTTTAACATGTACCGTGTTACTATAAAGCAAACGTCAAACCCCATAATTTTTTGTCTTTAAACAAGTGTTGAACATGAGTTTATTTTTTTGTTTTGATTTATATGTCGGGGGAGTACATAATATGATAATAATTTATCTTCTTGCATTAATAAGTATAACTTCAGCAAAATTTATGGTGCCTTCGAAGAGAAAATAAGACCGTGGACATTTTTATCAAAGTTATATTTTATAATATTACGTGACGAATGAGATATTCCACATGTCCGCAAATCTTTTGCTTGACAACTTAGCATATATTGGTAAGTAGGGCGAGCCGAGCGGGCGGTATGCTGTGTTTGCATATCTGTCCCTCCGAGGGCCCTGCAGTCAGCTATAAAAGTCGTCCACTTTTATTTTACCTAAGATTAAGAACTGGGATTTTTAGGGTTATATCGATATTTGTGAATGGTTTTTTTTCATTAATTTTCGGCTTTGTCAGTTTTGTAAAATAAATTAATGCTAGTAATTTAATGAGTATTTGTGTAGTAGGTCTATTAGTCGTCGTATTTCTTTTAGTTGCGAAGAAATTTCCATAACATGTTATTGCGCGGGAATTTGTCATTTCTGACCCTTTGCAATAAATCTAAGGGATTTTTATTTTATTTTCTTTTAACCCTTCATAAGATTCTGTTCACTGTATGCCTACCAAATTTTCAACCTTATAGCTTGGTAATAAAATACATAGGTAATCAATGAAAAATTCTGCATGATCTGAACTCGGCAGCACTCTAGTCAGTACAATAATGCAGTAATGCAACGGCAGTAATGCAGAAGCTGTGATGCAGCAGCAGCAGCTGTAATGCAGCGGCAGCAGCTGTTATGCAGCGGCACAGCATTGCTGCTCAGCGATGTCGCACTGTCGCCGCCGCGCGCCGCCGACAGACCGGGGCCAATTCTCGCACAATATCACCACTCGATAAAATGGCGGATGTCGAGTGATTCCCATACAAAATTACTCGATATATGGGGTCGATGTCCGTATATCGAATGCGCGAGAATCATCCTCCAGTAGTGACGCGTGCGCGACAGAGTTGCGACAGAATAGCTACGACAGTACTGCTGCATGCTTCCGAAGTTCAGAAAAATACATTTAGAGCATAGGTTCCCAACCTTTTTCACTATGAGCCCCCCTTGTATCTGAAGTTCGAATCTTTTTTTGTTAGTAAGAAGGGCCTAAATAGATGGTTACGGGAGTGAGAAGAAAGGCTGTGCTAGCAATTTGTTTATTGATCTAGGTCCAACATTAGTTAGCCGCCCTTGAAATTTAACATGGATATTAAGTCGAATAGCTAACATCCAATAAGACATGAAATGTCACATGGCTCACAAAGTCGAGTGACGAGCAACCAATAAGATCTGTAGTTCTATTCTGTAACAGTGAAATCAATGCTGATAGCTTTCAAATTTATATAATGAAAGCTGTTCGCTTACTTCAAATTGACGTTGACCACAGACATTAATACTAGTAAACACTTCAAACACGGTCAAGTATTTGAGAACCGAGCGTGTATTTTTTTTACTTCCTACTGCGACGTCACGAACGCATTTTAGTGATGGGTTAACATGTTAATCGTGGCGCACCGCCGAATCGATTCAAAGGGACCGAACAGCCCACATATCTGTGGGCACCACCATCACGTACCTACCGCATTGTCTTTTGTCTTTTCTGTTCTTTATTGCACAGAGATTTTTAAGACTTAGGTACATTAAAAGACAAAATATGGAATACATAATGAATACATAACAATACTTTATAATATCTCACTTAGGTAATGTTATAACTAAAACTATACATTGCAATGAAAATGCAACGCAGAATTATCATTCTCCTGTCAAAAAAATCGACTGAAAAATTAGTAAATCAACTGTACCATGCAACAGTAATGTTACCGAAAATATAGTTTTCTTCACTGTACATTGAGGACTACGAAACATATATCATGAATCGTGTAAAGTAGAAGCAGCAGTGGATGACGTCCATGGGAAATATACGCTATGTTTTAAACTATCTCAGTAAACGCGGGAGACGCTTCTCGAAGTTAAAAATAATTGATTTTAATTAAATAAGGCGAATTTCAAAAAGAAAATATGTTACATATGAAAAGAAACGCCATAATTTTCTTTGCAAACAACTCTCCTTGAGGTTTTGTAGTTTATAACTGCACTGTAAGGCATTTTTATGTTTATTAATACACTGCTAACAGTCAGAACAGCCAGCGGTTATGAGCGCAATTCACCTTTTTATTAGACGCTAAGTAGGTACGTTTGCTGCGTCTAACTGGTCTGTGACGTTGACCAATCAGAACGTGATTATTTCACACGAGCTATCATCGAAAGCGATTTTTATTTGGCTAGTATTTAATCGCACATCAAAAATACTGATTTGCACAGCAAAAAAGGATCAACAAAAACACTTTTTATGTTTTAAATGTTTTATGTGAACTTAAGTTTAAGTTTTAGGTGTTTTTATTGTTCTTACATGTTCAACCTAAGACGAAGGATAAAAGGGGCTTCGCTTCACTCACCTCCTTAACCCTAACCACCTAAGCTACCGCAACATTTAGACCTGATATTTGCCGTGCAAATCAGTGTTTTTGATGTGCAGTTTAATGTGACAGGAATCGAAAAAAGCCATGATATACAGAATCGAGTTACTATAAAGAAAGGCGGTGTCAACCACCCCTGAAAATTCACATGGTTATCAACATAAAACAATATGACCTTTTGTGAGGGGCGGCTCAAGCCGTCCCCCCGAAACTTCACATGAAAATTTCTATTTCCGCGACGTAAAAGTATTAGTTTTTATAAACCCAGTTCTAGAGCCACTCGCCGCGGCCCCTTCGGATTACTCCGCACCCCCTGAGGGGCGCGCCCCCCAATTGGGAACCCCTGTTTTAGAGGAGTAAGGTAGTCTCGTCTCGCGTCTCACGTCACTTGCTGCACGCAATGTAACATGACACTTGAATGTACTTACATATATTATGTAGGTATAAATGACGACCTCCGTGGCGCTGCGGTTGCGGCTCGGCCTACCATGCGAGAAGTCCCTGGTTCGATCCCCGGCTGGGGATAAAGAAAAAATCCCAGGTCTTGGATGTTTATATGTGTGATGCCGCTTTTTCTGGTTCCCACATGGCATCCTAGTGTGGCTTCAGCAGCAACGTTTATAAATGTTTATGTTTTATGTTCATGTTTAAATAACATATAGTATGAAGTTTCTGTGCCATTTTTTGAGGGTAATATATGGTAATATGGTTCGATATTATGAGGTTGTTATTGGGTACCTACCTTCCTATCTACAATATTCGATTAAACTAATGAAATAAACTCCCACATTTTTATCTACAATAACTAGGTGTCAGGCTTAGTATCACATCATACTTACAGTACAAGATTTATTTTATAAGATCGTGTAAAAGTCCATCAGAAATAGTTGTAGAAGACCACTTTGAAAACTTTTTTTATCTTTGTTATTTTTTTTTTCAAATTTCAAAAATAATTTGTCCAATTCCAAATTTGAATTTACATACAAACCCGTCCACTAAGTAATCCTTAGTGGACCATTGAGCTATCTCGGTATGGTGGTTAGTCAGGTCAGTTGCAACTTACACATCAGCCAACAGTGCGTTTTGTTTGGAAAACAAAAAAAAAACTCCTAGAAATTTGGACTGTCGTACGTGGTCGAGTTATCATATTACACGAACAAGGAAGAAATATTAGCCAGATAGCAGAGGAGTTACACATGACGGTAAGTACATAATTTATTGATTTTAATGTCAAGTTTCGATTTATGCTTCTTGAATAGAAAAGCCGTCTAGTTTTCTGTTAACCGTAAACCAAGATAATTTTGTAAAACGAATCGTCACGTAGTCTTATTTTATACTAGCTGTTCCCCGGCTTCTTTCGCGGCCGTTTTTGCGTGAAGGAGTGGCAAACGAATAAGTGTTCACATTTATAATATTAGTGGATTTTATCTAGATTTATCTATATTCATCATTATTTTACATTGTTTTATCTATTGCGATGTCTCAATAACGAGTGTTCGCTTCGATTCGCTTGCACATTCACATATTTGA
The DNA here is from genome assembly GCA_949825045.1 of Argyresthia goedartella. Lineage (NCBI taxonomy): Eukaryota > Metazoa > Arthropoda > Insecta > Lepidoptera > Argyresthiidae > Argyresthia > Argyresthia goedartella. The sequence continues at coordinate 16,069,510 of OX463815.1, forward strand.
GAATTATGTACGTGGTGTGATAAAAATATTCACAAAAACCTCGCATTATTATACAGAATAGCACAATATCAGAATTGTGCTCATAATGCAATGCGCTTGTGTCCACGTGCCTGTGTGTTATCGGAAATAAAGATATTTGTATTTGTAATACGTTGCCTATGAATAAACTCTCCTTAATTGTGATTGTGCAGCTTATGACGTCATTTCTATTATGTAGGGGTCGCGCTCTGTCAGGCATACTCGAGGTAGACGCGTCTCTCTTCCAAGTAGGTACAAAGTTTGTTAATATGGTTCAAGGTAGAGGCATCTGTGTGTTCAAATTATTTTCTATCGTGCTTCAAGTTTTGTTGAGTTTTGGCCGAGATTGCATTTACATTTATTCGTACGCAAAATTTAATCAATTTGATAGCATTTAACGATCTAAAGCCGAACTAATTTTAACTACTGTCAGCAAATCTTCATAGAATCGAATAGTTTTATGTAATAAGCATACAGAATTATTCAGAATAATGTATTGGTTATGGTGGTAATGGTCGTAATTATATTTTTTGTCTGGAAACATTTATCATAATTTATTAAGATCGGATTATAAGTAGAGTTTTGGTACCATCATTTTATATTATTTCGTATAAAAATTCTTGACTCGATTGATGATAGATGACGGGAAATATTAAACTGCACCTCAAAAATACTGATTTGCACAGCAAATATCAGGGGAAAATGCTGCGGTAGCTCAGGTGAAGGGTAAAGGGTCCTTTATCCTTCGTGTGAGGTTGAACAGGCAAGAACAACATAAAATACTTATAACATAAACTTGAGTACACATAAAATATTTAAAACATAAAAAGTGGTTTTGCTGATCCTTTTTTGCTGTGCAAATCAGTATTTTTGAAGTGCGATTAAATACTAGCCATAGATAACTCCAAAAACCAAAAACCGCCCTGCAAACTGATCCTAAAATATACCTAAACATAACTTAATCGACCCCATAGACTCGTATCTTCCATCGTAAATTAGTTGTCATTCACGTTATCTGGTTACGGTATTAATAATATATGATATTATCTATAATATTATCTTGTTACACGAAATGAGATAGGCGTAATTTACATATGTAAGTGCCTCGAATCGCTCTTGATACTTCCATAAGTAGGTACTTTAGTTAATGATAATTATAGTTCTGAACAAATTTCCCCAATAAATGTATAGAACGCAAACTAAAAATTATTATTAGTCATGATATTTACAATTTCCATCCTTATTATTGCGACTCTCGGCGGAACTAGGTATATCAAAAAATGTATTACCGCGACACTCCTTAATTACACTATTGTTAAATGTGTGGTCTCCTCTAAAAGGTCTTATGTCCTTCCTTATCCTTTAAAGGGCTTCCGGAAACATCCTTTGTTATCATTGGTTTATGGAACTAGTGGAGTTGGTTTGTGGACTGCATAAACATTGATAGAAAAATACAAAATGAAAGCAAAAGAATGAAAACGGGTTGGCAAATAATAAACCGTGAAACTGGCAAAGTTATGCCTAGAGACAATGATTTCTGCTTACAGATAGGTGATGAGTTCATTAAATTCAACGCTGAGGTAACACGAAGTTTCGATACTCTCTTCACCAAAACTGAGCGTATAAACTCATGTCCATATCAAGCAGAGGCCTTGTTAAAAACACCACTAGCTCCAGTTATGTAGATTTTAAATTCAATCGTGTATATCCCCAGAATGTTGTCGAAACGTTAAGATTACTTAACCTAAAACATACTGAAGACCTGTGGGGTACATCAGTCGAAGTTATTGGTTCAGTAATTCTGGTTATAGCCCCACACTTAGCTTATATATTCAATAAATGTGTTGACGATGGAGCTTTCCCAGACAATAAATGTTCAAGACGGGAGATAAGGGTGATCCTTTTTATTTTAGAATAATATCTGTATTTCCAGCAGTAAGTAAATTTTAAATATTTGAAAAGATTACACTCATATTTCAACCGTACAAAACAACGCCACGGTTACGGTTACTACAATAGGGTTGTACTGAGGGTTAATCGACTACGAATTACAGTTCAATATTAGGCCCTTTCTTATTCCTAGTGTATATTAGCGATGTGCCTTTTATGGTCGAGAAATCGACAGGCGTAGTGTTGTATGCTGATGATAATAAATAATAACTATTGAAAAAATATTTTTAAATGCAAGTAAAACCATCTTAATCAAATCTCACTTCCAAATGTCAGGCAAGTTTAGACCTTAACATGAAATACAGAAAAATTTAACTATCATGAGTATCTTTATAGATCTTTATTGCACAGAATATGAATTCTGTGCAATAAAGATATACAGATAAATTATGATAATTTAAATTGTGTAGAACAATAAAGAATTACTTTGGCTATTGAAAAATTACCTGAACATTGCACAAACAAGCAAGATCGCATTTACCTGATCATTGCACAAACAAGCAAGATCGCAGTGAAAGACAGTTCGTATACAATTATTATGTTGTAATTGGTAAATTTTTCGAAAGCTAACGAAACTCCTAAATGTCAGGTTATGAAATTCCTACATGTATGGACATGTTTAGGTCACAGTTTAGTGTTAGACAACACCTTTAGAATTAGTAAATGACATTAATTTTATAAGAATAACCACTGATATACTCTGTTTCTAGGGCAGGCGAAAAAACGGACGATGACATGAAGTATTATGTTAGCGTCGAAAGAAAACGATACGTATCGCCCTCCATGCACTTCTGTATCGTTTCCGCGTAGTACTGCGTTTCGTGGTACGGGGTGGGGTGAGCACGCTACCAGTCAGAGATAACAAACCTGTTTCGAAGTGTTTAGAATGACAACGCCCGGTGTGAGGAGAACACTTGAGAACAGACGAAGCTTCGGCATCAGGCATTCCGCCCGCTTGCTTGGGTTTAGTATTGTCGGTTATTTGTTAATGTTTTTAGTTTAGTTAGTATCACTTTTCCGCTGTTAAGTTTTCTGTTAAAGTTTCCTTGCGTTATTGGACATGTTTTTATCGTTTTTCAAGAGATATGGAGCCCGGTCCATCCACATCAAAACCATTTAAAGACTACGTCACCACGAAAGAAGCGCAAGATGACTTATATTTCGGAAAATGAAAAAATTATGATTGTCACGTGTATAAATATGTGCAAGAAACTGGTCTAGGGACAAATATAAATCGAAAACAAATATGGAAAATAAAACAGCTAAAATTTTAGGCATTGGTATGACTACTGTATACCGTGTTCTAAAAGAATACACAGAAAATGATACGGTGAAGAAGTGTCCTAAACATTTTTGGACCTGAGCAGAGGAGAACGATTTCTTATGTTATTTGATGCCCTGAACTCAAATCTTAAATCTCAAATGGTTCTAGTTTTCGAGTGCGAGCTTTTAGTTGCTCAGGTCCACAACCGTGTATACTTGTGTAATTAAAGATCTTTTAGATATCAGCAAACAATTTAATTGTAAATAACATACATAAATATAATAAATACAAATATAAATTGTAATTTTATTTATTCCGTACATTCATGCGACTGATAATTTTTTAACCTCACCAAAAAAGGTTGGTGATCACTGTAGTAGGCACAAAGGTCAATGTCCGTGTTTTCGCCTGTCCTAGAAACAGACTTTAGTGAATCACAGTGGGGACCCCATATAGAAAAATTATCTGGTTGATTAAGTTCTGCGACTTACGCTGTTAGGACCATCAGTCAAAATACAGATGTGGCTACAGCTGCGCTTGTCAATTTTAGTAACTTTAATAGTGTCATGTCGTATGGTATTTTATTGTGAGGGAAAGCAACGGATATCCAACCTATTTTTATATTATAGGATAGACCTATTCCAGAAATTTACAATTTCATAAAAGAAATTGACATACTTATTGTAGCAAGTCAATTTATTTTCGAAAATATTATGTTTGTAGGCTAGAACCTGCGAACATATTCCAAAATTAGCGACAGCTGTAATTTTAACCTAAGAAATGATCACAGGTTATTTGCTCCCCGGTTTAGACTCGCGAAAGTTACCAATTAAATAAATAAATATTAGAGGACAATCTTACAAAAATCTACCTAGGCCTATAGTAAGCTCAACAAGGCTTGTGTTATGGGTACTAGACGACGATATATTTAATAGAGATAATTACTTACGTAAATACATAGAAAACATCCAATAGGTACTAAGAAACAAATATTCATGCTCATCACACAAATATTTGCCCTTACCGATATTCGATTCCAGGACCGTCAGCTTCGTAGGAGGGTCAATACCCGCTAGGCTAAACCGGTCGTCAATTCCTTCAAGGGTTAAGTTAAGGCATTCTCTACTACAACAAGATTTGCAGATTTTGAAATCGCAATTTGAGAAAGTTTCAAACTATGTAAAAATAACCTTATGCCAAAAGGGATACTATGATAGGTATCCAAGAATATTTCAAGTATATTTGTTATTATTATCTAGGTACATACATTTTCGATTTAACTTTAATAACCATCATTAGGTATAGATAGACCTCGCTAAGTTTTTAGGCCTGGAGGGGGCACCAGCGCAGGGGTATTGGGTACAAGAGAAATGCATTCATGGACGAGAGAGAGAGGTAAGAGGTTGCTCACAGGCCAAGAAACCTTACGGTGCGGGCCCACGCTCCTTAAAGAAACTGTTTTAAATCTCATCAACTGCAATTTCCGGGCACATTTATTTCTGCACACTATTCAACATTGCAAAGGAAATCAAAAGAAACCGCATTGTAGTAGCAGAGTAGTAGCAAATGCCGGGCGCCTGTGAACTTCGAACGGCAAACATTCGTTTCGGCGCTGCTGTGCGGTGCGTGCCGTCTGGCAGTCAGGCGCTCGACGCACGCAAAGGTCGCGGTCTTTACCGATTAATGGCAGAATGTGCGCCCTATAGACCTGCGCTTTATTGCCCCTCCGCCCTGACTCGCCAATCGGCTCTTGACCTAAATCGTGCGCCAAGGTTGAAGAAAAGCCGGCTTTGACCTACGAATGTAAACTTAGAGGTAGAGGTTATTCAGAGACGGGTATTATGATACGGAATAGAAGGGCGATTATTAGCCCACTAACTGATTCCCTTTTATCGTTTCCCATATGATATAGCGTCTAATTGTCATTATTTCGGAAAAATAATTAATAAAAGCTACCCAGTACACAATTAATGCAGCTGCCATTATCGAAACTAAATTCAAAAAAAATTGCAATGCTGTTGGTACAGTTAAGTAAGGGTTTCCATTGCAATTTATTATTTAAATCGCCATTCGGGTCGTAAATCTGAGAAAATTCTGTTTCGAAATCGTATATTTATTCCTTTCACGTCCGCACCGAGTGTATCCTGCCCAGCTTTATCATAACAAAAGCTATAGGTTGGGTGGTTCTTTGGATTCCGTACCCGAAGGGTGCCAAACGGGACCCCATAACTTGGCCTCAGCAGCGGTCAGCGGGCTGTAGTCATGAAATGTGTATTTTAACATCCACCGCTATATAGCAAACCATTCAAATATGATCGGAGATTTCGCGGATTAACACATGGTTTTGGTGGCGCTATTCGTTCAGGGTTCGAACCCACGATCGAAAATATTTTTATTTTTTTTTGTTTTATTATTTTTATTGCTTAAGTTTTCTTGTACATACCAAACTTGGCACGGAACCCTTCGTGTGCGAGTCTAATCCGAACTTGACCGATTTAACTAGTTTCTAAATAAAAATACGAAATATATTTTTACCCAATACTTAAAAACTTTTGAAGATCATTTGATTTTAAATCCATAAATGCCTATGTATTTATAATATGAACCACCTTTTGAAATTAATTATGAACAAGCAATGATAAATAATCCTTTAACATACTTGGTAGATGTTGCGGTGGACCCTTTAAACATCAGCGAACCATTTCGTAGTAGATGAAAATCGATCGCTTTTCCGGGGGGTAATTTGGGGTCACGGTTTTTTTTTATTCGTTTTATGGTGGTCAATATTAAGCATTGTCGGTTAAAAATCGCAAAAGTAGTAAAATATGTCCGTTACAGTTCTTTTTTGTTATATCTATACTAGTGTTTTTCCATGTTTTACTCTCTTCTTCTTTGGATCATCCAAAACACACAAAAATACCACCGTATGCGCCATCTTGGTTGAACTATTCTCACGAATTTGTCGCGATTTTCAGCAAAAAGCATTTTTTGGTGTCGAAAATTCGGTCGACTAACTTTGAGATCGGCTTACAATGCTGCTTGAAGTTACAAAGAGAAATTTTGACAGGAATCAAACCATGATACTATTGGCTATGCTCTAAAATGGATTCAATAAATGTTCCCATTAAAAAAATATGAGAGATTTTTGGTAGAAAGATCATGAGGTAAGCATGTGTCCTTTAATTTATTGAGGACTAAATCATTTTATCTTTAATTTGTTGGCTCGATCCCCTATTTAATTTCTTTAGTTTATATTTAATTTCTTTACACGGAAAAATAAGTGATTTCTTAACCCCTCGAATATTTTTATTTAATGTATAATGAGCTCGTTTTTGGTATAATATTTTAGTTAATAGCTGCTGCAACTCACGGACTGTATATGGGCCTAGTGAGAGCGTTTAATATTCCAGAAAGACATTAAGATGTCGAAAATTTCTCAACATCTTTCGTATGCCTTATTACGAAGTAAGTTAAGAGATCAAAGTGGAAAGAAGAGGAAAGTTTTCGTTTCTATGTTCTAGAGTTACTTTTAAAGTGGTACTGAAATCAAAAAAGTGGATAGATATTAGTGATGAATATCATCACGTTTCTGTATTTTTCTGGACCTACTCCTCTTCTATAAGTCACCTTATTTGCGATCCCCTGACCATCACATCTACGACATGACAGCAATTTTTAGTCACCTTTTCAGGTAATAGCTTCTTTTTGCTCAAATTTGGCCGTATTGTGGTCTTCACCCTCTTTAAATACGATCATTAGAACATAAACACTCGTAATTACAAAGGGCAACAAGGAATAAAAATTGTTTTACTCAAATGTGTTCGGTTAATTTGCAGGGATAATTAACTTTTATGGCCTCCTTCCTCGCTTGCCATGTTAGTCCAGCCTTGGGGGTGGATGCTTCGGCTAAGAGTCGTGCAGCTCACAGAGTAAACTGTCCCATACACTTGAATGGATTGGTTTTTAAGAGATCGTAAAAGGTCCCATAGTCTGAATTATATCTAAGAAGATCTCATCTGTAATTCATGGACTAAGCACTAAAGAAAAACACCTTAACATCGACACAAACAAAAACCTAATCTAGCCATAATGCCATGCGGTGTAGTGTAACCATCATGATGACAAACTGTTTATGAAGTGACAATGAATCGATCTTCCTCTATTGGTTAATCTGCTCACAAAATCACTGACCATGATTTACAAACGGGGTGTGCCGGTCGACTATGTTAGTCATATTTCCACGTAATGTTAAGATAAGTTGACGACCGTCACAGATAAGGTATTCATCACGTAGTTTTGTAGTAAGTTGTATATAAGCTTAGTATTAACTATAATAAATTAGTCTAGTACTTACGCGCATCTCAAGACTTTACTTTACTCCCGAAGATGTCGCTCTCCTTATAATTGCCTCTGGCAAACGGGGAATAATAAAACGACCGAATTAAAAACTAATGAGCGAATGACCAAGAACAGCAGAATTTCCTGAAATGTGCGAAAAAAAACTGAATTGCGTGACAAAATTAATTATTTGCGCGGCTAAATTACTGAATGGTTTAGCTACCGATCACTGCCTGATAAGGCGGTCTGGGTGAAGAGGTGGGTCAGGGTAGGTGAATTACAAAGGGGTGAGCGCAGCGAAGCCCTCTTTATCCTTCTTGTTAGGTTGAACAAGAACAACAAAATCCAACTCTTGTTTAGTATTTTATTTAGTTAGTTAGTATAGTTTTAGTTATTTAATTTTGAAGTTGCGGTTTTCAGATTTCTAGTCGCGCAATTCAGTAATTTTGTCAGACGAAGCCAGTATGTCTAGTCGCGCTCATTTTTTGTCAATATTCAGTAATTCAGTGAGGCAAAACCAGTATGTTAGCCAAACAAAAAGTGGATTTACAGTCATACGTTTAAATACTTAAAAAACTTATTCAAAACTTAATCTCCAGAAGGTGAATCAATCTTTTAGTGTTACTGTGGCCGCATTTAGTGATAACAGATAAACCAAGTATTTCATTATGAGAGCTTAGGCAATCGTATCGTATAGAAAGTTGGCGAGTAATGAGATAGCAACGCGTGTGGAAAATTAAGGTGTAACCTTGTTAACCCACAAACCTTCTCCATTAAATGTGACTTAGAAATCAAAACGAGTAGACAAGTTACCTTTTTAGGGTTCCTCAAAAAGTAAAAAAGGAACCCTTATAGGCTTATAGGATCACACTCGTGTCCGTCCGACCGTCTGTCACAGGCACTTTTCTCAGAAACTATATAGTGTCATGGAATTTGCTGCAAAAATACTCATTCCGATAACCGCAATATAATTCAAGTCTAATATAAAAAAATATTGCCTACAAAAAAGTGCAGAGGAAATGACAAAAAGAAAATGTAGGGTAGAGTATCGTTAAAAAACCGGTCAAGTGCGAGTCTAAATCGCGCACGAAGGGTTCCGTACCACCGTTCAATGGAAGCGATGATGTGGAGTGAAGAGTTTGGATTTTACACAGCAATATATTGTTTACAAAGTTATTGGTGCGGTTACTTTCACACCCCATGTACGTAACCAGGTGCATCCATAAGTTTTGTATGTGGTATTGAAAGAATTGTTGTATGGGAGCCCCCTTAAATATTTCTTTTATCCTGTTTTTTAGTATTTTTTGTTATAGCGGCAACATAAATACATAATCTGTGAAAATTTCAACTCTCTAGCTAGCTAGGTTCTTGAGATACAGCCTGGTGACAGACGGACGGACGGACGGACGGACGGACAGCGGAGTCTTAGTAATAGGGTCCCGTTTGGAACCCTAAAAAAGATCTTTATAAACTTTTTAAAAATATATTTTATAGTGATAAAGTACTTCAGAACTTATGATAAAAAATGCAAAAAATAACCATTCTTCCCGCATCTCTGAAAAATTAAGAAAACTCTCTCTCTCGTGTAAAATTATGAAAAAATACAGAGTATAGAACTTAAGTTAAAGATTACAGGAAAACCTACCCGGTATTGCCGAGGTTTTTTCTTTATCTGTAAAACCATATACAAACTTATAAATGGTTACGTACATGAAGTATGAAAGTAATAACTTTGTAAACAACATTTTGCTACCTATGTAAAATTCAAACTATTCCCTCCACATCATCCCTACCATTGTACGGTGGTACTGGTACGGAACCCATCGTGCGCGAGTCTGACTCGCACTTCACCGGTTTTTATTAAACATTGTTACCCTTTTTATTAGCATTGCAATCAATTACAATCTCAGCAATAGCCCTTTAATGGCTCCTAATTTCGTACGCTTTAAACCACACAGCTAGGGCATTCAGATGTTATTAGAAGAAATAAAGTAGTAAATGCGTCTCTATATAAAAGTCTTATCGAAATACTGAAATGAGCTGCTCCAGATGAAATCAAACGATTTAAACGCATGATTTCAATGCATGACGCAAAAACACCATAATAAATAGCCTTCCCGTCAACTTCAGGTTAACGTGTGCTAAAACAAAATATTAACTCCTGTCTTAGTTTATAATCAACAGCTAAAAACTCCGAGAATTTAAGGTTTATTTCATTCTAATAACGCATTCCAGTTTCCAACGAAACTCCCACCTACATTCTACAATACCGTCAGTGAAACTTTCTAAGTTGGGGATAACTTGTGATTTCATCTGGATTCTTATCTCGCAGTGCAAGAGGTGGGGTTATTGGAGTTCGGCGAAAGTGGACGCCTTACAAATCGTGACCAAGAGTCAGCAGCAGAGTTCATCCGAAAAGTGCAACTATGTTAGTGGTTTACTGTGTTAGTTGAAGTGGTCGGGGGCTGAAGTGCGGGGCGAGAGGGGGTGGCGCGATGAGTCGTCACCTACGCGTGCCTGAGTTGCGGGTCAGCGGTGCGCCGGCGCAGGACGAGGCCGACGACCCGCCAGCGGCGCTGCCGCATTACGCTTCGCTGCAGCTCGCCTCGATACCGAGACGAAGGCACTCCTGGATATGCGGGTGAGTTTGACGGAGTTGATGACTATGTCCTCCACGTCAGAGAGATTGCAAATCAACGTAGGAGTTTATTGAGCATTTCTAACGCTGGTGTGACCGGATCGCTCTTCGTGTCCAGTTTTTTATTAAATATAACATAATATATGTATAACACACCTTCGGTAGACGATAGTGGTAACGTCGGAGAATGAAAAGGATGTTGTGGTGTGAGTTTAGAATTTGTGACTGAGGAGACCAGATCTGCAGATTTGCTATACGAGCTATTCTCAGCTCCCAACTGCATTACCTCTGGTTTGCTGTTTTCCACTTGAAATGAACATGATCGACGATTACTAAATGTGTCCTATAATGAAATATACATATATTTATCGTTATATTTTTGTGCCTAACAAAATGAGTCACCACGCAAGGCCGTTTCCGGCAATGAAAACGGCACTATCTAAATCTAGAAGAAATCGCCCCTTAATGCAATGGGCCCGTAGAATTTATTGCCAACCTTGCGTGGCCAATTGGACAAAGATATTAAGTGACAGATAGCTATGAATTGATGGCTATTCTTATGCAACAAATCCCGTAACGTTTATTGCATAAGAATAGCCATCGATTCATAGCTATCGTCACTTAATATTTTTGACCGATATATTTGATTATTTGGCGGCAATTAAATGCTGATTGACATCATGATTTACAATTCTTACCTAATTTAAATAAATATGTGCTGAAATTGCAGCCTTAATATGGACATGGGGACAAAAATATAAAATTGTTTTAAATCATGGTGATATAGAGCGGCTATACAGTAACTTACTTAGATTAACAGTAAGGACTGTTTATCTCAGTACAGTGCATGTCCTTTTAGCTTTTCTGTCGGTCTTTAGAGCAGGCTTCGATTATTACCGAAAGTACACGAATTATTGCTACTGCCCTTATCTGCAGAAACTTTTAGGAGCTGTTTAAAAAGTTAAGTCAACCTTAAAATTCAATCCAAATTAAGCTTTACCTCATTACATTTTAATCATTTTCAGTTAGATTAACGCATATTTGTTAGCCTGCTCAAAAAACCGACCACTGGGCTAAAAGGAAATGCACTGTTCCTTAAATGCAAGCTACAAATGAAAATCATTTCACATTTGTTCGAATAGGAACAAAACGTGTCGAACCAGTTGTTCCACGCCGTCGCTGAGTTCTAGACGAGCAACTGAAAGACAAATATTGCTTAATATTCATGAACAGTTGCTCGCATACAAAGGCCATCTTCCACTAGAGGCGAAAGATGAAAAAGCTAGAGGCCAAAATGGGAACCACCCTGCAACTATGTCCCAGGTCACGGCCGTGGGCGGCGAATTTATTGCCTCAATAAGCCGCGATGACCCAATCAGATAGCTGTGACTACATTCCTCCCAGCGAGCTGTTCCGTGTGCAAGCAATTTCCCTCCTTCGTGGCCACTATTCTGTTCTGGGCTTGAGCGGCAACATTGAATGATGGGACGCGGAGGTAGTCGTTTTCATCGCTAAAAGTGTAAATAAGCCTCAAAGTAACGCGGTCGTCAGAAGCAGTAAAGGCATTAGCACAACAATGCCGGCTTCGCTAATGTTTAGCTCTCGGAGGCCTTGCCTATTGTTACCAGATCTCAGTCTTCAGGTTGTTTTTGTCGCGTGATAGTACGGCTTTTCTTAGATAGGGAAGCCAGCAAAACGAAAGGCTGCCTGCCTATGCAGCAGATGGCTCTATTTTCTTTTTCTTTCGCAAATATCCTAGCACATTTAATTATTTTGGTGATTTTTTGGCTTTGTGCCGAAACCATTGAATTTGTTCAAAATATCTTTGAACAATTATGATACTTATTTTAACGTGGTTGTATATCCAGTGACATCTTTTACTCGGTTTAAGCTGCAAAGTAAAATCTCGACATTACTGAAAAATTTGCATACATTTTTAATGAAACTTTGAATAACGCTTTGGGTTAAATAAAACGCTATACACAAAAGGTAAACTATACTTATTTAGGCAATTTGAAACATATTCTAAGTAGTTATTCTACTTAATGAAGTGATGTATGAAAAATATGATTTTTATAGATAAAAAAACATAAAAAAGTTTAATATTTATAACAACAATATACGTGCCATTTGCCCATTTTTGTAGCGTCTCCCAGAAACTATGAATGCGCTCTTTTTCTTATCGTCTCATCTATGGTCGAAAGGTAAGTGTTGCATCAGAGGAGTATTCGTCTATGAAGAACACGATTGATTGGCACTTAGCTATTCATCTCACTTTTCAAACAGCGATCGAAGTAGTTTATTTACCCAACAGGCTATGAGTGGTCTTCGTGATTGGTTACGATCCATATCTCGCACTTAGTATAGGCCTCCCAATCATGTCACCTCATTATAAGGGTACATACAGAAGTCTACTTCTTAGAATACGAACTTACTCTACTTCTAACGACCACACTTAATTGATTAAATTTGGGAACTGAATTAATAAATTCATGAAAAAACTCTAACGCGAGCGCACTAGAGCCTTGCCTCCCTCTGTTACGCTATGTTTATATTGTTTATGTTCATAAAACCGATACATTGTTGTCGTGTACGAAATTGTAAACATACGCTCTGTGGACAGCACTGTATCAACTTTCCTCTGAACCGTCTCGGAATTCAATTTATTGTTCCATGTCCTGCCACAGACAGTGGGGCGAAGTTAACATTGTATAACAGAACCGAATTGAGCCATCGACGCAGTAATTGGCAAAATTTTTTAAAAAATTTTTTTTTATTTGCTTTTTCAGTAAAATTTTATCATATTCAACCCTGTTCGATATATGCACTTTATAAAACTGTAGATATATTGGAGGTAGATTTGTTTTATTCCCTCTTATTGTATGTCTGTCGCCACAATTTGCCGGTCTATCTTTTGCTTAGGTTGGACTATGAACAGTATTTCGGGTAAAATAAGTTGTTGTCGTGCTGGAAAAAGGTAAGTTTTTGAATGTTATACTAAAATTCACAGATATTTCTTGCAAGTTTCTATAATTTTGCTAATTGGGAAGGTTGCCTTTTATTTACATTATGCAACGGAATCTTCCATCTTTATTAATTTGTGAAAATGATATCTTGTCAACTTTTGATGGAGGTGTTTTAAAGCTATCCTATCACTTTTTTCAGCTTGACTGGAGGATTGAAGGAAAAATATATCAAAAGCTTGCCTTAGAAAATAGCGACGTACAGAAGATGAGGAAATCAGTAAAGAAATAATTGTACCGTTGACTATCCAAATATCGATGGTTAGAAAAGCTAGAAGCTGCGCATTTTGAAGAGGAACAAAAGTATAGAAGATCTTCTGTTGGTAAGCAACACTGAAGACTCTCTGACCCGTCGGGCTCAAAACTTGCATTTTTTATGAGTAGCCTTACCTAGGAAATATAAAACAAAGCATTTTCTACTCCGCCTTCTGTAGGGCAAAGCCTCTTTTTTGTCCCTAATCATTGGATTACGATGTATCTTATTGCATTAAATCCTCCCGTCATTGTTTTTCGAAGAATTTGATTTCTTTACGCAAGTTGTCTCGTCATGCTGTTGGAAAGTTGCGGAGGAAAGAAGATGTTATCTTAGTGGTGAATCCTCCTTCCTATTGAATCCCATTATCTCACCGCATCACTACTCCCAATTGATCTTTCCGTCCCTGTCAGGAGATCAGTGCGCAATTCTGCTTCTAATATACTGACCTCGGAATCCGTTTTCGGTAAATCTGGATCAAAAGTTATTTTCTGCTTTGTATGCTATTTATACAAATTGACTATTACAGACAGTATAAGTTTGTATATGGAAAAACAATTTATTTCTACATTACATAGTATGCTTACTATTTTATGTTCACTTGTCATATATTCACTATTTGTACATATTTTAGCCGGTCAACAATTCTTTTATTGTTGACTTAATTTACCTAGGTCCGTTGCTTTAAGAATCACAAAATTATAATAACTAAGTGGTACGATAAATATTGCGGCATTAAGTTAGTGCCACTTTAAATAAACTAACTGTGATGCAGCGAGCAGCTACGGAAGCTGCTACAGCAGAAGGTTTAATTTGCTTAGCTAATATAGACTTCATGTTGCTCTAAAGTAATTTACTTCATATGTCCCTGCCGCAATGTGCTCCTCGCTCTGCTCCTCGCCAAGCCGCGATATTGCCCGCCTGGCCACAGACACAGACTTCTCTAGTCGCGGAATTCATCGTGACGCCCAAAATTGCTATTGGTATATATTACCGCCCTTTTAGCCGGTCCTTTGACTCGTGCCAAAAAACCGACAAAATAGTGAGCGGTGGGCAGAACGAGGAGCAGAATGAGGAGCACACTACGTCTCTGCCTCCTTTCCTCGTCACTTCTGATACTGGACAAGTGTGTGGCAGGGGTAATACAAACACAAATCAGGATTGAATCCTAACGTCGAGTTGAACTGGCATAGGTTCACTGACACATGCAATTCGGTCGATGTGTATCACTCCAAAGCTACAATCTATATGAAAATAATTATATCGATATCGATACGAAAGTACATGGTTATACATATCGGTACACTCGTATAGATCTAAGGTGCCAAATTGGATACTTATTGTAATATACCTCGTATATATACTCGTAATGGCGCATGACACTCTGTTCCAATTTCTTGCTTCCTATAAAATATGAAGACTGAATATAAAAGCTACGGATCATCAGCTTGATGGAAGTGTCATTTTATGACTACGAAAACAACCCTTCGACGGTACTATAATCCGTCTTACAGACACTCCTGGCAATTAATCACTTTGCAAAAAATCACAATAAATTTGCATCCTGTAGCAGTAATTTGTCTTAGTATTGAATATAATATATATTTCAGCACTTTTCGAAGGTGTTGACTTCCAAATATTTGGCTGAGAAATGCAGGAAATTCTTGGCAATGGAATGGTACTGTCAGTTTTTGATTAACGAAGAGATATAGAATATGTCACTCGGTACTTTTTACATTGTAAACAAACCCTCCTAATCGAAAAAAAGTTTTGCAAACCAACTAATTAGGTAGACTGACAAATGACCTACTACAATGCCCCGAAGATTTTATCATGTTTTGTCCCACACATGCGCACTGAGAATTATAGTAGATAGTAATACGAAGGGGATAGGGCTGTGCGACATATTTGAATCTCTGCCACGAGTTATTCCTGTCTCCGCGAACGCACAAACACGCGGCGCTTCATGTGAGATATTATTAAATCTCAATATATTAATAAGCCGCAGAGGGCGCATTATACGATTATCGCCCAGTAGACACCAGTGACAAGGTGTCAATCTCTAAGCTCATCTGAAAACTATCCACCACCTAGTTGTAACCTCAGTGCGGGTTTTGCGACCACGCATGCAAAAATTGCAGGATGCAAGTACACTGCTAATTCGCATGTGAAGCTTATTGCGCAGAACTTTGTAAAATTAGTCGTGGTTCAATGAGTCACCTGTGACCAACGCGACAGACAGTGACATATAACCGTGAATGTTGAGGAAGAGAGGACTTTGTGAAAAGACTACCGTGTCATCGGGTGTGTGAGAGAAGATTTCACGGTGCGGCCGCCGCGGGCGTCGTCTGCGTGCCGTGGGTCGCGCCGGCGCAGTTCGCTCACCACGCCTCGACTGATATAAACGTCGATTCAAATTTAAATATTAATATTAGTTAATTTGTGTAAATCATGACTGCAGTGTATCGTGTAGTATGCCCAGTTTTGTGTCAGTGCTGATAAGCGCAAGCAGTTATTTTGACCCGTGTTGATACTAATGTGCGTCGCATTCGTCCAGTGTTGATGAATCATTAGTGATTGATATTACAAAGTAGCAAAAATAAGATGTTTTCAGTCTGATCTTGGCCGACAAAGCTAGTCCCATTCGCTGATCTTGGTTGATATTTTGGTATTTCAATGATAGTTCTGTTTTTACGAGTACTAATTACATGCTAATGTTTATAAGGTGTTGGACTTCATTATTATTAAATTCGTGTGTAAAAAATGTAAACAAAATTTACGAGTACCAGGACTATCGCAGATTATGAGTACCTACCTATATCTGCCATGCTTCATAGCTATCATAAAAATGTAGCAAGCGCCAATCAATTGTCGATTCGATTTGACAATTCGCAAAACTTCAACTGAGCGAATCCTCTTCTCAAGCAGGATGGCAGAAGCATTTAGTCTCGTTCACTAAATGTCACTTTGTAAATCTACCCTTTCCCAAAACGTCCCTTTCGGAAGGTGTCCCAATTGCCGAATGTAACATTTAATCCATTCTAACATAACCGATTAAGTTACACTTTGGTCAAAAGACAGAGAGAGAATGATATATACGATTCATCGTGATCGATGACTTTTTTTCTTACACTCCAGCTGTCGTTATTCATATCGGTCTCTTATACGAATTCGTATATGAAACGATTCGGCAACAAATCTTCCCGAAGGTTGTCGACGACTGGCACGTCCGTCGTTACCGTCCCGAAATATTCATAGCAATTCTGCTCAGATTATCAAAACAAAAGAACAACTAACTAACCCAATCACAGACCAACTGGAATATAAACAAGCGAAATGTCCAACTTTATAACTCATAATATTTTTGGGAAGCATCCTTTGATGGTTTCAATTAAGGAAAGCGTTAACATTCGCCGAAAACACATTATCCATGGGAACGCTCAACAAATTTGTTTACGACGCTTTCGGGAGTTCGTTTATTTTATTATCTACAGCTACAATGTTGTTATTTTCAATACGGTACTGTTCTTTTAACAAGTAATAAAAGAAGAAAAAAGTTTTTTGATTGATTTTATTACCATTTCCTTATATTAATATTACCATTTGTAATTTGATCTGGTGGGCTCTTAATTCATTTCTCACGCAAAAACGAGTGCTGAATCTCTGTTTTTATGTGTCTACAATGTTGCAAAGCCATTTCATTATTAACCTAGATTTAACGTAGATATGTTTCGTCATCCTCACAAAACAATGTCTGCCCTCGAGTGATACATTGTCTTTGAAAAGCAAATATAATACGATTTGGGAATTCCATTACCGACAGGTAACAGCGACTCCTTGAATTGTACAAAATAACAAGAGTGATAGCTGTTTTTATTGTTGTAGTAGTTTTATTGTTGTTGTAGTAGTTGTAGTATTGTTGTAGTGTTATACTATTTTGCCAGATATAGTTAGGATTTATGCAGCTGTACTCGTAATGTTCGTAAAGTCCTGCGCGTAGAGTTAGTTAATCTGAATATTACTTACGTGTTTGAGATGTTTTAAATATGAATATTCAGCAATAAACTCTTATTTATGCTACTTTTTACTTCGGAAAGGTACTGAAACCATGTGAAAGAAATTCCCGCGCACAGCGCCATCTATCGTCCGATTTACAAACTCGAACAGCAAGTTTCATCCGGCTTCAGCAATGCTGCCGATCGCTGAAACTGAGGGGGGCGCCACCTCTATATCATCTTCAGTGGGCGCTCGTAACAGGAGAACCCGAGATCGAATGGTGACGGCTGAAGTGAGAGCGGTACGTCGGCGTAGGGGGTGGACTGTCGTCGGCTCTGAAACCAGGTGAGACGAGTGTGCAACAGATGGCGCTAGCAACGCTACCCCTACATAAACTCGATGCAGCTGGTACAGCCGGTATATCTAGTAGGCAACTTTGTCGAATCGATGCAACGCTCGCTGGTAGCCTCTTATCTGAAACGTTATAGAAGCTCTTATTTGTTAAATTAGTAAGGTAAAGAGACAGATGGATCGACCATAGGAAGTATCCAAATCCAATTAAAGCAATACATCTAAGTGAGAATATCATTCCAACGTAATCAGGGTTGGTGAAATATTCTTTCATTTACTTAAGCAAACCGAACCTGTTTTGTATAAACTATTTTGAATATCACTAAGCACCCAAGGGAGAAACCCTAGTCCGGTGCCCAAGCCAAACAGTAATGAAAATGTGGACAAATTGGTAATTAATGTCCGCCACGTATTTTTGTGTTTATATGGAAAACAAATTGACTAAATACAAAGGTCTGGTTGGGTAAATTGGAATAACATTTAAAAATTAGCGTCACACTTTTTTCCATACGGGGTGGCTGAAGCTGATATACAGAGGAACCAAACGTTATTCAGCTTACAATTACTCTTACTCACTATGCGGATGTGGCGCGGTAAACACAATGGATGGAACACATTCGTACCTCTACTGAAAATCTGTCTTGATTGTGTTTTACCCATTGTGCTCTTATCCTATTGCATTTGTATCCTACAATAAATATTTAATAGTAGTTTATGTGACTGTTACATAATGCCTAATTATGTACAGTTACATACACTAGTTTATCTACACACATATCATAAGCTCTCTTTGATGTGTACAGGAACCGCATGTTTGACCGGCATTGTGGCTCTGCAGTTGTTTAGCTTGTTCTGTAGTACCAACGTGCCGCAGGCGGGCGTCGGCGTTCGAAATTTGAATTTCAGTACCAACTTCACAGACAAACTAGGGACGGCACGCAGGCGGGCGTCGGCGTTCGAAATTTGAATGTCATAATATGTAGAAAAATTACACATTATGGTCATTATGTGTAATTTTTCAGATAAGAAATGAGTTTTTACCAAGTAGTTTAACATTATGCTGATCGTAACGTGCGGTTTGTGTACGCAGTAAAGAGGGTTTATGATACGTGTGTAGATAAATATGTCCAAATTTTTAACCGCTGGAGAGCAGTGGGTCTACCGCCCAAGCCCCGTCGTCGGCTTGATCCCTATACCGACGCTTGAATAGACTTGCCGGTCACCGATGCCGACGGGGCTTGCGCGGTCGACCCACTGAAGCCGTCACCGATGCCGACGGGGCTTGCGCGGTCGACCCACTGAAGCCGTCACCGATGCCGACGGGGCTTGCGCGGTCGACCCACTGAAGCCGTCACCGATGCCGACGGGGCTTGCGCGGTCGACCCACTGAAGCCGTCACCGATGCCGACGGGGCTTGCGCGGTCGACCCACTGAAGCCGTCACCGATGCCGACGGGGCTTGCGCGGTCGACCCACTGAAGCCGTCACCGATGCCGACGGGGCTTGCGCGGTCGACCCACTGAAGCCGTCACCGATGCCGACGGGGCTTGCGCGGTCGACCCACTGAAGCCGTCACCGATGCCGACGGGGCTTGCGCGGTCGACCCACTGAAGCCGTCACCGATGCCGACGGGGCTTGCGCGGTCGACCCACTGAAGCCGTCACCGATGCCGACGGGGCTTGCGCGGTCGACCCACTGAAGCCGTCACCGATGCCGACGGGGCTTGCGCGGTCGACCCACTGAAGCCGTCACCGATGCCGACGGGGCTTGCGCGGTCGACCCACTGAAGCCGTCACCGATGCCGACGGGGCTTGCGCGGTCGACCCACTGAAGCCGTCACCGATGCCGACGGGGCTTGCGCGGTCGACCCACTGGACCTGGTTATGAGGCATCGCGATTTTGAACTTCATGCGATGGTAATAAAATTCAAAAATGTTTGGACGCCTTTAAGCACCTAGGGGTTAATATAGTTAATTAATGTAGAAGTAACTGTGTTGTTATTTTCAATGGCTTTCAAGTTACGAGCAGTGAGTCCGAAAATTTCGAGCTTTGTTTTTCTACGTTGCAAACTTATATTTCGCATACCCACACGATACCAAACGATCCTAAAAAATAACAATGTAGAAATTAATGAGAACTTTAACCTCTTATAGATTGGGTTACTGTACAGTTGTGTCTGTTTAGCCAGTAATTCACTACTCAATTTTTGTGATAATGATATTTTTTCTCGTTGCTGCTCAGTACTTTACAAATATCTCTTTTAGTCGGTTGGGACATTTCACGACTGGGACATATTACAGCACGAAACGCTGGTATTGCCTGGAGCCTATATTACACCATACCTGCCAAGTAATTGCCAATTAGTGCGGAACCTCCGTGTTCCAGGAAAGTTACTCTTTTTGGACATCGAAGTTCTTATACGCAGACGTCCTTTGGACTAATATCGTAAAACGGTATAACTCTAATTGATCACGATGTCACTACTAGATTTAGTTCAACAGCAGTTCCCAGTAATACTGGATACTACGATATATTGGATCAACTCTCGCTTATGAATTTTATACACAATTTTGTAAAATAAAACACCCAAACTATGTTAGTAATTGTTTTTTTTTAGGTGCTTTGGCACCATACGGCCGCATGTCAGCCCCATTGTAACTTATTCTTAAAAGAGTACATGCTTATTTAATATTATAAACTAACGCTTTCTTAAACTATTACTAAGATACTTATAAATTAAACTGTTGAAAAACACTTCTACTGCTTCAGAAGCGACGGTTTACGTCAACAAGTAGATCTATACAATTAATCCAGATCCTGTTCCCAGGAAACATTTTAAGTATTTTCATCAGAATCTAAATCTCTATTACCCATTGAAGTAAAAATTACGATTTCTATTTTACACTTATTGTTTTTATTACCACCAAGACAATATTGTATGTGAATACGAGGTGATTTTCACTTGCCCTTAAATTAACTAGGGATCAAACATTGACAATAATAATTTTCTTGCTTACAAATTTATATTTAAGTACGAGTTAATCTTATCTAACTACTATAAAAACAAATTCAAAAATTGACCCTTCGACAAACAATTATTAACAAACAATTAACTAGGACTTAAATTATAACTTCATAAACACAAGTAGTATTGAGATGCACCAGCGGCGTATCAAACAAAACTAGTTAAGTAGATGAAACTGAGTTCTCCACCGAGTTTCCTTCCAATCAGCTTGCATAACTTGCACTATGCCTATTGACTCGAAATTTATAACAGACTTAGCGGTCAGTAACTTATAGTAGTCCGTTTAAACGTTTATAATATGTATTTATTATATTGTATTATATGTATTACTTTTATTATATTTTATCTACACACATACCATAATGCGTTGAAAAGCCGCCAACTACGAAGTGCTTTATTAGAATAAATTTCTTATCTGTGAAAATGTTATTATGGATTATCATTATAGCCTCTAGTTCGAAAAACAAAGCAAGCTTCATAAAAATAAAGCAATTTGATTTGACTTCAATTCTAATATCAGTCGGGTTGACGTTCTATTCGAAATTAAATATCAATGTCGCAATGCCGGTCATAACATGCGGTTCCTGGACACATCATAGAGAGCTTACAATATGTGTGTAGATAAAGCAGTGTATGTAAATGTACATAATTGGGCATTATGTATCAGTCACATAAACTACTATTATGTAACAGTCACATAAACTATATTATACATGAATTAAAAGATAGTTATTTAATTTATTGTGCACCAAACTGCCCTTACTAGCAATAGACGGTCTCTTCTGCCTAGGTTTGCTGAAATAAATCTCTTTTTAGAGATAAGCTCGCCTTTGCGCATAAGTGGTCATGTATTCTTACTCATTATTTACCGTGCCGTAATGATGAGTAGTTTGAGTAGTAGTTTTTTCTAATTTTTTGAACTTATTGTCTTGTTACATTATGTCTCTTTTCTCTAACTTTGTAACTATATTGTAAGTTTTATAATTTTTGAGTGCTCCGTACCCCTTAAAAATGAAAAACGGAGCCATTACCAAGCGGCATCAGAAGCTGTATGTGAATTCATAATTCTTTTTCCATTAATTCAAAGGCGAACTTATCTATAAAAAACAGATTATTTCATATTTAAACTAAAAGCTGAATTTGAGCTTTTATTTAGCCTGTATGAAGGCCGCGAAAGTTGATATACAGCCGTTATAAGTGCAAAAGGGCCCCAAATTATGTTTTTTTTTGCGTTATACAGGCTGTATGGTAATACAGAAGCTGTATAGGGAACCCGTTAACCGTATTAGAGCAGTAATTCGGCGTAAAAAAGAAACCATAATGTTAGTTGGCGTAAAAATCTATATACATAGTCAGGTCATAAGTTCTGTCACACAATAAAAACTTTTGAATTTAGAACGCTGGCCACAAAAAAGTTTATTGGATTCGAATTTCGAATTTTTCATGAAAATAAAAATGTGTACTTTTTTGAATTTTCCTCATTTTTAAATATGGAGTGGACACTTAAAGAAGACCGTGTCGCAGTTATTGCGTTGCATCGTTGCGGTTACGTGCCAATTCAGATTTTCGACTTACTGAAAAATTTGAATATAACCAAAAGATTCGTTTATCGTACCATAAAACGATACAATGAAGACTCTTAGTGTAGAAGACAGGTCAAGAAGTGGTCGCCCTCGCTCTGTTAGGACTCCAGCAGTGATAAAAGCTGTGAAGGCGCGAATTCAAAGAAATCCCATACGTAAGCAGAAACTGTTGGCCCTTCAGATGGGGTTAAGCAGGACCACGATGAAAAGGGTTTTAAATGAAGACTTAGGGCTTAGGGCATATCGAAGAAAAACAGGACATCGTTTGGACGCTCGTTTAATGGACCTGAGACTGAAGAGATGCCGCGCTTTGTTGAAGCGGTACGCGGGAAAAAAACATCGGGAAATTATTTTTTCGGATGAAAAAATTTTCACCGTGGAAGAGAGCTACAACAAACAAAATGATAAGGTGTACGCACACAGCAGTGAAGAAGCGAGCAACCGTATTCCGCGTGTCCAACGAGGTCATTTTCCATCCTCGCTCATGGTTTGGTTGGGAGTCTCTTCTTAACTGAGGTACATTTTTGTGAGAAAGGCGTAAAAACGAATGCAGTTGTGTATCAAAATACAGTCCTCAAGAACCTTGTGGAACCTGTTTCTCATACCATGTTTAATAACAGGCACTGGGTATTCCAACAAGATTCTGCGCCAGCTCATAGAGCGAAAAGCACACAAGACTGGCTGGCGGCGCGTGAAATCGACTTCATCCGGCACGAAGACTGGCCCTCCTCCAGTCCAGATTTGAGTCCGTTAGATTACAAGATATGGCAACACTTGGAGGAAAAGGCCTGCTCAAAGCCTCATCCTGATTTGGAGTCACTCAAGGCATCCTTGATTAAGGCAGCCGCCGATACTGACATGGACCTCGTTCGTGCTGCGATAGACGACTGGCCGCGCAGAATAAAGGCCTGTATTCAAAATCGCGGGGGTCATTTTGAATAAACTTTATTGCCATAAGAATCTATGTTTTATTAAGTTCATTTTGCTATATAAATGTTAACATAAATAATAAACTTGTCTAAATTATTTCATATTGCACATGTGACAGAACTTATGACCTGACTATGTATATAAAAATGAATCGCTGTTCGTTAGTCTCGCTAAAACTCGAGAACGGCTGGGCCGATTTAGCTGATTTTGGTTTTGAAATGTTTGTTGTAGACCAGGGAAGGTTTAAAAGTAGGGTAGGATAGGGTATGGGTAGGGTAGGGTAGGAGTAGGGTAGGGCTAGGGTAGGGGTAGGGTAGGAGTAGGGTAGGGGTAGGGTAGGGGTAGGGTAGGGGTAGGGTAGGGGTAGGGCAGGGTAGGGAAGGGTAGGGGTAAGGGTAGGGGTAGGGTAGGGGTAGGGTAGGGTAGGGTAGGGCAGGGGTAGGGTAGGGGTAGGGTAGGGTAGGGGAAGGGTAGGGTAGTGGTTGGGTAGGGGTAGGGTAGGGTAGGGGTTGGTTAGGGTTAGGGGTAGGTTAGGGTAGGGATAGGTAAGGGTAAAGTAGGGGTAGAGCTACCCGCAGCGAAGCGAGAGCGGGTCAGCTAGTAAAATATAAAAATAAAAATAGGTCTACAGCACTAGAGCCTAGGCTGTTCTTCGGTATTAAATAGAATCATACTCAGCGTCAGCGTCATATCAATCAGCGTCAATTATGACGTGCAGATTGATATTTATTGTAAATCTTTGTAAGTTTTATAGCAAAATTTTTCAAGCCCTAGCACAATTATTAATAAAGTAAGAGAAATACTAAATATCGGTGGGTAAGTGTTTGTTTTTGAGTTTAGAATAATAAAATATATTGTAAATAACAGATTTGAGGGCAGAGACATCATTATTTTTGTTGGTAATTATGATACGACTTTAGTTATTACTAAATATTGTCAAGTATTTCTTAAATTATCTTTTGAAATATATTTTTTTTATTCGAAAATGGCGACAATCAGCTAAACAGCGTTAACGATTTATAGTCTTAGTAACTGTACTACTTAATTCCTATCAACAACCTTCCAACAACCTTCCATTATCTTATCATGCTGTATTATTCACCTACTGTAGTTTCCACCATTGTTCAGAGTTGGAGAGGCTGGTGATCTGTAATACAGGTCTCCTAGCACGGACACCAGTCCCTCATACAGAAAATGATATATAGGTTAGCTGTATACTATTTAAGATAACATTTGTTATGTTAATTTACTGTGTGAGAGAGAAATAAATAAAATTATTATTATAATAAAATGTAGTCTTTTTTTTGTCTGCCTTTTAATAAAATATTTTAGAACCCCCGTAACCAAGCTGCTTTCGCCAACCTAACACTCGCTATACTTCGCCAACCTAACAATTATATGAAATCGATTTAATCTGAGCAATTTTAATGTTGGGGCCGGGGCGGTCAGCTAATTTTAAATGCAAAATTTTATGGAAATGTGAAAAAAATGTTGCTCTGATCAAATCAGTCTCATAGTGGAAATTGTTCATAAATGATGTTCCCAACAACCCCTTTAAAAATATGACTGCACCTGTCTGTTACACGCTGTTCAGAGCTGTCATAGTTATTCAGAAGTCGTGAGCATTAGTTAGTTTTTAAGAGAAACACTTAATCTCGAGGCTCCGATATTGTTTGATATAACACACAATATTGTTTTTTTTTTGTTGTTGGCAAGGATGACTTATGTATGTGCTATGTACATTGGTACTCTGAATCTATAGCCTATCTTCTATAACTATTACATACCTAGTAAATGTTAGTGAAGAGATACACGTAATCTAGTGGCTGTGGTTGACCTTAAGACAAAAATCCAATCACTGAGTTTGTGGCCGTATGTAGTTACATAGTTTGTTGTCGTTGTTGTATCTAGTTGGTACAGACAATGATAAGGCTACCGTGTTATGTATATATGTATATATGTATATATGTATATATGTATATATGTATATATGCCGACACAAAACTTTGTAATAATATCATTAATTGTAAGTATACGGGTACAACACTTAAGTTAAAAATAAAAAGCATTTTCTCGATGTCGTGTTTTCTTATTACTCTCTTAAACTGAAACTGTATGCAAAAGGGGAAGTGTAATTTATTTTTATGTTCAATACACATTTATTTAGTATTTATATCTTGTGGATAAACAATTATTTCTATCCGCATGTCAGATTTTAATTACTATTATCAAGTAATTTTTTTGATATTTTATAATGTTTGAAATGTAGTGCATTTAGTCTCCTGCTATTAGTAGTTACAAAGAGATCTCGATTTGTGAGTAGTTGTTGCTGCTGCTGGTCATTTACACAGATCCTGAATCTTTCCTAAATATTTTTGCAACTTGCAAGAGGTTTGTTACCGTGTCTAAGCATTCTTTTAATTAAATACACACGTGGCACGCACTATTACGGACATTACTAGTTATATAATCATCTCCGTAAAAGTCTTTAAAATGTTTTACAAAATACTGCAGGAGTTCTTTTGCCAAAGAAAGTAAGTGCCTATACTTTTTACTGGAGCATAATGTTCCTCCACAAAAAAAACGTCAGGAAATGTGAAAAAGGCCGTGATAATGGGTTTGGAAGTATGACAATGTTTAAATGAAACAAGAAAGATCTAAGTTTGTTTCCAATGAGAAGGACCTTCTATAGTCCTCTCACTGCCCTGTGAATTTTCGATGGCAATTTGCGTTTGTTTAGAAAACTTGAAATTATTTCGATTTCTTGGGCACTCCATTTGGTTATATACTTTCCAAATTTGCCATTGCGCCAAACAACCATTAACCGCTTCACTATACCCAAATCAACAAGGTGTAGAGAATCTCTGATACAGGGAAGTCTGGTATCATATCTACAGGTAGCCACTGTAAAGGACAATCTTTCGTAGCCATAGAAATATGGCTACGAAATATTGGCAGACCAAAATAAAAATTTAAAGGTATTTCGGATGGAACATCAATCCATTTCAATATTCACCTTGCTCATTCGTTTTGATGCGTATCACTTTGAAGGTACCTAAAATTGGTCTTGCGTCGCGTGGTAATATTTCTAGAATTCTGCTATTTATAATTGCAATTAAATCATTCAGAAAAATAATGAGAAATGTATGGTTAAAATCGGGGGCCACAACTTCTTTCAATACCACATATTGTACATAGCACCTGGTTACATACATGGAGTATGAAAGTAGCCGCACCAATAATTAACAATAATATGCTATCTAAAAATACAGGAAAATAAATACTCTTGCAAGAAACTTGAATACCATTGTGCCGTAGTACGGAGCCCGACGTGCGCGAGTCCGACTTCAACCACAGTCAAAAGCCTATATTTTGTACTTACATCAAATATCTACTGTAGCCGTCGAGGCGGTAGAGCCTGAGGCATCATCTGCTCAAAAGAGTCGCCAACTGAGTTAAGAACAGCCATTATAAAACATTTGCGTTAAATTTAAGGTATTTTCAATTACAAAAGTACACAGGGACCTCTGATGGAAAATAATACAATTAATTTTGGTTTCACCTGGACCCCATTGTCCAAACTTGCCGGTTTTGTTGAAATTAGGGATCAATTTTAAACGAATAGCTGACGTTTTACGTAGTTTTGGATGACCTTGTACCCAGAATTATTAAAATATGCAAGGTTTCAAAGATCTCCGTAGTCTAGTGGATTCATGCTCGCTTCTCACGACGATGCGGGTTCTTATTGAGTGCTGACTATGTATCAATGGGATGAGTGCCGCGAGAATCCCTAACTTCCGCACTCGTTGTAAAAATCCTTTTGAATTTAATATTAAGGGTATGAACCCCCTTTTTGCCAGAGGCAATTATGAGGAGAGCGACATCTTCGGGAGTAAAGTAAAAGGCTTGAGATGCGCGCAAGTACGAGACTAGACTAGACTACTTTATTATAGGGAATCCTAGCTTATATACTAGGTTGGTACATGTTATTAATGACGTGCATAAGACATAGTGCGTGATGAATATAAATATACCTTATCTGTGACGGTCGTCAACTTATCTTAACATTACGTGAAAATATGACTAACATAGTCGACCGGCACACCCCTATATTTCTCGGGGACTATGTCACGGACCGGTGGAGAAGTAGAAGAATAAATTTCTAAGAATATGTATGGTTTTATTTATACAAAACATATACTAGAAATATTATACACAAAGTTTAATCTGTGCAGCTGACCATATCTGACTTAGCTTTGATACTACCAGAAGTACCACCGGTAGTGCCACGGGCAGATAGATAGATTATGAGGTGGGATGCCCGCTGAACGCGGGTGGATGATGATCGGTCCTCTTTGAGACTATTTCACCCAATTCCTAGTGTTTGAGCACCGGTTACTGTTGATTCTGCCGACTTCCCTCCCCAAATCTCCTGGTTCTTGAGTTGCTGATATAGGCAGTCTCGGTTCTGGCCCCATAAACCTCTGGTCTGCATCGCACCGGTTCGATATACAGCGGGCACATCTTGATACGTGTGATCACAGGTCCGCTTCTCAAGCCAAAATAAAAGCAGTAGGGAATGGTTGCAGCCGCCTTAAAACAAAAAAAAAATGGTATTATTAATGTTGCAAGAAAATATTTGTACAATGTCAATAATATACAAAATTAAAACCTATTACCACAAAAAACAAATAAATTTCTACAATATACTTAATTATCAAACCCCCAAGTTGTTTTTAGGCATCGCGATTTTGAAGTGAAGAAGAAGTGAAGTGAAGAAGAAATTGTAGTTTAAATATCAAACGCGTTATACATTATCTAGGAAACTTCCATCGTTTGTCACGGCAATATGAAATTTTGCAGTAGATAAAAATTCCCATCTGCAGAAGCTAGGCAACAGAACACTTTGAGTCCAGGATCTCAGCATTAATTAATACCTTACTTACATAAGGGCTTTGGCTCTCTGACTTCAGCAATGTTGTGGTTGCTGGAATTCGACATGAACTTCGAACATGATCATAATTTTGGTAACTTGAGGTAAAATTCACGAGTTAGCTTTTTCAAAATTTACTGTTCTTGTCGTAACGAATAAAAATGAAACGACAAAGTATCAACACAAAACTCTGAATATAATAATACGAGAGGTCACTTTCACATTATTTTTTTTGTAGGTAAAACGGGCAGGTAAAGGCATTTTTCATACATCTTATGATGATATCATTAAAGGTCCAATAAATGTCAATGTGTTTTATTAAAATATCTTAAAATATATATACCTATTTATTAATCTGATAAATAGAAATAGTACAGAAGACATATTTCTCGAAATGGTTTTGAGATTTCCGTTCCTGTCCAGTAAGTTAGCAACCCCAATTGCAAGCGATCAAGTTATCCTTTTAGGGAAAAACAAAACACAATAATATAAAAGCCGGCCTCTTGAGCTGAGCTAGGGACCAGCAACCACCAAAGAAATAAACCTGTTCGGCGCCAATTGTAACCTTATTATTTCGTATGTTGGGATGTCCCTCTCCAATAAAAACATTTACTGTTGGTCAAAGTAGGTTATTCAATAAAATAAGGTTCCTTTCCTTGGTGGCCGAGCTTAACTTAACGTATTAACTAAACGTATCTTAGATACTACTCTTCTGAACTGTCACAGCGTCACAGGGAATGGGGAATGGACCTGCGGGTAGTTGACCTCGCAGTGGGATCCTTTAAAATCACTACGGGACCCCACGCAAGTAGGTTGTTCTTAGCTTAGACGGCTGATAAGTTCTCATTACAATTAGTCAATCAAACACTTAGACATTAGTGATTATGTGGTTATTGAAAAAAACCATTAGTACCAATTAACAATAATCTGTGATTGTTTAATTATTGTAGGAATCTTAACCTTATTTTTTTATTTGATTCTGTGTAACTTTTCTGACATTTTTATTTACTTAATTAAGGTTAATAAAGATTTATATTTTTCTATAGAAAATAAAAAGGCTGAAATCTTATTACATGTTTTATCGCTTGTCACTACGGTGACAACTGGGAAACAGACTTCCCAGTTGTCCCCTCTAGTCAGCTCAAGTGAACAGACGGCACGAATTGTCACCCGGGTGACAATCGGGAAAACGATTCCCAGCTGTCACCCCGGGGGACAGGGCTAGAGGGGACTAATGGGAACAATCGCATCCGCGCATTGGCTTCTCTTATGCTTCCTGGGCAGCTCGCGGCCGACAGTTCGAGGCTGGTGTTCACGACGGCAGGATTCTACCGTGGCACTCTCTGCTGGATTCGCGAGCCACTGTGGCTAATTCTCTGTGTACAAAATGGCGGGTTGCCGTTTGCCTTGTTCCCTTGGTCAGGGATTGCTGTAAAGGATAAACTGGTTGAAAATACGAAACGACAACAACACGCCGGTAACCTCAAAATCTTACAAACTCCGGACTTACCAGGGCTTCGGGTCAATATTTGCGGAGCCCTTCAGGCAGGGGCTGACCCTGCGTCAACTGGAGATGAATGAAGGCGCGTCAGGCGAAATCTCCATGTTTATATGGCTAAGAAACCCACCGAATTTTCGAGAAGGCGGGTGACCAATTGCAGCGAAAATAATTCGGAACTATCACTTTCCCGGACACACACACAGGCTTGGTGAAAACGAAGTTTGCACCATCAAAAATGTACCACCAAACGAATTCCCACAGGGTTTTTGCTGCACAACAATAACATGTATCACTGTACAGCTCCTTGTTGCTAAAGGTGGCATTTAAACGCATAACTTAAAAATACCATTTTTAAAACAAAACAATCCAAAACGGCATCAAAAATACTGATTGCACACTAAATTTGCATACCAAAACATACTGATTTTGCAAACTTTTTATACACTAATGTAAACTGTTATTCTACGTGATCATCTAATATTTCGAAAGCATATCTAATATTTTTGACTTATCAGAAAAATCGTAACCCTAATTTATTAGAACCAAGTACCTAATAAACTTGTAACAACATTTTGTAACAAGATTTTATAAATAAAACACAATTTAATCAATCACGTATATTTAATTATGCAAACTAAAAACACTTACAAGCAAAACAAAAAAGGTATGCATGCAACCTAAATCAGCCTCAACATGTTTTTCACGGCATCGCTTAGGAACATAATCTTAAAAGTATATCATTTTTTTTTTTTGGTAGTATTTAATCGCACATCAAAAATACTGATTTGCACAGCAAAAAAAGTTCAACAAAAATACTTTTTATGTTTTAAATATTTAATGAGTGCTTAAGTTTATGTTTTAAGTATTTTTTGTTCTTACATGTTGAACCTAACACGAAGGATAAAGGGGGCTTCGCTTCGCTCACCCCCTTTGTCCTTCACCTAAGCTACCGCAGCATTTTGCCCTGATATTTGCTGTGAAAATCTGCTATGGAGAGAGGGTTAGTGTGCTTGCGAGAACAAGTAGGTGGGTACATTCGCATGAGGTCGGTTTCTCGAAATCGTGTTAGATGCGTTTAACTAAATTTGGCTTGTGTGTAGCATCGTGAACATACAGGCTGTGAGAGCCGCTATCATCTCTAGTCTACCTATAGTCGTGTAACATGCATGTTAGTATGATGTGTACTGATGTGCACGTGCATTGGTATGGTATATATTTATGACACCCATCTACATTTATATAATCCTTCTACACATTACCACCCTTTTATGGACAAAATGTCCATCGTATTGTTGTTATGGCTTTGTAAACAGAATTCAGAAAATGTCACTGAAGACTGGGAAAATATTTATGCTGTGTGCTTCATGTACGCTCCGTGCCGGCCGGCTGCGGCGGCGGCGGTTCAGAAAATGCAGGAGTTTGTGTTTGTTGTACGTGTAGCGTGCTACACTGTAAACCGGATACACGTCATCATATTCTTTGTCTGTGATATTAAGCAGTGTTACCACTAATTAAACATCATTTCTACCATCAAATTTTTGGATTTTGGGCGCGAAATTTTCATCGCCACCATTTTTCTATAGGAATAATTATAAAAGAAAGCTGCGGGCGAAAACTGCACGTTACGCTGCAACACCAAATAAGGTCCAGTATAACGGGATTAAACGGGCTGATATCTATTAATGTTCATATTCTGTCGACGTCGTTTGATACCTATTGGTAAGAGAATTATGGCGCTTTGATGCTTCGAATAATCCTATGGCGCATAACCTTTGAAGGCGACAGAATACAGGAAGTGTTAAATCTACTGGGACTTGAACGCCTACGAACTTCATTATTCATTCATTATGATGAACTTAAGTGAAATATTATTGTGTAATTTCCCATTTTCGGAAGCCTTTATTAATACTTTATAAGTAATAATGCAGCCAATTTATCCGGTGAAAAGGCCATTATACCATGAATTGTTGATTGAAATTGTATTTTATTTTTTATTTGTTCTAAGATTAACCTAAATATACCGTTACAACTTACATAATAATCCAATAAACTCGTCAACCATATTCATTACTTTAGACTGTATATAGGTATATTACATGTGCAAACTTTTAAGCCTTAGAGCAATAGTTGAGCGGCGATATGGTTTGTCCAACTGAAACAAATACGCACTACTGCATTGCTACGTGAACACTGTTTAATTGTGTCACTGTAGGTGGTAGGTCGCTTTCCAGTATTGGATTTTGATGAAATTAGTCTGAATGCGTCATCCGAAGTTTTTCAGGTATAAAGTCTCACAGAATCCGGGGTTTGGCGACATGCCACACCAGATATAGACCGCCGAGTCACTTCGAACGCAGCGCATCATTTAGACGACCAAAACAACAGTCGACCAGTGGATAGATATGTGCTGCCGTTCCGCATTCCACCACATTCAGCCGTGTTGGCTTGCGCTGATGAATTAGTTCACAGGTACATATTATGTCTAGGCTACTGTAAGTGAGTGTTCAAATTGGTTCACCTGAAGTATCGACGTTACTTGATATGAAATGTTGATCCAGAGCTCTTTCTAAGAGTGACATAGCTATCAGATGATAACCGAGGAAGCTATGACATGCTGGCATAGGGGCGCCCAACTGTACGGAAAATAAATATCCGGTCGGATATTGCAAAGTGATCGTTTTTTTCTAGACATAATTTCTCAATATGTTAAAATATAGTTTGTGCCTTTGTTTTTTCTATTTCGACTCAAACATGTACAGATATAAAAAGCTTTTGTAACAAAACGAAACGAAATGAGGACTGTATGACTGCGGAAAAATATATGGGATTTGACGTTGGTTTTGAGTTTAAACGCTGTTTAATATTTTTGTGGTAACACGGTATTTGTTTATTATGTATCAGATTTATTTGTATTTGTGTGTATAAGTTACTAAATTTCGGCCCACTTCCAGTCATGCTTATTTCATGTAAAAAGAGTTTAGTTAATCAGAGGTTCATCACCAACATATATATTTTATTTTACAACCATAGAAGCTAGTCCTCCTAAGTTTAATACTTAGATTTTCTTGTTGAACATTAAAGATGTATAAAAGCGAAATGTTCTTGCGTGTTTCCTTGTACATGTTATGGAACCCTTCATGTGCGAGTCCGACTCGAACTTGACCGTTTTTAGGGTTCCGTACCCGAAGGGTTCCAAACGGGACCCTATTACTAAGACTCCGCTGTCCGTCCGTCCGTCCGTCCGTCTGTCACCAGGCTGTATCTCAAGAACCTAGCTAGCTAGAGAGTTGAAATTTTCATAGATTATGTATTTATGTTGCCGCTATAACAACAAATACTAAAAAACAGGATAAAAGAAATATTTAAGGGGACTCCCATACAACAATTCTTTCAATACCACATACAAACTTATGGATGCACCTGGTTACGTACATGGAGTGTGAAAATAACCGCACCAATAACTATGTAAACAATATTTTGCTGTGTAAAATCCAAACTATTCACTCCACACCATCGCTTCCATTGAACGGTGGTACGGAACCCTTCGTGCGCGATTTAGACTCGCACTTGACCGGTTTTTTTATCTTGTGTTCAGTATTTTATCGTAGCTGACATAATACAATCCGGGGCCACTAGTGGACGGTTCCATCAGCGGAATGTTGTAGCCCTATGTTGCCTTTTAATTTATCCGAAGACATAAACTTTGTATTCATCTTATTTTCTCAATGTCAACAAATATAACGATCACCAAAATATTTTTTTCCTACCCAAAATGGATAAATGAACACCAAAAGTTGCAAAAAATATCAGGGCAAATTACTGCGGTAGCTTAGGTGAAGGGTAAAGGGGTCGAGCGAACCGAAGCCCCCTTTATCCTTCGTGTTAGGTTGAACATGTACGAACAACAAAAAATACTTAAAACATAAACTTAACTACAACATGAAAAGAAGTTTGGTGATCATTTATCCAAACACAATTTGGTAGACATTTATCCATTCTGGCAGTCATTTCGAATTTATTGGTAGTAAAATAGGTGCGTTTTTGGTAATCGTTTAAACACAAGCCTTTCTCAATTACATATGTGTAGCTGGATAGTTATGTAACTACATGCAGCAGGTATAACAGGAGTTATATTGATATGCACAACACATATATCAATGTAACCTGCCCGATGCAACGATAACCTGGCTACAAGCAAATGGATCTCAACAATGTAACCTGCCCGATGCAACGATAACCTGGCTACAAGCAAATGGATCTCAACAATGTAACCTGCCCGATGCAACGATAACCTGGCTACAAGCAAATGGATCTCAACAATGTAACCTGCCCGATGCAACGATAACCTGGCTACAAGCAAATGGATCTCAACAATGTAACCTGCCCGATGCAACGATAACCTGGCTACAAGCAAATGGATCTCAACAATGTAACCTGCCCGATGCAACGATAACCTGGCTACAAGCAAATGGATCTCAACAATGTAACCTGCCCGATGCAACGATAACCTGGCTACAAGCAAATGGATCTCAACAATGTAACCTGCCCGATGCAACGATAACCTGGCTACAAGCAAATGGATCTCAACAATGTAACCTGCCCGATGCAACGATAACCTGGCTACAAGCAAATGGATCTCAACAATGTAATCTGCCCGATGCAACGATAACCTGGCTACAAGCAAATGGATCTCAACAATGTAACCTGCCCGATGCAACGATAACCTGGCTACAAGCAAATGGATCTCAACAATGTAACCTGCCCGATGCAACGATAACCTGGCTACAAGCAAATGGATCTCAACAATGTAACCTGCCCGATGCAACGATAACCTGGCTACAAGCAAATGGATCTCAACAATGTAACCTGCCCGATGCAACGATAACCTGGCTACAAGCAAATGGATCTCAACAAAAGTTGTTGCACAACACAAACATGCCGAATGCTCTGACCCGTGAAAGTTAGTCTGGGAAAATGGAGGTCTGCGGTGCTCATCCGAACTTATCTTAACCCCTTTTTGGGCAGAGGAAAATATATTCCCGCCAAATATTCAACTTTATATCTTGGAGATAAAGTCCAAAACCCATGAAATTTTTTGTATGCTTATGACTGGTAATGGGTTAAATTACTATTCCTTAACAATGTGGAGTGATCTGAGGTGCTCTTTAGTTCATTGTGTTGAGTTACCCCGCAGAAGTATTATGCTTATATCAAGTTTATATCCAGTCGTTCAGGATTTGTTTATATTGATAAGCGATAAAGCGATTTTGTCGAAAAAGGGATATGACAATGTTCAAGACTTATTTAAATGACGGGACAGTATGGGGTTAATCTGCTCAACACAGACCTTGCTGCATTAATAGTTTTTTAATTATTTATTCCTGCTTATTAATAATAATAATTATGCCAAATAATGCCAAACCCTTCAGTGGGCAGACAAAAAACTCAAGTCGTTATGTATATTTTGGTTTTATAGCTTTTGAGTATGTATCTTGAGCATTAACAAGCTTTTGAGCAATTTATAAAGCACGTTAAAGCGATTTTGTCGAAAAAGGGATATGACAATGTTCAAGACTTATTTAAATGACGGGACAGTATGGGGTTAATCTGCTCAACACAGACCTTGCTGCATTAATAGTTTTGTAATTATTTATTCCTGCTTATTAATCATAATAATGAATATTTGAATACTTGTATTAGTTAAGCAAAACCATTTTTAAAACAGATCTTAAAATCAAGTGAGTTTCTACGCCCTTCTCTCCCACAGTGGTCCAATGTAGAGAAGAGGCAAAAAATGACGTTTGCTAAGTATATGTAAATATCTTCAGTAATTTTGACTTTGACTTTGTGTAGTGTAGAGATATGAGGAAAATGTAAAAAAAAACAACTAATGTAGGTACCTGCCGAATAAATATATGTCGGTGACATACGACATTGAGATTTGATAAAATAATT
Organism: Argyresthia goedartella; assembly: GCA_949825045.1. Classification (NCBI taxonomy): domain Eukaryota; kingdom Metazoa; phylum Arthropoda; class Insecta; order Lepidoptera; family Argyresthiidae; genus Argyresthia; species Argyresthia goedartella. The sequence continues at coordinate 16,105,267 of OX463815.1, forward strand.
ATAGTTTAGTGTTTAATCAAATTGAATTGCAAGCGGAATCCACTGAATCAGATTTAATAGGTCCCGCCTAGCCATGTCAAGAGTGATTATACTATTACGGCCTTACTAATAAAAATAGTTATTCACGGTTTAACTTATTCAGTGTTTTCTCCTTTTCATACGACGAGTAATTGTCAAATGTCAAAGCAAGACAAAACACTGCATACGTTAAACCGTGAATAACTTATTTTATTAGTAAAGCCGTTAAAGATTATCGTTAAGCCGACATCGAACTCCTTTTCATGCATCTTCATTAGGAAGATGGATGAAGCTCACAGAGAGGCCCAGACAGCCTGAAAGATGTTAGAAAATGGACATCACCTCCAGAGAGACTAGTTTTTTCTGATGACGATGCAGGCTCTGGTAAAAAAGTGTCTTTTTGGCATGTTCTATGACACATTGTTTCAGTCTGAAGCAAATGTTATCAATTCCCAAAGCAACAGACGCTCTGTGCGAAAAAAAAAATAAAAAAAATATATGAAAAATATTTATGTCAAGTACGTTTCTGGCCAGCGCGCATTGACAGTACGTGAATAAGTATTTCGCAGTGTTGTTCACAGGCGACATAGTAACAATCGCCCTCAGATGTTTATAATTTGTCAGTGAAATTACCTAATGCATAATCGAAAACGTACTGAATTTCATTGTATAGGTACATAATAGTGATTTATTTACCGTCGTTCTGAGCATGATTTATAATAGTGTTATAATTTTAGTCAATTTATATGGAATGGCTTCGCTTACGTTTCATTTCTGTTTCCTTGATATTACAGTATTTTCTATGAAATCTACCACAAAGGTCTATAAAACAATTATTTGTATAAGTGCAATATTTTTTTGAATTGTCGTTCAGTATTCTCGTTGCGAATTGAAGGTTTCTTGTAAGGTCATGGGCGATTTTTGACTAACACAATGGTAGCCATTTTAAGACCATAATCTATACGTGCATATACATTCACTTGAAATGATAGCACTGGTTTTGCGCGAAGACCGACCTGCCTTAATTTGAATCCGGCCCACAGCATGTAGGTACTTCAAATAAATTCCACAATTTGTTGGCGTCCCGTACAAACTAACTTTAGAAAGTTTAAAGGAATTTCAGTATCCTAAATGTTCGCTTGCCAAAACCTTGCAAAATGTTCCCTGTTAATCTTAATCTCTCTCTTTTCAGGTAAGCGTCGCCTAACTGGTTATAAATCTTTAAAGCGCCGCGCCCCGTCAAATTAGAGGAAAGTATAATTTTCGTGACAAAGGTTTGTGGAAGCTATTTTTATTTATGGTTAACTCTTTGAGTTTACGCGTCGGACCCGAGAGGGGAAAATGTTTGCGAGAATATTCTCGTAGATTCACAGCAAAGGCAGGTGAGTCTATGGGCAAAGAGTTTACAACCACTACGTTGCCCAGGGACATGTATTGCATTTATTTAGCTTTTTCGAACTAAATTCATATAATATGTGACAGCCTTTATATATGATGATGATGATGAGGTGCGGCAGCGGGCGGCTGAACCACAGCCGGGTGATCGGTCCTCTATTGTGACTATTTCACCCATTTCTCGGAGCATTTAAGAGGTATATAAATCTCCTAAAAATATTAAAATTTTATTGTTATGCCTGTTTAAATCATGACCTTTATATAAGGTCATGATTTAAATAGGCATAACAATAAAATGTCAATCAATACAATTATCGGTTATCACATAAAATACTGATTTGCACCTCAAATATCAGGGCAAAGTGGTGGTTCAGGGTTGGTTAGGTTGACATGTTAGAGCAAAATAAACGTAAATTCTAAACCCTGTCGGTCAGGTTTAAGATATATCGATTCTTTACAAACAAACGCGTTAGTTTAAAAACTAACGGCTTTGACAATCTTACGGTGACAATTCACCTAGCTACCGCAGTGTTTTCCCTGGTATTTCCTTTGCAATTCAAGTTTAAAATAGTTCATAATTTAATAGTTTTATTATAAACTAACGCGTTATATCGTAAGCAGTACGGTAAAGTTAACAATTTATCGATAGTTTGTAAACTAACGGAAAAAACGTTAGATTATAAACTAACGATTTTGTCAATTTTACGGTGACAAATACAAACAATTCATGCTACTGCTACTGTTATATGATATACCGGTAGATAGTTAGTTAGTTATTCCGTCAGAGCATACAGTTGAGATCTCTACTTTGATTTTGTATTTCAGTTGAGCTTATACCAGGCGTGAACAATGAATTGCATGCAACTCTGTACTAAACCATTTCGGGGTGGAATTACCATTCGTGAAAGTAAATATTTAATTCACAATCACTTATAGGATTCGTTGAAAGTAAACTAAAAACTATAATTGTATTGAAGTTTTTAGATTAAACCCAAGTTCTTTTTTGTTTAAACTCTTTCTGAACCTTTTCAACACATAAGAAGAAGTTTGTGAGCGAGGAATATGGCCAGAGGTCATCTTCCATCCGCCTAAAGGTGGGTCCAGACATGTTCTTTTGTCCGTAACGTAGCTCCGTTTCGTATCAGCGTCGCTATCCAAGAACGCTAGTTTGGGCGTCCGTTCGGTACATGCGACACCGACTAGAATTAAAATCCCTGACCAGCATTCCACTAGCAGGAGAATAAAAGATCTGAAAGAAAAGAGCTTCTGCTCATACGAGTTTGGCCATTGACCAATTTCTCCTAAACACATGCATACAGAATGAACCGGGGTATTTATAGAAATTACATTTGAGTTCTATTTCAATCAAAAGCCGTTTTAAAACGGATATAAAATATATTTTTCTATAAATATACAGATCGACTTCGTAAAGTGATCACCGGTTCCTTTTTTTCGAATAAGTTATTAATTACTGAATCTCTCCTTCCCTTCGACGAGCAGTCCCCGTAGTTGTTCCTACATAGCCTAGGTAATACGTATAAATAATAACCTACGTGGCTGTAATCACTGCAACGCTTTTGTTGAATACCACCGGAGTGCGCTAAGAAACCCTTGTGCCACGTCCCTTGTACACGGGCCTTTCGGCGTTCCGGAGTCGACATTGGTTACAGCAGACTGTAGGCACGGCCAGCTCCAGAAGGAGGTGCTTTGTACGGGCCTAGCAATAGGCCACGCCAGTTCGTCCGGCGGGGTGTCAACGTGCTAGCGTAGCCGCTCGCCCCTAGCAGCTCCGCTCGACCACACCCGCTGCTTAGCAATCTAAATTTACCATCTGCAAAGAATAAGTACCGTCATCGACCAAAAGCAACACCACAGTCCCAAATTTATTTAGTAAATTTAAATAGTTTTTAACTTCAGTTTAAATAAAGTGTGCAGGTAACTTTGTAGTTTAATTTCTTTATACCTAGTTAGGGAAAAAAAAATCGAAGATAGGCATAAATTTAAGGATCAAAGACAAAATAAGTTTTTGATTGAAAATATTTTAGAATCGTAACAAACCTTCTAAGAATATTCTTAGAAAATAAATGTCTGGAAAGTTAGAAGTAAAGTCCTCTTTCTTGGATCTGTCATATATCGGAACAAGAGAATAACAAGTCATGTCCAAATTGTTATGGGCTAGCCCGAAGTTAAGAATTACATTGGATACTAGAGACATTTTCAATAAACAAAAGTTGCAGAAACCCTGCTAGAATTTAATTATTTCAATACCCCAATATATTTGCAGCCATACGATACGATTCAATAAATAAATTAATATGTTTATTGACTAAAGCCGCTACATTGCCGCAATTGCCGGTCATACATCAATTCAATTCACAATATCAGAGTGTACGTGGGGGCGCAACATAAAAGCACCGAACTACTTACAGAGCACAATGCAGCGCTGCGAGCAACGCTGGTTCTCTGAGGGGTTTATAAACAATTATATTGATTACACACAAGACCATAGTTAAGTTCAACAATGTTTTGACCAACACACAATCACACATCTATTTCAATCTATTTTGGGTAGTCAACATACAAAAGATTGGATCATTCCATTTGTTCTTTGAAAAGTAGCATACGTTATCCAAGCGTGTCAGATCTAAGTTGTATTTATTTTCGTTGTCTGAGCGTTATTCATTGGTCCGGCAGATTTGCGCGAACAATAAATGTATTTTTATGCCGATCAGGGGCGATCAGACGTGCTCAACTGAATAGGCAGGCTGAGCATATCTGTCACTTCTTTTCAGTAAACAACAAAAACCTATCTTATTAAGTAGACAAATGGGATACGTATAATAAAATACTCAAAAATATTGTCTTGGAAGTTTATATATATGTGTGACGTCGCTGTTTCTGGTTCCCACGTTTCGGGGTATCGCAGTGTTGGGCCAGAGGCGACGACCTTGTTAACCCAGGCCTGAGTCCCGGCCGCGTCTTCTGAAAAGCCCGTGGGGTACAACGCTGGGCCGCGGTGTGCCCCACGGGCTTTTCAGAATTTCGAACCGCTTGAAAAGCCAGAGTGCTACAGCGCGACGCTGCGTTGTACCACACGGGGTTTTCCAGCGATTACATTCACAATTCATCGTCTGAATAGCCCGTGGGATACAACGCTGCGACCCATGCATGCACTAGGCGTGAAAGAGAGATTAGCTCACCAAGCGCGTGCGTTGCAAGGTCACAACTTCTCACCGGTGATTTGTGGTCAGTTATTGTTAGTATCGTAACAGACAATAAACTACCTGTTATTATTCTCGGATGTGGATTTTGAGTTGATTAGATTTGACGATGACAATAGTAGAGAACAAATTTTCTCGTGCGGGTTGCGGTGGAAACTGAAAAGCGAATGTTACGAAAAACAGTGTGATAAGTTAATCAAAATGTTATCTGATAATACCTACCTACCTACACCAACTGGATAACGAAGAGACGATGTTCTAACACAATGCGATACGTTTTCAGAAAAGAATATGTGTCAAAATGCACTTATCAACAACAATAACTATTATTTACATGTTTCACTTGTTTTTGTTTAAATAGCTCTACCTATTTCCTGTTCCTTTTTCTAATGTTTTAAAGGTAAACTACGATAACTTAGCGCGTAAATGATAGTAAAAATTTCTCTTACGAACAATGACACAAAGTTAATTTTCGTAATTAGATATAGATTTGCAATTTTCACAGAATGTCCTATTTCGGTTGCCGCTATAGGTAGCACCAAATAATGAACTAGGTAGGTAGGTTAACGAGATTTTATAAATTTAAGGGCGAGAGACCAATACAAAGCGACGTGTTTGATTAGCCCCTACCAAATCATCTTTATTCAAATATCTACCTACCTAGCAACATAACATAGCGTCACGCCTTTTCCCATATATGGGGTGGCAGAGGCACAATTGTGCCCACTTTTAGCCAGTTATACAATTCTCAATTTTGCGTGATAGGGGGCTAGCCCATCGCTGCAGTTATCATAGCAAACGCTGCTTATCACAACGCCTTAAATATTTAAGATCTAGTTTCGAATCCAAGATTGGACCAGACATGATATTATTTACTGTACTTTACTTTAACATAACATAACATTGTTTCACGCTTTTTCCCTACGGGGTGGCAGAGGCACATTATGCCCAATTTTTGCTAGTTTATCGTTACTCCATTTTGCAAGACAAGAGGCTAGCCCATCGCCGTAGTAATGGGATAATGAAGGTTTTCCATCACTGTTAAACTGTAAAAATATGTCTGAGGATTGGAAATTCGGCCGTAACTTGAAGAAACTTGATCTATAAGAATTACAAATTTCAAATTACTAAAATTAGGAAATATAGTTGTTGTTTTTTTACCAGAAGCTTATTCACGAAAAGCAGGCGCCGTACCCCACGGGCACTTTAGACGATGAATTGTCAATGTGACCGCTGAAAACCCCGTGTGGTACAACGCAGCGTCGCGCTGTAGCGCTCTGGCTTTGCAAGAGGTTCGAAATTCTGAAAAGCCCGTGGGGCACAACGCGGCCCAGCTTTGAACCCCACGGGCTTTTCAGAAGACGCGTCCCGGCTCGACTACTTCCACGATGATTCTTTTCATGATTATTTTGAATGGGCTGTAGAAATGTTATAAAACATGGGTCGCACGTCAACTTGTGTCGAAAGTAACAAGTCTATTGCAATTTTATTTGTTTCGTTGGCGTATTAGCAAAGCATTTTAGTTAGACTGTTCGCTTGTATATCAATGTAAAAACGTATGTAAAAGAATATTTCTAACAATTTCAGAAGTAACCTTGCAACTTATTTGAAAAGCAAAACAAGACAATCAAACATCCAGTAACTGAGGGATAATCTTCTTTTCGTGGGAAATTAATCTCTTATTTTTCCACGAAGTATTGATTAGGGATACCGGGAACTACGGGAATAACAATGTTAGATACCAGAATAATAAACCAATACTCGTTCGCACACATTGTTCTTACACATAAACCAGGAAACAATATCTATGATAACTTCTTATATCATAGTTGTATGGGTAGTTACTGCAACTCCTAATTCATATAACTTCGTTATGTGTAACCTCACCTCATAGTCTTATTAAAACCATTGTATTTATGAAGATAAGGTTGAGTGTAAGTGTGGAAACTAAACGGTAGGTCTGGTAGGTTCTGGCACAAATATTAAAACGACTTCGTAATTTTATCTCAACTTAGGCTTGCTCTTGATACCCGATAATCTTGTCTGTGTGGCTGGAGCTTCGAGGCGTTCATATAGGTAGGTAGGTAGGTAGTACTTGATACATCAATGCTATATGATTATATAGAGATACTACTATAGAGAAACAAGGTACCCCTATAGATTTGTCAAGTCTGTCTGTCCGTCCGTATGTCACAGCAACATTATGCAGAATCTATTAGGAGAAACTTGATACGTAGATGTATTCCGAAAACCACTTTACGCTTTACTTTTTATACAAAAATTGAAAAAATTAAATAATGAAAGGGGCTCCCCCATACATGAAACTGAAACCAAAAATTGATTTTTTCATCTACCCTATATGTGTGGGGGGTGTTCATATATAGGTCTTTAAAAATGACGTTGAGGTTCCTGAAACCATTTTTCTCAAAGTAACTTGTTAAAGAAACAGACTTTTACAAAGTGGAAAAATGAGTCTAACCCTACTTTTAAAGTAAGAAAGTGAAAAATCTACAAAAAATATGTGCTGTGTATCTAAATACACAATTTCGACGAAAATTGGTTTAAACAAAATAAAATAAGCAGTTTTTAAGATATAAAACATTTATTAAAAACCGGAAAGATAACTTTGTCATACAAACACTATGAAAAACAAAATTACAATATAAACATCCAGTCACATAATTACTTGCTACAACCACGTATACTATAATACTACAACGGAACCCTTCATGGGCGAGTCCGACTCGCACTTGGCCACTTTTTTTAAATAATCATATAGTAATTCTACTGAAAAGGTTAAAGGGGTATTTACGTTTTGAAATATCTACGGATACGTATGTTAAATTATTAACATTTACTAATACTATATACTACTATACAGCAATAACCTCTTGAGAGTCTTTTGAACTTCAGCTGAAAGCTGAGAGTTGGCCAATGTTAATTTGTAAGCGATCGAGGCACGAGTGTGTATAATCGTCATAGTATATATAATAACTCATATACTAACTCATACCGTCGTCACATGCGTTAAACTAACAACTAATGAAATGATCACTCACGGTGGCTCTGCGCTACACAACTCTCATAATTGAGTCTGATTAATGGCAACCACAAAGCGAAACTACTAGGATACCCTGTGTCGAACTCTCGATACACTGTGGCATACAGAAATAGCGACGTCACACACATATGAACATCCAAGACCTGGGGTTTTTTTTCTTTACCCAGCCTGGGATCGAACCCGGGACCTCTCGCATGGTAGGCAATGCCACAACCGCATATATACGATTTAGTGTAATGAGGGAGTCATGAAATCTTCAAACGACGTTGGTAACATCATAGGCAAGAATTACGCTTCTTTAATTACATTAGTTACTCATAGATTTCCCAGAAAGCACAATTCTTATCGGAATACTGTAATACTGACACAATGGTGTACTCCAAGTCATTACAAGCCCAGTCATAACTTGAAGATGCAGAAGAACTGACGGAATCTAAATGTATCAGACGTACTGTTGACCCAATATAAAATTTATGAATGACCGTCGCGATGAGAAACGTTCCAAAGCATGAAAAACGGTTTCCCCTCCGCGAATAAAGGTTGCACGGAAAATAGCTTGCAGCGGGCTCTCTAACTTTGCACGAACACCGCATATTTTTGTGAAGAAACTGAGGTTTTCTCCCTTTACGACTTCGCCGCGATTGCATAGTTGCAGCTTCGGTCTAGTGGGAGTAACGTTTCACTTTAGAATAGTTTCAATTTATTTTTATTAGCACCCTTTTATTAGGCTGACTTGTAACTAAATAATAGGTTACAACAAATCTAGGAATGGAAATTTCACTCTGTTTTAGTTATTGTAACATTACGAAATTTGGAACGTATATGGTAGATACCATCGAACTGGTCTGATGATGGAGCTGAAAGTTGGTAGAGGGATATCTGGGATGCTTACTTGTAAACCAATCTAGTTTGGATGTATTGGATTTGTCTTGATAAGTCCTTTTCATCTATACTGGTGAAGATCTCATCTTCATCACCTGATGATGAAACTGGGTATAGTCGACGGAAGACCAGTAATCGCCACGGAGTTTGGGACCAATTGATTTGTCTTTGCAAGATTTCAAAAGGTTGTTTTAGTTTTGTAGGCTACCAACTATAATTTTATTGGTAATTAAGTGTGTTAGTTTTATTAAACTAGAGTTAACTTATATGTATTCAGAAACAGGGCATTAAGTCATCTAATTTTGTATAGTTTTTGACACAGAATAGAAGCCAGATTGAGCCAACCCTTCATGTGCGAGTCCGACTCGCACTTGGCCGTAATTCACTTACTCCCTATTAATTTGGAAACTATCTCCACCTACAATACAAAGTACAGTAATTAGTCACTGATATATCAAACGTTACATTCCCTATTTGTTTAGGAACTGAGTCTGATCACACATATACAATACACAGAACAGTAATTAGGCACTAATGTACCAAACGTTACAATAGCTACACAGCGTTGTAACCTAAGTATAGGTTATAGAGATATTCTATACAGAAATGGACAAGAACATTTCCTCGTAGTTCCCAAGTTATGCTCAACGAGAGATCATAACTCCGTAACAATTACATAAGTAGAATTCGTGACTTGAGTTGCAATTTCATTTGGGTTGTGACTTAGCGAAAAACGAGAATATTAGATAACTTATCTTTCTGTGATGACCTCCATGGTCTAGTTGTTTCATGCTATGAGCTCCGTGGTCTACGGTTTTATGCTCGCTTCTCACGCAGGAGATGCGGGTTCGCATCCAGTGCTGAACAAGTACTAATGAGATAGGTAATTTATCTTAAGTACTCTATAAGAACGTGTAATGGTGATGGAAAATATCGTGAGGAAACCTTCAATTCCCATAGAAGGAGCGATGGGCTCGTGCCCCTTTCCTGTATAATGGAGTACTGATTAACGTGAAAAAGACGTGAAGCTATGTTATGATATGATCTTTCTGCTCCCTTTATTTATATACTCCCGGTTGAGCTATTTGGATAACTGACATTCTACATATTTTCTCTCTATTTTTTAGGACTCCAAGAGTTCTGAGGAACTTCCATATCTGAGCTGAGCTGAGTGAGAGTTGAGTAATTCTCAATGCATTCGTTAATGTGGCGACACAAACGACATTACAGCGATTCCGTCGGCATTGAAAGGTGATAGAGTTGTCTTATTTTGGATATTTTTATATACTTTTTACTCGGTTCCTCTTGGCCATAAGGTGCTTGATAGCAACTGTTAGCCAAGGTGCATGTGGGTCCTTCACCCTAACCTCTCATGATCGGAGGGTGTTTGTCGAACAGACTGAGGATGATGGGTTTAATTTTTAATTTTTTTCGTCAATGGTATCGCTAGAGAGGACGGCGGACCGGCCCCTAGAGGAGGCATCTAATTTGAGGGATGTATTGTCCATATCCTTAAATCTGCATTCCATCACATCGACTTTGCATTTTTTAGTAGAAAAATTAGAACATGGTTAAAGAAAGGGGCGTTCATTTTACCATGAGCAGGAACCGTTTCAAGACCAGTGATTATCATGAGATCAAGAAGAGAAGAAGTAAAATGAGGTTGAAAATGAGTCGAGTCAAGAAAGACGAAGAAGACGGATCACACACAATCGACTGGCGTTTGTAGGACAATTTTTTAAATCACCTAGGATAAGTTTGTCCAGGGAAGTCAAATCGTTGAGAAGGTCGAATGAGTCAAAGTAGTCCATCCAAAGAGTGGGGCTGTAGAAGTCACCGAGAAGAACTTTACTGTGTTGAAGACAAATTTCTATAAAAACAATGAAATTTCCAAATTAATAATAGAGCCCAAATTGTATGGCAATTGTATTTGAAGGACAACCCGTCAAAAAGGGCAAAAAAATATATATTTTGTCAAAAGTAAAATAAAATCTTAATCTTTTAATATTATCACATATAAAGATTAAAATAACGAAATAGATAAACTTTTTGATTTCAGCTACGGCTGCGATAAAGTGCCCATATCTAGCATATTTATATGTATGTGACGTCGCTGTTTCTAGTTACCACCAAACGGTATCCTATAGTATAGCGCCAGAAGCAATGTACTTTTATGTATATGTATACATACCATTATTTTTTCGTTTCCGCTCGACATGTCTCGGTTTTAGTCGCTGAAATTTGTTTTTAATTTTGACTTACTAAACCCCTTAACCTTAGGCACAGGGTCCGGCTCAGGTGTAACTTCGGCTAGTCCGTCATGGTCTGTAATTTGGTCGTCGAGGTCCAGTGCAGGTCCATATTGTGTAGTACGACACATGCCACAATAACTTTTAGGTCTTTTTCTAATTTTAACTGCATCCCGGAGTGGAGGCATGGGAATCTTCTTTTTTATTCAGTTGCAGAAATGGGGTCATTAGGTCCCTGAGACATGGGTAGCCACTATCTCCTAAAATGATATAGGACCCTAATCTCCCTTCTTCGAACTGGGCAGCAAGCGGGGAGTCGTTCCAAATTGTTGTGTCGTGCACTGAAATTCAATTCAATACAATCTTTTATTGCCTTAAATTACATATTACATGTGCCAAAATGTAACATAAGATGTTACATTTTGGCATAAGATAAAGTACAGTGTAATTTTACCTGTAAACGGCATAAAAAATTACTCCTTATAGTAAACCTAGTATACTTATCATCAATACATAGGATCAAAATAAACTACAATTTCATTAAATTAAGAAAAAAACACAATAAATAAATTAAAATTTCATTCAATTTAAGTTAGTCAACACTCAATAAAAGTTCAATTATAATTTTTCATCATTATCACATTTCTCATAAAATTCATTTAAAGTGTAAGGATCTGATCCTGGCCATCGTGCAATTATGCTCAAAATGTTCAGGTTTGTATCAAAAATCGCCTGCACATTGATAGAAAAAAAAACCTTTTCTGTTGCGATAGAGTTCAGCGTTGTTACCTCCTGGAGAAGTAATTTTTACGTGCGTGCAGTCAATCACCAATGACGCGCGGAAATCCAGCCAAATCGAAAAACCTTGCTGCCATTTTTTTTTCAACCATTTATTAATCCCAATTACAATATATACAACTTATGCTATATAGCCACTACACAAACCAGTAGTATAGGTGTAGTGGCGAGTGTTACTTACTTAAAACACAAGTTATCTTAAAAACATAATTACGAAAACAGTCTTAAAAATATCACGCACGTAGGTACATATTTTAATTATATTATTTGGAAACAGAGTTTTTGATAAGGAAATCTTTTATCTTATCCTTATACTTATTGTTATCGCTATAAATATATAAATGTTGTTGGTAGTTAGGAAGTTCGTTGACCATATCCGGCAAAAAGTACATCCACTGAGGGTCGCTGTTGAGCTGTAGGCATTTTCACGTACATTTGCCTCAACAAAGCTATTGCACTTGTTACTCTGCCAGTGACACGGCAAACTGTAGCTTTGCCCACATTCCAATCACGACTCGTAAGCTGCCGGTAGCATAAAACCGCAAGGCTATCAGTAGCTGCAGCATAGCTGAGATGCAGTCCCATCTTTGAATGCTTGCTGGCAACCTGCGCTTGATTTTCATAGGAATGGATCTGACTGACTCTTTACTGAATCTGAATCGCTGCGTAGGTGGTATTTGCCGAGGCTCGTCCATCGATGACAGTGATTTATCATCACTCGACATCTTATCTAATATAATAATCTAATAATATAAAATCGGGATTTTTTCATCAAAAATACTCGTGATTAGAGAATAAGTAGCCGCTTTCGGTTTCTTAAACGTCACTCACACAACTCGGTGTTGACAGAAGTTTGAGAACTGTCACAGGCTTCCAGAAGCGCAAACTTGGAGTAAAGCACTGGTTAAGCATGAAGTTTGAGTTTTCTCAAGCAATTTCTTAATTTGTTAGATAAGAAGCCCCAAAATGTCATTGTAAGTATCGGTTGAAATGTTATCAACGTTAAAACCTCAAATGAGAAATCGGCTCATTTAAACTATGGATTATGAGATGATATTTGTTGGGTTTTGACACAGAGTAAGTAAGTTAAGCAAATAGTTTAATTTATTACACATTAACCCTTCGAGCCGTTTCTGTAGCACTGGTGCCACGGTAGAACTCATACTCGTAAATAACGCGATATTTCAAGTTTTCCATTTTGTAAGCGGAGTGACCCCAGAAAAAAAAACAATTGAGGAAAAAACAAATGAATTATAATTTTAGAAACACAAATACATGAGTAAATAGCTGTATAAATTTGAATTTGGAATTCCTAACCATACAGGAGATATTTGAGGTCAAAATGGCCAGTACGGCGAAACGCCAATTTCATATGTAAGGACCTATATTTCGATTATTCTCATTTTTCTAAATCTGAATCCTCGAACTCGAATAATGTTTCCAATAGTTGCACTGATCTTTTAAATCCGATGTCTTCTATTAGTCTTTTTTGTAATGAATTGAGAGTAGAGAGTTCTTTAAACCTCTTGTGAAAGTCGTAAATCATCCGCCATATTACACTTCATCGAAATCATCCAGTTTCAACCTATTTTTCATGTTTAGTTTTGGTATTTTCCTTATTGCAATTTCCATCCGTGTCCGTACTTTTCAAATATTCCCGTTGCCTCACTAATACTCTTTGAAAATTATTATTTTCATAACCATTTCATACATTGGCTTCGCTTTAAAAGTATTCACATCACTACATATGTACATTATTTACAATTTCGCAAGATTGTGCATCAAGCTTTTTACCCTGTTTTATATTACTGGCAGATGCAACAGGATTGCTCTTTGTTGCCTCCATGGCAATTTATTAATAATTTCCAGTCTAAAAAATTACAAAGGCAAATAAATCTTCTTTGTTTAAATTATTTTGACAAATGCCTTAATTTTCAAAGTCGAAACTCATGAATAAATTAAACTATTTGCTTAACTTTCTTACTCTGTGTCAAAACCCAACAAATATCATCTCATAATCCATAGTTTAAATGAGCCGATTTCTCATTTGAGGTTTTAACGTTGATAACATTTCAACCGATACTTACAATGACATTTTGGGGCTTCTTATCTAACAAATTAAGAAATTGCTTGAGAAAACTCAAACTTCATGCTTAACCAGTGCTTTACTCCAAGTTTGCGCTTCTGGAAGCCTGTGACAGTTCTCAAACTTCTGTCAACACCGAGTTGTGTGAGTGACGTTTAAGAAACCGAAAGCGGCTACTTATTCTCTAATCACGAGTATTTTTGATGAAAAAATCCCGATTTTATATTATTAGATTATTATATTAGATAAGATGTCGAGTGATGATAAATCACTGTCATCGATGGACGAGCCTCGGCAAATACCACCTACGCAGCGATTCAGATTCAGTAAAGAGTCAGTCAGATCCATTCCTATGAAAATCAAGCGCAGGTTGCCAGCAAGCATTCAAAGATGGGACTGCATCTCAGCTATGCTGCAGCTACTGATAGCCTTGCGGTTTTATGCTACCGGCAGCTTACGAGTCGTGATTGGAATGTGGGCAAAGCTACAGTTTGCCGTGTCACTGGCAGAGTAACAAGTGCAATAGCTTTGTTGAGGCAAATGTACGTGAAAATGCCTACAGCTCAACAGCGACCCTCAGTGGATGTACTTTTTGCTGGATATGGTCAATGAACTTCCTAACTACCAACAACATTTATATATTTATAGCGATAACAATAAGTATAAGGATAAGATAAAAGATTTCCTTATCAAAAACTCTGTGTCAAAATAATATAATTAAAATATGTACCTACGTGCGTGATATTTTTAAGACTGTTTTCGTAATTATGTTTTTAAGATAACTTGTGTTTTAAGTAAGTAACACTCGCCACTACACCTAAACTACTGGTTTGTGTAGTGGCTATATAGCATAAGTTATATATATTGTAATTGGGATTAATAAATGGTTGAAAAAAAAATGGCAGCAAGGTTTTTCGATTTGGCTGGATTTCCGCGCGTCATTGGTGATTGACTGCACGCACGTAAAAATTACTTCTCCAGGAGGTAACAACGCTGAACTCTATCGCAACAGAAAAGGTTTTTTTTCTATCAATGTGCAGGCGATTTTTGATACAAACCTGAACATTTTGAGCATAATTGCACGATGGCCAGGATCAGATCCTTACACTTTAAATGAATTTTATGAGAAATGTGATAATGATGAAAAATTATAATTGAACTTTTATTGAGTGTTGACTAACTTAAATTGAATGAAATTTTAATTTATTTATTGTGTTTTTTTCTTAATTTAATGAAATTGTAGTTTATTTTGATCCTATGTATTGATGATAAGTATACTAGGTTTACTATAAGGAGTAATTTTCTATGCCGTTTACAGGTAAAATTACACTGTACTTTATCTTATGCCAAAATGTAACATCTTATGTTACATTTTGGCACATGTAATTTGTAATTTAAGGCAATAAAAGATTGAATTGAATTGAGTTTCAGTGCACGACACAACAATTTGGAACGACTCCCCGCTTGCTGCCCAGTTCGAAGAAGGGAGATTAGGGTCCTATATCATTTTAGGAGATAGTGGCTACCCATGTCTCAGGGACCTAATGACCCCATTTCTGCGACTGAATAAAAAAGAAGATTCCCATGCCTCTACTCCGGGATGCAGTTAAAATTAGAAAAAGACCTAAAAGTTATTGTGGCATGTGTCGTACTACACAATATGGACCTGCACTGGACCTCGACGACCAAATTATGGACCATGACGGACTAGCCGAAGTTACACCTGAGTCGGACCCTGTGCCTAAGGTTAAGGGGTTTATTAAGTCAAAATTAAAAACAAATTTCAGCGACTAAAACCGAGACATGTCGAGCGGAAACGAAAAAATAATGGTATGTATACATATACATAAAAGTACATTGCTTCTGGCGCTATACTATAGGATACCGTTTGGTGGTAACTAGAAACAGCGACGTCACATACATATAAATATGCTAGATATGGGCACTTTATCGCAGCCGTAGCTGAAATCAAAAAGTTTATCTATTTCGTTAATTTAATCTTTATATGTGATAATATTAAAAGATTAAGATTTTATTTTACTTTTGACAAAATATATATTTTTTTGCCCTTTTTGACGGGTTGTCCTTCAAATACAATTGCCATACAATTTGGGCTCTATTATTAATTTGGAAATTTCATTGTTTTTATAGAAATTTGTCTTCAACACAGTAAAGTTCTTCTCGGTGACTTCTACAGCCCCACTCTTCGGATGGACTACTTTGACTCATTCGACCTTCTCAACGATTTGACTTCCCTGGACAAACTTATCCTAGGTGATTTAAAAAATTGTCCTACAAACGCCAGTCGATTGTGTGTGATCCGTCTTCTTCGTCTTTCTTGACTCGACTCATTTTCAACCTCATTTTACTTCTTCTCTTCTTGATCTCATGATAATCACTGGTCTTGAAACGGTTCCTGCTCATGGTAAAATGAACGCCCCTTTCTTTAACCATGTTCTAATTTTTCTACTAAAAAATGCAAAGTCGATGTGATGGAATGCAGATTTAAGGATATGGACAATACATCCCTCAAATTAGATGCCTCCACTAGGGGCCGGTCCGCCGTCCTCTCTAGCGATACCATTGACGAAAAAAATTAAAAATTAAACCCATCATCCTCAGTCTGTTCGACAAACACCCTCCGATCATGAGAGGTTAGGGTGAAGGACCCACATGCACCTTGGCCAGTAACCGAGTAAAAAGTATATAAAAATATCCAAAATAAGACAACTCTATCACCTTTCAATGCCGACGGAATCGCTGTAATGTCGTTTGTGTCGCCACATTAACGAATGCATTGAGAATTACTCAACTCTCACTCAGCTCAGCTCAGATATGGAAGTTCCTCAGAACTCTTGGAGTCCTTATGTCTCGGTACCTGCCAGGTGGTAATATCGATGTCATTGCTCTCAATAGACACTTTTCTGCACCATGTGTTACGATAGAACCCATCTTCGTTTAAATAAACCACTCTACGTAGCCTTCTTTTTATAAATGCGGTCACCACCACTCCTTTGACTGCAGACATGTTGGAATCGATGCTGTTAGAAAAGCAGTGCTACCTATACATATCTACCAAAACTGTGGGCGATGACAATATTTCCCCCGAATGGTCAGCAGCGTGATTGACGGAACTGCTTCCTGTGATCACTCATATAATATTTTTTTCCCTCTCAGAAAGCTTATTTACTACCGTGTAGAAGAAAGCACATATCAACTCTCTGTCCAAAACTTCCAATCCCTCCTCATACAGAGTTTTGTCATATTTATATTTTCCCTAGCCTCTTCAAAGTTCTAGAATACTTTGCCCATACCCAGTTCTCCTCCTACCTCTCCAGAAACCTTTTTATCAACCCATATCAAGCTGGGCTCGGGTCTGGTCATGTCACCGTGACTGCCTTAATTAAGGTCACGGACGATAAACAGGTTGCTATGGACAAGAAACAATAAGCTTTCTGTGTTAGCACTGATTGACTTCAGAAGCGCCTACAACTGCGTCGATTTTAATATTATCGTTGAGATACTGAAAATCTTAAATGTCTCCTCCCGCTCGGTTAGCTGGTTACCTAACAGATCTGCAGCAGGGTATAAAGTCCGATCAGACATTAATCGAGTGGTGCGATATTACTTCGGGGGTTCCGCAGGGTTTCTCAATATTTATTAACTCCACTTCTGATGTTATCTATTCTTTGTATCTACTCTACGCTGATAATCTTCAGATTTACCTTCATTTTCTCTTTAGTGACGTGACTTCGGCTATAGATGCTCTTTAAGTTGAACTGATCGTTAACCCCAGTAAGTCCCAGGCTATGATCCTGGGAGCCAGGTACAACCACAACTGCGCATAGTACCTGTAGTATATAATGGTACTAAAATCGCTTACAGATACAAGGGCTAACACCTGTCTTGTTCGATAGCAACCTTTCGTAGTCAAAGCCTGTCAGTGTTTTTTGCCACTTGCCAAATCAAACGAAAGTTACCCTTGCTCAATCCCAGCAGAAAGAGAGAAGGCTCCTGCCGTTGAATAATTATGCTGATGTTTCCTGGGGTAGCGCTAACGAAGAGGAACTGAACAAACTCGAGCGACTTCAAAATCTCGGGACTCAATTTATCTTCAGACCGTGAAAGTTCGACCAAGTCTCACAGTATCGCAAGGAGTTAAAATGGCTGCCTTTTCGTCTTCGTCGGGACACTCACATCCTCACTTTCCTATGTACTCTACGTCACAATACCTTCGCTTACTAACATGGGTTCCGAATGAGGAAAATAAATCTGTGGAACGCGACTCCATGCGCCATCAGCGACAGTCCATCTCTCTTTATCTTCATGAATCGCCTAAAGACTTGCCTGTCACACAGGAGATGCAGGTTCGATTCCTGACCATGTACCAATTAGATAATTAATTTATCTTAAGTACATTCTCGGATGTTCATTGTTTCGGATGAGACGTTAAGTTAAGTAGGTCCCGGCTACTACCGCTACGTGGTAGTGATCGTAAAAACCCCTCCATCAACCCGCACTGAGCCAGCGTGGTGGAGTATGGCTTATTCTTACTCGTATCCGGGTAAATGCCCGTGCCCCTCGGTGGGGACATTAATGGGCTACACATATTTATATATTTTATTTATTTATACTGTGTATTTTTATATATGGTATTCGTGTACTTCTATATGTAGTAGATTTAGTAAATGCCTTTTCTATAAACTTGTAATGGGAATTTTCATGTTGTAATATATTATTATTTTTCTTATTAGCCAAGGTCCTTCCACTGCTGGGCAAAGGCCTCTCTTCTCCTCTACTATATATAAATATACAATTTTTTGTTTGGCCGGCACTGTAGGCAAGTAAATAACAAACAGAGGCATTACAGGTAACAGTAGTAGTATTTACTTTTACTAATACGACCCTTTAGTATAGAGAGGACAGCTTAGAAGATTAGTAGTTAGTTTCAATGGCCGTGCATCCCGTACAACTTTTATAATTTTACTGCAAAATAGCATTATTTTATTTCAAACTCGGTGAAACTAGTTTAAAGACTTTGCGTATCAAATTGTGGTAAAACTACTATGAGAATTATCTCTTTTAAAATAAATATGAATACTTACTGTTAACAGTTAGTCCTCAAAATTCCATTCCACATACTTTTAAAAAAACACTTGAACTATAAACAAGCACAGCAACATGAACACAAACTCTGGTTGAGCTGCCCCAAAACATACTTATTTACTGCATAGTGGTTTTGTTCGCAGTTCAATTGCTCTCTCACCGTGACCAACACGATCACAAGGGTCAATACAACAAAATCATGCGTTATTGCTGGTTCCGTAGGTCGTTAATCTATTGACCCATGCTGAACATAAATAACTTGTATTTCAAATACAAAACACAAAAATAAATACAAAGTATAGGCTAACCCATGGCCTAACTTATATGCGAAAGCTTAGCTGTTGTAGAAAATTGATGCTATATTTATTCATTGATCAGAATAAACTGTATCGTATATAGGTATTTGCCGCCAAAGCTCTACACGATACCTTCTTTATATGCCTTGGTTTAACCAATAAGGTCTGACCCTCCGCATCCCGTCTTACCCAGAAGATGTCATCATCACGAGAAAGAAAAACCGCTAAGTTCATTTTCGTAAGTGTCAACTAGGTGATGACGTCACCATATTTCTGCGGAAAACTGAGGGTCAGACCTTGTTTAGTTTAGGGTATGGGCAAACACTACCCGAGACTGAGACACACCATAACAGAGGCTTTCAAATCGCAGGTCACCGGCATATCCAATTTTGTGTAATGTGTAGAGTTTTCGGGCATTAAAGTTGCAGCATTTAAATTCTATGTATTGCTATACATTGAATACTACTACGACTACTGAGTACTAAGTATATTACACTTGTAACCTTATACTTTGTTAAGTTGGGAAGTCCCTCGCCAGTAAAAATATTTACTGGTGGTTAAAGTGATGGTTTTATTAAGGATCAATAAAATAAATAAGGGTCCCTTTCTTTGGTGGCTGGGCTTAACTAGATGTGAGCTTCCACAGCTTCGCAGCAAAATGGGGTCCGACCTGCAAGTCGCTGACCTCGCAAGCGGGGTCCTTAAAAACAGAGAAGGAGAAGAAAAGAGAAGGCGCTATCAGGACGCCACGCCCGTTCCTCCTCCTATCTTAAAGATAGGCCAGATCTCGTCCCAGTAGCTGCTTTCGTAGGCTTCCTCGTCAGCTCGCAGCACAACGCGGTGAACGACTCATGGGCTCGTGTTCCAAAGCGCGCAACGCCTCGCAAGCCACGCTGGCCAACTCCTTGTGTACAGAAATGGCGGTTCAACACGCCTCGCTTCCTTGGTCAGGAATGCAGAGCTTCGGGTCAAAACTGGCCCCCAGACTGACAGGCTGACAGCCTTACAACACGTCAACTGGAGATGAATGAAGCTCCTCAGGCGAAATCTCCGTATTTATATCGCCATGAAACGCAACGCATTTTCTAGAAAGCTGGTTACCAAATCGAGCGACAAGAAATTCCCAAGTGTCACTTTTCCAGACAAAACCGAACGTAGTTTAGAACCCCAAAAAATATATTAATAAACGAATATCCATATTAGGTTTTTGGTGCCAAACCAAAAAAATTATCGCTATACAGCTCCTTGGAAAAGTCATTGATGCTGAATGGCATTAAACTAATAACCATAACTCATTCCGACTCCATTTTTAATACGAAAGAAACCTTACTTTTACCAAAAAATCGTGGTACGGCAACTCTCAAACCGAAACGTTTCGATAATGCACCGATTTTATAACATGGAAAACAAATAACCTTGTTAGGCTGTTCGCTGTGAAGAACCTACACAAACCTAGTTAAAATACAGGGCTACACACTTCAGTTCCGTTCAGTTCATTGTATCGTATGATTCATGATTTTATTATCAAATAAACATTTAGGAATAGTAGTAATACTCGTAGTCTTTATCAAGCCGAAGGTTAACGGACTTTATATCAGATTATTCGTCAATGAAATGTGTAATACAGATAATTTTAATGTGAATAAATTCTTATTACACATGCTACTGATACATAGCGGTTGTAGCAAATAAATAAATACTGAACACCGAAATATTCAAAGCGCACTCTTCCTTCTACCTGCCTAAATCGAAAGCCATGCTGACCTACTACGGCCTTACTAATAAAAAAGTTATTCACTGTTTAGCATACAGTGTTTTGTCCTTTTCATACGTCGGGTAAATGTCAAATGTCAAAGCAAGACAAAATCCTGTTTAAGTTATACTGTGAATAACTTCTTTTATTAGTAAGGCCGCTAGAGTATAAACTTTCCATGTCACAAAAAAATTAAAAAGAATTAACGCGTACCTATACTCCTTTGCAATATTAAAGACAAAAGAGAGATAATAGCTTTCAGTGACATTCCTCTAGTAGACAAATAACAGGTTCCACACAACACACCGTCTCAATTAACATCCGCCTTCCAATCCCGACCCGCCTCAACGATTTTAATCGGAGCAATTTTCGCTGAATTTAAAATCGTTATCGCATCGGGTGCATGGCGGTGGCGCGGCATGGCATGAATGATAAGCGCGGCCCGGGCAGCGGCGGCGGCGCGGCGTCGTGCGGCGCGCGGCGGCGGCGGCGGCGGCAGGCGGCAGTGCTCCTCTGCTGGCAACCGCGGCCACACGCGAGCCCCGCGCCGCTCGCCGACCGCTAAACGGACCGCGCCCGCGCTCGCGTCCGCGTCCGCGCCCGCGACCGCTCCACAACACTAGTGCCAGGTAACAATCACACTTTGTGCTGGTAACCATTGTCGGATCAACTTGGGTTTTAAAATAATGTTAATGCAAACGTTTGATGCGACAATTGTCATAATTCCTGAGGCGCCAAAACTAACCATAGATTCTTTTTTTTAAACTAACCTTTTTGAATTTTGTAGCCTTTGGAATCGGCATGTTCCATTTATTTACATAAATGCATAGCCCAAGTTGATCCGACTATAGGAAGGTAGGATGCTCGGCTCGAATGATCACCTGCACCTTGAGATTTCTACAGGATTGTTGTTTGAAAGAATGACCTTGCTGATGACGATTTCACGACGCTGATGGATATTCAGCTTGTAACGACATGTGACGGACGCTTGCAACACAAATAGAAAAGTGACAAAAATATTCAACTGGTTATCGAAATATTCAACTGGTTATCATGGTGATCGAATACTTGAGGCAAAAAATATACGCCAATTGATAATAGCATTATCTTCCGTAATTTTATCCCATCTTTAATTTGGCGCTGCTTTACCTAGACCGTAAATAACTAATTAACAAACAAAGATGATCGAATCGAAATTAATATTAAATTAGCTGTAAAGCAAAAAGCACTTTATGACGCTTTTAAATGCCGAAAAGGCGATTCCAAGAATCTCATAATCGGACATAAATTATGTAAATGCAATAACAACACCGAATACAGAACTGAAATGTGTCGCTTATCTACGAAGTGACCCTGAAATATCTTAATCTTAATCTTTTCATCTTGGACAAGATTCAAGTGATAGCACTGTATTCAATCATTTACACTCTGAGGTTTTTCTACCTAGAAATATGATACGAGTATCTATACGCTGTTGAATTTGATTTACGTACTAGTAAAATACTTAAATACTTGCCAACTGCAGTATATGAATCACCGTTTACAAATTCGCAGTTTAACATAGTTCACTGAGAATAACTTTGTATTCATATGTATTGCTTCACCTGATCAAACACAAACCAAATAACAATAGTGGCACATGTGCGTACTACACCAACAGTTTCGTTTGAAGTGATACCAGCATGAATAAAATTATTGAAAGTAATGAATGGAGTGAACAGAAAAACAGCATATTATGGCGGAACTGAACTTCAAAAGTGGGCCATAATTGGACTGGTAACTATAGAGACGATGCTCCTTAAAAGGGTTCATTAGACAATTTGGATATTTATCTAAGCCCAGATTGCGACCGACAGTTTAAGCTTGCTTTGGCTTGGCCTTTACATCTACTCGAATTTACTTCCGATTAGGGCTGAAATGATTGAGGTGGGGTCCCAACTTTGTTCAATTCTTTCCCAGTGGTTGGATTTTTCTTGAAATCTTTTACTACCTTAATCTCTTCTAATGTTTGGTCTGGCGATGTTAATCGAAGTGTTGACCTCGAAAAATGCTTGAAATGCATAACATGACTGATTTGGATGGTACAAGAGATATACTGGAGGAAACCGATAGCTAAGTCAGAGTTAAGTTAAGCATTTTTGCTTGAAATGACATAACATGAGTGATTTTGATGGTACAAGAGAGTTATACAATGGAGGAAACCCACAACTAAGTCAGAGTTAAGTTAAAATAATAGTCTTCGTTCGTATAATAGTCTTCGTTCGTATACTCTTAAGTTTCAAACTTAATTAACACAGTAGGAAGCCTTTAATTCATACCATATTCAACTTGGCACAGAGCCTGAAAGCTTAAATTGGCGAACAGATGCTTAGTTTCACATATGAAAACAAAATCGGTCTGGTTTCAGTTTCAATTCCAACCTTTTCACCTGTACAATTGATGTAATTACTTTGTTTGATCATTTCAGCTTCAAGCTTTAAATGGTTTCCTACTTTCTATCAATTCATAATACTTTATTTCTATATTTTTTGTGTGAGGGGAAAATACTTCTTATTAAGCATGCCCGGGAGTCAGACCTCCCTGCTATGTCCGAGTCCCTACACGTTCAGTGGGCATCAGCTTGTGCAGTATACGGACTAAACAAATAACCCCAGTGTTTGTGTACAGTTATCGATAATCGATTTAACTGTGAGCCATGGGGCCATTCTTACTACTAAAATCAGTTTTAGGCATGACCACGACCTAATGAATCAATATTAAGAATCTTCCGGGATAGGCAACGGCCTGAGTCACTCTATAGATGGGATTTTTTTGCGTTGGTGACGTCAGCCGTTTCAGGCAAAATAAATCAAAATCTCGAAAGAGAAGAACACCTAATATATTTTCCGTCTTGGCGGTTCTTTTTTTAACCCCCTACGACCTAAAGAGTGTGTCGGTGTATCTGTCTGTATGCCTCTCCGTGGCACCCAGCGGTCAACCGTTGGACGGATTTATGTTTATCGTTTTTTTTTTGCGGGTTTCTATAAATTGTATTAGACTTTCCAGCGGTAGTTCTTAGATATGGTTTGTTAAAATCGGTTCAGTACTTCAAAAGTTATCAGCTTAACAAGGAAATTCGGTCAAACGATTCGACGGACTTTGATTTGCATTTTTACTGTTGGTAGTAGACTTCACTGCGATGGTTTTAGACATGTTTTGTTAAAATCGGTTCGACAGTTATCAGCTTAACGATTATAGCGGTCAATCGTGTAGATGGTTTTTAATGTGGTTTTTTGTAGTTGGTAGAAGACTTCACCGCGATGGTTCTTAGATATTTTGTTAATATCGGTCCAGTAGATCTAAAGCAATGATTCGAGGGTTATTTTATTTTAAAATTATAGCTATGTTTTGGCTTCATTGGGCTGACATGTAACGATCTTCATTGAACCCAGCTCATTTAAGTTTTAACCGACCTTGTTAAACTTAGTTAATATCACGGAGAGCATAGTGTTTGCAGCATTCAGCAAGTGAAAGCGTACTGTAACTTGGATAAGGTACAACTTCTCTCATGGTTTTAAAGTGTTTATCACAGTTATCTCAGTCACGACCTACGCCATGTTCAAACCAATTAATGTTTCTCAAGTGTACGGTCACGATATTGTTTCTATACTAAATGTGTATAACCACGTGAACACCAATCTCTTTTATGTGTTCAAATGATCGCATATCGATGACATTATTTTCATGTTTCTGATTGTAAACTACAATTCGAAATGAAAGTTAATGTTTGGGATTTTGGAGATATTAATTTGTGAACGCTAAACGAATCTTATCGATTTTTTTAACTTCACATCGCGACTTTGAATTATCAACAAATCGGTAAGTGAAGCCGGTTTACTGACTCCAAACGAAATCAAAATTTCCATCAACGAGAAGTTGTTTAAATAATTTCCTAACCTGAACCCTGGCGCTAGAGAGGTGAAATCGACACACATTTCGGAGGACTTTGCCCCCAGATCGAGGGTAAATATTATTTTAAGATATAATTTTTCACATTGGCTGTACAAATATCATAGCAAAACATGAAATCTCATAACCAGGCTAAGAGGAAACTTTTAGTTTAATTTTCGTTTAATATTTTATTGAGAAATATTCGAGGTTGTTTACAAAGCACTGTTAAATCTCTCTTATTTGATAACGACATGCAATAAAGTGTGTGTAATTGAAGAATAAATAACAAGGAAATAATAGTGTAATCAGATCCAATTTACCTATAGTTAGCTTAACTTAGGCTAGCTAACTCTAGTATCTGGTTAAAATATTTTTCTGCATTCATTTTAACGAAACTTTGACGCTTTGTAATCACCTATGTGACAGAAAATAAAAACAATGGCCTAGCTCTATTTTCGAATTGAAAATCCAACGGACACGTACAGTAAGGTCGGAAAAAATATATTGTTTTATTTAAAAAAAAAGTTTCGGCGCTACACTCTGCTGTGAACCCAGATTTAGTTGGCCCAGAATTTGGTGATCCATAACAGAGAAAAGCAGACAAAACATCTAATTATAAAGTCTTTCTCTTGTATATTGTGATAGGAACTGTAAATATAAAATACAATGACGAGAAAACCAATTGGTTGTATATCGTTTAATTGCAACGACTTTGGGGTTACTGCAAGCCATAAAACTTTGTCAATATTTATCGCTCGTAAAAAACAGTTAGTATTGATAGCGAACGTTACGTAAAATGTATGAATTTTCCTTCAGCGAGCAACTAGTTATGTGGAAACTTAGCTTCTTTTTAGGATTTGTGCTACGAATTAACTAACAGTAGATCGTACATTAACTATAGTGTGGACGCGTAAGCGTGGCAATAGCGGTCATCGACTCCAGTTTACCTTTATTCGCTCGTGATTGGGTTCTGGAGAAACATAACTAAGTGCATGCAACGTTCAAAGTAACTGTCGCTAAGCGTAGCATCGTAGCCGCCACGACCGTTACCATCGTTACTATGGATGATTCGACCGTTACCATGTCTACCATATATGATTTGGTTCGCAGTATAGAATCGGGTCAATGACCGCTATTGCAAGGCATGCGTACCCACCAAAGTTGTTCAATCGCAGATTATTAATGGCTTCCTACCAAAATTTTATCTTTTCTTTTTATCATCCCTTTCTATATTTAGCGACTTGATTTGACTTTATATCCCAAAACATTTTTCTTGTTAGCAAATAAAAAATATTTTTTCTATCAAATAGGTATGATTAGGACTTCAGCTTGTCTCTTTTCACATAAATGATTGAGTTTGTCTCGAATGATATCAAAACATTTACAAAACTTTATTATCTTCTACCGTGCTAGTCAACATAAATATATATGAGTTTAAGTATTTATATCATAATATATAACGTAATTAAAACACAAAAAAACCTAACTGCGATATACCAAAAAGCACAAACAAGCAGACTTAACGTAATTATTTAAATCCGAGTACATTGTTAAATTAAATTGCAAGCGGAACCCACTGTATTACGTATAAATGTAATGAGCCCCGCCTTATCTAATGAGGTATCATTTGTCAAAATTGGTCGATCCGTCGAGTATGTACGAGGGGACACAGGAACAGACATACATACATATGTAAATACAGGTCAATTTCCGCTTCGCTGTAATAACAGTGTCTTTGCTACTTGGTGAGCAATCCTCGCATTAAAATATTGTACACAAATAATAATGATGCTTCCCGTACTATTGCATAGAACAGTGTTAGCTGAACAAACCCAATTTGCACTAATGGCTCCACTGATTTGTTTTAATTAACTCTCAGTGCTCCTGTAATGTTTTATGTATTAATTAATAGTATACGTAATGTCCTTCTATGTTCAGACTACGTGAAATAAGCATCAATTTTGCGTGGTATTTTTTGTTAAAATTCTTTATTATATTTTTGTTCTTCCTGGCTGTTAAGGCTGGGCACCACGACACCGCGGAACTTAGAATTACACCTTCAGCTAACGTTTGAGGAATTAAAATGTAACAAAAGCTCTTCACCGATGTGTAGAGGACTAACAGGGCAACAACATGACTTTATACGTTTTATAACGATTATATGAATAACATGTACATCAAAATTCGGTGCGATATATAGATATAAACAGATTTTGTGTTAACTTCGGGAGACTTTACTATCGAATAAAAATAACGAAATTACATTTAATAATTCATAATTTCTTTATTGCAAACAACTAATATATGGACAACAAGACTAACATAAAAATAGTGTACGAAGGCGAGCTTATCTCTAATAAGAGATCTTTTCCAGCAAACCAAATTAGGATGGGAATGGTCGATTGCTGAGCAGGGGTGACAATGTGTACAACAATATAATTTAGTACATATCTAAGTAACTAACATATGGTTAGATATATGATATATCTAAATAACTAATATAAAATAATATTAATTAAATATACAAGGGCTTATATAAATATTATATAATATACTCGTACATGCTATGCATTTGTATACTCTATTTCATATACCATGGCCCGATGCACTTGAAGCTTAACAATAGGGCTCATAATGTTTGCCTTTTGTTATCTAATTAGGAGCACTTCAAAATGGCACGCGTCGGTCCAACCTGCATGCAACTAAAGCGTGACTAAAACATTTTGGTATATACTTGAAAATAAAAATACGAAATATACCTAAGTTGTTTACGGTATTTCATAATAATAGCTAACATGTGTACATGAAATGGAGTATACACGTTAGTGAATGTAAGTTGGCACTCGTGATCAACAAGCTAGTATAAAGAAACCTCTGCTTTAATAGTCTTATTTTGTGTAACTTTAGATTTACAAAAGTCAGCTTTGGCCGACTGCGGCATCTTAATTACCTTGCTTGGCCTTTTTTGTACGTAGCTAAGAGTCAAGCGGGCTTCAGCTACTTAAATATTAATGTTTACCGAAAACTGACGCATTCCTCCAAACAAACAACGCGTCCAGTGATCAAGCAACAGTGTACCTCTTACGTGTATTTAACTTAGTAGCTTCTTAGTCAATATTTCCATTACTTGGGTGAATTATTTAGTTACATTGTTACATTGTGTTGAGATTGTTGTAACATTAAAATCATTATTTATTATCTTATTAGCGCCTTGTTAATCATTATCAACATCATCGTCATATAATAGGTGTTATAAATTTAATTTTTGTTGAAAGTACGTTAAAATGAATTTAAAATGATATGAAGTTGCATAATTCATTTATTAAACAAACATAAACAAATAAACATTTAATACAGGCACATACATTGCTTCTGGCCCCACACTAGGATGCCCCGTGTCGTGGGAACCAGAAACAGCGACGTCCACACATATAAACATCCAAAACCTGGCATTTTTTTTCTTGACCCCAGCCGGGGATCGAACTCTCGCATGGCAGGCAGAGCCACAACCGCTACGCCACAGAGGTCGTCTAAATTGGAGTTAACTTTTCTTACCCTTCATTGTTTTAATATTGGGTAAATATATTTGTTGCAGTTGGAATTAGGGAGATTTTAGACTAATTATCTAGGATAGCCATTAAGGCACCCCGACAGTGGCACTTCAGCTTAATTTTAGAAGAATTCAAATGTTAAAAATGCTCTTCACTAATGTAAAGAGAACTAACTGGGCAAACAACATATTTTTTAATATAAAGATAAAATAAATAACAAGTACAAATTTACACGTAGCTGTCACTCATGATCATCAAGCTGGTATAAAGAAACAAATGCTTAAATACTTCTATTTTGCTTAACTTGAGATTTACAAAATGCCTTAAAAGAGTAAATAGTTAATTTAATTACGTATGTACCTAGTCGTAGGCCATAACTTCCGTCCCATACTTTACCATTCGGATACTGCGCCTATTAACTATAGCTCTGGCTGCAGCGCGGGCGACGACAGACAGGGGGGTAGAGGGGGGGGTGTCATTTAGGAAGGGCTCCGTGATCTAGAGGGTTTCACGCTTGCTTCTCATGCAGGCGGTGCAACTTCGAATCCCGATGGTTACCATGTACCAATGCGATAAGCAATTTATCTTAAGACGCTGGGTACCGACAAAGTCGGTCAAATGCCAATCATTGAAGCACTATTCCTCCTAAAGGCGTCACTTGCCAAATTCAAAACATATATATGTTATGCACTCGCCTCTTTTCTTTAATGTGTGTGTTTGAAAATTTCATTTCACTTTCGATGTCTCTTACCTAAAACTTGGGATCTCAAAAGAGTATTGAAATGATTATTGCGTCAAAGTGTAGGTATTTAAAATATCTTAAAACTGTGTATTTGAAATTCAGAAATATTCCCCGAAAAAGTGGTTTGAATAAATTACTAAAAAAAGTCAATTTTCGCAACGTTCTGCAGCAGCGACCGGCGTAACATCCATATTTCAGTGTGAGCTGTTATAAACATTATTTCAACATGAGTCCAATCAAGCTTGAGTCGAAATTTTCAATCACCGAGTCGCTAATTTTGCCAATAGACGAGCCTTAAGAACATTATACGGATGTTTCAACGGCGATGGAAAACATCGTGAGGAAACCTTCATTACGCCATAGCTGCTGCGATGGACTAGCCCCCTGTCACGCAATGTTGAGTATTGAAAACTGACCAAAAGTGGGCACAATTTAGCCTCTTCCATCCCGTATGGGAAAAGGTGTGACGCTATGTTATTTGTTATATGGATTAATAAATATAATTAAATATATTTTAGTTACTTTTTTCTTTTCAAATATTTATGCAGGCACAATTTTTCCTGGAACAGAATTTATGGCTTGACTAGGTATGAAGAGTAAGTTTAGTTGGATAACAATTTCTGTCTTTTAGGTTTGACAATAATTAATTTCATAATCATTTTGTAAATTGCCTGAATATCAGCTGTTAATTAATGTAATTTCCACATCGTATCTCATAGTCTGCTTGTTCGCATATTATTCCAAAGCATTTTCATTTATTTTATCTCAAGCTTCCATAGGAGTTCTTCCTAGTTCATGCTGAGTTTTGTTCACAAATATTAAATAAATTAGATAATAAATATTAGAGGACAATCTTACACGATTCGGACTAGGCCCATAGTAAGCTCAACAAGGCTTGTGTTATGTATAGGTACTAGACAACTATATATTTTATAGAAATACTTATGTAAATACATAGAACGTAAATACATAGAAAACATCCAAAACGAAGAAATAAACATTCAGGCTCAATACACTAATATTTACCGTACCGGGATTCGAACCCAGGACCGTCAGCTTTGTAGGCAGGGTCACTACCCGCTAGGCTAAAGCGGTCGTCGAATATTTCCCGTAAATAACTCGACTCCTTGAAAATATTCAGCTGAACCGCAAAAAAAAGAATCAGGCTGAATCGGAAAAAACCTGAACACGACGTAGCATTGTAGTACCGGTACAATGTAACAGATACAAATTCAAGGGAATTTCAGTCCGTAATAAAAGTAATTTCCAGTGTTCAATTTGACCAGGCTCTTCACAGTTTATTCCTCAGTAGAACGTTGGTGAGTTAACTGAATCAATCAATACCGTTCACAAGTTGTCCCAACTCTAAACCTCAATCAATCAATACCTTTTATCAATTCGATAAAGTCGTATTAGGCAGCAGGCGCGCTGACAAGTTCATGGGCAAGTTTCTCCTGGTGGAGTATGTAAAGTGTCAAGGGTCAATCTCTAGTTGTGTGATGTTTTTGCGTTATTATTTGCGCAAACTCTTTCCGAAACTCGTTAAGCTTATATAACCATCGGGTATTGTACCTACCCAAATGTCTTCACAGTTCCATTCTTATCTTATTGTTTTTTACAGACAGAAATATTTTAATTTCGCACAAAAACTCGTCTATGCTCATAGAGTGTTAAAAGCTACGAGATGAGATACATTCTCGAGCAATACCCCTTTTTACTCGACTGAAGCGCAGCGAAAAAAAGGAGCATTATGTGTTTGACCTGTTTTATATAAACATAAACAGCTACTATTTCTGAACCCACACTAGGGTACACTGTGTCGTGGGAACCAGAAACAGCGACATCACTCAGGCGGGGCCAATTCAACTTGATAGAGTGGGTGCCAATTGCATTTAAATTTATTGAAATGAAATACTACTGTAGTAATTATCGAATCTCAATAATTAGGCTAACTCCCATCTACTTGTTTTGTGCTTTTCAGTGTACAGCAGTCGGGGTTTTTTGTATGTTTAATTAAGTTATTTATTCATAACATTCGTCGGGATGATTTCAAATCCACTTTTTGCTTGATTTTTCCCACAAGTAGTAGTCCAGAAGTATGGAATGTTGTATATTGTATAATTTAACGCGAGTGAATGGTGTGAACAAGACCACTAGATCACATTTGTAAGCCTTCTAGCCCTGAACTTTTAGGGCCTTACCACAAAAAATAAACTACTGTTCAACACTTGTTTAAAAACAAAAACGTATGGGATTTGACGTTGTTTTGAAGTTAAACGCTGTTTAATATTTTTTTTTGTGGTAACACGGTCAGGTTTTAAGCAAACGCAGAGGCGCTCGCAGTTCTTGTCAACAATTTGTACTTGTTTTACACAATGACACGCATGTAAACCCAGCTTGATATAATCAACGTTAGTTACTGTAGACAATGAAATGACAATGGATCGATCCATCCCAAAAATATCCTCTCTTTATTTGGACCTATTGTTTGCCTGCTAATTTCAAGTACTCGATAGTAATTAATTATACAATTTGACGTTTCACCGCTTCAAGTGCCTGGCACTGGTTTAGAGTTATAAAGTTTGCCATACGTTACCTTATACTATATCAAATGATTATGGATATCAATGTATTTAAATTCTGTTGATACCATCTCTCCGTCCTCTGTATTTATAAATAGGAGCTCCACCCGTTTCTTGTTCTACACTCTCATGTAAATATATGGGTGCACTCTCGGAAAGCTTTAACTTCTTTTAACTAGGTTCGATTAGTTAGTTCAAGTAAGTTCGATTTCCGGGATTAAATCCCATCATTGCTGAATGAATGCTGAATTTTATTATTAGAGTACGGCGATGAACAGGCAGCGGTCCGAATGAAGGTTTATTCAAGTCTTGGATTTAAAATATCCTTTCAAGTAACGCTACTTGTTGGGACGCCTACTCGGGATCTGCGCAATTATTTTTAGTGTTGTGTTGAAGAGGGTCATGCTTCTATGCGTCTTAGATCCTTTGATCAAAATAAGCATATTCCAACCTTTACGTCCCGGAAGATCAAACGCAGCACTACAGGACTTCTGGTAACTTCGGTAAATTATTAGAGGTTACCACAATATATGCAAAGATAGCGGGAAATGCCTTAGCACCTATTAGTATCTAGCATTAGTACTTAGTGTTTCCATTCCATTAATACTTGAATTCAATTTCATGATCTTAAACTCCTTAATATTTTTGAACGGGTGGGGATAAAGGCATATATATAAAGTAAAGATGTAATCACGAAGGGATATCTCTTCAAATATCCGATAACTACTCGTTAAAAGGCTCAAAGTATTTGCCCATCAAGCACATCACTTTTGTCACTGTCGGTTTTATAGCCATTGTCACATTCTTGACTTTATAGCTTCCGCCCCTAAGTGAGAGAGTGTAATATATGGGACGCCTGGGATAATAAGGAAAACTAAATTAATACTATATTAACCCATATGTTTTATAGTTATTGCTAAACTTTCGCTTGAGTAGTACATAAAAGTCGTAAAATTCTGTATTCTTTGATTGATCAGTGGCAGGGTGTCGAAGCCGTTTTCCTCATATGCTGTCCCTATGCTCCATCAAGTTTGGGACACACCAGTATTCAATATATTTCGATGAGTTTCGCCAGGAACACCTGTTAGTCTGTGTATACTGGTAAGACATTTTACCAGTGTTAGCTCCTAAAGTATTTTCGTGCTTTTAGGATATACTCTATTTCATATACCATGGCCCGATGCACTTGAAGCTTAACAATAGGGCTCATAATGTTTGCCTTTTGTTATCTAATTAGGAGCACTTCAAAATGGCACGCGTCGGTCCAACCTGCATGCAACTAAAGCGTGACTAAAACATTTTGGTATATACTTGAAAATAAAAATACGAAATATAAGTTGTTTACGGTATTTCATAATAATAGCTAACATGAGTTAAATCAAAAAAAAATTGTGTCAATAAAATAATAACAATCAGCTTTAAGACTAACTTAATTTAATTACTTTAAAAACATGTACATTAATTATATAAAATATTTAACAATTTTAAATATTTAAAGGCAAAAATTAATTATATACATTTATTCGCATGACAACTAACATGAAATATTGTTTATGTTGATTACTAGGTTAAACGATCAAGATCATTAGGTTGCATGTAAAATACCACGCCGCAAAAGGGTCTGGCCAGGTATCTTTTGTTATCACTAATCCTATTGTTAACGCCTAATGACCGTCTCAAGTGCATCGGGCCATGGTACATGAAATGGAGTATACCTTTCAATAATTTATATCACTTCGATTATAGCAAAGGTCCGTGGCCTTCGCTATGAATCACCATTTTTGCATAAAAAGCATCTAAATTGTTCTAAAAAGTATATCTACATATGCTAAAGGTGAGCTTTCCCGACCATACTTCTATCCAACAACACAACTGTATCAGGATTGTCAGATATTTAAAGTATATTTAGGAAGCTGGAGACTATGACTAAATTGAACCTAGAGGAAAAACCTCGCTTAGACTTGGTTTTTAATACTGTGACGATTTTTTTTTTTTGCGATTCGTTTTATGTGCTCTCTTGGCCGTCATGTAATGGAAATTTATACAAAAAATAGGTATGAATTAAAAAATTATGTTACAAACTGGCTAATATCACTTAACTATGCTACAAACTGAAGAACTGTTGAATGGGATAAGGTGTCATCAATATTTACATAATCAATCACACAAACATGCACACACACTCACACACTCACACACACACACATACACACACACACCACACACACATGCATACGCACGCACAAACACATAACTCAATCATAACAACACAAATTCCGTGTTATGTTTTAAAATTCCATCTTTCTAAATTTTCCTTCAAACCAAACTAATAACCATTTAATTTTAATATATTCTTTATAGACTTCGTTTAATATTTTGCTACCAAGAATAATTTATAATTTATACAAGTCTCTAATAGATATTATATAAAAAAAAAATCAACAAAACATTTTGGCGACACCAGAAGAGAAGCTATCGCCTTTTATACAGGTCCTTAGCCTAGTTAAGGTAACAAAAACTCACATTAAATGTAAATCTTTGATGAATACATTATTCTTATATTTAAGTTAATATTATTTTTCCCTAAACTTGAACAGTCACCCAGTTTAATTTTAGGGATAAATGTATAATTTATTTAGCTGACCATATTTTGTGGAATGTTGTGAACGTTGTGAACAACTTACCCAAGAAACATATTTATGGTCGCAAACGAAAGAAGGTACTTAAATACATCCATTTGCAAAAGTGCTTTGAAACTGTTAAGTGTTTCATTTATTTTTGTTCTAGTGGAAAGAGAGAAATCTCATTTCATAAAGTTAAAAGTTTATATTTAATCCAATCCGAACAGTAGATGGTACAGCCGGTAAGCAAGACTAGAATATTTTCTGTGTAAAAATTGCATAATTTGTTACGAATCTTCAAATACATAAGTTAGATACGACATTACGGCCATTGGATATTCTGTGATCAGTGATTATTTACGGTGAATATTAAATTGTAATAAGAGGGTTAATTAAATATGAACGATTCCAATCCAAAATGTAAAAATGGATGTACATACTGCGAGAAAATCGTAAGCTACTGTAAAATATCTGTTGCAATTTAAAATTTCGGGATAAATTATTAAAATCGCACAAGAATGGTATACGTTACCTAACCGAACCTAGAACGTGATTGTACGTACATGCTGTTTCTCTGGTCCCGAACCGTTCAATGTGAATGAGATTGGTCGTGCATGACCGAGCGATTAGATGAATGAATGAAGTGACTTGGTGCCGATCGTGCAATCGTGCAATCGTGTCGTATTTGTAACAGAAAGATACAGAAGAATTCACGAGTTAAAACGCATGCATCTGTAGATAAATGATGCTCAAATCATAAAATCACTCTCTCCCTTTCCAGTCAGAAATATCTATGTATATTGGTATGTATTAGTGTTTTATACGTTTTATATATATTGATACGTTGTATTCAAGTAATTGTGTATGCAGGCTATTTTTAGCAATTAGGGTTATTATCAGTATGTATTCAATGTATTGTTTGTCTAAATATAACTCGTAGTACTTACAGAGTTTTGTTATACACACAATTCTTTCCCCGCTCAACCATCACCTTTCCTACCCATCATGGTTTGCTGGAAGAAATCTCTTGTAAGTTATCTGTATGTCTGTTTTGTAACATCAAATACATTAAGAAAAGGCTTCATGATTTGAGCATCATTTATTTACTACAGTGCTTGTTATTTAAACCCGTGAATTCTACAATATGTGCGTAGGTTTG
The DNA here is from genome assembly GCA_949825045.1 of Argyresthia goedartella. Classification (NCBI taxonomy): domain Eukaryota; kingdom Metazoa; phylum Arthropoda; class Insecta; order Lepidoptera; family Argyresthiidae; genus Argyresthia; species Argyresthia goedartella. The sequence continues at coordinate 16,140,717 of OX463815.1, forward strand.
TTGACAATTGCGTTGTTGTCCTTATTACCCACAAAAATATTTCATTTCGTTCACCAGGAACATCCTTAGTTTTCTGCCAGTAATTGCTCGTTCAGCCAGTTAGTTCAGTTGAGTCGGCGATTTCATCCCATTACTCTTATGAGAGCCGATAATATTACTTTATCAATTGGATTAAGCGGTAACCGTGCAGTTACGTCTAGCTGGAATTGAGTAAATTTTAGTATACGGAAGTATGTTACTAATTGAATACAGTCGAGCGGGCTCGAGGCGCACTGGACTCAATAAATCGATTTTAAATACATTAGTGTGATCACTGAAATGTATCAGGTTCGGGCCAGTTTTAGCCCCTAATGTGGGTTTTACATTCTACAACTCATGCCATCCACGTCTCGAAAGCAAAAAAGTGGACTCAACTTTAGGAGAAATACTGATTGCTGCTCCGATATGGGACGTCAAGACCCTAAAAACGATGATGAAGCAATATTTAACACGAAGATACCAGTTGCGTCCAGATTTTTTACGGCTCAATTTATTTTATGACTGTGCTTCAATTTTGTATTGACGACCGTGGGGAAGGCACTCTAAAAATTAAATGAATTACTCCTTCACCCCTAAAACTAAATCTGATATCCGTTAACCTTGTTATTAGTCTGATTCTCAACTCAACGAGTGCCAATGGCGAGGCTTGGCGTTGACAAGATCACTCACTGTCTATCTCGGAAAGGAGTTGAATAATAAAGTTTGGGAGTAGAGTACAAAGTTTGATGTCTGATACCAAAAATAGGGGTATATTTTCAAAAGAACCTGAATTTCATAGATAGCTTGTAAATAATGGGTTCTTAATGTTATCTCGAAGGGGTTAATGTGGTCAACGAAAACTTTTTTCCTCGTATGATCGATGCGTCTAATGACGTCACAATCACTGTAACATGACGAAAACAAAATTCCCCTAGTGAGAACAAAATGGAAAGTAAATAAAATAAATGAATAAATGTAGCCCATTAATGTCCCCGCCGAGGGGCATGGGCCTTTACCCGGATACGAGTAGAACTGAGCCATACTCCACCAGGCTGGCTCAGTAGGTGTCGGGCTTGTGGCCAACCCGACTGTCAGAAGTTATCAAGCTGCCCTATTAGGGCCTCTGACACCGCTTTGCGACTACTACCACAGAGTAGCGATAGTAGCCGGGACCTTCAGCTTAACGTGTCATACGAAACACGGAATGCAACGTACGTTTTGGTTTTATTCCTGTGTTATTATGTTGTAAACAGAACATTTAATTATTAAATGTTCTGCGGTGTTGTAACGTAGCTTTGTGTAGATAGGTACGGAACATCAATCAAGGTTGACGGTTATCATGAGACTTCGCTCGACCTTTCCAAGATATATTGTCTTTCGGTCCCGCCTTGACAGACAGCCATACGCGTGCATAACCAACAGACAGGAAGACAAATAAATATAGATATTCTCAGAACATTATAAGTATACACATATATTGATTGTTTATCTGTATCATATATTATGTTAACGATAAAAAACTGTACTAGACATCAAACTCATAATTTCATTATTACTGTAGATTACATATACTCAGCAAACGTATTTTTAATCCTCTTCTCTACATTGGACCACTGTGGGAGAATGAGGGAGAAACTTTCACAAATTGATTTTAGATCTCTTTTAAATATTAGTTCTGTTTAACTGATACAAATATTAGTTCTCTTTAACTAATATAATTTTAATTAAATCTAAATAAAAAGCAGGAATATATAATTACAAAATTATTAATAGCGAGTTTTGTATTGAGTTAGATCTTTGATGTATACGACAAAAACAAGTTAGTCGTATAGACCTTCTTTCTAAAAATACCAAACAAACACAAACCTATGTTCAGACCCAGACAACAAATATTCAGTTGTTCTTATATCCCACTTACATATATACATTTTCTTAACTCCGTTATGTTTAGTTACATTGTCATGTCACTTGGTTTAGTTTGCATACTTAACTAGGTCTAGGCCGTACCGCCATACTGTGGTTGTGGACCGCAATGAACTATTCTATGGGAAAGTTTTCATATACCCGACTACTCGACTAAAATATCTTACCCGAAAAACCGGGTTGTAAGCTACTCAAGACCCGCTGAACACTGATTTTGTGCGGATTACAAACGGATGAAGGCAATATCGCTGAATCCCTGAAGATATCATTATTTATACTCATTGTATGTTATGCACGGGTCAGGACACCGGTTGTGCGTGGTTAGCATGATATAGAGTCATTTAAAAAAATCGTAGGATTTGAACCTTAATGCTCGCACGCGTTAGCCCTAAAAAGGGCGAAATATGAAATCTACGCTTAATCGCGTCAGCCCTAAAAAGGGCTTCCGTTTGCGCGCGAAATCGAGGTTTCGAAAATACTCGATTATGCTACGTTGATCGTTGTAAAATGAAACCGGTATTCACACCCACAAATAGTTTTATTCACAAAATCACAAATAGTTTTATTCTATTCATCCATCCTCTATCGATGTCATTTTATCTTGATTTGTGCCAAACACGAAATATGAAATATACATCTATTCGTGTAAGTCCTAAAATGGGCTACCATTTGCGTGCAAAGTCGAGGATTCGAAAATGCTTTAATTAATCATTTTCGAAACCTCGATTACGCGCGCAAACGGTGTTACATTCAGCGTACAATAAAACTGTGAATGGACAGTACTAAAGCGGAAGTGTCGTAATCTTATTATGTATCTATGGAACTTATCAGAGCCCCCATAAGCATTTGCAATATGTTCTTTTATGGCGGCCATTGTTCCAGTTTCGTAATTTTGCATTTTCGCAAAATCTTCGACTCCATTTTGTTAGTCATCATATGGGAGGTATAGTAAAATAATGTATGGATTGATAAGATATATATTAAGGATAATAAAAGTCGCAAATTTGATACATAATTGTCCTCAGTCTTAGAAATAAAAATTAAATACAAAACATAAAACGTCAATTTTTCTCATGGCTTTAATTTGACTGACTACAAATAAGTGAGGCATAATTGAATAGGGTACAAGGTCATATATTCAGATAAAAGCATCAATACATATGTGTCCAATTTTTATTTCAAAGCTTTAGACATAATACTTTAGATGCTATCCATCATTCAGTAAACATGGGCACATAATTTCCGCACAACTCCATGACGCCTCGAAAATTATAGACATTGGGGATAAATTAGGCAGATAGGGAACAGGTTAACATAAAGTGGTGAAGTTGAAAATTGCGAGACAACTTTCAATACTCCAGTAACGTCATGGCTAAGCACGGGTATGATTCGAGTACGAACGGTCATTGAGCGAGTTACCCGATATTTAAACTGAAACACTATCTGGTAGACACGGCACACAACGATGCTTGTCGTTTGACCTCATGGTCAACAGATAATGCAGCACTATGTTAATGCCTTGTATCGATTCGACGTTAACGTTAGGAAGCTTTAGGTGAAGGTACGTGGCTATTGTGAAGTGGTCTTTCATGTGGCGCTCGGTTAATCCATTTGTTTGAGGTTGTTAGTTGATTATATGATACAACGATTGATTAAACCTATTCTTACGTGGTCACTGTTCACATTTGGTAGAAAATATTTTGCTTACAACATTATGAAGCTATTTACAGCAATGCGTAGGCATATCGTTTCATTTTTTTGGAAGATCTCGCATTCGAATCTCACGGATTGAGTTCTGACTGAGAAATGAAATAAAATGATTTCTGCTAGGCTATAAACACAGTAAACACTGAGATTATGGATAAATACTCACAACACTGCATTCTAGCAAGTACTGAATGATTTACGTAAAGGTATTCCTAACTTGGAAATTGTTTTGCTGTGCAGATGTTGCTGGTACAGGTGGGTCTATCCAATTTAGTAGTTCAGTTATGACTTTTCAGTTGGTAGCATGGTTGCTGTAAATTGATTTCCGATAGTTCGCCCTGCAACTGCTCTAGTCCTAACCCGCTACAACGTAGCGTTCTGAAATATTTCCTTCAAGCCTCGGCCGCTGTAGCTTAATCTAATGAGGAGATTCCACGAGTTACCTACTCATTTGAATGTCTACTACCGTTGATAGATTCGTCAACAGATGGCCCTTTTAGCAAAGATCTATCATTGTATTTACTTCCTAGATTCGGATTCTACAGGACATTGCTTTGGCAGTGTTAAAACCAACTCGATAACGGTTAAGGTAGTTAAATAAAATTATCTGCGCATAAGATGTCTTGTAACATTTCCATTTATTTACCGTGCAAAAAAGATTAGCGAATTCCTCCCACGCCGCAAGTACTGCAAGTAACGTAACAATTAATACTGCAAGTCCTGAAAAAAATTGTCCTAGAGTTTCTTTGAACTAGGTTAAATTCTATAGAATGTTATATGTAAGCAGTAACGGCCATGCATGGCTACCATCTGTGTAACTACGCTTAACTGGTCACCTCAATCCATAATGATTGCAGGTCTTTATTGTTCGTACATTACGGACGGACATTGGCTGTTATTGACATAGTCTCGTGGAACTGACATGAGACATATTGACAATCGGATGCATGTCGGGCCCGACGACATTGTATAGTGTGTGTTGGGACATTTCCCTAACAATTCAAGATGGGTACCTAAATAAATTAATATATATGTAAATAAAAGAGTTGGTCTTGTTTCGCGCTCGCTTCTCACGCAGGAGATGTGGGATCGAACCCGGGGCTGACCAAGTACCACTGAGAAAAGTGATCTTAAGAACAAACGGGTATATACGGATGTTTTAACGGTGATGGAAAAAATCGTGAGGAAATCTTCAATCTCCATAGCTGCGGCGATGGACTAGCCTCCTCTTACGCAAGATGGAGGATTGGATTACTGGCTTAACGTGGGCACAACAGTTCCTGTGCCTCTGCCTAGGAGTGCCGTATGGGAATGCCGTGATGCTGTGTATGTAAAAATATGAAAGGGTTTCCGGATTTCTTCCTTTAAACCTAGCGTCTCGGTGTGTTTGTCCGTTACACCCTAGCGGTCAAACGACTGGACCGATTTGAATGAGGTTTTCTTTGAAGGTTTTCGACTTCCCTGCGATGGTTCTCAGGTATCTTTTATTAAAATCGGTTCAATAGTTCGAAAGTTATCAGCTTAACAAGGAATATCGGTCAAACGGGTAGATGAATTTTAAAGAGGTTTTTTGTAGTTCTTAATACTTTACTTTTCTTTGTAGTTGAAGTTGTTATGCTGTTCAAAAGTTATCAGCATAAGTAGGCAATAAGTGAACTAAATTTTAGTCGTAAGGTTTCATCACCCCCGGTTTAACATTTATAGGGTTCCGTACCCGAAGGGTGCCAAACGGGACCATATTACTAAGCCTCCGCTGTCCGTCTGTCCGTCCATCTGTCACCGAGCTCTACCGGATCAACTGAAATTTTCAAAGGGGGTGTATTTCTATTGCCGCTATAACAACAAGTAACGAAACATACCTGTTTTTTAAGAATTAAAAGAAGTACCGATACAAGAAATTATTGCTATGGCCATTTTCTCTTAGCCATTTTGTTTTATTTGTTTATCAGTGAAAACTGGACTCTCTCGAACTTACCGCAAAAGATATTTAATTGCAGGTATTGAGTTTTGTGCTTCGTTATTTGTCATTATACGATTAATTCTAATTTTAATATTAATATTAAGTTTTTTATCAAATTTGAATTTATTTCTGTAAATAAGTTAGTAAGTTTCTACCCATTTCTGGTTTTAATTCCGGTTCCGAAGTCCTACTCGCACTTGACCGGGTTTGTTAACTTATAGTTATATTAAGATAGTTTTGATATGTGTCAGCTGTTAATATATTACTTGTCATTTCCTTGTAGATGCTGTTACAAAATGAACAATCTTAAATCGTAATATTTTTTTATTCTTTCACCGCAGAATCATACAGAGGTAGAAATTGCCCTAGATTTTCGCATGCGATTTGAACGAATAACATCGAGAAATCTCAGGCCATAAATAATGTACAAACTCACAGTATTGTTTAAAAGCTACACAAAAGTGAATCAGATTGCTTTCAATTTTGTAATGTTGCTTTTCCTCTAGGCTTAACTTTCCTCTTATTTCCTTACTTATCTTGTTCAACTTTCTGCCCCTTAGAATGTAAAAGATTTTCTGCTCGGGGCAAAGAATTGTCCCTTGAATTTATATTACAAGTCGTAGGCTTTGGTGCTCGGTTTAATTTCAAGTTCTAGTAATGTCATGAGCCTATAGGCTGATGCCTGTAGTTATCAATTTTCCCTATCGACTTGCGGTTTCGTCAAGTTTCGTTAGTTTTCGATGCTGAAGGTCGCCTGGTACGGAATGCGATGGTAAAATGACTGGTTCCCCTTCGATCGAAGTCACTATATGCGTGCGCCGCGGCAGTCCCGACGATCACCTAATTTCCTCAGGTTATAGTTTCAACGCTTTCATGTACGTTCTTTCACAGTCGTAGCCTCGACCTTTACGCAACCCTTGTTGTTATCGCCGCGATGGATTTCAGGAGAAGGTTGTTTCGGCAATTTGTATTTTCAAAATTTTTAAAAGTGTTACAAGGTTGCGACTAGACCCTTACAAATGTTGACAGACTTTACAATCCATTTTGTTGATGTTTAAAACTGACAACCTGAGAGTATTTGAAGAGGACCTCTCAATTCATCTCCCGCTTATATACAGAGAGTGCTGGCAACATTGCGCCTTGATGGTCGTCAATAAAAGAGCTCGTACACAATAATTAAATAAAGCCTACAAATCAACTCAAATACACCAGAAAATAAACCTGTAGAATACAAACCACACACCAACCTCTATCCACGTAAGTAAACATATTGTTTTCTTACATCCTAGATTTTCGTATCACAATCACCATATCATCGTTTCACAATTCAATTAGCATTCAAGCGGGTCTTTTTGAGCAAGGATTTTACCCGGATAAACTTAAAACATCCATCATAAAACCTGTTTATAAATCTTGGAATAAAAAAGATGTCACCTAAGACCCTTAGCTCTAATTCGTATAATTACTAAGATGTTTTTATTCATAATAGAATAAATAATTTTCTTGGAATGAATAACATCTTTGTTGCGGGACTACTACTGGCAATATATGACCCTAAAACCATGTGTACGATATAGATCAAACCGGTACAGAGCAAAGCTATGCATCCAACACTAGGCCCGTCAAGTATGGAGCACCATAAGGCAGAATTCTGGGGCCCCTACTTTTCTTGACCTTTATCAATGTTTTACCAGAAAGTGTACCATATCCGACGGTTTTGTTTGCGTATGATTGCTCGGTTGTCATGAAATGCACAGAAGTACTTAACTTTTAATCAGAGATAAATTATGCATTGAGTGGACTAGTAAAATGGCTACTAAATAATAATCTAATAATCAACCTTCAGAAACTAAAATTATGCAATTTCACCAGCCTCAAGAAAACCCACCATCCTTACAAATAAACTATTTTATTTATTTATTTATTTATTTTATTGTATATAATAACCAAAACATACAAATAGTTAAAACAATAAAATTCCTCAGACTACACCTAGACCAACATTGTGGATGGCAACTTCAGAAAGAGAAACTAAGCTGTAAAATAAATCGCTGTATATACCCACTCCCGCATCCTAAGCTACGGTATTATTTTCTGTGGTATTATTTTCTATTGAAAGAGATAAAGTTTTTAAAACTCAGAAAAAAATTATCAGGGCTATTGCTGGTATTAAACCATCGGAAAGTTGCAACTAAAAATTCTATCTATATTCATATGAGAATGACTAATATTTATGAAGAAAAATTATAATCGTTCTACTGAGCTACTGAGCTGTGTAGCTACAAAAATATATAACTTGTTATAAACATAAACAAATACATACAGGCACATACATTGCTTCTGGCCCTACACTGGAATACCCTGTGTCACGGGAACCAGAAACAACAACGTCACACACCTTTTAACATTCCAGACCTGGTTTTTTTTTCTTTACCCCCAGCCGGGAATCGAACCCGGGACCTCTCGCATGGTAGGCAGAGCCACAACCGCTGCACCACAGTGGTCGTCGCTGTTATCAAAAGATATAAAGTCTATGCGATCACTAGAATTATTAAAAATAAAATATACCATGATATTAATGAATTCTTCAATGATACAGAATTGATTATTCCAAAAACTCACAAACGTCACCGGGCTGGCCTGAGTTTTCTTTCTGTTTCTTTCTCGACCTTAAAGCCCACGGCTTACGAAACGGAGTAGTATTCCTAAAATTAGAATACCTACTAAATGTTTTAGGCAAAAAAATACAATTAATTAATCAAAATAATTCAGTAATCATGTTAAATATATAAGTTATAACTTCTTATGTAAAAATGTAAATAAATAACTAGCAATTAAGTTACGTAAATGAATCATTTGCATAGTTATTTAGGTTTATATCGTTTGAAACTGAAATTACACATTATGTAAGACCAAATGTAAACCATTATAAGAAAATAAAGTTTCTAATTAACATAATGGGGTAGTCTTGTTCTAATGAGCTACTTAGGACAGCATGCTAAGCAACGTTCACTATGAAACCGATTAAACCAGAGCAACTTTGAATACAACAAAATGTAAAAGAAAAAGGCTTATGTTTAAACGATTACCAAAAACGCACCTATTTTACTACCAATAAATTTGAAATAACTGCCAGAATGGATAAATGTCCACCAAATTGTGTTTGGATAATTCATAATTCTTTCATAATTCTTTATTGAACACAGTTATTTAAAAAAGATACATTAAGAGAAAACATATGTACAAAGGCGAGCTTATCTCTAAAAAGAGATTTCTTCCAGCAAACCAAGGCATGACAGGAAATTTTATCAATAAAGGGTAGGCAGTGCACAATATCTAAACAATAATAAAATACATATAAGTAAATTACATATCTATAAAATACGGTAAATAAAATACATACTCGTATCTAACAAACTACTAAATACGTATCAATACATACATAAACCTGTACATAAAGTTTACATATAATAATAATATACATACTACAACTATCACAAAAGAGAGAGGAAGTGCTCTTTTACCCGGTTTTTGAAAGCGAAAAGAGTCGGGCTGTCTCTTATCGCACAAGGAAGTGCGTTCCACAGTCGGACCGCCTGCAACCTGAAGGAGTGCTCATATGCGGAAGTGGTATGCCTTGGAGTGGCTAAGAGTGAGACCGTGTGAGATCTCCGTTGCCGATCTCCTATAAATATATATAAATGGATAAATGATCATCAAACTTCTTTTTATGTTTTGTGTACTTAAGTTTATGTTTTTTAAGTATTTTTTGTTGTTCTTACATGTTCAACCTAACACGAAGGATAAAGGGGGCTTTGCTTCGCTCACTACCTTTACCTTTCACCTAAGCTACCGCAGTATTTTGCCCTGATATTTTTTGCAACATTTGGTGTTCATTTATCCATTTTGGGTAGTAAAAAATTATTTTGGTGATCATAATATTGGCTGCCAAAGAAAAAGTGAAGAATAAATTGGACAGATCAAATCGATTTCATAGTGAAAATGGTTCAGAATACCCCTAACAACTCCCTAAAATGGGTACACCTTTTTTTTACACCCTGTATAATGTGAAAGCTTTTTCCGCGGGCTCTTTTCACTACGTGACTGGCAAAATACATTTTTCTTCCATTTGAGCGAGGAAAAAACGAACCGTGAAACTTAGAAATATGAGATTTAGGAGAACTGTCACGCATGTGTTGAGTGGTCACATGTACACAACCGATATCACAGTGTCTGATATTTTTAGCTCAACATTCCAACGGTTAGGTTTCTATTGTCTCTAAGTCAGCTTTGGTGTGCCTAGTGGGGTTAAGGGCGATGGAACGGCGCCTTTAGATAAGACTGGATGGGGACGGAACGGAAGCAGCTCGCGTGCACACCTTGCCTCGACGATGTTGGAACAATGCTACACAAATCTCAATACTGACCCGCTGAAGGTCTCCTGGCTATTTAGAGCAAAGGTCACTCGTGCAATAAATTATACCTCACAGCGACATCGACGAAATTAACGTTGTAAATATTGTAACAATGAAAGTCATTGCCGTATTAATGTCGAAATTGTATGTTAATTTCAACGCGACTTGCAGGTGAACTTTACTAGCAGTTCTTAATAAAATCTGTACAAGCCAAATACATTGTTTCCCGTAGCTCAGGAGTTAGGACTGCTTAAAATAGGAAGCGTTCTTGTGACTATCTGTTGGAAATGGCTCAATACAATGCTTAACCAAATTTCCATCGCACGAATGCGTTTGAAACCATACCGGCAGCTAATCAAAAGTTTTCATTCAGATTCATTACAGTTCATTACACAGCCCGTTGTGGACAAAGTGAATTTTGAGTTGTGTAGGTCCTTTTCAACCAGCGTTTTATAGAGTGGAGCGTGGAGCTGACGTCACCGCTAAACGAGATTAAATGTTGTTGTATTGTAAGCCCAAAGACCCAAGCCATAAGACCAACGTGTAGTCGCACGAATTGAGTAAATAACCTTTTTACTTTTTTAGTGTAATATTTAGTTACTTCGGTAGTTGGGTGGAAAGAATGTTTACATTGAAGAATAATAGTAGAATTATTAGCTAAAGCGTTTACGCGTTAAATCTTCAATATGAATGGTTTACGAGTATTAGACACCCAATATATTCAGACCGCAATGTACCCGGACGAGAAACCATACCTTAACGAGGTCATACATTGACACCGTTCCTCCTGGTGATAAAACCAGCCTCCCCTTCTGCCGAGGTTAGATTAGAACAGTAAAGTCATCGCCGATGATTTATACAGTGAAACAGAGAACGTAGCCATAATTCAAGCCGCGTTAAGTATATCTTAGCCTTCGCTATAGGTTTTTTTAAAGTAAATTAGAGATTTTTTGCACATCTGGCGTTCTCACAAAAATGAGTACTATATAACTAAATTATCTTGGTACGTTGAAGCGTCCATGGCCTAGCCGTATTCGCACATCGGATACGATCCTGCGGGTAGTAACATCTGGCTGAGGCGGGTTTTGGATGGTTGATTTTCCGTGTTTCGTATGACACGGTAAGCTGTAGGTCCTGGCTACTCGGTGGAGAAGTCGTAAAGCTGGTCAGAGGCCCTAATAGGGCAGCTTGAACACATCGGACAGTCGAGTTGGCCACTAGCTCGACGCCCTCCATCAACCCGCACTGAGCCAGCGTGGTGGAGTATGGCTCCATCTTACTCGTATACGGGTAAAGGCCCGTGCCCCTCGGTGGGGATTTTAAAGGGCTACATTTTTATTCATTAATATAAATCCCAGGAAGAGATGGAGTGATGAGTTGGGTCTATGGGACATGGAGTGGAGAGACCGCTCAGGATCGGATAGAGTGGAAGAGGGGGAGAGAGGCCTTTGCCCAGCAGCGGGACATGGTGGGCTCGTAATAATAATAATAATAATAATATCTTGGTATAGTTTCATCTAGGTCAATAACACTGTGACTGTATGATCGTATTCTCTATGTCACAGTTTTTATACAAGAACGTTTCAAAGTTTAATTAGTGTATTGTATACCAAAACCAGGGTGACCTCTTCCGGAACAATGCAGAATTCGTAAGTTCTTTATAGTAGAGATGTAGATGGTATAAGGTCAGAGGCAATGTACCTACATGTTTTCTTCCTATTATATTTATGTTGTGGAAGCCTGGCTATACTCCGGTCTCGTAATAAAACCATGGTAATACATATCTGCATGCATAATGCTTAGCACGCTCAGGTACGAGTAAACGACTTTTATTCTTCCGTGACGTTAGGTAACATCGTTTTATTCCATTTCCTTCCATAATAAGACTTATTGAGAATAAATGTACCTCATCTCCGCGAATAAAAAGAGCACACTCTTCTGCAAAACACTTTACTGCTGGATGCCTATACATGATGTTAGATTTGTTATGGATATTATAAATTGCTCACGCGATATTATTAACTGCTCACGAGCTACTAGCATGAGATTTTTGGACACAAAATGAAAAATCTCTTACATCACCGTCCGTTTCTCGTACTCAAGTCAATTTTATCCTGAGCAAATTGATTTTGTAAGTGATGTAGATACGGACAGAATACGGTGCTGCTGGGCCTGCCCTAGAATCTAGGCTGAATCTGAAATTGTCTTTGCCGTGAAACAAGATTTTTTATCTCAACAGATTTGTTGTTAATAATGTAATATTGTAATTTTTCTACCACAGTCCCTTGTTGTGCAAGTCAGATGCACTTGTTTTTTCCTTCGGTTTGTTAACGCCGGCTAACAACCATTCCAGCTGGAGCAGGCAACGAAACGTTTCGTTCATTAGCGCGGCAGTTACTGCGCCCGGAATATTTAATGGCCGTTTCAACTGCACTACTGAGATTAAACCGTTAATCCATTATGAATACAGAAAATTGCCTCAACATATAACTTTTTTACGCATTTGTACAGAGCAGCTTGCTGGTCAAAGGTGCTATGGCTACCAGCTAGAATGAACCATGCTATTCATACTTATCTAAGCGCTTTACATATTTCGTATAAAATTGGTGAGTTGTTAATATACGTAGGTATTGTTGTGTATCTCACCCTAAGTAGAACATGGTAGAACAATACATGTACTTTAAACAAAATTTGACAAGAAACACTGAGTAAACTACAGTGGTAACCATTATTTATGTATACATGTACACACTAATTTAAAGAAAAGGAACTCCTTTATTTTCTTTATACTCCTATTTTCCTTATTAACTAACTAGTATGTTTCCTCAAGGCGTTTGTAAAATAGTCTGGTATATGCTGTGCGTGTCTTACTTGTTCACAATGAACATAATTCACCAAAGTAACAGGAAAAGCGGCTAGGTGTATTTCTTGTACATATTTCATGAACACTTCATTCATTATTCATTTAATCATACATATTTGGGTGTTTTGTCCTCAATCGTACCTTTATCAAACATCTCTATATAATTCAATGTTTATTGATAAATTTATGTAAACATAGACATTTTGAGCCACAAGATAAATGTATTTATCCTTCAGCTTGTTGCCAATAGAAACTGCGTACTACTCTCCTTAGTTATAATGAACTTTATTGTGTCTTTCATTGTTATGCGTAAAAACGTCAGGCAGTTAAACGTCTTTCCTTGGCCAAAGTTCACGCGCGCTCACAATTTGCAAAACAATACCCATACCATTATGCCGCCTGAAACCGAAGTCTGGTTTTCATGGTTCTGTACCTGAAAGGTGCAACGGGACCCTGTCACTAAGCCTCCACTGTCATCCGTCTGTTCGTCCGTCTGTCCGTCAGGGGCTCTATCTCGTAAACTGTATAGGGAATGAGAGCTAAAAAAAATACAGAATGTTTATTTTTTAAGCCCCTACAGCAACAAATAATGAACTACACACATTTTGTTTTTGATAGGGAGTCCCTTTATAAGATACGTGACTTTTTTGCGTTTTTATCGTCCGATAGTCCGGAATCGTGTGCGATTCCAACGCGCACTTGACCGATTTCCACCCAGAAGCATCGTTGGTCGAGTTATAACAATATCATATTCATCACTATCGACACTATCATTAACGTTACCGTAAATATGACATCAATGACCGAGGCACCGTCAGATCCGATCCTCTTACCACGTCGATAGGTGCTACCAGCTAGAATGAACCATGCTATTCATTTAATATAAAAAAGTTGTAAATTAATAAACGAAGTATTTGCAAAAAGTAATTAAAAAAAAATATTTCCCTCATTTCAGCTGCTTGCTACATCACGGACATTTGTGTCATATAACTGCAGTCTCGTGATAGCACCAACTGCGACGCGTTATTTATTTTCAGTAGCAATGCTTCCTATTTGTGTAGGTACTTGATACAGCGTTGCATGCCGTGTTGATGTAACAATAATATTAACACGGTTAGTCAGCGAGGGAGCTTTGCCAATCGTTATTCATACTCCAGATCGATATGTTTATTGCCCCTTCATCTGAGTACTCATCATGCGAGACGGTGGCTCCTGACGCATAATATCTATTTTCAGCATAATATGAATTTGGCAGTCTGGCCGGTATTTGCCGGCGCCACAATAATGTGGACAAATACCTCTCGTTTCTTCCCTTTATTCGATTTCCTTTCATCGATGCCTCTCTCATTCCTCGACGATAAATGTACATTAGGTAGCCTATAAATCATTAGGAAAGGCAGCGACATTTGCTATTGCAAATGTCGCTCCAAACTCTATAAATTGCCTGACTAACTGTAAAGTAGATTCCATCTATAAATCAATAGACCGTTCCACTTAATTAATGAGCAGATTGCTGATGAGTCTAGACAGATGTCCTGTACGTTTGCGAAGATCTAGCCAAGATTTTAGTGTCTAGGGCTATGAAGAACGCAATCGTAAATCAAGCCCGAACAAAAGCAAGACAATAGCTCTAATAGTCTAAAATAAAGTCCTAGCCACCCATGGAAGTGCTAGGGGGCCTAAAAAGGTTTCACACACAGTACCTACGTAATTGTATTTAGTAACGGATACAGATATAAAAGCCTTTTAGCTAGACTTTAAAAAGAGTAAAGGGTACACTATGCACAGTGTACATCACTATTCTAAATACCAAACCTCTACTAAACAGTTAACAATGCAACTTAGATAAGACTAACAAATCAAATACAAAAAAAAAAAACCCTATCTGCCACCTCCTAAAGCGAACGGCGAGACGATATCTATACTAATGCAAACGAAAAGTGTCCTGGAAACGCCGCACAGTTTTCCGGTGGCTTCTTGGCCCCAGCCGTAGACGCAGGCGCACTGGCGGGCGATGTCGTCGTCACAGGCTTGCGCCCACGCTCGCTTCCCGGACAAAAGCGACGCGCCGCAGCGTCATCCCAACCCAGTCCACGCGCGCACTCCAAACTGTGTACACCTAACAAATATTCCAGACATAATTGTTACCATAAACAATAACTTGTGCAAACGTTAACAACGTATTTGAAGAAGCTAAGGTAATTAAGTAAAATTTTTGTTCTCTTATTCTGCTTTTGATTTGTTGGGTAATAATTTACTTTGTTTTTGGTTTGGAATTATTACTATTTCAAAAGTTTATCCTCGGTGTTTTCATAAGTATGATCAGTAAATTTTAATTAAAACTATGTCAAAGATCATGTCCTAATTCACACATACAATTGTCAATACTTTAGGTACTCCATTCCATCTAACATTCGAAAATAAACTCAAAGAGAAAAATGAAATCTTTCACCTCTCGTCGTGAAAAGTTTAATAAATAGGTCATGTGTAGTTATAGTTAGGTCACGCTTACACGGCAGGTACTCGTCTCAGAATTCGCTCGTTTTTAATAGACTCGAATTCCTCTGTCATCTTCAAGGTGGCATTGTTACAGAACATTCCTCCAGAACGTTCACCGACACGGTTTTCCATTTCAACCGGCTCTAAATCCACCAACAACGTGAATTTAAATGCGGTTCAAGCATTTCGCCCTGGCACGACGCCAGCTTGCTATCAATTTCTATCGAAACGGGATTTCTGGATGTCTGAGTACGTCCAACGTTGACTAATTTATCACGAACCGTTGTTTGATCTCCCCATTGCCTTTTGTTTGTTTCTATAAATTCCTGTGTTAGTCATTCTGATGATTCGCTTGATATAGATATTCGAGTGACTTAAGAGTAGAAAACACTTTCTGAGTCATGATGATGATGCAGAATTTATTTATTCGACCAAAATTATTTTATGTAGAGATATTTTCCCAGGATTCCAAGAACACCTTAGTCTTAGCATAAAAGCTATCTATTTATACGAGTAATAGTAACAAACCGTCCCATTTATAGATAACCAACATAAACACAACATGTCTGAAAGCAAGAACCTTGAGGCCGGCCAGCAGCTCGTAAAGAAGACCATGGACCAGATCGTGGATTCGCGACAGACCACAGAAAAGGTATCCATCCAAGCGAGACAAGAGTTTCGCGAGAGCTACTCCGAGAGTTACGAAGAAGAGTTTGAGGAGGAGACCCATATTGATGAGTTCGGGAACGAGACAACAAAGAGAGTGGAATCCAGCAGCGAGAGTAAGGAGCACTCCAGAAGTGCAGACGTGAAGGTGAAGGCGTCAGGACTGAACTCAGAACAAGTGAAGGCGCTCACAGACTGCGCGAACCAAGCGGGGCAGCTGGCGCTCGACTCCAAGTCTGCCAACTGACTCATGTAATTACACTGACTATGATTCAAAGCAATAACTCTTGAAACCTAATAATACTCGGCTAATTATTAACACTTGAAATCTAATAACACTCGGCATTGAATTTTGGTGCACTACAGGGTGTGAAGGATAAATAGTAAGAGTTAAGGGCTATCTTAATATGTACTAACTCACGGTTACTTATCTATTAATTATTTAATATTCTTAATATTCTTCTTATTACGGTGCAAATGTTTATAGGTATCATTCGAGCTGAGCATTTCTTACTTATTTACTTTACCAGCACTTTATATTTCCTTGAAATGCATGGTCAGAATAAGCTCTAAATATAATTTAATTGTTGCAGGTGCACCGAATAAAAAAGTGACCAGCGTGAGTGGCTCCCAAAAGTGATAAAGACTGTCCAGTGTTCCTTATTGTGTGTTATGTATCAAATATTATGAAAGGTTTATAAAATTATGAAATA
This sequence comes from Argyresthia goedartella, assembly GCA_949825045.1. Taxonomy (NCBI): domain Eukaryota; kingdom Metazoa; phylum Arthropoda; class Insecta; order Lepidoptera; family Argyresthiidae; genus Argyresthia; species Argyresthia goedartella. Next base: position 16,157,481 of record OX463815.1, read on the forward strand.
AAATTATACGAATGAATAGCATTGGTGTATTGAATGGTGCATTGATGTGTCTTTAGATAAATTAATAAGTAAACATAAAAATGGAGGAAGAAGACGAGGACAGCAAGGACCGGCAGCAGCAAATACTTGCTGCTTTCGGTACGCTGAAACAGAAAACATTGAGGAACTCTCTCGAGGAGACCGTTACCGCAGTGACGACCGCGGCCACTACCGTTACCGTCCGGCAGCAGACCTCCTCCGACTCGACAGAGGCGTGCTCGAGCATCTCGACAGCGCAGTACAGCGATCGCAGCTTCATCTCGAAGACAAGCATGTTCTCGTCGAGCTCGAGCCAGGAGGAGGGCGACGCGGCAGCCCAGCGGACTGTGACGAGCGGACAGTACCTCGTGGCGGCGAGGGTCGAGACCGCGCGATCCATGGAGAGCCTGCGGCCGCGGGCGGATGCTTCGTCCCCCGCGCGGCCCGGCTCTTCCTGCACGGGAAGTACCAGCAGCGGCTGCGCGCGCGCACATCGCAGCTCATTCCTTACTGCAAGTGAACGCGACGTGCGGGAAACGCGTGGTTTACCTGCACGCCGCGCGCTCTCCGGCGAAGATATGGGTGCTTCGGCGGAGAAACGCCGCGGTCTCTTTGCTAGTACTGACCGGCGGGCATTACAGCAGCTCAGCCTCCCGCCGCCGGAGCGCCGGCTGACCATCCTCAGTCCGCACAGCCCCATGGCGACCACGGAGCTGCTCTGGCCCACGCCGAGCGGTATCCGCGGCCGCCGGAAGAAGGGCATGGTGCTGCCGAAGCTGATCCTGCCGCGCGCAGACTCCGATGTGTCTGATGTGTTTTTTGAAAGGTGCATTTTTTACATTCTATCTTATCTAGTTTCCTGCTACGTAAGTATGAGCTTTATTTTAGCAGCTGCTTATTGACCTGTGGCAGCTGTCCATTAATATTTTTCGGCCTGTTAGGCACACATTGCCCAAATTCAATGTAATGGTGGTCGTCTATATGTATTGAACCAGGGTAAAATCTGGCCCCGTTTTCTGCTTTTAGCGAATACCTCAATATTCGACAAAGTTCTGAATGATTCTAGTATATTAAAATATGCTGCTGCTACTGAACGAGTAGACATATTATAGATATCAAGCAACGTTTGCATTCAAAGACCTGCGATATTTTGTCTCAAGTTAAATATGTACCTACATTATTACTCTTGCTGCAAACGTAATATATTGTTATGAGGGTAATTAATTACCTGTGTATTTTCTTTCATGTAACATTGGCTATTTCAGAATACAGTAAAGCTGAAGGTAAGCTTGTGACAAATTCTTTCCCCGACAAATGGGACATTTTCCCGACATATTTTGGGAATGAATGAAATATATGAAGAAAGACATGTCCTTAATTCAGTCTGCCACTCTTCTGGGAAATGCATGGCGATGATGGTGAGCCTCATCATAATCATCATCATCATCATCATGCTCAGCCCACATCGACCCACTGCGGGGCATAGGCCTCTTCTCTAAAGCGCCAATCAAAATGGTGGGCATGTTTGTATTATTATTGTTTGAGTCCATATGATGGGGCATATCGTCAAAAGTAGCATAAACACTCTAATTATAGACATTACAATAAACAAGATAGGTGATTAACTGTTTTACATGCGTCAAAAGTTAGAACCGTGCCAGTAAAAAATAAAACTTTTAATAGTTTTTACTTATCTCTGTCTGTGACGGTGGAAAGTTTCCTCGGCTGGCTCAACAGCGCAGCCCTAGACTCCCTTATATTAAACTCACTTCAAAAACACATACTGGCTTTAGGTATTTTCCTTCTTGAATTAGGCGTGCTACTAATATATAAATTTATAATAATAATAAAATTAAGACGGGTTCGCATAGTAATATTAGCACTATTGTAAAGATATAATATAGTAGTATCATCAATATCTCATAATATCCCAATTACTGTCGAGCATACCTCTGATGCGTATATCCTTAAGTCTTGGTTGTAAAGATACGCAAATGAGCGGAGGGAGGTATTTATTTATTTATTTATTTATTTATTAAGGTTTACCAACAGGTCTTACATTCAACACAGAAATGGAAAGAAAAAAAAAGTGTACAATTGCTCTATGTAGACCAAATTACAGGTGAACACAGCATACATTTAAAAATGTACAGTTCTATCATACATTTAAAAATATACAGTATCTAAGTGAATACTACCAACATCGCCCGAAATGAGCCAAATTTGAATATTAACACCTTTTAAACAAACAGCATCTGGTAGAGACATCTTATTCAATTGCATTTTTATGTAAAGTACTGCTGTAAAAATATTCCAGAATACATTATCGTTCGCTTTGATGCGATTTCTTTGGTATAAGTTAAAGAAGACGTTGAAATCAATACTCAACTAATTATGCGCGACAAAAAAATCGTGCTACCTACTGATCTGAATACTAGATCAATGGTGCCACTAGAGATACAAGCCGTTGATATTCTGATCACGACCAATGACTTAAAATTTAAAGTAATATTAATTTAGAATAATTAGAATATGTACCTATATTGTCTCATAGAGGATCTTCACCAAACCCATCGCAAAACTGTGACCTTTGCCACGTTATTTGGCAGATAGTATATCTATTTATAATATACAATAGCGTCACGCCTTTTCGCAACAATTGTGCGCAACTTTAGCTAATATTGATTTAGAATAATTAGAATATGTACCTATATTGTCTGATAGAGGATCTTCACCAAACCCATCGCAAAACTGTGACCTTTGCCACGTTATTTGGCAGATAGTATATCTATATATAACATACAATAGCGTCATGCCTTTTCGGAACAATTGTGCGCACCTTTAGCTAATATTGATTTAGAATAATTAGAATATATACCTATATTGTCTGATAGAGGATCTTCACCAAACCCATCGCAAAACTGTGACCTTTGCCACGTTATTTGGCAGATAGTATATCTATATATAACATACAATAGCGTCACGCCTTTTCGGAACAATTGTGCGCACCTTTAGCTAATATTGATTTAGAATAATTAGAATATGTACCTATATTGTCTGATAGAGGATCTTCACCAAACCCATCGCAAAACTGTGACCTTTGCCACGTTATTTGGCAGATAGTATATCTATATATAACATACAATAGCGTCACACCTTTTCGGAAGAATTGTGCGCACCTTTAGCTAATATTGATTTAGAATAATTAGAATATGCACCTATATTGTCTGATAGAGGATCTTCACCAAACCCATCGCAAAACTGTGACCTTTGCCACGTTATTTGGCAGATAGTATATCTATATATAACATACAATAGCGTCACGCCTTTTCGGAACAATTGTGCCCACCTTTAGCTACTTATTCAATACTCAATTTTGCCTATCTACCTACCGACATATCCAAATGTATTTAACCTCCGGAAATTAAATCGACTCTGGAACGCACTTCCTTTCACTATACGAGACAGTCCTACTCTTTTCTCTTTAAAGAAACGTATTAAAGGGGGTTTTCTTAAGGAGAAAACCCAACTTTAGTAAAATCAAAAGTTCTTTTAAATAGTAGCCAGTCTTGGATACGCCCATCAAACAAAGGAAGCTTTAGGTCACTCACCCTCGGCGACTGCCGCTTCGATGCGGCCAGGCTCCTGATAGCTTCAGCCAGTTGTTTTATATCAGTAGGTGTACTTTATTAATCTTGTCTTGCTAATTTTATTATTCTTGTTACATAGTTCACGTTGTGAGTATGCTGTGCATGTTTAGTAAACTGTTCACACGGAGGTAGACACCCCGCTGAAGTAGGTACCGGTCCGACAGGCGAAGGGCGGCTCTGCCACACGGTAGCCGCGGCAGCAACGCATTTCATTGCTTCTATATGGGGCGGCGACCTTTGGTGTGGCTTTTCATTGAAAGGATGCAATTGCACTGACGGTAAATGTACACACTCAACAACATCATCATTAGGCCTGGGCACCTGAAAATTAGGAACAGTGTCCACGAGTCTACCTAATCCGCCGTTATACTATATCGACTACTAGAACCACTGCGTGCTGCGATCGTAACCAGCTCTGCTTTTAATTCCATATCCGCGGCTGCTCGCTCCTTCTCAAACATGGCTCGCTCCTTCTCCATCACGGCTCGCTCCTTCTTCATCACCGCGCGCTCCATCTCGGCGACGCTGCGAGCATGCTCAACATGCGCTGCAAGCTTTTGCGCTACGAAGGTTGTTCTAGAGCGACTAGAGCAGGCAGAGTGACCCGAGACTGATGAGGTAGTTCCGACGGCTGTGCCGATGAAATGGAAGGAGCCGGCTTTGGGCCTTTAATGGATTGCTCTGGCATTTTTGTAGCGCCGATTTTGCTTCTAGTAAGCATCATAAGCGATGAAAAAAAGTTCTAGTATGAAGCTACGGATAAATTACTAGAATATTGTAGGCACCACACAAATATAATAAGACTAGTTCAATACTTACGAAGGACCATTTAAATCTCTCTTTCGTTAAAATTATTGTTAGTATATTATTATATGTAAAGTTTATGTAGAATATATATGTAATTATTTAGTATTAACTATCTGTATTTTATAGGTATTTAACTTATTCCTGGGCATTTTATTTATATTATTTATTGTGGACGTAGAAATTGTGCACTGCATTCCCTTTTATGATACTATTTCCTATAATGCCTTGGTTTGCTGGAAGAAATCTCTTTTTAGAGATAAGCTCGCTTTGTACATGCATTTTCTTTTAATATAACTTCTTAAATATTTATTTGCAATAAAGAATTATGAATTAAGAAATCGCGATCAATTTCGCATGAGTATCACATAAGATACAAAATTCTAGTTAGTTGGAATCATCCCAATAATCACTAGTTGTTCTCATCAATCTTTTAGCTTTTGCCAAAATTTATTTCAGTACTATTGTTGTGCTAACAAAATTTAGAACAAATCCGAGTAACAACTAGATGCAAGGTGTAATTTAGTTTTGTGTATAAAGGAAACAATGTATATATGTGTGTTTTACAATAGGCCGACGCTGGGTGTATACCTGCTAGTGCCTCAAAAAATATATGTTATGAAGACAATCCTTTTCCTGCAATTTGTGACGACCTCTGTGGCGCCGCGGTTGTGGCTCTGCCTACCATGCGGGAGGTCCCGGGTTCGATGCCCGGCTAGGGATTCAGAGAGTAATAATCCTCAGGTCTTGGATGTCTATAAGTGTGTGACTTCGCTGCTTCTGGGTCCCACGACACAGGGTATCCTAGTGTGGGGCAAGAGCAATGTATGTGCCTGTATGTAAATGTTTATGTTTATACATATGTATGTATGTAGATTTGCTCACGCCTATTTCCCGGAAGAGGGGTAGGCAGAGACTAAAGTCCTCAACCTGCTACGATCCTGGCATACATCTCTCGCTTCCTCAACATCCATAAGTCTCTTCATGCAAGCTCGCCGGTTATGGGTACTTCGTATTTGTATATGTTTATGTATTATGTTGTAAATATGAAATAAGTTTATTCGGATAATACACAATACAAAACTCAGAAGATACAACAAGTAGGCATACAGAAATTTGCATAGTATATTATTAAATAATACTTTTTTTTATATTTTACCCTGTATTATTTTTTATGTTTGAAATTATTATGTCAATAGGAGCTACTTGTTAACGAACAAAATAACTATACAGAAGTTTTACCTAAAACTTCTTATTTCTTGGGATCTAAAAAAGAACAATGATAAACAAAAAATATATTTTTTTTATTTAAAATATCTTAAAAATATTGTTTGAAACTGAGAAATAATCAGTTGTTTTTTTTAATTTAAAAATAAATTAAAAACACAATTTTTGCACTCTTTTGCCGCAGCGACTGACGTAACAAACATGTTACAGTGTGAGCTGTTATGGACTTCATTAAAATATGGTTGAGTCCACAATTTCAACTACCCCGAATCGAGTTGCAAATTTTACCGATACTTACACGCCTTAAATCGAAGTTCAATACGGTATAGCCTTACCTAACCGAAAAACTAACTTGGCCACTAATTTACTAAATTAGAAGTTAAATTAAATGGAGATTATCCACCTAAATGATACAACTGAAAATAAAGGGCTTCATGTATTTCCCAGAAAAAAAAGCCGGTCAATTTAATTTATCTTTGCTGTATTGTGTTTATTCATATCCGTTGATTGGTAATATGCATAATTAAAGGCTATACATACATTGGTGTTATCTTTGATAATCAATTGGCCTGGTCAATGCATGTTAATGAGGTCAGCAGGCGAGTTTACGCAACTTTTCATTCCCTCAGGAGACTTCAGAACTTTCTTCCTCGCCAGACCAAAATAACTCTCGCTCAGTCCCTTCTTCTCCCCCTCATTGATTATGCTGATGTTTGCTGGGTGAGCGCAAATGAAGAACAACTGAACAAACTCGAACGACTTCAAAATCTCGGGATTCGGTTCATCTTCGGACTGCGCAAGTATGACCACGTATCTCAGCATCGCAGGGAGCTGAAGTGGCTACCGATTCGTCTTCGACGGGACTCTCATATCCTGTGTTTCCTTTATAATATTTTGTGGAACCCTCGTTACCCTAACTTCCTACGTGATCGCTTCGAATTTCTTTCTTCAAGCAGGCCTCTGAGAACTCATATGGCGTCTACGCTCAAAGCTCCAGATCGCTCCACTGCAGCCTACGAGCACGGGTTCAGAATCCGAGCCGTACGACTGTGGAATGAGCTTCCTTGCACTATCAGGGACAGTCGATCTCTAAATATATTCAAAAACCGGCTAAAGTAGCACTATCTCTCCCTTTCCAGTTAGATAATATATATATATTTGTATGTATTAGTTTATTATACGGTTTATTCATATTTTTACGTTGTATTTAAGTAATTGTGTATGCAGTCTATTTTTAGCAATTAGGGTTATCAGTATAATACATACTGTTTGTAGTATATATTAGTCGTAGTATTTATAGAGTTTTATTGTACGCGCAGGACTTCCCCCGCTCAACCATCACCTCTCCTACCATCTTGGTTTGCTGGAAGAAATCTCTTTTGAGAGATAAGCTCGCCTTTGCACATGTTTTTTTCTATTATAAGTTATCTGTATGACTGTTTTGTGTAGTACAATAAAGAAATTACAAAATTACAAATTACATTGCATTTATACATTCTTAAACGAATAAAATATTTGGGTCTCCCATAGTAACTTGTAATCAATTGATCGGGTCAATGTACTAAGGGACGATTCTTTTTTTCATTTGCGACCATATCTTTCATGGGAAAAGTTGTTCATATCATACAGTATTTAATAATGTCACCCTATATAAAGGCACATTCGGTCCCCACACTAGCATACCCTGTGTCGTGGAAACCAGAAACAGCGACATCACACACATATAAACATTCAAGACCTGAGATTTCTTTTCTGTATCCTCAGCCGGGGATCGAACCCGGGACCTCTCGCATGGCAGGCCGAGCCACAACCGCTGAGCCACAGAGGCCGTTAATAAATTTACCTATAAATATTTTACCGTTTTGTACCAGAACGCAAAACGTACAATGATACTTATAGTAGTTTATGTGACTGATACATAATGGAGGACATTAAAGCTCGAGAGTTTTAATGCCTAATTATGTACAGTTATGTTACATACACTACTTATATCTACACACAGATCATAAGCTCTCTTTAATGTGTTCAGGAACCGCATGTTCGACCGGCATGGTGGCATTGATAATTGCTCTACACTTGTTTATCTTGTTCAGTAGTACCAACTTCACAGACAAACTAGGGGCGGCACGCAGGCGGGCGTCGGCGTTCGAAAATTGAATGTCATAATTTGTCGAATATTTATACATTATGGTCATAATGTATCAATATTCAGATAAGAAACGAGTTTTACCAAGTAGTATAGTATTATGCTAGTCGTAACGTGCGGTTTTTGGACGCAGTAAAGAGGGTTAATATATGTGTGTAGATACAAGAATTTATAATTATATCTCTCCCGCATCTGTATTTGATTCATACTTCAAGCTTTGTGACAACTGTTCTATAATACTTCATTGGCCTATAAAACACTTTATTCTTATAGATATTGATCAGAACATACAATTTTCGTTAAATTGATGTCCATATTTGTGTTATAGACACAATTGTTGAATAAATAACTAAAGAAGCATTATGGGTATTATGGACAACACCATTAAAAAGCGCTTTGCTATTATTAATATGCAGGAAATTGTTTTGTAAAGTTACGCTCGACTCAGGGATGATAGTTTACGTTTTGCTTGTAAATAAACATTAGTATTTTTCCCTCGCAAATGTTGAATTCACAAATTGCCGTGATCATTTTGTCCTGAAATAACCTTACCGTGTGGACATGCCCGGCCGCCCCCGACCGCCCCCGACCGCCCCCGACCGCCGGCCGCCCCGGTCGCGTCTTCTGAAAGTCGTTTCAAGGTCACAACTTCTCACTGGTAATTTGTGGTCATTTTATTTTGGTGCCTAGTATCACAATCAAGATGTGCGAAACAATAAAAAAAAACTGTTATTATTCTCGGATGAGAATTTTGGATTTTGAGTTGATTAAATTTGACGTGTGGAGAAGAAAATAGTACAGAAAAAAGATTGCCTGGGGATTGCAAAATCGGATGTAATTTGTACAAACTTGATCCACAAGAAGTATAAATTTAGAATGACTAAAATTAGAAAATACATAGGCGCTTAGTAGCGTTATAGCGCTCCGGTTTTTTAACTATAGCTTGTCAAATTCGTACCGTAGCACTCCCATGGTCTGCAGGCAACGGGGGACGAAAGATGCGGGGGCTGCGAGGGTGGGAAAGCAGAGCGCGGGCGGCGGGGCGCGTAGTAGGAACCGTTTTGGCTATGTTCCGGTGACATTTAAGTATAAAAAAATACAAGGAGGATATTTAAGAACAGCTACAGAACACAAATCTGCGAGTTTCGAATTATTTTCTGTGTGTCTTAATCCTACATAATTAGGAACAAAGTTTATCAAAGTTTAGTTTATTTCATTCAAATCGGAATTGTGATATCTTTTTATCGTCATTAATATTGGATACTGCTATATTTCAAAAAAAAAAATTGCGTTTTGCTGACTATGTATGATTTTGATATTATTCATCGCTTTATTCCAAGTTTTGCCAACATCGTCTATCCGCGCTGTAAAACGGAAGTTTCACTGTATAATAGTAGTCTAAGTGACAGTTACATAACGAAATCTCTCGCCTGTCGGCTCGTTTCATAAACCCACACTCGTATTTAATGCATAATTAATCTAATTATATACAGTTACTTACACTGCTTTGTCTACAAACATATTGATATTATGAGCACTCTATGATTTGTTCAGGAGCCGCATCTATTAAATTATTCACAGATGTTTGAAATTTGAATGTAATAAGAACATCGAATTCAATGTTATAATAACAATAGCAATAATAACATTTTTTCAGATAATAAATGTGTTCTAAGAAAACAGTTTTTCTTTGAGCTGTTTGTAATTTGCGGTTTTAAACGCATTATAGAGGGTTTATTATATCTGTGTAGATAAAACAATATAAGCGGTGGATCATTGGGTCATGCGGTGTTTGTGATTCTTCATCAAGTCTTAGGTTCAAATCCCGCGGATCCGAAACGTTTTTTTTTTTCTTTTTACCTTATGCATCGAGGTCGCTCGGTCAGCCAGGCACTAATGATTAATTACGTACAAAAGAAATTAAGTTGAGTCTACATGAAAGCAGATGCAATTTTTGCCAAATAAAAGGTACTTTTTATATATCAAAAGGCTTAGCTGAAGATGCTGGCCACTACTGCCAGGTTTAGGGGGGAGGGAGGAGTTATAAACAGTTGCAGCTAGGATTGGAGCTGATAACGTTTTTAAAAAAGACTGAGTAGGAGACGGGCAGTTGGGGGGCTGGAAACAGAAACAACAACTGCTAGCCAATTAGTGACATTTGAGCTGTTAACCCTTTTTGGTGAACACACGCCACCACACGCACCACTGGCAGAGTTTTGGAGTGCATTACGGATGCGCAGGACAGGGTCAGTCTTCTGCTACTTATCGCTACAATTTCACTAACATGATTTCGCTATAACTTACAGGCATAGGTACTACGACTGTAGATACTAACATTGGGTGTATAGGTACTTATAATGACAAATCATCTCACTTAATATGAGGTAATAATTTTAATACCCCTTTGCGCCAGATGTTAGAAGGAAGGTAATGGATTTGTACAGATCGTTAAAGTGAGATTTTAGCCTACATAATTTTAGTAATAACTTTATAAGTTAGATTTAAGGTCGCAAAATGTAGTTTACAAAGTTATTGGTGTGGCTACTTTCATGCTTCATGTACCTACATAGGTAACTAGTTGCATTCATACGTTTTTTAATATAATGAAATACTAGACTTGTCTTATGTTTTCAGATGCTTAAAGTGGCTTACTTTAATTGACCTAAGGTTTTGATCACTGCACAAGATATTTATATACGCATGTGAGATACATTTTATAGTTCGGACGGGGGCCTTGTTTACTCACTTATTTTACTATGCTGGGGACGAGTCCTACTTAGTAGCCGCTGGTCCAATAACTCGGTGATTTTCAGTGAGATACTCTTAGTAACTTCCGTTAAATATAACTAATCCGAGACCACAAAGTCCACATCAACCGGCTTCATAAAATACAAAGAAAGCTTTTGAACGCGCTTGACATAAGAACTCATAATTTAGTCTTCGTTGAAACACCTGCTGTATTTCATGGGATCCCTCTTTTAGCAAGCCGTGCACAGTTCATGGACGCATGCTTCTTATTTCAAACCCTCTCCAATATTGTTGACTGTTCACATATACTTGAAAATCTCAATTTTAAAATCCCTCCATTATCTAGCAGATCCCACAACGTCTTTATAGTTAATCATTTTCTTACTATTATGTTCAAAACTCATTCACAAGGCGAACCTCGAACTTTTATAATAAACAACTTTGTGATCCAGACATTGACATATTTAATATTTCTTTAGGCTCATTAAAGTTAAAATTAAGGTTAATATTGTTTAATTTTTGGTCAATTTTAAAATAATGTTTTCATTTTAATTGTCGTTCTTATAGTTTCTCAAACCCACTAATTTGCTCTCGTAAAGCATGTTACTTTGTATTTTTCATGAAACGCAAGGCCTACTTTGAAAGCTTATTTCTTGTGTCATTGTTCTTATATGTGACCGTTTGTTTCTTATAAATAAAAATAATATAATTATCCGCCTAACTACATACTTTATACATTTATATACTTTACATGATTTACCAACTTTCTGCTTGCGGTTATGTAAGACAGTAATATATGCGTTCATTATTACGAGTAGAGGCTCGGTGTCCACAAAATCATATTTATATTCCCGCCTACAGATAACGTAGTTAAATATACGCAATTAATAAGCACGACAAAAGCATTTCGCTTCGATGTCGTTCATATTGATAAATCCCTCAATAACTCAAATTTTAATAAGACATCAACTGTGATTTCCTTATTAAGATACAAACTTGTTATTTCAGCTCGCTAAAACATAGTAGCACTCATCGATCTGCGATAACGACTGTTTCATTTATGTTCGCGATCTCTACTCAACTCTAATCTGATAGTGGATCCAAAATTGAATAATTAATCGTGTAGCCACGAGAGTCAAATTGATTTCGCCTAAACTTATCGCTGCTTAGCCGGAACTATTGTGCGCTGTCGGGATAGTTAATAACTTCATAATAAGTTTAGTGTATCAATAGTGATAAATCCAACATACTCTTAATTAATACAGAATCTATGAGACTGAATCGAGGAGACGATTAATTCCAGTTGTTAAGTGAATAGTTTTGTATATCGGTCAAAACATCTCGTTTGTATTAAACTCATAACTTTAAACTAATTACCTACCCCACCTTCATGAAATGGAAGTTCCGAGCGAGATTAAAGCCCTAATTTATTATTAATTTATGAAACTTAAATTATTTTTCGACGACGACGATGAAGACCTTACTAAACGTAGAAAGAGAGAGTTTTTTACATTAATAACACGGAAGAGTAAGTCATTCACCTATTAAAATAATAAAACATTGAATCGAGCACTAAGAATGAACAATATTATCACGGCATGCATATTGTTTACAGTAATGTCATGGACCTTTTGGGTATCAAAGTGTGATCTTATCGTGGTCACCCTGGGAACAACTTATTATTTTTTATTGAGTATTTGTTTACTTTCCTCTTAATTATTTAAAAGCAAGTATTATACATCGATGTAAATTAAGGGACGCGGGGAATGAACATCGATGGTATTATGCCATTTCAATATAACTACATTGTAGTTTGTCTTTGATACGGAGTCTCAACAATTTACCTAGACGTAGTATCAAAGGCAATCATACAATATACAAGCACTGACTGTGGTAGGTAAACTAAAATAGGGTTCAGTAAGAAATATTTGACTTCAGTATTCCTTAATTTCTTAAAAACATCGATTTAATTGAATGAATCGATACGGCCTTCAAACATCTGTGAATTGAATGCAGTCATCATTGAATTCAATTATTTTTCATCGAACGATTCATCGATTTTTTGGGTATCAGCCCTAAAATAAAAAGAGTGTACCGTACAATATAACCTTGTAACCTTGCAATGATATTCAGTTTTGTAAAGCAATTTTTTAAGTTATGGTTAGAATAGTTTCTTAGTCAACGTAAATCGTAAAATTGCCTTCTATTGTCATTATTACAATAAATTTGTATTTTTAAATACAATTAATATGTATTTCAGCTGTAAACATTTATGTAAATGTGCATATCGTGTGCCCTTCTGCTTATTTTATGTACCTAGTTCTTAAAAATTGTATAATATAAGTGAAAAAATGTTTCAGTGCTCGTGACATTTAAAGGGCTATTGCATAATTATTGCGATATATGTACACAACTGCTGCAATAAACATCTGAAAAGGTAATTTGATAAGGCCAATTATGATGATGAGTACAATATTAGTACAAGTGCAACCCACTTTATAAATTAATCTTTCAAACTTCGATACTCAGAAACCTCCTCATAACATCTCAAAGATATTTTCAATTATCTACTTGTTTATGTACAAAGGTATTAGAGCTCGCCTAAATTTATACAAATTTACTGCTATTTGCCCCTGGCTGAACGCGGAATGTTACGACTTATTATTCTCCTTTGTGCGAATAAAGTATGATTTTTTGTACTGGATAATGATGAGGTCGGTTCTCGGCTAGGGTTCATGGGCTCTGAGCCAGCTGTCACGCCTCTCTCTCTCGCCCATGCATGCATCTCTCTTTAACCAATGCCTCGCTCTGCCCCCTCCGGGCGGCATTCAGAGGCCTACAAAATTGGCGTGACTATAGAGGTTCCCTTACATGCGCCGTCGCCGGTAATGTACCATTTTCAACTGGATTTTTTCTTTACATAATCTAATTTCACTAAAAATTTTCATGAAGCAGTAAAAAGATCGCCCTCTCGCATTAATTTCAATAACACTTAAGTGTCACATTTATTTATGTACACGCTTACTACAAATAAGAATTTGCGCCTGACCTTCTACAAGTTGAACCATACAGTTTTCCGATTAAAATTCCGTACAAACAAGCTAGCCACCTGCCCAGTTGCACAAAACAGCCTAGCATTTTGTAGCTACGATTTGGACCGAATTTATTACGGTCATTAAATAGCAAACCTGAACCTAACACATATCTATAAATTGAATCATATTTGTGCAGGTAGAGCTCCCGCTGGATATGTATATTTTACACAAGAACTGAGTTACAATAAGAGATTTACGAGTATGCTCTATGCGAGCTCTGTTGGTCGTGTGTGTGAGACAAACAGTACAATTTACATTGTAATATTGTATGCTAAAATGTACGGTTTAAGTTAATAACTTGAAAGATGTTTCGTAGTCTCAGTTTCACGCTTACTTCTCACACAAGATATGCAGGTTCGAATCCAGTATGTAGCAATGAGATAAGTTATCTATCTTAGCTACGTGTTTCGGATGACACATAAGGCTGTAGTTCCCTGAAAGCAGGTGGTAGTAGCCGTAAAACCCTCCACCAATCGGCACTGAGCCTGCGTGGTGGTGTATGGCTCAACCTTACTCGTATCCAGATCAAGGCATGTGCCCCTCGGTGGGGACATTAACAAGCTACATTTATTTATTTATTATAACACGAAAAGCCTTTAGAAATCCTTTAATAAGTGGAGCGCTCTCTTTTCCCCGTTGTTAATGTTGGCGGATTATCGTACTTGTAATTCTGTAGAGCATACGGTGCTGATTGGCTGTATCTCCTCGAGACTGAACTGAAATAGGCAGGTATATCTTTAAATGGAGTCAGTACATATTATGATATTATTAGATTCGATTTTCTCAAAGGCGTCTTGCTATAAACATAACATAAACAAGCCCAAGGTTGACATATTAACAATCAGTCATTATCATCATTACCGTAGGCTGCACTCGTACAAAAAAACCAACAAGGCACTTATGATCACGTTTTGAAATATACTTCTAAAACTCTCCGTAAAACTAACGGCTACACGCTCAGACACTAGCCCAGCTTAGCTTAAAAGTTGCTCTTAGTTGGAAGTTGGTTAGCAGTGAAAAGTCAAATAACTGACGGGCCCCGAGGCAACGGCCACGGTCAAGTAAATACTTTGGTGGTAATACACACAGAGCTTGCCTACAGCAACGTTGAAGGGATAGTTACGAGTAACTAAGCTAGTGCTTGTGCGAGTAAAATCGTTTGACCTTTGAGTGTCACACGATTTGTAAGTGTAACCAAGAAAATAAATGGCGATTATCGCAAATTGGCTGCACAAAGAAGGTAATTGGCAAAAGGAAAAAGTAAAGTCGGCCAAATAATGGCAGAGTAACTTAGATGGTTATTCAAACGTGATCCTAAACGATGTTATAAGAGATTAATGTGATTTTTCAGCGATGAATGTATAGTACATTCAAAATATGCACAGGTGTGAGTGTACCTAAGTATATGTCAAATACAAACTTTTAGGCAAATTCAAAAGAGGTGGAAGTCTGGCCGATACATTATTGACTTTGATATCGTCGCGACCAACCACGCCTAGCTGCTTCTGATAGGAAAAGGTCGTAGGGAAATCGCTGAAACAAATTGTTGGATCGGTTTCAAAGCATTTCTGTTCCGTGGGCTTATTGGTGTTCTTGTTTTATGTTACCAGAGCCGCAATGTCGATATTAAACCAAGGGTCCTTTAGTGATGGGCTGTGACTCTATTTTCTATCTCTGTGAAACATTTAGTTCATCAGACATTTTATTCTTCCAAACAAAACGAGGATAGATTCATATTTATCCCAGAAGAAAAGAAAGCAGACATATACGAGTTTAAAGAGAAAAAAATGTTATGATTATGATTTTGTAGCCTTTCCTCGACATTTAGAGTGAATTATACTTTCCTCTAATTAAAGGATGTTTTTGGATTCCGTTTTCGCGCCATCGTAATTCGTAACACAAAGGAACTTAATATATAGCAGTTCATATACATACAATGAAATAATAATCAATAAGTTACACGAAAGCACGAGTATCGTACCTATAAAGTGTTAACATTAACATTTTCATGCAGGCACATATATTTCCTCGGGCCACACACTAGGATACCTTTTGTCGCAGGAACCAGAAACAGCGGCGTCACAAACATAACACCCAAGACCTATTTTTTTTCATTATTCTCAGCCGGGATTCGAACCTCTCGCTTGGTAAGTACACAGCTTGCACGATACAAAACATTTTCTGACTCTATTTTTAAGATGCCGTAGAGAAGCAAGGAACCCTTATAGTTTCGTCAAGTCTGTCTGTCCGGCTGTCCGTCTGTCCGTCGGTCCGTCCGTCTGTCCGTATGTCACAGCAACTTTATTCCGAAACTATCAAGACTACACACTTAAAACTTGGTATGTAGATGTATTCTGTGAACCACTTTGCGTTTATCAAAAAAATAAAAAAATAAAAATTAATGGAACTGAAACCAAAAAATATTTTTTTCATCAAACCTTAATGTGTTCCTAAACCTACAGACCCTTCCAAAGTGGAAAAAATTGAGTTCCCCCCTCCATCCCATAATTTTTAAAGTAAGAGAATGAAAAATCTAAAAAAATATATGTCGTGTATCTCAATAAACACTTTCAACGAAAATTGGTTTTAACAACAAAAAAATAAAAAAATTAAGATATAAAACATTTATTAAAAACTGCAAATATAACTTTGTCATTCATACAAACACTTTGAAAAACAAAGTAATTATTTGCTGGTGAAGAATGATAGTGATATTTTGGCTAGGTGTATCAGGTGCATCTGGAGTAGGTACCTTCCTAATTTAATTTTTTGGCTTATATTCTACATTTATGTGCGATGTCCGACACGCACTTGGCCAGTTTTTGACTTTATGCGAGCAATGGGGTTTCTCAAATGGAATGAAAAGCCAACCTTCTAAGGTTCTAATGAAAATTTAAATGCTCTGGGAACACTCATTTTGTACATCCCTTAATTACATAATTACATTATTTGTATCTGTAAGGGCCCTACTTTGAGCATGATGATAAAGGAACAATGCAACAACTTTGTATATAAAAGTGGTATGCGCAGCGTATAAGTTGGACCAAAATGGCGGCGACTGCGCAGGTAAAAATAATTGTTTTAGATACATTTTACCCTGCGCTGACGCCGCCATTCTGGTTAAACTTATACGCCGGGTACTGTAATTAGGTGTCAGTTAAGTACCTATAGAGTCTCTCTGTCTGTAGACGATAATGTTAATTGTTTTGAAATGTTACCTGTAATTGAATTTATTGTTATTCTAAATATATTTGAAATTTTTATTACTATGGCAATTCCAAATAACAGATGAATTAGCAAACAAAATGTTAATTTTAATCCTAGAGAACATTTGTGTAAATGGATGGTCTGTTCCTAACTACGTTGCTGACTGACAAAAGAAAAACTTATGTCTATCATGAAACTCGGCAAGAATCTTTTGTATAATTTTCTACAACAAAGAAAAGTGCCTTCCATCTCAATTTGTATTAAATTGTGCTTAACGTCATGCAACCACGATAACCGATTATTTAGGTAAATAGGTACAAACACGGACGAACATCTGTATACTCGTAGGTATCGAAAATGTAAGTAAGTTCAGGTGAAATTACTATAATTTCTTTGTGTGCATACTTCACTCGATTTACTCTCTAGAGAAAAGTCTATCTGTATATTGCTTCTTACATCAGATGATATCAGATAACACCGCTCACATAACCACAGGCAAGAGAATACTATTTTATATATGTAGATAGGTATAGGTATTTTAAGATTTCATGCCAAAACGGTCAAGGGGATAGACACATCTCCTAAATGGTCTAACAAAAGTGAGAACTTGATTCTGTTACCAAGTTTGGTGATGGAAAACATTGTGAGGAAACCTTCATTACTCCATAGCTGCAGCGATGGGCTTGCCCCCTGTCACGCAAAATGGAGTATTGAATAACTGACTATAAGTGGGCTCAATCATTTGTGCCTCTGCCACCCCGTATGGGAAAAAGCGCGACGCTGTGTTTGTTTTGTTTTACCAAGTCTGATACATTGTTTTTTTCTTTTAATATAATATTCAAAGATGGACTCCGTTCCCAATACTTAGATCTAATGCCAAAACGGTTTCCCAGGGGTACAATATGTACAATTTTCGTTTATTTGTCATCGCTTCCGCATCGCTTCCGCATCGCTTCCACAACGTAAATGGGACGCGCTCGATAGCGTCAGCGTATCGACAGTTGCGATCTAAAGCGGGTTTCGAAAACGCGTTGGAATTTTTCAGTCGAATCTGATAAGGAGCTGCAATATGTCAATATTATCCCTTCCTCTAGGATCGACGTATTCCTCGAATAACGAGTTTAGAAGGCCGCTATCCTTTATAATTTGAACCAAATATCTTAATCTTATCTAATCTATGTTCAGTGTGTACAATTATAAAATGTGCTAACTGGTTACTGATGATCAAACTTTGATCAACATTATTATCTACTAATATCTTTTATATCAAACTATTCATACACCAAATCAAACCTTTCATAAATCTCTGATAACACGAAAGTCATATTGCTCATTTAGTTATCATACACATTGAGTAATCAAATGTGGGTTTTATTCGCAGACATCCAATGAAAATAGAGAACACATTGTCATATCTATGTAAAACCCAATAGTCTAGTGTACCTAAAGAAAAACCACGCTGCTATTCCTAGGGGAAAAACATGCATATCCGTATAAAAACTCGAGTAAATATATCGCGAACATTAAATTCATGTAATGTATTGCAAACTATGAGGACCTAAACAAGTTAGCACTTAAACTCGCACACCAATTCTAAAAAGGCGATTTCGAAAATACGAGTACAGGATGACAGATAAGTAAAAACACAGTCTGCTTAGCTCTGAGTCAATTGCTTGGCGTATTCCGGCTTTCCGATTTTAGGTAAGTTACTGTTACCGCCAAACAAAATAATCTAACAGAAAGGAATGATAAAATATTCACGCACATAACTATATAGGTACTTAGCTCACAGTCCTGGTGACACTTATTTAAATTCCATGAGCAGAGCAGATTCAAGCATGAATGTACGACCAAAGTTCTCGAAAACTCTGAAGTTTGCACCCTAATGAAGTAGAATCTGTGTTGGCTAGAGGCTAACTGTTGGCACGTAATACAGAGTTCAGATTTTGTTAACCTTAACTTTATGTTTTTTTAATTAGGCACATGTATCATCGGGTAATCCACAATAACTTGAAATTAATGTTTTTAAAATTGCATCGCGATTTTGAAACACAACCCTTTAAGCTGTTGGACACAGCCCTTTAGCGTGAAGAGTGGAAAAGAGGAAAAGAGGCATTTGCCCAGCAGGGGGAAGTACAAGCTAATAATACTGATAAAAACTAAATGTTAAGGTTCAAATCCTTTAAAAAAAGTATGATCGTTAAAACTGGGCCAAAGCAAATTATGAAAACTGCATTAAATGAAATTTATTGCCGTGGCGGGAAAGGCGGCGAAAAAAGGAGGCGACGAGCATAGAGTTTGAAGCCACAGGCGAGGACTTCAATAATTCGAGTCAGGCAATTGCCATTTCCACTTTTCTTAAAAAAATGCAAAAAAATTAATGAAAATTCTATAGAAAACATATTTGCTGTCAACATTTACTTTTTTTAACACAGTCTTTTAGTTCCTGTTCCTGCGAGTTATTTTTTCATATTTTTTAAGGCAAAGGTAACTGGATGGTACGGTCTTGTTAAGCCTCCGCTGTCTGACGGACGGACCGTCGGCAGGCTCTATCTCCTGTACCGTAAAAGGGAGAGAGTTGAAAATTTCACAGAAAGTGTATTTCTGTTGCCGCTGCAGCTACAAAAATGAAACGAGATTTTATAAACTAAAGCGGGACGTGTTATAATTACAACGCAACCCGTAATATTACAAACTAACATGATTCAACCGCGATCGAAGATTTCGCGGCTTCTCACATGGCTATGGTGGCGCTGTTAGTTTGATATCGGTTTCGTAATCTTAGGGTTCTGACTGAACACAAAAAGACAATACTCTTTTGTTGTGGCCATGGGAACTTTGTAATAAAACGACGCAACCCCGCCTAAGTTTCGGCTCTTTTGGATCGTCTTCATGTGCGGACACAGGGCGGTGAGGCCAAAATACCCAAGTATTTCATACTTTCGACTCAACTTTTTGATTAAACTCAGATGCACTTATAAACAGCATACTCATAGATATATCAGGAAACAGCGGATAAAGACTAACTTTCCCCCCCTCCCCATCTCCCTCTTTGCGGGGGAAAATTTATAAAAATCACTTGCTTAATTGAAGTCTGATACCAAAAAACTTCTAGTAGCTACGTGCAAAATTTTGGCCTCGCAGTTTTTGATTTTCATATATTTAAACTTCAACTTTCCCTCTGAATTTCACCAAATCCGTTCTTAGTGCTACCCTTCGTTATTTAGTTATTCTTTTCATCAGTTGATGTTAGGCTGCTAGCTTTGGAGCCAAATTGTGCCAACTTACAACCGAGATGCTAGATAATGACATATCACATGATTTCTCAATAGATAATCAATTGTCAATTGCCGAATCCCGGCTCTCTCACAGATAACGTTTCATGTATCTAGGCGAGGGCTTCCTCGCCAGATTGAAAGAAGCCGGCTAATTGCGTGCTGGACCTCGCATTTTTTTTGTTATTGATTGCGTATGGTCGTAGCTTGAAATATTATATCGTATATTTTTCGAAATAAGCTAGAAAGCTTAAATAGACTTTGGTACCTACATACCTATTGGTATAAAAATTTACCTACATGAATACGTCTAACTACACCTTAGTTGAAAAATATTAGAGAGAGAACAGAATTGAAATCTACAGCATATGTAGAAAAGATAGAGCTCCCAGAATACAATATTTAAAACACAGATTTTGAACTAATGTGGTTTCATTAAAAAAGGGAAAACTCCCATTTCAGCTATGCAGACGACATCATAGTGTAAATGTTTTTTCTTACAAACTAAATTATTTAGAGAAGTTCTGATTGCATATTCTGGAAGCTCAAAAACCCACCTGGGACTTTGTACTGCTGGTGTATTTTTTCTAAACCGCGTTCTCGCGCTCAAATCAGAAACTTCTATTCTGGAACCCCGAAATAAGTTCTAAAAAAAAAACTGCAATTGAGCTCCATTTTCCATGATTTTGTGCTGTCAACTTCATATCACTTAAAACGTGTATAGTAGAGCGATCATTAAGCATCCGCAGAAAACTGATAAAAACATGTCTGCGTAGCAACATTTCGCAACAAAAAATACAAACATTTAACAAACATACAGGCACATCCATTGCTTCTGGCCCCACACTAGGATACCCGGTGTCGTGGGAACCAGAAACATCGACGTCACAAACATTTATGAACATTCAAGACCTGGTTTTTTTATCCCCAGCCGGGGATCGAACCCGGAACCACAACCGCAGTGCCACAGAGGTTGTAGAGAATAGAATGTAGACAAAAAAACTCATAAAAACTTCAAAAAACTTGTGAAATAGTTAAGCAGAAAATGTCACAAAATCCATGTTAATTATGCTTTACTTACGTAAGTTTAGTAATAAATATGAGTATATACTTACGATTACTTTGTTTACAGAACTTTACTATATTTTTAGCCAAAATTCATACTTCATCAATCAACAATCAAATTGTTTGATGAAGTGAGTCAGTCAGGAATTTGAGTTTTATAAGTATAGATTTATATCTATACTTATAAAACTCTTATGAACCGAATATAACCCATACCAACCATTTGTACACAGGGGCGTCCCAGTTGATGTCGATAAAATTAAAGATAGGTTTGTGAGGCAAAAAGCGCGTTTACTTTATTTCGTAAAAAATCAAGCCAATAAAATCTTTATTTTTTGTTTTCTTTTGATTTAAACCCTAGCTCCGAACCTTGTAAGACCCCTACATGAAATCCTGGATTCGCCTTTGTTCATCTTGATAAGTCTCAAGACGTTGGTCCTAGATGAAATCCAGGGTATGATGATGG
Organism: Argyresthia goedartella; assembly: GCA_949825045.1. NCBI lineage: Eukaryota > Metazoa > Arthropoda > Insecta > Lepidoptera > Argyresthiidae > Argyresthia > Argyresthia goedartella. The sequence continues at coordinate 16,179,182 of OX463815.1, forward strand.
AGTCAGAAAGTGCCCATGGGAACTCTGTTATGGTTTGACGCAACCCCGTCAAGTTTGGCCTCATTTGATTCGTCTTGACAAGTACTCTAGTTCATTTGTAAAATTAGTATAAACAGCTATGTTTTTAATCCACTTATTTTTGTCAAAATAAGAGTCTTGTCTTTACTTTACTTCACGTCAAATATTCGTCATCGGGGCTCAGATAACATGGTTGCATTGCCACGGCAAGGGAAATCCTCTGTTTATTTATAAATTATTCTATACCATTTAATATTTTACTTCCTGAATAAAAAGCAGTGAGTGATGAATTTGTGAGACTTAATAATTATTTTCTTTCTTTCCAGGTGAGTTGAAGTTGCCGCGTTGAGTTCGCTATCTCCGAAGCACGACGCAACTACTCGAGGTAAAGTTTGCGCTGCTCCTTTCATCGTCTGAAGCTGAGTAGCTAATTAAAATCAGTTTTATTGCTACTCTAAACATTAAATTCTATTTTTGAAACATCTCCAAAGGAAAGAGTATTACAAAATAAATAGAATTGTAAAATAAGTATTCGCGTAGTTACTATTTAATTTCTTAGCATATGTTTTTTTTCTGTTCTTATCTTTTTTTTAAGTAAGCGTAAAAACAGATTTAGTAGTAATTTGTTAGTTAAACCTTCACAACACTACCAAGAAAACATTACATTATAAATATAGTATAATTATTACTGATTGCCTTCAATCTCCATACTGCGGCGATGGGCTAGCCCCTGCGACGTAAAATGGAGTATCAAATAACTGGCACAATTGTGCCTCCACCACCCCATATAGGAAAAGGCGTGACGCTATGTTATGCTATAAAAATTACAGAGTTTCGTAAAAAATAAAATATTCTTTTATTTCAGCCTGGATTAAGTGCATTTTGATTGCATTTATCAGCATGAATTTCGGACTGCGCTTTATACAGTATATTATGTTATTTTTCCTACTGATTATCCAATACCACGCATTCATTTTCTAAACTTATCGGCTCTTTCTCGGCTCCCTAAGCGGCCAACTAATAAATTCTGATCTAGAGACAAGTTAAGTCGTTTAGACGGAAAACTAAACGCCGGCGCCGGAGCTGGCTAGCGGGCTTTCCCTTCTTAAGTTGGTGCCAGTTAGAAAATTATGTGCTTGTCAAACCTGTATTTATCTTAAGATTTCAGTTTAGGCCACGAGTACAGATTTCTAAGAGGAAAAACTTAAATCGTAATAAAAACAAGTATGTTAGATAAATAATAAAAATTATCTGTAACCACATCGATGTCTGTAACCCTAATAATTTAGTGAACTTCATAACTGCAATGTAGCGAAAGTGAGGATGATTTTTATTCTATCTTATACAGTTTCACATGCAAATATAGTATAGGTTTAAAAAAAAAACTGTGTTACACTTAAAACCATAAAACAAGCAGATAAGACAGATAAGCATGTATAATAAAACTCAATAATGTAATTATTGAAATTCGACAAACTCTAAATAATGGTGTATTATTTATACGTTGTGCAAGATTAGTAAATATTTCCGTACTCGCCTTTTAAAGCCCTATATTTTGATACTCAACTCGAGGGTCTTGAGATTTTTTTTAGCTCGCACATTGAAATCCACCATTTTGTTGTTTTTTATCGTATCGACCGAGCGACAGAAGCGAGCGAAGCGTCCAGTTTCAAAATTGGCCAAAAATTCCTTTGTCAGTATGTCCGTTTGTCTGTTATCGCCTACAGGTCACATTTTTTAACAGATTTTGACAAAAATTGACACATAAGTTCCTTGATTTATTGAAATCGATCGCAATTTTAGATTGGGGGCAAATACGGGGAAAGGGGGTAGTTTGCTGCAGCGTAATTTATCAACGGATTTCAATAAAATTTGAGAGGCGCACCAAGGACTTTATTCTACACAAGATGTTGCGGAAAAAAAAGGGGGGGGGGAAATAAACTTCAAGGTATTTTAACCCCCCTTAAACTATGTTCAAGATAAAGCTAGACAATTGAATTCTGTGACCAATAGGCCATAATTTCAATAGGCGAATTCTCAAAATTCAGTCAATTTGAACTAATAGATTGGAAACGACAGCCGTAGCCGTTCACACTTCCTTCATTTTGTCACTGACTGACTCATCATCGATCATCGATCATCAAAATTCCAATGTACTTTTAGCAGACCTACAAGCTTGAAATTTTAAATGAGCGAGGTCTATTGTCATCACAGGACCTAGACCCAGTGAAACTAGCCTCGCGCAATCAAGACGAATGACGCATCATTTATACAAATTTTATAAGCCGTTGAGTTGTTACGGGGGGACACAGGAACAGTCATACATACATGCATATACACATACGGTTCAAACCCTCCTCTCTTCCGCTTCGCTGCAGTGGGGTGAAAAGGGTTACAGCTACCCGTTACTAGAAGCTTGAACTGAGGGTGTATTGACATACTCGTTTAATGATTGGAACATCTGTTCCGTTGCTTGTTGGTTAGAACATTTACGGTGCTGCTATGAATGAATTTCTTTTTCCAGCAAGCCTTTACCGTACCGCATAATCCCAACAAAAGAAACCTTTTCAAAATGTTTATTGCGTATTTTCTTGTAAGGTAAGTAAGCAAGCAAATAGAATAAGCAGTATTTATTTTGCCAATATCAAAAAAACGACGATTTGCTCGTAAACGATTCTATGTTTACCGACCTCAATGTATAGAGTGTAATGGCGAGGTGAAGATATAAATATGTGCAAAATTATGGCGGTAAGCGACGCGAAGTCCTTCAAGTCAAAAAAAACCTCAACAATACCTGAAGCGTATAAGTTCATATTCAGACGCAATATTCGGGATATTGTCAATAATAGCACATACATAACACATAGGTAAAGTTATTGATAAATTCATATAAAATATTCAGCTTTTATGTTGTTTAAGCACGTTATTCAAAATCTAGATTTTACTAATCATATGAGAATGTTTTTTTTACAAAATCTTTATTAATTCAGGAGATAGGTATTCATGTGTTAACTACAGCATGGTGCAGCAATGTATAGCATCCAAATTGATTTTTACGACGAGATTGTTTTGACGTATGATAGAGCATGTCAATCTATTGTTTACTCTATCTATCTATTGTTTTATAGTTTTTTTTATTTAATTTCATTTCAAAATAGATAATAGCTACTCAGTGTTTCAATGCGTGCTCAATGATTTAGTATGGATAGAATAATATACCAATTTCGGATCACAAGCCTAGTAAATACGTTCTATAGGTTCGGAACTAAACATATATAAAATATATGCCCGTATGAAATTTACACGCTGTATTTTGAAACATGAAAAGAATATTTAATTTACCATTTACCATATTTGGTTCTATACTCTTTGGGCGTAACCAAATAAGACAAAGGTATAACCATATATAGGTATGTAGTACATAGGTAAATCTAGCAACTCCGTAGGCAGTGCATATGCTAGCATACTCAGTTGGGGACAGAGGTTCAATCAAGCAGAGTGCTTTATACGTTGTCATTGTTACTCTCTTCATTCTGTCGGTATAAAGAGAATGAGGATTACTTACTCACACCTACTCACATATTCGGCATGGTACTCTTTGTTACAGTTTTTACAACAGGGGTGTTGATATAAAGCTACGCATGCAATTGTAGGAAATAGTTGTTATGTTACTAAACCTAATGTATGAAAATAATAACATAAGTATGATATAAACTTCGTAATTACAATAAATTTTCTCATCAAGAATCTCAAGCTTGATGTATCTCATTTTAAAGGAATTTTCATCGAAGAAAGTAAGCAACTCAACTGTTTTTTTTAGCTGGACCTTTATCGAGATTGGAGTTCGATCTTGAGTCCCCTTGGCTAGACAAGAGACAATCGTTGATGGTGCTTTGATATATGAGATAGTTAACCACTCCTTTTATAGTAGAGACCTCGGAACAGGGTTGTTATACATCAGTTTAATATGTAGCAAAATTTTCGCGTCACGTCTGAGTTTTATAAAGACTTACACTTACGAAACAATGTCGACGCGCTCATTTAGTTTGTTTTCCTTGAAAGTATTTCATTTTCGAGGTGGAAATAACAGGATTTGCTCGCTGCTCATTAAAGTTCCCTTCCATATTTTTATCTTCTAGAGTACGCCTGTTAAATCCAAGTACACATATGGACCTTTTCATTGCTTAATATTTAAAACTGTAGTATACTTTATTAAGTTCTTCTTCTCCCTCTCTCTCTCTCTCTCTCTCTCTCTCTCTCTCTCTCTAATTCTATTGAATTGATTTTCATTTGGTAAAATCATGTTTAGCTGCTTTTAATGTCGAGCTTTGACTAAGTTTCGGTCGTTTACAACCAAAAATATTGCTTTACACACGTGCAGAACGACGTTGATAGCCTTATAAAAGATTTTCGAGCCTTTTAGGTTAGTCATTTACGAAGTTATGTATAACTACACCCATAAAAATTTGTTTTATCACAAAAATAATAATAATACTAATCGAATATGTGACTTGGAAAACGAACTATGTATTTTTCCCAAAATCAGCCATCCCCTCGATCGCAGTTCCTGAGGATTTTGGAAAACCAAAATCTATTTCCTGTCAGAACTTGTTGTAAATTTGTTTATTGCTATTCGAGCCAAGTAAAACGAAAGATAGAACGAAGGATTCCTTCGGAACGAACTTGTAGAGACAGTGGCAACTGAAGATATCCGTAGTATCCAAACCTAACCTGCATAGAATATACACCTACAAATAAACTTCCATGTACGTACGCTTCACTTCCAATTATTTTACACCGCAAATCCAGCATAACAGCAATAACAGCATATTTCTCGGAATATACAAGGTATCTTTACCACAAACTATCTGACCATGAACTGGGTATCTGGGAACATGCATACCTATTTGTTTATCTTAAACTGTTGTTAATCATCATCATCATCATCATCATCATCAGCATGTGGAGGCACCCACTGTTGAGTATAGACCTCATGTACACGCCATTCAACCAGGCCCTGTGCAACCAGCGTTCATTGTTTTCCTGCTGTCCCAGCTATATTGCCGTACCATTTGGCAGGTTGTCTGCCGACTGATCTTTGGCTTCTTCTTGGCCACCACTCGGTTACTGATCTGGTTCATCTGCTCCGTCTTCTCGCCTTGCCAAGAGTCCTGCCCTGCAACTTTGCGAGCGTCCACGTTTCAGCACCATAGTAAGAGTGGGCAGCACACGTTGGTTAAATACCTTGCTCTTTAGGTATTGTGACATGTTCGACTTCAGGACATCCCGGAGTTATTCGAAAGCGGCCCATCCCAGTTGGATCTAGCGATTTCCTTTACCTGGAACTATCGGCCAAAAGATAAACAATCTTCGAGATAGATAGATTCCTCAACCATTTCAAAGGAACAATTACAAACAGCACTGTTGATAACGTCGCTTGTGGGAGTGTCCGTCATAATTTTCGTTTTGGACATGTTCATCTTGATGCCGATCCTCAGGGATGCTTCGTGCAATTTTAAGAGCATAGTCTGGAGATCAGCAAAGTTCTCAGCTACCAGAATTGCTTGGAAGCTTACTGTTGAAACTTTTTACCATTTTCTCTGGATTTGTTATATAATTAGATTCAAATGGAAAACATTATTTTCACTACCGAACGTCATATTGTAGATTTCTAACATTTCCGATTGAAAGTGTCCATGCGGTACTATACGATATTATAATTATCTCAAACACCTTGAAATAGAACGCTATAATCAAGTTTTATAGGAGTCATTCGGTAAAATATTTTGTATGAATACGATGACATCGAATTCATCAGATATACTTTATTTAAATGAGCACGTAAAGATAGGTGGAAGTTATTACTCCGAATTGTCATAACAACATTTTAACTTTACACCATAACGAGGCACCAATGCATACCTATCCAACTTAAGCCATCATTTATATAATCCTCTCGATAAAGTTAGATAAACAAGTTATTCAGCATATCCATCAGCTACCACTGTTGCCTGTCGCAGCCACTAATGGCCCGTCAATGTCTTCATAATCTGAGGGTTCACAAACTCACAATGCTTCTGTTGAATAAAGACGAGATAAATTGTGTATTGTCTCAACAATAGAGCTGCTAGCACGAATCTTAATCGCAGATTTTAGTGACAAATTGTAAAGAGCAAAACTTTGCTAAATCTCTGTGCTGAGATTATTTGTAGGTATTCATAGCCTTATAAACATCACTCAAACAGATGTATAACACAGAAAGTATAAGACATCGTGAACATATTCCTGAATGAAAATATCACAAATCGTGTCTTACTGTGAAATATAAGCAAATAGCCTATTTCTGATTCAATCTCACTCAATGTGATAATATCTACCAATGTTTTTTATATTGTTTACTTTCCGAAACAAGCTTTGCCTTTACGTGCTCTTCTGGTGAAAGGAACCAACATAGATATAAGAATTTATTACCATTTATCACGTGATCTAGCAGTTTATTGATCGTAGATATTTTTAACGTAATAGTAGTTTATGTGACTAATACATAATGGAGGGCATTAAAACTCGAGTGTGGGCGAGTTTCATAATAATATCACTCGAGAGTTTTAATGCCTAATTATGTACAGTTGTATACACTAGCTTATTTACACATAATTATCATAAGCTCTCTCTAAAGTGTTCAGGAACCGCATGTTCGACCGGCATTGTGGCACTGATCATTGCTCAACACATGTTTAACTTGTTCATTAGTACCAATTTCACAGAAAATCTAGGGGCGGTACGCAGGCGGGCGTCGGCGTCCGAAATTTTAATGTCATAATATGTCGAAATATTTATTCATTGTGGTCATAATGTATCAATATTTAGATAAGAAATGAGTTTTACCAATTAGTACACCATTATGCTGGTCGTAACGTGTGGTTTTTGGACGCAGCAAAGAGGGTTTATGATACGTGTGTAGATAAAAGTGTTTATTGTTACCCGAATTTTACGACTAGTCAATTGAATTGCATCTTTTGGAGAATTAAACTCCAGCGGGCCAAGGTTGTCAGATAGACCATGGTCGCCACCGGGATTCGAAACAGAAGCCTGCGTGACAGACGAGTGTGAAACCACTAGACCACATTTTTTTAATAACACCAACTTATTCATAATTTTATTCCTAGAAGTAAAAGTGTATAGTTTAATTTATTCCTTCGGCCCTCTGTCTGATCTAATGCAGCCTATATCGAACATTAATATGGATCATCCGGATAAGTTCCCACTATCTATGCAAAGTGAATCTTGTAAGATACTACGCTATTAATCTACTCTGTCGTGCTATCACATCGCAGTGATAGCAATCCTCAATTGATAAAATCCTCTAGCCTAGTAGGTAGAGTCTCAACTAAAGCAGTTTTTAATGGGCGAATGGTTATTATGTATAATTATAATTTATTATATAACAATAATTATGCCATGAAGTGGTAAACTACGGTATCAATTCAACTCTAAGCCCGATTTAACCTTGCAAAACACCCCGCGTTAAGATAGTATCCATTCAATGAATGAATGAGGTGCATTCAACATTCACCTTATTACTTACTACAAGATACTTTACATTTTTCTCTGCACAAGAGTTAGTTAGACCAGTCTACTAAATTGGCAAGCAACATAAACTAGCTACCTTTCATGCAAACTGTCGTTGTTTTTTACAACCTCCCGTCGTTGTAAACAAAAATTGTTGTTCGTTCGTTTCGCAGCTCTGTGGCCTGGACGACAATCGCTAGAGGGCGGCATAGTTAAGGGAAAAAAGGAGGAGTAAAAAGGGCTCCTCATCATTCAACTTTGAAATAATAATGAATTTGAGTTGACCCTCTGCCTAGATGTGATCGCGCTTCCGCATTCGCATTTAGTTCGTTTTGAACTGCGCGAGCATGACGGGTTTGGTGCGGGTAGGTCGAAATTCATTCCAAAATTTCAACTGACTCTGAGTAATGCAATGTGGCGACAATATGCGCTCACTTTCAGGGTAATTGAACTGACTGTGGGTAGTACGGTGTGGCCACAATATGCGCTCACTTTCAGGGTAATTGAACTGACTGTGGGTAGTACGGTGTGACCACAATATGCGCTCACCTTCAGGGTAATTCAACTAACTGTGGGTAGTACAGTGTGATCACAATATGCGCTCACCTTCAGGGTAGTTCAACTGACTGTGGGTAGTACGGTGTGGCCACAATATGTGCTCACCTTCAGGGTAGTTCAACTGACTGTGGGTAGTACGGTGTGGCCTCAATATGCGCTCACCTTCAGGGTAGTTCAACTGACTGTGGGTAGTAGGGTGTGGCCACAATATGCGCTCACCTTCAGGGTAGTTCAACTGACTGTGGGTAGTACGGTGTGGCCACAATATGCGCTCACCTTCGGGGTAATTCAACTGACTGTGGGTAGTACGGTGTGACCACAATATGCGCTCACCTTCGGGGTAATTCAACTGACTGTGGGTAGTACGGTGTGACCACAATATGCGCTCATCTTCAGGGTAATTCAACTGACTGTGGGTAGTACGGTGTGACCACAATATGCGCTCACCTTCAGGGTAATTCAACTGACTGTGGGTATTACGGTGTGGCCACAATATGCGCTCACCTTCAGGGTAGTTCAACTGACTGTGGGTAGTACGGTGTGGCCACAATATGCGCTCACCTTCGGGGTAATTCAACTGACTGTGGGTAGTACGGTGTGACCACAATATGCGCTCATCTTCAGGGTAATTCAACTGACTGTGGGTAGTACGGTGTGATCACAATATGCGCTCACCTTCAGGGTAATTCAACTGACTGTGGGTAGTACGGTGTGACCACAATATGCGCTCATCTTCAGGGTAGTTTAGACAGTACGGTGCACGTTGTTGTATTTCATAAGGAATATTTCGTGATATGGGTCTCTTAAGATTAAATCACCATAGAGAGAATTCTCTCTACCCAATGGCTGCTTGAATGATCGACGTCTAATGAAGTTATGTGGGATTTCAAAAGGATTCCGACAGAAATTCGAAGATGTCACGGAGTTATACGTAATATAAATAAGTTCCGCTTTTACCAAAAAATTAACCAAGAACGTTTTGAGCACTTGGTTAAATCGACAATTTTTGTAGGTTTGGTAGCTCAATTATGTACCTCTTGACATATCCCGATTCATTTAAATATTTTTTTATTGTAGCATAGTTTTTTTTTATTTTATGAAATTTTAGCCTAGTTTCAGAAACTAATTTGAACATTTCGAATGATAAACGGAGATGTCTAATTACTTTTTAAAAAGTTGTTTAAAAAAACATTCCTAGTGACGTCACTTGATAAAAACCGGCCAAGTACGAGAAGGATGTCGGACCCGGAAAAACGTAAAACGACAATTTTTTGTACGAGTAAACTTTTTTAATTTTTAATAATAAAATATTAAATATATATATATATCTAATAGAACTACATTAAAAGCCGTACATCGAAACATCCAAATAGAGTTTTTGTATGTAGAATGTAAGTATTGAACCATGTACTCAGGTTAACGAAACTCTTTGCTCATTGAAACCGAAAGTGGATAGAAATTGTGTAACTTATTTACAGAAATATAATCAAATATGATAAAAAAACTTAATATTATTGATTATATTTTGGATGAGCAATTAGAATCGTATTATGACAAATAACTAAGCACAAAAGCAATTAAAGATCTTTTCAGATAACGCCGGGAGAGTCCAGTTTTCACCAATAAATAAATAAAACAAAATGGCTAAGAAAATGGCCATACCAATAATTTCTTGAATTGGTACTTCTTTTAATTCTAAAAAACCGGAATGTTTCATTGTTAATTCTTATAGCAGCAATAGAAATACACCCTCTGGGAAAACTTCAGCTCTCTGCCTATTTCAGTTGATGCGGTAGAGCCCGTTAACAGACGAACAGACGGACGTACGGACAGAGAAGGCTTAGTAATGGGGTCCCTTTTGGCACCATTTGGGTACAGAACCCCAAAAAGGACCGCTTTGTTGGATACTTGCGACTGGTTGTTTCTAAACGAAAAAATCAATGTCACTATTAAACATTAATATAACAACAAAAACATTCCAGAACATTGATAACCAAAATATCTCTTTACTATAATTTCACCATAAAATTATGAACTCACTTCATATTGTTACAGTTTTTACGTACCTATATATTTAGCACAAGACACAGATAATATAAATTGTTAAACCTAGTAAAATCAAATAAAACTCACGATTAGTGCTGCTGACCGAAATTATAAAGGTTTAGATGGCTTATTCTTTTCTGTGACTAGACCTTGAACACATTTATTACACTAGGCGTGATTGCCTCGTTCTAACCTTAGGATTTCACTAATGCTTAATTATAATTTAAATAAATTATTATCACTTTATAAAACTAAAACAACTATAATATCAACATTTGTTTACGATCTGACTAACAACTGATTGATTGACTGATGGTAAAACTATTGACATTTGGCAGTTTTACAGTACAGCCAATTTAACGGCGAAAAGTATTCTACAAATACAAAAAATTACGCTATCCTTTTAGGAGTCCTTAATAGTCTCAGATTAGTTAGTGGTTATTACCATAACTTAATCTGGTCAACAACAAAATTATCTCAAAATGGCGCAAGTGGCCCTAAGAAATGTACTAACAACAATGTACTTAAATCCTGACGCTCAGCTCCATCTATGAACGAGGGAAAGCGCTTTTCTTGCATTCTGCTACGTTATGAATAATACGCGGCGTAGCACTACCGCGTAGCACTCGTAGCAGCAACGTAGACGACGGGTGAAAAGTTCACCGAACAACGTGTAGATGGCGCTACTGACGATATGATAGGAGAATGGTCAACTGCGAATGTATAATTTCTTTGCATTCCCAAAATGAAATTTAAATGTCGACATAGTCAATAGCACCATATTTTGTTAATTTCGATGAAACTCAATTAATGTGTTTTCTCTTCCGATATCTCTCATAGGATACGAAAAGTTAATATTCAACAAACGTACCTTAAGCTCCTCCAAAATTCGGAATACCATTAGAAAGCACTAATATACTGTAAACTTAAATGCTTCCCTTCTACTTTCTAGTTGCAATCCTAATGAGAGCTCTACAAGCACTCTTTGATCTGTGCCCGACTCACGCATGAAAGTGGAACTTTGAGTTTTATAATAACTTGTCCAGGGGCAGTTTTAAAGTGGATTCAAGCTCCCTATTGTGTAGATTCGGTCGTTCGCCGCGCCCCGCCCCCCGTTGACGTCATGCCGTGACGTCAGAGCTCACCTGCCCCCCTCCCCTTCCCGCTCCCCTCTTGCCCCCCGGAAGCCCTCTATAACCGGGACAGAGCCAACACACCCCGAGCGTAAAATGAGTAACTGGATTTCCTAAATAAAATTTAGTTACCCGGATTTGGAGGCCTGTAATCATTTGTAAATCATATTGTTGCATATTTGGTGTGGGGCTTATATGTTGAGGCTATGCCTGCCTATAGATAAGCATATACATTTATATACAGGCAGATACCTTGTCACATAGACATGCTGATGATATAGACATGATGTGAAAGCAGCGAGATAAGGTCAACCCCATAAATACTGGGGCGACATATGGATTTGGACTTATAAATATGAAACAGTACAAACAAACACTTTATTTTCTTGTGAAGTACGAGATCGCCTTTATGCATGATTTTTCTTTATACAGTTGAAAAACTCAGTTCATATTATAAAATCAAATACGAGAGAATATTATAATTTATTTATTCAGTTTCAGCTTTATTTTTTACCCGACTACAGCGAAGCAGGAGCAAAGGACGGTTATGTGTTTGACCGGTATGAATGTATTTTAATTTGTTTCATCAGATCATCTAAACGACTTGTCAGAATTTTACAAATTAGGTATCGCTAGAAGCGTATAATTTTTCCGCTTGTTATAGAATCTGTGACGTCGTACTGAATTAAATAGGACGCCCTATAAAGGGCATAAAGTACTAGATATTTTTCTTTAAGGTTTTGAACAGGGCATGTTGGGTATCAAATTAAAGAGATTAATTAGCACTTTCCAAAAATATATATCTTGTTCGCTGATTTGCTTGCATTTAGTCGTTAGAATCGTAATGACTGCCCGTTTGCTACAGGTTTCATACTCTTTAGAGCGCGATGCTTAGTAGTTGGCTTTTATTTTTTGGACTTATTGTCTTGTTTCATAATTTTTTATACCAATGCTTCCTTTATGTATTTCAGCCTTAGCATGTTTTCACCTATGTCGACCACGGATACACTGGCCTTTTTTTTTTTTTTTGTTGGAGGGAAAAAAAATATATTACCCATGCCCAGGAGTCAGACCTCCCTGCTATGTCTGGGTCCCCACATATTGAGCGGGCATCAGCTCGTGTGCTATACGGACTAAAAACAACCCCTTTGTGTTTATAGTTATCTATATATGATTTTACTGAGGCCCTGGCCTCGGTTTAGTTTGCGCCAGTTGGAGGAAAGTTAAGCGATGTGAGCAACATTTGACAATTGTATACACAAGATGTTGTATACTGTGAGTTTTGTATTGATGAGGGGCAATATCAGTATCTTTAGCTTTCGCGGAAACCATGCCAGCAATACGCTGTGCGTGCGACCTCATATCTCGCTCAGCCCTTAACATTGCATCGATGGATGTATTTTATTTAAATATTCACTTATATTTTTAAACAATGTTCCTTAATTCGTGTGCCCTAGGAATCAGAATCAAATGTCTTTATTACTGGAGATATTTACATATACTTAGCAAACGTAATTTTTTGCCTCTTCTCTACATTAGACCACTGTGGGAGAAGAGGGGCGAAGAAACTCCCAAAGATTGGTTTTTAGGACTCTTTTAAAAATTGGTTGTGAACTAATACAAATATTACAGTATTCATTATTATAATTAGCAGGAATAACTAATTACAATTTTTTTATGGAAAATTCTGTTTTTTAACAGCAATTCACAGAGAATCTATAAAACTAACCTGTCAGTGAATTGTACCTACTATGTAGGAGGTCTTTGTAGATGTTTACGTGAACTTCGTAACAAGTGATATCTTGAAATCTCTACATGTGTAAGTTTTAGTATCACTTTGTGGTGGATCCTTGTTTTTGCATCAACCACAGAACATTTAAATTATTAAATGTTCTGTGGCATCAACTTTGCAAAGAAATGTGAACACCAAGTGAGTTCCGTCCGTTCTGTCAGTTCCGTCCGTTCCGTCCGTTCCGAAGGCACAAAGTGATCAACATCGTTCGTAAAATCAATATTCGTTATTACTTTTGTTAAGTTTTATTTGTATTTGTACCGTAATTAAGTATCCATCGTATCGTTACGCTGTTAAACAATTAAAGCAATAACAAATTAACAAAAACATCAAACATTAAGTGTACAAATGGAGGCCTTTAAACAAAGCACATGTTTACAGAGGTCTCAATACACGTAGGTTTAAGGTGATACGAAACAAAGGGGGTTTTTTTAGAATCCTTTTACTCCATTATAAAGTTACCTACAAATTTTATTTTTAGCTTAATGTATATTGAGTATTTGATCAAGATTCTCACTGAAGGAAAACGCGATTGAAGGAACTTTTCTCAAAAGATTTTAACTTACTAATTTCATCGCGGTAGATATTACATAGTCAGGTCATAAGTTATGTCACATGTGTAATATGAAATAATTTAGACATGTTTATTATTTATGTAAACATTTATATAGCAAAATGAACTTAATAACACATAGATTCTTATGGTAATAAAGTTTATTCAAAATGACCCCCGCGATTTTGAATACAGGCCTTTATTCTGCGCGGCCAGTCGTCTATCGCAGCACGATCGAGGTCCATGTCAATATCGGCGGCTGCCTTAATCAAGGATGCCTTGAGTGACTCCAAATCAGGATGAGGCTTTGAGCAGGCCTTTTCCTCCAAGTGTTGCCATATCTTGTAATCTAACGGACTCAAATCTGGTCTGGAGGAGGGCCAGTCTTCGTGCCGGATGAAGTCGATTTCACGCGCCGCCAGCCAGTCTTGTGTGCTTTTCGCTCTATGAGCTGGCGCAGAATCTTGTTGGAATACCCAGTGCCTGTTATTAAACATGGTATGAGAAACAGGTTCCACAAGGTTCTTGAGGACTGTATTTTGATACACAACTGCATTCGTTTTTACGCCTTTCTCACAAAAATGTACCTCAGTTAAGCCCCAATAAGAGACTCCCAACCAAACCATGAGCGAGGATGGAAAATGACCTCGTTGGACACGCGGAATACGGTTGCTCGCTTCTTCACTGCTGTGTGCGTACACCTTATCATTTTGTTTGTTGTAGCTCTCTTCCACGGTGAAAAATTTTTCATCCGAAAAAAGAATTTCCCGATTCTTTTTTCCCGCGTACCGCTTCAACAAAGCGCGGCATCTCTTCAGTCTCAGGTCCATTAAACGAGCGTCCAAACGATGTCCTGTTTTTCTTCGATATGCCCTAAGCCCTAAGACTTCATTTAACACCCTTTTCACCGTGGTCCTGCTTAACCCCATCTGAAGGGCCAACAGTTTCTGCTTACGTATGGGATTTCTTTGAATTCGCGCCTTCACAGCTTTTATCACTGCTGGAATCCTAACAGAGCGAGGGCGACCACTTCTTGACCTGTCATCTACACTAGAGTCTTCATTGTATCGTTTTATGGTACGATAAACGAATCTTTTGGTTATATTAAAATTTTTCAGTAAGTCGAAAATCTGAATTGGCGCGTAACCGCAACGATGCAACGCAATAACTGCGACACGGTCTTCTTTAAGTGTCCACTCCATATTTAAAAATGAGGAAAATTCTAAAAAGTACAAATTTTTATTTTCATGAAAAATTCGAAATTCGAATTCAATAAACTTTTTTGTGGCCAGCGTTCTAAATTCAAAAGTTTTTATTGTGTGACAGAACTTATGACCTGACTGTGTATACATATATTCGTAAACTCTCCTTGAAAATATTTTTGACCAAATATTATTATATAATTATTTTTAAACAATATTTATTTGGCGCTAAGTTATTTTAGTTTGAGTCGAGCGCATTGTTCGCGCTCTCTTTTCTTTCTTATGTGAAAGTAATTAACGCTGTCACTTTCGTATACATTCGTATTCCTTTTACGTATAATTTTTTCGTATCACCTTAAATATAATTTCACCCAAAGGTATAGTTAATTAACGAGACCCAAGGATTGTCTCCTCCAACGTAGGTATAACCAATCAGGGTGATTTACATGTCTTCCAATTTAGCAGGCGATGTCGTTTTGCGAATTGGGCTAGGCTCTGCGCCAGCTACTTCGGGAAAATATTCTCGTCTCATTCGCGTCCCGACATTTTCATCAAACAGACTCAATCATTTGGTAGACCGATGTATGGCGAGTATAAAGATATTCCCGATTTTCTAAATTTATTTATTTTATATTTCGATGTGCAGTTTCCAACTGTTTGGTCTGCCGCCCCGCTCGCGCCGCCACATTCGAAAAATTGTGCCTAAAAACGGTTATTTGACAATATCTCCGTTATGACCTCTGTGGCGTTGCGGCTGCGGCTCTGCCTACCATGTGAGAGGTCCCGAGATCGATCCCCGGCTGGGGATAAAAAAAAATAACCTCAGGTCTTGGATATTTATATGTGTGTGATGTCGCTGTTTCTGGTTCCCACGACACAGGGAGTCCTAGTGTGGGCTCCACAAAGCAATGTATGTGCCTGTATATAAGTGTTTATGTTTATGTCAACTTATTGAGTTACAGTCTTCTAATGAAATAAACTAGAGAAAACTCTTTTAATTATTGTCTCAACCTCTTTTTGTGAAGTGAATCGCAAACGTGGAAGTGAATCGTTGAAGATGGTTCTATAAAACTAATTCACATATTTTTTTAAATTTTTGTTTTGATAACTTCAGAAGTTAGGATCAAAAAAGGGCCAAAAATTGCCTTTCCCCCCCCCCCCCCCCCCCCAATCCCCGAAACTACAAAATCTAAAATTATGAGAAAAATACAGAATATAGAACCCATAAAGCAAAACATTACAGGAAATTCTATCCGGAATTTCTACAAACTTATAATAAATGCACCTGGTTACGTACATGGAGTATGAAAGTACAATAACTTTGTAAATAACATTTTGCTACGTAAAATCCAAACTATTCACTCCCCACCATCCCCACCATTAATAAGTGGTACGGAGCCCTTCGTCCGAGAGCCCGGCTCGTACTTAACCGTCTTTTTTAAATATGATCTGCCACTTATAAATGTTGAGGTTACGAGAGATGTATGCCAGGATCGTAGCAGGTGGAGGTCTTTGGTCTCTGCCTACCCCTCTTCCGGGAAATAGGCGTGAGCATATGTATGTATGTAAGGTCTGCCACTTTTCGAGGGTTCAATGCCAGCAATTAGCCCTGATGCATTTTTCTGATGTTTGAAAACTTTATTTCTATGAGTAGAATTGCCAATGCAAATAATATCGTAGCTTAGGTATGCTGCAATAGCTCTGTGGACGCAATTAGTGTGAGTCTCCTTGCTGGGTATACAATAGTACATTGTTGCCCAGGTATAGAAAGTAAGCAAGAGATGGACGAGTCAGTTCTAGCTTATTTATTTAGCTAGTAGTAGCTTATTTATGCAAAATCATTGACCGAGCGACCGAAGCGTCCAGTTTCGAGTTTGGTCAAAAATGCCTTCGTTCGTCTGTCTGTTCTCGCCTCTGGTCGATTTTGACGAAAATTGGCACACAAGTTACTTGTTTTTTTTTTTTTAAAGATCGCGCATTTTGAAATGTTGGGAAATAGGGAGGAAAAAGGGGGAATTTCAATCAAATTTAAGAGACACCCTAAGTACTTCATTCTGCACAAGATGTTGCAAAAAAAATTCAAAAGAGAGGAGTGGTGGGCGGAAAGGGAGGGGAAATAGAAGCAAAGACAACTGTTCTCACAGAAGCAATAGTTAGTTTACTGGGCTGCTGGGTAATTAAAGTCTGGCCGCTGACAGAATGCGATCCTGAAAGCTCAAAACCATAATGCATCTGCAATGAAAAATATTTTATCTACACACGTGTCATAAAACCTCTTTACTGTGTCCAAAAACCACACGTTACGACCAGCATAGATAAACTTCTTGGTAAAAACTCATTTCTTATCTGAATACTGATACATTATGACCATAATGTACTAAAATTTGTCAAATTATGACATCAAATTTCGAACGCCGACGCCCACCTGCGTGCCGCTCTATGCGTGATATGTGTGTAGATAAACTAGTGTATGTAACTGTACATAATTTGGCATTAAAACTCTCGAGTGATATTATGAGTTTAATAAACCCACTCTCGAGTTTTAATGCCCTCCATTATGTAGCAGTCACTTAAACTACTATCTTATTATGTACGCATTAAGGAAATGTCATGATCGCATATTAAAAACGGCCGAAGTGACGGCTTCATTTATTTAGATTTAAACTGTTTTAGTTGGGACGCTTCTGGAAATGGGAAGTGTAGGAAAGTCAATATATTAAATAATAAAATAGAAATAAATGTAGTAATTCTGCAATTGTAGACTCAACGCAACATACAACAAAATAGACAAACAAACTAAAATAAGTGAAACACACAATAAGTAAACACAACAAACAGCAAACAGATTAAAACATACAACATAGAGATGAAACAGAGAACTAGCAAGCACGACACATTAGTATGATGAAAATTCACAGCCTTAGTGACGAGGTATGAGCTGTTTGAGGATTTGTGACAACAGATGGGGAATTGGTATAACCTGTTCAATAAAACTGCGGGATTTATTACGTTCATAGACTCGGTACGCGTCGGAATCCAGAGAGAGCGGGCAGTCCTACAGACTGATTCACCACGTTTTATGAGAATTTGAGCTGGCTCGTTGGAAAAAAGTCAAGCTGAAACACTTGTCATTGTGGAAATTAAGTCAATCATAATAGCTGAAGTCCTACATCACACACCCAGCATTACACAAATATGTGATATCAGAAGCGTTATGATTTATTTTAGAATTATGTATCTCCATTCTCTGTTGACATATTTACGTTTCAGCACACAGTGTTGGCCGATAAGATTTTCATCTAGGCAGCATCTTGTAGCAAGCGAGATCGTACTGGAGGCTAACGATCCGTAGCAGCTCGTAGCGCTTTCGTAGCACATCCGTAGCGCTCGGGCCTACGAAAGTACCTGCCTACGAGAGTATTCGTATGGCTCAGTGCGACTCTGTAAATTGTAGTGAAACCAAATAGAAGATGTTTAAGTTTTAAAGTGAAGTCAATCTACACAAATTGGCACACATTAAACTAGACTAGTTAAAATTAAGTTTTAAAAACAAATATTGATTAATTTTGGAGCCTTCCGAATACCGATTAAAGCTAAGCAACTAAGATGACGTCATGATGACGTTTAGTTGTCTAGTTGGCTGTTAATTTTAGTTTGTGTCACCTTCCAAATCGCAACCAATATTGTACATTTATACCGATTCATACACAGACCTAAAATGTAAACATCAATTCTGTGGATTCACCTTTATGTGGGTAGAACACGTTGCAAGTTTTGATATCCGATCAAGCACGCTACTAGTTGTAAGCACGCCAGCTCGCGCCATTCCTTACGAACACCTGCCTCAGATCCCGCTTGCATCTAGATCCACGTGAAGCGTTTGATCTCCAGAAGCTGCAGCTCAAAAATCGATTAAATCCAAAAGCATCGTTGAGGTCTCGAGGCGGAGGGTCCTCGTCAAGAGTTTTGGAGTATGTTGGAGGACGGGAGCGGCGCATGCGCGGTGCGGGCGGCTCTGACGTCAAGCGTCGTGCCCCGGGCGCCAGTACTCGCCGCGACAGCGCGCCCGGCAGCGCGCGATTTACGCCCTAATTTTCCAAACAATCACGAGACCTCGCTGCTATTTCTCTGTAAACACGTAAGCAACGCCTCCGCCCTCACAGCATGCGAGCGCAAGGTCTTCGAGCATTGTAGCACCCCTCGCCGTTCGACAGCTAATCTCTCGGACATAGACAACCATAGACACCCCGAAAGCCTGTATCATCATTAGAGCTAGCCGTAGATAGTCACCATCGCCATTGATGCTTGTGGTATTTTGCGGTTTTATACTCTACAAACAAATGCAGGTACTCCAACATTTTGACTTATGCTATGCTTACTTAGGTTAGGGGCGTGTGGTTGTTTTGATGTACATTTGTTTATTTTTATTTGTTCTTGTGCTGTGAAACCTCTCTAGAGTGGCGATGATCCTGCGAAGGATCTTCAAAAAATAAGAGTTGATGCTTAATGTGATTTACGTGCTAACGTCGTCGCAAAACAACACTTTTCTACTTTTGGGCTCTATTGCACGGAGATAAGGTTGAAAAACGGAACCCAGAAACTGACTACACTGTTGATAATTATCACTGAGCTTTTTCTGTTGTTCTAGTTTTGGTAGCGTTTATTCTCTAACTTATCGTTAACATACCGTTTGGAAGTTTATAGGGAACAGTAATTTATGTCACCTAATTTTGTTTGTCACTAAACTGCGATACCTTTATTATTATATCTGTTCCTAAGAAATATTGGTCACCAAATTATTCGAAACGATCATGCATAAATATGGATAATCAAATAATTGCAATATTGATACTAAATAATAGTTTGATTACTTTTTTGCTATTGCCTGAATAATAAGTTTGTCCCCAAAAAAATATCATCGAACATCAAAATTATAGATCAGTCATCAAAATAATAGATTGGTTGCCTAAATAGAAGATCTGCCACCAAATCTGTTATCTTTATAATATTGCATCAAATCTGCTGAATTGCATACAAAATATCATCGCGAATTGGTGGATCAGGGTAGGTGAAGGCCAAAGGCAAAGCTCTTTAGCCTTCGTGTTAGTTTGACATGCAGGAAAAAAAACTCAATCGGTGACTTTGTAATTGTTTGGTGATACACGTTAGGTGACGGATCTACTACATAGGTTACCAATCTAATAATTTGATGACCAATATTATTTCTCGGTGATTTTAAAATTAATTTCAGATGACTATCTTGATAATAGAGAAACCAAAATGATTAATTAGCTAATCAAAATGGCATTCATTAGGCGATCAATATAATCATATCCGTTTATAATTGATACCTTTACATTTGCAAGAGTTCTGTGAGGCGATGTACTACCAGCCTGTCACAGTTGGAGACTCATTTTCGTCATCTATCTAGTCTTTAAATTAGCTTAACTAAAGCCCCTATCCCGTATTGTGGCCATCATTTCGCTCCTTTCGTTTTTAGATTTACCTAAAACGCTAAAAAGGTCAGTAAAGCCTATAATCCAGTCAAGGGATACGCCTAAGGAGGGTGTAAAGTACTTGAGCAGGCGAGCTCGGGCACCCAAGCGATTCCTTCAGAAACTTGTTCAGGGAGCTCAGAGAGTGATCATACTAAGAATCCGGACGTCTAGGTGTAGGGCCGGGGGTGGGGGCATGGGAAAAAAAATATCCCTTTTGTATTTTTCGCTTAAATCTAAAAAACCGGCCAAGTGCGTGTCGGACATCGCACGTTCAGGGTTCCGCTCCTAATGTAGAAACTAAGCTTAAAAAAAGGTCAAGTGTTAGCCGGACTCGCGCACGAAGGGTTCCGTACCACCGTACAATGGTAGGGATGGTGTGGAGTGAATCATTTGGACTTTACATTGCAAAATGTTGTTTGCAAAGTAATTCGAGCGGCTGTTAATTTCTGTATCAAAGATAAAAATTAAAAAAAAGTATATAAAGAGCCCTTTCCAGCAATATCCTACAAGAATTATTACGAACGAATTATTATTCGTTCGTTTTGCCCCTCCACTTTATTGTATGCAATTTTTATTTCATAAGTTGCGGTTATCAGGGGAAGCATTTTTGCACAAGATTTCAAGACTCTATCAAGTCCGTTTATTACAGGCACTTTTCTCAGGAACTATAATAGTTATAGTTATACTATAACGGACAACGGACGGACACGCGACTGATCCTATAAAGGTTAATTTTTTACCTTTTGAGGTAAGAATCCCTAAAAATGAGGGAAATTCAAAGAAAAATCTGATTTATCAATATATAGGTATTTTTAGTAAAATATACGTAATACCAAACATTATCACTAAAATTGAGGTCAAAGGTCAAACAAAAAATAGTAGTTAAACAATTCTTCGATACGAAATTTTATAAAAAAACTGACTTTAATAGCTTCACATTCCTTTGGTTTTCAATATTTTTTGCATAAATAATACGATAGTAGTTAACTCAGCGAGTTCTAAATAACTATACCGCACTTAATGGGGTATATCAAAATATTTTTTTTAGCGCCCTTTAGCTGTTTTGGAGCCCACCCTTCTGTCACTTCTGAAAAAAACTAACATACAATGAAGGAAAATTTTATGTTGTCACAAATACCCACATTAGAATATTCAGTACTCTAGGTGACTTCTGTCAAAAAAGGTTCTTTTTAGGTTCTATGCGTCTCAGCAGGTTAAAACCATTTAAAAATATTTTTGACAACTTCTTTGGTTTTAGGTTTACAAAATGTGAAAATTTTAAGATTGCAGCTTTAACCGTTTGGCTATAAATCCTGTGTGGCGGACGAGGGGCGGCCGGACGGGTACATAAGTGAGATAGCAATAGGGCTCTGTTTGGACCCTTCGTGAACGGAACCCTAAAAGAGAAAAAAAAAAGTAGAAAGCTCATAAAACTCTGTACAATTTTAACTGTGTATACTTTTTTTAATTCTTAACCCATTTTCGAGTAAACAAATAACAATCCACTCACAGTTCTGTCATTCTCTTGACCTCCCTATCATTTTGATGGCTTCCAGTATATCCGCCCAAGACATCGTGCTGTTGAATCCCGGCGGAGGGAAAAACAAAACAATTGCAATGTCCAACCAAAAGAGGCAGCAGCAGCATGGATTTGATCACATCCTGGAACTTATTCATATTTTCAAAGACGTCAGCATTCTCAGTATGTTTATAAATGTATTAAACAGAATATTTAACAGAGTGAATGAGATAGCGAAGGTCACTCGTGTGACCTCATTTGTTTTTATGTGTGAAGCGCCTCGGTCGGTCGCCGTCGGTTCATGGCATTGTTTACTATATCGTACATCACTAGTAGTACTTAGTTTGGTTGGACACATACAATAAAATATTATAAATGAATCTGATACTGTATGATATCGCACATACAATAAAATATTGTATATGAATCTGATACTGTATGATATCGCACATACAATAAAATATTGTATATGAATCTGATACTGTGTGTGTCATTACGATAACTGATGTATCGGGGTTGCAAAACGAAACAGCGCTATATATATGTCACCGGGAGATAGTAAACTAACGCGGTAGTTGATCAACTATCGACAGATAGTAAACCAGACCGACAGGGTTTATAATTTACGTTTCTTTTGTTCTTACATGTCAACCCAACACGAAGACTATTCGGGGGTTTCGCTGTTCTCGCCCCCTCTAGCCTTCACCTAAGCTACCACAGTGTTTGCCCTGGTATTTCGTTTACAATTCAAGTTTAAACCAGTTTAACATTTAACGGTTTTAACCGTTAGTTGATCAATTTACGCGTAAGCAGTACGCTACAGTTTACTATCTGTCGAAAGTTGACCAAATTACGAGGAAAAAACGTTAGTTTATCAACTTACGGTTTTGACTATCTTACGGTGACATATATACAACAACAATATTATATATTGATACATGTTATGATAAATGAAATTTTAACAACATACACAAGTGTATTGTTTAGTTTGTTACATATATTTCAGATATTATATGACACCCACATTATAAAGTAGGTCACACTAATTTTGGGATCATGCATACGTCGTAACCATATCAACCAACCAGAAATAGCCAACCATGGTCGAATTACAACTTTCATTAAACAAATAAATATTTTAGGGCAAAACACAGCGGTAGCGTAGGTGAAGACTAAAGGGGACGAGCGCAGCGAAGCCCTCGAATAGTCTCAGAATACAAATGCTTTGGAAAAGACATGTTTTCGTGAAAATCATCGCCTTCTGCTGATTATTTTTATGCCATTTCATGTAATGATCAATCCACGGTTGGCTATTTCATGACATGATCAAATTCTACGATAAAGGTACGACACATATATGGCGATGAATTTTCATCAAGAGAGATAATAACATGTATGTACCCTAGGCCTCGTCGTGGCTGCTTGCTTTACCAACCTATCTAGTCTATCTAGTAGTAATTAGTTCTGATACATTTGTTTGGAACTCTACGAAACATTCTAAAGTTCTTTAATTTACTAGAGAGGAAGGGTCGATGTACGAATATTCTGAAACTAACATCTTCAGGAACCCCACTCTGAAATAATAAATGAGGAGTTACTCTAGTGCTCTATCTGTTAAACAAAGAGAGAATGTTTCAAGTGATAGTAAGAAAATGTTGGGTTCTACAACAAACGAGTAATCGTTAATATTTTAGAGACTAGAACGAAAATAAAACCGGATCACTTTTATGGTTGTGCTGGTATGTTGGGTACTTTACCTACCACAGGAAATACCTCCTATCGAGCTATCGAGCTGTAAAGTAAAAGTAAAAGTGAAAGTGAAAGTAAACTAATATTATATTCATTGCAAATATGACGGCGAACAAACTCCCAACGCTTTAAAGTATGTTATAATTTAACAAATCATATCAATGGTAACGAGTGAGGTTTTTAATAACGTTTAGATTTGGATGGAAAGCCTCATAAGAAACGGCTACTGTTTTATTCATGTCAGCCCAGTACCTTATTTAAATAAGCTTTTAACGCTTTTGCACCGATTTAATATTCATACCTTTTTAATTAAGCATTGGCTTACGTCTCTTCCACTTGTTTTTAACAAGGTGGTTTAAATGGCTGTGTGGGAATAGTATATGTATTTGGTCCAAATTTATTTGATCCATATTTCGGACAAGTATTCCGTATTTTATATAATTATATCTATATTTTTATTATTTTATTTTTATTGTTTTTAACAAAAAAGGTCTGTTTGTAAACAATACAAAGTTTCATTCAGATAAAATAAAATATGTACCATAGAATTATTTTTATCTGTTATCTAATCATGCTCCAATTACATCTACATTATATTATTTTGTTACGCAGCTACCTAGTTATACAGTTATTGTTGTTTCACTATCTAATATCGATCGGGGGACCTACAATCCCCAAGATACAGCTTCTTAGCCTAGTTTAGGTGTGAGAAGTTCAAAATATACTAATGTTACCGTGTACAACAACTTCACTGTATTTTATGCACAATCAGAACATTGTGTGTAGATTGTAATAACCTTTTATCTCATCTTATAACTAAGCATTAGTTAGATAAAAGGTCATATTACAAGTTATCTTAAACGAAGGCGACTCAAGAGAGTACGTAGGCATTATAAGTAGCTATTGGCTTTAACTTTGAGTATTGCCAAACCGGAAACAAGACCATTCTCAAAACTTTTTTTCAACCTTCTGTCGTAAAATAGTAGTGTAAGTTTGAAGCGTCTGTCTGCCTGTGTGTCCGTGGCACTCTCACGCTCAAACGGGTGGACGGGTTTAAATGCGTTTTTTTAATTGTTAGTAGATTTCACTGCGATTGTTCTTCGATATACTTATTTAATAAAATCCGTTCAGTGGTTCAAAAGTTTTCATATCTTAGTCACACTTAGTACGTCGTATTTGTCGGGTCTCGCCTTCTTGCCTGTACGTAAGCAGTTTTGTTAGAGGTGATAAAAGATGAAGCATTTCAAAATTACTAGATATTCATTTCCATCTAGAAATCTATGTTGCAAACTCATTACCTGATAGAACTCTGCCGTCTGGAAAATAGAAATATTATAGAAACCTTTATCAATGATTTATGTAACTCTTTGCTGGAGTTTATAATATGACCTTTTATCTGTGGGAGTTTCTTCACCCTTCTGCTCCCACAATAGTCTAATGAAGAGAAGAGGCATAAAATGACATTTGCTAAGTATATGTAAATATCTACAGTACAAAAAAGTGATCAGAGACAGAAATAACCAGCAAATAGTGACTTACTTAGTGGGAGAAAATTGTTTCAATAGAGCGATTACTTGAAAATACACGGTGTAAGAGAAAGGTGTAGTCATATTTAGGCGGGTTGTTATGGGCATCATTCTGAACAAATTTCACTATGTAACTGATCTGATCAGAGCAACCATAATTTTCACTTCTCCAAACAAAACAGCTAAAGCAGTAACTCGTATTAGTATATCGTAACACATTGTATGAGAGGTTGGACTTCGTAGCACGCATGTTAGCACTTTCGTAGCACTTGCGTAGCCTTTCCTTGTTGAGACGACCTTTTTTCATAGTAGTACCTTGATCCATTGTCTGTCATGCTGTATTTCTAATCAGAGGCGTCATAAATAAGCTAACTGAAATAAAAAACATGTTTCAAAATAGAACCCATTTCAAGCTGTTAGTTAAGTTCTTTAGATAGTTAGAATTTACGCCTTCAGATTTTCATCGATTTAAATATTTTTTCCGGATCAAATATGTTTCAAATAATTAGCTTAGTATCAATAATATCACGTAAATATATCATTCTTATTTCCTAAATAAGTGAATATATATCCTTCTAAAGGAATACCTTTCTGCCTTAGTTTCCTTACAATCTTTCCTCTCTCAAGAGCACTCACGTTTTAGCATGCATTTCGCTAAGTATAATTACTTTAACGTCCAAAGCCCATTAAGTAGGCAGCATTATTATGTAGTTTGAGGCGTGTGCTCGATAATGGTCCAAGTTAATAGCGGTTCCGTGTACCACAGAGCTCATTATAGCTCCTCGCCACAGGAGAACTTTCCTTTACCGCCCATACTTTAATACACTTACAAGGATCTATTGGCAGTTAGCGAAAAGTGAGAGTAATGTGCCAAGCAGTAAACAATATTTCTATGATTGGAACTTAGATAGTACAGAGAAGCCCATATCAAATCTTCGTCGTGCCAATAGATCTTTGTCAGTTTCTTTAGATGCTTTTAGCTCTAGCTGGTACTTAGGTATCATATGGTAGAAAAATGAGTGAATTCCCATTCATGTCGATAAACTGAAGCATGTTAATTAAAGTCAGTTTATGGTTACAGCAACTTAGGCTATGTGTGATAAAAGAATGTTCAAGAAATAGTCGCGAGATCTCTATAATGATATCCTAAAACTATATGCGTATTTTCTTAGTTTGCGCTACAATTACCTTATCAACTCGGTGCCAAATAACAAGACTTACAACTATATAACCCAATCAACCCAACACGGTGCAACTTGTATCAAAACTTCATGTAACGAAACCAAATAAACAAGTAAAAGTGATCAAAATCTCTTTGCAAAGAATAAAGAAGCAACAGTTATTACTTATATATTTAAAATCCAAATATTCACCTTAAAAAAAAACAAGTGTTATTGTTCTGAATTCAAATTTCATTAGAATTGAATCTAGTTCACGTTTATAGAAATAAAATACGATGTTATAACAACAAACAAGTGACTGTCACCAGTATTCGTTATCTACAAAGTGAAAGAAGCACCCAAAAGATGCAGCGGCAATCGGTGATGGTCTAGCTCGGGCGGCGCTGGCTTGCTTGGGCGGGCGGCTGGCGTTCGAGTGAGGGCGGGAAGAGCTGGGCGGGGGCAGCTCGCGGCGCGCCGGCTGTGATGCGATGGGGCAGGACTGGTGCTTCCGGCGGAAACGGAAGCGCGGCACGAGACACCAGGACCACACCCGTCCGCATCACACTCGGTAGGTGAACAAGTGGAATTGTTGATAGACTTTGCCAATTTTCGGCCGTTGCAGGTTTGGTTGGTTACCGCAGTATGAAGTCCATTTAAGAAAATATTTATGATGGTTACTTAGGATTCTCTATTTTTATGGCAAAAAATATAATGATCACCAAATTATTTTTTTCCTACCCAAAATGGATAAATGGACACCAAAAGTTGCGAAAAATATCAGGGCAAAATACTGCGGTAGCTTAGGTGAAAGGTAAAGGGGGTGAGCGAAGCGAAGCGTTGAACATGTAAGAACAACAAAAAATACATAAAACATAAACTTAAGTACACAAATCATAAAAAGAAGTTTGGTGATTATTTATCCAAACACAATTTGGTGGACATTTATCCATTCTGGCAGCCTTTTCGAATTTATTGGTAGTAAAATAGGCGTATTTGGTAATCGTTTAAACATAAGCCATTTTTTATTATCCTATCCTATTATTATCGTAAATTTTCACGCTGTATTTATCGTCATCACTTAGAATGTTAGCTGTGAAGCATTAGGTCTGACCGGTTTTATGTTGTCAATACCCCAAAACTACAAGTACAGCAAGCTTAACAAGTTTTGACTGTTTAATTATTCAACTTTATGTCAATATTTTATTAACGTATTAAGTAATTCATATAACATAAGCACTCGTAGCAAATTTTATGAAAAGTAATTTAACGCTCATTCAAACCTTATTATCAAAATCTTTATTCGAATAAGTCAATAAAACTTAGGATAGAAATGTCGAAAGCGTTTTTATCAGTAAATGGATGAACTGATTTGAAACGATAGAGACCACTGCGAACTTCTTTTATACCAAATCTTTTTGTGTAATCGGATAAGCGGAAATCCTCCTTTGAACTGTTATCAAATGACTAGCCGCGTCTGCCCTGCGTATTGATATAATCCTTTGGATATTTCTTTAGCAAAAGTACGAAAATATATTGTATGACGTCACTGTTGCCTGTTTTTTCCCTTGTTTTTTACGTATTTGAGCCAACATAGTTAGGTAGCAGACGAATTCCCATATTGCAACCCAAAGGTCCCCTAGGGTAGTTCTGCCTTAAACGGTACTGGCTATCGATTTCCTGTATTGTATATAAAATATTCTAACATTTCCTTAATATTTCCTTTACTAAAAAACAATGTTAATATACTTAAGTCTAAACTGATTAATCAGTCAGTAATCATTTTTATTTTCCTTTTTTAAACTTCATTGGCAGTTATTTACCCCATATCATCAGCATCGTGATTGTGAACATAGGAAAACCGCTACGTGTCTTCTCAACATTAGATCCAATATCCGTTCAAGTCCTCTAGTCTAGTACTATTGATACATGCATGATTAATTGTCATTGGCGAGCCTTCTAATTAACTGCGAGCTAATACTATCAGGTTCAATCTGACGGACAGTTCACTCGAGTAGATCGATCATTATTTTATTAATTCAATCGGCTTTTCAAGTGCTTTTTGTGTTATGTGTGTGTGTGTGACGACCTCTGTGGTGTAACTGTCGAGGCTCTGCTTCCAAAACGAGAGGTTCCGGGTTAGAATCCCGACTGGGGAGGACGAAGTAAAAATCCCCAGGTTTAGGATGTTTACATGTTTGTGACGTCGCTGTTTCTGGTTCCCACGTCTCAGGGTTTCCTAGTGTGGGGCCAGAAGCAATGTAATCTAGTTGTGTGCTTTATATTTAAACAACATAACATACAACGTCACCGCTTTTCCAATGCGGGTTGGTAGAGCTACAATTGTGCCCATATCTCTGACTATCACAAGGAGCTGGGGTGGCTTCCGATCCATCTTCGCCGTGATATTTTACGAAAACCCCGCTACCCCACATATCTTCGTGAACGTTTTGAGTTTGTTTTCCCTATGGATAGTAATCTGAGTTCTCACACGGCGTCTCTCCTTTTAATACCTCGGCGTAACACTGCCGCTTACGAACACTCCTCTAGGTTAAGGGCAATCAGACTGCGGAACGCACTTCCCTGCGCTATTAGGGATAGTCCCTCAATTTCCCCTTTAAGGAAAAGATTGAAAGTGCATTTCCTTTCTCTTCTGAAATAGGTATTGTACCATATAAAGGTAGGTGTATATGTATGATATATTATAGTTTATTTATGAGTTTTGTATTTTGTATAGTTAATGTATATATTTTATTTACTTGTGGCTCTGTGAGTTGTAGACCTCGCGAGTGATACAGGAAATTTGCGTCTTTTCAAATTATTTTCCACCCCCTCACATCCCCGACCCCTTGAAGTTTATCGAAAACAAGTGAAGTGATTATAAATATAAATTATTCCGACTATATTTTCTTTCAATACCACTTACAAACTAATGAATGCACCTGGTTACGTAAATGGAGTATGAAAGAAGCCGCACCAATAACTTTGTAAACTACATTTTGTTATCTTAAATCCAATCTATTAACGTTTCACTAAAATGTTATAGCTTATGTCATATTCACAATCTTAACAAATCCAATTACACCTCATTTGTTAAAATCTATCTAGCCGTTTGGGCTGTAGCGGTTTTTGTAGAAGTTTCAAACCCATATCTCCGCCATTTTGTAGTATTTTCAAAATCGAATCGACAAAAAAACTATTTAATATAGAAACTACCCACAATAACTCGCGAGAATTTTCGCCCAATCCTGAATGGATACGCTTCGATCGCTCGGTCAATTTGGTATTTTATTCATATTTTGAAAGTAATTTTCTTACATTAAATAAAAACAACAGTTTTATTGCGCACTAGGACTGTCCTGTTCCATAAACTCCCCTGACCTGTCCAGGTTTGCTGGAAGAAATCTCTCTTTAGATATAACCTCGCCTTTGCTTTTAACATTTCTTGTAATTGTCTGTACCTATTTTCATTGCAATAAAGAATATTAATATGCATTAAAATACGTAGCTGCCTGACTCCGTAATTTTCGCCCAAGCTTATAACTTATAAGAATAGTTTTGTATAGAATTTACATAGTTGGCCAAATGTAAGCATTTTTCTTCTCAGTTATGTTTCTAACATCATGCAAGTTTGCATGTAAAGACGTTTTTTATTTCCCAAGCAAGCGTTTCTCTCTACGTAAGTGTTTTTGTACTATTTATTTGACGTTACTAGAATAAGTACTTATTTAACAACAATATTTTGTGTAAGTTAAAATAAGGCTTGCAAACTGTTCATAAACACTTTTAATACACACATACACTCTTTAAATAAAAAAGGTTTTTCACGATTACAAAAGTTTTCGTTCAAACGAAAAGGGTCCAACAAATATATTTCAAGTCTTTTACTATCCAGGAATGGAATCGGTTTAGTTTTCACAAAAATAGAGAAAGGAATAAGGTCCAAGCTAACTTCAATCGTTGTCGCAGTCACAGGTTATCCAACTAATATTATAAATGTCAAAGTAGCGTATGTTTAGATTTTTGTATATGTGTGTGTTTGTGCCTCAATCACGCTAAAACCGCTGAATGGATTTGAATTAAATTTGGCACAGATAGAGTTTCTGAGCTAGATTAACATATAGTATTTTTATCGGACTGCACCAGAAAGAGGGTAACGTTATCTCGGTAAATGATAATTCCTAGGAACGCGTAGATGAAGTTGCGAGCATCAGCTATTAGTTGCCATAAATTATGCTGTACTAAATTTTACAAGAGTTTCTACGCAAAGAAGCAGGAAGGTTATAACTGAATAGTTGCGTATAAAAACGATGCTAATGAGAGAGTAAACAAATCACAACCCATGTTTAAACGAGCGAGACATTAGGACACAGCACAGCAAGCAAAGGAGCAAACAGCCTTACGGTAATACGAATACGCCTATACTAATACGAATATTTACTTCCTACTTTGCAACCTCTTTCTCAACCCGATAGTATTTAGGTACCTAGTTAACTGAGCGCTTATTCATAGTCATCTAAACGCCGCTGTTTAGACGATAATTGCATTTGCGGATGAAGGCCGACACTCCACAGATTATAGTGCAATTACCCACTTGTCCGGGCTGTCGTTGGTTGTGAAGCTGCTGCGATTACACCGAGAATGATAGCAGTTCTCCGCGTCAGCTCACCTATGATTACAATAACAAGTTTTTTTTTGTGTAGCCTGGCACACTGCTGGCAAAGACCTCTCGCTTGGGAATCACAGCCTAAACCACAACACCACAAAGGTCGAAATATTTGAGGGGTATTATTTAATGCAGTTACCATAAAAACACCCGCAGTACGGTGGATGGCAGCTAACCAAAAATTGCGCTTGACTCGCGTAAAGACCCCTTCCATACAGTAAGCTCTAGCTTCCGTCCGGTTTCGGAAAAATCTGCACGTGTAAAATCCCAATGTAGTTTTTTCAACTGGCAACACTGCCGGGAATAGCCAATGAAACTAGCTTCCGGTTGATATCTCACACTTGATTGGTCGAGAGAAAAGTTCATTATAAAAAAATATATTTTAGCGAGTATTTTCGTTGGCGCCATGACGGCTCTACCCAGTATAGTTACATATTTCCTTTAAAATATCAGTTTCGTCTTCAAAATTACTTAATTGTTGTGAATGAATAGGTCAACGTCAAATTTTAATCAATACTTATCAAGCAACTTTTATATTGTAATACAAGCTACGGTTAATATAACTCAGCATCATGATAATTCTAGAGCAAATACATTTGTAGTAAGACTATTCTTTGCCAGCTCCTAATAACTGTATCAACAGCATCTATTAAATAATTTCTACGACTCTAATTTCATATTGTAACCTCTTTTTTGTAATTGATGACTGAATATATTGTCCTAGATTTTTATTATTATTTCTAAATTGCCCTAGCTCCGGCTCATAAATAAATAATCTTTAGTCTACCTACAATACTGCCTAGAAAGAGGGATGCTCTGATTAGGATGTTCTATTCAATTCGACCTAAAATCGTCAAAAATCGACAAAAAACGTGCTAATTTTCATGAAAAAATAATTTGAATAATTAATTCAGTAATTGAATAAATAAATTCAATACCTAATTTTGATGTTATAATTTGATTTTATAGCCGGACTGATATTGAAGCTCTAAAATGTATAGTTACAATTTTTTCTGCTGAGTTTAAAATTTTGATGCTAATTATTTATCGGTAGCACTGTCTTGTACTATTTTGTTAGTGAATTGGCGCTGCTGGCTGTTTTATATTCTGTTGCGGCAGGAAAAATGACGAAATTATGTAATAGAAGCTGTTCCATTAACTCGTTGCTTACATACTAAAACCGGTCAAGTGCGAGTCGGACTCGCGCATGAAGGGTTCCGTACCAGCGTACGGAACCCTGTAGGGATGGTGTTGAGTGAATAGTATTGATTTTACATAGCAAAATGTTGTTTACAAAGTTATTGTTGTGGCTACTTTCATACTCCATGTACGTAACGAGGTGCATTTAATCTTTGGCTTATTCTTCTTCTTCGTTCTATATTATTTATTTTTTTCATAATTTTAGACTGCCTTGTTGGAGATAAGGGAGGGAGTGGTAGTTTTTTGCACTTTTTTGATCATAACTTTTAATGTTATCAAAACTTAAATAATAAATATATATTTCTGAAAAGTTTATAAAGAGTACTTTTCAACGATAACCTTCATGACTTACTGCGGTGTTTTTTTTTTCATTTTGTCATTTGAACGCCTCCACTTTTTTGTAGGCACAATTTTTTTCATATGAGACTCAAGACTCTATCTCTTATAGTTCCTGTACAGTAAATGCCTGTGACAGACGGACAGACCGACGGACTTACACGCGAGTGATCCTATAAGGGATCCTTTTTTACCTTTTAAGGTACGGAACCATATAAAGACGCTAGGCACAGGTGCATAAAAATTGTTTAATGTTGCACTTATAATATACCATGTATTAATTGGGATTCAACGATTTGCTTCATTATAAACTAATTAGTCTACAGAGAGCTTTTTTTTATAATTCTACTAAAAATCAAGATCAATATCCATTTCAGCCCGATGTGACTTCTCAAAAACCGAGGGCAGTTGGGACGGATCGCGATTTTGAACCCTATGGTAATACAATTTAAAACCTATAACGGAAAAGTGGCGTCAGCTAACGCTGTTCGTAACTGAGGGGTTAAGAAAGCGAATAGAAATTTCAACACTACACATAGCTTTTCCCTGCTTGCTCTACTTTTTATGTCTAAACATGGTTTTCTGGAAGAAATCTCTTGTTAGAGATCACCTGGCCTTTGTACAGTTTTATGATATAAATTATTAATCACATTGAATTACGCTAGTTAATCATCATGATCGGAGCTCAATTATACTAGATACGAGTAGATACAGCAGTAAACTATTCCACAGGTTTAGTCGCCACAGCAGTGATTGTTTTGTGACCGCAGCCGCCTCCGTGCTCAACTCACTTACTTTGTGTATTTACTGAGTTTCTACGCTTTAAAGACGTGTTAAAGAGGCATATGAAGCGCTGCGACATAGACCCGGACACCTGGGAAGATCGTGCAAACCAGCGACCAGAATGGAGGCATCTCGCACAAAAGAAGATTTTTGAATTCGAAGCACGGCGTCGCGCTGACCTGGACAAGAAGCGAGATGAAGCCACGGCTCGAACACCTGCAGCCATTAACTATAATTATGAGAACGGCACACTTAAATGTGCAACCTGTGGAAAAACGTTTAAGGCCAAGATTGGCTACGTCAGCCACATTCGGGCACACCAGCGACGCCCGCTTTAGGTCTTTGGCAGTCGCCGTAGCCGTATCGGCTTGGAGGACATCATCATTTACTGAGTAAATGTTACAATAGATTATGAACACGCCACCTGTTGATCAGTGCTGGGGAGTAGAGGTACACTCTACTCATCAGTGCTGGGGAGTAGAGGTACACTCTACTCATCACCATTCACCTGTGTCAAATAAGTGGGCGATAGTTCAAGCTATTTTTGTCAGCCAAGGGTTGCATCCATCTTTATAGACAATGTTCTTGGAATATTGCTGCTAAATTTAGAAGAGTGGGTTTTGTAATGCTAGTTTTATTCGGTTTAATCTAACATTACCCTTGTTCCTTGTTTCATATGTATGATCGTATGATTTTTTCGACTTAAGACTTTTGAATAGCAGAAAAAATAACAAACAAAAAATACAAAAAAATTGACAAAAAAAACGTTTACCTCACAGTGGTGGAGACTCACGCTAGGAGGCGATCTAGAAAAATGGTCTGTATTACCAGCGACCAAAATTCTTATTAATTATTTTGTAGCAAAAAGAAGCGGTTACTTGGCTGTCAGTAGAACGGCGGTTTTCGAGCAACACATCTGAGATTCTTGTTTCTCAAGTATGAATGAATCAGATTTTCTGAAAGTTCGATAATACTTAATAAAATAAGACACCAGTCTAGATAGTATGATTGATTGATGACAGAAAACTTTAGGAAATATAAGTCAGCCTTCTGTTGTCATAATAATATAAAACCAATCACAGGCGATGAGGTTCGTTGCTCCCTTCGCTTAATGAAGTTCAACAAGAGTCCGGGCCACCCACGACGACATATCAGCAGAAGTGCTGAATATATATACATAGTCAGGTCATAAGTTCTGTCACATGTGCAATATGAAATAATTTAGACATGTTTATTATTTATGTAAACATTTATATAGCAAAATGAACTGAATAAAACATAGATTCTTATGGTAATAAAGTTTATTCAAAATGACCCCCGCGATTTTGAATACAGGCCTTTATTCTGCGCGGCCAGTCGTCTATCGCAGCACGAACGAGGTCCATGTCAATATCGGCAGCTGCCTTAATCAAGGATGCCTTGAGTGACTCCAAATCAGGATGAGGCTTTGAGCAGGCCTTTTCCTCCAAGTGTTGCCATATCTTGTAATCTAACGGACTCAAATCTGGACTGGAGGAGGGCCAGTCTTCGTGCCGGATGAAGTCGATTTCACGCGCCGCCAGCCAGTCTTGTGTGCTTTTCGCTCTATGAGCTGGCGCAGAATCTTGTTGGAATACCCAGTGCCTGTTATTAAACATGGTATGAGAAACAGGTTCCACAAGGTTCTTGAGGACTGTATTTTGATACACAACTGCATTCGTTTTTACGCCTTTCTCACAAAAATGTACCTCAGTTAAGAAGAGACTCCCAACCAAACCATGAGCGAGGATGGAAAATGACCTCGTTGGACACGCGGAATACGGTTGCTCGCTTCTTCACTGCTGTGTGCGTACACCTTATCATTTTGTTTGTTGTAGCTCTCTTCCACGGTGAAAATTTTTTCATCCGAAAAAATAATTTCCCGATGTTTTTTTCCCGCGTACCGCTTCAACAAAGCGCGGCATCTCTTCAGTCTCAGGTCCATTAAACGAGCGTCCAAACGATGTCCTGTTTTTCTTCGATATGCCCTAAGCCCTAAGTCTTTATTTAAAACCCTTTTCATCGTGGTCCTGCTTAACCCCATCTGAAGGGCCAACAGTTTCTGCTTACGTATGGGATTTCTTTGAATTCGCGCCTTCACAGCTTTTATCACTGCTGGAGTCCTAACAGAGCGAGGGCGACCACTTCTTGACCTGTCTTCTACACTAAGAGTCTTCATTGTATCGTTTTATGGTACGATAAACGAATCTTTTGGTTATATTCAAATTTTTCAGTAAGTCGAAAATCTGAATTGGCACGTAACCGCAACGATGCAACGCAATAACTGCGACACGGTCTTCTTTAAGTGTCCACTCCATATTTAAAAATGAGGAAAATTCTAAAAAGTACACATTTTTATTTTCATGAAAAATACGAATTCAATAAACTTTTTTGTGGCCAGCGTTCTAAATTCAAAAGTTTTTATTGTGTGACAGAACTTATGACCTGACTGTGTATATATATTGGACAATGACATTACCCATCAATGTGAACAACTTTTCCCAAGTAACATATAGTCGCAAATGAAAAAAAAACTCGTCCCTCAGTAAGTTGACCCGATCAGCTGAATACAAGTTACTATTCATTCATTATAGAGTTACGCTCTTGTCGGAGGAGTTCCTTCCATATACTCCTTCACACTGTACTCTCCTTGACGTCCTGATATATATATATGTTTTTTGGACAATGACATTACCCATCAATATGAACAACTTTTCCCAAGAAACATATAGTCGCAAATGAAAAAAAAACTCGTCCCTCAGTAAGTTGACCCGATCAACTGAATACAAGTTACTATTCATTCATTATTTAAGATTTACGCTCTTGTCGGTGGAGTTCCTTCCAAATACTCCTTCACACTGCACTCTCCTTGACGTCCTGATATATGACAAGTTACTATAGGAGACCCAATCATTTTTTTTTTTTGCGACTATATATATTTCTTGGGTACTTATGGGTACTATCATTCCCCAAAATATAATCAGCTAATTAAATGTCACCTTGTATAATGATTTATAAATAATTATACCAAACTTGACATAGCGTAGCCGCTGGAAATGTATAGATTAAAGAAATGTATATATAATAGAAATTGAAAGGTTCTTATGAGAGCGAGCCAATAGATTTCCCGCTATATAACAAAAAGTATCACAAAAATAAATTAAACTTTGGGCTTTAACCGGCTAAGCCTTAATTAAAATAAATATTATGATAATAATAAATGTAGCCCATTATATGAGTGAGTTTAAGCCATACTTTACCACGCTGGCTCAGTGTGGTTGGTGGAGGAGTCTTACGACCACTACCACGTAGTGATAGTAGCCAGTTAAAATTAATTTTTATTAAATGTTAATTATAAAATTAAAAGAATAACCAAGGCCGTCAGTAGCTGCTAGGAAAAGTTGTCACGTTACAGATGTTAATAGAAATAACCCGCTGTAACGGAGGCTAAATAGACTTAGAGGATGATAGAAATTTAGACATTAGGTCCTAAAAGTCAAGAAATGAAAGAAAGAAAGTATTAGGAGGGTGAGCTCTTTTACTTTACATTATTTTCATAAGACTATTTACAACCTGACACTATGTACAACCTCACAATATCTTGGCTCTGGGAGAATCCCCCGGGCGTCGTAGAGTTGGGCGGACAGAACTAGTAGGCTGGGAGTGTAGCAACAGTCTCCAGATATTCTAGCAAGTTGCTAGAATATCTGAATAAGCTGGAGATGTAGCAGTTGTGGCATAGCAGTAGTCGCAGAAAAAACAGCAGGTTAGAGGTATAGCAGTGGACGCAGAACTTCAGCAGGCTGGAGACGTATCAGTTATCTCTGACGCAGAGTTCTATCAGAGATCCATTCCAAGGTTCAAATTTCAAGATTTGAATTCAAATTCTCCTAGAGGCCAGGAAACTATAACTCCAGGGACGAGAATGCTACGTACAAAAACATAAATCAGACAGAATATAGACAATGAATTCACAAAAACAATTTGCAATGAAAATAATGAAGCGAAGTAAATAAATATAAGTTCCAATAACGTAAACCCTTTCGTAAGGCTGAACTAAAAATCAAAAGAAGTACATACCCCAATGCAATCTTATTACCCTGAGCCAGAGCCTTGAGTAGAATATGAATATAGCGAGCGACACTTGGATTTCCAGTGTTTGACGAGATCCTGCAGGTACGTTTTTTAGTTTAGGCATGGAAAACCCTACAAAGTTATTAGGATATATTGATAAAATTAGTCAAAAACAATGTCCTTCATCATCTTCCCCACAAAACAACCTATCGGCACACCTGGATTATATATCGTTGCAACCTTGCAACGCCAACCGACCAAACTTCCTGATGTGCTTACATCAGGAAGTACAAAGCCTTCTACAGACTTGATGGCTTATGTATATGTGTCACAACACAGTGTAACTGTAGGCGAGCACACTAATTGCATCCACGTGCAATCCTATAGTTATTATGTTTCGCCACAAGCGCGTTAACATGGTGAGGAGACGAAGACGCTATTACTGACCAACGGCGTACCTACGTATGGGCATTGCAGTGGCCAACCAGTGAACCTCGTTTGCGCCATTATGTAACTACTGAGTAGTTTAAAGTACCTGTCATCTCAATAAACAAAAGCCAGTATGAATATTGGACCTAGTTATTCGCCTTTGCCAAATACTACTTGTTAACCAACAGATGTGTCAAATTCGAAACACTTCGAAATCGGAATATTTTACCCCGCAGTCATTTTTATGATGTAAAATTCTAATGCTTGCTCTTTTTCTTGCGTAAAATTCTAAGTGTGTTGTATTAACTATGTATCGTGCCGGAGTAGGCATTTCACCAAAAATGCTTCGTTTAAACTCTAACAATCTCAGTAAAATATTGTATTATTATCTTCTCAGATCGGGTTTGAATGAGAGAGGCGCTAATGATTCGAGTTCTTGGCATTGATCTTTTGATCTTATCTATTGTTGTGCTCAAGATAGATACTTAATACCTCGCTCCGGTGTTTGCAGGGTCAGGTGTGACCCCATCGGTCAAGTTCACACTTGATATTTCACCTTCTACGAAATTAGTACCTTAGAACTTAAGTTGCTTCAACACACCTTCAACATTTCTAATTTAATCTCAAAACGGGCTCCACATTGCCCAGGGGCATTATAAACTAGAAAACTCTTAACCCGAATCTATCACATTGAAATCAATCTTTGCCGATTCATAGCGAGCTTCATTGGGCAAGGAACTTTGCATGACCTACAAAGCGACGCACTTTTGAGGTGCAAATGAAAACGGATCTTGTTGTCGGGGGTGGAAGTGTCGCTTCCGCTCACCGAAGGAGGCGGCGAACTGTGCTGTCTCCCCGCGGGCGGCGCGCGGCGGCGGCGGCGTACGCATGCGGCTCGGCCCGCGCGACCCCGGCAAGATGGCGGCCGCAACATGGCCGCCGGGCATCGCGGGGTGCGCACAGCTCCCACAAAACGTCCACATGATTTCCCGTCGCGCTGTCTGACTCCATCCACAATTCCCCGCAGTAACTATCCATAGATGCAATTTCAACAGACTACGCTCGCGCTGGAAAATTCAGTGATAACGTTGGCCGATGCAATCGCGCGTGCAACAAGTGATATTTGTGCGTTTTGGGATCACATGAACCGACCTTATCGTGTTTGCGGAGTGATGTGATCGAGGGTCGTCCGTAAATATAGATGCCCTTTACATGTGTAGCGGCGCGGGGGAGCCGATCAGCAGTGACATCGTCGTTCCCCGCGACGCGCCGTAACGTCAACACGCCGCCGCCGCCGCCGCCGGCCGCGTCATGCATCGTCATTGCTCACCCGCGCCGTGCTCCATCCACACTCGCCCGTCCGAGCCGGCGCGCCGCACATAAACAATCTCTGCACGTTGCATAACATGCCCACAGACGATGCTCTGATTAAACTCACAAGAAAATTAACTCTGTGAACAAAGATGAAAACATTCCGAGACCTCGTCGCGTCGTAACCAACTATTTAAAATATCCGAAGACTGTTAATATTAGACGATAAGTCATCGATATGACGATAAGAAGAGTTCGGCGTGGAGAACGCGCGGCGCCTTCGCCGGAGGGCAGTCACTCTCCGCGGCGGCAGTGAGACGCGCGCATCGCGGCGTCCCGTCACGTGTCCTGCTCGGTGCAATGCGAGCACGCTTACAGTACGCGAGTGTGTGACGTGTGAATTCCGATGAGTGCGTCGGGCGGCGGTCGCGGGCCGGCCGGGTAGTGATGCTGACGTTGTTATTCGCGGCGTGGTCGGCGGCGCGGGTGCTAGGCTGGCGCGCGGGGATGGCTGTCGGCACTCCTGACGCTGACGAGGCGCCGGATTTGCCGCGGCTGCGGTCCGCGCGCGCCTCCTCGGACCTCTCCACGCTCAGCGCCACCAGCTCCAGCCGCACCAGCAGCGGCGACAACAGCAACAGCAAGAGGTCCACGTCTCGATCGCTCAACACTCCCCACCACACGTCTCCCCGCTCAACACTCCCGCACTCCACCTGCCAGGCACACGTGAATCGCGAAGGCTGTAACTTTAACAACTTGTTAGCAGAGATGACGGCTGTAATTAAGTAGTTCCTGTAACTTTAACAACTCTACCTGCAGCGGCAGAGCTTATAGTTCTCTCCTTCTGTAAGGTTATCCAAAAAGGTAGGAAAAGTAATGAGTACCTGCCCCACCTCCTTAGTTACCGTCGTTTATTACCACTGGTTCCCTGATTGAGCCGCGTTGCGTAGGTGTGTTAAAAGTTTCATTAAAAAATAGTGCACAATAGTATACTCTTCGCATGATCAACAACACAACCCCACACTAATGACGAAGACTGCACTTTATTAGAACTCGTACCTAAGTAAATTAATACTCGTTGCTTAGGCTTCTAACAAAATACTGACTATTCTTATACGTTGCAGTGCTTTTAAGTAATATTTACATTTATACACCGGCACATAAATTGGTTCTGGCCTCAGACTAGGATACGCTGCGGCGTGGGAACTAGAAACCACGACTTCACACACTTATAAACATCCTAGACATGGGTTTTTTGATGCAAAATGTATGTTTATCGCACTGTCAACTAAATTGTCACACTCATATCAGTTGAGATTATCAGCTCTACGTCTATAGACGTCATTACAAGATTTTCTTGAGCTGAGGATAAGAATTTATATAAATACATGATTATATACTTCCACAAGTTAATAACACCTACTCACGCAATAACTCATTCTTTCTCAAAACATCTCGTCGGTTTTATAACTTCCTTTAATCATAAGTTTTAAAAGAAACAAAAATACCTTTACCTTCAGTAGGTAGACACCTCATTGCATACTAAATGATGGCCAATCATTCAAGGCAATGCACGTAATCAAAGAAATTATATTTACTGTTCTTCTGCGTCAGAAATCTCACGCAACTGTATGCTATTTTAGCTCTATTGGAATTAACCCACACACATACGCAGGTGTTCTGACAGAGAACATTTACCGGTACTATATTCCAAAGATTGCTTTAGTGATCTTGGTATTACGCGTAACGATTAAAATATATGAATCGTGAAAGCATATAATTATTTGTAACATTGAGTGCATTGTATTTGCTTGCATATGTTTTGATTTTCTGTTCCAATTTAAGTGCTAAGCAAAAAATAGATCTACCGATGCCGCGTCTGTGTCTATAAGAGCATTATTGAGTTTAAGGCAGAGGGGAAGAATTAAATGTATGTATACATTAAATAAACTGAAATGGCTATTAGTATCTTTGGAACAGCCATTACTCGGTGGCTTGCCCCGGCAGAAAGTTATGAAATTATGCTGTAACAGGAAATTGTATTTAAACGACATCAAAGTAGATTTCCGCTTGATTTTGAGGCTGTTTCCTTTGCCGCTTTATCGGACAGAATACAGGAAATTGAATATTTCACAATATTCTAAATACAGACTCTATATTACCGGTAATAAAACGATTTTATTTAAATTTCAGTAGCTTTATCTACTTATCTGTTCTGTTTCTCTCACATCAATCCCGAAATATGTTATATGAATGATAACAAATAAGTGATCAAAGAAGGTATGGGGACATATAAATATTTAATATCACAATATATATTAGTTTAGAATATATTAGTGTCAAAATATATAAAATCAGAATAAATAATGTTTGAAAGGTTACTGTTACGAGTAATGCTAGAAGAGAGAGTAAAACTATGTTTACCCGGGTTTACTTAGGATTACCCAGCTCTTTGGGTAAAGTCCCAATATTAATTACACACAACTAGGTCTACCCAACACTGGTTGAATGCAATTTGAACTAAATTTTAATTCGGAGTTTATCCATACTCACCTTGTTCTACCCAATGCTGGCTTGATCATGTTATAAAAATTTGTGAAATAAAACGTTAGTGACACCCCACGTTCTCAAAGTATTAAAAGGCAAGTCAAAAATCAAACATTCATAAAATACTAAAGTTGTCGTAATAGATATTATTTATTTAAACTGCTGTGACACTTTGAATTGCAGATTTTTCCTGCAGCCATGCATTTACACTTCTTTGTAGCACATTTTTTGCAATGACACATTTTATATAGGCTTGGCCTTACCGAAATAAGAAATTACTGATGATCTCTATAGGCTCCCCGACCCGCCATCAGCGACTGTCGCGACTGCAGCGACTGATTGTTTGCAAGTTGACGTAATTAATGTTGTTTTTCATATGATATATTTTCAGTGTCAATCAGTTTATCCCTGACACTCAGAAAACTGGTCCCTTGAGAATGTTTCTCGATAGTTCCACGTTCGTTTCCTAGCCTAAAGAGAACATCAGTAATTTCTAATTTTAATAAGGTCAAGCTTTAAAAAAGGTATAATTGCAAAACAAAATGTCACAGCAGCTTAAATAAATAATATCATTTACGACATCGTTAGTACTTTGTTTATGAATGTTTATTTTTTGACTTGCCTTTAAATACTTTACCTACACACGTATCATAAACCCTCTTTACTGCGTCCAAAAACTTTACGTTACGACCAGCATAATGATAAACTTCTTAAATTGGTAAAAACTCATTACTTATCTGAATATTGATACATTATGATCATAATGTATAAAAATATATCAAATTATGACATTCTAATTTGGAACGCCGACGGCCGCCTGCGTGCCACCCCTAGTTTGTCTGTGAAGTTGGTACTACAGAACAAGCCAAACAGCTAACAGCTGCAGAGCAATGATCAATCCCACAATGCCGGTCAAACATGCGGTTCCTGAACACATCAAAGAGAGCTTATGATGTGTGTGTAGATGAACTAGTGTATGTAACTGTACATATATGTAAATTATAGGTTTTAAATTTTATTTTATTAAAATATCGAAGGGTTTAACAAAAGCTATCAATGCTCGTTTTAATTTCACCAATTATTATAAAACATTACCCAGCCAGCATTGGGTAGATCTAGGTAAGTATGGTTAAACTCCGAATTAAAATTTATTTCAATAATTATTGAGACTTACACCTAACATGACCCTACCAGTATGGATAGACCTAGTTATGTACGGGTAAACGCCACCGAATACAAATTAATATTCGGACTTTACCCAAATAGCTAGAGTAATCCTGAGTAAACCCGGGTAAACCTAGGTTTACTCTCTTTTTTAGCATTACCCGTAACATAGCTATTAAAATTCATAAAGTAGATTCCATAATGTTTGAAATACAACATGTTTATGTGAATGAGTGCTTGAACGAGTTGATGAATGAATGAATCAATTAATTAATGAAAAAAATATATATAATAAATATGGATAAAGTAATGAATGGCACCGATGCCAGCCAGAGTTACTCTGATACCGATAAATCGGTATAAGGTGAGTTTAAATTTGGTCCAAAGTAGTCTGTGTCGGGGATAAGCACTGGTGCTTACAACAAATACAGGTCACATCAGCCGACAAAATAAACCCAGCTTATGTACCAGGTGACGCAAAAACATTTAAGGAGGGGAACACCAGCTCTAGGGATGGGGTTAGGAGGTGGGGCATTCAAGCGATCGACTGTTCACCCTAAAGCCAATATGGGAAAATTGGTAAGGTAGGATCCTAATCCTAATTTTGGAGAGCTGAATTGTTTTTAATCTCCTTCTTCTTCTCGTAGTCCTCTGGTTAGTTTACTTTACTCGGCCACGTGATTTATTGTCGTGGCAGTCGTGGGTGCAGGCCTAGCTTCCTCTTCGAATTCTCTTCGGAGTCCGTTTCTGGAATTTTGTTGATTTAGCTGATGTAGGTCTAAATTTGTTTCAGTCCTATATCTGC
This sequence comes from Argyresthia goedartella, assembly GCA_949825045.1. NCBI lineage: Eukaryota > Metazoa > Arthropoda > Insecta > Lepidoptera > Argyresthiidae > Argyresthia > Argyresthia goedartella. The sequence continues at coordinate 16,222,838 of OX463815.1, forward strand.
CGTCGTAAGTTCTTCTTGGCTTTGCGTATTGTTTTTCATTTAAGAGTCATGAACATTATTTCATACGATATTACGTACTGAACTGTTTCCGGCAGCGCGCGGCGGTTGATCTTCACCTAGGTATTCTATATCGTCCGACTGCGCACACGTTGTTCATTGTTTGCGGTCTACTCAAATTCTGCCTGCAATGACTTGTGCCTCTCATGTTTGTCCTGGGCCGCAAATTCGATAATTGATTTCACAGAATATGAAACTGCCATCTCCAGCTCCTCATTATAAGTAACACTTGCCAAACCATGTATCCATAATTATGTGATTTGTATGAAAATCAAATTTATCTCGTAGATTTTTTGATATAATTGCAAACAAACAAATATCTGTTGAAGATTCACCTATTCACATGCTAATGATCATTTTCCTGTCCTGTTTCCTTCCGGTTAATGCAACCTTATCCACAATTTGATTCGTTTTGGTTGTGTTTTTTTGAGGTAATAGTTATTAGATATGTACTGAAACGACCTCACCCGATGTTGCCCATTGATATGCATTATCTTTTCACTGATCGGACCATTGGGCAAAAAATAGGTCTATTATTCTCGGAGCAACCAGGCACACGTCCACGCACTTCGATGGTCCAAAATCAACCTTTTATCTAAGTTCAAAACATATAAAACACCAAAAACATAATGCTTAGAAGACATCAATCAATCAACAAATAAATGACCTCTTTTTCTAAGAAAAGTACTGAAATACACCCTTTTTAGGGTTCCGTACCCGAAGGGTTCCAAACGGGACCCTATTACTAAGACTTCGCTGGCCGTCCGTCCGTCCGTCCGTCCGTCCGTCCGTTCGTCCGTCTGTCACCAGGCTGTATCTCAAGAACCTAGCTAGCTAGAGAGTTGGAATTTTCACAGATTATGTATTTCTGTTGCCGCTATAACAACAAATACTAAAAAACAGGATAAAAGAAATATTTAAGGGGGCTCCCATACAACAATTCTTTCAATACCACATACAAACTTATGGATGCACCTGGTTACGTACATGGAGTGTGAAAGTAACCGCACCCAATAACTTTGTAAACAATATTTTGCTGTGTAAAATCCAAACTATTCACTCCACACCATCGCTTCCATTGAACGGTGGTACGAAACCCTTCGTGCGCGATTTAGACTCGCACTTGACCGGTTTTTTAATATTGTTCACCAACTTCTAGTTTTTCGTTCTTACATGTCAAACTAACACTCCACACTACATGAGAATATACATTTTGAAAATAATGTATTCCAAGTTTTTGGATTAAGAACTGTCAAATGACTTTACATATTTTGATACATAGGTATATTTCAATATTTAGGTACCCCATCCATTAGTATTTGTCACTGGTAAAGTATTGTCAAGCCTTGATACATTTTTGGTTTATTATAACAACATTCAATACAAACAAATAATTTGAAGTCACACATAAAATGTGAGTTGGCCTTGTGCGCTCAATACCAATTAATAAATTCAAGAAACACAGAATGGCATTTATTAATTAAACACAGGTCGAAGCTCTAACGGTTATATCGAGAGGAGTAACAATGCAATAAATATAAAACTAGGTATAGCCGAGTTAATAAACGTGCACCCATGCCTCAGAATCCTTTCAAAAGAATATCTGAAGCGAAATGTGCTTTTATCTCAGGATACTTTGTATCGGCACACAGGATGTAACAGAATAGTCATCATTTGAGAGTGTATTATAACTATAATATGAACACACACGTAAACATCTAAATACAGGCACATACATTGCTCCTGGCCCCTGTGACGTGGTACCAAAACAGCGACGATGTACACAAACAGACCAATGGAAATTACTCGATCAATGCGTCTCTATTTTACATTTACCCATACTCCTGTATTGCTTCGTCAAATAATAAAAAAAAACTGTGATTGAATGAAACATATTTTTTCTGCATGGGTATTGTTTTGCAGAATAATGTCACTAAAAACCCCTTCAAATATGACTACAACTACATTTTTTGGCTACGCTCTGTATACTCATCGGCCCAGTAAGTAACTCATCGGCGCCCCTCAAGCGGTCATTAGATATTTTCAAATAAGTACTTACTTATATTTCGGGATAATATTTGTAAATCTGGATCTCCAGCTATCTAAATACCAAATTTCATCACAATCGGTTCCGCCAGTAGTTTTTGCTCGAAGAAGTAACACGCACAGTTTCACAGTTATAATATTAGCAGGGTATGCACACGTGTCATGATCTATAACTCCCCAACCCGGCCACGCGCCGCACCTTGATTAGCCCTAGCTAATTAGAGTTTCACCTCGGAATGTGAGATAATAAGCTGGAAACATTCATAAACCCTTTATTTGGACATCCTTAACGTTGTCTCAAAAGTCACAATAGATCACGAATCGGTGTCTTAAGTTATTCGAGGTCAAAGGTGTAAAAAAAAACAGAAATATCTCCCTCCCTATGGTTTCAATGATGATGGCATTTTCATGGCAATTGTAGGGCATAACGTTCTAAATATTGTTTCAAAGGTCACAATAAATGACATGTCCGCGTATCACGTTATTCAAGCTCAAATGTAAAAAAAACGGTGTCTGGCAACTATCTCGCTTCCTATGCTTTTGATTATAATTGAGCCTGAACAAAAATTGTAGATCAGAAAATTCTCTACACATATGCTCCTAAGCATTTTCTATAAGTCAAAGCGTTTTCGAAGCGATGTGAAGTTAGCCCAACACTTCTTAGGAACGTCTCTAAAATTTTAGACGATTTAGACCTTTTTTGGACCCCCCCCCTAAATACGAAGTTTCAGATTTCGACCTCGCTTAGTTTTCGTAAAAAAAAAAAAAAACGTTACAAACACCAGCCCAACACATGCGAGTAAAAAGTTGAAACTCATAGCTTTTACGGGCCTGATTTTGACCCCCCAGGAAATGTTATCAGAATAAGTTTCTGAGAAAAAAAATAAAAACAACGGCAACAATGTCGTCAAGGTAAACAAGCTCATAAGGAATGGAACGCATGAGAAGGTAGGACTTTATTTTAATAGGCAGAGGACTCCGAAAGTTACCGAAATACGAGGTTTCCGATTTTGAACTTATGTGGTTTCGACGTAAGATGACAAAACATCCGAACATAATTTGAGTGTAATCTGCAAACACCAGCCCAACAGTGCTAGTATATTGTTGAAACTCACAGCGTTCAAGGAGGCGATTTTGACCCCCCAGGGAAAGTAATCAAAACATCTGTATGTCATATAGTATCAGTGATGTATGGCTTTATGCCATGCTAGGTTAATCGTATTTCCCGGGAATAGCTTAAAAATCTATAATTATTACTAACTCAAGATTATTTATTCATTAAATGATTATTGAGTTGGTCAGATATACTTGTTTAAAAATTGTTAGATACGACGAGATGTTAGATTCTTTCGCTCAAATCCAGAAGTTGCTGTTGCGCTTGTCGTAGGGATTCGACTGCAAGCGAAGGGAGTGCGTGTTAAGGCCGCTCCCCGTTATTGTGAATTTTACTTTACTTTACTACAAAAACAGATACAACAAAATGGAAACTAAGTGTGCAAAGGCGAGCTTATCTCTAAAAAGGGATTTCTTCTAGCAAACCAAGGATGGACAATTGGACAGGATACATTAAAAAACAGGTAGAGCTATGTACACAACGTTAAATAGTTAAAATAATAAACTACTTACCTACTACTTATATAAATAAATAATATTAATACAAATAGAAAAAGTATACTACAAAATATATATCAAAACAATATACTTACATAAGTATATTAAGGAAAAGAAAGATAGTGTTCTTTAAAGCGACTTTTAATAGTAGTTTATGTGACTGCTACATAATGGAGGGCATTATTACTCGAGAGTTTTAGTGCCTAATTATATACAGTTACATACACTAGTTTATCTACACACATATCATAAGCTCTCTTTGATGTGTTCAGGAACCGCATGTTTGACCGGCATTGTGGCTCTGCAGTGGTTTAGTTTGTTCTGTAGTACCAACTTCACGCAGGCGGGCGTCGGCGTTCGTAATTTGAATGTCAGTACCAACTTCACAGACAAACCAGGGGCGGCACGCAAGCGGGCGTCAGCGTTCGAAATTTGAATGTCATAATATGTAGAAAAACTACACATTATGGTCATAATGTGTAATTTTTCAGATAAGAAATGAGTTTTTACCATGTAGTTTAACATTATGCTGATCGTAACGTGCGGTTTTTGTACGCAGTAAAGAGGGTTTATGATACGTGTGTAGATAAAAGTATTAAAATTCAAAACGATCTCGTAAGAAGCCAGGATTAAATAAGATGTTGAAGAAGCAGATGAGTATATGACGGATAGGGAGCCACTTCAACTCCCTGCCATACTCCGAGACGTGGTCACACTTGCGCAGGCCGAAGGTAAATCGTATCCCGTACGCGCTGACCCAATATACGTCAGCCTAACCGAACAGGGGAAGGAGAAGAAACCATGGCAAGCGTGATTTTTGTCTGATGAGGAAGGAAGTATTGAAGTCGCATGAGGGAGTGAAAAGTGGCAAAGACATGCCTACTGACTTCGCTGACATGCGCTGACCAGGAAATTTGGTTAGCGAAGAAAACTTCTATATTTTTGGCGTTAGTACTATGTGAGATAATGGTTCCATCATAGGTTACAGGGGCAATGGAATGATTTTGTAACAAGTAAAGGGAAAACCTGCAACCAATAATCATAGCCTGCGACTTACTAGGGTTGACAAGTAGTCCAAAAGAATTAGCCCAGTCCCTGATTCTCTCGAGATCAGCAACTTTTGAGACAATGTTTAGAATTGTATGCCCTGCAATTGATATGACGATGCCATCATCATTAAAACCATAGTAAGCGATATATTTATTTTTATTAATTTTGAGCTTGAATAAAGTGAGACGCGGACACGTGATTTATTGTGACTTTTGAGACATTATTAAGAATATTATGCCCTACAATTGTTTTGAAGATGCCATTATGATTGAGAGCATAAGAAGCGAGATATTGGCTGAAACCCGTTGTTTGTTACGTTTGCGCTTGAATGTCGTGAGACTCGGTCACGTGATTTATTGTGACTTTTGAGTCATTGTTTAGAATTGTATGCCCTTCAATTATTATGAAGATGTTATCATCATTGAAGCCATAAGAAGGGAGATATTTGCCAGTTATAGATTTTTTACCTTGAATAACTTAATATTTATTGTTACTTTTGGGACAACATTAAGGATGCCTATATAAAGGGTTTATGCAAGTTTCTAGAATATAAACTTACATTACGAGGTTAAACCCCTTGACAACCTTAACTTTCTTGCATGATATCCCCACAATCTAGCATAGCAACGTCCGATGTTCGCGATCGAGGCGCCGCCGATAGATAGCAACTTCTATTATAAAATCAGGTGATGTAGGAATAAATCAAGAAGGCGGAGCACCCTTCGAAATCTCTTAATCTCTATAGAATTAACTTAATTTTTTATGATAATTTAAATATGTTAATTATTTACTTAGTTTAAAAACGTATGTGCTCGTAGGCACGTACCTTCTTTTGCTTACGGATAATAGTTGATATTGTTACTAGAGTAACAATTACTTTACCATCCTATACAGACTAAGAACCAATATCAATATCTAAGAACTAAGAATGAATATCTATCTAATCTTATCTTTTGGCCCTATTACATAGTATTAGTACTATCTCGGTTGCCATTGATTTCGAACTACTATCCTCCATTATATGATTTAGAGCGTCTAATATGCTACAGTATAACGAAAAAACTACTTAATCACGTCACGTAGGATTGCATTGAATTACCCAACGGCATGTAGCATTCAAATCTAGGGACAACGTATATCCGAAGAAGTGAACTATTGCAAATAAATTGTGGCTGAAGTGGTCATTAGGTAATGCAATTTGACCTGCGCCGGCCTGAAACTAAACTCGACAAAATGTGGTCCGCTTCTGAGGTTTAATTTTAAATGGAACTGAAGTTATACCACAGAAAAACTAATATGAATGTCGCACTACTGGTATCCAAGCGGCGAATAATAGTTATATAGTTAGTTAATAGTTTTGGTTAACAAGTATAATAATATCAACAGTATATTTACTTGTAAAATAGTGTTCTAGGCCCTGCTTGGGAATGTTGCCTTTTTCGGCCATAACGATACCTTTTTTAGAGCGCATCTCCTATTCGAGCATAGAAAATAACTAACTACACATATAGTGGATAGCGGATTGCAATAGCGGTCATACACTCCTGTCTACCACTTAACGCTGGTGATTGGGTTAACGATACATAATTATTGCGTGCAACATTCGAAATTACTGTCGTTTAGGGTGTCATTTATGATTCGTTTCGCAGTAGCAGTCGGGTCAATGACCGCTATCGCAACACTAACGCGTACCCACTATACCTTAAATAATGCCTAAAATTAATAAAATATTATCGTGACGACTTTACCCAGGCGCGCGTGGCTCACAGATTGTCCAGATTTTATTCTTCATTCGACCAGAAAAAATCTAATTACACCTATCATTCTTAAGGCGTCGCGTTAGGCCAGTACTGTTGTAAATAACAAATTTCGCAAAATAATGAGTATTAAAGCAGTTGTTTTAATATTCTAGCTTGTTGGTGAATATCAGCATCAATTGACCAACGCATAAACGTAATTTGATTATTTTTATAGAAAAGTGATCCCAAATTATCATAAAATCACTACATTTTATTTTTTTACAATTTCGCATTGCCTTTCAATCTCTTTACTTGTTATTTATTTAATCATTATAAAAATATGAAGTTAAATTGCTCTATTAGTCCTATATACATCGACTACTTAAAAGCCTTTTTAACATTTTAATTCCTATTTCTATAAATGTGAGTTGAAAGTGAAATTCTAAGTTCCGCTGTTGGGGTCTTCCGCCTTAAACAGTATTTACATATCTGCTGTGAAATGTGCCTCACTACCATCATAATACACATACTTAAGGTGCATACAAACAAATGACTTGTGGCACCATTGAGGGCCATAGACCCGTAACTTTGCGAAAGCACTTCTCATATTACCGATAGCGGGTTAAAAGGTTCTATAAATAAAACCGGTCAAGTATGAGTAGGACGTCGGACCCGCACACGAAGGGTTAAATACGAGTGTACACGGAAAAACGTGAAACGACAGAATTTTGAACGAGTATACGTTTTTAATTTTTAATAATAAAATATTAAATACTAGGAAGGACTACATTCAAGGCCGTATGTATGTAGTATACGTAAGTATTTACTCAGGTTAAGGAAACTCTCTGCTCATTAAAACCGGAAGTGGATAGAAATTGAGTAACTTATTGACAGAAATAAATTTAAAAATGATAAAAAAGTTAATATTTTTTGTTATAATTCGAATGAGCAATTAGTAATCGTATAATGGCAAAGGACAAAATTCAATACCCGCAATGAAATATCTTTCCCGATAAGATTGGAAGAGTCCAGTTCAGTTCACCGACAAACAAATAAAACAAATGGCTCATAAAATGGCCAAAGCAATAATGTATTGTATGGGTACTACTTTTTATTCTTTACAACCCATATGTTTCATTATTTGTTGTTATAGCGGCAATAGAAATACACCCTCTGTGAAAATTTCACCTCTCTACCTATTGGGGTTGATCCGATAGAGCCTAGAGTCAGACGGACGGACAGACAGCGTAGGCTTAGTAAAAGAGTCCCGTTTGGCACCCTTCGGGTACGGACCCTAAAAAACTACTGGCACGATTCAGTTCATTACTCAAATTGGCATGCCGAACGTATAGTGTAGGGTTTTTGAATGCAATTCAATTATTTCCTTCAAAGGTCCCTAAAAAGTATTTGATGGAACAGCATTGTAATTCAATATTTCCAAAATCATGAAAAAGTAAGAGTCTACGACGTTATTTACGAATAGATCAGGTAGCCTAGATGATTTCCCACTTGGACAAATGCTTACTAAGGTACTGCGAGTACAATATTAATTGTTATAGCTAATTGGTTACAGCCGTCGCGTGACGTTTTGCGAGTTAATGCTGATTGAAATTGAAATTACCTCTGTTTATGCATATCTGTTGGTGCACTATTATTTAGTCCTGGCAAATGTGAGTGCGTTCTTAAGCTTGTAGCGATCTCTGAAACGTATCGGTTGTGGGCTTGTGGCTGAATATCCGATTGTTTCAGAGTATAACGAAGCCCACCAAGTGATAAAGCATATGCCTATTTGTGACGTATTAGAAAGTCCAGCATGTTTACTTGAATATGAATCTGCGAATTCTTTTAAATGATAGCAACACACTTTTCTCTGTCAACTCTGTACTTTTGTGTGCATATAATACACGACATTGTTTGTTATAGCGGTCAATGTAATGACAGTTTGTTTAAGTATGGTAAAAAAAGATAGGAGTAATTAATACCTTGCTTTGGCACACCGATAGAAAAGCAGATGGACAGCAGAAACATATTAATAGAGTCCCGTTGTCACCCTTTGGATACGTAATTAAGAAAAGGCTTGCTTCTCACACTTTGGTGTGCTAGCTACAGGCACATAGAGTGTTGTGGTGGGGCGTCGCTGACGAGTCTATATACTAATGTTTAACACTCACTGCCCTACAGTAACAATAGCATATGAGCCCTGTATTTGTATTCTGTATCTCAGACATCTATCACAATCCATTTCAAATGACTGTTGCAAAGGATTTTCGCCAACTTGCGATATGCTTGTGCGAGGCTTGACAAATAGTAGCATTACCCTCCTGATTGGTTGAACAATTTTAAAGGTATTTAGATAGAAATTCCTAGTAATCAGGGGGAACATGATAAGGTCACAGAACGCAATTATTTCACACGAGCTGTCTTCTAAAGCGAAGGCAATTTTAATTTGATAGGAATCGGAATATGTCCAGAGATACAGAATCTAACTAGTGGTCCGACTTCTTCTATCAGCACTTTGATGCGTTTTCTGACAGTTGATAAAATCATCATCTGTCGGAACATCGCTCGAGGGACGCCTTACTTTGGAGCCTCGTGGTTCTAAACGTTCTGACAGAAGCATTCAGACCTTTGGCAACGCGGGCAGAGTGTTTGACTTTAGTACTTCTCAGGTGGGAGGCATCTCGTCGCTGGAGCGCGAGAGGCGCCTCTCGAAGACCGCTGCGAAGACCACCGGTCTCCGCCAGACGACGGACCACCGGCAGGTACGGGCTTTCATCCGCCCGACGACTTTTTACTTCGTATTTTTCTAAATTTTTCATAGCAATGTTATGTGGACATCACATGATATAGTGCCACGCTTTTAGCCATTTATTTAATACTACATTTTGCGTGACAGGGGGCTAACCCATCGCTGCAGCTATGGAGACTGGAGTTTTCCCCTGGATATTTCCATCACCGTTTGAACGTAGTTTTTTCAGTGTTTAACAGCAATGTTTGTTGTATTTCCTTAAACGTGTTTCTAATGTGAAGATGATTACATGATATCATTATGAGAGAATCCCGGTCTGCTCTTACAATATTGGGAGTTATATTAAGGAAATAGGAATGATTGATTAGCCCTATGAGAATAAGCAAACTTAAGTCTTCTTTAACTATAATATACGAGAAATGTTTTATGATCTTGTCAGCTTAATTAATTTAATAAAATACCGATTTTCCGAGTCATACTCACACAAGAAGCGTTTGTAGCATCTTTCAAGAAAAAGCGTCGAAATTTACGTCGCTTGAATGGGGACCCATTTTTTTTATTGAATTCGCTATGAGGTTTGGAGATAATTGTGTTCTTAAATTAATGGCGTTAAACCCGTCAAAAAATATTACAGTATTACTGAAATTACCAAAAAAACAGAATGTCCTTCATTTATCCTTTACAGCGTAGTTTGTTTAAATCTCAGATGAACGAAACTATTTGCTCGCATTACCTACTTACTCTGTTGATCAAATCTCCTTCGCCGTTACGTTGGCTGCCCTGTAAACCTGTCAAACGTCAATCGTTTTCCCGTCTGTAAATAACTCAGTTGTCAGTCAAATAGTGGTATTATCTCAGATATGCGAAACTCTTGGCTGTGGATGTTATGGTTTTTTTTAGTTTTATAAAGTGATGATAAAGTCTCTGTGAAATCCTAAGATTAGAACGAAGCATTCATGCCTAGTGTAATAGATGGGTTCAAGGCCCACTCAAGGAGAAGAATAAGCCATCCTAAACGTTTAAATGTCGGCAGCATTCACGGCCGCAAGTAACCCTTCAAAAATGCTGATCAATAGACGTCACGAGGGGTGTTTAAAACAGTATTTAGACATCTACTACTCGAAAAATATCAAATTAGTTTCTTAAAATAGGCTAAAATTTCTTAAATTAAATTACAAACTACTACATTATACTACTATATTATACTAGATTGTACTATATATAAGAACGAATATTTATTAACCATCGTCCATTGCGTGTTGTTACTTTTTCGCTGTTGCGGCAATCGTAAATACACCTTCGGTTCTTGAGATACAGCATATTGACGGACAGACGGACGGACGGATAGACAGCGGAGGCTTAGTAATAAGATGATAATGTCCTATTTAGGTACGGAAACCTGATATACGTAGTAAAACAATTGGCTTGAGGTATCCCTATTGGCTTTTGAAGGGTGTAAAAAAAAAGCTGCAGTTAAGATATTCATCACATTTAATAAGATTTTTAGACCCAAAACCATAAAAGGCACCTCTTTTTAATATGGATTTTAACCAAAAATATCGTTTTTAAATTAACGTAAATGAAACGTGTTTTAAAACATCGTCATGTCTAGTTATGTCACATCATTTAAATTGACACTAAACGAAAGAAGTAAGGAATTGAATTATGGCTCTATCATTTACTTACATAACTCTGTAGTAAAAGCCGCCAACACAAAGTACGTCATCAGAACCACAGTCAGAACTGTAGGTCTTTTTTCGCGCCAAACTGTCAACTATCGTATTTTTCAAATTATGGTATTTAATTTTTTATCAATCTCGTGTTATATTCGACATTATATGTGTGAAAATAAAATTACTTATCGCATTGGTCAGCACAGGGATTCCAACCTGCTTCTGCTGCCTGCATGAGAAGCAAGCGTGAAACCCACTAGACCACGGAGCTCTTCTGGAACCAACTAGAGCACGGATCTTGTCAAATGGGGTTGCAAATATAAAAAAACACCGCTTCAGCCCAAACGGCTTTACAAATTTTAGCAAATGAGGTTTCGTTGGATTCTTTGAGAGGAGTTGAGTGTGACATAAACTATGTAATTTTTGTGAAAAATCAATAAGGTGGGATTTTAGCTAAAAAAAATTATAGCTAAGTTCATACTCTACGCACGTAACCAGGTGCATTCATAAATTTGTATGTGGTATTGAAGGAAAATGCAGCCCGTTATTTATTCTTATTGGTTTTTATAATAATTCCACTTGTTCGTGCGATAAACTTCAAGGGGTCGGGGGTGTGGGGGTTTGCAAAATAATTTAAAAAAAACGAACTTTCGGTGTTGCTCGCGAGGTCTATAGCTCACAGAGCCACTAGTTTTATACCTGTTCCAAATACCTCCACTATAGTCCCGGAAACTGATCCTCGCAGAAGGACGGAAAGGCGACGAATCGACCGGAAGTAAGGGTTGCATTCCAACTTTGAAAATAACATTTTCTCCTTGGATACACTTAATTGGGACTCCTTTCTCTCGCATTGACTTTGCTGGCACGTATATATGTAGATCCGATTTGTTACCTCTTTCACTTATGTGATTGTAATTCAATCTAAGAACATATACAAAAAGGACACAATATTTGAGTGAGGTATTTTCAGTTGCTATTTTGATCTTAAACCAAGGGCCCAACGTAAATGCAACGACATAGCATATAGGTAAACAATAGACATAGCAAACGTGTACCGACTCCGTCACTCAAACACAAGCTCTTTGAGCACAACCATGTATTTACGACACTAGAGTACATTGCGACTTTGTAGTTCAAGATATTCTTTTTCACCTTTATTTCAGTTAAAATCTTTCGCCTTCGGTCTCTTCGAGACTGAAACCACTTCGCATAAAGGTTGAACTGAAATTTGCTGTTTCAAAGGAAACATCGTGAGAGACCTCTTTCGGAAGATATTGGCACTACGGAAAATTCACTGAAAGCCCCGGTTCAAAGTGATTTTGAAAGGTTTTGCAGATTTTCCCTCAGATGGCGCTACGAGTCACATAGAATACTGAAGAGTTTCTATCAATTGGGAATTGGAAAAATGCTGTAAACCTGTACGTGAAAATAGTATTGATTATTAACAAGACTACTAAGAATTTCAGCCTTTCCTAAAGTTAGATTGTCTACCACATTTATTAAGACAAGACACTTGTCGCAGGTACCTATTAAATATATATATGCATATTTATGACACTCGACAAAATTCACAAGGCGTCGAATCTAACCAGTGTTTTATCTATAAGCTTGAATTGTTCGGAATTCAAATAGTTCCGGACGTGACGTAGGAGATTGATATCATTATTATGACTTTAGTAGCTAATCCAATAAAATATTCATCGTCGTGGTATTAATACAGGATTAGAATAATTATCTCTTGATTAACTTTAAATAACTTAAGAGTGAGATCATGTAGTATAAACTAACATTTATAAAAAACATGATATCTACAGGGGTAATTTTGTCGCTACTATTAATTATAGATATGTATGTTCATATTTATTTATGTACCTAGTAACTGTTGATGATTTATACTTGGTTAAGTATTTATGGTTATAAATACTGTATAATGAATAGATTACACCACAAACAACCCTCAGTGGTTTGAGTGGTGTTTGGAGCGCTGAAGAGACGATTTGAACATTATCATAAGATATATATCAGGTAGATCAAAATAATCATAGCAACATCTAAACCTAACTAATCGATAAGGTTGTGGAAACATACAGACAACAGATAGCCCAGTGTAGATTATTTTTTCTAAGATTGTTTGGTATCGTGTGGGTATGCCAATGGTAAGTTTGCGGCCTTGAAGGTGGGAGTGAAAACTTTTGGTGACCCTTAAACCTCGACTTATCCCAGTTTTTGGCGATTTTAAGCCTAAAGGACTAATTTTAAGATATAAGTGTCTTTTAGGAATATAAACAAATTAAAATTTCCTATAATTCTTGTCTCAACCTCATTGTAGCGAAATCAATAGTTTCAGTCTACGCCACTACGCGGTAGAAGAAAGAAGTCCATTTTTCAAGCTTCCCCATCTGAAAGTTTTCCAATGGGACCCTAATTGCTAATAGCCTCTGCTGTCCGTCCGTCCATCCGTCCATTCTTCCGTCTGACTGTCAGCGGGCTATATCTCAAGAACCGTAATAGGTAGACAATTGAAATTTTAACTAAGTGAATTTAATGCCACTTTAGTAATAAATTATGAAACAAAGCGTTTTAAAAAATTGGAATGTGGCCTCCGTATAAAATATGTGTATTTTTGCATCTTTTCTTGTGCGCGGTTTTATCGTGATCTTACTATATTTATCTACACACGTATCATAAACCCTCTTTACTGCGTTCAAAAACCGCACGTTACGATAAGCATTATGTTAAACTACTTGGTAAAAACTCGTTTCGTATCTGGAAAACTACACATAATGGTCATTATGTGTAGTTTTTCTACATATAATGACATTCAAATTTCGAACGCCGACGCCCACCCGCGTGCCGTCCCTAGTTTGTCTGTGAAGTTGGTACTGACATTCAAATTTCGAACGCCGACGCCCGTCTGCGTGAAGTTGGTACTAAAGAACAAGCTAAACAATTGCAGAACCACAATGCCGGTCAAACATGCGGTTCCTGAACACATCAAAGAGTATATAAACATAAACTAATATATGTAAACATAAACTAGTATATGTAACTGTACATAATTAGGCATTAAAACTCTCGAGTGATATTATTATGAAACTCGCCTTCGGCTCGTTTCATAAACCCACTCTCGAGTTTTAATGCCCTCCATTATGCAGCAGTCACATAAACTACTATAATAGTTTATTTGACAGATACATAATGCCTAATTATGTACAGTTACATACTAGTAGTTTATGTGACTGCTACATAATGGAGGGCATTAATACTCGAGAGTGGGTTTATGAAACAAGCCGAAGGCGAGTTTCATAATAATATCACTCGAGAGTTTTAATGCCTAATTATGTACACTACACGACATGCACTAGTTTATCTACACACATATCATAAGCTCTCTTTGATGTGTTCAGGAACCGCATGTTTGACCGGCATTGTGGCTCTGCAGTTGTTTAGCTTGTTCTGTAGCACCAACTTCACGCAGGCGGGCGTCGGCGTTCGAAATTTTAATGTCAGTACCAATTCACAGACAAACTAGGGGCGGCGGCAAGCAGGCGGGCGTCGGCGTTCGAAATTTGAATGTCATAATATGAAGAAAAAATACACATTATGGTCATAATGTGTAATTTTTCAGATAATAAATGAGTTTTTACCAAGTAGTTTAACATTATGCTGATCGTAACGTGCGGTTTTTGGACGCAGTAAAGAGGGTTTATGATACGTGTGTAGATAAATAAATTTACGGTTTTCATATTTTTGTCATTACTTGCGCTATATGACCTTGCATCTTGCCAAATTTCATGATTCTAGATCCATGGACAGTACCATAGATGATTCATTTTGATTCCCTAAGGAGTGTCGAAGTAAGCGGCGATATTATATATACAATTTGATAGTATTGACTTAGAAATGATAAAGACGGACTGATAACGAAGTGATCCTAAAAAGGTTTATCTTTTTACGGAACCCTAAAAATTCCAAAAAAAATCACCTCTCTTGTACGGGGATCCCCTTTCATTTAACGGACAAAACGAATGTTGAAGTAGACAAAAAATATTGACTTCACAAAAAGGAAGTAAATAAAAAAATTGTAGGAAATTTTCTTTTTTAATTTTTTTGAACACTGTTAAGTCGTAAAACTAGTCCTTTAGTTTAAAATCGCCAAAATCTGGAATAAAGGCGAAATTTTCAAGGTTTTCGGTTCAATCAAAGGTTGTCCTCGCCACTTTCGAGGTCGCAAACTTAGGTTTGGCCACCCACACGATACCAAACGATCCTAGAAAAGAAAACTTTTGCCCAAATTAATGAAAGTTGAATCACTTTTGGATCCTCCATATGTTGGACTAAGAGGTTAAAGTAAAAGTTGAGTCATTCGCACTGATACACTTTCAATTTGTGGAGACTGGTCCAAAGTATATGTAGGTAAGTATCTACCTGATTGTCTCTATTTGAAGATAAAATAAACGCTTAGCTAAGTGTCTTATCGTACGTTGCGTAGCGCGGTAGTGTAATGTCATGGATATTACTTGATACCGCGCTTTTCTTCGGGAGTTTTTCACTAAAATATTAATTTCTTGTGAAACAATTTAGCGTGTAAACAATGACTGTGATTTCGAGGTAACCTCGTCTTTTCAATATTGTGTAATGCTGGTCATTGCGTCATTGCATCGAGCACGTGCGTTGTTATCTGTGACGTCACAATAACCCCCAGTTTCTGATAGACGGTCGAATTTTAAAAGCGTTTGATTGAAGATAAATTAATAGTGGAATGTGATTGGCTGTAATGAAAAAAACAAAACAAAGCTTTAATAAATTGTTAAAGTTAAATTTTCTTGTGAAAACCGGGCTTAATTATCATGAATTCATCTTGGAAAATGAATCCATTGGTGGTGGAAGTATAACTTTACTGCCGACTCCTGGTCCGCGAACTCAAATAAAGAAAACTGTGCAAACTGTAGACTTGCAGAAAAAACTTTTTGCTATGGATGTTTGCCAATGTTGCTACATTTTTACTTAGACATACAAGATGCGTGCTGATTTATAAAATTTTAGGCAGTCGGTGAAGTCTGTCGTGTGTTCAACGATTGAAATTATTCTACTGCGGCATAATTTGATTGGACAATATTTCTTGACGATTTCTACGATCATGAGCGAGAGAATCGTACAGAAGTAGAAGCAGCGCGTGCCGTCATGCATGCACGTGAAAAGAATCCAGAGAAGCTGTGGGCAGAAGAGATAGAAGCAATAAGTCCCCATACGAGTTGTGGTTAGGAAAGAAACCATCAATCAAGCATCTAAGGGTTCTCGGCTGCAAATGCTAAGCCAATGTACCTAAAGCTAACAGAAAGAAGCTTGAAAAGAAAGCGGAGCTGGGTATACTGGTTGGCTACGAAGGCAGCGAAGGCTACAGGATCTGGAACAAAGAAAAGTCTAAACTGACAAGGTCTAGAGACGTGACATTTGATGAGCGGCCACTTCTAGAAACACCTGCAGAAGATGACAAAATTATTTCACCAAATCCGATTACTTCTAAAGAGGGCCCAGAATCAAAAAAACTGAAGATATTGGCCGGAGTTTCTACATTCAAGAGAGGTGGATGTTGAGAATAGACAATGAGCAAAGATTCAGTGGTTATATTCTTGTATTATGAACTCCTTAGTGTTGTGCTTTTGCCTTCGGTCATGTCAACTCTGTCATATTGTTGTGAAAAAACAGTAAATGAACTGGATGTGATTTTCCGGATTAATTGTATTATTGCATTGATGCCTTGTAGCGATCCACCAGATCTACATCTTCTTTAACATTCTATACGCTATTTTCATGTAAAAAAAATTACGAAATCACATTAAGATACCGTAAGCAAAACTATATTTAAGACTAAAACTTTTGTTTAGATGTTTTTATTCAAACTGGTCATCTTAAATTCCATCATCGCAATATGTAAACGAGTATTTTGTATTGTTTGTCTCGTCCGCCACTATGTTCGTAGATTGATGTATTCATTCCTTGCCCGCAGTTTCGATGTGGAAAACGGCGGCGCGGGCGGCGCGGGCGCCGGCGCGCGCTCGCCCCTCGACGGGGGCTCCCCTTCGGCCGCCCTGGTGCTGCAAGCCATGCCGCAGCGCCGCGAGTCCTTCCTATACCGGTCGGACTCCGACTTCGAGATGTCTCCCAAGTCGATGTCGAGGAACAGCTCCATCGCCAGCGAAAGGTGAGCTTTGATGGCGTTTGATTAATAAAACGTAAACATAAACATTTTACATACAGGCACATACATTGCTTCAGGCCGCACACTAGGATATCCTGTGTCATGGGAACCATAAACAGTGACGTCACATCACACCCATATAAATATTCAAGACCTGGGGATCGAACCCGGGACCTCTCGCAAGGTAGGCCGAGCCACAACCGCTGCGCCACAGAGATCGTCAATTGACGTTTAAGTGTCATTCATGCGGTATCGTGTCTCGAAAGGAATTGGAGCGAATTAATTAAGAAAAGTATAACCTTTACATCTAATATTTTATCGCTAAAATCCGCATCGAACGATAAATACAATATTTGATTAAAATAAATACATAATACAAATTAAAACTAGAATAAGAATTTCGCTCAGATCGCTGTCTGCTCAAGACCTGGCACCGTTACCACAGAATAACTAATCCGTTACCACAGAATAACTAATCCGTTACCACAGAATAACTAATCCGTTACCACAGAATAACTAATAGTGGTTACCTCGCTGTGTCGCCTCGCAATGCTAATGCGTTGAGCGAGGTAGGTGCCAGCTCTGCAGTCCCCCGATGCTTCGACTGGCCGCTTATGTCTTTGAGGGCTCGTCGAGCATCAGGGGCCCTCGAGCATTTGAAGGAAAATTATCATTATTGATATTAGCAAACGTCAAATATTAATCATTACCTTCCAATCACAAATTATATATTTCTTTATTCATGCCGCTCACTGCCAACTTCAAGAGCTTAATGAGATCATATTTAGCTGGGAACTAACTAAACAATCCGACACTTTTTCATCTAAAGACAGCCTGACAGATATAAAAAGTCATTTACGATTCATCACTCTACTCTAATGGCCGAGTGCAAATTAAGCAAAAAATTCATACAAACTGGTAATTTCTTAGTGTACAGCGCCATCACTTTAAGTATCAGTTAAACTTTGAGTAGGCAGTTGTCTGAGTAACGAACTCGCGCTTGCAAGGAAGGCCTATTCTTTAAAGCCAGAGGCAGCCTAATTAATTAAACAAAATATATTACAAACTTACTTACATAGAATATACTTACGAAAATAAGAAATTACTGCAAGTCCCTCTTACCTTTTTTGCGTGCATCTGTCTCGCTCGAGGCGAGCTGCGACATTTTGTGATAGAACATCGGCTTACGTAGGCGTAGATGTCATGTTTACTTTACACCCTGACAAGAAGATTCCGAAGAAATACATGAGTTAATATTCATGTATTTCTTCTATCTTATCTAATAAAGAGAACTGTAAATTGTAAAATTATACTGTGCTATTAATGTGCGGCTCGATTGTGCTTTAGTTAGTTAATCAATTAACTGCAGACCAGGTTACAGTAATACTGTATTCCCGACCTACACACTCCATCGGTTTAACCCTTTGTGCAGATGTAATTCTATTGAAGTTGCACACTATTAAGTTCGGATCCTCGAAAATGCAACCGAACCGTAAGTTTCTCAAGAGTGAAAATAATTCTTCAGAAATGCAACACGTACAAAGATACGGTATTTCATTCAAATACAGCCCTCTGGCGTTTTAAACGAAGATATTCTTTGACTTTGTGAAAGATATTCAGTGAACGATTATAAGATATTCGATCCTGCAAGTACTGTTCCCCTGCTAAGTCGTGATGGTAGGTTACATTGGGGTATTTTGAACAAGAAAAACCAAGGCAATGTATGTGCAGTCTACAGTTTACTCATAATCAATCGTCAGCGATATTTTGCAGGTGTGTATATTTTATGCATATCTCCATAAATTACAGCAGTACACCTTCATACACTATGTGGAGTAAGTTCATAATTTCTAACTAGACAACAGTTAGTACATTTTAAACGCAAGTAATGTATTTAATCTACACACACATCATATACCCTGTATAATGCATTCAAAAACCGCAAATTACGACCAGCTTAAAAATAAGTTTTGTGCGAACACATTTAT
Organism: Argyresthia goedartella; assembly: GCA_949825045.1. Classification (NCBI taxonomy): domain Eukaryota; kingdom Metazoa; phylum Arthropoda; class Insecta; order Lepidoptera; family Argyresthiidae; genus Argyresthia; species Argyresthia goedartella. Next base: position 16,241,953 of record OX463815.1, read on the forward strand.
TATCTGTGAAAATGATATTATTGCATAATCATATCGAATTCAATGTTCTTATTACATAAAAATTTCGAACATATCTGAAAAACAAATTTGATCTCAATTCTATTATCAGTCGAGATGACGTTTTATTCCAAATTAAATGTCAATGCCGCAACGCCGGTCGTAACATGCGGTTCCTGAATACATAGAGATCATATAATAAGCGTGTAGATAAATCAGTTTACGTAACTATATAATAATTAGGCATTAAAACACTCGTGTGATATTATTATAAAACTCGCCTATCGGCTTCTTTCATAAACCCCACACTCGTATTTTAATGTCTTTCATTATGTAACAGTCATAAACTACTATTATCTACACACGTATCATAAACCATCTTTACTGCGTCGAAAAACCGCACGTTACGCCCAGCATAATGATATACTACTTGGTAAAAACTAATTTCTTCTCTGAATATTGATACATTATGACCAATATATATAAAGAAATACATGAAAAAATACATTCATGTGCCTAGTTTGTCTATGAAGTTAGTACTACTGAACAAGTTAAACAAGTGCAGAGCAATGATCAATGCCACAATGCCGGTCGAACATGCGGTTCCTGAACACATCAAACAGAGCTTATGATATGTGTATAGATAAACTAGTGTATGTAACTGTACATAATTAGGCATTAAAACTCTCGAGTGATATTATTATGAAACTCGCCTTCGGCTCGTTTCATAAACCCACTCTCGAGTATTAATGCCCTCCATTATGTAGCAGTCACATAAACTACTAATAGTATCTATGATATAAGGAAATAATTCTACGCTTCACACCCTCAAACCGTAAAATGTGTCCCATCGACGTGATTTTCACTTTTTTTTAAAACTGTATCAGATATGACAGAAGTGTCAGTCACATAAACTACTATTAATTGTTACTTCTTTTTTAACTCTTTTAAATGCCTGAGGTTATACGTAATCATTTTATATTTTATGGACCTAAAAGCTAATTGACGGCTGTAGCCACCGGCACGAGGATACAAGATACTGTAAAATACCGGTAGATTTTACGCATTCCATGGCAAATGTCAGCAATCAACCTTTCGCATTCGAACTTGGTTTGCTGGAAGAGATCTCTTATTAGAGATAAGATTGCCTTTGTACACAATTTGTATTTTCTTTAATTCACAATTTGTGTTTTGTGTGCAATAAGGAAGTTATGAATTATGAAAGCTGACCACAAAACATAGAAAAATTGATCCAACACGGGATGAGAAAGACTTACCTTCAAGACTTAAATTAAAAAAAAAAAGTATTAAAAGTTTTTCCATAGTTTATTATCCCTATAAATATCCTAGGTAGGTAAACTTTGGCCCTGAATACTTCCTGAATCTTTCCTCAATATACATGCTTATAAGTGGAGTCGTGACTGGTTTTTTAAATAAACTTTTCTTTTAGGATTCCCATCAAGTTGAGGATCTTTTCACTGATCAACGTGGAGAGCATTATAAGGATTCTGCGAAATCTGATATTGCAAACAACTTTTATAAATAAAAGCAGTGAAGTTTGTAATTAAATATCGCACGGTTACTATTTGTAGTGATTCAGGCTTAGTTGTATTCTTACCACACTGACTAGAGAATTTGAAACATCAAGTTAGGTTTTGATATGTGTTTATTTTATTATTTTGGACTGATGGATATAAAACTGAAGACCTTTTTTGTCAGCTATAACTAAAAATATTTCAAAACTACATTCTATCTTCGTTCGGTAGATGTATTACAAAACATAAAACTATGGAACAACAGAGCATATCTGCTTTTGTAGTTAAATTTCCTTCACAGTACAAAGCACAGAAGCGTTTGTTGTAATATTAAATAATCTCGATGTTTGCTAAGGGAACATGCATTTAAAAATATGAATTTCAAAATGATATATTTCTCATGGTTATTTATAACGTTCTTACATGGGTGTAATATGTTATTATCTATATAGGTAGGTACTAAATGTGGAGCTCCTCCTACGAGTAGAACGTTCAATGTCATTAGAAATTTTATTCATACTTTAAATGTTTCATTCAAATAAATTTATTATAATGTGGGATTAAGGTACCTACTCATAAAAATTTAAAAACCGAACTACTTATACTCCACTAACTATACATATAAATATACAGAAGACAATATATTAAGATGATATTTACAATTAGGACATCCAGGATCAGGACACATCTCTGAAGGATCACAAAATATATTGATACACACCAAACCTCATACATAAACTGCACAAATACAGACATGGCTGTGTAATGTAAATCCTAGATATGTTTAAATAGCTGGACGTTGTTTGAGAATCCGTCTACTGTATTTACTCTGCGAGAGTTTGCATCAAACGATAAACCGGCGTACTTACACAAATACCCGTTGGACACTCGGGACGCCGCATGACCGTAAGCTACGTGTTATGTATTTACTGTGACTTAAATAATTGTTGTGTATAACTAACACTCACACACATGCATCCCGGTCTCACGTGCAGTATACTTCTGAGAGCTACACAACTTTTTTTTTTTTTTTTTTTTTTTTTTGTTGGAGGGGAAAAAAATGGAATTACCCATGCCCAGGAGTCAGACCTCCCTGCTATGTCCGGGTCCCCACATATTGAGCGGGCATCAGCTCGTGTGGTATACGGACTAAAAACAACCCCTTTGTGTTTACAGTTGTCTTATTAAGAATTAACTGTGAGCCATGGCCTCGGTATATGCTGAAGGCTTTCTACCTGCAATTTTGCCCTTTTGGGCGATATATATGTGTATATGATATATATGGGAGGAGTTTGCCTGGAGCTACACAACAATCAAGTGGAGTCATTCTTAAAGTTGCAATTGACATCTGTAATAGTAGGGACGGAGCGATGCGTCTGTCTCCCTTCCTTTTCTAAGCGGAACAAGGAGAACTAGCTCTGCCCCTATTGCTGACAGATGTCAAATGCGACTTCTAAGAACTGCTCCACTTTACAGGCATTTAGCTCTTGATGTAACGCTCGCCCCTGAGCGATCTAACTGTAATAGTCTGTGTGCTCTAATGTTTTAGTTCTTTCTTTCTTCTTCTTATTTTTTAATTGCTTACAGATTCAAGGACACGGAGGCCGCACAGCTGGACAGAGCGTACGTAAGCCCTCAAAAGCACGTTGTCTCACTCACGCTTGCATACCCCTCTCAGCTTCTTTTACTGTTTCCTTTGTTTGATCTTCCATTCTGTTGCCGCTTTCTCTGTTGAGTTCCCTTTGATGTTCTGTATAATGTTCAATAGCAATTTCTAGTTATAGTTTCGTGCCATGCGTTAGATAAGGCAAAGCCTTAGCTAATAGGTACTTTTGAGACGTAAGAAATGTCTGTAGGTGTAATAAATTAATTTGGGTATTCTAACAAGCTGATTCGGGTGGTTTACATGCACATATATATATTTGGCCAAATGAATCAAAATTATCATCTAAATATTTGTATATTCTAAATTACAAAAGTTACAATTTAAATCAATTAGATTTTTGTTTCAGAACTTATGTATACGTTAAATTAGGATATTACTAATAGATTACGCCGTACTCATAGTTATGTAATATACCATTAATCCGATTACAAATTTGAATTTACATACAAAATTGTTCACTACGCAATCCTTCATTAATAATTAAACGACGGGCTTGGCGGTTAGATACACACGTCAATAACCCACGTGATTAAGACGCTGGTAACGTCAAATTCAGTCAAATGCCCATCTTTGAATCGCTATTCCTCCTAAAGGAGACACTTCTTATATCCCGAAAAATAAATGTTGTGGAGACATCCTTTTCATTAAATCTGTGTGTTTGAAAACATCTTATTTCAATGGAAACTACATGAAAAATAAAATAAAAATTTGATGTTTTTCACCTCAAAATTACTAAAACTTGCTATTTCTTGGGATATAATAAAATTGATATGGAAGGTATTTAAAATATCTTAAAACTGTGTGTTTGAAACAAAGAAATATTCAATGGTTTTGAAGAAATAACTAAAAATGTTCTGCGGAAGCGACTGACGTAACAGCCATGTTGAGTGTGGGCCAGGCTGTTATGGCAGGCGTCACTTTTCAAATGACTCTATTCATTTCACTTTCCCACGATTCTATAGTTGGATGACGTCATGATTAGTAGGACCAACGCATAGATAATATTAATTATAGAGTGGGAGTTTTTGTCATAATATTTTTAATATAGGTACGTCCTGCTTTATATATGTATATACTTATGATGTATGTGTATTATATCATTAGAAAATTCGCACGAGTTGATATGTTCTAACACACAATAAAGTGAAAAGTAAGTAGATAGATAGTACCTATTAAGTAGGCACATGCATGCTAGGAGGTAGATACACCCAAATATCCTTTGCTTATGTTATGTTTGATGTTGGTGTTCGCTTATTTATGGTCACTGCGGGGCACAGGTAAGATCGTATTGTGATCTAACATGTATTTTGTAAGTTAGCGGATAACGGTTTGTAGTTTGTAGTTGTTAGCGTTAAATAAATAAATAAATTTCTTGATAGGCAGTATGACATCAGTCGAACAAATCAAATCAAATCATTTATCGCAAGTAGGCAAAATAATGCACTTTTACAAGTCAAACACTTACTTACTTGGAAAAAATAAAAAATAAATCAAATATGATCAACTAAACTAATGAGTACATAACTGATTTGAGTTTGAAAAAGGATATTTCTCCTTCAAGTGGTGATTCATGGCTGAATCTCACACAAGAAAAGAAACTCCATGAACTCCACCAGCGCTTCGAAAATACGCCCATCAAATAAGATAGCACCAAGAAACTCTACGGGGATGTTACTTTTAAAATTTTCTTAATTTTTTTTTACACAATATATGATATAAAAATTATCTAATCTAATGACAATATCATAACATCGTATCAATAAGTGCCAATAAGGTGTCTCAAAATAACAATCGAACAAAATAAATAAATAAGAACAAACACAAGCTGTAATGAACATAACTTATGAGAAACCAGACTGGACCATTCCCCCCAAGCAGCACCCGTTCACGAGTATGACTTGTGCACCAGCCATCACCCCCCTCGCCATATTTGAGGGTGGGGAGCAACCCGCTACACAGAGCCGCCGCAAGAAAAGACATTTTAGTGACCATGACCATAAACTCTGGTTTCTTGGTAACAGTCTTGTATTCTACGTTAAAACTAATAAATTGTTATAACCACACGAGCACTGACTAAACTTCCATGTGAAGTGTCCTTAGGCATGACATTTTTTTTTAGTTATTTAGGTATGGGAAAAATCGCTGTACAAAATGTAATGCGGTAAGTTTTACATAACAATGTAAGCAAGTTGTAAGAAGTACCAACTTAAATTGGGTTGAACTATATCAGTGATTTCCACCATGAAATCTTTATCTTCTATCCCAGACTTCCATAAAATGAGCCGAAACAAAATGCCTCTTTATGTGATCTTCGGAACCGAAACTACGATAATAGTAATACAATAACTATTTTGTACAATTATATAAAATAATTCATTGCTAAGACTACCCACAGGAAATATGAAACGTTGCTTATCAACAGACTGCGGTAATGATATTTTTATTATGCAAGGGCCGTCACCGCCGGCGCCGTGTACAAAGTACCCGAAGACGTGACTCGTCAACTCGTCACCTTATTGTTACATCTAATAAAATATGTGCGCAAACATTGTTACAAAGCCAAATATATATCTTTCAGAAAAGATTGTCACATCTCTGGGGGATTTGTACTCTACTCTACATATAAAATGAAATCGCAGCCTTCCTTCCAGGCATAGCATGTAATGCTGCAATATTTTGAAGGTATTTCAGCAAACTAAATCTAATTACAATGGAATTTTTCAATAAATTGCACTATTAGGCTCTGAAACTCTAAATCAATATCCGAATGTGAGCGCCAATCATAATTGCGGGAAGCAAAACGACGGCATTACAGGAATTCGAAATCAAATTCATTTAAATTTTCGAGAGCCAGGTCCAGTTTCCATCGTTTCCACATTGATTCCTGTGCCGTTTACCGCGATGTTCTGGCAGCCAGTTTTCATCCGCGCCAAATTTATCCTCGGGTGAAGTCGCCGGGAGTCGGGGCTCCGACGATGCGCGCCGCGCTCCGTCGGCGGCGCTGCGCGACGCTACCCGCCCGCCACCCGCCGCCGCCGCCACCGCCGCCGCCCACCGCTCACTCGCTTCCATTGACAGTCCGTGCGGGCTGCCGATGGTACGCCACATCCTATGCCCTACGACGCGAGCCCTTTTTTGTTGCGTGCAAACCTTCTCTCCCAGTATAAAAGCCCCAGCGATGTGACTGTTCGTTCACCGCGTCCCGAACGCCCTGTGATCTGTGAAGTGCGCGTTCTAAAGTTGGAAGGTTAAAGCGTGCTCGTGTTGGGAAGGTGAATGGAGCGGCTGGTCAGTGTCGAGGTCGGGCACCAGTCGGACAGGTTCCGCGGTTCATGCTCCGCCGCACTCCCTTGCTCACTTCACATCACACCAACTCCTAAAACAACAATTATATAATTGGTGCCAATAATGCGGCCTAATGCTGTTTTTGCAATTTTAAAATTGACGATTTGCCTATATCTAAATTGTATCCTTCATCTTTTTCTCTTCTTGAGATTCTAATGATGAATGTTATTAACTGTCAATTTTATATTACAAAGTGATATTCATTTAGTGACAGCTAATGTTGTTATTGATATAAAATATCAAAAATATAAGTACCTAGTCTATCTAAACGAAACCCAAGTGATATAATCTAGAAACTTAGATACGATCTATTAAACGAGATTGCTAATAAACGCGCCGCGTAGACTCAGCGAGAAAATTCGCGTGAAATGAGCCACCTAACAATACCAGTGGTGACATGAGACTCGAATAGAGTCATCAATTAGACATCGAGTGACGATGCAACGTTCGGAGTCTCAGTCGGAAGGTATGGGGAGGGAAGGGGCACCCGCCCTTGGTTTCATCACGAAGAGTTCAGCGTCGGAGCACAGTATGGCGACGGGTATATCCGGCATGTCTGGCAGCAGCAGCGGAGGCACACTTCCTCGCACTCTTAGCACCAGCGTGTTGAGGATCAAGAACCGATCCACCTTCTGGGAGAAGTTCTGGGACGAGCGCACCCGGCGCGACGCGTGAGTACCGACCGCGCCTACACTCAGTCTCCATTCTGTTCATCATTGGCCTCATCATCTTTTCAGATGATTTACAGCTTCTGCTCGTTGTGAACAACATTTTTCCTTGGACCTGAACAAACTGAGGTATTATCTGATGGCATTCCCCTAAGATGGCATTAGTCGTTAACGGAGTTAGAATATTAAAAAATAAACTTTTAGAATCTGATGGATTGTGTGTAAGGTAGCTTATTTTCTTCAAAGTTCCAATAACTTCCCTCATAGACGGTTTACTGTTTTTATTTTATCTACGAAGTGAAACAAAAGTATTTGTTAAGTTCTGTCCATTTGTCTCGTTTTACAGTTGTCAACCAAGAGCTCTGAATATCTCTCTGGATTGTCGCACGGATCAATCAGTCACAGATCTTACACCAGTATCACATCACTGAGTCAGTGATGTGATACTGGCGTAATATCTGTGATTGCCAGGTTATCGGTAGGTTCTTAAATATAATCTACTTAAATTACCAGGTTGTCACTAGCTTCTTATATATAACTTAATAAAACGCATAGCTGGCCGAGTCGTTAATAAACTCCCAATAAGATTGCTGCCACGAAAATATATGGCAGAGGTTGCATTGGTAACACTCTCTAAAGTGTTTTTTTTAAGCCATATCGATGACACAAACAATCTCAACCATACAAAGAGACCGTTCTTAGATATAGGTAGGTACATATGTAGATATACTCCCTAATACTCACTTTTTAGGTGTATTTCTCAACAAAAGGTCTCTGCTCTAACCTCACTGTAGGTATTTTAAGACGACGGGTATTGATTGACAACTGCCTATCTTTGAAGAGCTATTCCTCCTAAATCCCGAAAAAATATATGTTATGAAGACATCCTTTGCCTTGAATATTGTTGTTTGGAAACATGGCATTGGGAACTATACGAAAAATATGTGACTAAAGTGATGATTTTCCCCTAAAACTTGATATTTTGTGGGATCTAAAAGGAATATTGATGTGGTTCTTACGCCAAAAAATAGGTAGTAAAAATATCTTAAAAGTGTGTTAAAAGAGTGTTAAATTATTTATTTATAATATGAAACAATCAGTGGTTTTGAAAAATTAAAAAATTAAAAATAAGTAGCGACTGACGCGAAAGCCATGTTGCTGCTTTGACCAACTTAATTTTAATATGGTTATGTCCTAAACTTCAACCACTACGAAACGAGTTGCTAATTTTACCCGATATGCGAGCCTTAAGAGCTCCTTTGTACTGCGCTTTGCGTTCCATTGTTCCTGGTTTAAGGCTGGGCACACCGACAAAGCGAAACTTACAATTTTACATTCAGCTTTCACATTCGAATATATTCACTTAATAGGATTCGAATGTTAAAAAAGGCTCTTCAGTCGGAGCTATGTAAAGCGGACTTACATAGCAACATTCGCAACATTCAACTAATCCAACTAATATCATAAATATGAAAGTGTTTGTGTGTTTGTGCTTCAATCACTCTAAAACGGCTGAACGGATTTGAATGAAATTTAGCACAGAGATAGTTTATGAGCTAGATTAACATATATGATACTGTTTATCCCACTGCACCAGAAGGAGGGTGACGTTATCTCGGTAAATGATAATAATTCCTAGGAACACGCAGATGAAGTTGCGGGCATCAGCTAGTAACTTAATATTTTTAATAACGAATAAATTAACAACAAGCACATAAATTCAAATTCTGTGTGAAATTGTTATAAAAATGATGCGATTAACAGATTTTGTGATAACTTCGTGTGACTTTTCTATGGAGCAAAAATAATCAAATTAACTTTATACGTTCACGAATGCAAGCGGACACTCGTGATCAACAAGCGAGTATATAGAAACAACTGCTTTACTACTCCTATTTTGCGTAACTTGAGATTTACAAAAGACCGTTCCTGCCTTATGTGTCGCCTTGTACATACGCTCATGTGAAGTATTTCAGTTTTAAACGAAATAACTAAAACTAATGGTACTCAAGGGTAACATAACCGATAGTATAAAGTTTCTCAATATCCCGTTCAATAAACAATATAATATTCTGAACTAATATTGTTTATTGACAACCGGTTCATAATGCGTGCGAAAATGGTCGTTCACCATTTGTGTAGGCAGACGGACCTACCGATGACTATGTCAATAAGGTTTATAATCGTATCACCTTTGACCATTAAATTATTAAAATAAAATCGCTAATTCATAAAGATTATCATAGGATTTTCAAACGAGAGTCATTTAGCCGCAAAATCCACTTAGTTCGTTATAAGTGCTCTAAGCGACAAATTAAGCTAGGTGAGGAATCAGAGTAAGTAGTGCTTTTCAACCTCAAACGTAGTTACCGTAAAAGTAATGAGGTCCTTTAAGTACCTTTTACGCGTGTTAGAGGTCATATTATACTTTAATAACGAACTTCAAAGGGCAATGTACGAGAGCAAGATGTGCCTCCAAGTTAATTATAGCAGTATTTCATTTCTATCAGTGAGATGTCAATTAGTTCAGACGTCTAATTAATACATGGTGAAACAATACTCAATTCATTGTCAACATATGTACGTCGTCGTGTATATGCGGGTGATATCTCTCATCCCTTATAAGAGTATAATTGAACAAATCATAGGGCATGTAGCAGATTAATCGGTATAAAGTTAATGAAACGTTAATTCTCAGTAACTGTAAAACATAAATTGGACTAATTTTGTAAAATAATTTTTTCTCTTTCCGTTAAAATCAGATAATATTAACAGCAAAAGCTAAAAGTACGATAAACGCAATGCCTTTATAAAACCCTGATATGGCTGCGTTGCGAAGCTGGAGCTTGACATCTTGACTAACGAAGATAGAAAAGTCAGAAAAATGGTTCCAGTAATTTTCGAGGAAAAAATAACATGGAATTTTAGCCTGCACAAGAACACGTCGAGTTATATAAAGTTTGCTGCTCATCTGCTTGTAACATCGCTTTCATAGATAATAACTTATTTTTCAAACCGGTGCTGAATCTTTTAGATCAATGTTTATATCTCATAAGAAAACACAAGCCTCGTGATGACTGATTGATGAGGGTGTAATTAATGAGTAACTTCGCCAGAATGTTAGACACTGCTAATAATCTCCGAATCTTATTAATAGCTCATCATCGATGGATTAATGTATTAGAGGAATGAAAAGCCTTAGACACTGATCAAGCATAGACGCTGGTAATATGAATATAACAATATGTTTGAATGTAATTAATTTAATTAACAGACCGTTTACACTAACTGTAAGATGCACTCTCAGCGTCTGCTTAGAACATCATCTAAAACGCTCTACTCTTCAAATAACGCGCGGTACATAAAAACCTGAGTTCTACACTTTAATTGTTCACTCATTTCATTTCTTTATTAGTAAGCTTTCTATTTATACAGAATTAATTCAAAATACATTTGGTTATCGGAGTACAAGAGGACGAATATAACAAGTATGGCCATCTGTCTGACTCACAGGCTCAAGAAACATTTTGGTTTTCTCAGTCATCCCATCCAATATCAGGTAGGCTAGGCTAGGTGTAATCATTGTCTAACCTGATCGAGGCATTTAATACTCTAAGTGCCTACTATAGCAATTTATAGCATACTCTAAGCTCCTCGTACTGTCCCTACTGACAACTGACGTACGTCATATAACATGACTTGTATTGACGTTGTAATGATATGATAAGGCATCAAAGCAACACCCAAATCAAGATATTTTGTTCCTGAGTCAACTATAAGGTTCGGTTGTTTATTAGAAGTAATTATAAGAAGAACAAAGGCCGGAGTGAAACTAGCACAACTGCCTACCTGAGCAGGCTAGGGGTAAAATTTAAATTTAATTTCCTTCAAAGAGAGAACGGGGTGAGATCAAATTTAAATGATCGTGAAGAGGCTACTTAAATTAGGACATAAAATGTGTACCAAAATGGAGTTACAGGTATTTAATTTAAAACGCAGTCGCCGCACAATTTGTAGTAATATGTGCTCCAACTGCATGGAGAAATGTGCAAGTAGAAAATCTGTGTAATATCGTATACATAATAAAATAACATAAATTTACACTAACATTTTGACCGACAAACTTATTAATTGGTATCAAAGACTCAATCTGAATACATCTTTGCCTCATTGATTTTGAAAATTTGGAATGTCGTAATAAAACCGGTCAAGTGCGAGTAGGACGTCGGACCCGCACACGAAGGGCTCCAAACCAATGTACACGGATAAACGTAAAACAACCGTCCGTTGTACAAGTATACCTTTTTAATTTTTTAATAATAAAATATTAAATAATAATAATAATACCTTGGACACCATTTACACATATTGATCTAGCCCCAAACTAGGATTCCCTGTATCTTGGGTACTAGACAACGATACACATACTTAAATAGATAAATATTAATACTTAGATAGATAAACAACCATGACTAGGGTACAAACATCCGTTCTCATCAAACAAATATTTGCCCCCACCGGGACTCGAACCCGGGACCCTTGGTTTCGTAGGCAGCGTCACTGCCGACTCGGCCATTCGGGTCGTCAATACTAGGTAGGACTTCATTTAAGGCCGTACGTATTGAAAATGAGTTTTATGTATGTAGGTAAGAATTGAACTATGTACTCAGGTTAACAAAACTCTTTGCTGATAGAAACCATAATTGGATAGAAATTGAGTAACTTATTTACAGAAATAAAATCAAATATGATTAGAAACGTAATATTATTTGATCAAATGAGCAATTATTAATCTATATAATAGCTAAGCAAATAACTGCAATTAAAGGTCTTTTCCGATAAGATCGGGAGATTCCAGTCGAGTTAGTCGTCATCTCACACCAAAGAAACTCGCACTGCAGTGCGAGTTGACCCTGTTCGATTAAACCTATTTTTGTTGTCGTCAACTCGCAGCGACATACAAATTACAGTCAGTTGAAAAATAATTAAATCCAATTACTAGAATGGTTTTTTCTGCCTATCTCTTCCTTACCCTATGTCATTTTCTCTTTCTCTCCATTCCAACGTACGATAGTGTACATGGAAACAAAATACCCCTCGTTCACACAAGGACCCCACACAAATTCGAATTCATAGATGTTGTGCCTAATAGGTAAATAGTTTTAAAAAGTGGAAGATTTTTGTGTTATTTATATATCAAACACCGATAAACTAATAAAACAAAATGGCTAAGAAAATGGAGACACCAATAATTTCTTCTATGGGTACTTTTTTAATTCTTAAAAACCGTTATTGCTCATTATTTGTTGTTATAGCTGCAATAGAAATACACCCCCTGTAAAAAATTCAGCTCTTTATCTACCTATTTCGGTTGATCCCATAGAGCCCGGTGACAGACGGACAGACGGACGGCGGAGGCTTAGTAATAGTATCCCCTTTGGCATCCTTCGGGTATGGAACCCTAAATATCACCGTAAACAACAAAGGAGACACCTACCAACAGAAATCGTAAAATTATATAATAATGATAATTTCTGAAAATACATCCAACAAAGGCTTTTGCAAAATGGGCATGTAATATGGCACGAAAATCATCGAGATGAAATTCACTACCTTTAAAAAGCCAATAACGTCCGTTCGCTTGCAAAATAAACAACAACGGAGCAAGCAAGCAATCGGGATATAAGCGGGTACAGTCGGGATCGCCCTCAGTAACATTTTCTCCGTCCTTATTCCATACGTCTTAGGGACGATAATCGTACTGAACTCAACATGATCTTTTACACTGCAATTCTCATTCACTGTACTACGTAGAGTTGAGTTGAAACATATATTTCCAATAGGAATTATGAATTAATTTATTTTTGCTTTCATTTTCATGTATATCATATCGAATAGGCCACGAGTATATTAAAAACATTAAAATACTTACTATAATTTAACGCCAATCACCGCGGATTCAAACTGACAGTTGACAGTATGGCGCGAAAACGGACCTACAGCGGAAGTGACGTAATAATTGTTATCAGTAAGAGACAGAGCGCGTCAATCTCCTCCTCATACAGAAAAGGAAAGGGAGACTGATGCATAGCTCTATCCCTTACTGACAACAACTTGTACGTCACTTCTTCTGATGGAGGTGTTTTAAAATAAGTGCCGTTTGACGCTACTTAAACTTCTTATCTTTTGTTGAAAATTAATACTTTATAAAATAAAAACGTGCAAAAGAGGGGCCTTTTTATGTTTTTAGACCTCAAAACATTATTAAATGTGATAAATATCTAAACAGAAGCTTCTCTGTTGCCAGCCTTATCTGGTCATCCGACTTCAGTATCAAACTTTGAGTATATATATAACTTAGTTACTTGTCTGAGCACTGGGATTTTTCCGAGAGGGTATCTCAGTTTGTACAGATGAAATTTTCGAATAGGTATCCTTTTTCCTTTTTCCCTTTGTAACAAGTATATACAATATAGTATTACCAAGTCTCGGCGATAGTGTTGTGTGATGTGATTGGAGCTTGATTTTCCTGTGCATTCAGTCGGCGCAGAATACTCGTAAATATTTATTTGCTTCTATACCGGTCCTGTCGGGTGCAGTTTGCGTCGGCGGCGCTGGTTTGAATACGTCGATATTTTTTAATTCCGACTATCTCTGGGAAACACGTGCAGGGTATAAAGCGGGTGCGCTATTCCTGCTGATTATCTAAACAATACACTCTTGTTTATAGCCTGGCTTAAAACGTGCCTGCCTCAACTACATTAATTTTCATTTTATGGAAGACCCTGTTCTGTATCGTTCCTACTTGTAAAGTCGTAACAAAGCATCTCATTCACTAAAGGCATCAATTAGCTGTGAGAAATAGAAGCCTTTTTAGGGTTCCGTAACCGAAGGGTTCAAACGGAGCCCTGTTGCTGTCACTCACGTGTCCGTCCGTCAGTCCTTCGTCTGTCACACAGGTTTTACAGCCAGCTTGAGTCTTTGAATTTTCACAGTATAAACTTCTTGTTGACCCAAAGCCATAAAAATGGTCAAAAAATATTTTTATTTGTTTTTAAGGGGGTCTCCCATACCGCTAAAGAAGGGCGCGAAAGTTTTTATTTCACCTACCCCATCGAGTGAAGTATCGTTGTTTTGAACTCTTTGAGTAAATAAACACTTTATTTTTAATTCAAAAAATATAAGACAACAAACGAACAAGAAGCCACCAAAGTCTATTATGTTTAACAATAAAAATACCGAAGAATTTTTTAACTTCCCATGAACTTTACTATAATGTATATTGATCCAGTATCCATATATTGATAATCAAGTTTTCTCTTTGAATTTCCCTCATTTCTTGGCTTATATTCTACATTTGGTACGAAACCCTAAAAGTGCGAAGTGTCATGTCACATGGCATGTCACATGTTTTGTATATATTTCACTGTATTTGGACAAGTTCTCGTTCGAGAACCTAGAAATTTTAGTATTGATTTGTGGCTCCTTAGCAATATCCAGAAAGGACGTGAAGGTCTATAGGATCCAAGTATTTCCTTCGGTCCTTCAGAACGTGAGCAACTGCGTCCCCATAGTCTTGAGTTTACGCTCCAATTGCGATGGGCGTCTAACTTCTCTAATGGGGATATCGGATCTATTAAAAATGTGAATATTGGAGACACTTTAAAGCTTAATATAAACCTGCATACAATCTTCGGCTGGCTTACTTCAGCTTGCATGGTTTGCATCATAATAAAACGGCACCTCATGACTCCGAACTTGGTACTTACCTAAAATCCAGTAAATCCTGTAAATCCTTTAATTCAGCCGCGATGGGGTGTTATAGGCCTTCACAGTTTCCGCTCACCTACATCGTAAAGTCGAATGTAAACAAAAATCAGAAAGTAGGTTAGCTATTTAATCTCTTCAGAAAAGCAGGGAAATCTACGATCATATTTGAACCATGATATGGTTTGATGCATCGCAGCTAGGGGTGTGGAAACACGTCTCTTATATGGGGACCCCATTTAATTTATGAAATGTTGTGTAATTCATTATTTGTTACTGTAGCGGCAACGGAAAGACACATTCTGTGAAAATGTCAACTCTCTACCTATTACGGTTCATGAGATACAGTTCGGTGACGGACGGACAGACGGACAGCGGAGGCTTAGTAATAGGATCCCGTTTGGCACCCTTCGGGTACGGAACCCTAAAAACCGTTTTATATCTCATTACGATGATAATATAATTACTTACCTGTGTCTACCCAACCAAATACTAATCAATACAGCACGTCCATGCAATTATAGTGCAACAACCATGCAACAATAAGGATCAGAATGATTTTAGTCAAGGGCGACTGCTAAACAAAGATTCATTGGATCATTGTCTCATGTCATAGGCTAGCACAAAGATTCATTGGATCATTGTCTCATGTCATAGGCTAGCACAAAGATTCATTGGATCATTGTCTCATGTCATAGGCTTGCACAAAGATTCATTGGATCATTGTCTCATGTCATAGGCTTGCACAAAGATTCATTGGATCATTGTCTCATGTCATAGGCTTGCACAAAGATTCATTGGATCATTGTCTCATGTCATAGGCTTGCACAAAGATTCATTGGATCATTGTCTCATGTCATAGGCTTGCACAAAGATTCATTGGATCATTGTCTCATGTCATAGGCTTGCACAAAGATTCATTGGATCATTGTCTCATGTCATAGGCTTGCACAATATACGATTGCATTATGTTATTGGTGACCTCGAACTTAACGGAGATTTAATAACCAATTGCCACTTGGTTATTCTATCAGTGGTAATAATACCACAGCCGCATCTCCTCCCGTGTGAGTCAGTAACACACTGATAAAGTGGATTAAAAATCAGGTATCCTTCTTTCCACACATTTATTCTAAACTAGTAGGTCTATGAGGTCTTGCAGCTAGCTCGCTTTACTACATAACATATATACCTCACAGAAGCAAAACATATTTTATCTACACACCTATCATAAACCCTCTTTACTGCGTCTAAAAACCGCACGTTAAGACCAGCATAATGTAAAACTATTTGGTAAAAACTCATTTCTTATTTAAAAATTTGTACATTATGACCATAATGTGTAAATTTTCTACATATTATGACATTCAAATTTCGAACACCGACGCCCGCCTGCGTGCCGCCCCTACTCCGCATGTGAAGTTGGTACTACAGAACAAGCTAAATAACTGCAGAGATAAGATCAATGCCACAATGCCGATCAAACATGCGGTTCCTGAACACATCAAAGAGAGCTTATGATATGTGTGTAGATAAAATAGTGTACATACAATACATAAGTAGGCATTAAAACTCTCGAATGATATTATTACGAAACTCGCCTTCGGATCGTTTCATAAACCCACTCTCGAGTATTAATGCCCTCCATTCACATAAACTACTATTTTGGAGTGACAAATACCTAAAATATTTAATTGTGGCTGAAGTCCTATCGCTCCGCGCTCGCTACCGCGCTCCCAATATCGCACGCGCGCGTCGTGGACCGGCCGGCCGGCCGCGGGCGTGTCCGCCAGCACGTTGCTGTTATTTAGGGACAAAAATGCAATTTGCGAATTGCGAATGCGAACAAGGCAATTTGTGAATCTGAACGGGAAATATTAAACTGCACATCAAAAATACTGATTTACACAGCAAATTTTAGGGAAAAATGCTGCGGTAGCTTAGGTGAACTTATCCTTTGTGTTAGGTTGAACATGTAAGAACAACAAAAAATACTTAAAACATAAGCTTTACATATTTTATCTACACACGTATCGTAAACCCTCTTTACTGCGTACAAAAACCGCACGTTACGATCAGCATAATGTTAAACTACTTGGTAAAAACTCATTTCTTATCTGAAAAATTACACATTATGACCATAATGTGTAGTTTTTCTACATATTATGACATTCAAATTTCGAACGCCGACGCCCGACTGCGTGCCGCCCCTAGTTTGTTTGTGTACATAAAAAGTGTTTTTGTTGATCTTTTGCTGTGCAAATCAGTATTGTTGATGTGCGATTAAATACAAGCCAATCTAAATTATGCGAGGGAAAAATAAAACGAACGTAAACTATCGTCCTTGAGTCGGTATAACTTTACAAAACAACACACAGTGTAGAGTAGGATCGTCAGTAAACTCACTGTTATAGTTTATAATTTATCTTGTTTACGTTAACCTATATAATTTAAATAAGAATACTTACAAAGTTACTCTCAAGTAAAAACAAAGCATGTATCGATAATATTAGCACTCGAATCGTGGTGGTTTAATCTTTGGACATAACCTTTTTTTAGCTTGATTAAGGCACAAACACACAAACATTAAAACATCGCTACTTTCACATTTATAATATTAGTTGGATTATATTATTCTATCATCCTAGTTGAATTGTGTACGCTATAAGGAAACGTCAAAAGTTAAATAAAAGAAAGAACAGAGTTATACGAGTACTCGTAGTATCGTTAAATGAAAATACTCTGACAAAATTGGTTCCATGAAAGTTGAGTTCCTAATAACAGTTTAAAATTTGAAGCGTTATTGCGTTTCGGGATACCGGGTACGACAGAATTCTTCGCCGTATCTAGAAACGTACAAATTTTAGATGTAGTCACATTGTATAGTTTACGCCCCCGCCCTTCTTCTGCCATTTTACATGCAAGATCCCCGGGCACCTCGGGACGCAAAGAGGCCTTCGCTTACTAGACTTACTAGAGGTTGGTTGCTCCGACCTAACAGCTAATGTTTCCCGGTATGAGTATAAAATATGTAGAGTTTGTTATCGCGCGTTCGCACCTATATACTCGAGTACTCGCCTACCTACGAGTTACTCGCACGTAATACTTGATTTGAATACATCGTTGTGTTTGTTTATCGCAACGGGACGGCTCGGTGAGGTATGTCAGGGGAAATAATACGAGTGGCGGCCTTCGAACTTCCTGCATCTAGTTGCTAGCTCTCTAGAATGTACAGGGCTACAGGCAACATTGATTAAGAAATATATGCCGATTTTAGTGCAAAATATTTCGTTGCAATGATTGATGATTGGCTAAACGTGGACACAATTGTGCTTCTGCCACCCCGTATGGGAAAAGGCGTGACGTTGTGTTATGGTATGTATGTTATTTCATTCAATTGGTGTGGTGGCCTAACAGGTTTTCCCGCGTTCGCGTTGAAATAATCTTAAAAATAGGTTACAAAATGTGACCAAGACAACATATCTGTGCTTTGCTTGCTCTTGAGGAGCTATTTTATTAATACACAGTTATGGATTGTTTTTTTTTACAAGTGTATATTTTTATACATTGACATTGAAGTATCCTTCACATTTCCCAGCCACCCTGTACAGGTGGCGAGCTATGCAATTTACTCCGCGATTTCCCTCAGGATGGTTTTTTTCTGAAAATATTCTCTCTATATTGACTTTCAAATGATAATTAAACAGACAGAACGCTCAGAAGCAATTAGTATCTTGAGACAAATTCTGAGGAGATGCGGGAAACAATTACGTGTTTCTTTTCCCTCGCAAAGAAGTAATTTGCCGAGTACTTATTTTCCACTGAAGTTGACTTGTTTGGAGCAGACTAGCAGTTCCGTCTTGCCAGGCTGCGCCGCCGCCGCCGCCGCGCCGTCTCGTAAATGCTCTCTCTTTTACCCCATCGAGAAGATATTTTATGCACTGTACTTTTTAGATTTCTATTGACTTTTTATTGTATCAAATATAATATATTTGTACGCAAGTTACATTAAACATAAATGTTCTGATGATGATGTTCTCTTCAGGTGTCTTCCTTCGCATCTATTTTTTTTAAGTTTCTAAACGGTAAACGATTGACAATAACAATACTATTAATATTAACAAGCACCGTACGTTACTATATATATTATAATCGTACTGGCATGATTCGAGCATCGATCGAAGCAGTACATATTAACATATACGGGTAATCAACCACCATTTGTAAACAAGCGATTAACACATCAATTAGAATAAACTGGACTACTTTTCTATCAGATTTGAATCATCGAGGACAGCTCGTAAGCTATTTGAATCATCGAGGACAGCTCCTAAGCTATTTGAATCATCGAGGACAGCTCGTAAGCTATTTCAATCATCGAGGACAGCTCGTAAGCTATTTGAATCATCGAGGACAGCTCGTAAGCTATTTGAATCATCGAGGACAGCTCGTAAGCTGCCCCCCCCCCCCCCCCCCCCCCCCCTAGAAGATAAAATAAACGTCAATTTTCCTGGCAAGTGGGAATTAAAAACGTGTTACACAGTGAAACAGGTATGAGCTGCCCCCCCCTAGCTGAAATCCTGGGTACGCCCTTGTAGCTTCACACCACGCCTTTTCTCAAACGGGGTGGCAAAGATACAGTCGCAGATGGCAATATTTGGCAGAATACCAGCGTCACAGATTCGTCTGTGACATTGCTGAGCCAGGGCCATTTCATTGTCGCGGTAAAGTCGCAATACCACTGAGTGATCCTTAGCGTACCTCAATGTTTGCTTGTGTAAATTTATTGATTGTTTTATTTAACTGCTGTGTTTGTTTTCTTTTTGTAGATTTTTCTTCTTAAAGTTTGAGTTCTAATTATGTATATGTGTGTGTGCCATGTTGCAATTAATAAATGAATTTATCTATCTTATCTATCTTTAGCTTATTTCAAACAAGATTTTTTTTCAATGATTAGAGAGGAGTTTTGCGTTTTCTTGCTTCAAGTTTTACTTGGCTATTTTACTTCTATTTTTACCTATACAAATAAAGAAACTCTGTAGGTAGGAACCCAGTTCCTCACCAACCCTCACGAACTTCATATTCTCGGCACGCCTCTCTTCATGAAGACAGTTTTCAGCAATTCCCAGAAACGTGCTATTTTTTCTCTTGCTTAGCCATATCTTGTTTTCTTTATCACTTATTAAAGGACCGTGCTGACTTTTTATCCTTTGCGGTACAGAAGCTTTGCTGCTTGCTTCGTAACTAGAAATGTCATTATCAAATTATCATTTTAATATAAACTTTATGATGAATAGTAAAAAAGTAGGCACTCCAGATTTTAATCGCAGTATAACTACTAAATAAAATATTTAGTAGCAATCGTGTAAAGCATAATACGCGCAATGGGAATATTACTGCAGTAATGTAGATCGTTACGCGCGAGGTGTCCAGTTTCGGAGGTAATAATAGACCTTTCGCATAATTAGAACAGGAATTCAGGTCGATGCCTACAGAAACGGAATAATGAAAAGGAATTAGCATAAACATATTTATAGGGGGCCTTTTTGTGTGTGCAATTAGCTCCCCGGCCGGACATGCGCAACGATATTGAGCGGACAATCTATGAGAAAAATATTCATTCGCTTTCACTGCAACATATTTTTTCCAAAAAGGGGTTAATTTATGCGGTGTTGGTCTACTCTACGGCTTTTACGCTTAATTTGTAGCGCAATAGATTTTGAACTTGTGTCATACAGTCAAAGGTCTAGTTAATTTTTTTTTTTTGTTTTTTTTTTTTTTTTTTAAGCAGAAATTATAAATTTACATCTGACAATAGGTCCACGGAAACCATATAGGTTTGTATGTGGATCCTTATTACGCTAAAATATATGTACAATGTTTAACACATCTTGTTTTTGTTTATGTAAGTACACACAAAATTTTAAAAATAAATTAAAAACATATCAGGTATGTATTTTTCATGGTTACACAACTTAGGTATTGGTTAGGGATAGGAAAGGGAGGAAAAGTATTTTTTAAGTTTCGCTTTTATGTTTAGCGGAGATATGGTGTTTCTTATGTCAGTGGGTAGTTTGTTTATTAGTCGCGGAATGCAGTAGGCGCGCGTCCGTGTACCGTAGAAATTATTTGCGCGTGTAGTGGTTAGTTTACCTTGGGCCGCACGACGCGTACCTACGGGGTGATCTATTCTGTGCTGTAGGGTATTGTTGAAGAACAGGCTCCAATTAATCTCAAGCTGCAAGCGCATACTTTACTTTTTCACATAGCCAGCACGTCAAGTAAGAAGTATGCAACAAATTATTTAATGTAGAGCGGCGCAAGTCGCCCTGGAAGTTAAACTGAGTAGTAGTCACAGGATAGTAGGATTGGGGGATATAGACTGAAAATAAATTGCTCACTGGAAACAATATTGTGGTCAATGTTATCAAGAATCGCCCCATAGGCTCGTGCCTAAAAATACTTTAATTTCCACGACTAATTAGCACAGTTAAATTAAAATAATTAAAACAGTTTAAAAAATAATCTTAGCCGCTTTCTCTAATAAATTTTCGTATTTGATTGAAATTAGACTGTCAAGTTAATTTTGTAAAGTAACTAGTTACATGCTAATTGGCTACTAGTAGCCAATTTTGTCATTTGGTTCTACAATTATGTTATACAGAGATATCTCAAATGCTAGAGCAATAACCAAGCATTGTTTTGTAAAAGATTTGCACATAAAAGCTTTCACTGTAGTGTTTTTAAATTGGCCCAAAAAAATATATTTTTGTGGATGATTAAAATCTGTAGTGCTCTTCAATGGTCTGTAAAAACTAAATCTGAAGTAGCAAATGCATAAATGAAGAGTTATTTGAATGCTTATAAAGTGTTTTATTAGAATTAAATTTAAAATAATCCAATTATTATCAGTGGTTGATTATCGATTAACTCTATTAACGATGACGACCTCTGTGGCGCAGTGGTTGTGGCTCTGCCTACCAAGCGAGGGGTCCCGGGTTCGATCCAAGGCTGGGGGTAAAGAAAAAAAAAACCGTCTTGGATGTTTATATGTATGTGACGTCGCTGTTTCTCCTGTTTCTCCTTTCTCCTAGTGTGGGGCCAGAAGCAATGCATGTGCCTGTATGTAACTGTGAAAATCTGGGAATTTTCTCCAAAAACAATAAATTATCAATAAAAAGTAAACATATTTGATTTACCAAATATTCTGTCAATGTGAAGGTCCTATAATGACTAACTTGCTTGTCTGATTCAACAAAACAAAGATGTTTGTCAAGTTAACTTTGTAAAGTATAATGCCAGATGCTCCTCAACACTAAGCATCTCGCCCTCACTCCCAGCCCCAGGACATCTCCCTCCACCACTTAGTACACCACCCACACACAGGTGCTACTTTGTGGACGGAGGACATTTGTTTTAATTCATGACTAAATAAACGAAACGCATACCTGACTTTACCTCAAACATCACATTGAGTCTGTTCTAGGCGGCGCGAAAAGTTCAATATCGCGATGTAGGAATAGCACAGTTCCATCTGTCGGATGAAATAGGCAATTAATAAACAAACACGATATGTAATTATAACAATAGTATTAAATAGTTAATTGGACAAAGACTAATCTTAAAAAGCAATTATAATAATTGTTGTCTCGTTGATGAACGCATTGCTGGATTAAATAAATGTGATATGTGATCCATCAATATAAAACTGACAATTAAGCACTCTGTTGACCTCGGGAGTGATAATTTCTTTTATGAACCTTGTATGAACCTATAATAAACCTGGTTTCATACTACGTTCACGGAGTATGAAAGTAGCCGCACCAATAACTTTGTAATAGTAGTTTATGTGACTGCTACATAATGGAGGGCATTAATACTCGAGAGTGGGTTTATATCACTCGAGAGTTTTAATGCCTAATTATGTACAGTTACATACACTAGTTTATCTACACACATATCATAAGCTCTCTTTGATGTGTTCAGGAACCGCATGTTTGACCGGCATTGTGGCTCTGCAGTTGTTTATTGTTCTGTAGCACCAACTTCGGGCGTTCGAAATTTGAATGTCAGTACCAACTTCACAGACAAACTAGGGGCGGCACGCAGGCGGGCGTCGGCGTTCGAAATTTGAATGTTATAATGTGTAGAAAATTACACATCATGGTCATAATGTGTAATTTTTCAGATAAGAAATGAGTTTTTACCAAGAAGTTTAACATTATGCTGATCGTAACGTGTGGTTTTTGTACGCAGTAAGGAGGGTTTATGATACGTGTGTAGATAAACTACATTTTGCGGTCTTAAAAACAACCTTTTGACTTTTCCCTAAAATTATATAGCCTGTTACTCTCACGGTCTCTACAAATCCAACGTTACCTCATTTGTTTAAATCCGTCAAGCTTTTTGGACTAAAGCTGTTTTTTGAAATTAAAAAACCCCCACATCTCCGCCATTATGAAAAACTTCCAAATACTGAATCGACAAAAAATAATTATTTAATAATCGGACATGCTCACGAAAAACAACCAGAATCAGTTGAGAAATACGGCCTGTTGAGGATAACATCCGACAAAAGCATTTTTGCCCAATTGAGATGCTTCGCTCGCTCGGTCTAAAAACAATTGTTAAGACATCTTATTGGGATAGTAGATTTGTCTAATGGCGGACTTACTGATCGAAGGAAGTTCTTATTTGTTTTTACACAATCATTGGTTAAAAATCTCTGTTCTAAAAAAAGGTCTAGCTGTTAGCTTAATCACAGATAATTTTGCCGCCATCAACAATGGTTAATGTAATTTTCATATTTGTTTTGTTCAAATTAACGTCAACTAAATGAACACTCCACTAAGGAATACTTACAAGTTTTAATACTGATGTTCTCAAATATCAGCGTCCCCTCAAATCTCCCCTCTTAACGTGAGTACAACATGCAAAGGTAAAAAGGTACCTTCTGATGTCGACTCATTTTAGTCAGTTGGTTGTATTCCCACTGGTATCAATATTTTATCAATTCACCGATGTCACGTGACGACGCGGTTTCTCCCGACACAACGGCCGTGGGGAAGTATAGTTCAACAACCCGAAAAAATTAAGAAAGCCATTGAAATGAAAAATCCAAAATAGGGACGTTGAGAACATATTGGGATTATTGATTTATTAGGTTCCAGATATTTCAGTGACGCTACGTACGCTAATTCGCGCACAATTATGATGTGGTGTAGAATAAGTTGGCATTTTAAGTTTTCTCAATTAATTGCATTTGTTATTTTTTGTATGCTCTGAAACAGCAAATAAACAAATGAAAATTAAACAGACCAACATTTTATGTAGGTACAATGTATGTGTTTTTGTGCCTGTCTTAAATGGTAATTACTATGTAATACGATACATTTAAAAGTTATACATTTGAGCTTCTGCTGTTTTCCATAAATATAACAACACAGGATATAACAAAATATATAACAAAATTCCAACGTTAAAAAGGATATAACAAAATTCCCACGTAAAACCAGTTTTTTTACGTATATAGCTCGGGTTTAAAGATTTCACTGATTTAACATAACCCTAATGGAAGGGGCAATTACTCAGGTAGGCTTGTATTTCTGAATCAGATATTGCCAAGAAAGCTATCTCTATATTTACAAAGGCGTCTCCTGCCCCTGCTAAGGGCTATCAAAATATCCCTTACCCAGCGCCGCGATCTCACTCTCTCATTACGGCAGTCAATTAAGGGCCGGAGGCAGAGAATCGCCAATTGGGAATAAGAGCGACAATTGAGGTTATTCCAACAGACAATTTGAACGGCTCCAGCGATTCACAGTACAGCTTCGCAGGTTAATGTAGAAACAAATAATAAATAAGAATATATATATACAGGGGTTTCCCGAAACTCAACGTCAAGCGGGCACCAGATGAAAGCCCAGCTCAGCCTGTACAGATTCGGGTAAAATACAAAAAAGAAAATGCCTTATTTAAAAAACAAAAGTCAACATTCCTTATCACATATTTAGTAACTTAGTGACAACAAACTATTGATAGGAATCCCAAATTTAGCAGAATATTTTTTTTGTCCGATTAATAAAAATTACGTAGTTTGGTTGAGTTGTGATTTGAGAAAATCTTGTAAGTCAACTTTGAGTCATCATAACCGAAAAAAACATACTTTACTACCCTCGGCAAGTTTAATAAAAAATTGGCCCATTAGGATTTTGAAAATATTCTGCAAAATTTATGACTGCTATTAAAAGTTTGTTGTCACAGTATCTAAATATGTGATAATGATGGTGAATGTTTTTTTTAATAAGAAATTTTGTAGGTAATTTATTGTTAGGAATACTACTTAGATTCGTAAAGCCCTGGGGTTTTTAGGTCAAGGAAGAAACAGCAAGAAAACTGAGGCCAGCCCAGTCACTTTTGCGAGTTTAAGGATTAGTTAATTCTTTATCATTGAAGTTTCATAGTATGTTTTATGTTTAAGAATTCTAACGAGACTATACTAAAAGGGATTTAGGTGTAGAATCTTTATGTCATTTGGTAACAAGTTATATGTATTTTAATAGACACACAATATACGCTATTTCCATTAAGTGCGCTTTAAGGAAATGGTAAGTTTCTTGAACGAAATATATTGCGGTCTTTAAAACGTTGATAGTTTTTGTTTCTGAACATTAGACATTATAGTATGAATATTTATGGAAATGTTAGGATATTATATTTTTTGAAATAAGGTTGCAAATTTCCGATGCTTTAGCCCTGATGCACTTTTTCTAATGTTTGAAAACTTTCTCTCTAGCAGTAGAATTACCGAATAAAATAATACCGGCAGCTTAGGATAGAGTGCACATAGCCAAAGTATGCAGTAATAGCCGCTATATGTGGTAGTGCTAGTCTCCTTAGTGGCCATACAAGCTATTTATCTTACAGCAAAGTCTCTATGTGAAGTTTCCATTCACAATGCTGGACTAGTTGTAGTCCAAGGAAATTTATTGTTTTAACTATTTCTATGTTTGGATATTATTATTATACTTGTAAGATTGGTTGGGTAAAAAATATGATTATGATAAAAAACAGAGATGAAAGTGCGTTTTTTTTAAATAAATAAAAATACTTATGTAATAATTAAAACACGCAGTAGTCCGCTAACATGTCATGCCGTTTTTTCTACATACCATTCCTCGGCAATGAACTCGCTCTCTTGTGCTAGTAGAAAACTGAAGAAAAACAGAAAACCTGATGATGAATCATGAAACGCAGGTTTGTCACTCAGCGAATCAATTTTTTTCACAAACTATAATTAATTGCCTCCAACAAGATTTTTTCGGCGGCTTTTGACGTTTAAGTAGAAAATGCTATTTAAACGTATTATTTATATCAGTTAATATTGATTTATTAATAATAAAGTAAATATCAGTTCTAGTAGGATATAATACTAACATGCGAGAGTGGGTTTTTAATCTAATACATTGGTGTTCGATCGAAAAAGATTAACAAATATTCCAATATTTACTTACTTACGTACCTACTTAGTATTACAGATTAAGTACTTACGGTACGTTGAAATGCAAAAGTAGTTCAGCACTATTTATCTCAGTATCACTGACAGCCAGTAGATACACGAATACTTCTGCAATACTAAACTATATTCCAGCAAACTGAGATAAATATAGGAATCTTCCTACAAATACCATTAATTCTGATATTAGATTGATAAAGCAATTTCCGCACGCAATTATGAACTTTACTCTAGAGTTGACGGTTGTTCTCGCTCGAGTATTCAATATTGTTGGGTTTCTGTTCGTCGTGAACCGATCAGCTCCGTTTTTTCGTTAATACGTGGAATTATTTGCATTATTTCCCCGCTGGTAATATTTGTGGGTTCTTCCACTTTATTGGAAGCAAGCTGTTTCAATATTTGAGGAGATAAATTCGGCACGATTATTATCTAGCTATCATGTGCCTATCATTATTATTATTACACCTTAATAATCTGCAATGTTACAAAATCCGATTTGATATTTTCATTCTGGTTTATTTATGTATTGTCTATGGAGTATACTGTGATATTCAGATGATGAAAACTCTTTACATTTCAAAACGTGTGTACAATTTTGACGACATCTGTCACAGTATTGATGGGGCATGAAAATGTGTAAATATTATAGTTTTTTTAAGTCTGTTACCAGAGTCTAGCCAAAGCTGCTTCCAAGAAATCATGAGGTATGTGGTTGGAAAATTCACTAATTCAATGATGAATAGAAATATCATATCGTAACTCCATTCCGAAGAGTAGTCGCTCAAACGATCTAATAAAAAACATTTACCTATAAGAATGCTAGTCTCGTAGCTCTTCTACCGTAAAAAGGCTTTGGCATAATTGGTTACCTAATTAGTTGGTAAAAACTTAGAAAAAAGGGTGCGGCTTTGTGAGGTTTTTTGTTGATAGATCCCTCTCATTACAAGGTAACT
This sequence comes from Argyresthia goedartella, assembly GCA_949825045.1. Taxonomy (NCBI): domain Eukaryota; kingdom Metazoa; phylum Arthropoda; class Insecta; order Lepidoptera; family Argyresthiidae; genus Argyresthia; species Argyresthia goedartella. The sequence continues at coordinate 16,269,399 of OX463815.1, forward strand.
CATTATTTTAATAAAAATAACGATAAACCTAATGTAGAGTTTTCTCACTAAATAATTAGTTTTTTCGTTCCGTTTCAGGGGCTAACCAGCCTTAGTTGTATGCTTTGTATGCTCATATTCAAAATTTGAAGCTTTTTGATGATAGGTGTAGGAATCAGGTACAAAATGAAGGAACTTTGAATGGCCGTAGTTTCTAATTAACTGGTTCAATGAAATTTGTATGCATACCTAGTTCTATTATGCCCGCTAGGTCACAGAAAATTCAGGCTTCTAGCTTTATCCCCGATAAATTTACATGGGGGTCATAATGGCCTGAATGGCTTCGAGAAAAGTTATGGCGCGCCTCGGCTCGAAATACCGTGCTAACAGATTTCAAAGAGGATACTTAGAGTCACGGTTTCAACATACTCATTCATAGAATACAAATAAATGCAATCTTTAGAAACACGTTTTAAGTATGTAGATTTGAAATGTGCAGAATGACTTAACGAACTTACAAAGTTGTGACAAAACTATTAGTTTCTCCTATGATGCTGCATCGCTTAAAATCATTTTTACTCGCGACGACGGATGGCACGGAGCAGAGGATGCGTTCGCGATTAGAGGTTGTTTGTATTTGTGTTCGCGTTTGTGTGAGTGACACTTATCAGCGATACGTATGAGAGAAGAGCTCCGCGGCTTGCAGCGTGCAACTCTTCTCACTCACACAAACGCATGTTTCAGGTTAACCCTCGGTACCTGGAAATAACGTTATAGGTTTTTAATTTAATTACTATGGCACGAGGCTCAAAATCGCGATGCTTCATCACCAGGTCCAGGTGTTGACCGGTCAGACCAAAAGCACTACATGTCCGTGACCATTTTCCTGGAAGCTGGATCGATTTTGATGCGGTGTTTTGTATTAAAAGAATATGTTTTACGGTTGTAGACCACCAGGGTGCAGCAACCAGGGTAGCTGACTCTCAAGGGGTTCTCAGAAACTATTTAGCTATTTTCGATGCGGTTTTTTGCATTATATTAGCCTTGAGGTTTCATTATTATTTAGTGGTGTTTTACTTTTAAAATTAATAGTTATTTAACTAGTCAACGCATGTTCATGTATAATCAGTATGGAGTCATGTAGTGAGAGCTACTCTCCGTTCAAATAGTTGTGTGAACGAAAACAAATAATTTCGCATTTGGACATTTAATTTTATTGACTTGATTAAGTAATAGGAAGCTTTTTCATACGAAAATATTTTGGTACCGGTATGTGTCCTAACCTTGGGGTTTCTGAAATAGAAAACCGACTTAACATATTATACCACACTATATTAAGCGATTGTTTGTACTTACACTGTTTAATTACGAAGTAGTGCCAAGTCAATAAACTACGTCGTAATAGTAGTTATTCGTCGTAATAGTAGTTATTCGTCGTTATAATTGAAATTTAGGGACTCTACGTGATTTGGCACCCTCCCTTCTCTGAGATTGCGACTGACTGGAGCCTTAATTAGAAGTCCCAAAATTCACGAATCAAATGTAAAAGTTATCTTTGCAATCGGCTACAAAGGCCCCGAAGAACCTCCTGATTTACAATCGTAAGGCTGATTTCCTTTCCTTACGTTTCGTCAAAATACCCGGCATTGTAACCTTGCCTTTTCACGAACGAAATCCCTACCTTTTCGGATGGACTTTAATTCTGAAGCAATTTATGTTTACTATGATGTCGGAGATTTCTGATAAAATATTGAATCCATGTGCTTTTACACTAAGAACGACTAACACTGAGGGAAAATTATTACAAAGTTCGCGCAACTGCCGCACAACTTTTACAATTAGTTAAGCTCAAAACTAGCCCCGTCGTGATTTTGCTGGGGTTCTACTTTATTTGCAGCGGGTTTTTATTTCACAAGCAGTCTTATCAAAGGCTTCCTAATGTTCAGTGAAATAGAGCTAGTTTTTGTGAATATCGTTTATTCGTTGTTAGAATACTTTTAATCACTTTCTTATATGTGAAGTTTGTGTAAGTTGGCATTTCATATTTTGGGAATTTTGACGATCTTTTTTGAGTTGGATAAAATAGGCTAATTTCTCATTTTTCTTCATCGATATCCGGTCAGTATTACAATACAAGATATCATACCTGGAATAATGACGTCACAAAGACGACGAAAGTTTCAGTGGGGTGTCTAGATAAGTCGCCCGAGTAATAAATACAGTATTTGGGGTCACGCTTATTTTCCTCCCCTTGCTAAGCCACTTGTTTACTGAATTCCGCGTAGTTATTGCCTGCTTTCCATTCCTCGGTTGCGTCAACATAAAGTTACGTATCTGAATCACGGAACGGGGGCATACAACCTAATTCGCTATGGTTTATTAGGGCGCTGGTACAAAAACCTGAAAACCCCATCTGTTTTCCCTCGCGCCGACCTTGCGAAAATTAGGTTTATTGCTGTGCCAATGTTTTCTGGTATTGGATAATATACTACTACTAGCTGATACCCGCAATTTTATCTGCGTGTTCCTAGGAAGTATCATTTACTGAGGTAACGTAACCTCCTTGTGGTGCAGTCGGATAAAAAGTATCTCTAGCCCATTAACTATCCCTGTGCTAAATTTCATTTAAATCCGTTCTGCCTTTTTAGCGTGATTGAGGCACAAACACACAAACATCCAAACATCGCTACTTTCACATTTATAATATATTAGTTGGATTATTATAAACATCAAATATAGCCTCACAATAAAGGTCTTGTCGACATCTCTTGAACAAGTTTTATAAATTTAAAATTTTGTAGGTACATATTTTAATTAGTTTACCAATACTTAATATTAATCTATTCAGACTCTTTTGATTATGAGACTTTTCTTTCCCCGTACCAGAAAATCATTATTATTGGTTTTGTTGAGTTTACGTAATTCCACGAGATTTAAGATATCACAGCTGGTAACTCTTATCATTCTACAAGTCCTTATATCGGCGTCTGTTGGTTCTATTTTCTAATTCACTTTTTCAACGCCGGCATATGCGAGAGGAAACTAGTAAGTAGGGCAAGTGAGCCAGTAAGACGGCGTGCTGGACCATTATTCATTTTAGAGAATAACGTAACAATACTCGAGTAATGGATGAAATGATTGAAGACTCTATGCTCTAAACTGCATTTGAAATTACAAGGTGCAACAAACGGGTGCTAGTGTGTGATCACTTTGTATATTTTAACCCTTTTAGATTTTTTTATTTTTTTTTCGTTAGCCTACACGATGTGCTACTGCTGGGCAAAGGCCTCATCGATCCACCCTGGCAGTAATTTATCCAGGTCGTCCCTCCATCTCCTTCTGGGCCTTCCCCTACACCGGTGTCCGTCTGTAGGCATCCATTCAGTGGCTGATTTCACCCATTTGTCCGGTATTGTCCCACTTCAAATCAAATCTATAGGCACACCCGAATAATGATGGATCTTTTCTATCAGTAATTCCGTGACATGAGTTACAATCATATCTGTAGAGAGACTAGACGATACCCATACTTTTTTTATCACGCGTCCATTTTTCTGGTAAACAACCGCGTCTGGTATTGTTATTATTAGTTTATGCCTACGTGCTACAATCCTCGCATGCCCACGTGCCTCGCGCGTGTACGAGTTATATGTATGGGGCACCACAGTGTAACCTTGTTGGCTAATTCTGATCACTTAATTTACAATATGTTTGGTTACTACTCTCCAAATTAGTTTAATCAAAAATTGAGTCACTCATTCTAAAATAGGTTTTTGCTATGTGTTGACACAAAACTCAGGCGTATGGCGAACCCAAGTTGCACTTCACATCGACCTGATATGGAAAATAAAGGGCAACAAATATAATGATCACCAAAATATTTTTTTCCTACCCAAAATGGACAAATGAACACCAAAAGTTGCAAAAAATATCAGGGCAAAATACTGCGGTAGCTTAGGTGAAGGGTAAAGGGGGTGAGCTAAACGAAGCCTCCTTTATCCTTCGTGTTAGGTTGAACATGTAAGAACAACAAAAAATACTTAAAACATAAACTTAAGTACATAAAACAAAAAAAGAAGTTTGGTGATCATTTATCCAAACACAATTTGGTGGACATTTATCCATTCTGGCAGTCATTTCGAATTTATTGATAGTAAAATAGGTGCGTTTTTGGTAATCGTTTAAACACAAGCCAAAATAAAGTGTCCTATGGGCTAAATCCAAATGTAATTGTAATTTTATTCATTCGAATCGTGAAATTGAAGTAAAGTAATGCAAGTAAACTGTATAGTTTATTTACTTGCCTACATTTTGAGCATGTTGCTTTGTCAGAAGCAGATAGGAGGTTATTCTCCTTGTTACGCTGACCTCATGAATGCGAGGCGACGGGCACTTGGCCAGGTTTCATTGCCAAGATTCAGCTGCTATCGCTACAGAATACTATTTGCTTGCTAACCCGATGCAGCACGGACTGTTATCGCTTGCATCGACCGATCCACTCTGCTTTACTACGTACGTACGTATTTGTCGTAACTCCCCAGTGAGTATGACAATGTGAGCCATATTGCACCATAACCATATCAGGTGACGATGACGTAATCTTTCAGCGTGAGAACGGATTACGAAATGACGCGCCAATAGTCTTCAGTAGGTATCAGGGCGTTTTGCTAGCTCAGAAAATTCACGTAATGAAGCAACTTCTAGAAATAAAAGGCTCAGGTTAGCTAAAATCAGACACTTATGCTAAAGACGATGGTGACGAGAAACCTAAGACAGCATGGTAAGCTCAGTTATTATTTTTTAACTTATTTAATCTGAAATATACTGCTTTTTTCATATTTTTCGCAGACTTAGGTAGCTTCATTGTTTTGTTTGCTTACAAGATTATATACAATATTATCGATCATGAAAATGTACTTGGAATATTTAAAGCTAACAAAGTGTCACAAAGCTAGCTCAATCAGCCACAAATGGTCACAATGGTGTCTGTTTGCAATGTTGAACTCGCGGACGACGAAAGAGATAATAGTCACAATGTAGTTAAAGTTGTACGTAACGCATTCAAATTTGAACTGACGTAGACGCATAAACTTGTTATGACAATTTTCTTTTTGGTCTCTCGCCTTTTGTTACACATTGACCAACTTTTTCAATCTTGTCTGTATATGCAATGCTGCACATTCTGTTACTGCTCCATAAATATGCATAGAATTTTACATTTATACTGTCCTATCTTTCAACCTAGCGCAGTCGCACACTGTTGGTCCTTCAGGGTGATTCAAGTTGTAATTTGTTGTTACCCTTTTTACTTGGTTTTGTAACTGACTCCGAACGCAACAAAATCGTATTTGGCTTTTATTTATTTCTTGTTGTCTTGTGTATGTACTATACATATAAGTTACTGTGTGGAATGTACTTTTACTTTTGTGACGCGTGTGTATATTGTTGTCTGCGATATTAGTTGTTATTACTTTCTCCTTCAATTGTATGTTTCACTTTTTCTTGTCCTCTCATAATTATCGTGTATTTTATGTTGTGTGTGTTATGGCGTAGTCCGAATAAATTGATAAAAAAAAAAATGCTGGCAAGACACCGCTGTGCCCACGTGTAACCCCTGGGCTGGCATAGGCTTGCAGGATTTTTGTTGCTGTCGGTCTTTAATACCTATCCAGAAGGTTGTTAATACGGTGGCATGGTCAACTAAGGGGTTATTCTGTAATTAAATACTTCAATATGCGTTAATTTGCGTGTTCTCGAAATGCGAGCCCAAAATGTGAAAGGACCTGACCTAGGTGTATGCTTCTTAAAGGGCTGATGATGATGACAATGATGAATGAAATGCTTCCGGGAGATTTTGGTCCGAGCGGCAATATGTTCAAATGTCAGAACGTCGAAGTGTCAAAATGTCCAAGGATACAACACCCAGTTGCCAAAATGTCTAGTCACCAAAACATCCAAATGTTGAAACACCAAATTACCGAATCGTATGATTGCCAAAAAGCATAGTGAACAGAACGTCTAGTTGCCAAAACGACCAATTGCCGAATCGTCTAATTGCCAAAAAATCTAATGCGTACGTACACGTACAAAAGGATTCCGTTTGGTTTTTCGCGTTTATTTAAAAAAACGGAGCTTTGTATTGAGAAATATTCTTTCACTTTTAAAATCTACTAAAATTCTCTACAATTTTAATATATTTTTTTTTAATTCTCAACTGTTTTGGAGTTAAACGTGCCGGAAAAGTGAAATAAAATTCATTTTATTGAGTTGACATAGAAGTTGTTATTTCACAGTTCTATGATAATATTGAAAATACATGAGTAATTGATATCAATTTCAACTTGATATGTACACCTATTCCTGAAAAAAGGGTTAGACTGACTGATCGATATTTCAACGCACAGCCTAAACCGTCCTTTTGATATTTTGGCAGTGGCCGTTATGGTATCTGGACACCACGCTTATTGAACTCGGACCAATTGACCAGTAGTTTTTATGCCATCCCGACATTATGGCCTATTGGGTATTTGATACTCAAGCCAATTTACCAGTGGTCCTTATTGTATCTGGACATCTTAACCTCGGACCTTTTTGACACTCGGACCAATTCCTCGCGGCATCTGGTCATCATGACCTCTTCGACATTTCAACACTCGGAACAATTGACCATTGATCCCTGGGAACGGGACTCATGGCCTCTTGGACATTTTGACAATCGGACCAACATCCCCCGGAGGTGATGAAATATTTCATCCGGTCAAACAATATGTTTAAAAGGGCCTACAAAGGTTTAGTATAGGTATAAATAAACGAGTAAATATTTGTCCCGGTGTTTCCCTTTTAACTTATAAAATAGGCTTATAAAACATCCCTTTCGGATAAACAACGTTTGGTTAAATCTTCATTGTTTTGGGATAAACCGTAATGATGGTCAATAAAATAATGGCTATAAAAGCCGAAGAGGTCCCTTTTAATCTACGGTAGTCTTTTATATTTAAGTGCAGATGGCCACCGACGGGAGGGAGGTACGTTGTAAAAATAGCATAAAACTTGTTCGGACTAAAAGAAGCTGTTGCTGTTACGGATTCTCCTTTAAACGTTGCTTACCGTACCGCTACTTTGTAGATATGCATAGTCACAACTTCAAGTTGCGTTGCTCATAAGATAATATCTTCTCTGTATTTAACATGCTAATAATGTTCAAAGAAAGGGCGCTAGGCAAATTAGTTAGAACTCTGAGCTAAATGCTTCTAAGTGACAAATTCCAATTTGAAAGGTTTAGAGGTTTTAATTAATTCATACTATGATAGCTTTTGAAGATTTTGCTCCGAGCCGCCGACCGAATAGTAAGGAAAAATTAAAAATAAAGTTGCTCTTGCCAAATCGATTTCTTGGTTAAGGTTGTTCAACTTTCTGTTATTATTAATATAAATAATAATAGCATTCAAGCAATCGTAGGCCTTTAATAATAAACCGCTCTCAGCTCTGAGAGTTGTCTCATAACGGTCATTTATGAGACAACTCTCAGCCGTATCAACTTTCGCCGTATTAAATCTATCATTTTCACGCGCGTGAGATCGCTCTCAAGTATGAGAGCGGTTTATTATTACGGGCCTTGGAATGGGTAAACAGAAAGTTGTGTTAGTATTTTAGGGGATTTTTAGGGACAATATTCTGAACAATTTCACCAAGACACCGATTTGATCAGACCATTCTTTATATTTCACTTCTCCATGCTAATCAGTATTAGCTGTTATAGTATAAAATGAATTATTACCTAAAAGCAATAAAACGGCAAATGTTTTATCAGTTTTGAAAAGTTAGCCCAAAATTACGCATGGTTAGTAAGAACTTGAAAATTAATAATTAAATACTGTTAATGTTAATTATTGTTTGCATCGAGGCGGTGTCAAAATTACATTTTATTACCTCGAAGTAAAGCTCAGGATTTGTAATTAAATCTGTTTCTTGCCTCAATAACATTCCGACGATACAATTGTAAGAGCAAATTTGTTCTCAGCCGATCTCAGTTAATTACAAATAAAGGACCCTGCTTATGATTCTTGTAATTAGAAAATTTTCACGTTTAACTCGAGCGAGACCTTTTGATGAAAATGTGGAGGCTCTCGGAGTCCTTAATAGTTTTGTCAAGTGTGTGTTCTCCCATGAAGCTTTACAGTTTAACTTACAGTGGGACTAGATAGAAGACGATGCCGTACCTTAAATTAATTTACTCGTACAAGTAATTATTTCGAGGGACTTTAACATTAACCCATTTCCAACGGATATTACTATGTTAGTAGTGAATAGCTGAGCAGTAAACGTGTATGTAACATTTACATTTTCATAGAATTCACAAGACACAGCTTCGTCTGGATTGTCCCTAATAAATGCCAGCGACAAGTTTTTTTTGAATTTTCCAATAATATCATCCTCTCTTATAAATATCGTATCTGCCTCTGAACCAATGGTGTCCTGAATTGTATAGAGGCTGTACTGGAAGGCGAACTAAGTCGTGCCTGGCCGGCAGACTCGAATATTCAGTGAACGAATTGCCAATTAAACTTCGAATGTGATATACCTGGATCTGCCCGGAAAGTTGTGGACTTTACCCATAGACTGAAATTGGTCTATACATGGTGTAACAGAAAGGTGTATTCATATTTCAAGGGGTACCTAGGGACATCATTCTGAACAAGGACAAACACCAATCAGCTTACCGGGCGGCTCAAATTGATATGTCATACAAAATGTTGCTCTGATCAAATCAGTAGCCTTACATGTAATTCTAATATTAAGGAATTGCGATCGCTTCTGAAAAATTGACCAATATCAACACGATTATATACTTGCTTTTATTGCCTTTATTGCGACTTGGTCAATTTATCATAAGTGATTATAATACCCATATGTCAGAATTACATGATAATGCTACAGCGGTTGTGCGGAACGATGTCTGGCATTTCGCGTGCAATCGCTCCAAATTATAAATGGCTTTTGTTTAGATGAGTGCCCCAACAATTGTCAGAAGTCCCGGTTTCTCGAAAAGTTCTGACAGTTTGGTTGGTCATATCCTTGTACTCGTATTTCTTAGAAATGGGCAAGTTATAGTGACCCAACCATCCATCGACACGAGAATGGCTTTGAATTATCAAACATGGACAAAACTCCTACGCTTTTTATCTATTAATACTCCATCATCACCCTACAGTGAGAATTATTTCCGGTAAGGTGCAAACTGTTATGTCCCCAGATTACAACCCACGATTAAGTTTCATATTTGCGTTTACCATGTCTTCGACAGATTTTCTTCATATTGGTTTTCCTTGCTTTACATATATATTCTTGACTCTTTATAAATACATGGAATGTCTGTGGTAGATAGTTTAACCGGAATGTGAGATTTGCTATGCTTTGAGTTTTCATATTTATCACACTTAATCCCGGATGTACAACCGACAACTCAGTTTGAGTGACACTCACTCGCGGGTACTGACAGTGACTCATAATTTGAGCCAAAGTCTGTGCATTCAGCCACTTAATGCTTTCACCTATTCAGCTCGATGGGGTTAAGGCCAACCCCGAACTACTGACATGTCTTAGTTAGTACAGCATAAGGCTTACCTCATGTCTCGTTTGTTCCACAGCCACGGTGAAGATCTGATCGTGACCCCGTTCGCGCAGGTGCTGGCCAGTCTGCGGAGCGTCAGGACCAACTTCCTGGCCCTCACCAACGTGCCGGCTTCCAAGTAAGTAAACCAACTTTGGATCCAACAAAATGACCTACGCAGGTATCGGGTAGGCTTGCGCAGTATTGGAGCAGTGCGAGAATAGTGATTGGTTTCGGGATCTCAGTTTGGCGCGTGACTTCGGTGGGGAGTCGGCATTAGTATGTACTGCCCCTCCTCTTTCGCATAGCTATAATAGCACTGTAGGGTTTTAGGTAAATGTAAACGATTGATTCGATACCATAATGCGAGTATTAAGCTAGGCTTTCACGAGGCCTTTGGTGGCTGCCAGTCTCGGCAGCTGGCGCTGGGTTAGAATTGGCCTCGTATATATACAGATTTTCATGCCGACCCAGCGCTGGCTGCCATTATTTTTCAGTCCAGCTGTGGCTTGTCTATTGGACTAGGGCCAGCACCACTGGCTTTGCGTAAGTGCACCTTTTTACAATGAACAAAATTAGATTAAAAGTACCGATACAATAACTAAACATCAAACATAAACATTTACCACCGTAAATGTTTATGTTTGATGTTTAGTTACCACAAAAAATATTAAACAGCTTACAGCTTTTTGTTTTTAAACAAGTGTTGTACAGCAGTTTAATTTTTTGCGGTAAGGCCCTTATAAACAGTCCCATGCATTGTGTCTGGCCCCATACTAGGATGCCCAGCACTCATTATTATGTTAGAGCCAGTTGTATCGGCATTCTCTGATTATCGGGATTATCTCATTGTGCGTCACAGTTGGCAATCCTTGTCTTTTTCAATTACTCGTAGGAACACTAAATTAATGGCTTCCTGCATGATGGGTTGTAAGAGCAGTTTCGCAATGTTAAATAAAGTAAGGTATGAAGAAACAAAGTCATGTGGTCATTCTTTTACAGTAAATTACGTGTCTACTCATAAATATTCTATTACTCATTCGAGGTTGGAGAAATATCTGAAATCGCAAGTATATTTACCAAAGACACCTTCTAAATTTACTATTTGTACGTTAAAATCAATCGAGTGCCATTAATATCTCCAGACCTGTTGAAACCTTACTAGACAGTAGACGAGAGTAAGTTTTATGAACTTAATACGAACTTCGTCTAGACTAGTCAACGCCTACACGAGTTTATTAGTACGTCTGGCTTTCAAACTATAGGTACATAAACTTAAATTTACCTAAGAAGAACCTATTACTGATTCATCATCCTAATTCTATCGCGTCTCTTGCTCGGTGTCGTCACCCATTGAACCCATGTATCAGAATAAGATCAGAATACCATAAATTATTTGCAACAACGAAGTTAAGTTTAGGATACGTACCATCATATTTTTGGGTATTCAGGATGTACAAGATACAGTGTTCTTCGCCCAGCAGTGGGACATGATGGGCTCTAAATAGAATAATACGTGATCTATAAAATTCACATACAAATATTGATAATAACACGGTGTACAGGGTGCAATGCAAATTGAAACCTCTAAGTGGCAGTGGTAGCTGATGAGCATGAACATCTTAAGCCATGGAAATGACACGTGGAATGTCTCTACGTTAATCGTGATATGTGAATCACAAAATGCTTCCATGACGACGTTTCTCGTGACTCGACCGCCATAAGTAGGGTTGCCACTCGCCAGACAGTTGAAGTCCTGCGGAGGATCCCGCTTGATGAGTGAGGATTTCCATACGCTTTCAGCATTTCGGTTTGGGAAATCATGATACTTTGGATTATTGATACAAAACATTAAAAAGGAATGTATCTACAAATCGAAGACTGCACGTTTTATGTTATTTTTCTGTAGGAACAATTACTTTTTTTTTTTAATTACTTGTTTTTAGTTAACCCCTAGCCAGGCAATGAGCATGCATTTTTCATTGGTTTTCGCATTTATTACCAAGCCATAAGTTCGAAAGGTTGGTGGTCCTCTTTAGTACATTGCCTGGTTAACGGTTAAATATAAATATATTTTTGTCTACGCATACAATATAACGTACGTCAGGACTTTTTATTAGAAATAAGTCAGTCTTCAGTCTTCAGTCTGGCATCCCTACCCACGAGACTGTGTGACGTTTCACGCCGTGTACGTCACAGTGACGAAAGACCCACGGAGTGAGCACGCGATCACAGAATCAGATGGTCGTGGGTCGATAACCCCTCGGGTCGCATTATCACTCCTATTCAACCTTCCCTCCAGACACTCACGCGTACAATTATGACTCAAGTCAACTCACGTGGGGTCTACCATACGGCTATTTCACTCTGTTTCGTCATGTTTCGATCAACGATGTAGCGAACAGAAACTTAGATTATTTAATACCTTCGCGGTTTTCCCATAAAGGCGTAGCAAAGCACATATTTGTGCCAGCTAGTGATTGAAACACTCATTAACGTGACAACGGGCCAGCCCACCGCCGTTTCTCTGGAAAATGGGTCATGCTAAAAAAATACGTAATCCTTTTATTTTGTTTTGTGAAATTTTAGGCTATTTTAAGTAACTGAGTTGAATATTTCGGGTGATGGATGTTTTATTACTTTTTTAATATATTTTTAATGAACACCCCTCATGACGTCACGTGCTCACAGTTTTGGAACGGGTTACTGTACTTGAGGCTGGTTGTTTCCGATTATAAAACTAAAAAACTATATTTGTTTACAATCCGTCTGACATCTGTGCTAACGCTTAACAGGAAAACTGTTGATACTTGATAGTTTTACAGAACAGCCAACTTAACGGCGAAGGGAATATTAACAAACTACGCCGTACAGAGGTCAAATGAATAATATTAAGATTTTTACGAATATTTCAGTAATCCTGTAATATTGTTTGATGTGAATAACGGAATTTTGTTAGGAACACAATTCTCAATGGTTTTCTCTGTTTGGTGCCTTTGATGTTTTTTACATGGCCCATTGCTTTTCCTTCTTTATTAATTTTCTTAATTTCTTCTTTTTCGGTTGGCCGTCTAGCCAACAAACCTATATAACGCAGTAATGCTATGCCAACAATGTATATGAATGACAAACAAATTATCTAATGGGTCTGTGAACTGCGGAACTCGCGAGTGACAGGAAATTTGAGTATATTTTTTTCCAACCCCTCACACCCCTTGAAGTTCTTCGAATGAAAAAGTGGAATTATCATGAAAATCAAAAAAAATAACAACCAGAGTTTATTTTCTGTCTATACCACATACAAACTTATGAATGACGACCCGAATGGCCGAGTCGGCAGTGACCCTGCCTACGAAGCTAAGGGTCCCGGGTTCGAGTCCCGGTGGGGGCAAATATTTGGTTGATGAGAACGGATGTTTGTACCCTAGTCATGGTTGTTTAACTAACTAAGTATAATATGTATCTATATAAGTATGTTTATCGTTGTCTAGTACCCAAGATACAGGGAATCCTAGTTTGGGGCTAGATCAATATGTGTAAATATTGTCCAAGGTATTATTATTATTATAATAAAGTTGCTTTGATGAAATCTTTGACAGTTCATCAGAGAGATCTCACGGCAACACTCTCTGTTACGCATTTTATGAGGTCATGAACTCTCATGATAATTTATTTTAGCTTTTTAGGGTTCCGTACCCCAATAGGTAAAAAAGGAAACCTTGTAGGATCACTCGCGTGTCCGTCCGTCCGTCTGTCAGAGGCACTTTTCTCTTGAACTAAGAGATAGTCTTGAAAATTTCCGCAAAAAGACTTATCCTGATAACCGTAAAATAATTCAACATAAAAAAATATTGCCTGCAAAAGAGTGGAGGGGGTAAAATGACAAAACGAAATTTGTATTAGCGTCTTTTATTAAATAAGGAAGAGTTATGATGGCATACTTAATTGTCACCAAACACCTTTTATCGTGTCAGCGAAGAAATTCTAGTCTGTGTGCGAGGACGCGGGGTAGGTAACTCAAAAACTGGCGAATTTATTTGTTAAATAATTTTGATAGATAAACTGAAAATAAAAACCAAAACTTAAAGTTTCAGTAGTTTCCCGATTGAAAGAATCCACACTTTGTTCAGGTACATATACTATCTATTTACATTTAAGTACAGAATTTTTGTGCAAAAACGCAGAAGCAAGTCAATTTATCACCATGACATGTGTGTCGTATGGAGAAACCACCTCCTTTCGGTTTGAAATTGCATAACAAGAAAAGGGTAAGGCAAGGTAGAGATTTTTTTTAATCGCGTGGGGTTCTTATCGTGAACCTAAACAGGATATTTCCATTTATATATGTCACCGGAAGATAGTCAAAACCGTCAGTTGATCAACTAACGCGGTAGTTGATCAACTATCGACAGTTAGTAAACCAGACCGACAGGGTTTAGAATTTACGTTTCTTTTGTTCTTACATGTCAACCTAACACGAAGACTATTCGGGGGCTTCGCTGCGCTCACCTCCTCTAGTCTTCACTTAAGCTACCGCAGTGTTTGCCCTGGTATTTCGTTTGCAATTCAAGTTTAAACCAGTTTACTATTTAACGGTTTTAACTGTTAGTTGATCAACTACCGCGTCATATAGTATGCAGTACGCTACAGTTTACTATTTGTCGATAGTTGACCAAGTTACGAGAAAAAAACCGTTAGTTGTTCAACTGACAGTTTAGACTATCTTACGGTGACTTATACAACCTTTGAACTGGGGTGCCTTATGTAGCGAAGAGTGGCACTAAGAATGAATTTGCCGCAATTCATCCCCTGAGTACAGTTTGTATTTAAATCAAAAACCACTTGCAAACAATTTTGCAGGTTGATAGTTTATAGATGCGAGTTGTCAGTTAATGAGAGTTTTTTCAAATTTTCCCCCAACAAGGCGGGAGGAACGTCGTGTGAAAATAAAAATAAAATCCTGACCTATGAATCTGAAATATGGCGGAAGTTTATAGATGTGAGACTTCAGTTCAGTAAAGGTTTTATCCAAATTAGCCCCCTCAATGAGGGAAAGTGGGGTAAAAGTTTGTATGAAACTCAAAAACCACTCGGCCCGTGAAGATGTGGCACATAGGAAGGAGGTAGATTCTAGATACGAGACGTAAGTGAGAGTATAATTTTCAAAATTTCCCAGAAGAGAGAAAAATGGGAAAAATGGACTGTTCAGGGCCTTATCAAAGGTGGGGTTACAAACATAAATTTAAAAGAATAAATGTCTGCATTCGCGTATGACTTGGCCATTTTTACACAACTCGGTTGAAGCACGGGGCAACGGCTCGTCCTTTAAAAAAATGGACGCGACGAATTTAGATGTCAATTGATACGGAAACGTTGGTTTTCCCGTTTTTATAGAAAGAAACTGAATGTTAGATTCGACTGGTTTTTGTATTGTACCTATATGTAGTACAGTTTTCTTATCAACAACTGTAAAAAGTCAATAAAGTCTAGACTAAGTAGCCCAGACATTGAATTCATTCCAACGGAGATGGAAAACATTGTGAGGCAACCTTCAGTCATGCAAAGCTGCAGCGATAGGCTGGTCCCCTGTCACACAAAATGGAGTATTGAATAACTGGCTAAACGTGGGAACAATGTGCCTCTGCCTCCCCGTATGGCAAAAGGCGTGACGCTATGTTATGTTATGTTTAAATCTTATTGATTTTAGTCGCATATTCTTTAATTTCCCGTCAAAATTGGATAGTTACCAAGATACCCTCAATCTTCTGAGGCGTACATCGCTCGTATTGTGTCTCATGACGAAGTGTAGCTTCTTCTTGAGCGTATGATTTAATTTTCATCGGGCGAATCCCCTCCGATAGAAACCGAGTATCGGTATTTGCGCTAAGCTATTCCGTATATCAAATATTTGCTTATTATTAAAGTCGTCCGTGTTTGTCGGCGAATCTCGGGATTCCCGGCTTCGGTGCTTGGGTATTTCCCGCTCACTTACGGCTCAAATGGATGGAAAAATAAATTTAAAATAAAACAAGTTTTCATAGAAAAACTAATTTTTTACCCAGCCAGAATGGTATAGAATATATTTACATACACTCATGACTGAAAATCGTGATTATTTTAAATAAGGAGAATTGTTTTAACACTCAAAGTAGTCTCTCTCTGTCTTTACAAGTTGACGGACATAATCGTATTATCGTGAAAATCGTTTGTCGTGGAAATTTCAATTAAATCGAAGGTTGATACGTGAGTTAATTCAATTTATTTAGGGCCTACTGAGGTAAATATAGATTATATGGTACAAATATATATCGATACCTAATTATTCATTTGATTTGTGCATAATTTATGTAGCTCCTGCCATGGACCCTTTTCACTAATTTGTACCTTCATCTACGGATATTTCGACAAATGACGCAACGTATCGAATTCTACCGCAAAACCACAAATCGCTGATCTCCGCCCCTTGGTCTGAAGCGATTTTATGGCCTCGGGTGTCCTAGGCAGCGTTTTATTTATAGGTGGTTTATTTATTTATATGAATTTGTAACGAAAACATTAAAACTCGGAGGGTAAGTAGTCATTTATAAGTATCTCCTGAACATTCAGATGCATAAGTCTAGATTGCCGAAACAAAACTCCGAAATGAAAAGTCGAATCAACGAAGTATCATGATAACGATCGAAACTTGAATACCTCATCTCAATATCTCGAAGGCTGCTTCACTATTCATTTTGCCAAAAATCACAATAAAATAACTTCTATCATGGCCAATACTTGGTATATGTATTTATAAACTCGAGCTAGAAACTCACATCCAATCACCCGAAATTTCTCACAAAGGTTAATGAAGAACTTTATCGAGAAGACGATGAAGTATCGTACTTGAATTCGTTGTTATATATAACAGCTTCATTAGTTTCGTTGTTGACTTTTCATATATTTTGATTGGTACTAGGTAGACAGGTTAACGGTTATTTCAACGTCCTTTCTAGGTAGGCGACCTCAGTTTCCAGATGTTACGACGTCTAATGATTTCAAGACTGTCGCTAAAAATAGTTTGTAGTATAGTCTGAGCCTATTTGTGATCCTGACGTCTCTTGCACGAACAAATAAAATCGACTTCTATTTACTGGTTTAAGGTTTACCATAGATTAATCAATGTTAATGTTATGCACACATAAATTACGCATTGGTAGTTTTGTCAGGGTTTTTTTCCGGGAGTTTCAAAAATTGGTGATTTTATTGATTTTGATTTGCTCTTTCCGAATATCTACTTTGCCACCTGGTTGGTCTCTTTGCCGCTCCATTGCGCTTTATTCTTTTGATAAATTTAAACCTGAGAAAAATCCATATAAAATTCTTATTTAACCTCTTTTTGTTTGTGTGTATATAGTTAGCTATAGTTATCATTTACAAACCACACGAGTTTTTGTTTATTGAAGGGACTAGCCACACTATGTAGAGATATTCGTATACATGTTTTGCACATAACGGAACAAATCACAAACAATACTCGTACTCATTTATTTCGTGATGTTCTTGTTCAAATTTATGGTTGTCGGTGCCAATCTTGCTTCTTGCCAAATTTCATAATTCTAGGTCCATGGATAGGATAGGATAGATGGATACTATTCTAAAGGATACATTTTGATTCTCTACCAGAAAGTGTCGAAATATGCGGCAAGATGAAGTATGATTTTTTGCAGTTCTCTGGTATTGATATCAATCTCAATTTGATACCTTAACGTATCCCTGAGAAAACGGGTCTGAGCAGTAATAAATATAGTTTAAAAAACCTAAAAAACACGCTTTTAAAGCACTTCGAACTAAAAAGTTAAAAATAATTTTTAATATAACCTTAAAACAATAATGAATAAAAAATACTGTTATTATTGTGAAAAAAAAAGCGTCGGGCGCTCGATGTACGAAAGATATGGAACAAAGCGCCCGACGCTTTTTTTTTTCACAATAATAACAGTATTTATTATTCATTATTGTTTTAAGGTTATATTAAAAATTATTTTTATCTTTTTAGTTCGAAGTGCTTTAAAAGCGTGTTTTTTAGTTTTTTTAAACTATATTTATTTTTCATTTTTTAGTTCGAGTGCGCGAGCCGGAAAGTTAAGTAGACAGTGTTGTCAATCCCCCAAATACGAGAAATTAATTAATCCTGGCGATCCTAATCAGGATAATGAGATAAACTTATGAAATTATTACATTGTCGCTGATTCTTGATAAGTGTACAAAGTTTGAATTGAATCTGTCCGTTTAAAGTGGGTCAAAATCGACTGCAAAGGAGTCGGTTACATACAAACAAACATACAGGTGAAGCTAATAAAAGCGTGATAAAAACGGACGGAAGGACGGACACAATGACAGGCAGACAGACGGACAACACAGAGATCCAATAAGGATTCTTTGTTTAGGGGTCAAACAGGACCCTATTTCTAAGAATGTCTGTCCGTCAGCGGACTCCATCTGATGAACCGTATAAAAAGTTGAAATTTGGAAAGAGTGTGTATTTCTATAGCCCCTTTAACATCATATACTGAACCACACGCGTTTTCATTAATTAAAAGTAATCCCCATACAAGATAGATGTTTACAACACGCTTCTGTGTAAGCGGCATAATACAATAAATGGGTGCTTCGAAGGGGGGTCTAGATGAAAAGTCGACTTTGGAACTTTGTTTGAACTAGTTAAGGGCAAACATAACTTATAGTCTTGGGGGGGAGAGGGCACAAAGAAGGCCCAGTTTTTTGTTTTTTTTTTGCTTATATGCCGAAAACAACGCGTCATAGGAAATTGTGTTGTACTAAAACTACTTCAAAATTAGTCCACTTATAGTTTCGAAGTTATAGCTATAAGTTGGTGAGGATTACAGCTTGACGTCAAGCTGTAATCCTCATCTCTCTTGCAGGCAAATGGAAGGGCCTATTGACTTTCTTTTGGTTTCAAAAATTAGTCCAAAAATAGTCCACACGGCATGCCCAATTTCAGAAATAGTCCTTCAACGATTCCAGAGTTATTAAGTCATCTTGGTGAGGATTACAGCTTGAACATTTGATAACATCAAATATCTCCGGACCGCCTACGACTTCTAGTTTGATATTTTTGCCAAATAATAGTCCAGAAATAGTCCACCGAAACAATATTAATTTCCACCTGGTTTACTTTGAGAACGGCATTAAAAATGCAATGTTTAATTTCCCATACATTTCAATCAATGTACAGTCGTGTACAAAATAATAACGGGGTAAACCCTAATAAACCGGTTTATACCAATTAATCTCCATAGTCTAGTGGTTTTATACTCGCTTCTCACGCAGGAGATGCGTGTTCGAATCCGGTGCGGACCTTATACCATTGAGATAAGTAATTTAACCAATGCACATTATACAGATGTTCTTACGGTGATGGAAAACATTTTTAGGCAACCTTTTATCTCCATAGCTGCGGCGATGAGCTAGCCCCCTGCTGTAGGCACATAACTACCGACCTTCCTAACAAGGTACAAATCAACAAGGTACAAAAAATATGAGGTTACAATTTTATTACCCCACTGCGCCAGACCGGCTGCGCTATACGACAACCAGTGTTGGATTTTGGTGCGTTGAAAAGGATAGCACAAAAATACAAAAAGGATAGTATTTTGTAAAAAAGTATAGTACGGTCTAATACTAATTTAAAAATGATGAAAATTTTTAAATTAGTATTAGACCAACATCATTTATTAGTAATTTTCAAGACTTTACTGCCACTTTCCATAATAATTGAACTCTACTGACTACTAGTTGGGTTAGAGATCTAGCAATTATACTTACTTTATTTTGACTGTTTTTTTTTAGGTATGATGACAAATCATAATTTATAAGTCCATTACATGTGACTTATATACAGGCGGTAAAATAAAAGTGTAGTCAAATTAGAGGTTGTTAGAAACATCTTTCTGAACAACTTTCACTATGAAACCGTTTTTATCAGAGCAAAGTACCCATCATTATGAATAACTTTCCCCAAGAAATATAGGCATATGGGTCTCCCATAGTAACATATAATCAGCTGATTGGTCAATGTAATGAGAGACGATTTCTTTCCATTTGCGAAAATATGTTTCTGGAGGAATGTTGTTCATGATGATGGGTACCATAGGCATAACTTTACAAAACAACAGCCTGTATATTCATTTTTGGAAGAGGTTAAAAATAAAAATGCTCTGAAGATGTTTAATGGCGAAACTATGATGTCCCTACATATTTATGTGTATGTAGGGACGTCATAGTTTAGGGAAGGGGTTAAACCCTTGAAAATTTGACTACACCTTTATGTATACTTATACTCGGGAGGTGCCAATTATTTAGACATAAGCACTTAATTAAATACCTAAAATTTAAATGATTAAGACTGTAATTAATCAAACAATGTTTGATGTTATGTGATGATTATACCAATGAACCGACTGTGATTATTGTGATTAAAACTAAGTTATACATTGTGACGTCCCTACTTGGAGAGGAATAAAAAGATTCCAAATAGGTAGCCAACAAGAAATTTTATTTAACGTGGGTTCTCCAAATGTAGTCTGACCCTGGTTACGCAGCAACGAATCTTCCCTGCGGGTTTTGCCGTAGTCGGAGTGCCGCTGACGTCGGAGAAGTAACGGTCCGAATGCAGCCGGAGCAGGGAAGCAGGTTAGCCCGAAGCGGTGTCAGGAACCGGGAAACCGTAGGGTAGCGAGGAGAAGCGGTGATCCCGAAGAGGTGCCAGGAACCGGGAAACCGTAGGGTAGCGAGGAAAAGCGGTGATCCCGAAGAGGTGCCAGGAACCGGGAAACCGTAGGGTAGCGAGGAAAAGCGGTGATCCCGAAGAGGTGCCAGGAACCCCGAACTCAATCGGGGTTAATATGAAGCACAGACAAAACTAAAACGTAACTACTAGTAGTACGTTATGATTAAACGTAAGTAATTACTGTTTAGAGTCGTTCGTCGGCGTACGGTAAAAAGGGACCGTTACAGAGCGCCAGTAGGACGGACGTGCGTATAGTCTGAGTGAGTTTTCGGAATCACGCCGGCGCCGCAAAGTCAAGTTGCGGTCACGGCTAGTTAGTTTAAAACGGGCCAATCATAGCAGAGCGAGTGAGTTGTCAACAGTGGAATGTTGCTAGTACAGCGCGTGAAAATTAATACTGTGATTACTAGCCTCATTTGGTAGTTTTATTAAGAGAATTACTACTTAAATTTAAAATAAGACCAGTTAATGATAGAGTGAAGACAACGGTAACTTACAACGTTACAATACCCCCTCGCCCAGTAAAGGGTTTTCATACGTAATGAAAATCCAAAACCTAATTCTAAATATTCTTAACTAGTTTTAGATCCTTAACATGCCAGGTGCCTAAGTCCTTTCCCGTCATATCCTCTAAAATGTATACCAAGGGTGATTTCTTAGCGGAGACGCGACATTTGGTATATTTGGGCGCTAACTTTTTACTAAAGTACTTGTCTTTATCACTCAAGACATAAGCACGTTTTAGGACAATGTCGCCTACGCTGAATTCTGCCTCTTTCCGCCTAAGATTATAGTGCGCCGTATTTTTTTTATGTGCGTGCCAAAGAGATGCCTGTACCTTATCAAAATATTTTGACAGGTGACCCAGATTTTCAGCGTAAATGTCGCGTGGCAGAAATAGTAGTTCCTCACCCAGATCGTTATCTGTATAATGAGAACCACAAGTAACCGTTTCTCGTCCGTACACGAGGAACGATGGAGTGTAGCCAGTTGCTTCATTGACGGAGTTGTTAATGGCATACTGTATTTTGGGAATATTAGTGTCCCAGGTTCTGTGGTCATTGTCCACGTAGGTGGAAATACATGTAACTATTGTTTTGTTATAGCGCTCGACAGT
This sequence comes from Argyresthia goedartella, assembly GCA_949825045.1. Classification (NCBI taxonomy): domain Eukaryota; kingdom Metazoa; phylum Arthropoda; class Insecta; order Lepidoptera; family Argyresthiidae; genus Argyresthia; species Argyresthia goedartella. The sequence goes on from OX463815.1 coordinate 16,290,894, forward strand.
GTTTACTTGCGGAGTATATCTCGGAGAGAAGAATACGTTAGGTATCTTGTATTTCTTAAAGAGGGTATTTGTTACCGAGCTAATAAACTGGGTACCATTGTCAAGGAATATTGTCTGTGGGATTCCGTGGACCAGAAACACAGAGTCCTCCAGAGCCTTGACGACAGCTTCCGAAGTAGCGCGTCGCATGGGAAAAATAAGGCAATATTTTGAGAAGCAACATGTTACGACCAAAATATAACTATTCTGCTTTCGACTGACCGGAAGTGGACCTATGAAATCAATGGATATCATTTGAAACGGCCGTGAGCATTGTTTAGGTCGACCCATCGTACCCAGCGTCGGATGGTTTTGTGGTTTGTAAGTGAGACATTTTGAACAAGAACCAACAAAACGTACGACGTCTTGGTGCATGCCCGGCCAGTAGTATCGAAGAAGTAAGCGTCGATAGGTCTTGAAAATACCCAAGTGAGCAGCAGTAGGGTCAGCATGATTCTCCTCTATGACGCTGTCACGCAATTCTTTCGGCACCACTTCCTTCCAGGAAAACTCCGAAATCATTTCGCACTTATTTTTGGAGTGGCGATAGAGAGCACCACCTTCGATCAAGTAGTTAGGAAAGAGGTTCGGCTTTTCTAAACAACCGTTATAAATGTTTTTGTACCATGTGTCAGTAGTAGTCAAATTAGAGTTGACCGTACTGATAGAAGCACATGGGAAAGCACGAGATAGTGCATCTGGAATGACATTATCGACCCCACGACGATGTTTAAGTTCGAAATTAAAGGCAGACAACCTCACACACCAGCGTGCTAGTCTTCCGGTAGGGTTGTCCAGTGACAAGAACCATTTGAGCGCGGAGTGGTCGGTGTAAACGGTAAAGGTTTTTCCGTTTTCCAAGTAACACCGCCAGTGTTCTAGAGCGGTTAAAACTGCTAGCGTCTCCCTCTCGGTTATACTGTAGTTCTTCTCAGATCCCGACAACGCCCTACTCATGTATGCAATCGGATGTTCTTTACCATCAATCGTTTGTGTGAGCATGGCACCAATCCCAAAATTGCTCGCATCAGTGTGTACTTCGAACGGTAAATCGTAATTGGGACAAGAGAGAACCGGGGCTGATACAAGACACTCTTTTAGCTTATTAAAAGCATCATCAGCTTCAGTTGTCCACTGAAACTTGGGTGCGTTCTTCTTACTTGAAGTCAGCTGGTTGAGTGGTCCGGCAATAGTGCTAAAGTTGGGGACGAAACGGCGGTACCACGTGGCTGTTCCAAGGAAGCGTTTAAGATCTTTTTTTTTTGTGGGTGTTGGGAAATTAAGGATAGCCTCGACTTTTTCAGGATCAGTGCGAAGGCCATGCGCATCCACAACATAACCCAAGTACTTCAACTCATTTCTGAAGAACTTGCATTTTTCAAGGTTGATGGATAAGTTCGCTTGTTTTAATTTATGCAGCACGCCTAGTAGTAAGGACACGTGTTCCTCAAAGCTGCTGCTGATGATAATAATATCATCTAAATATGCGAACGCCTTTAGATCAAAATTCCCGAACAGAAGATCGACAAGCCTTTGTTGAGTGGCAGGGGCATTGGTGAGACCGAAAGCAGTGGTCTTAAAACGGAGAGTTCCTCTGCCTGGAACATAGAATGCAGTTTTGTCTTGATCTTCTGGAGCTATTGGAATTTGCCAGAACGCTTTCGACAAATCTACGCTAGATAAGAATTTTGCATCGCGTAGGTTGTCTAATATTTCAGTTATATAGGGTAGGTTATATGCGTCCTTTTTTGTGACCGAATTCAGTTTACGGCTGTCGAGGCAAAAGCGAGGTTGTCCATTCTTTTTATAGACAATGAGGACAGGGGACGACCAAGCGCTCTCGCAAGGTTCAACTACATCTAACGCTAGCATTTCGTCGACTTGCTCTACCAAAATTCGCTGCTTCTCAGGTGACATTCGATAGTAACGTTGTCTTATAGGTTGAGAGTCACCAGTATCGATATGGTGAGTTATAAGACTAGTTCTACCAAGGCCCATACTGTCAGTGGAGATTTCCTGGAATTGACTGACAATTGAATCGGCTGTGGACTTTTGTGAATCAGAGAGATTATCGTAAGACTGTATAAAAGTCTCATTTTTGTCGATACTTATTTCTGCCAAAGAAGAGTTGGACAAGGTGATGCTACCTAAGTATTTGGGACAAATATTGAAAATCCGCCAAAAGTCAATGCCTAGGATAAGTGGGCTGTCCACATTTGGTAACACGTAACCCTTAATAATGTGGAATTGTTCTTCAAAGTGAATGGGAAGATTGATGTAGCCAATACTTTGAAGGGACTGGCCTCCAGCAGCAGTCACGGAGATACAATCATCGGTAAATACTTTTAGACCATGGTCCGACAATAATTTATGAGAATCATTGCCGAGAATAGTGACAGCAGATCCAGAATCGAGTAGACCAGAAGCAGGGATGTCCCCGATTCTAACGGAAATATAGGGTCTACTGTCCTTTGTTGGTTTACTATCCAGAATTGAGGCGACTCTGAAACTAGAGAAGAAGTTTCTAAGGGTTTGTAGCCATTTTTCAAAATCTACTCTATCGAAATGACCCTTAGAACCGTCCCAATTCTGGCTAATTAGTTTTTTTGAACGGTAGGAGTACATTTAGGGCATTCAGGTTTCTTTACACCTTTATTACCGCACCCAAAACAGACGATGACGTCACGACTAACCTTACACTGACGAAGATCGTGAGTGTTAGAGCGGCATCTTAGACAAAAGTTATTTGACTTTACAGTTGTTGCAGGAGCGATCGCAGAGACATGGTTGTCAGATTTCGTCTTACATGGCTTGTAAGCAAATTCGGGTGCTAGTGTGTGTGTGGTAATCGTTGGTGGCTCGCGGAAGTGTGACATACGGGTTTGTATATTTTCGTAATTTTTGCACAACGTTCTCAATACCCCAATATCCACAATCTGAGTTGCCGAGGCCAACGTACTCGCATAACATGGCCGGATATTGTGCAATAGTATCTCTAATTTGTCCTCTTCGGATAATTGTTTCGATAAGCGCGAAAACATTCCTGCCATTATGGAAAGATAAATGGTTATCGTTTCTGATTCGCCCTGAGTGCGAGCCCTAATTTCAGAAAGTAGACGATAATCATAGTCAGTTTGGCTGAAATCCTCTAACAACAGAGATTTGAGATCCGACCAGTTGTTAACGCTATCTCTTATACTTCGGAACCAGTGCAATGCTTGATCGGTGAAAATTTCCGTTGCATAGGACAGAAGTTTGGAGTCCGAAATATTTCTGGCCTGACACAGTTCCGAAACCCTTTCGATAAAAGCCCGAACACATGATTTCCCGTCGTACTTCAATTTACTAAGTTCGGAAGTATTGCTACGCTCGCAAGTTACAGAAATCACGCTCGCGCCACTAACAGATGGCGTTGATTCCCTACACGCAGTATTAGACGAGGAAGATATTGAAAGGGGATCCTTTGCTTGTGATAAGAGAGCTAGGATCTTCGAATAATATTTTCGGTAAATCTCCGACAGTTGATCATGGCCCGTTTCGAACTTTTCATCCGTAGGTACCCGACTTAATCTGTGATAGACATGGTGCATCAGATTTTGTGTCCTAAGAAGAGAGGATCTATCTGGTGCAGGTCCGTCAAGAGTAGATTGCACTTTGTCCAAGATTTTGACGACTGCAAGTAAGTCGTCCTTAGGTTCAAGGTGAGATAACAGAACGTCCTCTGACGGGTATTCTGTCACAAGTTTAGTTATTTGTTTACGTAAAATTTCTACGGTAGTGCCTGGGTTTTCACCTCTGATGGCAACTTCGTACTCCAGTTCTGCTTTGTTTAGAGAGAGAAACTTAATTTGAAAAGACATGATGCAGCTCAAATAATAAATAGCAAAGAGATGAGTAGTGAAAGTGTACTGATTCCTTTAGTCGCCTCTTACGACATGCACAGGAGGAAATGCAACTGCCGTATTCTTTTTTGATTTCCCGGGACAGCACAGGAAGAGAAATCAAGGAATTGAAAATGACGCTACTAATTAGTCTCCGTTCTGTTACAAAATGATTTATGTACGTTAGGTTTTGACGGTATGAATGAAGTGAATGACGATGTAGAAAAAAATATATATGTTAAAACTGCAAATAAAAATATTGCAACTAGTGGGTAGGTGGTTAATTTTTTTATAAGAGAACGAGAAATTAAAACCAACGTAGGAATTTAAAAAAAACACTACAATTTAAAAGTTTGAATAATAACCACGTACACAGAAGTTGCTAAGCAAAACCAAAATTACAACACAGGTAAACGTTTACAAAAACACGCACACACAAACAACTAACTACTTACAGCGTAAGCAAGGCCAGACTAACCACGTTATGGGCGCCACTGTGACGTCCCTACTTGGAGAGGAATAAAAAGATTCCAAATAGGTAGCCAACAAGAAATTTTATTTAACGTGGGTTCTCCAAATGTAGTCTGACCCTGGTTACGCAGCAACGAATCTTCCCTGCGGGTTTTGCCGTAGTCGGAGTGCCGCTGACGTCGGAGAAGTAACGGTCCGAATGCAGCCGGAGCAGGGAAGCAGGTTAGCCCGAAGCGGTGTCAGGAACCGGGAAACCGTAGGGTAGCGAGGAGAAGCGGTGATCCCGAAGAGGTGCCAGGAACCGGGAAACCGTAGGGTAGCGAGGAAAAGCGGTGATCCCGAAGAGGTGCCAGGAACCGGGAAACCGTAGGGTAGCGAGGAAAAGCGGTGATCCCGAAGAGGTGCCAGGAACCCCGAACTCAATCGGGGTTAATATGAAGCACAGACAAAACTAAAACGTAACTACTAGTAGTACGTTATGATTAAACGTAAGTAATTACTGTTTAGAGTCGTTCGTCGGCGTACGGTAAAAAGGGACCGTTACAGAGCGCCAGTAGGACGGACGTGCGTATAGTCTGAGTGAGTTTTCGGAATCACGCCGGCGCCGCAAAGTCAAGTTGCGGTCACGGCTAGTTAGTTTAAAACGGGCCAATCATAGCAGAGCGAGTGAGTTGTCAACAGTGGAATGTTGCTAGTACAGCGCGTGAAAATTAATACTGTGATTACTAGCCTCATTTGGTAGTTTTATTAAGAGAATTACTACTTAAATTTAAAATAAGACCAGTTAATGATAGAGTGAAGACAACGGTAACTTACAACGTTACAACATATAAATATGATATAAACATATACATATATATAACTATGAAAATAAATGGATCTGTTCTTTTTTCAAATTATGTTTTGTGAGTACAGAAGCTAGCATGTTATCCTTTACACATTGATTATCAGTTCTTAACACTTTCCTCCATTGCAATGATGTCATTATTGCAATTGTTATGTACCGATTGACTTGATTTTTAAACACTTGTGCCTTAATTTCCACCGAAAAATGCTTTAAGATGTGTTCAAAAGTTTCAGCAAAATCGTATTTCGACGAAATTTTGCCAGCGCGTTCGCGATACGAATTCCGCTATTGTTGTTTACATCTTAGCTCAACTATATAAATATATAACATATATATCATAACTACAACCGAAGCTCGAAGACACGTTCAAAATCCAAATCGCTGTCACGCACTTATGTACAACAAAAATCTCATTTATGTTTCAGTCTTCTAAGGGCTTTTGACAGCCGTTAAAAACAGTTTAAATTACACACCACTTAAGTACAACAAGCAAAAGGCGAGTAACGTACTCGAGCAGGCCAAGCTTATTGCCTGTCAGCCAGGTTGCCCCTAACCATCCGTGTTTTATTAAGGTTGTATTTAAACTGTATTTAGCGATTATCAAATCTCTGGCGAAAGTCCCGCAAAATGGGAGAACATAAAAGTTAAGTATCGTGAACGTGAAGGACAGAGCTTTGCGCTTACTTTCCTACAATATTACAATACCGTTAGTTTACAGAGATTAAAAACAGACCCTTTGATTGAATTAACCCATATAAACCGGTTTATTAGGGTTTACCCATTATTATTTTGTACACGATTGTACATGTATTGAATGTATGGGAAATAAAACATTGTATTTTTAATGCACTTCTTCAAAGTTAACCAGGTGGAAATCATTATTGTTTCGGTGGACTATTTCTGGACTATTTCTGGACTATTTTTTGGCTCAAATTTCAAACTGAAAGTCGTAGGCGTTCCGAAGATATTTGATGATATCAAATGTTCAAGCTGTAATCCTCACCAAGATGTCTTAATAACTCTGGAATCGTTGAAGGACTATTTCTGAAATTTTGCATGCCGTGTGGACTATTTATGGACTAATTTTTGAAACCCAAACCAAGTCGATAGGCCCTTCCGTTTGCTTGCACGAGAGATGAGGATTACAGCTTGACGTCAAGCTGTAATCCTCACCAACCTATAGCTATAACTTCGGAACTATAAGAGGACTATTTTTCTTCCTTTGTGGACTATTTAGGACTATTTCTGGACTATTTTTTGGCAGTGTCAAATTTCATTATCATGAAGGTTTCATCCGTGAGGATTACAGCTTGAAGGTCGTAAAAACTCCACTAGAAAATTAACTTAAAAGATATGTAATAGACAACTAAATATATACTGAAATAGATAATATAATATATAAAAATGATGATGACTGAAGATTATAGATAAATAAATATGTTTATATATAAATATAAAAGTAATATGTACCTCAATAAATATTTAAATTCTTTAGTATTATATAAATTTAACTTAGAAGTAAGTAATAATGTAATTTTCAAGTGTCCTCCTAGAAGACTACATTGCCACGCCCGTGCCAGGGTCCATATTTGGTACTTTGTTAAATTTGTTTTTACCATCTTTGTAAACCTATGGAGTACAATAAATGATTGAGTATTGAGTATAGAAGAATTGCGAAATTCACTTATTGTCTAAAAATATTCACGAGTCGAGCCGAGTTTTATAGTTATAGCTTTAGTAGTATGTGGCATACTGTAAGCCAGAAGATATTGCATTCACATTCACTTCACTTAATTTATATGAACATCAAAATGACAAACTTGAAAAACAAAGCACAAAGACAAAGCAGTCTTGTCTCAATAAACGACAGTCAAGGGTCCTTATCAATCAGCCTCAGAAGGTGAACCAGACGTATCTTTGAGAGAAAAATCCCTTTGATGTCAATTCCCTGAAACCTTTTCCCACTTAATAACTGCTCGATATTGTTCTTCATCGGCTATTATTGTACTAAAAGGTTCCTTCAGGCTAGGATTGCACAAAAGTAGGTACCTGCTCACATTTATTTCAATATCAATTAGTAATGCATGCATGAAACAAATTTTCGGAATCGTAAACCACAAGTTAATTAATTACAAAGGGCACTGTTAGTGACATAACTAATTAGCCCTGGAGCGGTAAGTTCGTCATTCGTAATTATTTGCTTTTCTTCATAAAACCAGGTAATGCCTTAAACAAAATTTTGATTTATTTATTGTCTCGTGCTTGTAGACATTTATTGTCTCGTGCTTGTAGACATTTGTCTTTGTTTGAATACCAACTCTTCAACAAAATCATGAACAATGACGTTTCAAACATACCAACAATCGAGATCAAACTGTGGGGTTTCATGTCAAGGGTGTAGCTATGGGTTTTAAATGGGGGGGGGGGGGGGGCGACTAGTTTTAACCCACAGTCATTTAGCAATGACAAACATAAAATACACTTCAATTTCACATGGCTAGCAAGTCGAGTCAATAAACACATAAGCCATCGAGGTCTAGGAAGTAAGGACAGGTTCCATTCGTCTCAAGCTGCACATCCGCCCATTTTACGTGGGAAATTCTAATTGCTATATAGCAAATGACAAAAACTGTGATGAGGGGCAGCGCAAACAACTCGAGATTAGTTCAACAAATATCAAGAGGCCTGTCCCCCTTTGGGTTAAGGGCACTGAATTTTGATTAACAGCATTTTTTTTTGGGGGTCAGGGGGTACGGACCCCCTTATTCAGTATGAGTCTTTATTACGTACACGGGTTGAAGATGGTAAAATTTTATCGACAAAAAAAACCCCGCTTCTATATTATAGGTTTTCGACCTTCCACCAGGGCCGGCTTCAGACTAGTATCAAACAATAATGGAATTCAAACGTCGGTAATATCACCGAGCTAAAACTTACATACTAACGCAATAGCTTACTGGCGAACTTGCTGAGGAGGCTTCACCGACAGCTTCCCTCGAGCAGCTCCGCTGTACCGGGTGCGCACCCAGATGTGGATCTCGTTGAAGGTGCCGTACATCAGCCTTCTCTTGGGACGGCGCAAGCAAGGTCACGCAATATCCTTTCCTCAAATCCTAACACGACGTGGGCGTTCACCAGTAGAACACACAACTCACATGAAAAATATGAACACTCGCGATTTTGGCCTAGTCTAACAGTATCTGGTTGACCAACGCGGCGGTCTCCCGTGAGACCTCGAACGCACGCGACAATTGGCGACCCGAATGGCCGAGTCGGCAGTGAGCCTGCCTACGAAGCCAAGGGTCCCGGGTTCGAGTCCCGGTGGGGGTAAATATTTATTTGATGAGAACGGATATTTGTACCATAGACAAGGTTGTTTATCTATCTAAGTATAATATGTATCAATATATGTATGTATATCGTTGTCTAGTAACCAAGATACAGAGAATCCTAGGGGCTAGATCAATGTATGTAAATAGTGTCCAAGGTATTATTAATCGAAACCTGGCCAAAATTTCACACCGAATACACTCGCCACGTCGCAGTTTAGCCAAATCAAATATTTTACATCAATTTGTGTTAAGTTATCTACTTTGTTTAACCGTAGAATGTCAGGATTATCATAGGTACAGTACTTGGTGTACTTTAAGGTAGGGACAACCTGAGCTCACGTATGCAACGCAACGTGGGAGAGTTGATGTGTACACTTGTCCCACGTACACAACGACTTGTCATCAAATCGACTTGAACATCAAAGACTTGTCTACTATATACTGTCTATACTTCGTATCGCCTAACCAAATCGATGAGTTGTTCGTCTCCCACTTTCGAATCGCAGCAGCAGCGTGTAAGCCCAACGTCTATTCGTGCGCGACTGACGCGTTGCGAACGTAAGTTCTAGAAACACACTGGTCGTACGCGTGGAATGGCGTATGATTTTCCCCTCCAACTTCCCACGCCGATCTGGACGGACAGGTTGAACGTTGCCTGGGACGCATGGTGTAGCGTTGCGTATGATAAGTGTGTTTCTAATTCAAAGGTTTTCATACAAATTTAAGAGTCCAGATATCATAATTCGTTGCTTACGTTGCGTACGTGGGCTCAGTCTGTCCCTACCTTGATCTCCAATATTTTTGATCTCAAGGCACTTATTGTTAATATTGAACTTGGCTCCCATTTTCACATTTATGTTTTTGGTGGGATAACATTACTTTTTGTAAATAATTTATAGTTAATGTTCATTATTTTCATTAAAATCAGTGCAAGTCTCCTGCAGCCTTTAGTTCAGCAACCGCTCCATATGTTGTCGAATGAAGCATACTTGCGCGGACTCATCCTCTCAGTCGTATGGATCTCAGCTTTGGGCGCAAGTGTAGGCACTTGAATCCTATCAGTTACAACATACATACTCTATTATGGACTCACACAGCCTATTGGTTTGTTATATATCAACGGAATTAAATAAAGAAAACGCAATAGAATGAAATAAGCAACTTCCATCGGGTGGCATTGGAATAATTCGGTATAGTGTAAGTGTGTCATCCACCATTAGTTTTACTGCACGACTAATTGTGTTACGTAAAAAAAATTGCTAGAAGATAACCACCTACGCAGAAGAAAAACAAATTGAAAACTTTCATATACTTGTAATTAATCTATGTCGTTAGTTACAATACAACGTACTCCAAAATTACCTAGCACGAAATTTAGCAAGGATTTCCAGCATTCCAGTTAATACAAAAACGAACGACACGTGACAACAGCAAATAATATAATCGGGAGACAACCGGAAAGCATGCGGGCGCTCGCGCCAACTAATCCGCTACCGCTACCCGCGTGCGGGGTTTCCCTTTCCCGCCCCGCACCGCGAACCTCGTGACTAGGGTCATCAGATATGTACGTATTTTGAATAGAGAGGTTATCAAATAATTTGTAGCAATCAAGGTGGCCAATTATGATATATATGTTACGGCTAAAGCTAGGTATGAAGCCGGCTAGTCTTAAGATTTATTTCGAGCCTCGGCTAATGTTCGAAGTCATGTTCGTTTGTGATAACGGATCTCATCTTTAATCGGCTAGACTACACATTAGCCGATGCTTTTCGGTTAATGTTGGACATTAGTTAGCTAATGTTGAAAACGAAGTATTCGTGCGACTGCGGGGAGCGGGGCTTGGTAATTTGCTGGCGAAGCCCCCTTTATCCTTCGTGTTAGGTTGAACATGTAAGAACAACAAAAACTATAATAAGACGAGTATAAGTATTTTTTCTTGTACTTACATGTTTATCCCCCTTTATCCTTCGTGTTAGGTTTAACACGAAGGATAAAGGGGGCTTCGCTTCGCTCACCCCCTTCATCCTTCACTTGAGCTACCGCAGTGTTTACGGCTACCGAATCATTATCATCGCTTATTCCGGATTAAGACGGTAATTTTTCAACATTAGCCTAGGTATACTAAAAAATAAACTTAAGTTTAGTCGGCTAATGTCAACCATATTTTCTCACCCATCTTTAGCCTCAACAGCGCCGAGGCTAAACTGCAATCGCAATGAACATTATTTCGGACATTAGCCGAGGCTCGAAATTAATCTTAAGACTAGCCGTCTATTTTGCCTGTTTGGCTGCTACTAACTACATGAGTCTGTCTGTACTATACTTTACTACACGGTTCAAATAACATTAGGACTATTGAAACGATATTATGCTAGCTCTATCTCTATTGGATTTTGAAATTCATTTTTATCATTCAAATTCGGCGCTTAGTGTGTAAATAAAAAATGTTTTTGGTAAATATAACAAATCGTAAAAAACTGTTTCTTTATCTTAGGTTCGTAACCATATATACCCAGCTGAACGCCAAATTTCAACTTGCTAGTTCTTCTGGAAGTGAGTTAGGTTTTTGATGTTAGATCAGTCGCTCAATGAGAAAAAATCCGATTTTAGATTTTTGTATCTCAATAACCGATTGAGCTATATTCATGAAATTTGGGGTTCTAGTTAGCCTTAAGGGTCTTAATATACGAACCAAATTTCGTATGTTTATGTATAATAGATTTGAGTTACGTAGCTGTCAAAAGTGGCTCCAAATGGTTCGTGTAACACATGGCCGCTTTGTCACCAGTTCTCTTCTTTTGGACTTGGCTTTGACGAGCTGCCGCGTCCGCTGTGTCGCCGGTTCTCTTTTCTTCTTTTCTTCTTTCTCTTTTAAACCTGGCTTTGACACCCTGCCGCATGTCTAGATTACGTTTTGTTTAATAGCAAAATAAAAAGTTTTTCGTATTTGCAATTTTTCATAAATTTTGGTACAAAAAACTTATAGCAGAAGTAAAGGAAAGAATGTGAAAACCGTAAATTTGTAGTTAGATACATCACAACAAATAGGTGATTTTGGTACGGAATCCTAGGTGCGCGAGTTCTACTCCAGCACATGGCCGTTTTTTGTCATTTACCAAGTCATTGCTTATTTCCTCCAAAAACAAAAAAAAAACTAATTTCAATATATTTGGTTTTTGCGATGTAACTCTCTACCGACCGATTTTAAAAACATTCATACGCCAAAAGTATTTATATAAAAATTATTTTTTTATGTATTTTGAAAGCTTATGTGACGTAGAATAATATTAGTACAAATTTTGAGAAAAACATCAATTACTAAAAAAGTGCTTGAAAAATAGGGTTTTATTCTTTTACAAAGAGTAATTTAAATTTACAGTTAACACTTTTTAGTGACTATTCGATACTGGTTCTTCATCATCACTATCCAGTTTGAACCCGATAAACCCTTCCACCTTGAAGTTTTTGAATTCGGTACAAAGTAAACGAAACAATACATCAAAATGTGGAGAGGATAGGGGAATTTTTAAATATTTTTTTTTGCCGATAAAATCTGATCCTTTTCAACCGTCTTCAACATGTGCACTTTATAAAGGCTTACACTCCCACCCATGTTTTTTCGCTTCCTTAGCCATGAGTCAAATCCAGAACCTCAAGCTAATGACGCAGAATCTGATCACGTCATAAATTGCCTTTCCCACATTCAACGCACCTTTAACGTATACAGTAGAATAATGACAAACCATTTGCAACCTCCCTAATGTTCAATGTTACAGAAATAATTTTCTCCTCAGTATTTTGCTCTCACGCGCTACTTATTTAAATCTTAAACCCCCGCAAACATCAAAGACTGAATTCGCGAACTCAAATCTAATCTCATCAAAGATAAGAGCTTTCGGCGGAGTAGAAAGAATCAGTTCTTTTCTTTGTGTTTTCTTCCATTCGAGGCTTTCAAACTGATTGAAAGAGTTCACACGCTGCATTTTATTCTAATAAGTGGTGCGTGTTTTTGGTTGAAAGACGAGTGCGCGGGTTCACGCTGGAGAGTCCGAGAGACCGTGAAATATGCTACGCTAGTTTGGGTTCGACCTTCTGGCATAGTCGTGGTTATATTCTACAGAAGGGACTCCTTTGACTGTGTGTGGTGACTTTGCAACAAAAGGGGTTCACGGCGAAACGACTCGGTTAACCTAATGTATTCGCGAGTTCTTGGTCATGGTCGAACGTCATGTTGGGTCGTTATGTGTATACGCATGTTGAATTTACCTTTTAATTTGTGTAAATATATATTTTTTTATTTCCAGGTCTCGGAGATCGTCCGGGGCGGCGACAACAGTAACACCTCAACCTAAAAACGTGAACCCCGGTGGTAAGCGCTCTTAATCTTCTTTGTTCTGTATTTTATTTCTTCTAACATTTGCTTTCTAGTGCTGCCCCCTTATTGACTTCAACTTGACGTTTGGTTTATTGGAAAACTCACATTTCCACAGTTTTCGGTCGATTTTCGGACGACCTCTCTGGTGTTGCGGTCTAGGCTGTTCTTTCCAAGCGAAAGGTCCCGGGTTCGAATCCCGGCCGGGAAGGAAGGAAATAAAACCACAGGTCCGGGATGTTTCATGTTTGTGTCGTCGCTGTTTCTGGTTCCCGAGTTACAGGGTATCCTAGCGTGGGCACAGAATACTATAGTACTACGTACAGAAAGATCACTCCTCAAAGACACTTAAACAAATAACTACTTTCGCTGAGCGGCAATAAAGCGCAATGTAGCTTGCACCTGCGCTACGTTCAATAATCGCCAAACACCTACAGAATCGATTAGCCGCCCGTGCAGGTTAGATTACGCCGCATCACTTCGCCTGAGAGCTTCTTTTACTCTGACATCTCGCGATGCGACTGCGAGCCAAGCGAGCGGCAATATATGTGAAATCCTGAAGTCGGGGTCGGCCAGCCAAACCCCTGACCGAGACCGACTGACTGAGACCCCTGGCGTGGGCCCAGAAGCAATGTACATATGTGCCTGAATGTAAATATAAATGTGAATGTAAGCTCTGAGTTACTAAACTAGGGGGTGGGTCAGAAACTCTTATGTAGCATAATGCCATAGGATAGGGCCAGGCCAGTCCAGGAAAGACTGATCGACATTACGTAATAGTGAATGAGAGATTTTAATATTCAATCAAAGATAGGCTTGTATATATTTGTGCATATCACACCCATCTCTGCAGCCTTGTCATACTCTAGGTAAATAATAGCTAATTTCATAGTGATCTCAATTCCGCGACAAATATATTAACTTTTCTGAAACTCAGATGCGACGACAACCAATACAACAATGATAAGAAAGGTAATCTACCGGAAAAAAATGTGCAAACGATATGTTGCTCGCAACGCAATAATTAGTCGTTGATAGATTATATTTCTAGCAAATAAACAAATCGAGTTATGTTTATCTTAGAGGTAGCTATATGTTCGAGTATCCTCGTGTCGTATCTTAGATTACATGTTCATGTTTCATGTGTAATGTAATGTTACACCATTTTAACCCCTGTTTTCTAGTACGAAAAATACGTTTTATCTCAGAAATAAATCGTTAACTAAATTCGAACTTACTAAATAGAGTAGAATCTATTGGCGTATTTTTGATGTCTTGACGACGTCGCTACAGCTAATGCGGATACTGTATCGGAGCGCGGAGTTAACTCCTATTGGCCGCTGTATATACAATCTCGCGCGAAACAATCCGAGCCCGAGGCTTATATACATCGCGTTTTGCAGACTATATCCTGTATATAAATGTCCCAAAAACAATGGATAACCCCAGAGGTGTCATCATGACATAAGCTTTCTAAATTCAAATTTTGTCCTTTGTAAAATTATCACGGTTCTCAAGTTTTTTTTTTTTTTTTGCTAATTCTACACATTCACTCGGTTTTTTCTTGCTATTTCTACAAATTAAGACGTTTCTTCATAATGTATTTTTTATTTCGCAGGGAATAGTAAAGCTATCAAACACAATTAAATCAACAAACATGTGGAATAGTATTATTATAAAACAGGAAATACAAAAACAGTTAAATTATTCAAGTTCCATGTTTTATTAGTCGTGGTTTAAATAACCCTCGAAAAAAAAACCTGATTAACCTCTTGAATACCACCCGCGTTAGTTAACACCACTTTTCCGTCATAGGTTTTAAATCTTATTACCATGGCATAAGGTTCAAAATCGCGACCCGTCCCAACTGCCCTCGGTTTTTGAGAGGTTAATGGAGATTCCAAAACGGTATCATAAGTCAATGATTTCTGTCTCTGCTTAATATTATTACCACTTGAATAGAATATTCATTTCATGAATAGTTTCAAGTATTGCGTTTCTGTTGAACAATAACACTATTTACATGGTAAGTACAAGTAACTGTAAGGTGCATGCATGAGTTACAGAGTCGATAAAGTCAAAAACCATTCAAGTGCGAATCGGAACCGCACACGAAGGGTTCGGCCTATCGTACAAGTAACATAGTAAAAAAACACGCCTCTTGTACGGGAATCTCCATTAATTTTCGCATGCTGTTTATTATTTTTTGCTGCGGCGGTAACAAAAATACGCATTCTGTAAAACTCTCTCCTTTCAGTTCTCTGCCTATATTCATGAGATACAGCCCCCAGACAGACAGACAGACAGACAGATAGGTGAGGATTAATAGGGTCCGGTATTAGCACCCTTCGTACGGAAGGTACGGAACCCTGGTGTTGAATGCATTGTGTGGAGTAGACAGGCTTTTAGCTGCGTAGTCATTAGGGTATAATTACATCTCAAGGAATATTTTGTTTTGTATGAATACGTCCAATATTGTACATCATTATGAACAACTTTCCCCAAGAAACATATGGTCGCAAATGAAAATAATGTTCGTCCCTCCCTCCAAAACCTTGACCCGTTCCGTTGATTACAAGTTACTAGGAGACCCAAAAAATATTCATTTGCGGGCAAATGTTTCTATCTAGGGGAAAGTTGTTCATAATTATGGGTACTATCATTACACAAAATATGGTGCGTTAATTAAATGTCGCCCTGTATGTGACGTTTTCATACAAAACAAAATATTTCTTGAGATTAAGGGCCTGTTTCAATTGATCAAGCCCTATTGAACAGATAAATAAATAAATTTTGTATGTTAAATGACAGTTGAATCTGCTACATGTAGATTTATTGATTAGATGGGTTTTATTGGAACAGGCCATGAGCACAGGATACTTAATAGTCCATGAGTGTATTATTATATCCTATAGTTAGTCGCCGGCTTGACTGAATGTCTTTGAGAGGCCGTCAAGCCATCCGACCGTCTCTGAGTTGTTGTCCGTCGGTTGAGGATGAAGGCCGTAAGTATACCAATACATGTCCGCTAGAGTAGAGCTGTAGTAATAGGTGAAGAGGATATGGATGTAACTTACCCCCAGTCGGTGGGTATCCTTGGTATTATAATGTTATAAAGTCAGCCTGTGTATACAAACTTCACGTGTCGACCGGAAGTCGAAAGGGAATACTTTAGCAGGGATAATATGTGTATCATTCACAAGTTTTCCCTACTCATGTTTTCGCTGAAGTACATTGACAATGTATGTCTTAAACATAAGTAAGGTCAACTTTATATAGTAATACTGGCTGAAGCCCGCAACTTCATCTGCGTGTTCCTAGGAATTAAATAAATATCCTTTATCGAGATAACGTTACCCTCAATCTGGTGCAGTCGGATAAAAAGTACCCTATCTGTTAATCTAGCTCATATACTATATCTGTGCTAAATTTTATTCAAATCCGTTTAGCCGATTTAGTGTGATTGAGGCACAAACATCCAAACATCTAAACATCGCTACTTTCATATTTTTTATAATAGTTGGATATATTAACTGATGCCCGCAACTTCGTCTGCATGTTCCTAGGAAGTATCATTTACCGAGATAACGTTACCCTTCTTCTGGTGCAGTCGGATAAAAAATATTCTATATGTTAATCTAGCTTATAAACTATCTCTGAGCTAAATTTCATACAAACATCCAAACATATAAACATCGCTACTTTCACATTTGTAATAATAATTGGATACAGTCCAAATTGATTGTGTATATAAAATGTATGTACATATCGTAAGACTAAACTGATAATACTTATATTTTATTCATGTCATAATTCAGAGTCAAAGGGCCACTTGTTCCGGATTTTTTAACACCAGCTAAACGTTTTTAGGCAAACAAAGACAAATCGTCTTAGATCACGCTGTTTTCGTCGCTAAAAACGTTTATCCTCCATTTAAGCTAAATTAAATCTAAACACCCAATCTTCGCTGTTTAAATTCTATTGAGTGCTTGTCAAACAATACGTCAAAATACTTTGATGTTCAAACAACAAACATTATTGGTTATTTCGCTAATTTTAAGTGAATACTTGAATGGATTTTAATTGTCGTTCTGTTAAAGTAACATAAACGCACGTGCTAATCATGAGGTATGACAAATATCTCCAAGAAGCAACGTATACAAATTTCGGTGGCTCATTTTACGAGGAGATTTCGACTGACGAAATTTACCCTCGAGTCCTTCTACAGCAAGTTGAATACGTGCTTCCGCATGAAGTAGAAGAGTGCCGTATTCTGCCCGAAGACGACCAACTTCAACGTCTTTAGGACAGACGAAGATGAAAAAATGCCTCAAGGAAGATTCCTTGAGGCATTTTGTTGAGGATTTTAGCTACTTCAAATTAAAAACCAAGAAAAACCCAAAATAGGTTTAAGGAGTTATATCAGTTTAGTAAAATAGTAAAATTTGAAACGTATTGAAGCGGATGTTGGAACAAGCCGACTTAAGTTTATTTACTTGTTAGCGCAGTATGAAATGGTAAACAAATAAATCCTAAAACGATTACTAGTGGCTCTGTGAGCGGCAGACTTTGTGAATCACACTTTCTTTCGATAACACATACAAACTTATGAATGGTACAAGGAGTATCCTACCTATTGACTTTTCAGTTAAATTATATAGCCTGTTACTCTCACGGTCTCCGATACTCCAATGACACCTAATTTGTTAAAATCCGTCAAGCTAAACCTTCACATCTCCGACATTTTGAAAATATTCCAATAAGTGAATCGACAAACAAAATATACCTAACCTGCTCACAAAAAATCACGAGAATCAGTTGAGAAATAAGGCTTGTAGAGGAAAACATCCGGACATACGAAACCATTTTGACCATTCCTGAAACGGAGACGTTTGGGTCGCTTCGCTCGCTCAGTCGATTACATTTAATTAGCAGACTCGCTTTATTAGACTATTATCAACAGTTTCAATGTTATTTCCTAGTCTAATCGAGAAATCTCATCTCCCTTATTAGCAGAAAGCGTTCCACGAGTTTCATGACAGGAAAAGAGCATGTGGTAAACGGATGTTAAATCAGAAATAAAATAACGACGGAATAAGAAGCGCGCTGTCCGACCAGCTCTGTTAGAAAACTCGCTTAATTAAAATAGCAGCAACTGTTCTAATGTTTTGTCGTAGTCTCGTCGGGTAATCTCATATTCCTTATTAACAGAAAGTGCACTAAAAGCATGTTCATATGACAGGAAAGGAGCTTGTTGTGAACGGATGTTAAATCGGAAATAATCTTACCAATGGAATGAAGAGCGCGCTGTGCGAGTATCTCTGTTAATACAAATGCAACAGGACCAAGTATTCTCGGGGGCCCAATTCTGTACTGGAGATTGCATCGCGATCGCATTGCGGAAGCTCCGAAGGTCGTAAAATGCCGCATTTGACAATCAGTCTCCAATCAAAATAGGTGCCGCCGACAAGGCAAACACGGCATTCCGCGCCCCTCGGAGCAGTTGCG
The DNA here is from genome assembly GCA_949825045.1 of Argyresthia goedartella. NCBI lineage: Eukaryota > Metazoa > Arthropoda > Insecta > Lepidoptera > Argyresthiidae > Argyresthia > Argyresthia goedartella. The sequence goes on from OX463815.1 coordinate 16,309,344, forward strand.
ATGCGATGGCGATGCTGTCGCGATGCAATCCCCAGTACAGAATTAGGCCCCTATCTGATCGACATTCTACAATTTTCTTTCCCAACGGTACACGAGGGGAAGTGGTGGCGTGGACACTCAATATTGCTCATACTTTGGCGCGAGTTTCCCTCCTCTCCCCCATCCTTACCTTCAACCCGCTTCCCCGTCGCCCTCGTAGACCGTGGTGTTGGTACCATTTATTGAGATTGTTATGCTACAGCATAACATTCTCAATAAATGGTACCAACCATCGATATAAATACTAAGGATAGGCCTTCCCGTACTAAATTTCTTACCATTTTGAGGCTAAGAAAAATAGCGCCCCTGTCGGAATTCGTCGGAACCAAGACAGTACGAAAAATTGTAACGGCGTCACGGTCGGTCACGTTCCGATTTGTGGTGTATAGACACAATATTAGGAAAGTTGATCTACGGATAACTCTCAAATACCCGGTGACTTTTAATCGGTGATTAGGAGTAGAAATAAAATATATCTAGCTAAAATTTTACTTAAGGGGCGAGGTCTCACGCAATTAGCTCATGTTTAATTAATAAAAAGTTGAAACATAATTAAATAGGCATATTAATTTTTGTCTTTGCCGTTAAATTATGAAAGAGGATGTAAGCTCACAGATACACATTAGTAGCGTGACTTGGAATTTAAGATCTTGATTTTAATTTATAAGTAAAAAAACCGGTCAAGTGCGAGTCTAAATCGCGCACGAAGGGTTCCGTACCACCGTTCAATGGAAGCGATGGTGTGGAGTGAATAGTTTGGATTTTACACAGCAAAATATTGTTTACAAAGTTATTGGTGCGGTTACTTTCACACTCCATGTACGTAACCAGGTGCATCCATAAGTTTGTATGTGGTATTGTTGTATGGGAGCCCCTTTAAATATTTATTTTATCCTGTTTTTTTAGTATTTGTTGTTATAGCAGGAACAGAAATACATAATCTGTGAAAATTTCAACTCTCTAGCTAGCTAGGTTCTGAGAGCTGAGATACAGCCTGGTGACAGACGGACGGACGGTCAGACGGACGGACAGCGAAGTCTTAGTAATAGGGTCCCGTTTGGAACCCTTCGGGTACGGAACCCTAATAAACTAGCTAATCATAGAAAAAGTTATGAATTAGTTAGGGGGGGGGGGGGGGGTAACCAAATGACATTACGAATAGTAATCTATTGACATTACGAATAGTAATCTTGATATTACGAATAGAAAAATAACCAAATCGGATCGTTTTTCAAATATAGGAAGCGGGCAGTTTCACTGTGCGTCGCGCGTCGCTACAAAGTTACGTCAGTGGAATGGTTGATTTTCGTTTGAGAATTTTTTCGAGAACAATATTTTATAGATAATCAATTTAAAGCCAATAGTAATTGAAAATATAATATTTACTTGTGATACGACACTCCCTGTTTTTGTGTTTTGCGATTTGGGTATGATTTACACCTTTTTACGTCGCAGGTCACCATTTTTGTTTTTGCTGCCGATATGTCAATCGGCTGTCACCGTCCAAGCGCGACTGATTGCAAACAGTCCAATTTTCCCGATTTTGTACTGTTTTTGTAGCGACACTTTCAAGCGCTCCGTGCCCTGTCCCTACTATTCAAGTCTGTGGTACCAACACAGTTTAGCACAGATTAATCAATCTAACTTTCATGTCAACTAAAACCATTTGCGGAAGAATTTGGCGAAAAATTCTGAAAACACTATTCTGATATTAATGTTCTCGGCAGTGTGCAGATGTACGGCGTATCGTGACGAACCAATTCTCATGTTTAATTAACGATTGTTGTCCCCTGAGCAGCCGACCCTCAGAACGGTCCGGCACTCACTACTCTACACAATAGTGTTACTGAGCTATATTATTTGATACCCGCCTATCACGGTGAAGGTCCTCGGTGTCGAGCTATAAATGATAATTAGCTGTCTTACAATTATAATTTGTATATTTATTGTTAGAAACTTAATTAGTACTTTTTGTATAATTTGGCCGTAAAAAAACCGGGCATGTATATAATCAAGTGTTGCGTAACTTAAGTGAAAATCCAATGAAGATGTGACTGATAAAACTTATATTTATATTATATATAGAAACAGTGCTTTCCTGTACCATATCAAGCAGAATTCCGACCTCGAGTGAGTACTGGCAAAGACCTTGTATGAGAATTATTAATAGTTCTGACACAGATGTTATTACCGGTTAAAGGAAAATAATTGATAATAATGTCTTCAAACATAAATAATAACAAAATTGCCAGTTGTTACAATAGAAAGACTGCTGATTCTTCGATCTTAGTAAAAAATAATATTAAGGTAAAACCACGGTAAGATATTCTAACACTTCCTATAGAAAGACAAATCGAGATATAGTGTTGATTTAGAAAGTCATTAGGGTTCCGCACCCAAAGGGTATAACAAAGACTCCGCTGTCCGTCCGTCTGTCACCAGGCTGTATCTCATGAACCGTGATAGTAAGACAGTTGAAATTTTCACAGATGATGTGTCTCTGTTGCCGATATAACAAAAAATAATGAAAAACAGAATAAAATAACCTGGTTAAGTACATGGAGTGTGAATGTAGCCGCACTAATAACTTTGTAAACAACATTTTGTTATGTTAAATCCAAACTATTCACTGCACACCATCTCTACCATTGTACGGTGGTACGAAACCTTTCGTGCGCGAGTCCGACTCGCACTTAGCCCGTTTTAGAACATTGTTTTTTTGTGTCTACAGACCTCCAAGGAATAAAAAGGCCATGGCAGTTCCGAAATATTAAAGAAAATTATGGAGGAAGCCCTCACTAAACTATGTAATAACAGAATATAATGCATTGCTTGTGGCGATCTTAATGTAGATTTGCTTGTAGATACAACAATGAAACAAGGTTTAATAACTTTATTGAACTCATTTAATTTATTTCATGTATTTCTAGAGCTGACTAGAATAACACTTACCAGCCAAACTTGCCTAGATAACATTTTTTGTGACTGTGTGCATTCACAAGTAAAAATGTAATTATTGCTTACCATCAGATCAAAGCGGTCAAACAGTTTGATTGACGATTGCTAGTAAAGCTAAGACTGATCCATCATTTTATAGGCCTATTTCATCCTATTATAGCCTTGAGACGTATACAATAAACTTAGATATAAATTTGCCAGTACCGGATGTTAATGAACAGAGCCCGAACTAAATCTATTCAGGCTTCTCCAACATTATTCAAACAGAATTCAATAAAGTTTTAAAATTAAACAAACTCGGTGACAAGACGGTAAATCCAAATTTGATGACTGGGTAACTTTTGGAATTCGAAAAAATATAGATATCTTGTATGATCTTTATGAACAAAAACTTGGATAGAAAAATTCATGACTATCTTAAAAAATATTCCAAAACGTCTAAGTTAGTTTGTAGAACTGCAAAAGCTTTACACATTAATAGAAAAATACAAAATTTAAATAAGAACAAACAAACAAGAATAAAAACTGTTTGGCAAATAATAAACTGTGAAACTGGCAAAGTTATAACAAGAGACGATTATTTCTGCTTAAAGATAGGTAGGTTGTTAAATCTAAAGCTGAGAGTGTCTAAATTCATCTCCACATGAAGCAAAGACTTTGTTAAAAAAAGCAGCACTAGCGTCAATAATGTAGATTTTAAATTTAATCATGTATATCCCCAGGATATCGCCAAAACGTTAAGATTACTTAGCTTAAAAAATACTAAAGACCTTTGGGGTGTATCAATCTAAGTAATTGGGTCAGTAATTCTAGTTTTAGCCCCAAATTTAGCTTATAAATTCAGTTGGAAGTTTCGACGATGGGGCTTTCCCAGACCTCATCAAACACAGTAAACTGATATCTCTGTATACGGTAGATAAGGATGATCCTTCAAATCTCAGACCCATATCTCTTCTTCCAGTACTAAGTAAAATATTGGAAAAGATCAATCAAATGCTCCCACATTTCAATCGTACAAAACAAATCCACGCCAAACAATACGGTTTCACTAGCGGTTAATCGATTACGGATGCAAGCATTTCCATTATATCTCATATTTTTCTGCAGAGGAGGGCGCACAGGATGCCATCGGCGTTTTTGGCGATCTGTCAAAGGCTTTGAGTATGTTGATCGTGATACGCTACTAATAAAATTAAATCATTACGGAGTTAGAAATAAAGTGTTGGATCTACTAAGATCATAATTAAGCAATATAATTCAAAAGACAGATATTAACGGCGTTGAATCTAATGGATCGGGTGTAAAAAATGGCGTTCCACAAGGTTCCATATTAGGCCCTTTCTTATTCCTGATATATATGTATCCACGATCTGCCTTTTAAAGTGGATAAATTGACTGGCATAGTGTTGTTTGCTGATGTTACTTCACTGGTCGAAATTAAAAGACAAAAAGAAGATTGTGATGATTTTAATGGTGTGTCTTTAACCTTGAATTGATTCACAGTTAATACTTTATTGTTAAACGCTGGTAAAAACAAGTGTATCAAAATCTCACTTTCAAATGTCAGGCAAGCTGAGACCAGTTTATTGTTAGACAGCAACACATTATAATTAGTTAATGATACGAAGTTTCATGGAATAACCATTGATAGAAAAATGCAGTGGGGATCCCACATATATAAATTAGCTTCAGTTCTGCGGCTTACGCTATTTGAAACATCAGCCAAAACACAGAAGTGGCTACATCTAGGCTAGTCTATTTTAGTTACTTTCATAGTGTCATGTCCTATTGGTATCTTGCTGTGGGGGAAAGCAGCGGATATTCAAACTATTTATATATTACAGAAAAGAGCTATTTGAGCAAAATATAATTTAAAGCGCACAGACCCTTAAGAGAACTTTTTAATGAAATTGACGTACTAACTGTATCTAGTAAATTTATTTTCGACTATATAATGCATGTACGCAAGCACCTTACAACATTTTCGAAACTTAGCGATAACTGTAATGTTAACCTAAGAAAGAATCACAGACTAGTTGCGCTCTGGCTTAGCAATAGCAAAGTTAAAGTTAGCAATTTAGTCAAAATAAGTTAAAGTTAGCAATTCTTTCAAGGGTCAGTGTATTCTCTACTACAACAGGATATTTCTTGAGATTTTGAAATTGCCATTTGAGCAATTTAAAAAGTATGTAAAAGCGACTTTGTCTAAAAAGGGTTATTACAATGTTCCAGATAACCTAAATGATGGGACTTTATGCAGTTAATCTAGTTCAACACAGAACTTGCTGTAAATAATTTTGTAATTATTTATTCCTGCATGTTATTTATATTAATCAATATTGTAATAATTGTATTAGTAAACACAACCAATTTTCAAAAGAGATCTAAAAATCAATCTGTAAGAGATTCTTCGCCCTACTTCTCCCACATTGGTCCAATGTGGGAGAAGTAGGGCGAAGTAAGAGGCAAAAAATGACGTTTGCTAAGCTTATGTACATTAATAAAGAAATTTAGATTTTGACTATTTGATTACTTAATCTCAATATTAAGTAAACAAAATCACACATTGAAGGTCGTATTAAAATGCAGAAACACGTGATTTGGGGCATGGTGGTATTAATGAGTGGTCGCACCCGACTGTCAGTCGTTCCCCTCCCCCTCCGATTTCCCCGTTCCACGCACCCGGCACCCCGCACCCCGCACCCCGCACGCAACGGGGGCTCCAGGAATCGCTGAAAACTGTTATATAGGCCATTGCAATATAACGCTCCGCGGGACATAGCCATCGTCGTAGCGACCAACTCAAAGTTGAAACTTTGTTACAATATTGGCATTGAACAAGGAATGAGGAAGAATTTGGATACAAAATGCTAGGCAATCTCCGATTGACGCTCTCAATTCAGCCAATTAGCAGAGAAAATTGCCTGTCGTAAACTGCAGAACGCAGCAGGTGTTTTAAAATAAACCTAATTTAACCGTTGCACGAGAATTTTTCCACTTTACACCTTTTTAAATAATAAATTGAGCTTGTGTGTTTTCCTCTTTATTGCTTCGCTATGTTATTATCTCATTAGCATTAGAGCGACGTAATAGGATACAGAAGACCATTATCATTTGTCCTACCTGTTTATAATAGACTGCAGGTGTTTTTAAAAGCACGGATAGTCGCTATACAAAACCGTCCTTGCATTCTAAATACGTAATAAATCATTCTATATTTTGTTGACTTGTTTCCTCGTACATCGTACAACATATTATTAGATGGGCCAGCTAGCCATCTCGCCTCGTTTGACATGTGCGTTTAATTTTGTTAATTGAAAAGTGGGGGCCTGTTTAAATTCTTCTGTTCTGAATTCTTTGGCGTATTGAGGCCACAGCCATGATCTATATCTCTTCACAGAAAGAGTTTTTCGGAGAAACAAGATAAGTGTGAGCATTAAAAAGTTGTGGGAATCTTGGCACCTGAAGAGACTTGTAAAACGTGAAACTACTGAAAGATGCAACGACGTGACGCCGTTGTTAGACTATACGATATTAGATTTATTCATTAATGATTCCAAAAATATTCTTCAATTATCTATAAAGCATTTTAAAAATACATAATGAAATACATAACCATTACCCAAATCTCTCAATCCCGCCCCTTTCAAAGAATATCGCCCCAATTCAACCCTGCCTATCCTCTCAAAAGTCCTTGAAACCATTGTCCTTAACCAGTTTTCCTAACCTCTCCTGAACAAGTTCCAGTCAAGATTCTGACCGGGCCATAGCGGCATCACGGCTCTGCTGAAAGTTACAGATGATATCCAGCTAGCCATGTGCTACAACACGGAAAATTGTTTGCATTTGCAAACAATTTTCCGTGTTGGCTTTACTATATTTCAGTAATGCCTGTAGTGCCAATAGGCTATCAGGTCGGAGGAGACATCCACTGAATGGTGCGACCTCTTTTCAGGCGTTCTCCTCTTCTATTCTCGATTTTCATTAACTCCATCTCGGACGTCCTGTCTTCCTCATACCATTGTTATGCTGATGATCGTCAGATTTATCGCCACTTCTCTCCCTACGATGTGTGGACTCTGCTGTGGAGGCACTGGTCTTGAGAGTGTAGGTAGCTGGGCTTCATCTTTCGGTCTCCTTGATAATCAGAGCAAGTTCCAGGCTATAATTAGGTACCAAATATTCTCTTAAATTATTGCAGCAACAGCCTATTCCACCTGTCACTTTCTGTGGTATCACAATCGTGTATATATATATATATGGAAATATATATATATATATATATATATTTCTATTTTGGTATTTATATATCTAAGATTTCTTTAAGAAACAAACGTTTAAGCATACATACAGGCACATATATTCTGGCCCATACTACGATACCCTGTGTCGTGGATACTAGAAACAGCGACACATGTAAACATCCAAGACCTGGGGATTTTTCTTCTTCTAGGGATCGAACCTGGGACCTCTCGCATGGTAGGCAGATCCACAACCGCAACGCCAACAGTGCCATAGGATTGTTTCTGAATAGTCTTATGAGCTAAAGCAGTTGGTGCAAGACTAATTGATGTGCTCCCATCACGAAAGTCTGCCGTGCCGATGATGTAAACAAGCCTTATCAGCAGAAGGTCGAGAATTATCGAAACTATCGTCTGCCTGGGTAGCAAACAATAGATACAGCTCCATTTGCACGTACGCTCGCTGGGTCGGCATTTCAGGCATAGCCTCGTATCTACACTATTCTATACTAATCGGAACGGAAGCCCTCTCGAACTACGCGTATTGGATCGTTTAGTTTTCATTACTTCAACGTAACTTTGTGCAGAGAGTTACCGGCATCAGTCATCACTAACAATCTGGATGTTCCTGAAGATGTAGAGTTCAGATTCAAGTTGTTTACTTGTTTAGTTAATTCTGTTATCAGCTTTGATAGCCCTGCCCGTACGGTAGACGCTGAAATTGAAGATAGCGCATTAAACCGACCGAGTGTAACGTAAATATTGATTTATGTTTTGATATGAATATCAGAAGAATAATCGGAATTTCGATTGCCTGCTATCAAGAATAAGGAAAACATTTTGTATAAATGTTTTTTTATTTATTTTTTCTCTCCCTATAAACTAGGGTTAGGCTGAATTCATTCAATAAATTAGACTAACCAACTAGCGTGTTTGATAAGTGTAATCAAGAATCATATTATTGCTTTCATGCAGATTCGATGAAATCAACCATCATTTCCTCTTCAGCATTTTAAATGCAGTTCAATCCTGTTAATATCATAAAATCAATACAACAAGTGTATACCTATACATTATACACCGCAGCCTATTTAAAGACGATTCTTGCTAACTTTACATGTTTATGTTACGGTTACTAATTAGAACCATTCAACTTTAAGTAATCGTATCTGGCAGTAGAAATGCCATTGTAACATTATTCCATAGACGACGCGGTTACCAATTAAAGGGACGATTGGGATTGATTTGCCAAAGCCCCGACTTAATTAATCTTAACTATTGATCCCCCCTAACGAGCAATTGACGGTGAGTCTATAGAAGAACTCCAGATGTCATCTGCGTAGATTCAACGTGGGAATGGCACAACATATTTTACCTATAGACTGATGTGATGACCCATTTCTCATTGAAAGCACATACGCTGTTACTTGTTCTGCCCCGAACTTTGCCCTAGATTGATTGAAAAATTATATTGACAACATTTTTGAACACCCTTTTATTAGCTTCATCTGTAAGTATGTAAGGGAATCTTGCAAGTTAAATTTGACCCACTTCTCGGTTTCCAATTGAGCTGAAATTTGGAATAATTATGTATGTTCGGTGACAATGCAATATTATGATACCATCGAGCTGATCTCATGATTGATCCGGATGGTGGTGGTGATGCGGTGGAACTCTTCAACGCCTTTGGACTCGTTTGATTGGTTTTAACGTGACAAATAATTTGCTCTTAGTATCGAGCTGCTCTGATGATATTACTTTTTTTTTCTTTAGATATTTCCATACACTTAGCAAACGAAATTTTTTGCCTCTCTACATTGAACCACTGTGGGAGAAGAAGGGCGAAGAAACTCTCATAGATAGATTTTAGATCTCTTTTAATTGGTTGTTCTTATTTAATACAAATATCACAATATTAATTATTATAAATAATAAGCAATAATTACAAAATTATTAACAGCAAGTGTGTTGTTGAGTTAAATTTACCCCATACAGTACCGTCATTTAAGTAATCTTGAACATTGTAATATCCCTTTTTGACAAAGTCGCTTTTACAAGGTTTTTAAATTGCTCAAATGGCAATTTCAAAATCACCATGGGGTACCTTGTTGTAGTAGAGAATGTACTGACCCTTGAAATAATTGTTAACCTTCGCGAGTCTAAACCGGGGCGCAACTATTCTGTAACTATTTCTTAGATTAACATTACAGCTATCGCTAAGTTTGGAAATTGTTGTAGGGTTTCGAAAATAACATTTCGAAAATAAATAGACTAGCTACAGTTAGTATGCCAATTCGTTTAAAAAGCTCTCTTAAGGAGTCTGTCAGTTTAAAATAATAAATTGCTCAAATAGCTCTTTTCTGTAAAATAAAAATAGTTTGAATATCCGCTGCTTTTCCCCCCAACAAGATACCATAGGACATGACACTATGAAAGTAAATAAAATATACTAGCCTAGATCATCTAGAAATGTCAAGCCACATCCTTGTTTTGTCTGGTGTTCCTAACAGCGTAAGCCGCAGAACTTAATCTACCAACTGATTTTTCTGCGTGGGGTCCCCATTGCAATTTGCTATCAATGGTTATTCCAAGTAACTTCGTATCATTTACAAATTCTAACGTGTTGCTGTCTAACACTAAACTGGTCTCAACTTGCATGACATTTTGAAATGAGAATATTATTCACAAGGTTTTACCAGCGTTTAATAATAAATTATAAACTGTGAACCGATTCAAGATTAAAGACAATATTCCATTAACATCAACTGGAACTGGATGGTGTTCACAGGAACTCTGTGATGAAATTATGCAATTCTACGGAGTTTGGGCTCTTTAGGATCGTCTCGGTGAGTAGTTGATAAGGATGTTTTAAAGTTTATTCCTTGGTGATTTTATTATAATGTATTCGCAGCAATCGAAAAACATTTCGGTCTTGTAAAATTAGGGGTTTTATGATATCTTTATGATTGATATTATGCCTTCACATCACAAGATACTTATTCGCTTGGTTTTATATTTGTGATTTCAAAGAATGTATTAATCATCATCACTTAGACTAATGGCTCATAGATTGCTTATACGCGCCCCCAAACACGCACCGCAAATTCAGATCTTTTTGAAAGGAGGGGGCGGACTATGGAATTCTTAGTCAATCACTTTTCGAATGCGTTTTGATACGAAACCTCTCTAGAAAAAGTACAAAATGTCGATTTGTGCTTTGAAAAGGTGCCACAAAAGCTCTGAAAATACCTAGAAACCTAATTGGATCACACTGCAAAACTAAGTTATTCATTTCATGGAATGTTTCTATGCAATTAGTTCATCAAGATAATCATCATTGTAAATTTTGCAAGTAGAGGGAAGATAAAACCCAATGCACGCTTTTCTACTGAATCCTAATCTATTGTATGATAATATTTTCAAATTGTTCATTTCGAAGGAAAGTACAGATGTCGTGAAATATTATTTCTACGCAACTACGCGCCCCTGCGCCGTTCGACAAAGAAAACAGTTTGAAAGTGTTCGAACACATAATAGTAGTTTATGTGACTGATACATAATGCCTAATTATGTACAGTTACATACATTAGTTTATCTACACACATATCATAAGCTCTCTTTGATGTGTTCAGGAACCGCATGTTTGACAGGCATTGTGGCATTGAGTTGTTTAGCTTGTTCTGTAGTACCAACTTCACAGACAAAGTAGGGGCGGCACGCAGGCGGGCGTCGGCGTTCGAAATTTGAATGTCATAATATGACGAAAATTTACACATTATGGTCTTAATTATCAATATTCAGATAAGAAATGAGTTTTTACAAAGTAGTTTAATATTATGCTGATCGTAGCGTGCGGTTTTTGGTCGCAGTAAAGAGGGTTTATGATACGTATGTAGATAAAATATATTGTGGCGGAACTTTTGACGGCATTTTGAAGGGCATACTCCTTTTATGTAATATTCGACAGCATCATCAGTTAATTTCTCCAAATGTAAGCGATCTGTGGACGATTTTAATCAATCATAGCGTCACCTGAGGCTAAGATGCTCTACGACAGAGCACATCAGGGATTTTATACCACTTTAATATGCTGCCACCCAGTATAGGAAAAGTCCCACACGAGGTGGCAGAGGCATGTGCCCATGTTTAGCCAGTTATTCAATACTCAATTTTACTTGTTAGGTGTATAGCCCATCGCCTTAGCTATAGAGGTGTGAAGGTTTTCCTATCGCCGTTAGAACGTACTTATAATTTACTACTTATATCATGAACCAATGTTCATGGTCCGCCCGCATCTCAAGCCGGCATACCACGAAGCTCTCTTCTGTTGAGGAAATATCATGCAGCATACAAAAAATATCCGAGCCCAGATGGGCATCAGATGATGTAACTTTTTGTGAGTTTCGCGGAAGCTCGGCTAAGCAAGGCAACTTCCTCATCCGTACTCCCTATGCTTATCGCTTTCGATTCAGAAAGAAAGGTTAACACTGGTTAAATTATTTTTGTCCACGGTATTACCTGACTCAAACTTTTATCAGTAGTTAACCGAAGGGGCCCCTTATTTACGAATGAGGAAAAGAAAATGCCCATACAATCTCTTACGTCACCTGTCTCATATATATGTACATTTTGTTGCGCGAAAACGAAAGTTTATCGGTATACTGAGACAAAATATACAGGAAAAGGAGGCAGTTTGGGTATTCTTCAGAACAATTCTATTTAATTTGTACAGATCAATACAAAAGATTTCTACTTTCCTGGTTTGTTTAGGAACTTGCTAAACTAAGTGATTTCCATTCGGAAATGTGATCACTGTTCACAAGTACATTATACGATGATATAAATACAAATACGTAGGTATAATAGTTGTCATTTTGTATGTGTATATAAATGTTCATGTTTTATTTTGTTGTCTTAATAGCAGATATGACAAAAAGTTCGATTCATTAATTGTCAAATCACAATTTAGATGTTACACCGTCTTCGTCGTACGGTATTATCTATTCATTAATATTTCAAAGGATTCATTTGACGTTCTCCCAGATAACAGTTAAATTTCTTCTGATAAGGGCTTTAAAGATAATTTGCGGACCAACGCTTTTTCACCGTTTCACTTTTCACTTTTTACCACAACAAGAGAATATGGATAAGTCAGAACCTATAAGAGTTAGATGTTTTTGCTGTTAGCAACCATGACATCTATTTTGATGAAACATAAATGTAACCTTATAATAACATGTAGCTTTACCAGGTACTCCCTGACATCTACGTATAGGAATTTCACTTTGTAAATTTAAAAAGGATTCTGATACAAATTGTCAGGTGTCAGAATAACATAATAAGCCGACTGCAACATACGTTTTTTTTAAAAAACTTTTTTCCTAGCATATTTTAATTAAAAATATCACCTGTATCTATTTTCGAAATGCTTTCAAGCGCTGTTGCCCCTTTCAAATGGCCCAACCTGTCTATTAATCTTACAGAGGAATAAATCACAGTCATTTGTTCCCTTGTTGCAGACGAAGCCTACATGAAGCTGGCTCTAGAGACAGTGGAGGAGCTGGACTGGTGCCTCGACCAGCTCGAGACCATACAGACTCACCGCTCCGTCTCCGACATGGCTTCTCTCAAGGTAAGTCCACCATGAAACTAGGAAGCGGTTTCTGAATTGAGATACTCACTAAGTTATTACTCTTTCACGTTCCCTTTTGTGTTTACGTGTGTTTATGTGATACTTAAGTATTTGATTAGTGAAATTCTCAATTTAGAAATCGGAGGATAGAATCTCGCTAGGGCACGGTCATGGCGCCATTCCATTATATAATCAATAAAGTCGCAATTAACTCGAGAGCGCCAAATGGTGCGCCATACGAGCGTCCATTTATTTTCATTTGATTTAGTGGAAATTCAGGAAAGACGCCCGTACCATGTCCACGGCCGCAGTACCTCCTATTTGACGTTCGGTTTGCCCTGGCCTTTTCAACAGAAAATAAATCTAAAAAATTATATCGAAAATTCAATTTTATAAATCGTACTCAGAAACCGTGTAATTAGCAAGAAAGGCTGTTCTAATCGTCGCGAAATAAAACATCAAAAAAGATTTGTACGAAATTTAAGCCGTTGTAGGAACAGGCGGGATGGGGTTAACGGCCTTAATAGATAAAGGCCATTAGGCCTTTATCTTAAATAAATTTATGTATGCCCTAATTGGTCCAATAAAATAAAATTGATTTCGAAACAACCGCGAAAAAATATAATTTCTCAGTATCATTGACAACAATTCTAATTTATTAAATCATATAATGAACACGTCAAAACGATTACTTGGCGATATTCGCTGCTTATTATCAATAATCACCAAACTGTGTCGTCAATGTCATACATTAATTACTTTGACCGGTCATTATTCTTAATAATTACTAGCGATTGGCGAAAGTGATAAATAAGTAGGTACGAAATAAATCGCGTGAGATAGAATTGCACACTTAATATAAACAAAAAAAATACATCAAAATAGAATACATACAGATAAATATTTCGTAATAAAAATACACAGTCAGGTCATAATTTCTGTCACACGATAAAAACTTTTGAATTTAGAACGCTGGCCACAAAAAAGTTTATTGAATTCGAATTTCGAATTTTTCATGAAAATAAAAATGAGTACTTTTTAGAATTTTCCTTATTTTTAAATATGGAGTGGACACTTAAAGAAGACCGTGTCGCAGTTATTGCGTTGCATCGTTGCGGTTACGCGCCAATTCAGATTTTCGACTTACTGAAAAATTTGAATATAACCAAAAGATTCGTTTATCGTACCATAAAACGATACAATGAAGACTCTAGTGTAGATGACAGGTCAAGAAGTGGTCGCCCTCGCTCTGTTAGGACTCCAGCAGTGATAAAAGCTGTGAAGGCGCGAATCAAAGAAATCCCATACGTAAGCAGAAACTGTTAGCCCTTCAGATGAGGTTAAGCAGGACCACGGTGAAAAGGGTGTTAAATGAAGACTTAGGGCTTAGGGCATATCGAAGAAAAACAGGACATCGTTTGGACGCTCGTTTAATGGACCTGAGACTGAAGAGATGCCGCGCTTTGTTGAAGCGGTACGCGGGAAAAAAACATCGGGAAATTCTTTTTTCGGATGAAAAAATTTTCACCGTGGAAGAGAGCTACAACAAACAAAATGATAAGGTGTACGCACACAGCAGTGAAGAAGCGAGCAACCGTATTCCGCGTGTCCAACGAGGTCATTTTCCATCCTCGCTCATGGTTTGGTTGAGAGTCTCTTATTGGGGCTTAATAAGGTACATTTTTGTGAGAAAGGCGTAAAAACGAATGCAGTTGTGTATCAAAATACAGTCCTCAAGAACCTTGTGGAACCTGCTTCTCATACCATGTTTAATAACAGGCACTGGGTATTCCAACAAGATTCTGCGCCAGCTCATAGAGCGAAAAGCACACAAGACTGGCTGGCGGCGCGTGAAATCGACTTCATCCGGCACGAAGACTGGCCCTCCTCCAGTCCAGATTTGAGTCCGTTAGATTACAAGATATGGCAACACTTGGAGGAAAAGGCCTGCTCAAAGCCTCATCCTGATTTGGAGTCACTCAAGGCATCCTTGATTAAGGCAGCCGCCGATATTGACATGGACCTCTTTCGTGCTGCGATAGACGACTGGCCGCGCAGAATAAAGGCCTGTATTCAAAATCGCGGGGGTCATTTTGAATAAACTTGATTACCATAAGAATCTATGTTTTATTAAGTTCATTTTGCTATATAAATGTTTACATAAATAATAAACATGTCTAAATTATTTCATATTGCACATGTGACAGAACTTATGACCTGACTATGTATACCTAAAACCTTACCTCAGCATCGCTTACGGCCATCCGCCACCATAGTCTTCGGGCATATAAGTAGCGAAAGGATTTTAGGGATTTTTATTATAGTTTGATAAAAAAAGGGGAGAGGAGCCTGAAGATTGACGTGCATATTGTTATTACTATAACCAAATCATACTGGAGAGAATCCTGCCTAATTAATCACTTCGACCGAGTTAGGTTATGATTATGAATAAAAGCCGGTTAGTATTGATAATCGAATTTTTACTTTGACCGTGACACTCTTTGATAAATAAATGTACGTTGAATATCTTTTTTATAAAAAAAAATATCACCAATGACTATAATAGCAATAAAAATACTCTTTATCGGAATTCAAAAAATAATGAACAACTTGGTTTATATGACCGTTTAAGTACTTAACCTCTGTTTGTGCGTTGAAAAGCGAAAAAATATATTATGCTTTAAAAACCTCGGCAGGGTAAGTAACCCTTATAAGGTACACATCGGTCATTGATCCTGTGTTGTGTACTGCTACTGAATCAATAACATCACGATCTGGTACATGTCGTGAAAATCCTTTTTGACTCTCGGGGCATAGAGGGTCAATTTTGAAAATCCGCTTAGTCTCACTAAGTAAACATACGTTTTATTTGTAACTCGAGAGTGAGATTAAAGCAAAGGCCTATATGGGGCTAAAAGGCTTATACGGGGTTTCAGATTACATTAATTTCTACAAAAGATTATTTTTTTAGGTTCGATTGGTATCGTGTGGGTACGCCAAACTTAAATTTGCAACCTCTAAAGTTGGGGGGACAACTTATGGTGGCCCCAAAATAATCGTTTTTCGAACTTATTCCAGTTTTTGGCGAATTTAAGCTTAAAGGATTTGTTTGTAGTATTTACAGTCTTCTAAGAACACAAACAAGATAAAATTTGCCATAATTCTTGTCTCAACCTCATTTTTTCAAATCGATAGATATAAAACGCATGTTGACGTTGACTTTGCGGCGCTCCTATAAACTATTGGCCTACACAAAAAATGAGGCAAATGCAAAAATCATAGGAAATTTTCTCTTGTTTATTTTCCTTGAACATTATATTATATCATAAAACTAGTCCTTTAGGCTTAAATCAATAATAAATGAGGTTTTTGGGGCAGAAAAAGTTTTCCCCCACTTTCGAGGTCGTAAAATTAGGTTTGGCATACGACACGATCCTAGAAAAAAATCTTTATTGTAATTAATGTAAGCTGAACCACTTTTAGATCCTCTATATATTGGGCTATATTTGGAGCTAAATTTTGTTGATTACATTTATGAATTAAATAAGTGCAATTTATCGAAATTACCCTACCTAATAGTCTGGTTATCTTGAATTTCTAAAGCAGTATGGATAAACATTCAATTACCTCTTCACTCTCAATAGGGCGGGCGTAGTCCATCTTTTCATCTTGAGACAAGATATTTTTTTGTCCCAAACGAAAGTCTGGATTAACTACATAAAAGAACTTCGCACAAAGCAGCGAAAACGCTCTGAATAAACGGTTATTGTTTTTGTGGTTAATATAAAGATAAAAAGACTCGTGCTTTCGGCGGTCTACATTATAGGTACAACGACATTACAACGAAATATAATCTACACAACGTTTCACATCTCGTAAAAGTGATTTTGCACAAGTTTGTTGACGCCGCTGTGAATCATTTTATAACATTTTTCTTTACCTATATGGACAGTCTGTATATGCCTGAGTATTGACAGTAAATAATTCAACGTTTCTCCATACCTACATATAAGTAGAAGATCTTGAGTAAGTAGAATGTATCGAGCTGAAAATGTAACGTCCAAATTATACGGTCGTCGCTAACATTCCGAAGGTTTATCATACTTATGTATATTTACACGTTTATGTATCTCTAGGTACTCGTATCGACCAGTACCCCTGAGTTATAATCAAAGATGTGTGTGTACCTGCTAAATGTATGAAATATTTTATATTCTTGATACTCGTACAATGGGGGCGTTCCGACGGAAATGAAGCCGTATCACAAACGACGTGCAAGCTATATACGAGCTGGCATCCGAACCTCACCCGAACACGACTCTTGAAGGGTGGAGATTTATTTGAGGGTATCGTCGTCGAATTATTACCGTTGGATATTCAGGTCAGGACTGTGTAGATGACAATCGTGGTTGTTGCGACCTTAACATGATAGTGAAATACAGGCCGCCCGCCAAATCTGTTTGAAGCTAATGACATTAGTCAAACAGCTTTTCGTATAGCATTGCTTACATTCTTTTATCCTTACCGGACATCATCACATTAGGGACATTAGAAACGTGTGTGTGCAAAATTACACACATCCGATAGACGGGTATATGGATGAACAGTAGTCGCATTGGTAATGGTAAGGGTAGTGAAGAAAATTAGTTACATTCATATTTAATATTGAATCAATTGGTAAGAAATCTAACAAGAACAGCAATAGCTTTTAAAGCTTGTATTCACAAGAAACAACGTTTTAGGGTTTCTCACTAAGGTTACACCAAATGAGATAAATTAGCATCTGAGACATAATTACTCTGTCTATTGAGAATCGCAGAGAAATTCATCTAGAGCTTATTTACACTCTTATACAATATATCTAATCTAGACATCTATCGTTTTGACAAGTTATTATGTTTATGCTTAGAGCGCAAAAGTAAATGGCAATTGGCGTCTCGTTTCTTCAAGGGCGCTTCAGTTTTCATAGGAAAATAAAGAATATCGCCGCATTCAGTAAACTCTGCAGCTGAATCCACTTCGAAATATTGGAAAATACTTCGATTTCCGTTCTTTGAGATCGAATCAACTAAGGCAGTGCCACTCACAGGCACAGTAGACCTTCGCCCTCCGCCAAGTTCAGTTTTGCAGTCTACTCAGAGTCTATTGTACTTCCAGGTCTTTTGTTCACTTTCCATGAATTCATTCGTCGCTCTAGCTCGTCAGTTTTCTATATTTTAGTGATGACCGGTTTAGCCGAGCTGGTAGTGACCCTGCCTACGAAGTTGACGGTCCTGGGTTCGAATCCCGGTAAGGGCATTTATTTGTGTGATGAGCATGAATATTTGTTTCTTAGCCTTGGATGTTTTCTATGTATTTACATAAGTATTTGACTCTAGAGTTCTTGACATAACCGACTGTAACATTCGTAATGCAATAGAGTGTAATGGTATAATACTTTCAGAGCATAATTTAAATGTAATATGTATATATAGGAAATGTAAATATGATGTAGCGTCTTACGATATATTTTTCGAAAACATAGATAAGCTATTGTCGAAACTTTGCCGTGGTAGACGTAAGACTATAATATGTGGGGATTTTAATATAGACCGGCTTCATCGGGACAAGTATGCAGTATAATAATACCTTGAACACTATTTACACACATTGATCTAGCCCCAAACTAGGATTCCCTGTATCTTGGGTACTAGACAACGATACACATACTTATATAGATAAATATTATACTTAGATAGATAAACAACCATGACTAGGGTACAAACATCCGTTTTCATCAACAAATATTTGCCCCCATCGGGACTCGAACCCGGGACCCTTGGCTTCGTAGGCAGGGACATTGCCGACTCGGCCATTCGGGTCGTCAAGTATATTTTGAACAATTACTACTACATTACAACTTAAGACTTACATTCAACGAACCCACACGTCTGAGTAGTGGGACCTGTCTTGACAATTTTATTCAAAACATTAGAGAATGCAAAGGCCGAATAATAGAGTTAGCGCTTTCGGATCATACTGGACAGTTACTAGAATGCCCTGTAAGAAAATACTGTACACTAGACTATTGGTTTGTAAAAAAACGGGATTACCATAAAGATAACCTTGACAAATTCAAAGAGTGTATTTCAAATCCGAGTTTTTCTGAGTGTTTAACCAGTTCTGATGCCAACGTTGCCTATAATGAATTTCATGAAATATTTGTGTTGATGTATGACCTATGCTTCCCGGTAATAAAAATAAAATGTACTAGCAGCGTGCGACCTCGGTGGATCTCTAAGGGAATACGAAGCTGTTCAAAAAGAAAAATGGAGTTGTTATGGACATACAGACGCGCTCCAAATTAAAACAATAAATATAATTTCAAAACATATGCTAAAAGACTTAAAATAATAATAAAACTCACACAAAAATCCCAGAACGATTATTTTATACAAACTTCAAACAATAAATGTCGAGCTACATGGAAAATAATAAATAACAACTTGAATAATAAAAAAAACGCACCAAAAGAAAGCATTAAACAAATAAAATTGGAAAATCGGGTTATTAGCGATCCTAAGGAGATAGCCCAAGCTTTTAACAATTTTTACATTGATCAAGTTGAACAACAACAAAAAGCAGAGGCAACTAGCAACATAACAAAACTGAAGTCATTTCCAAAATCTCTATTCTTTAAACCTACCACACCGTTTGAAGTATATCAAATAATAAACGCTCTCAAAAATACAAATAGTACGGGATATGACAACATTTGTACAACAGTAATAAAGCATGTAGCATTGATCATATCACCAGTCTTAAGTCACATCATAAATCTGTGTGTAGAACAGGGTGTTTTCCCTGAAAAGCTTAAGACCACAATTATTAAACCAATGTTCAAAAAAGATGACAGAGAAAACATGTCAAAGTAGTTGAAAAGGTCATTTATAATGCCATAAACGCCTATTTTGAAAGCAACAACATATTTAGAAAAGAACAAAAAGGATTTCGAAAAAATAAGACCATAGATCAAGCAATTTATGATTTCCTCTTAAGTGTAGTAACCAGCTTAGATAATAAAATTCCTGTGTCTGCATTGTATATGGACATGACCAAAGCTTTTGATTATGTGGATCATTCCATCCTGATAAACAAAATATACATGTATGGCGTCCGAGGTAACGTGCTTGATCTTATTAAATGCTATCTGTGCAACCGACAACAACTGACTCCAATGTCCAGAGTAGACAAGACAACTAAAACAGAATATAATTATTATTCAGATTCAAGGACAGTGCAATATGGAGTACCACAAGGTAGCGTTTTGGGACCACTGTTATTTATAATATATATAAATGATTTACCTGACGCGGTCAATTTCCCAACCGTAATGTTTGCTGATGATAGCACAATGATAGCAGAAGGTCGAAATATTAATACTTATGAATCTGACATAAATAATTCCCTAAAAAATATTATTGAATGGCTCGGACAAAATAATCTTGTAATTAATTTAAATAAAACTAATATAATGACATTCACAAATAATTACAATAATATTAATAATAAAATTGACATCCACTATGGTACAAAAATAATTGAGGAAATTCATGACACCAAATTTTTAGGTTTAACAATCGACTCACACTTAACATGGAAAACACATATTGATAATGTCTGCACAAAGTTAAGCCAATTCTCGTATGCACTATTTATGCTTGCTAAGGTAGCTAGAGTCACTACCTTGCTATCAGCATACCATGCTTATGTGGCTTTGACTCTCAAATATGGTGTTATATTCTGGGGCAACTCAACGGATAAGGACAGAGCCTTTAAAGCACAAAAAAGATGTTTAAGGGCGATATGTCATTTAAAACAAATAGAAATATGTCAGCCACATTTCAAAAAATTAAGAATTTTAACTCTACCATCGTTATATATCTATGAAATGGCCGTTTATGTAAGAAATAATTGGGATCATTTTAAAAAAATAAATTCAAAAAGAAACATTATGTTAAGCATAACGCACTATTTCAAATAAATGTGTTTGGGATGATACCAAAAATTTATAACAATATTCCAAAATGTATCAGAGAAATAGAATCATTTAATTTATTTAAATTAAAGCTTAAATAACATTTGCTTAATGAAGCCTACTATAGCGTACAAGATTTCCTCAATGGTGACTGAAAGATTGTTTAATGGGTGGTGGTAGCGTATGTTTATTAAGGATCTATGTAATTTGCAGTATTTGAATAATCAAACGGACATGTAGTATAATGTATTGTTATGTAATTTAAATTTAATCTAAATATAATTTAATTTAAATTAATATTTGTACGCCTTTAAGGTAGAGTGTGGCAAGAACAATATTTATTTAACAACCCTGTAACCCACATTCACAAATAAAATATCTTTATCTTTATCTTTAGAGGTTACTATAAGCCTAGTTCGATTTGTGTAAGATTGTCCTCTAATGTTTTTATTATTTTTTTGTTCTTCAATAATGTATTAGCATTTATTTTTGGTTTCATATTTTCTTTTGCCAAATAATTCCTTTCTAGTGTTTCGCCATGTCTAACTTAGACTACATCTATCTATTATGCATTAATTCATAAGTGAAGTCTTTGTACCATTAAATATAATATATATATATATATATTAACCATTAAATATATTCAGTGTGCTTGTGTGTCATTTATGTTTTCGAAATTAGCTTTGGGGATTTATCACCAAAACAAGTTTGAGTGGCACTAATTCATAGAGATAGCGAAAATACTTATATGCTTTACGTAGAAATGATTTGGTCGGGATTGATCTCACTGGCGAATCATATCCAGTAACCCGGAATAATAATCCTCGACATTTTCGGTCTCTGAGTGGACTCGTTTGACATTGGAAAAGTTATAATGATTGGCCCGAAAGTATTTGCGAGACGATAAGTATCGTGTCAAACGTAAGCTCGGCCACAGGAATACTAATAAGTTGACCACTTTTGTTGCATTTGACGAATCTACATTCAATAATAAATTAATGTAACAACAAAATCTCCTTCTGTCTTGGAAAGAGTTGAAAGAAATATGATTCTGAATATAGGTATTAGGTACATTAAATACCCCAAAAACTGTATAACCTTATACTCAAGCATCATAGTTACCGTCATATATTTTTACCCAGAAAAGAATACTTTATCACATTCATATTATTTAAGCAGTTGTCAAACTGTACCCGGGTCCTATCGATTAGAAACTTTACCGTGATTTGTTCCCGAGCGGAGCTTGATCGTGTCTTGTGAATGTCAAATGTTGTCCTTCAGAGCGATCGACTTCGTTATTATTTGAACTACACATAGGAAGGTCGCGAGCGCTAAACTATGAGGAAGGTCAGACTTTTCATTAAAATTTTCCTGCACTAGTAATTTTGTTAAGAGTTCTATTAAACTGCATTCAGTGGGCTGGGGCAAATTTATTTGCCCTTTCATATGAATATTCCGGTATTTTACAGGTGTGGGTTTCTGAAATCTTATTTCGTAGGATGTGAGTAAGAATCGAGGTGTCAAGGAACAGTCGATTTATAACAAATATCTTTACCCAATATCTTTACCGATCGAGGCACTGAAAACGTTAGGGCTAAGATTGTGGAGTTTGCCCTCTTTTAAAGACAACGGATAGAGCTATATATGCTTGCTGCACATATGTAAATCAATCAAGTCTACGACATCACAGTGACGAAACCACATTATATCCCCTTCACCAGGTGTGAGAGCGCCACTAATCCTTATTTCTAGTACCTAAAGCTTGAAATGCCTAACCAGCTTGCGTGCATGATTCAGAGCTATTACAGGTTTACGTCACGAAAGTCGTGGTCACAAATGACGCACACTCGACCTGGCGTAGCCATGGATTTTTAATAATATAAGCAGTGAAGGTAATATTAATAAAAAGCTGCTTAGTAATAAAGGTTTTCTATCTATGAGATGAAATATGCATCTTTAATAGTAGAGGGTTGGTAACCTTTTACCAGTATTTGTATTCCAAGGTTTTGTTTTGTCTACCGACAGTTCTCCCTGCCCGCGACAGTTTTTCATGAATCTTTAGTATCGGAGCTATTAAGACTATATATTTGACGACCTCTGTGGCGACGCGGTTGTGGCTCTGCCTACCATGTGAGCGGTCCCGGGATCGATCCTTGGCTGGGGATAAAAAAAACAGGTCTTGGATGTTTATATGTGTATGATTTCACTGTTACTAGTTCCCACGGCACAGGGTATCCTAGTGTGAGGCCGGAAGCAATGTGCGTGCCTGTATATAAATATTTATGTACAGCACGGCCTTGATAATCCGTACCCCAGCTCGTCCGAACGCCCCTATAATCCGAACGAACGGAAAAAATGCTGTTACGTAAATTAAGGGATAAAGCATTTTCTATGTCACTAAATACTACTCGTCAAAGCACTATATTGGAATTCTTTAAAAAAGTGTGATTAATAGCATTGTATCTAACATACATCTAACGTACATACTTCAATAAACATAAAATATTTTTGTTTTATTTCGAAAAATCCCTTTCAAAATTTTAACATACTATAATCCGAACGCTTCGTGCATCCGAACAGGGTATAAATTTTCGGTGTTCGGATCATCGAGGCCCTGCTGTATAATTTTTATGTTTATTTATTACATAGCCAGGTCACATTCAGAGGATTTTTCCCGTAACAACCTACCTACGTAGAACCATCAGTATTGTTATTGTTCATACGTTAAATAAACGATACTTGTCGAATACAGTCAAATGATTTATCAACCAAATAATAATGTCCTGTTAACTATAACGACCATAACCATCTATTCCAGTTTTGCACCTGTTATGAACCCACTGTGGCGGAGATGAGAGATACAATTATAATTTGATACGAACTATTACGGAATTAAATTAGGGATTCATCCTTCCAGGAATATTTTATAGACGTACACAACAAGAAAATTAATTAATAAGCCCTATAGGTAATTCCCTAATGATCAAAATGTTCTACTGGTTTATAATCAAGACGCGAATGACCAGATAGCAAATAGACCGGAACATCTTCTGGTCCTTATCCTTTACTAAGCCTGACCAGAAACGTGAATAACCATAATAACAATTCCTGGTACTTTGTGTATGCGAAAACTAACAACAAAATAAATTATGGGATTGAAGCTTGCTTCTGTTTAGCGACCAAACATATAAGTACCTTAATCAAGTTAGCAATAAAAGACCATCATTAGTATTATCTCCCACCGTCAACATTGACTCAAAACACTTCATGTCCAATATTATTGAAAAATACTTAGAACAAATTACTAAGACAAAAAGGCGTTAGTGGGCGTCAATTAAACTGATAAGAAGTAAATTTAAGAAGATGAATATTTACGAATAAAAATAAAAGCAAGACTTCGCAATTATGATGTGGCAGTATTAGGATTCAAAAACAAAGTGTTCTTCTAATTACAAGCCTCTCAGTGAGTGACGCACGTCTCAAAATTTACACAGAACCTTAATTACTAGCTAGCTCAAATACTGAATAGGTAAGAGATAGGTATTAGCTTTGTGAGCGCACATGAATGTACTGTAAATTATACTGACTAACTTTGAGAGGAACATTTGTGCCGTTCATTATAGTTCCATTAGGGTGGCTAATGGAAAAAGGCGTGTAGCTATGTAATCGTTATAATTATGTTATGGGATAAAACGAGTTTTAGCCCCGCTTGGTTGTAGCCGTTGTATTATCTAATTCACCAAGTTAAAAACTTTCAAGGGCCACTTCTTCCTTCCCGGTCGGCGAATGTCGTCTATGTAAACGAAAACGAGGCTAAAATCTGTCTTCTGACAGTCAAGTCCATATATATCACACGACAAACGAATATACGGTACTTACATATAGCCAGAAGTTATATTATAACAATAACCGTGAACACCACTGAAAAGTCATAGGGAAGCAATAATACGCAATTTTGTTTACTTGGATGACATCAAAATTCCAGTTTTTTTTAAATTTTGAAACCTAACTACTAGCTCGATTTCTAATATTAAAAAAATGGGAGTAAATTTTTAATGTTTTAAATGAAAAAAGGGTTTTCAAAATCCCTTTATAATTCTGAACAGATTTTAAAATACTAATTTCGAGGTCACGAACATAAAATAATATTGAATCGAGTTGAGGATCCTTTCTTTAGTTGGTTAAAAATCCATCAACAAATGAATTTATTCTTGATCTATTTAGATTAGATTAGTTTTGGTTAGTGTCACAAACTAGCATACTAAACGTAAATTTATAATTTATGACTAGACTAAAGCGACTCAAATTTCTGTTATTAGGTCTGATAAGTCTCCTTTAGACGGTAATTATATTTGAACAATCAACATTAACAAATAAATTATAGGTATAAGTCGAGGCAAGTTAAATAGTACAAGGTTCCTGAAGTCGCGGGCGGCCACGAGCTCTCGAAAGTGTCGGCTAGGGCGGGCGGGAGGCGGGCGGGCGGGCGCTCTGTATGACGTCTATCGCGGCCTCACGCCGTCAGGCTGCGGTACACAGACGAAGGTTGACGCGCCACGCCCCCCCCCCCCCCTCCCTCCCCTGCATGTATAGTTCCGGTTTACGTAGCCCCGTCAGTTTCCTGACGTTTGGCATCCTTCAATAGACAACGGTTTTGTTTCATTGCGAAATGTGGGCAATGATCGATGCTGTAAGTACTTCACGCTTAGAAGATAATTAGTTTTGAAACATTTTGCAAGATTATGTACAAAGTTGGTAAGGCCTGATTGTGTATGTGTATGTGTGTAATTTGTTGACTTACCGGGTCAAAGATCGTCTAGTACTCCTACGCAAGCAAAGATATGAGACTTCTCAAACTTAGTAATTAATAACGTCTGTCTGCTCCCACCATCATCATAAAATGAGCCAAGCGGGAATCATATATTTTTTACCAAAACGGCAAAAATATCAAAGACATGCAACTCATCTAAAAGTGCCGTTAAAATCTGAGGGCGACTGGTGCACTTGATCATAGCAACGCGCCATCAATTCAACATAGCGACTGTGACATACGAGGCCCATTGAAATCAT
This sequence comes from Argyresthia goedartella, assembly GCA_949825045.1. Lineage (NCBI taxonomy): Eukaryota > Metazoa > Arthropoda > Insecta > Lepidoptera > Argyresthiidae > Argyresthia > Argyresthia goedartella. Next base: position 16,335,301 of record OX463815.1, read on the forward strand.
TTGTCATTTAAATAGTTCGATGACACCTCGACAAAACTGTCATTTATGATACCTAGGAATGTATATGGTAACATGATTTATGACTATAAAAGTAAATTAGGCAAGGCCGTAGAACATCTGGCAACATGATCCTACTCGTGGCCGAATGACATTGAGCAGATAATCAGATAATGAGTACAGCACGAACCACGAACGTAGAACGCACCCACTCTACTAGCAAACATATAATGCTGTTAGATTCTGGCATACGAAGGTTGAGACTGGCATTATTTTCAAAAAAAAAAACATGATAACAAAATTTCATATGTCATGACGTCCTATGAAACATCGCAAACAGGCCCGCGTCGGATCGTTCGGCGCGGCGAGCGAGTGTGCGAGATTTCATATTTGAAAAGATGCGGTTAAGAACGCAATGCTTTTCATTTCCTCCGAAGTGTAGATAACGATATGCTCCAAAATTATCAGCACTGTTCTCGACAAGCTTCTTCCAGCTATCACATCTACTAGTGGTTCTGTGAGATCAGTAGAACTCGCTTGTTTAAAATTTCAAGCTTTTAGGTCTGCTAGAAGTACATTAGAATTTTGATGAGCGATGATGACTAAGTCAATGACAAAATGGTTAAACTTTGAACGGCTGTCGTTTCGTTTATTGTTTTAAATTGACAGAATTTTGGGAATTTAGTTATTTAAATTGTGGCTCATACTAATGTACATACAAATAATAATTTCTATGACTTCATAGAAAATTCAGGGGTCTAGCTGTATCTACAATATAGTTACAGGGGGGTCGAAAATACCCGGAAGTGCTGACCCCTCCACTTCCCCATTTTGGATTATTTTCCTCAGCGTGCTTCTCAAATTTTATTGAAATCCGTCGATAAATAACGCTACAGCAAACTTCCCCCCTATTTTTCACACAATCAAAAATCGCTATCGTCAAAAAAAACAAGCAACTTGAATGCCAATTTTCGTCAAAATCGGTTGGAAAATGCGATTTGTAGGCATTTTTGGCCAATCCCGAAACTGGACGTTTCGCTCACTTCACTCGCTTGGTCAATTATAAACTTCTCTCTCTCCAATAGTTCCTTCCCTAATGTGTTGATAAAAGCCTTACTTGTCCCATTAACCAAAATAACAAATCTCTCCCCATATCCTCTCCAAAGTCCATTCTCAGCCATCGTCCTGCCTATCCTCGAACAACTTGCTGAATCAACTCCAATCTGGTTTTAAGCCCGGTCTTAGCACTGTCACGGCCCTACGTAAAGTCACCCATGACATTCAGAATGCGATGGACGAGAAACAGCTCACCTTGCTTGCACTGCTCGACTTCAGCAGCGCCTTTAAGTACGTCGATTTCGATGGATTTCAACGGAGTGGTGTGACCTCTTTGCGGGGGTCGCTCAGGTTGGTATTCTCTCTCCTCTTCTTTTCTCCGTGTTCATAAATTCCATCTCGGATGTTTTCTCCTCTTCATATCATCTTTGTGCAGACTTTCTCCAGATTGATCTCTGCTGTAGGGATGTTAAATTCCAATCTCGAAAAAAGTATGACCACGTCTCGGAGTATCGCAGGGAGTTGAAGTAACTCCCTATCCTTATTCGTCGGGATTCTCACATCCTCATCTGCCTCTTCCACATCTTAATTAACCCTCGCACCCTGGCTTCTCACGAGATCGTTTTGAATTTCTGTCTTCGGATTAGCCTCGGAGATCTCACACTCGGTCACTGCTTATAACTTCGCAACACAACACAGCCGCATATGAACATGGGTTCAGACTAGGAGCTCTGGAATAAACTTCCTAGCGATATCAGAGACAGCCCGTCACTTAATATTTTTAAAAGTCGTATTTATATGTATATTTTTAGTATAAGTTTATCTATTTCTATTGATATTATGTTAAGTACATATTGGTAAGTAGTTTATAATTTTTATCATTTAACGTTGTTCATAAATGTCTGTCTGTTATTTAATGTAAACTATCCATCCTAGGTTTGCTGGAAGTAATCTATTTTTAAAGATAAACTCGCCTTTGTACACGTGTACTACGAGCGTGAAATTAGCAATCACACGGGAAACTCAAAGGAAATCTGGAGGATTATAAGGAAATTTGCTTTCTCAATAAAACAAAAGTTTCTACAGCCGACTTTCTCAACATAAAATCTACTGGAGCGAAATCTCTGGAGGAAATAAACAACTGCTTCATCTCTATAGAAAAAGAAACTGGCAAACAACACCCTAACCAAACACAACAAAACTGAAGCTGAACTAGCTTCAGGAGCGTTATCCAGGACTATTTTGAGGTATCTGTATCTTCTGTTCTTGTGCAATAAATTATTAATAATTCTAAAATTAGATTCGTTCGGCTCGATCGACGCTTTTGGCTCGGAATTATGTATTCACCTTAAGTCAGATCGTAAATATGGGGTTGCCATACCGAGATGTTTCGAATTTTGGCTCGCGTTTCCAGTCTCTACTTTAGTGTGCTCGTAGACTCTAGCCCTATACTCTGCTGACGTAACGAAAGGGTTACTTTGTTTGTATCGCCGCTTCATTTTATTCAATTGCAAAGTTTATCATCATACGAAGCGAAGATAGCCTACGTTTGATGTGTTAGACTCTAAGTGTTTTATATAGTACTATCGTTATGGTGTTATTTGCTTTAAATTCGCTAGTATTTACTATCAAAATGTCCGCGGTTTACGGACCAAAACCAATGATCTCTACAAAAACATATCCAGCAGCGATCATGAAATAATTGTACTTACAGAAACTTGGTTAAATAATAATGTCACAAATTCTGAGTTAATGGACTCTAGATATAACATCTATAGAAGGGATCGTCTATGTAGTTTTAAGCCTACTAAAGATAGCAAGGTCGACGGGGGTGGAGTCCTCGTAGCAGTATCAAAGAAATATCAATCTACTCGCGTAACCAACTGGGAAAGTAAAAACAGTAAATTTGAGGACCTATGGGTCACTATAGAAACTAGGACTGGAGACTGCACAAAAAGGCTGGCTATATGTGCTGTATATCTACCATCGCCAATAAAATAAGAATACCTATCTGAATTCTTTGACAACGCCAATAGAACACTCAACTACGCCGACGAAGTCGCTATACTGGGAGACTTCAATCTAGGTTTCATAGATTGGAACAGAGCAGTTAACCACGTTCACATGGTCCCATCCAAGTACGAAAGTACCTTAGGCTTTCAACTCATTGACTTTATTACAATGAACAGTCTGTATCAGTTTAACTGCATCGGAAATAGGGATGACAATATTCTCGATTTAGTACTGGCAAATGTTCCCCATGTGACCGTCGCCCGGTCTTCTGACACCCTGAGCAAGCTAGACTCCTACCACCCTCCCCTTGAGAATCAAATCAGTTCATCACGCCTTACCCACCTTAAACCCAGCGTTGGACATCGACACAACTTCTTCAAAGCCGACTACGAAGGGCTTAAGTCGCATCTAAAGTCCACCAAGTGGGAGGACATATTCCGTCATTGTGGAAACGTCAATGAAATGACCTCACTCTTCTACTGTACTTTGAAGAATGCCATTGACAAATATGTCCCAAAACAGAAATTTAAAACAGGTAAACATCCTCCCTGGTTCAGCAAACAGCTGATAAAACTGATTACTGAAAAAGAACGAATAAGACAGAAATTTCGTAAATATAAGAACCCCCGTGACAAAATAGAGTTCGAGATCGCTCGAGAACGCTGTCATAAACTGTATGACACTTGCATGAAAACGTACATGTTCAATATAGAATCCAGTATTCCGGATAACCCCAAGGCCTTCTGGAGTTTCATTAAGTTCAAGCGAAAAGGCCTTTCCTCACTACCAGCGACAATGTATAAGGACCACGAATCGGCAAACTGTGGAAACGAGATTGCACAGCTCTTTGCTGGGCACTTTTCGTCAGTCTATACAGATCACGACCCAGTGAACACCGCTGACCTACATTTAAACAACCAAATAGGCCTATCTAAAATCAAAATCAGCGAACGTGACATACTCAATAAATGCAGAACCCTTGATGTGTTTAAAGGCGCAGGACCCGATGACATTCCCGCAGTGTTTGTTAAACTCTGTGCACCAGGCCTGTGCTTCCCACTCTCTATAATATTTAATCATTCCTTGAAGGAGGGTTGCTTTCCCAACGAATGGAAAAAAAGTAGAATAGTTCCTGTCTACAAAAAGGGTGATGAAAGTGACATTAAAAACTACCGCCCCATTTCCATCCTATCGTGCTTCTCAAAACTCTTTGAATCCTTAATCTGCCCACTTCTCACACATCACTTCGACAAGTTTATCTCACCTGAACAGCACGGCTTCAAGCGCGGACGGTCGGTAGAAACAAATCTGGTCTCATATGTCAATCACTTATCCCATGAGATGGAAAAAGGTCACCAAGTGGACGCAGTGTATACCGACTTCAGCAGCGCTTTCGACAAGGTTAACCACTCGCTGCTCATAAGAAAGCTGGCAGCACTTGGTGTTCACGGGTCACTGCTGGACTGGTTTGGGTCGTATCTGTCACAGAGACCTCAGACAGTGACGGTGAGTGGACACGAGTCGCAGCTATACCACGCGAAGTCGGGAGTCCCACAGGGCTCTCATCTTGGTCCCGTACTTTTTCTGATTTTCATCAATGACTTGACGTCCCGTATCGCACACTGTAAATATTCCTTGTTTGCGGACGATCTAAAACTGTACAAGACCATTGTGTCGGAGGCTGACGTGGAATTGTTGCAAAAGGACCTAAACGAGATAGCGATCTGGTGTCGTGATAATGGTATGGTTCTCAACGCAACAAAATGCTATCACATCACTTTCACCAACAAGAAAATGCCAATAGCTTCCTCGTACACTCTCAACGACATCGTACTTCAAACCGTGAAAAAAATGCGTGACCTCGGTGTTCTGATGGATTCCAACCTCAAATTTGCATCGCACATCAGCACCGCCGTGCGAAAAGCCGCGAAAATGCTAGGCTTCATAAAGCGCAATTCCAAAGGTTTCCGTTTCGCCTCCACCAAGATCCTCCTATACAATGCTCTGGTTCGAAGCCACCTCGAGTACGCTTCCGTTGTCTGGAATCCCGTGTACGTGGTCCACTCTGATAGAATAGAACGTATCCAGCACGCATTTACCAAACACCTAGCGTACAGCCAATCGGGAATCTCACACAGGGAAACCTACGAACGACGATTAGACCACTTCGGCATGGACACTTTGAACTTCCGACGAAACCTACAGGACTTTCTATTTCTGCATAAGGTCTGTAATAATCAATTATATGTCAGCAACATCCTGAGCCAGATTGGACTGACAGTCCCCTATAACTATCCACGCAAACGTATCTCCAACACCTTCCATACGCCTCTATACAGGACAAATATTTACAAGCACTCGCCGATACCCAGAATGTGTGACAAATATAACAACACCTGTAGTGAAACCGACATAGACATATTTCGTGATCGCTTGCCTGTCTTCAGGAATAAAATCCTGAAAGAGCAAACTAACTTGCACCTAAAATGATCTTTATAATTCCTAAATATTATTATTAATATTATATAGCTACATTAATTCCAAATTCTAATTAATTGTTATTTATTATTGTAATACTTACATTCTAAGTTAAATTACCTATTTACAAAATAAAATGTTAAATTTTAGTACTTAAATGGTGAATGCTGTGCACATCTATAATAGGCACTCATATAAGAACAATACCGCCATATTTCTATTGTCTAATTTTATATATGTGTGCTGTTGATGTGCCTAATTAAATAAATAAATAAATAAATAAGTTTAGCATATCTCGCTCTTTCTCAGAGCGTAGATATCGTTTTTATTCGATCGACGTTCTAAATTCAAGCAAATTTCTTGGGATAGAGATCTAGCTTGCCAGTTTCTCACATCCGCTGAAAATGTAAATTGTATTACGTAAACAATATCGTACGCTACGAGTATGTGGTTTGTAGTCGAAAAACAAAAACGTAGAGTCATAAACATAAAGTAAAGACTGGATTCATTTGCATTATTTTTATGGAAAGACTTATATTATTTATATGTCAAGACTGTCAAAACCCAATCAAGGTGATCTCATGGTTATTGAGCCTAACCAAACAGATTACAGAACTCTTTATATAGAATCCCATATAATTTCTCACAACTGCGATTTGAACAATTCGACGCGGCCAGGTGTGCGAGTTTTCAAGGGATTTCATATAAATAATTCTAAGATTCGTTTCGTGTTGGTTTCCAGTCTCTACCTAATTTTGTTTGCCAGACTGCTATCAAATTCGAGTTGGCTCTCCGTTACGTAAATGTACCCGGCCTCCAATAAGTGACTTAGCACCGTAATTATATTAATATAATAACTAGCGTCATATGTACTCGACAACGAATATGCGTGTTTGCTTTATATGTGTCACAATATACGACTACTTACTCTATCGTAATGTGAATCGTAGGAGCATGTTTAGAACCAACCACATTCATATTGCAGGCATTGGATGGACAAAGTAAAATACCTAATTAAATGAAGAAGCAGAATATGAATGTATATAGGACATGACGATGATTTATCAAACAATTAATCAGTGTTAAGCAACCGCTCTAGCTGACTGACTTCCTATTGCCGTGCGATTTTCAGGTGCCGTTTGTTGTACCGGACCAACCATAATAGTTAATGTTGGCGGAAGTCAGCGCATGTATACGGAGACCGTTTTATAACCTTACATAATACAGCTTAACTTGTTATTTGCTCGCATGTCTCGGGTCACGTAGAAGCCGACGCCGAGTTTACTCTGGCCGAGTCGTCTCGTAACAACCGAAAACTCGCCCTTCCATTTAGAAAACAACATCTCATCGCTCGCTCTTCACTCTGATTTCGATACTCGTACAAGTAGTCTCCACTTATGTTTATCTCCTAGAGTGAAATTAATGATGTGTGAGAAATTGTGTAGAATACAACATGTGCAAAGTAGGTCATGGTTGGACTAAGCACACCTGTGGTAGCCAGGAATTGTTTGCGCGAACGTTTCTGTATTATTATAGATATTATCATAACATACTCGTAGGTGTTTTCACTGATACATCGGACGCGTTATTCAACCTATCATATCTTACACAATTGGTCATAATACGTCATCAGGTCATTGTGATAATATAATATATAAGTAGGTACGATTTGTATTGAGTACATATATATTTTACAAATGCATCGTTACATTGCATGTACGCTTACTATGGTATCAATTGCATAATACTTACATCTTTAAAGAATAACATCAATACCAGTTCTTATATAGTTACCTACTTATCTCATGTTATACATCACATTTGTCATCATCTTACTACTCTCCATATATGAGTAATTCATATAATATTATCGCGTCATACATTTTTATCGTAAGTGTTATGTATTTATTTGTATTTACTTCTAATTAAAACCTTGTGACGTTTAACAAGACAACTATTAGATATTTCTGACGTCATTTGACAATATAAAACCGTTCAATATAAATAATAAAATGCGCCCTTTTCGTCAAATGATTAATTTACATCCTACACACTTACTCGTTATACAAATAGAACCACTTACAATAAGTAACAACTTTGATGAATAGCTTTTAACTTTTAACCAGTAACGTGAAGAAATTCTGAACTAGGTCAACAATAAGTCATTGCCACAAACTCTCGTCTCCTTTGCATACACCTGACTCATTCGCGTTCATTTCATGACAAATTTCTCTGCATAACGCACGGTACTTTGCGAGCGAATCATTTCCAAGAAACTGGCAAACTCATCTGAGTAATATTTACTTCTTTTGTATTACATTCTGTTCCCGCTTTTCCTCATCAACAAGACGATGAAAAACCGCAAGTATTACACATTGTACCTGTATGTAATCTTTACGGGAGCTAGGAAATACGATAATGTCGAAGAAAACCCAAGAAGTCATAAAGTGGTACTAATAACTACTCTTTAGATAAGATGCACTTAAATTAAATTAATTACTTATTTTACAGACAACAATGATAGGTAGATAAATGAACAAAAATTTATAGAGCGTACTTATAAAATGGCGACCTCTGTGGCGCTGGGGTTGTGGCACTGCCGACCATGCGATCGGTCCCGCATTTGATCCCGGCTGGGGAAAAAAAAAAACACTCAGGTCTTGGATGTTTATATGTGTGTTCTGTCGCTGTTTCTGGTTCCCACGACACAGGGTATCGTAGTGTGTGGGCAGAAGCAATGTATGTGCCTGTAAATCAATATTTATGTTTAAAATGTCACAAGTTACAAAAGCGAAAAGCGGTTTAGCTATCACTCGTAATTTTCACCTAAACTTTGGACAGACCCAATACCCAGTTTTCAGAATCATACTTCCAGTAAAACCTAGATGTAAACAGCATTCAACTGTTTCGTACTACACAAATTACGGACTGTGGGTTGCAAGATTTTCGATTTTTCGAATTCCGGTTTTAGAATTCTAGATTCTCGTGTTAGTAATTCATATCGCTCTCAAACGTAACTGGGTTTATCATGCTACAAAATTCTCCGAACTGCTGAAACCATAACATCACCAACTGTAACCGCATCATTATTCCACTTACCAGTGTGGCGGCTATCCAGAAACAAATGTGTGAAAAGAAATTAAGCCGCAGTCTCATTGAAAGCCACGCGGATCATGGAAAAAAAGATAATTTTATGGCCGCAAAAAAAAACAAATTGTCTTATTATTGTCATAAAATGGAACCCATGTAAGCGTATCAGATAATACGATAAGAAACAATAAACTTTTTATGTGTTTTAAAAATACCCCGTCAATTATGTAGAGCGACGACCTGACGCAGACTACTGTCCCGTGAAGTGTTCTATATAATTCAAGTGACACTCACTTCTGTCCACGCGAATCGTGAGTGAGTCACTGCATCAAAATAAACATTCCTTTCCGCAAACAATTACAAATGATTGGTTACACTGACGATGGCAAAAAATGCGGTTATCCAACTCGAAAGAAAAACCCTCAGTGAACTGCGGAGTTCGTAATAAAAATAGACGGAAACAATGCACTTTGGACATTGCGCCGAGGTTTCAGAACATCAGGCCAAGAATAGCTCGACAAGATCCATGAGTATACAAACACTTGTAATGATAACAGATGTCGTTGAAGACATAACGTCGGACAAGCGTGTGTCAATAACCACGCCTTTATAGACTGTCTAACGTGTCAATATTGTTCTTTATCAGCAATTCTATTTTTACTACCGCAACTGATGTTGATACAAAGCAATGGCGTTTTATGCGTTTTTTTCCGGCTGTCAAATGAATACTATAAATGACTCTAACCCTGACTGTGGTGCCATAAACTATGTAGATAGCGTCTGCTGTAAGCAAGCTAGTTCATGTCTCTTTGCGTCCTTCCCCGCTCGCGCTCGTATTGCGCTCAGCCAGATTATCTGCCCAAGGCGATAAGAAACTGTGTCAAGAACGGTCTAAAATTAACATCGGGCTGGTGTATGTCACATGCGATGACTTAATGACCGAACGTTTTGTATTAGTGGTTCCAGACGTCACGGTGATCCTTGCGATACTATCGGCCATGAGTTGACGATGATCGGTTTGTTGCTTAGCGGATTATGGTAATTGTTGCATAATCTTGCTTTGGTCAATGTACTCTTCTAATACAAGAGTTTAATTAAACATTATTCCCCTAATACATCTTATCAAATAAAAGGTTTTTATAATCTTTCATTTTATATTCAGTTTAATCTTAGTTTAGTCGAGTATCTCAGTCACGAAATCATAGTAAGTTGCTCTAAAAAATTATCACACTGTAGTTCGATTAGGTAATTCAAGTAGAAATATGTCTGGCGTTGAAAGCAGTCATGTGGGGTCCTACCGCTTTAATCTGAAGCCCCGTAGTTTCTCCCCCATACAAATCCAATCTAACCGTAAACCTCGCTTGGGACGGGAAAACGCGATAATCGATACAAAATTGGGATACGTACGTCCGCGTCTTTGTTGTTAGCACTAAAGAGAGGCATCCTAAGAATTGTGATACAAAAATCGGAATACGGAGAAATGGGAATATTTTGGTGTGGTGACGACATTTCGCTCTCGATAGGGGCTGCGTAGCACGCGACGTTCAACGCGGCTCTATCGGCCGCTTCAGTCAACTGATTGCCTTCCGAGCGCCAACACGCAACCACTGTAATCATTACCGGTTAATCACATCGTCGATATTCGGATTATATTTACAAGCTGCGATCGGTTTGTTCACTAAAGTTAGTGAGATGCGCCTGTGCCCCGAGAGACATTACGTGCGTAACGCGCCCACCCATTGGCTGAGGCGTCGTGCAGTGAGGATGTCTCATTCAGTGGAGATGTTGCATTTACAGTTTAAGCGGATGCTGAACAAGGAGCTGAGCCACTTCTCCGAATCGAGCAAATCCGGGAACCAGATCTCGGAGTACATCTGCTCTACGTTCTTAGGTGAGTGTTACTGCGTTATGTATATAGTTTATTATGCAAAAGCACTGCTGCTAAAATAAATTGCTAATTAAATGTCATACTAGAGATAATTTGAGTACCATTCAAACTATAAGCAGAGAGCTTCGGCGGTAGTGAATCCGAAACAGGATCTCATTTCGACAATCATATGATTGTCTTCTTCGCGGAAAAATACGCGAATCGCAGACCACTCAATAGTAGTTTATGAAGCTGATTTATAATGGAGGGAATTAAAACTCGAGAGTGGGTTTATGAAACGAGCCGAAGCCGACTTTCATAATAATATCACTAGAGAGTTTTAATGCCTAATTATGTACAGTTACTACACTAGTTTATCTACACACATATCATAGGCTCTCTTTGATGTGTTCAGGAACCGCATGTTCGTGCGGTTTTGGACGTACTAAAGAGGGTTTATGATACGTATGTAGATAAAATTATTTAAACACTTTCGACAGATTCGCAAATGTTTTTATAAGTATTAGATAGATAGGATAAAGGTTCATCTGTACTCTTAATACGACATTGTAGAGGTAGAGAAAGTATAACTTTACGGATGAAGACAGGGTCAGAAGTCTTATAAGGAAAACTGAAAGAAAATCTACATGTTGTACAAATGTTTGTATTGTTGTTTTTGTGTAACGTAATGAATTTATGATGCATGTAATGGTGATGGAACATTACGGAACAGATTTTATAAATAATATAGTATGGACAAATCCAGACGACTCACCCTCTTTAACACCTTTATGCTTTATGAACGTTCCGGCCCATAATAGAAGTGCATGTACATCTAGTAGTCTAGTATTATGTGGTGTTACATTACAGAGATAAGGTTAACTGATCTCAAAACTAAAATTTCGTACTTTGAATAATAACTCCGTTTAAGATATTATTATAAATTACGAGGTATTGATAAGATACCGTTATCTAGTCACTGTAGTTCAGTTGCATTGTGCATAATGGATGAATCACAGTTGCAACGACGGATAATGGTATTATTCATCTTGAACAAAAAAAAAAAACAATATTTGCTTAAAGCGTTGTAAGAATTCTCTAGCTATGATAGCACTTGTTCCACAGCAATTTACCAGAGATCGTTGTTCAAATTATGTTTTTCACCAAATACAATATTACTAAGATATTTTCACTCTCCAAAAATAAAGTCTTGATCAGTCAGTTATTGTAATAAGTATATTTATTGTTTGCCGCTCATTATGTAGAAAATATTTTTTTATCAGTTGGCCAGTTTAATTTACCTTTCTCCATAAAACTCTTAATAATGTGTCTAAGAGATATCTCTTAGACACATTATTATAAGTTTTATGGAATAGCTATGTGGTGCTAATGATTCGAGTATTATTATACAGACGACAGGTCCTAACAATATTCTTAAACTGTACCTTTTACATTACTTAATTAGTTTTATTATCCGAAAATAAGGACTTGATTAACGAGTTTTGTAATATATTTAATTTTTACTACATACGTGATCAGTTTTTTATCTTTTTATGTGTCTCTCAGCTATGTTTCTCTCAGACACATTATTACAAGCTTTATGGAATAACCATGTGCCATGATTCGAGAATTAGTATAGGTGACGAGAGTTCCTAGCAATGCCGTTATAAGGCCTTTCTTTTTTATTATGAGTGAAAGAGCGAAGTTAGATAGGTCCTTACAATCCCCTCAAACTTTACTTTTCTGTTTCGTTCTGAGAAATGGTGCGAAGTTAGATAGGTCCTAACCATCCTCTTAAATTGTACCATTTTGTTTTACTCTGAGAGGTAGGGGTTATAAAGAACGCGTCACAAATGCGCATTATGTATCCCTTTAGTACGACAAGCTAGGGCGGGCGGGGAACTCGTTACGCCTCAGCCTCAGGTAACCCGTCCTTCCTAAATATAATATGGGCCGAGTTTTCTTTGTAATAAGTGGACCACTTTTAAATTAAGTTGACAGGAGGAAACTAAACCTTTACTGAAGTCATCACCAACGATTTTTTTGTAGCCTTGCTGATGATAATGATGATTTTGAATAAATGCTGACGAAATTTTTTCACAAAATTTTCTTATGAATCTTAGATGTGGCCTTCTCAAATTGATATTGCTTGCCTAGTGTTTATAAATATGTAATGGGATGATCCATCTTAGTCATAACAACATTAATATTTCTTGACTAACTTACCTCAATTTATTCCACTTTATCCTCTGGGATTAATAAGTGAGGTCAATTTCCCTGCAGACGAGTTCCGAGTTCATATAGCTTTTCCAAGATCTTTATTTTAGAAATTCCGTACCTTACCATTGGGTAAACGTTGTTCTGGGCACTCCGTTTGCCTGTCTGTTTTTGTCTGGACCTTAAATTATATTTTTGTTTACTGACAACGATTGATCAAATGTATACTTATCTAGATACATAGTTTCTCTTTTTTCTCTATTTATGTGGCTATCTGTTGCATATATTTGCAATCCATAGCCTTCTAGAAACTGTTATTAGTGTGCTATCAGTAAACAGTTTCGAAAATAGTCAATTTTATACGTGAAAGTGCAGTGAAATGTGGACTGATATGTGCAGTGAAATGTGGACTGATATGCCTTCAACGTCTTGAAGTTGTCTGCCATTATAAAACTAGCAGTAAGCGTAGCTTTGTCCTCACAAAGTTGCATTGCAGTTCATAGAATTTTTTTATTTTTTATTTTTCGAGTTTATTTAGAAAATAGTTACTTCAATGATATTCCTGGAAACAAAATATAAACTGAAATCAATATTTTAAAGCATAAACCTTACCATCTTGAAGTTGCCTGCCATTATAAATAACTAGCAGAAAGCGTAGCGTTGTCCTTACAACGTTGCATTGCAGTTCATCGAATTTATTTTATCTCATATTTTTTGAGTTTTTTTTTTAAATAAGACTTCAATGATATACCTGGGTAGTTAACATAAACTTAAATAAATATGTCAACGATTTGTCGTATAGTGGCCTACAAAAATGCTAATAAAAGATGATTGTAGTTACATACTTGGGCTTTAGAACCTGTAGTTTGTAAGGTTATCTGTAGTATTATAATACTATAGAATCGGTATGAATTTATTTATCACCTAATGAGTTCACCAAACAATATAACATTGGTCACATTGGTGGTTGGTAAATTGATTGGAAAATCTCCGGGAAAATATATCGCTCATCAATTTATTACATTGCTTACCTAATTAATGGATCGTTCACCTAAATAATAGATTGTTCACGTAACATGTATCACCAAACAAATAGAAATTGGTCACTAATCAGGGTTTTTTATGCTGACTTGTCAAACTAACACGAAACCCCAATGGTCTTCGCTTCGCTCACCCGCTTTAGCCTTCGCCTTTCCTTCCCACCACTTCGCAATGACATTTCGTATGCAAGCAGATTTCATGTGTTAGGTATATTAGCTGACAGGAGTATGGCTTAATCTTACTCGGGTCCGGGTAAAGGCCTGTGTCCCTCAGTGGGCTCATTAATGGGCTACATTTACTTTTTACTTTATTAGCTGACAGGTTATGAATAATTAATGATAAATTTATTATTAATAGCATTTTGGTGACAGATCTAAAATTTACCAATATCAATCAGTGACCAGTCTATTATATAGGAGACATATATACAATTATTCGGTGATCCATATTTAGTGTCCATTTTGACTAATATGATGACCAATATAATCCTTAGGGTATCACAGTTTAGTGACCAATCTGGAAACTGAAGATATTATTCCCCTAACGAAAAATCAAACATGATAAAGTCATTCCATGAAGCGATCTTATGTCACGCCCCATTCCCAGAATGGAAAACCTCGTCACAATATTCCGTGCGGTCCAGTCAACAATGTCCAAACCAAACAACAATCAGAGACAGTAGAAGCACATATTTTCGTCGCCAATGAATATTCAGCGGGCGCTTTATTGCGCTCGTAAAATATGCGGGACATCGTCGTATACCAGCTCAATGAGACAATCATTGGAGGCAATTTGCGTAGAGTATTCACTGATATAGACTATGACTAGGTTTGACTAGCACACTTCGCATCGTCCTTACTTCATGCATCGTAGAGATTACAATAACACTGCAATAATTTCGCATACCTTATCGCACTCGGCCACAGTTAATTGATTTGTTTGTTTGCTATTTTCGATTCCGATTCTAATTTGGGGTGGAAACTTCTGAAGCATCCGTATCGTCAACTTGGCAACATCCGTTCCAGCGATTTTCGGTTCGCCAATATAAACACAGGTAACTCTTTCAGTTCGATCGTAAATCTTGTCATAACGTATTCCTATGATGAGTTGTGTTATTCCGTTGCCGCCAGCCCCTCAGTCGCGCCCTCGCGATTCTGAGATACCTATAAATAACAGGCTGAGTGTGGCGACTAGTGGCCGAGTCTCCTTATCTGCCTTGATAAGATATACATAGGTATAACCTCCAATCTCCTCCACTCTATGATAAAGTACTGCGTAATCCTTCGTAATATATCTGATGTTATAATGTACGCATTGGCATCTTTAATCGCCTCAGACATTGAGATTACCTGTCCTAGAAAAGCTGTAGGTTGGAGCATTAGCATATAGCATCGCAACAGGCATCATCACGCTGGGCTCCTTGGAGTATATTTGTTAAGCTTACTTAGCAGATGGGTAACTTTGTAACTGTTAGTAGGTAAATTGTGTAAGAAGTAGTGGGTGTGGAAGGTGACTTTTTGATTGACTACATAGGTAATCCGTCCATCTTTACAAGTTATCAGTCTGGTTCCATGCGCAAAAGCTCCACTGGATCCAGTGGAGCTTTTGATGGATGGATGAAATGGATGGATGGACAAGTTTTGGAACTTGTCTACGAGTAATGAAATAGTAAAAGCGGTTTGCGATATTCAATGTTGATGTTAATAAACAATAAGGCTTACGGTGTAAGCGTACTACATTTCGGTAACCTAGAATAAAGTTAAATATTGTTTTAATAACACTCCAACTTCATATCATCACCTACTTTCTTTCGGAATCGATTACGTATGGCACCATTTTATTCGAATTCAATAAGGGATTGGGCGTTTATTTATTCATTATAGTTTTAGGCATGTATATGTCGTAGCTATATCGTTGATTATTTCATGAAATAGCCAACCAAGGATTGACTATATCATAAAATGTCCAACAATGGTTGGACATTTTATGATATACAAATCATGAAATGTCATGATATAGTCAATTATATCATGAAATGATCAGAATGCGTTTGATTTCACGAAAACATGTCTTTTTAAAAGCATTTGTATTCAGTACTATGTGGTATTTTTTGTGTCACACAATTCGACCTAACACTGCTTCCCTGCGCTCGTCCCCTTTATTCTTCACATAAGCTACCGCAGTGTTTTTCCCTATAATATTTCTTCGTTCAATGAAAGTTCTAATTCAACCATGGTTGGCTATATCATGATATTGTCAATTCCACGATATTGTTACGACATGTACCAGGTAAAGATAACCCGAGTAATAACCATGTATCCTCTAACAATGTTTTATCTCGTACTTACAGATAAGCAACAAGAGCTCGATATACCAACGCTTCAAGTCGAAGAAGGTTGTAGTGTGGAGCGCAACAAGAAGAAGGAGAAAGCTCGCCATGGCGGCACCAGCTCCACCGCTACCATGTCACAGGTAAGAGATCGCAATCCAAATTCACCCCGAAACTCTCTACACGTCTGCATGAAAGCCAGCATTATTGTATTAATAGGACCCCATCCGGCACCCACAGATCACGGGAGTGAAGCGCACGCTGACGCACACGAACAGCTTCACTGGCGAGCGCGTGCCGCGGCTCGGCGTGGAGACGCCGCACGAGGAGGAGCTGGCGCGGCAGCTGGAGGAGCTAGACCGCTGGGGCGTGGATATGTTCCGCATCGGTGAGCTGTCGTGCGGCCGCCCACTCACAGCCGTCGCCTACGCCGCCTTCACCTCGCGCGAGCTTCTCGCCACGCTGCAGCTGCCGGCGCGCAGCTTCCTCGCGTTTGCGGTCACGCTCGAGGAGCACTACATACGCGACAACCCCTTCCACAACTCGCTGCACGCGGCCGACGTGACGCAGTCGACGCACGTGCTGCTCAACACGCCGGCGCTGGACGCGGTGTTCACGCCGATCGAGGTGTGCGCGGCGCTGTTCGCCGCGTGCGTGCACGACGTCGACCACCCGGGCCTCACCAACCAGTTCCTCGTCAACTCGAGCTCGGAGCTCGCGCTCATGTATAACGACGAGTCCGTGCTCGAGAACCACCACCTGGCGGTTGCTTTCAAGCTGCTGCAGAACGATGGCTGCGACATCTTCGTCAACTTGCAAAAGAAGCAGCGGCAGACGCTGCGTAAGATGGTAATCGACATGGTGCTTTCGACAGACATGTCAAAGCACATGAGCCTTCTCGCGGACCTCAAGACGATGGTCGAGACGAAGAAGGTGGCCGGCAGCGGCGTGCTGCTGCTGGACAATTACACGGACAGGATACAGGTGCTGGAGAACCTTGTGCACTGCGCGGATCTAAGCAACCCGACGAAGCCGCTGCCGTTGTACAAGCGCTGGGTGGCGCTGCTCATGGAGGAGTTCTTCCAGCAAGGCGACCGCGAGCGCGAGCACGGCATGGACATTAGCCCCATGTGCGACCGGCACAACGCGACGATAGAGAAGTCGCAGGTCGGCTTCATCGACTACATCGTGCACCCGCTGTGGGAGACGTGGGCGGACCTGGTGCACCCAGACGCACAGGACATTCTCGACACGCTGGAAGAGAACCGTGACTACTACCAGAGCATGATCCCGCCGTCGCCGCCGCCGGCGCTGGCGCACGCCTCGCTGGCTGGGCCCGGCGCCGACGACGACCGCCCCGAACAAATACGCTTTCAAGTGAGTAACTCGCTATGTGTATGAGATTTTGCACGTTATTGGGTAAAAAATATCACAAAATTAAATATACCTGTAATGTCAATAATCCGCCTAATGCTTCGTCACTATGCACTTCTGCGTGATCGTCCTCTGGGAAAAAATTAACGTATTGACATTGAAGTTCTGAGTTCAGATGTACTTATACCGAGTTCATAATTTGTAAGCGACTAGTGAAGTCGCGACTGTTTAAGTGTCAGACATGCATAAAAAATGGTTAGCCATGAAGTATGAGTACTGCAGTAAAAATAAGTAATTCTCGTGGATTCAACGGCAAGGTGACCTTTTCTTATGTTAACCGAAGCAATTAACCCTTTCCAGGTAACACTGGAAGAAGGTGAAGGCTCAGAAGATTGTGAGGGCGAAGGGGACGGTGGGATGTGACGGAAACTACTGGGAATCTGTAAGAAACTCTCTGAAAGGATGCAAGTGTGGTGGAAGCTCTGGCAGTAGAGCCACGGCCTCGGTATGCCGACGCGCGTCGAACAGTTCGGAGAATTTCGGAGCACTTCGTAGCGCTTAGGGCCACTTCGGAGCAGCTTCGGGCCACTTCGGAGCAGATTTGTGCGGCCCGAACTCGGTCCATGGCGCTCCGTCGGCAGCCGCGGCCGAAACAGCCGGAAACTGAATGTGCAGCGCTAGAGATGCTCTTGTTGGATCATTGTAAACATTGTAAACATAACTTGTTGACGCTTATCTACGTCGAAATGGGTCGATCGACGGGTGTATTGTATCGTTACATTTCGGTCATATTTATTTCTAAGTGATTATTATGCGGTGTTGTTTAGAGTTACATACCTAACAACTAAAATAACATGTCCCTCCAAATGTTTGTGTAATTCGATTGTCTAGTGTTTTTATTACTATCGTTTCGTTTTTTCTAACCAAAGATGTGAAAGTAATTAATTGTTATGTTCAGAGGAAAGTTTGTAATATCCCTGTATGATAGTTTTTGGTTCGTAAAGTTTATAATAGTAAGTAAGTAAGTAGTTTTAATCACTCGGCCACATTAAGCGGACCGACTAAGTTAGGACATTGAAAACGCTTATTACTTGGTATGAAAGGGTAATTTATATCGTCATATCATCCACGTTTCTCATATATTTAATACGGGTTTGCGATAATGATGTTATTCACCAAAATATTATGTAAACATTTAAGTAAGTAACTACCCATAAACATAATATAGAGCTACTTTAAGGTACATTTTTAAAATTGCCTTTCAGAGTTGTTGTCTTTTTTTCTGAATATGTAATATTCGGCCAAAACAATAAAACTTTGAAAAGACACTTAGGAATATTCAGGTTCAACCTCGACTCAGTTCATCCTATAATAGGTAGCTTTACTTACTGCTCGGTAAACCTTAGCACCTCATTTCTTAAATTACGAGGGTCGCTGGCGATCCATTACTTTTCTCTTTAGCGTAATGTATTTTTAATAATTGTTTTATTCTAGTTACCTATACCGAAAAAATGTTAGTTAATGTGTGACGGAAGTTAATATTGTACTAACCAGAAATAGCTGCGACTTGGTTGTTATCAATTGTTATGTTTGCTAGCACACGGGCCGGATCTTGCAATAATAACTAAATGCCTTGTTGGATTTCGATTAAAGTACGCACAAAACTTAGCTACCTGCTTTCGAAGTCTGAAATAGGAGCATGTGATGACAACATTTAGCGATATCCAATTATGAATCGCTAATTGGATGCTTTGATGAAGATAGCTAACATGTTATTCCACAGTATGTTCGAAGCCAATATTTGTATTCAACTAAGAGAAAGTAATCTGATCTCAAGGTAGACATCCGTATCCAAGTACTCGCACACAATAAGTAGGCACCTACACAACCCCAATCTCGGTCAGAGTTTTTTTTTTATTTAACTAAATATGATATGTAAATGGAGGATGAAATGCTTAAATTACCTATTGTTGTTATTATTTCCGTGATCTTACTTGATGTATGCATACCTGATGTACATTGTATCACTTAAGAGCTGGTCTCTAATTAAATGTACTCAATTGTTTACACTGTCTTGAATCATAATGTTTTATTTTGTCACCCTGAAGTAGGTATTTGGTTCACTTTTGGGACATTGAGTAACCTTAGTCATTCGCCACTCATTCATCGGTTCCAAGAATGAAGGTCCAATGTTCATTGATTTTCGTAATTAATTTAAGGTTTTAATCGGCGATCTATACAAAAACATGACGCGAAATCGCCGTGATGTCTTCAAAATGCCTGAATTTGTAATTGCTTAGATTAGGATTCAAAATTAGTTATTGATAAAAAGAAAATTCATTCACTCTGGTCTATAGTTTTCTTGTTACCAATAACATGAAACATTTAACTACGCTTAACTACTTGTGTGTTATAAAAATAGAAAAAAATACGCTTAGAATAATTTTTGTTTTAATAAGTATTTGTGACGAAATTGTGTTGAATAAAATGTCCGTACTACAGTAGATCTGTGTATATAACGTACCTACCCAATCTTACGTAGTTCACAATCTTGTGTATAAAAATATAAACTATTATAAATACTTTGCTTACAGAAGGATTCTGTTGAATACTATATCCTGTATTTATCTCTATATCATCTTCATAGTTCAATCGGTCATCTTATAAAGCATCGCTTAGTTGTAGTGACTCTACGAAGAGTCGTTTCCCCTTTTAATAAACCAAATTCTAAACTGCTGAGAATTAACGGCCTCTCAAAAGTCTGAATGAAGTGCCACAGTTATACAACGGCGCTAACAGTAAGATGACATTTTCGTGGCCGTTAACTTGTTGACAACCGTACCTATAGTTTTGGTGCACTAAGCTGGATACATGTTTTATTTACGAACAATCGGCATCAGATACACAGGGTGTAACAGAAATGTGTACACTTCTTATTGTAGGAGTTTGTCAGGGATATTCTAAGCAACTTTCACTACAAAACCAATTTGATCAGAGCAACTTTTTTTTTCACTTCCCCATACAAATCAGCTGACCACCCGGACCAAAATGTATTTAAAAGTGAAAAATAAAGTTGCTCTGATCAAATCAAGTAAGTTGTTCAAAAAGATGTCCCTAGCAACCCCTTAAAATATGAAGTGTACACATTTCTGTTACACGTGTATGACCACGCAAGCTTTCTAAATAGATCTAAACGTCATAAACAACCAGAAACAACAGCGAAAGTCTCAAAAGGATGCTGACATCCATGTGACCTTGCGTGCTCACATATATCTGATGCTGGCTGTACATTACATATTCACATATTAATGTACTGACAGTCAGAGAACAATATTGTATCGAGTAAGTAGTAAGATATCCCTGTTGTAAGCGAGCGTGGAGATGTTTTGAGCCGTTTCTCTTCTCATAGCAGTAAATATTTGTCTGAATATACGGGAACTATCGATAAGATTGGACGATACGTATTCTAGATAAATTTTATTAATACCGAATGAAAAGTGCAATGCTGGTCATTTGCATAACTTATTATTATTTATGTTTAAATTAAAAATAGCTTGTAATAGTTAAAATTAATATCTGAGTTGAATTACAGAACATAAATGTATTTAGAATAAAAAGACATGGGAGAAAACAATAGTTTTAATTAAGCTAACCTTTGGTATACAGAATGTTTGGTAGATCGATGCAAAAACTAACGTGAGACTTATAAAAGGGTCATTTTTGCAAGGAGACTGGCATTCAGTTATTTTTTTATCTTGAAATGTGCAGCCAGAGATGAAACCGATGTCCATCGGTAATTAAATTATTGAAACACATGTGAGTAATTATGAATTTATAAAACGACTGCGAGAAATCTGAGTTCAAAGTGCAAAAAAGTTGTTTTTGTCGAGCTTTAAAGTTAGATTTCTCGAAAAGTATATATCGTTTTAGAAATGTATCATTACTTATTTTTGTTTGTAAAATATTACTTTATCGATCGACACCCGTTTCATCACTGTCTGCAGAAATCAAGATTTTTCGACAGTTAGTATGCTAAAAATGTTACATGCCCTTTAGAATCACTGTTATTGGCGTCGTTTTAATTGACCGAGTGAGAGAAGCGTCTCCGTTTCAGGATAGAGCAAAAATGCTTTCCTATGCCCGGATGTGTGTCCGGATGTTATCCTCTACAGGACGCATTCCTATGTGATTCTCGTGATTTTTTTTGAGGAGGTTCAATAATTAAGTAAATCGTTTTTTTATCGATTGAGTTTTTGGAATTTTTTCAAAATGACGGAGATGTAGAGGTTTTAAAATTTCAAAAAAGAGCTTGATGGATTTTAACAAATAAGGAGCGAAGCTAATACAGACCATTTAGAATCATTTAAGCCAAATATGCGTATGGAGAACTTTTACTGTTTATTTTTATCGTTATTGGTTTTGGCGAAAGTTCCCAGATTTTCACAGTTCATCGATAATAATTGCGAAATGAAGCAATAGTTGGATTATTTTTAGATTATTCTAATAAAGCACTTTTTAAATAAAATTAATAAAAATAACATATCTTGATTTGAGCCTCTGATTTTTCAGACTTGGTTTTTACAGACAAATTACAAAAGCTTTATGTGCAAATATTTTGCATCGATGTACCAAACTTACTTTATAAAGAAGGCCTTAGATGTGTGTGATATCGCTGTTTCTGGTTCGCACGACACAGTATCCTAGTATGGAGCCAGAATCAATGTATGTGCCTGTATATAAATGTTTATAAAGGTTATCAAGGTGTGACAGAGATCTCCAGGCGCATACAGTTTGGGTTGGGCCACCTTTGGTAAATTGAAAGACGTCTTGAAGTCCAAAATCCTTCAATGCCTGAAAATCAAGGTGCTGAAGACGAAGGAGTTTCTTGGGTGATGCTAAGTCTATGGTTTAACCATGGTGTATTGTAACCTAACAAAGGACAATGGAGCGCGCTATGCTCGGAATCTGGTGTGGATATGCGGACCACAAGATGAACGTGGCGACGGGTGGTGGGACACTCCAATCGGCTAGGAAGGACGACGGCAGATGGACCAAGGCGGTGACGGGCCAAGGGACGCGCGTAGACCAAGAGGCAGACCGCCCGCCCGCCCCATGCTCGGATGAGATCTCTCAAACCGCCCCGGGCGCCTAGGGTTCCAAACAAATCTTCTTTTTTTTGCGAATGAACTACAAAGGGCAAGTAACTATTTGGCATACTTGTCGCAAAATCATGATTTTTGCGGCCGTTCGCAGTTCAAAATTGACGTGTACCCACTAACGTATAAAGAATGTTCAACGGCCAAGTCACACAACATTAACTATAATAATAAATAAATCGCAGTATGGAACATTATATATACTTACATATAAGATAAAAAACATTTATTAAAAACCGCAAAGATAACTTTGTCATTCATACGAACACTATGAAAAACAAAGTTACAACACAGACATCCAGTCACATAATTACTTGCCACAACGGAACCCTTCAGGGGCGAGTCCGACTCGCATTTGGCCACTTTTTTATTTTAGTTACAAATTGCATACTTTTTATAATTATTTATTAGCTTTCAATATCATTCATTTTGATACCCACTTGATAAGATTAGAGGATTTTTTTTTCTTTGTCACTCAATATAGCATACAGAATCTGCTATAATGTTCTTATGATGACGTCATATTTATACAATCCTATGACACTTGGGAATACTTGGGATACGTCTAAATCGGTTTAGTAAAAATCGTGGATGTTAAAGAATTTCTACTCTACGGTACTCCAGGATTTAGTGACTAATTGGTGACTGAGAAATATGCCAGCCAGATAATTAGTGACTCAACGGTTGCAAAGTTATTAGCATTTATATCTGGCCGAGGGCTCTGATATCAGAACCCTCGGCCAACCTGAATCTTCAAAAGTACAGACCCTAGAGACACAGTAAATGAATAAAGATTTAGTGACGATTTAGTGACTTAGAACCACTGCTTTTCTTTTACTCCTAGTGTCACCGTTTAGATGCAAAATGAATTTTAGTTTCAGGAATATCAGATCCCTTGGCCAGTGTGATTTCCATAAATAAAGACCTGATGGAGAGAACGAGAGTGAGAACATTTAGTAACTGCAGTGAAACGAAGTTTCGTTGCTCTCCCTGAATTAGTGACAGCCCCATTAGAGAATAAACGTGGAAAAGTTCGATTATAACCTCCAAATATTTGAGTTTGATTTCTCTACAACGAAGAAGCCTAGAGCTACCGTTAATCAAAAAAGATTTAGTGACTGAGAACTACTACTTTTCTTTTACTCCTAGTGTCACCGTTTAGAAGCAAAATGAATTTTAGTTCCAGGTGTATCAGTTCCATTGGCCAGTGTGATTTCCATAAATAAGGGCCTGAGAGAGAGAAAGAGAGTGAGAACATTTAGTGACTGCACTGAAACGAAGTTTCGTTGCTCTCTTTGAATTAGTGACAGCCCCATTAGAGAATAAACGTGGAAAAGTTCGATTATAATATAACCTCCAAATATTCGGGTTAATCGATTTCTCCATAACGAAAAAGCCTAGAACGACCGAGAGAGGGGGAACATTTAGTGACTATAATGAAAGGGAGTTACATTGCTATCTTTGAATTAGTGCCAGCCCCGTTAAAGGATAAATTGAAAATTTAAGATATAACCTCAGAATGTACTACGGCGGTGGCGGTTGGCGAATGAAATAGGGTGACCATATGTTCCAAGGAAACAAGTACAACGCGACAACTAAGTTAACTTGGTACCCGCGAGGAATTTGATTTCCCCTCACCTCTTCGCTCGCTCTCGCCCACGACGCGTCAGTAGGACAGTGACGGACGCTATGACGTGAGGTACCAAGTTAACTTTCTCAGACTGTCTAAGTTCAGGGGAATCACTCTGCCAAATCTTATCCCTTAATCATCAAACGCCATATCATAACCAATGTATGTGATTGTACATAAATGTTTACGTAACCTAGGTTTTTGTATATTGCACTTCTAATCAAGCCAGCACAGCATAAAAATAAAGTGCGGATCGCTCACGAAAAGTTCCACAGTACAATAAAATCTAGTGTAGTTAATTATGTGTTGCTGTACCGGCAACAGAATACAAATTCTGTGAAAATTTCAACTCTACGGTTCATGAGATACAGCCCGGTGACATTCAGACAGACAGCGGAGAGGCTTAGTTTTAGGCTAAGCGCGCACTACGATTATTAAAAGCGCGATTTTTTTGTAGCAGAAATATAACGTAAGTAAAAAAAGCTGCGATTAAAAAATTGAGAATTGTCACAACATTCGAGTCGATTGTCGCAAAACTAAAATCGCAAACTCCGGTGCAGTCGGCATTTCGCTCTCCAAGTGAATGCGCGCGAAATTGGTAGGTACATAAACATGTTGGCACCGGTTTCGCCCGACTCTCAAGATTGAGACGCTAGATGTGGACCATTTAATAATAGAAATACAAGGAAGACCAGCTTTGTGGGATAAACACTCCACATCCTACAGAGAGAGCCTTTTGAAGACACGATTATGGGAGGAAGTTTGTCAAAAGGTTATACTCATGGACTCACTAACGAAAAAAATAAAAATAAAGGTAATATAAAGATAAAAACATTTATTTAGTAGTTAGCTAGTTGTATTAATCATCATCATCATTGATTCATCATCAACCCTCAAAGAATACCGGGAAGGTTAGGCCTTACTCCAACACGGGGGCCACCAAGTCCGAGTTGATGGTAGGGGGCCGTACATAAATTACGTCATTTGAATTGGGGGGGGGAGTCTAGTCTGCGTACGATGGGGGGGGTGTACCAAAATTGACGTCATTCTTGTAAATACCAATTACTCCTTATAGTACACATAGAACAAGAAGAAGTCGGAGACGGTTCGGGGACGTTACCCGTGATCCAGGATTTACAGAAATGGGTGGAATCTCCATGGGAGCAATTCAAAGAAAAATAAATTTGATTAGGTACCTATGTTAATAAAAATTGCCGAAAAGTACAAATTAATAAAAATTAACGAAAAACAAAGATTATATCAAATTTTATGTATGACTGTTGACTGTTTTAATGTTAAACCTATTTTTTTTTTAAAATTCGCAATTAATTGAATTGAAAAACAAGAAAAAAATATTGACGACGACGTTAGTTTCGCTGGAATGGTGGTTCCAATCCTACGTAAATTAAACGTCGAACAGAAATTGTATGCAAAAATGGAATGGAAAAATTTATGCAATGCACAGCTCACTTATATTATATAAATCACTCGCTCTTGTCAGCGGAGCCGGCCACGCCGAAGATTATACAATACATATACCTATATACAAAACAAACGTCTCAGCTCTGTGTTCCGTCCCGCAAACAAACGTTCTACACAAAAACCAACCTTGTTACGTAGGTATGAAGTATCGAAAATGCATCTATTGCAAGCACGTTCATTCCATTGCACGCCATCTATGTCGTAAAGGGTGAACCTTTGATTGACACTTGTAGTAGAGTAGAAGCGTTCAGGTTGGGTAGAGTAAACTACTCTCTTAGGAATAATAATGTAATTAATGACACAAATGTTCATTTCCTATTGCGGTCGAGAGGCCGGAGTAAAATAAAACTATAGTGGCGGGCCAAGTTAACGTAGTTAAACGTTTTTTACAGTTTTTTTTGATATTACATCTGATTCTCATATTAACATGTTTATTTTTTAAGTAAATAGTGTTATTGGGTTACCTTTCTAAAATATCGAAAAAATCAACAGAGGTTTAGAACTGTATTACCAT
Organism: Argyresthia goedartella; assembly: GCA_949825045.1. NCBI lineage: Eukaryota > Metazoa > Arthropoda > Insecta > Lepidoptera > Argyresthiidae > Argyresthia > Argyresthia goedartella. Next base: position 16,361,545 of record OX463815.1, read on the forward strand.
GGCAAAATCGCGATGCTTCAAAACAACCTGCTATTTTGAGAAGGAATGTGAGATTTTGGGTCACACACACATGGATTTTGGGCTACTCAGAACAAACTTTACCTTGGTAAAGGTACCCTCAAATAATATTTTTTTTTTAGGTACTGCCTACAAAGGGAACTTCAATCTCATGACGTCATGGCGTCCTTCACTGTCCTACTGACGCGTAGCGAGCGAGAGAGGAGGGGAAATCGCATTCCTTGCGGGTGCCAAGTTAACTTTGTTATTGCGTTGTACTTGTTTCGTTGGAATATATGGTCACCCTATTTCATTCCCCAACTAGAGATCGAGTCGTACTAGGTAAATTTCGTACCTAGTCCACCTGTTCCTAGTCCGCAAAAATACTCGACTCAAATACCTGTTCTTGGAGTTTCGCCTAGTAACTATCATAGTATGAGGGCGGGCGTAGTCGCACCAACCCCGTAAAGTCACGTTCTTGCAGATTAAGGCATTACCAGAGGAAACGGAACTAGTTAGCTCCACTGCGAGTGTGTTCGCCCAACGCTTGACTATATTCGAAGATCTAATTAGTCTTAAAATTATGATATGAAACATATCGTCATACCTTTTCCCATACAGCTTGGCAGAGGCACAGTTGTGCTCACGATTAGCCAGTTATTCAATACTCCGCTTTGTGTGATAGGGGGCTACCCCATCGCCGCAGCTATTGAAATGAAGGTAAATTATTCCTAAATAGATAAATTTTAAACATCATATTCAAAAAATACTTATTATGCGACTGTAAATCAAATTAAAACGAAACCATGCCTAAAAAACAAATTAAAATCCAAACCGCAATGCTTTGTAAAATGTACTATGACAAAATAAAACCGGAAGTAAGTTTGTCAAACGACAAAGGCTCCGGTATAAGAATGATCGCGCTGTTATACCCCTACACTGCAAGCCACTGTGCTGCGCTATCATCCACAACTCCTTAGTCAGCATCCCTATTTCCAGCCCTCATTTACAGCTCCTGATCTTCAGGAGTCTCATTCTGATCTCTGTCGTGACCAGTCCTATTTCTAGTTCTTGTCAATCTCTGTATCCCGTTTTTCTGATTTAAATAAACATTTCTTTGTAACTTGAAAAGTCATTTTTTTAAAGGGCTTAGCGATTTGCGTGCGTGAATAATATTTCACCTCGAGCGCCACAGAGCATGACTCGTGCACAAACAACATGTCGCACTGACTATGTACGCTGCTTACTGACAATATATGATTATTCCCTGTGTAAAGAACGTATAGTATTTTATATGCGATATGCGACCTCAGGTCAAAGTCCGAGATTAGCTAGACGGCCACTGTACCTATTTAACATTAAGTACATAAGAATTAACCTTGTCAAGTGCTAACTTTCTATGTACCTACATAGCTGCCAAATATACAATTTGTCCACATGGGTGTTCTCCGGAGTGAAATCATTGAGTCAGATATTTCAGCACTCATCTTGGAAATACGTATTTTTTACAGAAATAACTATCGTAATCCCAAAGTTGACAGACGTGCAAAATAGCTCAATTGAAAAATGAAACGCCAAAATGTCTAAAAACTTTCACACTTACTAAGATGTCGTACGTGTGAAAGAGATGGGGAATGTCGTTATTCATTATAAGTAAGTGATAAGATAATAAGAGCTCCGTGGTCTAATGGGTTTCAAGCTTGCTTCTCACACAGGAAATGCAGGTTCAATTCCTGACCATGTACCAATGAGATAAATAATATTTATCTTAAGTACATTATCAGACGTTCTAACGGTGATGGTGAACATCGTGAGAAAACCTTCATTACTCCATAGCTGCGGCGATAGGCTAGCCCACTGTCACGCAAAATGGAGAGTGAATAACTGGCTGAACGTGGGCACAATTGTGCCTCTGCCACCCCGTATTGTGTCATTCGGGTAGTATTAGGTTTGAAAACGATGAAACGTACAAATTTTCTTAATCAAATGTGGTTTATTAAAGATATCAAATCAAATCTTGGGGTTGTATTTGATAAATTGTTGTCCTGGTCGCCCCATGTTTGTGAGGTCAGCAGACGAGTCTTTGCGTCATTTCACTCCCTACGGAGATTGCAGCACTTCCTGCCACAGCAGACTAAAATCACCCTTGCCCAGTCCCTCCTACTACCTTTAATCGACTATGCAGATGTTTGCTGGATCGGTGCGAATGAAGAACAACTGAACAAACTCGAACGACTTCAAAACCTCGGGATTCGGTTTGTCTTCGGGCTGCGCAAGTATGACCATGTCTCACAGTATCGCAAGGAGTTGGGGTGGCTTCCGATCCGCCTTCGTCGTGATATGCACGTTCTCTCCTATCTGTTCAACATTTTGCGAAATCCCCGCTACCCCTCATATCTTCGAGAACGTTTCGAGTTTATTTCCTCCAGGCATAGCAACCGGAGATCCCACACGATGTCTCTTCTCTCTACTCCTCGGCATAACACTGCCGCTTACAAACACTCGTTTAGGTTAACGGCGATCCGACTGTGGAACGCACTTCCCTGCGCTATTAGAGATAGTCCCTCAATTTTCACTTTTAAGACAAGATTGAAAGAGCATTTCCTTTCTCTTTCGTGATAGGTACTTTTATATATGTATATATAAGTAGTATATGTTTGATATATATAATTTTTTTTGCTTTTGTATTTTATTTAGTATATATAATTTATTAAATTATTATGTTTTAGTTGTAAACAATTAGATGTGTACAGTTTTATTGAGCACTAGGACTCTCCTGTTGCACAATTTTTCCTATCCTACCTAGGTTTGCTGGTAGAAATCTCTCTTTAGAGATAAGCTCGCCTTTGCTCATAAAATGTTTTGTTACCTTACTATTAAGATTTCTGTGCAATAAAGAATATGAATATGAAAATAAAATAATATAAATAAGTAGTTAAATTCTTCTTAATATTGTCTGTCTAAAATGCACAGCATTGCACAGAATGTTTATTAGATAGGTGTAAAATATTTTATGCATGCTAAAGTTCCTTTTTTAGGGTTCCGTACCCAACGGGTAAGAACGGAACCCTATTACTAAGACTTCGCTGTCCGTCCGTCCGTCCGTCCGTCCGTCTGTCACCAGGCTGTATCTCAAGAACCTAGCTAGCTAGAGAGTTGAAATTTTCACAGATTATGTATTCTGTTGCCGCTATAACAACAAATACTAAAAAACAGGATAAAATAAATATTTAAGGGGGCTCCCATACAACAATACCACATACAAACTTATGGATGCACCTGGTTACGTACATGGAGTGTGAAAGTAACCGCACCAATAACTTTGTAAACAATATTTTGCTGTGTAAAATCCAAACTATTCACTCCACACCATCGCTTCCATTGAACGGTGGTACGGAACCCTTCGTGCGCGATTTAGACTCGCACTTGACCGGTATTTGTTGTTCTGACATGCTCAACCTAACACGAAGGATAAACGGGCTTCGCTTCGGTCAACCCCTTTTACCCTTCACCTAAGCTGCCGCAGTGTTTTGTCCTGATATTAGTTGTGCAAATCGGTATAAATCATATTCACCACGGAATTAATGTGATAAATCTTGCTGTATCAATTCCTTTAACCATCGATATTGGTAAGTATGAATAATAGGCGGTTAGTATGCATAATAACCGAATAATTATCTTGACCGTAGCATATACATAATTACTCAAACTATACGTGACACTAGGTGGATCACGTCCAGACGCTTGCGGACCAGGTGACGACGAGTATTGAAAAATATTTATTCGCATGGCGTCAACCGGCACTGCCTCAACCCGCTTTACTATGCCCGATACTTTCATTCAATCGCCTAGGGATATACCTATATTCCTGGAACTAAAATTCATTTTGCTTCTAAACGGTGACACTAAGAGTAAAAGAAAAGCAGTGGTTCTCAGTCACTAAATCGTCACTAAATCTTTATTCATTTACTAGGGTCTGTACTTTTGAAGATTCAGGTTGGCCGTGGGTTCTGATATCAGGCCCCTTGGCCAGATATAAATGCTAATAACTTTGCAACCGTTGAGTCACTAATTATCTGGCTGGCATATTTTTCAGTCACCAATTAGTCACTAAATCATGGAGTAGCAACCAGCTCCCTACATCCATTGGCCAAACGTTCTGATGTACATCTCATACTTATATACGACATATAGGTACTCATACATGTACCTACCCGTACCCCATTACACACCCGTACATATATGTACGTACCCCATTTCAGGGTACCTACGTACAAGTATGTACGTACCATTAAAACATCATCGAAAACCGGTCAAGTGCGAGTCGAACTCACGCGCGAAGGATTTCGTACCTCCGTACAATGGTAAGGATGGTGTGGAGTGAATAGTTTGTAATAACTGTGCCTTTACCACTTCATAGGGGAAAAGCCATGACGCTATGTTCGTTTTTTTACCCGAATACAGCGAAGCCAAAAGAAGGGTTATGTGTTTGACCGGTATGTATGAATGTTCATTTGTTCCACCATAACATCTTAACTACTTATCGGAATTTGGCAAATGAGGTATCTTTAGAAGCATCTTTATTGTTCACAGGCTATGTGACTTCACACTAAAGTTAATATAGCGGCCTCTAGAGGGCATTATGTATTTTAGATAGCAAAATGTTGTTTACAAAGTTATTGGTGCGGCTACTTTCATACTCCATGTACGTAACCAGATTCATTCATAAGTTTGTATGTGGTTAACAAATAAAAAAATCTAGGCAATTCCGGGTAAGTTTTCCTGTAATCTATGGCGTTATATATTCTGTACTTTTTTCATCATTTTAGAGTCTGTAGTTTTAGAGATAAGGGGAGGGGGGGCGGAGGAAAAGGTAATTTTTGGCACTTTTATGATCATAACTTCTGAAGTTACCAACAAAACTTATGAATGAGAATGAGCCTTAAGCATAAGGATTATGCAACCGGGCACCGATTAGTAGGATTTTCGTACATATCCCACCTCCACCCAACCTCATTCCAACTTCATGTCATAATGAGGCAAACGCGGGGGAGAAAGCCAACGGGTTAGATTCGCAGCTATTTCTGTGCGTCCCCCACATGGCTGGACCGGCCTTCTTTGCTTTCCGCCTGTCCTCTTCCCGCCTCTCCCCATTCAGGGGCGCAGGGGAAAATATAGCAGCGTCGCACCCTTCCGGTGATGTGACACACACAAACGGTGTGACCTTGACCGTTGGCGGGCGCTTGAGCCTGCCTTTTAACGTCATAGTGAGTGATTTTGCCGGGGAAAAGCTCAGGTGGTTTCTGGTGTTCCATTCGGGGACGTCTTCAAGCACCCTAGAGACCGAGCGTTCGATTGAGGATCGAGAGTTCGACTCTATCAGGATAGTCACATCATCTGCGTAGCCTACGAGCATAGTGTATGCAGGCAACGGCAATCGCAGCAGGTCGTCCATTAGTACATTCCAGAGCGTTGGTCCCACCACGGATCCCTGAGGACATCCCCTGAGGAGACCTTCCATTCCACCAGCGGACCGATGAATAGCTCTACGTGGCGGTTAGTGAAGTAATCCACTAACATCTTATAGATGTTAGGGGGTAGGCCTCCACGTTTCGTTTTCAGCAAAATCATCGGCCACCAGGCGTAATCAAAGGCCCCCGAGATATCCGTAAAGATCGCCTGTACGTACTTGGCTTTCGAGTCAGTGGCAACGTTAATAATGCTATTCAAGGCTAAAACAGTCGACCGACCCGGAGAGAAGCCGTGCTGGAATTCTTAAATGCCACTCGATATTTGCGGGGCACAGGCCAGCATAATTCGCTCAAGAATCTTACCGAGGACTGGGAGCAAGGTGATCGGCCTATAGGCCTTAAGATTCGTCAGTGGTTTTAAATTGCTCTTTGGCAGGACTAACAGACGTCCATCCTTCCACTGATTGGGAAATATTCCCTCTTTCACACACTTATCAAATACATACGTCATCTCTGCTGCTGCTGCATGCCACCCATGTTTCAGAATGCGAGCTGTGATACCATCCAGTCCGAGGGCCGTGTTAGGCAGAGCCTTGACTATACCCTGCAGGCGATCACGAGATAGCGGCGGGGCATCCGGGCCGGAAGGCGTGCAGGCGGCACATAAGCGTATCTGTCGGTGGTGTACAGAGTCGTTGCGCTCATCGTCATCAGGACAAAGTGCCCGGAGCATTTGTTGCATAGCCGACCTCACGTCCCCGGCGAAGCCGGTAGCAAGCTCAGTGCCGCTAATAATGTGGGTCGGTGGTCGGGGGCTCCATTAGGAATCTGCTTTCCGCTGCCACCATCTCTTGTCGGTAGCTCGTACGTGCCTCATGAAAATTCTTACGTCTCATCTCTTCCAACAATCCGCCCTTCTTTCGCACACTCTGCCAGGCTCTACAAAGGTTATTATGCCTTCTTCGCAGTCGCTCTAACTTGTTATTCCACCATTCATATCCTCTGCTCCGCCACCGCGTATGGGAAAAGGCGTGACGCTATTTCATGTTTGTATCACGACAAAAAACTAGGGATCAGAGCCGGGAGCATGGTATATTTAACAGATCGAAAAGCTTAGATGAAATTAAGCTTATGACATTGAACATAAGAGTTACTGACGGAGGACCGAATAGCTTTTGCATAGATAGATAGAAGATAGATAGACAGATAAAATAGATAGATAGAGAGATGGATGGATGGATCGATGGATGGGATGGATAGATCGATGGATCGACGGATCGGTGGATGAATGACGGATCGATGGCTAGATGGATCGATCCTAAGGGGGTCAAAAAAATCTAAACTTTGTATGGGGAGTTTATATGGACTCAATGGCACCTAATCTTAAAAGGTCATTGGTGATGGCGCGTGATCGGTTGGAGGCTGCCGATCCGTCGTTTTCAAATTATATCTACTTCTAATCTAATCACGGAGCGCTCACGCTTTACAGATTAGAATTAGTAACCTTAGTAGTATCGATTGTAATTTAAACGTCATGGTTTCAGTCATCAAACTTATAGATGGCGCTAGGCGCTAATCTTAGAATGTTAAAATAAAAATCAATCAATCTTGCAGCCTTTAGTTCCCAGGCATTCATTCGCCGTTCGTTCTATTACATGAGTTAGGTCAGCATTCAATTCTGCCGCTGGTTTCCTCAGTTCCAGTCTACCCATTCTTTCATGAATCACTGATTGAAATCTTGGCCAGTCCACCCCATGGTCCCTAAACATAGCAGGCTCTGAAACTGGCTTCTCGTGCAGATTTTCGACCCGGCCTCCGAATATGCTGAAAGAGATTAGCTGATGGTCACTTAGGCTTTTTGCCTCGTGGACTTTTCATTCATTAATTCGCACTCCACGCGTTGATAGAGTCAGGTCGATGTAAGACTCGCCGTTAGGCCCCTTGAAATTCGGCGGCTGTCCCTCGAAGTTGTGGATGGTCAGGCCGCGGGCTTGGATAAAGCCTTCCATGCTGGTGCGTCGATGCATTTAGTTCTGGCCGCCACCAGAGTATTGCAGCGCTCGCAGAACCATAATGGCGAGTGAGCGTTAGAATCTAGTCCCACGACTAACTTGGTCCCATGGAGCGCTTCCATGACTCTATCCAGGTGCGCGAGATGGATGTCGATGTCGTATCCGTATTGGCAGTAGGCAGTGATTACGTGCAGCTCTATGTCTCTCGCCACGACGTGGGCGACAGTGCAGCGCGTGGTGCATAAATGGTGGAGCACGCAGATGGCAACAGAGCTGGAGAGGAGATATATTCCAGCCATAGGGCGGTCCCCGTACTCCACGAGGTCTAGCATCCCTCTGTATTGATCCTGGACAAGGATTTCATCCAACTTAAGCTCCTTCGCGGTAGTCCGCAGTTCGGTAGTTGCATCTTTCATCCCCTGGAGATTTAGCTGGCCCACCCTGATGTAGATCTTATCTGCCATAATTGGTGTTTCCTAGTAGCCGCTGCTCAGCATGACGACGTGCGGGGCGGTGCTGTGGTCTGTCGCCTCTTTACGCTAAATCGAGTGCAGGTCGCACATCGTTCTTGTTCCTCCTTGCAGGTGTCACGGCGATGCCCTTCTTTGCCACATTTACCGCGCCGTGGTTTCCTTAGCCCGACAGTATCGCTTAGGGTGGCTATATTGTTGGCATTTGGAGCAGCACGTCACGTTTATGTGATCTTCAATATTGATCACCTGCCAGCCTATGAAGACGCGTCCACGAGTGACTAGATTTACGCGAAGAGCCGGTGAGCACTCAAACACGCATGTAGAACATGAGCGGCCGCTCCTCCAGCGCTTAAAGATCAGCTTCATATTTTTCTGCAGCTTAGCTAGAGGCCACTGAGGGTCGGCAGCAAAGTTTTGTTCATGTAGCGCGACAATGGTTGCTTCGGGGTTTGGGTCCCCTTCCATATTAAGAAAAGCCACCTGGGGAGTCCTCTGCTGTGGCTCAGTTGCGCGGAGACTTGGTGGCTATTGCTTCTTTAAGTCGCACTTCGGAGTCTTTGTTGGTCATTTGAATGACCACCCCGGCGTTTCCCACTTTTCGCAATGATTGAATCTGCACATTTATTTTGGCCGGGTTGATGAAGCTTTTAAGGGCATTTTTTGTATCGTCCGCAGATTTTAAGGCATCTTCATGGCCTACAGCGGGGTATATTGCCATCACGGGTCCTTTGTCAACCGGGAGTGCCTGTGATGTGGTGCGGCCAGTTTTCACTGCGTGGGCAAAGGAAATGTGATTCCCTAATGGTACTGTGGCATAATGTGCAGTTGGTGCGGCATCAGGTGCACATTTCTCCATTAGAGCACATTTTAATAGTGGCGCATCTCGCCTCTGCCCGCGTTATTTCCATTCCGCTTCCGCCAGATGCAGCTCTAGTGTTGCCACTGCTGCTATGATGCGCTGGCCGAGAATGCCTATATTAGCGATATCAGCCTTGTTCAGTCTGCTGCAGTCGTAATCGTTTCCAAAGCTGCGTGGACTAACTGAATGAGTTCGATTTTATTTACCGGTAATAGGTTATGATCAATTCCTATATAGTCGTTAATTTTGGTACGCTTGTCGACTTGCTGTTCACCAGGAGATTCCCTTGGATGTTTGTCCGTGTGAGAGCCCGTCGCTTCACCTTCTGTTTGCGACCCGGGGGTGCCGGTTCCAGTGGGCTCCATTGGCAGTTGAGACTGAGGCTGGTGCTGCAGTGGAGGGGGCAAGTATGAAAGCTGCAACTGTTGCAGTTAAAGAAGGTAAAGCTTTCGGAGTGGTATCTTCAGGCAACACCGGAGCGTTGATGGCAATTTCCAGATTTATTTTAGGAACATTACCAAACATTTATCGTCCTGCTATTGCCTCTATCTGTCCAACTAAGACAAAAAGCTTCGCTTTGCTTGACCTTGGTGCAAATGTTGATTGTAATGCCGACTCATTATTTCAATTTGCGTTAATGGGTAGTATATTTGCAAAAATAGCATTAAAAATTGACAATCCTGAAGTTGCTTTGCTAAATATCGGCACAGAAGAAGTTAAAGGTAATGACTCAGTGCGCGGCGCTTTTGAGTTGCTTAAAAACGCTCCAGGCATTAATTTCAAAGAGTATATAGAGGCAAGTGAATTTTTAGAGGGTAATATAGATGTGATTGTTGCTGATGGTTTTGTCGGCAATGTAATGCTCAAAACGGCTGAGGCAACCGCTAGTACCTTTATCAATCTAATAAAGCAGGAAGTATTCAATTCGTGGATAGCGAAAATGCTTGTTGGTATATTGTTAAAATCCAGACTAAATAAAGCTTTAACGCGTTTTAATCCCAAAATTAGAAGTGGAGCTATGTTTTTAGGGCTGAATGGTATCATCATTAAAAGTCATGGAAATTCTGATGCTATTTCTTTTGCCCATGCCATAAAATTTGCAGTAAATATAATTAGTGAAAATTTAAATCAAAAGATAATTAACGGGGTAAGTCATATTGAATAAAAGTTTCATATTAAGCACTGGATCTTACCTACCAAGAAAAATGTTGAGTAACAACGAAATTGCATCGATAGTTGAGACGAGCGATGAATGGATAAGGTAGAGAACAGGAATAGTTCAAAGGCATATAGCAGATGAAAGAGAACTAACGTCAGATCTAGCTGTAAATGCAGCAAAAAGTGCTATAGAAAAAGCTAAAATTTCAGTAGATGAAATTGACTTGATTATAGTTGCTACAACAACTCCTGATAAAACTTTTCCTAGCTGTGCAACGATTGTACAAAGTAAGTTAAAATGTAAAAACGCATTTGCTTTTGATGTACAAGCAGCATGCTCTGGTTTTATATATGCAGTTACAGTTGCTGATTCGCTCATAAAATCTAACAATAGAATTAAATATGCATTGGTTATAGGTGCTGAAATAATGTCTAGGATTGTTGATTGGGAAAATAGGTCAACTTGTGTACTCTTTGGTGATGGTGCTGGTGCAGTAATAATGAAATCAGCATGTCATTTTAACGTCATTCCAACAAATGATGCTGATACTTGGGTGGCAGAGAAGGGGGTTACAAAAGGTATAATTTCAACTAGCCTATATTCTGATGGCAATGTGGACATACTATGTACGAACGGAGGGATATCCTCAACTGGTGATTCTGGAAAAATATGCATGAATGGAAGAGAAGTGTTTAAACATGCAGTGGATAAGTTAACAGCCTCAGTAGAGGAAACTCTGAAATGCAATAATTTGAAAATCACTGATATTGACTGGTTAATTCCCCATCAAGCAAACATTCGTATTATTGAAGCAGTAGTAAAGAAATTAGATTTTCCTATAGAGAAAGTGATTAATACCGTTGATAAGCATGCAAACACCTCAGCGGCATCAATTTCACTGGCCTTAGACTGTGCAATACAAGAATCAAAAATAAAATCAGGAAATCTGGTACTGCTGATTTCAATAGGTGCAGGCCTGACCTGGGGTTCCGTGTTGCTGCACTATTAGACTTCCTGCATTACCTCCTGTCATCCAAGTACCCTCTTTGTCATTCCAGTGCCTCTTTCTCCTGTCATCCCAGTGCCCCCTTTTGTCATCCCAGTAGCCCCTTCGGTGTCATTCCAGTCTGGAATCCAGTTCTTATTGTACATTCACCTAGTGTAAAGTTAAGTTTCCTGGATCCCAGTGTCAGCTACTCGGATGACAAAAAAAGGAGCACTGGAATGACAGCAGTCCTACGTCATACCGCGATTCATTCGCGGTATCTCTAGATCCCGCTAACAAGCAGCGGGATGACGGTTGTCGTTTAGCCACAAATATTTAAGAAATTTACCAAATGAAAAAAAAGGCAAAAGAAGCCCTGGGGTTATTATCCGCTTTAAAATATTGGCGTTTTTTATGTTTTAAACGCTTGACAAGCGAGATTAAGCTGCTTTTAATTGCAACTAACTTACGCTGCAAACGTTTAAGAAATTTACTAAGCAGAAAAAAAGACAAAGAATCCCCGAGTTAGCTAGTCTTTTACTATCTCTGTCGAGTATTGGCATTTTTTGATGTCTTGTAACGCTTTGTAAGCGCGATCAGCTTATTTAGATAAAAATCTAGATGTAGATGAAGTTTTGTAAAGACATACAGTATCTATATACTGCAAAAAATTGAACATAAGACGCCGATACATTAAGTAATCCTTACCTTTTAATCTGCAGATTGGCGAAAGCAAATACAATAGCTTCAGTTTCATGATAAGGGAGCTGGCAAGGTTTGTCAAGTTTTTCTTTCCCGTGAATTCCCTTTGAAGTTGAATATTGAAAATTGACTGGAGAGTTCTGGATTACTTTGTATATGTCATAACAAGCCATGGCGCTCTCAGCAAAACCATTTAGTATTAATTTTAGTTTGCCTGAATAAATAGCTATATCTCCGATTGCATATATCCTATCTCTACTGGTTTTAAGTGTAGCTGGGTCGACAACTATGCGGCTATGTTCTAACTGTATACCCCAATTGTTTATTGGACCAAGATTCATTGACAATCCAAAAAATGGCAGCAAAAAATCAGCGGATATTTCTTTTTCTTCCTTAGAGGCAATGTTTTTTACTATCACTGTGCTCAATTGCCCATTACCTCCTGCTAGTTCGTGTAATTGATATGGCACTACCAGTTCTATTTTTCCATCAATTTCAAGTGATTCTAATTTATTTCTAGTTTCAGGAGTGCAGCGAAATTCCTTTCTCCTATATATCACATAAATTTTCTTTGCAACTTTAGAAAGTTCTACAGTCCAATCAGCTGCAGAATCACCCCCCTCCTGCAATGACTATAGTTTTATCCTGAAAATCATAAATTTTATTTACACTGTACAATACAGATTTATTTTCATATTCTAATATACCACTTAAGGGTGGACGGTTAGGTTCAAACATTCCATTACCTGCAGCAACAATAACAGCCTTACATTTTACCTCTGTACCTATGCTCGTTATGATAGTAAAGTTTTCACCTTCGTTATTTGAAATCTTTTCTACTTTTTGACTTAAATGGTAAATAGGCTTAAATGGCGAAGCTTGCTCCATTAGCTGCTCAATTAATTTTTGGGCAGTAATTACAGGATAACCAGGTATATCGTATATTGGCTTTTCTGGGTAAAGAGCTGTGCATTGTCCTCCTGCTTGATCCAAAACATCTATTACATGACATCTCATATCAAGCATTCCCGCTTGAAAAGCAGTGAATATTCCAACAGGTCCTGCACCTATTATTACTATATCGGTTTTCATATTCAGATGGTAATCTATTTATAGATATTAGCTTTCTTCGCTAATAAGGTCAATTTACAAAGGGACGTATTTTTAAAAGATGTGGCTAGATTAGATAAGATTTCCAGCGTTATGAACCACATTGTCCAAATAAGCTCAAAAAATCAGCTAGCATAGCGAGATGCTGTGCGGACGGAATGGGATTCGAACCCATGGTACGCTCATCACGTACGTCAGTTTTCAAGACTGGTGCCTTAAACCGCTCGGCCATCCGTCCATTTCTTTTCTATCACAACATTTGATTTTAAGCAATCTATAAAAGCTTTACTTGCCCACGCAAAAGTTGCTAAACACACTACTCAATATTTCCTCAACATTAATAATTCCAATCCGGTGATTGGAATTATTAATGTGCGAAATATTAATTAATTTGTGTAAAATATTAATTTGAACTTGGTGCGGTCACCAAGTTCAAATGCAGCAAGCCTCAAATCTTCAGATATCAACTCAATTGGATAATCGATATTAAAACGTTGTAAATGTTCCAGTGCTTTCTGCATGTGATTCCTATGTCTTTGCCAAGTGATTACAGGAGTGTCTCTATCATGCCCAAATTTTTCCTCTGCCTTCTCTTTTATGAGAGAGATCAATTTGTTTGTACCTATTCCCTTTAAAATAGAAATAGGTAGAAAATCTATGCCATTAATTTTTATATTGTGATTATTGATAACATCGTCAGCTTTGCTCAATACATAAATAGTATCGCTATTTACAACGTTGCAATTGATATTATGACGCTGTTCAAAAGGAAACAGTTCTATTCTTAAATCAGCTTCAAAAGACCTCTTTTTCGCTCGACTTATACCTTCTGATTCTATTGGATCTGAACTCTCACGAATTCCAGCAGTATCAGAGAGAATGATTGGGTATCCGCCAATGTCAATATGAGCTTCAAGTATATCTCTTGTTGTGCCTGCATATTCAGAAACAATAGCAATATCACGCTTGGCTAAGAAATTAAACAGAGTTGATTTACCGACATTTGGTTTACCAGTTATTACAACATGTAAACCCTCACGCAACCTTTCACCCCGTCTATTATCATTTAAATGCTCTTGTATCAACCGCACAAGAGCTCGCACTTCATTATTATTTTTTTCCAATTCATTTTTTTCTGTCCAAACATCCTCTGGAAAGTCTATATATGCTTCGATTTTGGATTATATCGTTATTAATCTTTGCCTCCAATTGCTGTATAGTCTCTCCAATTCTCCTGATATCTGCTTAATCGCTTGTTTAGCTTGCATTTTCGTCTCAGCATCACTTAAGTCTGCAATTCCTTCTATTTGAGTTAAGTCAAATTTACCATTTAGAAAAGCCCTAAGTGAGAATTCTCCAGGCCTGGCCATAACGAAAATTTTTGATAATTCCTCCAAGATGATTTTTATGACTGCCTTACTTCCATGCACTTGTAACTCTATAATATTCTCGCCAGTGAAACTGTTTGGAGCAGGGAAATAGACGATTATTCCATTATCTATCAATTGATTGAAATCATCATATAGATCAACTAAAGTAGCAAATCTTGGTTTAATTTATTTCTTAATATGAAAATGATTTAAAGCTTTAAGCGCATAGTTGCCTGAAATTCTAATTACTGCAACTCCTGACTTACCAAATACGGTCGATAAAGCGAAAATAGTTTCATTTGTGTTTGTCATTATTTATATAAACTACTTAGCAATATTACACTAAGAAACCAAAATACCTAATTTGAAAATATTCAAAATTTTTATCTATCTTGCTAGTTTATATTAATGCAGTACTATCATACTAGTGAATGTATTATATAGAAAAGCTGTAAAAGTCACCCAGGTGAAAATATTTATTTTGAAAACTGATAATATGATTTATAATGACTGACACAAGTTTTAAATATTTTATGCTCAAGAAATTAGCTTGGTATTGGTCTTTTGCAGAGTTAATCAAAGGGTTTGCTATTACATTGAAATATATGTTCAAACCAAAGGTTACGTTAAGATATCCTATGGAGAAGGGCCCTTTAAGTCCAAGGTTTCGTGGTGAGCATGCGTTGCGTAGGTATCCAAACGGTGAAGAACGGTGCATAGCTTGTAAATTATGCGAAGTTATCTGCCCTGCTCAAGCAATAGTTATTGAAGCAGAGGAAAGAGAAGACGGTAGTCGTCACACCACACGCTATGATATTGACATGACAAAATGCATATACTGCGGGCTTTGCCAAGAGGCATGTCCAGTTGATGCAATTGTGGAGGGTCCTAACTTTGAATTTGCTACTGAAACGAGAGAGGAGCTAATGTACAATAAAGAAAAGTTATTGCGTAATGGTGAAATTTGGGAAGACGCAATTGCACTCAGGTTAAAAAAGAATAGACCTTATTATTAATGTTCAGAGCTTATAACCCTCTTATTCATTATGATTTAAGGGCAGTGCCCACTAGGGGTGGTGTCATCCTAGCAGCTGATACACAACTGTACGAACATTTGTTTGCGAGGGCAGTATGTTAAATGTTATAGCCTGTTTTGCCTCAAACACAAAGGTGTCATCCCAGTGCTTGACACTGGGGTCCAGGTATAAAAATATTTGCAAATTGTGCAATGGACAACAGATTTTAGGAACATACGTTAAACTAATTTCCATTATAAAAATAAGATGGATCCCAGTGGGCTTTGTTGCATCGCTCTTCGGATAGTAGGTAACGCACAATAAATTTATGAAGCTATCTCAAATTTAGCCATACCAATATCAGTGAACTTATTGAGCAAATAGCATTTAACAAGTAGTTCCTTCTCTCTATTTGTCTCAGATTTATTCCTAAAACTAAACCCGAATGTTTGTTTCAGTCGCGAGAAAAAACTTTCTATATAAGATCTTTTTCCGTAGTTTGTTTGCCTTTTCCACCTCTTCATTCCATCTTCGCTGCATGATTTTATTAGTCTAATTGCAGCATTTCTCTCAGCCATATAGTCTAACTTTGGATGCTCTGCTGCGTTGTTTTTCGGAGGAATTTTCGTTTTTATACCATATTGATTACACAGCTTATAGAGCTTTTCTCTGTCATATGCCCTATCTGCATATAGTACTTTTATGACATACTGAAAATCGACTTCTTTTAGCAAATCACAAGCTCCATAGTGATCAGCCGTTACTGTATTTTACAGCTATGGCTTTTTTGCTGTTTGTATTCAACATTACATGCAATTTTCTTGTCTGTTCATAGCTGCGATACTTTCTATCTTCGCTATTTTCTTTGCTATTGCTATGAATTTTGTCAGTAGCCACCAGATTTTTTCAGTTGCTATGCAACAAAGCCATCCCAGTGTCACGCACTGGGATGACAAAGAGAGGGTTAGACAAAAGGGTCGATAAATGATTAGGATTACTTTTTCAGCTGAGCAAAAAGTAAAAGAATACGGTGGTAAAGTTACTGGCTTTGATATATTACAACCGGATGTTTTGAAAGAAGCAATTGCCTTTAAGGTAAATGGTGAGTTGCATGATCTCTCACGTGAAATTGAAGCTGATGCAGAGATAGAGGTGATACAACTGAGTGACGAAGTGGGTTTAGATATAATAAGGCATGATGCTGCTCATATAATGGCGCAGGCAGTGAAAGAGCTGTTTCCTAATACTCAGATTACTATCGGCCCAACAATTCAGGACGGTTTTTACTATGATTTTGCTACAGATCGTACCTTCACTACGGACGATCTTACCGCAATAGAAAAGAAAATGAAAGAGATTGTAAAAAGTAACCACAGATTTGTTCGAGAAGTTTGGACTCGCAAGCAGTCAGATGATTTCTTTAGTGGTATAGGCGAAAAATATAAGGTTGATATTATCTCATCCATACCAGAGGGTGAAAACCTAACTGTTTATAGGCAAGGTGATTTTGTTGACCTATGCCGTGGTCCGCACTCACCATCAACCGGTAGAGTTAAAGCGTTTAAACTTATGAAAGTAGCGGGTGCATACTGGCGAGGTGATGCAAAGGGCCCAATGTTGCAGCGAATATATGGCACAGCATGGAGAAATAAGGATAAATTAAACGCTTATCTTGAGTGTCTCAAAGAAGCAGAGAAACGTGATCACCGCAAAATTGCCAAGGATATGGATTTATTTCACATCCAAGAGGAAGCTGTCGGGCAGGTTTTTTGGCATGAACAAGGATATATTTTATATAATGTTCTTGAGTCTTACATCAGAAAGAAGCTAATAAATAATGGCTATTTTGAGGTAAAAACTCCTATTTTAGTAAGCAAAGAGCTGTGGGAAAAATCTGGACATTGGGATAAGTTTCGTGAAAATATGTTTATTGTTGATGAATCTGAAAGCAAAAAGCTAGCAATAAAACCCAGGAATTGCCCCTGTCATGTGCAGATTTTTAATTCTCACACCAGAAGATATCGTGATTTACCGATACGTATGGCAGAATTTGGTACATGTCATAGGAATGAAAGCTCAGGCTCATTGCACGGACTGATGCGAGTGCGTGGTTTTACGCAAGACGATGCACACATTTTTTGTATGGAAGAACAAGTGAATTCTGAAACTACACTGGACAGCAAATAAACCGAGCCACCCGCTACCTAGGCACTCTAATTCGATTTTCTCAAAAACTAAAAAACCTACAATTATCAAAGTTGTACCTACAGAAAGTGCGTTTCATGGTGATTAAAATGAAAGGAAACTCATTGGGTTTAATCAATATTTCAGTGTTTATTAAGGATTTTACAAAGAAGAGTCGTTTTCCAGTCGTGACAATCGTTAGTAATGATAAAGTGAAAAAAAATTAAAGCCAAAAACAAAGATAAAATCAAAAAAAAGTTTTTGATCAATATTCCGTATTCCCTCCCCTTGCTCGGATAACTGCCAGCATCCTTGTATTCATCGACCTTACGAGCCTGACGATAAAATCTTGAGGAATTGTATTCCACTCCTCTTCAATTGCGATTCGCAGCTCTGGAAGCCTTGTTGGAGCAGGTACCCGGGCTCGAACCCGACGTTTCAGCTCATCCCATAAGTGTTCTATCGGATTCAAGTCCGGGCTTCGAGCTGGCCAGTCCATCGTACGAATACGCTGACGTCGCGTAGATACTGGGTCACCACATGAGCAACATGAGGCCGTGCATTATCATGCATCAATTGCATATCCTGTCCGATATATCCTGCGTAAGGTACCACATGGTCTGCGAGGATTTCAGTAATGTAGCGATGAGAAGTCAGTCCACGTGTACGGCCCGTCGGTTCGATGAAAACTAACGCCGTATGTGCTGTTAACGAGATGCCGCCCCAGACCATTACAGATCCTCCTCCATAAGCAACAGTTTCCTCGATGCAACACTGAGAATAACGTTCTCCAGGGCGACGATATACTCTCTGACGTCGATCACTTCCATGTAGACTCACCCTGGTCTCATCAGTGAAGAGTACATTACTCCACTGCTCTAATGTCCAATCCCTATGCTCTCGAGCAAATTCAAGTCGTGCTCGACGGTGTGCTACCGTTAATGCTGGGCCTGTTGCAGCTCTTTTTGGGGTCAGGTTCCGTTCAGCAAGTCTCCTTCTGACGGTATCTGAACTTATGACCACTTGGCATTCGTCACGCAGACTTTGTTGGACTTGAATTGCGTTGAGGTGGCGATTTCGCAGAACAGTAAGGTGGATATAACGATCATCTGCTGCTGATTTAGCCCTAGGTCTGCCCGTACCTGGACGGCGATCGAATGCTCCAGTCTCTAGGTATCGTCTGTAAACTTGTTGCACCGAAGATCTGCTGATTCGAAGCCTTCGAGCGACTTCACGTTGCGCAATGCCTGCTTGAAGTAATGCTACAGCTTGAGCTGCTTCCTGAGGTGTTGTATCCTTTATTAATCGAAAAAAGTAGCAAAAACACACGCGTCTGAGCAAACGATGGGCAAAAACTAAAGAAATGATAAGAAATATCCGACTACCCTCATTGTAGAGAAAAAGAACGCTAATTTCAAACTCTGGTGAAAACAGAGCAAATCGTTAGCATTGTGTTTGTTGCTTGATTACAATGTGAGTTGACGGTACTTTCGAATTAATTTGTAGTCATTTTAATCACCATGAAACGCACTTTTTGTAGGTATAACTTTGATAGTTGTAAGTTTTATACTTTTTGAGAAAATCGAATCAGAGTTCCTAGGTAGCGGGTGGCTCGGTTTATTTGCTGACCAGTGTATAAAGTTTTGTGACCTTTTAAAAGAAGTATATTCAGAGCTTGGATTTAATGAAATTTCTGTGAAATTTTCAGACCGTCCAGATATTAGAGCAGGTAATGATGAAGTGTGGGATAGAGCTGAAAAAGCGCTGCTTGAAGCCGTTAAAGAAGCGGGCTTGAGTTATGAACTGAGCCCTGGTGAAGGTGCATTTTATGGTCCAAAGCTAGAGTTTGTTTTGAAAGATGCAATAGGCAGAAGCTGGCAATGTGGAACATTGCAAGTTGATTTCATTTTACCAGAACGTCTGGGAGCTTTTTATATAGGGGCAGATGGGCACAAGCATCACCCTGTCATGTTACATAGGGCAATTCTTGGGACTTTTGAGCGTTTTATCAGAATTTTGATAGAAAATTATGCAGGAAAATTTCCAGTTTGGCTTGCTCCAACGCAACTTGCTATTCTGACCATTACAAATGAAGCTGACGGTTACGCCACAGAAATTAGCAATATTTTAAAAGAACAAGGTGTGAGAGTCAAGACTGATTACACCAATGAAAAAATTAGTTATAAGATACGTTTGCATAGTTCAAACAAGGTTCCTATATTGTGGATTGTAGGCAAAAATGAAGTTACAAGTAAAACTGTGTCAGTGAGAAATTTAGGATCGGAAAGACAGGAGTCTTTTTCTTTGGAGAAGGCTATTGAATTGTTGTTAAAAAGTATTAATTTGAATTAAGGGAGTTAAAGTTTGCAAGTTAAAAAGAACAATAAAAACAGAATTAATGGATTCATCACAGCTAAGGAGGTACGCTTAGTTGATCACAGTGGTGAAATGATCGGAATCGTGCTAATAGAACGAGCTTTGGAGCTTGCACAGGGTGTTGGTTTAGACTTGGTAGAAATTGCACCTGATTCAACCCCTCCAGTATGTAAAATTCTGGATTATAGCAAGCAAAAGTATGATATAAAAAAGAAAGCAAGTGAAGCAAAAAAGAAACAAAAAACATTAACTATAAAAGAAATTAAACTGGGTCCCAATATTGGTGATCACGATTACGGAACAAAATTGCGTCAAGCAAGAGACTTACTTGCCCACGGACATAAAATTAAAGTCACAATAAGATTTAGAGGGAGAGAGCTTATAAGCACTGAAGTTGGACTGGAAAAATTAGAACGGCTAATTCGAGACACTGAAGACATCGCAAAGGTAGAATTGGCACCTAAAAGAGAAGGGAATCAATATTTTTTAAGCTCTGGTTGCTAAGTAGCAAAACGGCTTAAGAAGTATTTTTTTTTTTTTTTTTTTATGTAGCCTCCACGGTGTCCCACTGCTGGGCAAAGGCCTCACCATTTCGAGTCCACACATCCCTATCAGTAGCTGTACTGACCCACCCTGGCTGAAACTTATCCAGGTCGTCCCTCCATCTCCTTCTGGGCCTTCCCCTACGCCGGTGTCCGTCTGTGGGCACCCATTCAGTTGCTGTTTTCGCCCATTTGTCGGGGTGCATTCTACAGACATGTCCGGCCCAGGTCCACTTGAGCTTGGCAGTCTGAACTCCTACATCCGCGATCCCAGTTTTTGAGCGCAGTGTGGTGTTTCGGATGCGATCTGTGCGTATAACACCCAGAATACTGCGCTCCATCGCTCGTTGGCACACCTTGAGTTTGGACTTCTGACGTTCGGTCAATGACCACGTTTGTGCGCCGTAGGTTAGGATGGGTAGGATGCACATGTCGACAAGTTTGCGCTTCAGGGTCAACGGAAGGTTGCCCTTCATCAGCTCCTTCATGGACCAGTAGCTCTTCCAGGCGTTCGAAACACGTCGTTCGATTTCTTTGTCCTGCCTGTTTTCGAACGACACTATCTGGCCCAAGTAGGTATACTCGTCGACGTATTGTATGTCCTGCCCATCGACCACTACCTTACGCTTTGCGCCGTTAGTCATGAGTTGGGTTTTTGACCGATTCATCTTCAGTCCAACCTCAAGGCTTGCAGTGCTCAGTTCTTGGAGCATTATCTGGAGTTCTTGTGGTGATGACGCGAACAGCACAATGTCGTCGGCGAACCGAAGGTCTTTCAGCCTTCGGTCGCCGACGGCAATGCCCTTGTCTTGCCACGAGACTGTCAACTTTTTGAAGACCTCTTCAAGGGTACTCGTGAATAATTTCGGAGACAGAGGGTCTCCCTGTTTTTAAGAAGTATAAGTAAAGTTAAATTATTGCTCTCTCTTTGATAACATGGCGAAAATGTCTTATTACTCCTTGAATCGGCCAAGCTGCAGCATCGCCAAGTGCGCAAATTTTATGTCCTTCTATTTGAGTTGTAAGGTCAAGCAGCTTATCTATTTCATCAGGCTTAATATCTCCTGCCACCATCCTCTTCATAATCCTCCACATCCATCCAGTACCTTCACGGCATGGTGTGCATTGTCCACAGGACTCATGCATATAAAAGTGTGATAACCTCTCTATTGCAGCTATTATATCAGTTGATTTATTCATCACTATTACAGCAGCAGTACCAAGCCCTGATTGTGCAGTTCTTAATGAATCAAAATCCATTTCAATAGTATCACATATAGATTTTGGAATTAATGGCACTGAAGACCCACCAGGTATTACAGCAAGTAAATTATCCCAACCTCCTCGCACTCCACCTGCGTATTTTTCAATTAATTCACGTAATGGAATTCCGAGCTCTTCTTCAACATTACACGGGTTGTTTACGTGCCCTGAAATACAAAAGACCTTGGTACCAGTATTATTTGGTTTACCAAGAGATGCAAACCATTCTCCTCCGCGATTCAGAATATCTGGAACCATGGCTATAGTTTCAACGTTGTTTGTTGTGGTTGGGCAGCCAAAAAGTCCAACACCTGCGGGAAATGGAGGCTTCATGCGAGGAAAGCCCTTTTTTCCTTCAATTGATTCGAGTTGGGCTGTTTCTTCCCCACATATGTAAGCTCCTGCGCCCCTATGGATAAACACATCAAGATCATAACCTGATTTGCAGGCATTTTTTCCAATTAAACCTTCTTTATAGGCTTCCTCAAGTGCTTTTTTTAGAACTAAATATTCATTATAAAATTCACCCCTGATATAAATATATGCAACTGATGCGCTGATCGCTTTGCCGGCCAGGAGAATTCCCGCAAGTAACTTATGTGGCTCATATCGCAATATATCTCTATCTTTACATGTACCAGGTTCTGACTCATCTGCATTGACTACTAAATATGCTTTTGGGAGATTTTTGGGCATAAAGCTCCACTTAAGGCCGCTGGAAAATCCTGCACCCCCTCGACCTCTCAAACCAGATTTCTTTACTTCATCAATGATCTTTTCTGATCCTAAATCCAGTAATTCCTTTGTTTTTTGCCAGCTACCACGTTTTTTTGCACCCTCAAGTAGTGGAGTTCCTTTACCATTTAGGTTGGTGAATATTTTGTCTTGTTCTTTTAGCATGTTTTTCAAAATTTGTGAGTGATCCCGACGCGATTCGAACGCGTGACCCACTGATTAAAAGTCAGTTGCTCTACCGGCTGAGCTACGGGATCATTTCATTTTTCAGCTATACTAAATATCAATACAGTTTTTATCCGTTTTAATCAAACTAATATTTTCATGTGTGGTTAAATAAATTATATAATATACTGCGTTAGTGATAATTTAGTTAAAAAAATTTTAAAGGAAAACTTCTTGTTAATTTTCAGTTCACAGATTTATTTGGATGGTGTGACGTATAACGCTAAGGAGACAAAAAAATAGAGAAGTGTGTTCACCCTGCAGAATTTGTACACTATTTAGCAATAGCCTAATAGATAAATATTTCTTGCATTTCAGCCTGAGTGATTTATGCTTTAAGCAAGAATTACCTGGGGGTATAGCTCAGCTGGTAGAGCATTTGTTTTGCACGCAGAAGGTCAGCGGTTCGATCCCGCTTGCCTCCACCAGTCTATACAGCTCTAGCCGCCACAAAACCTGTCAAAACAGCTTATTTTAATCTATGAGTGTTTTATACTAGTTTCCTAAAAATCCCTATTTCTTTTCGTCACTTCTCTCTACACAAGTAATGTTTGTTATTATAATTCTAATATATACAAACTTAACAATAAATTAATCAATAAATGTTAGAATAGCTATAATTAAATTTATTAGGTAATACTCATGAGTGGAAAAAAGCATGTTTTTAAGATGATACCTGGAAAAGAGGTGTTTAGAAAAACCCCGACTACAAGGATAAAGTGGCCTGAAGGTAATGATCCTACAATGCCTATTAAAAAAGTTGAGCTTGTATCGCTGGATGATAAAAACGATGTAGTACTAGGCTTATTGCCTATAAAACTTTGCAGCAGTTCTTGCCTAGACAGTTACATATGTCTGGAGAAAGAAAATGAAGGAAATCTGGTAGCCAAAGATTATAAAAGTGATTCTAACTTAGATTATGTAAAAAGTAACCATACATTTGTATATTACGGTAATGAGTTGGCTAAGTTATCATATACAAGAGAGCTTGTGCAGCCTTTCAAAACTATGTGTAGCAGTTCTATTAAATCAAAAAAATTGGAATACAAATATGTAACATGGGAAGATTCAGGTACTGGCAACAAAAAATATTATTTTTCAGACGAGGCAGGAAATATAATCGATTCACCTGACAATAAGGTATTACAAGACATTATGTTATACTACGGTGAGAGACATATAAGAGATGTGCTACTGTTGCTATCAAACGCGTTTACTAAAGTTTTTATTCAGAGCCTAACAGACGACCAACTAAAAACTCTTACCAATACTCTTAGTAACGAGCAACTGCAAAAAATAATTCCTGAACTGAGCTCAAGCCAACTACAGACCTTAGCAAAGAACTTAACAGATGAACAACTCCAAGCTTTAGTGGATCATCTAACCAATCACCAAATACAAACTCTTGCTCAGGAACTAAATCCAGAAAAGTTACAAATAATTGTTCCTATTTTAAATGATGCTCAGCTTAAAGCTCTTGTTAGAGACTTAAATCCAGAGCAAGTAAAAGAAATTTTACCTCACTTAAAAGTGGATCAGTTCAAAGCACTTATTAAAACTTTAAATGACGAGCAATTTACAGTGCTTGCAAAAGACTTGGCTGAGCACCACTTGACAACACTCTCCAAAGAATTCGAAGGTGATCAGTTGAAAGCTTTAGTAAATAGTCTGCAAGAAGAACAACTGAAAGACTTAGTTAATAAGCTTGATCCTGAGAAACTCGAAGCAATTGCTCAGGATTTAACTGATTCTAATAAGATTCAGATTATCATTAAGTCTTTAGTTGACAACCCAGACAAACTTCAAGCTTTTGCTCGCAATATGTCTAATGAGCAGTTTAAAGAACTTTTGGATAACGTAGGCGCAGAAGAGCTTAAAGACATCATTCACAAACTGCCTTATGAGAAAGTGACAGCTGTGATCGGTGATCTCAGCAATCAAGATCAGTCTAAAGCTATTATTGATGCATTAAAAGGGAAACTTGACGAGCAGAGTAAACAGAACAAGGAAATGATTGAGATGCTCAAGCAAATCAAGGACGATATGCCAGGCATTGCAGAAGCTCCAGATTTTACAATAGTAGAAAACAATAACGATTCAATGCTACTTGTATGGTAGCAATTTATGAAAATCAATTTTTTTATAGGAGGTAACTTATTATGAGTAAAAACAATGTAGAATTATATTTTGGTGACGAGCCTTCAGACCAAAGTAAATTACTAAAACTTGAGAGCCCGGTTTTTACAAAACCAGATTTTGTAAAACCAAGTATAGATTCAGTAAAAATTCAGAATAAAGAAAAAGGTGCTAAGGAGTTAGATTTTGATATAAATCAGCCACTGGAAAAAATACCTATAGCGGAAATGAAGCAAACAGCCGCAGCTATAACATACCTTAAAAAGGTTTATGATGGCTTGATAGACAGTATTAATGAGTATAACACAAGTTTAAGCAGTAACATTACAACTGGCATAGTGGAGCCACTGTCAACAACTATATCAAATATAGGGAACAATACAACTGAAATAAAAAGTCAACTTCAAACTCTTCGAGATGAGCTTCAGGAATTTCGTGATGATCAGCCAGGCATTGCAGAAGCTTCCATATTCACTCATGCTACTGGCGAAGAGAACGGGTTGCTTTAATAAAAAAGGTAATAGCTTGCTAGCTGTTACTCTTTCCACATACCACTTCAATGTAGCTGAATTGATTTTAAAATTATAATTTTTTATGGGAGTTAGCATGAATAATAGTAAACAAGAAAGCAAAAACGAACTTAAAGTAATAAGCAAAATAGAAGTTAACACCAAACCTAAAGGTTATGATGAAACAGTTGCGCGAAATCCAGCGCAGCTTGGTTATGTCCACAAAGCTTTAGATAAATTAATCGCAGAGCTGAACACGAAATTCGTTCCTGAATTGGATGATGTATTGCATAACAATAGCAACTCTATCAGTCAATTAAATGACATGCTAACAGAAGAAAGGAGTAAGCTTGACGAGCTAATTACAAAGGTTGGTAATGAAAATAGTGGTTAAGTACAGAGCCTGAATAACTTACAGACAAAAGTAGAGGAATTAGAAAATAATACCATTAATGAACCAGATTGGGGTTAAACTGGAAAGAGTAATAGTCTCTAGGCTGTGACTCTCTCTACATACCGTTTCAATACAGCCAGGTTAAGGAATCTATTTTAAAACTTTCGGCATATAGTTCTCATCATGTTTTGCAAACACTGTATCTGCAAGATAAGTACTATTATCAAACATTTTACCTTTCACAACAACACCACTTTTTTCTGAAAACATTGGTGGTAGTACTCCCTGATATTTCACCATAACGCTCTTATTAAAATCTGTCATTTGAAAAATCACTTCACTTTCGTTGCGTATCACGCTATTTTCAACAACCATTCCACCAACACGGATTAGTTTTTGACCATTTGGTAAAACTATTGCCTTGTATAGAAAAATGAGATATTTTCTTTGAGCGTTGTTAAAATAAAAAAAACTGCACAACTTAAAAAGCAGAAAATTCCTGAAGTTATAAGTAATCGCTTATGTTTCTTCTTCATGATTATCTTTCAGGCTTTCTAGAATTTTTTTACTTTTAGTATAACAAGAAATGGTAAAAATTAGCTCTCCAGCAATCAGCGTGAAACTAATAAGGTAAGCAAAAATTACATATGTATTCATAATGCATTATCAATAAATAACTCACCTGCATCAAAATAAATTAAGTTTCCATCCTTTTGCTGCAACACCAATTTACCACTTTTATCTATATCAGCAAAAATTCCTTCATACAATTTGTCAGCTAACTTTACACTGATTTGCTCATTCATTTTGAATGCTTTTTTTAACCACATTTCTCTTATAGCATAAAACCCATCAAGTAGCCATTGCTTTCTTAGCTTATTAAAATTTATTATTAATTTCTTTAACAGATCTATGCTAGACACAGACTCACCGTAATTGCTAATGCACGTTGTTCCTGGAAGTGGTGCATGACTGACATTAATTCCAATTCCTATAATGAGCCAATTCGAATTGGATCTTTTTTCAAGCAATATTCCACTTATTTTCTTGCCATCGATTAGAATGTCATTTGGCCATTTATACTGGAGATTTAGACCATTTATAAATGATAGTATAGCATTTCCAACAGCAAGAGCAGTAACAAAAGTCAATTCTGTTAATTTGCTAACTTGATTCATTAAACCTCTTTCTATCATCCCAGTATTTTCCCCAGTGCTTGACACATAACTATGCGAACATTGCAGTTTGCAGGTGGTATGTGGTGTCATTCCAGTGCGTGACACTGGAATCCAGTTCTTATTACACAGTTGCCTGATGTGCCCATTTGTAATTAAGTTTTCTGGATCCCAGTGCCAGGCTACTCGGATGACATCATCCTTGGTGGGAATACAACGTTTGTACAGTTGTGTGCTTGACCATTCTTCTTGATTTCTAGATTCCAGCGTCACGCGCTGGAATGACACCGAAAGCTGGCTTTCATTCAGATAATCGTTAAAGAGGTTTATTACCAAACTTGCATAAAAATTACCCTCTGGAGAAATCCAGTTTTTTCCGGTGCGCCCCCTGCCTTCTGTTTGTTTATCAGCAACAATAATAGTTTCATTTGATATTCCTTTATCAATTAAATCCAACGCTTCTTTATTAGTGCTTGAAACTTTTTTGAAATGATGAATATGAAAACCCTCAGTGGTCACCTTGTCAGCCCTTTAGTTCAATGAGTGAGTAAAACGTACAAGAAAAGAACGAGGTTGATCAGCGAAGCCACCGAAGTGATAATGAATAGGCCCTTAGAATAAGCAACGTTATTACCACTAGCTTTATCGAAATACATAGCTTTTATAATATTTAGATAATAGTAACACGATACAACACTCGCCACCACAAGGGTCAAAGACAGGCTGATAAAGCCAGAATTTATTAAACTTTTGAATATAAAAAATTGAGCGATAAAACCTGCAAGTGGAGGTATTCCCGACATCGAGAGTAACAGTACAGAAAGATGAAATGCTACAATTGGGCGTTTCTTCCCTATACCAGATAAATTTGCAATATCACAATCGTCATCGTCAATTTGTACAAGATATGAGAATAGCCCTATGCTTGTGATGAAATATATCACCAGATACATTAAGGCACTATCTGTTCCTGCTTGTGTAAAAATAGAAAGTGAAGCAAATATAAAACCAATGTGACCAATTGAACTGTAAGCAAGCAGCCTTTTTAAGTTTTGCTGACGTAAGGCCCCAAAAGCTGAGATAAGCACAGACAATGCTGAAACGTATAAGAAAATAGGCTGAACATAACTTTTTACATTTACTAACTCTTCATTCATCAATCGAATTAAAAATGTTACAAGTGCAGCTTTTGGAGCTGTAGAAAAAAACGCAGTTACTATGGTAGGTGCACCTTGATAGACATCTGGAGCCCACATATGAAAAGGAGCAATAGCAAGCTTGAAACACAAACCAATAAGGATAAAAACTAACCCAAATACTATTCCATAAGTTATCTGATGGCTTTGCAAGAATGAACCGAGCTCAGAGAAATTGACTTGTCCTGTATATCCGTAAAGCAGCGACATTCCATATAGGATAATGCAGGAAGATAGTGCACTAAGTGTAAAATATTTCACTCCTGCTTCACATGAATAAGCTGAATCTTTTTTAAAGCTCGCAAGAACATACAAAGATATACTCATCAACTCAAAAGCTAAATAAAAAGAAATCAGACTATTTGCTGAAACCAAAGTTATAATGCCAAATAGCGCAAAAAGAATCAGTATTGAAAATTCATATTTATAGTCATATTTTGATAAATTCAGCATCAAAAGTATTAAAATTCCTGTGCTGAGAATTAACCCTTGGGCTGACCTGATGTATAAATTGAGTTTTAACAACGAATTAAAGAGAAAAATTTCATTGTTTTCTGCCGAAATAATTAAAATAATCAAAGTTACCACTGTGCAGCCAAGTGCTAATAAGTTGATAGTTCGGCGGTTAAATATAATTCCAAGCAGTAGCAACACTAACGAGGAGATAATAGAGAACGTTTCCGGCAATATCTGTATATAATTCATAGCGCATTATATTTGACTAACAAATTTGCCATACATGGCTTCAAATAATTCAGTGCAAGGGTTGGGTAGAATCCAAGCAAAATAACAAATACTGCAAGCAGAATTAAGACAGAAAATTCTATGCTATCCAAGCGGTTATTTAATAATTTGGAATAGCTAACCCCCCATATTATTTGCTTACATAAATTCAGCATATAAACTGCGCTTAAAATAGTGCCAAGTGCGATAAATCCTGTAAAAAACCCTATGCTCTTAAACATTCCAACCATAGCCAAAAACTCACCTATGAATCCAGATGTTCCAGGTAGCCCTATTGAAGCCATTGAAAATAAAATGAACATAAAACCAAATTTTGGCATTGTGTTTACTATGCCAAAATATTTTGCAATCTCCAAAGTTCCAGTTCGAGTATATAGCATTCCAACACACAAAAATAAAGCAGCAGAAATAAGGCCATGACTAATCATTTGAAATATGCTACCCAGTACTCCTTCCTCACAAAATGAAAAGAGGCCAGCAGTAACGATCCCCATATGTGCTATTGAAGAATAAGCTATTAACTTCTTTATATCATCTTGAGCAAACGCAACTAGCGAAGCATATATCACCGCAATAATGCTCAGCACAACAACGAAATTTGAAAAATATAAACTTGCCTGAGGAAGCATTGGAATAGAAAACCTTAAAAATCCATATCCTCCCATTTTAATAAGCAAGCCAGCTAAAATCACAGATCCAGAAGTTGGTGATTGTACATGCGCATCAGGAAGCCAAGTGTGAAATGGAAACATCGGTACTTTTATTGCAAAAGAAATAAAAAATGCAATCCACAGCAATGACTGCACTTCAAGATCAAGGCTTGGCACTAATGTAGCTAATTTTTGTATATTAAACGTTCCAAAAATGTTATAGATGTAAACCAATCCAAGTAGAAATAATAATGAATGAGCCAGTTAATGTATAAAGAAACAACTTAAACGTTGCATATACCCTGTGTTTTCCTCCCCAGATGCCAATAATAAAGAACATTGGTATTAAAACAGCTTCAAAAAACACATAAAAGCTTATAGCATTCAGTGAAACGAAAAAACCGACTACAAAACTCTCAAGCAGTAGAAACAATGCCATATAGGCTTTTAGGGTCATATAACTCATTTTGCAGTTGTAGAGTATACAAATTACAAACAAGAAAGTTGTAAGCAGAAGGAAAAGCAACGATATACCATCTATCCCTATTCCAACATTTCTAATTGGGTAGCTGACAAACTGAAAGTCCGCATTCTTATAATCAAATTCTATACAAACTACAATGCTAAGCAAAAATGGAAGTACAGCAAAAAATAGAGCAAGGAATCTTAGGTGTATAGATTGATGATTAATCCTGATTAAGGTTAAAATCAACGCTCCTATCAGTGGAAGCAAGAATATACTAAGTAACAACACCTTCTATTTAATTCCAATAATATATAAAGCACCGATTATTAGAGTAACAAACACAATAAATGCATAATCAAATATATAACCAGTTTGTAACTTTATAGAACTTTTTGAACATTCATTAACCAACCTTACAACACCATTTGGTCCAAATGAATCAATAGCCTTAACATCAAACTTCCATAGAAGCCTAGATATAAACCTTATCGGTGCAATTATAACAGACTCATACACCTCATCAAAGTACCATTTATTCTGCAAAAACTTAAGTAAAAATTTACTCTTAATTTGCCTAATTACTTGATATTGGTAAATTAGGTACGCAAGTGCTATTCCACTTAGGCTTGCTAAGGTTGCCAGTAGTTTTATAAAGAAATTATGAACTCCATGCTCATCAATCATCACTAAACTTGATTTCCAAAACGCATTACTAGTTATGTTCAAAATATTTGCTCCCCATATTCCAGAAAATACTGATCTAAAAGTGAGTATCAGTAATGGTATAAGCATAATCTTTGGTGCCTCATGCATATTAATTTTACTTTGTTTTTGGCTGTGGAACACAAGAAGCAATAACCTCCAAGAGTAAAACGCTGTGAAGAATGCAACAACTAAGCTTATTACAAAAGCAAAGCTATCCGTGCTATAAGCATGTTCAATTATCAAATCCTTTGAATAAAAACCTGCAAATGGGAATATCCCAGAAAGCGCAAGAGATCCAATCCACATGAGAGCGTAAGTGCAAGGGATTTTCTTCCAGCAATTTCCCATTTTCTGAATGTTTTGCTCATGATGCATTGCATGAATCACATTGCCAGCACCAAGAAATAGTAGAGCTTTAAAAAAAGCGTGTGTCATTAAATGAAAAATAGCAACATTGTAAGCAGAAAGCCCACATGCCATGAACATATAACCAAGTTGACTGCAGGTTGAATAAGCAATTATTTTCTTTATATCATTCTGAGTAATTGCAACGGTGGCTGCAAAAAAAGCAGTGAGTGCTCCAACGATAACTATTAATTCTCGTGCCACATTTGATAACTCAAACAATGGAGAACACTTTGCTACTAAAAATATACCTGCTGTTACCATCGTTGCTGCGTGAATAAGTGCAGAAACAGGAGTTGGCCCTTCCATTGCATCTGGCAACCAAACATGTAAACCAAGCTGTGCAGATTTACCCATACAGCCAATAAAAAGTAATATGCATATTATATGAGTTACTTTGAATTCACAGCAGAATGCCCTAATGTTCTGCGTGCCAAGAAGATCAGTTGTGTCGAAAACTTCAGTAAAATTCAAAGAGTGAAATGTATTATAAATAAGAAAGATTCCAATCAATAGTGCAAAGTCTCCTACCCTATTCACAACAAATGCTTTAATTGCTGCATTATTTGCAGAATATTTTTGGAACCAAAATCCTATGAGTAAATAAGAACATAGGCCAACCCCTTCCCAGCCAAAAAAAAGCTGCACGAAATTATCGCTTACAACCAGCACAATCATTCAAAACGTAAATAGCGATAGGTAAGAAAAAAACCTCGACTTCCCCTTATCATGCTCCATATAAACGATAGAGTAGAGATGTACTACCAGTGAAACGGTGGTAATAACAATAAGCATTAAGGATGAGAGAGCATCCACACTAATTGCCCAATTTACTTTTAAGATGCTCAATGAAAACAAAGGAAATAAACTCAAGTGATAATTTTCAGAGAAGGTGAGAAAAACATACCAAGATAAAACTGCAGATATTCCAATCCCTGCCGTTGTAACTAACTGACTTTTTCTAAAAAGTGCTGCAAATAGCGAACCAAAAAGTGGCAAAAATACTATTAATAATAATATATTAATTTCAGTATATACGTCATACTTTTATTCTTTCATTAAGTTCGCTTGTTCAACGTCTATATTGCCACGGCTTCTATAATATACAACCAATATTGCAAGCCCAACTCCTGACTCTGCTGCCGCAACAGTCAACACAAACATCACAAAAATTTGCCCAACTATATCATTCATAAAGGCAGAAAAAGCAACTAAGTTGATATTAATTGCCAGCAATAATATTTCTATTGATAACAATATATTGATTATGCTCTTACGGTTGATGAAAATACCGCACACTCCAATAGTGAACAAAACAGCAGCAACTATCAGAAAATGATTTAATCCTATTTCCATTCTACTCCTTTTCCAAATTTAGCCTTAATCAATTTTACAGATGAAGATTGCGTCAATTGCTTTAACACATTCTGTTTTTTAACTCCTTTTTTCTTATCCTGCAAAGTAAGAGCAATTGCACCGACAATTGCAACAAGCAGCAAAATTCCAGAAAGATGAAAAGCATACATATAGTCAGTATATAGCAAATTACCAATAGCTTTCACGTTATTAGTATTATAGTTTATAACATTGCTTATATTCGGTGCTGAGCTGCGGATTACAAAGCTGATGATTAGAAAAAACACAACACATAATATAGCACCAAGAGTGAAATGCTTTGCAAAACCCTGGCGCAACCTTATGTAGTCAATATCGAGCATCATAACTACAAAGAGGAATAACACTGCAACTGCACCGATGTATACTATCAGTACCATCATAGCAATTAATTCAGCTCCAAGAAGAATGAAAAGCACTGCAGAGTTAACGAAGGTGAAAATTAAAAATAATACTGCATGCACAGGATTTCTTACGCTAATAACGCATACAGCAGATAAAATGCTTAGAATTGCAAAAAAATAAAAGAAAAAAGGCATTGATACTTTAACTGCAACAATAGTTACTAATTTAAAGTGACTATTGTTGTAAAGTCAATACTAAATGCCTACCTTATGGATGAACTTGCGATTGTGATTTTAAACACTCAGGAGTAAGGACATTCTTAATCACAGTACCTATGCTCATATGGCGATCCTTTTGACTTTCTTCACTGACCTTTTCACAAGATTTTCCAATACCATAACCCACCAGTACACCAACAACAGTGGCTGCAATAAATACTGCAACAGCAACAATAGCAGGAGCTAAAGTGGCAGCTCCTGCAAGGTATGCTATAGCTGCTCCAATAATTGCACCACCACTTAAAGCACAACAAGTTCTACAAGCGTTTGGATTGCTTTTAGGATTTGAAATCTCTTCTATTATAAGTTTTTCTGCTACTAAATCACTACCTTGTTGTTTTTCTTCATCATTTAACTTACCAAATTTATATAAAATCTTTGAAGTGCATTCTAAGTATTGTCCAACAGATTGCACAAGTTCTTTTAGTGCATCTATTGTTACTCCTTCATTAAAGTGTTCTCTCAAAGTATCATGATCAAGACGATCAAGTTCCCACATAAATGAAGTATGTATCTCATTGATTTGCTTAATAAATTCCTCAAAGGGCTCCTTTATTTGTTCAACATAATAACTTATTATGTCAGTCGTTTTTTTAACTGATTCAACATTATGGATTCTTAAATTTTCCACAGATGTTAAAGACGTAATAACTATCCGTTCTTCAAGTGAAAGTTTTCTTTGCTCATCAGAATTAGTAGGCATATTTTCTCCTATTTACTATACTTAACATACAATAATTTTAACTAATATTTTCACAATTGTCAAATTTAGGCGTCCATTTTTCTCAAAGTTCAAAGTACACAACAAAAACTTTACAGCGTGCAAGTAGTAAAATTCTTGACAACTTTAATTTATTAATGCATAATATATGTATATTAATAATCAGCGGTAGCTCAAAATGTACAACATATTTGGTTATTTCAAAAGCAACAATAGTTCTAATACCAATTCCCGCTACACAAGTAACGGATAGACAATAATAGAAAAAAAGCCATACTGAAGTAAGTAAAGTAGCGAGGTTTAAATGGCATTAAGATCAAAATTATTGGATGAAAAAGTGGTGGAATCAGCAAAAGAAATGCTGAAGAAAGTAAGAAATAACGCATATGTTGCAAAAAACGAAATGCTGTAATTGCAGCAAAAAAGCACAGTATAACAGCCGTAGCAAAGATATGCTGCATTTCAAGAAAGGCACTTACTGCATGACCTAAAATTTGGCAGAGAAGAAAAATTATTTGCTCCGCCTCAACGCCGTAGAAAAACTATATTGAATCAAAGTCAACGTGAACAAGTTGAGGTGTGGATAGAGGAAAACCCCAATATTACTATAAAAGAAATGAAAATAAGAATTCAAGAAAAGTTTGGTTTGAATATCAGCAAATCTACAGTACACCGTAATATGCAAAGAATGAAATTCTCATATATCACACCAAGACCAGTGCATAACGGACAAGATAAAAGTAAACAAGAGGAATTTTAAAAAAAAATCTTAATGAAACTATTGTCATGTATCCTGAAAAAGAGCTATTTTTCTTCGATGAATCGCGGTTTGGCACACATTCAAAGATTGGACACGGGTGGTTTAAAAGAGGCATTAGGACACAGGTTAAGGTAAAACTAGGTAGGCAAAATTTTTATCTCTATAGTGCAGTTAATCCCAGAAATGGAGAAAGTTCTAGCTCAAACGTCAATACTGATTGTATGAATATATTCCTTGAGCAGATGTCACAATATTTAGGAACAAGGGAGGCATTTCTTATCATGGATTGTGCTAGTTGGCATAAGTCAAAAAATTTAAAAGTACCTAAAAATATCGACATTATATACCTACCACCATACTCACCTGACCTCAATCCTGTTGAGAGGTTTTGGTTATATATAAAACAGAACATTTTGCGTAACAAAATCTACGACACAATTGCTTTGCTTGAGAGCGCTTTGTGCAAATTTATTACCTCTCTTTCTCACTCCACAATTAAAAAACTCTGCAATGCCGCTTATTTGATTCACTAGTAATGAGAATTGGTATAACGCACAAAGTAGCAGACTAGATGGAGAAAGTTATCAATACACCACAAGAGACTATATGACAATTTACTTTAATAACACACTAGCAAGTTTCAGTAGATCATTGAGAGAATTTAAAGAAAAAGCGTATAGATTTTTGTATGATATCGGAACTTGGTTGAAAGAAACATATGAAAATCTCACTGAACGACCTGCAACGCATAATCGCTATACCCCAAAAGAAAAACCCCTTGTTGAAGTTGAAGAAATAGAAATGAAGGAACTAAACCGTACATATAAGCCATTCCAAACTCCACTTATCCACCCAACAAGCAGAAGTTCTGGTGCCAATACCTCAAATCAAGTTGTTGTTACTCGACATACACCTGAAACTACTAAAACAAAATAGATGTAAAACCTACGTTTAAATATGTAGTACTTGAGTGAAGCATTCTTTAACTGTTTTATTCAATAAAACCTTTACAATATTTCAATCATAGGTTTAACTTTACGAAGTTATAATCTATAGGGCTACGATGAACGATTATCTCTCACTGCTAAATCCAGAACAACAATCAGCTGAAACTAACATAGATGGAACGGTTTTAATATTGGCAGGAGCCGGAACCAGAAAAACAAGAACGATTACTTCAAGAATAGCACACATAATTAGAAATGGTCACGCTTATTCTGATGAAATATTAGCTGTTACATTCACAAATAAAGCAGCAAATGAGATGGTTCAAGGGTACTTGAGCTAACGGGCACAAACATACCATGGCTTGGCACTTTCCATGCAATTGCAGCAAAAATTTTGCGCCTGCACGCAGAAATTGTGGGCTTAAACCCCAATTTTACAATCATTGGTGTGGATGACCAATTACAGGTAATAAAAAATATTATCAATGAAATAAGCTCTGATTACCTATCAGAAAAATGTAAGACCATTATGAATATTATTCAGCAATGGAAAAAGAAGTGCTTATTGCCATCTGAAGTGGAAGATATTCAATCATTTAGGCCAGTGTACGTAACTGCACTCAAAGTCTATCACCAGTATCAGGAAAGGTTGAGATTCCTTAACTCTGTCGATTTTGGTGACTTATTGCTATATAACAAACAACTCTTTAATCAAAAGACCGAAGTTCTGTCCTACTACCAAAACAAGATTAAATATGTCATGGTAGATGAATATCAAGATACAAATGCGATACAATATCTTTGGCTAAAATACCTTGCAAAAGGGCACTCAAATATTTGCTGTGTAGGAGATGATGACCAGTCGATATATATTGGCGTGGTGCAGAAGTTGAAAATATTTTGAAGTTTTCTGATGATTTTAAAAATGCAAAAACCGTTAAACTAGAGTGTAACTACAGGTCAACATCCCACATACTTGCAACTGCGTCATATGTTATCAATCACAATAAGACTCGCTTAGAAAAAAAATTGTGGACAACAAACATTGAAGGGGAAAAGGTAAATCTAATAAAATTATGGGACGGAAAATCTGAAGCAAGGTTCATAAGCGAACAGATATTAAAGCTCAATAAATACAGATTTAGTGACATTGCAGTGCTGGTAAGGGCCATTTCTCAAACTAGAGTTCTCGAAGAGTATTTTATAAAATATTCAATTCACTACAAGATTATAAGTGGCGTAAAATTCTACGAACGTCAGGAAGTCAGGGATATAATTGCATATTTAAGACTCGTTACAAACAATAACGATGACTTAGCTTTCGAAAGGATCGTAAACCGGCCAAAAAGAAGCATAGGAGCTACAACTCTAAAGAAAATATACACGACTGCTCAGGATAACAAAATTTCTTTTTTTGAGGCAGCAAAAATATTAGTTAATAGTAATCAAGTAACCGAAAGAATTAAACTCTCACTAAATGATTTTTTAAATAAAATTAAAGCTTGGGAAGAAATAATAAGCGAAAAACCACTGCATGAATTCATTAAAATCGTAGCAAACCAATCAGGGTATATTTAAATGCTTGAAAATGAAGAGGTAACAGGCTTAGCACGAATAGAAAATGTCAAGGAGCTCATCTCATCTTTAAAAAATTTCGATAATGCCACAACTTTCTTGGAGCACATAAGTTTGGTGATGGAAGTGGATAATATGAATAACGATGACACCGTATATGTTATGACTCTTCATGCAGCCAAAGGACTTGAATTCCCGTGCGTGTTTCTACCTGGTTGGGAAGAAGGATTATTTCCTCATCAAAGATCTTTTGATGACAAAAGTGGTAAAGCTTTAGAAGAAGAAAGGAGACTCGCATATGTTGGCATAACCAGAGCCAAAGAAAGGTTAATCATTTCATGTGCAGATAGGAGGGAAATTAACAACCAGTGGCAACCGATGCGCACTTCTCGGTTCATTAAAGAATTGCCAAGAGAAAATGTTGAGGTAATTAAAAGCAACATTGCCTACTGTTGAAGCTATAATTGCAGATAAAGATATCTTACAAATCTGAATTACTTTAACTATATGTTTCTCCTGGCAAAAATTCTGTAACCGTTCACACTTAATTCTTCAATCTCATGCCAATTTCTATTACATAACAAACAAATAGACAATAGAAGTGAGAAGGTTATACTAAGGCAGTATAATGATGGAGTTTTGGAATGGCATTGGTATCAGGTTGGAATTTTAGCTTACATTGTGCCAATCTTTCTTCAATTGCTGCTCGCATAAATTCTGCCTGTCTTTTAGTTCTGCAGTGCACTATCGCATCATCTACATATCTTTCAAATGGTACTGTTGGGTGATTTTATTTCATCCATATATCAAATGCATGGTGCATAAATATGTTTGAAATGATTGGGCTTATTGAACCTCCTTGCGGAACTCCTTTTTTCCCTAACTACCTTACTGCCATCTGCTTGCTGAATAGGGGATTTCATCCACCTTTCAACATACAGTATGACCCATTTGCAGTCTGTGTGCTTCTTGATAGCCTGCAGTGCTAAATTGTGGTCCAGATTGTCAAAAAATCCTGTAACATCAACAGCTTTCTTGGTAATCGTATCCTGTCTCCAATAAACAGCGGTTTTGCTATGTATCCTTGATCAGCAAAAAACTTACGTAAAGTTGGAGCCTTGTATTTAGCTTGAGTGAAAAGATTTAGAGCACCATCACGATCTTGAACACTTGCACTATGAACATCAGCCGCAATAATTAAGCCCACTGTATCTACAACAATATGACGTTTTCTACCCTTTATTTTTTTTTCAGCATCATATCCTCTGGATCCCCTTTTTGAGTGGTTTTTACTGATTGACTGTCAATTATTCCTACTGAAGGTGTTTCATTTTTACCAAACATTTTTCTTACCTCTTTTACTAGCATATTATGTATTTTTTCCAATTTGCCATTACTACGTCACCTGAGAAAATAGTCATACACCGTCTTCCATGGAGGAAAATCTTTCGGCAGCATTCTCCATTGAGAACCACCTCTCATTATATACCTTATTGCATTAATAAATGTTCTGATATTGTGCTTTCTTGGCCTCCCTATCTTTCCTTGTGCAACATGTGGCTCCAAAATTTCCCATCCCTTATCACTTATATCACTTGGATACAATTTTCCCTCCTATTTTTTACTTACACTATCATATTTTTTTCCTCATTCCTTTTCAAGACATACTCTTAGACAACTGGACGTCAAGCCTATCCTAGTGCTGCATATCAAGCTCATACTCAGTATGTAAAGCTACAGCGCATTCTTTTTGAACAATTATACTGATTTTGATTTCAGATGTTGTGATAGCAAGTATTTCTATCTTTTTTTCGCTTAAAACCTTGAGTGTGCGGTGCATCACTTCAGTGTTAGACATAACACCAATACCAATTATTGAAATTTTAGCTACATTATCGTTTATAGCATAATTTTCATTCTTATTCAGTAACTTTTCCATTAAATCAATATCAAATTTGGAGATAACAAAACTTGACCCATGTATCATATCAATTTTAACGTTTGCTCCTGCTATATCTCTTAAAGTACGCAAGTTATTTGCAAGGTTAGTGAAAGTTACAAGAGCTTCATTAGTGCTATAAGTTATTCCAGTAATTAAGTATCTCTCTAGTACATCCCTTTTGTGTAGCACTGTGGTGCCTTCTACTTCCTTAAAAGTGGATAGCACTTGCACTTTTTGTTTCATTGCAAGTTGTACTGAACGATTATGCAGTATTTTAGCACCAGATGACGACATTTCCAACATTTCATCGTAAGAGATAAATTTGAGCTTGCGTGCCTTTGGAACAATTCTCGGGTCTGCTGTATATATTCCATCAATATCAGTAAAAATTTCGCAAATTCTAACACCAAAGGCTACCGCGAAGGCAACTGCTGATATATCAGAGCCTCCTCTTCCAAAAGTAGTGATTCTATCATCATTTATACCCTGAAAACCAGCAATGATCGCAGCAGTATAACCCTCAGCAAAAGATCTTTTCACACGGTCAATCTTTATTGTTTTTATTTTAGACTCAGAATAAAAATCATCAGTTACAATTGGTAACTGCAAGGCAAGCCACGATTTAGCATTAACTCCGATCGATTGGAGAGTGATAGCTAATAGACCGCAAGAGATTTGTTCTCCTGCTGAAAGCATAACATCATACTCTGATAACTCTTGTCTGCAACTTAAATTTGAGATTTGCCTAGCCTGAAAAGCCATTTGGTCAGTAAATCCTGCAACAGCAGATACAACAACGATTACATTACAACCTTTCTCAATATCGTTTTTTATCAAATTTGAAACTCGGTTTAAATCAGTTAGCGAAGTCCCACCAAATTTTTTTATGATTATTTTGTCCATAGTTACAATATAACTCTCTTCTGAAGAAAAACATAGTTTTTGTAGAGATAGCAGCTTACAAGCCATTCAGAAAAGGGAAGATAAAACTATAAAAAACCATAGGCGCCAGTTGGTTTTTAGCTAAAGTAATGTGTCTGGAATTTTAGGCATAGAATCCCCCATATGAACAAGATTCAGAAAAAATGCAACGCACATTGGGCAGAGATTAAGTATGCGTTTGCACCCACATACACTGAAGAAGATACTATACAGTCTGCAGACGGAGACAAATTTTGAGCTCGAGAAACATCTCTAATTGTCATTATAATGAGGTTTCAAGTATGCGGAAGTAATTTTTTTAGCTAAAGTCAAAATTTTCTACCATGACATGAGCCCACCACTAAGCAGCAGGAGACCTTGCATGACATCCAAAAAATGCTTTTACTCTTTCAAGATAAGTAGGTGGTTCTGCAGGGATTTCTATATTATACATTGAATAATACACTGCTTCCTTTATACTATCATCTGTAACTAATTCCCTTAATTTTTGCTTTATGGCACCTCTTTGAATACTTTTTCCATACTCTTCGTAAAATTTTATGTAAAGCTCTTTAAAGACAAATTCTATTATTTCTATTATTGATTGGTTAATGTTGCTCTTCACCTCATCGCTTATATTATTTTTATCCGCATAATCTTCGGAGTAAAAATCTTCAAACTTGTCTACCAAAATTTTTAATTTTTTATAAT
The DNA here is from genome assembly GCA_949825045.1 of Argyresthia goedartella. NCBI lineage: Eukaryota > Metazoa > Arthropoda > Insecta > Lepidoptera > Argyresthiidae > Argyresthia > Argyresthia goedartella. The sequence continues at coordinate 16,401,999 of OX463815.1, forward strand.
TGCAATATTCTTTTAAAAATCTTTCAGTAAGTTTAGGTGTTAATACGTTCACTGCTCCATTTATTTGAACCAAGAAATTATTTTTCGCTTCAAGACAACTAAGCGAATAAATAATACGATCGAACATTCCCAGAGTACATAAACCAAGTCCATCCTTTAAATTCATTAGTAATAGTGAATTCACATCTGATTTTTGATTCTTAGCAGCAGTTGAAACTAAGTTTGCAGCTTGTGTGGGAGTTAGTCCAGTTTTTGATTCTTGCCAAGCTGCTTCATTGGAACCATTAAAGTTAAGATAAAGTTTTAATTGCTCTTTTTGCTCAGTTGTAAGCTCATCTGAATTATTTATGTAGTCTTCAAACTCTTTATTGAGTACATTTGGTTGAGTTCCAAATTTCTGTTTTAGTTCTTCAGCGCAGTTTATGATACTTTCCTCCAAACTTCTAGTATGAACACTTTGACTACCAGTGCCCACATCACTTACATTAAACAAAAAGCTTAGCTGCTTTACATTCAAACCCAAAGGTGAAAAGAGTTTTACTGATGGATATTTTATTAACTCAAGAAGTGCTACTGGAATTAGCAGTGCATAATTTAACAATAATAAACCAAAATTAAATATAAGAAACCCACGTAGAGCTGATGCAATATACAAAAATGGAAGCTGTAGGTAATATATCAAGTGTATACTGAAGAATAAGATATTATCCTTTAATTTTATTGTTGGATCTTTATAAACCTCAAACAACATGCTATTGCTATCAATATTGTTGTTTTTAAAGGAGGTATAGTTGTTTATGATCTTCTCTTGCAAGGGAAGAAGCATTTTATTCAGGCAAATAAACGCAGCAATAACAATAAAACCTGTAGCCAAAAATGCTAGTGCAGGGCTAGAAGTGCTTGTAGATAAATATGCATAAAGTCCATCAACAATTAAGTTTTTGTATAATCTTTCAAAGGGATGAACTAGAATCGGGTCAAGGATATAGTTAACAAGAAGATTTAAATAATACACGAGAAACAAAAGTGCAATCAAAAATGCAATAATACTACAAACAACCAAAAATGCTTTTAATCTCGGATTCATAACCCCCTCTTAATAATCTGTTAATATAATCTATTTTAGGAATAAATTGAAAAAAATGCAAGTTTTTATGTTAAAAGATCAATTGAAATTTCTGAGTTTAGGGTATATTGTTAATCTATTTAGATAAGAATTATTGTGTCAAATAAAATAGGTTTTGGGGCTATTTTTGCCTTAGTGATTAGCAGCCAAATTGGCTCTGGAATTTTTATGCTTCCAATTAGCCTTGCTCCATATGGCATGTATAGCCTTATAAGCTGGATAATATCAGGGCTTGGTGCTATATCTCTTGCTTTAGTTTTTGCCTCACTCTGCGCAAAATTTCCGGAAACGGGTGAACCTCACGTCTATGTAAAGCATGCTTTTGGCCCTGCTGCAGCTTTTTTTGTTGGTTGGACGTATTGGGTGATCTCATGGGTTAGCACAACAGCCGTAATAGTTGTGGGTGTTGGTTATCTTACACCATTTTTCCATGAAGATATTCAAAACGTACATCTGTTTTTAGATATGTTATTACTTACAATTATTACACTAATAAATTTTAGAGGAGTAGCTACTGCTGGACGTGTTGAGTTTTTATTGACGGTGATAAAAATTTCTGTATTGCTTGTAATACCTATAGCAGCATTGTTTTTTTTTTGATAGAAATAACTTCATCATAAGTGAAGAAATATCAAATCTTACAACATCGCAGATTCTTGCCCGTTCTATACTTATTACTCTATGGGGTTTTATTGGAGTTGAATTGGCAACAGCACCTGCAGGGTCAGTTGATAATCCAGCTAGAACAATACCAAGAGCTGTGGTACTTGGAACAATCCCTGTTGCTGTTGTGTATTTTATCAACAATCTTGCAATTATGGGATTAATAAATGGCAATGATTTAGCAAGTTCAAGAGCACCATATGTTGACGCAATAAAAATTATGGCCTCTGGCAATTGGCACTTGATTATTTCTATAATTGCGTTCATTTTTTGTATTGGTACTTTAAACGCTTGGGTACTAGCTAGTGAACAAGTGGCCCTTGGCCTTGCAAAAGATAAACTGATGCCACAGTTTTTTGCTCAAAGAAACAAGCACGGTTCTCCTTTCTGGGGCATAACAACTAGCTCAGTTGGAACTGCAACTTTACTAATCCTCACTTCAAGCAACAATTTTGCTAAGCAGATCACATCAATTATCGACTTTTCTGTAGTTTCATTTTTATTTGTTTACCTTGCATGCAGTCTTGCTTTTCTCAAAGTTATTGTGCAAGAAAAGAGTTGTTACAAATTTTTAATTGGCAGTATAGCAACAACCTTTTGCTGCTGGGTAATATTTGAAACTTCTGTGAATACCTTGCTGATCGCAAGCTTATTCACTGCAAGTGGCGTACCTCTTTATTTATTTTGGTATCGCAGAGTTTCTGTATAGCAAATGTTATGTATCTGTTCAGCAGAGTGGCAAAATAAGGTAGACGAGAAAAGACAACTATAGGAAGAAATGGGTGTCATGCCAGTGCGTGACACTGGCATCCAGTTCTTTCGCGCAGTTCCATCAAAAACGTTGTAAAGGATGAATCGCTTTCGTGTTTACCAACTTAGTGCCCAATCTGGATCCCAGATACTGTCTCTGCTGTCAAACAAATTATCCAACAAAATTACAATTAAATGGTTGATTATTTTTAAGAATACCAAAAAAGACATGCATTAATTTTCGCATTAACGCAAGACTTTTGGACATTTGCCTTTACTTGCTATACGCTGACAAAACTTTTGAAAATGATTATTATGGTTTTTGACTACTATAGCTGGCATATAAAGAGCTTTTCGAATACGCTCAGATCCTATTTTGCATATGCAACTTCTCTTACTTACTGACGATCCCGATTGATAATGTCCTGGATTTAGACCAGCAAAAGCTGTAAATTGTTTAGCATTGTCAAAGTTATCAAGTGATGGCATTTCTGCGACAACAGCAACAGCAGTAAGATATCCTATACCTTTCCACCATATTTTTTAGATGTGGATAGTTATTTATATGCTCATTAATTTCTTTTTCGAGAACAATAATTTGCTCCTCTATTGCCAAAATTACTTTAGATATAGCTTCTTTGCAACTGGAATGCATATTTTTGTTTTCCAAGCGATTTGTCTGTTGCACCTTATCATCTTTTAGCGATTGCATGCAACGGTAAAGCTCCCTCAAATGCCTCATTTCAGGTGTAATGGGCTTCCAAAGAGCAGGTTTGTTGGCGATACAAAATCTAGCTATCATAGCTGCATCTGATTTATCTGTCTTATTTCTGAGCAGCTCACTTTTGCCAAAAGCTTTCTGGGTTTACTATACTGACATTATGTCCTAAATCGTGCATACAAGTAGCCAAATCTTCTCCATACCAACTAGTTGCTTCAAGACATAAATGAGTAAGAGTTGCTCCATGGCCATTGCACCAAACTACAAGTTTTGCAAAACCATCTTGATTATTTTGAAAGACTTTGTGTCGTTTTTTACTGTCCACTAACAAACAAACATCAAATTTCTTTTTTGAAATATCCACACCCAAAATAGCATTTACTTGCATAAAATTGCCTCCAAGACTATAAATAAACTGAGAGTTTAAACTAACCTTGTAATACGGGATATAATTCCAAAAGATACTGTTCAGTCTTTAACTCTATGGGAGGGAAGCAAAATCTGGCTTAATGGCATTAGTGTCGCATCAGCTTCACCCTCCCTGTGAGGTATTTTAGCTCTAATGCCTCACATCATAAAGATACAAGTGTCACGCACTGGGATGACGAGAAAGGAGCACTGGAATTTTTGTTTCAATATTTGTACATGAGCCATGCATCTGAACAGATACAATGTTATAACTAGAGATAATTTTTAAATGATTGATATTTATGAACTACGACTTTTCTTGTTGTCCACTTGTTCAACATTACCCTTCTCAAGTTTACTATCTACTTCTTTTGTGTGTTCATCATCTATACTAGTTTCATCTTTTATCTTACTAGGGTAATCTTCCTGCGATTTTTTATATGCTTCCATGTTGTCATATATAGGGTTACTGATGATTTCTATTGTTTCAGGTGTGAAAATCCTTGCTAAAAATCTCCTTATTATTGGTATTGACCTTAAGAGATCTCTTAGCTTTGAAGATTCTTGTCTTTTGTTTAGAGACTGTTGGTCTATTTTAGAGGTTTTTACACCATACTTTTTATCATCAAAATTTATTGTAGGCTTTCTTTTATTCGAAAGAACACTTTGGGCCTTTGATCCATTGGTTCCTTCAGGCCCTTGAGGTGTAGACATTGCAGGTTTAACCTTAGTTTCATCGTATTCCTTACTCATCTTTCATTTCATTATGTAATATTACTAATATTGCATAATAATAGCTAAATTACAATTAATTGCAAGGTAAAAATATTAAAACAATTGTAAATTTTGTCAGTAAAAATATAATAGAACTTTAAAATTAGAGGTTCATCTATATGAGATACAAAATTGCTGTTATTGGAGCAACCGGAAGAGTAGGGCGTGAGGTATTAAGCACGCTTGCTGAATTTCAAGATGAGGCGATAGATTGCGTTATTGCACTTGCATCGAAAAAATCAGAAGGGAAGAAGGTGAGCTTTGGTGACAAAGAGTTAACAGTTTTATGCCTTGAGGATTATGACTTCGTTGGAACTAATGTAGCCATTTTCTGTGCTGGATCTCATGTTTCTGAAGAGTATGTACCAATTGCAACACAGGCTGGATGCATCGTGATAGAAAACAGTTCCCATTTTATAATGAAAGAGGGTGTGCCACTCATTATTCCAGAGATTAATAAAGAAAAAATTATGGAATATAAAAACCACAACATAATATCCAATCCAAACTGTACTACAATACAGATGCTGCTAGTACTACATCTATTACACCAAAAAGCAAAAATAAAGAGAATCGTTGCTTCAACTTATCAATCAACTTTTGGTGCAGGCAAAGCAGCAATGGATGAGCTCTATGACCAGACAAAAAAAATCTTTATGAACGAAGCTAAAAAACCCAAGATATTCTCTAAGCAAATAGCATTCAATTGCATTCCCCATGTAGGAGAATTCATGGAAAATGGCTCTACAGAAGAGGAATGGAAAATGCAAGAGGAGACAAAAAAAAATTTAGAGGAAGATATAAAAGTTACTGCAACTTGTGTGAGGGTACCCGTCTTTATCGGTCACGCTATGGCAGTAAATGTGGAATTTGATCAACATATCACTGAAGAACAAGCTCGTGAAGTGCTAAGTGAAGCCGAAGATAGTGGAGTTTTAGTGTGCAACAGGCGTGAAGATAGTGAATACATAACTCAAATTGATGTTGTACAGGAGAATGCTGTATATGTATCGCGTATTAGAAGAGACAATACTGTTGAGCACGGATTAAATATGTGGATAGTGGCTGACAACCTGCGCAAAGGCGCAGCATTAAATATAGTGCAGATTCTTGAGATTTTGATAAGAGAGCATTTGTCAATCAAGTGCATATAGAGCGCACGTACGTTGTAATTCGAAGGAAATTGTATATCACATGGCAGCGCGTGACGCTGGAATGGCTTTGTTGCATCGCTGCTTATGAAAGGCTAACTATAATTAGGATTATAAGCAACTTATTGAAAATCTTGTTTTTTTTGCAATCAATCTGATCAAATTTAAGAATAGTAACTTGTTATTTAAATTAATAAATTTAATTCTATTGAAAATAGCTAAAGCATTGAAATTCTTGAATTTTAGCCGGATTAGTGAGTGGTAGTGAAATTTCTTTTACTCAAATTTAGGTATTCACTGACCGTTCTTGTTATAAATACCAGAATAATAAGCTACTGATATTCTCCACCTTTTTTATCTTTAATCCATCATAGCTAGCGATGCAACAAAGCCGGCTGGATTCCAGTGTCAAGCACTGGAATGACACCATTTGCTGTGCAGTTTACCTTCAAAAATGAATGTTCGTACAGCTATGGAATAAATCGCGGTATGACGGTTTGCAGCGGTATAGTAACTCGTCACCCCGCTACTTGTTAGCGGCTGAGATACCGCGGCGGTATGACGTAGAAGCTATACTTTTATACTCACCAACTCAGTATCCAATCTGGATCCAAGTAGTCAAGCTATTCGGATGACACCCTCATAAAGTGAAATGAGATCCCGCTAACACGTAGCGAGATGACGAGAAAGGGGCTACTCGGATGACACCCTCATAAAGTGAAATGAGATTCCGCTAACATGTAGCGGGATGACGGGAAAAGAGGTACTGGGAGACATCCTTCCTGGTAGACCCAAATCACAATGTTCGCACAGTTGTGCGTCACGCGCTGCCGAACACTGTATGGTTATACAAGAAAAATTAAGGCTTAAAAGGAATTTTAAGTATCAGGACTCAAGGTTTTTATTCCTTCTTAATAAAACAAAAAAGCCCCTTTACCACCATGTTTTTTCGTAGCTTGTTGGTAGTATAGAACAATATGGTCCAATGTAGAGAAGAGGCAAAAAATGACGTTTGCTAAGCATATGTAAATATCTACAGTAATAAAGTACTTTTGAGTTTGAGTTTGAGTTTATGCTGGATTTTAGTGTCATTTAACCATTTATTTAAGTTACTCTTTATAGTGTCTGTTTTGTTTGTTGCACTGCCGTATCCCGTAATTACCAATAAACATCTATTTCCTGCTCGATAATTTTTGATAATAAAATCTATCAATTTACAGTAAGCATCCTCTATATTATAGCCATGCAAATCGAGCTTATCGCTTATAAAATATTTACCCCTATCAACTTTTGATTTTGTGTTTTGGTCAAGACAAAATGATGAGTTACTATTATTGGTATTAAGAAAATTCCCTTGTAAGTCGGAGGTACCTTTATCAACCATAGACTTTATATTTACTTTTATGATCAACTTTCAAAGTAACTTTTCCACATTCTATTGGCTTAACATTTTTTTGCCAATCCAACTCATTGTCCGACATAAACGCATTAATCGAATTGTATAATTTTACAACAATATCCAAACATAGTAAAATGTTGCTTATTCTATAAAAACCCGATTTTCAATAATACGATGAAATCGTCAAAAACTAATGAGAATTTTTGGCTGTATGGAAAGCACACCTGCATGTCAGCACTGAAGAATAAAAATAGGCGGTGTATAGAACTGTTAGCAATAGAAAATTTATTAAAATTAACAAAAAAGAAATTAGGCAATGTGTAGACAGTAAGGGCATTAAAGTTCGATTAGTAGAAAGCAAAATGCTTAATGACGTTTTACCCAAAGGTGCTAACCATCAGGGAATTGCTTTAAATGTTGAAACTCAAAAAACTCAAACTCAAAACGTTTATTCTGTAAATAGGCCACAAGGGCACTTTCACATGTCATTTCATTTCATTTTTTACAGAACATTTGGTATTATTATTTGTATCATATTATCAGAAAAAAAAGTACTTAATTATTGTTTCTGAGAGATGTAAAGAGTCTCAAATGTCATTATAAAATAATTAAAATATAAATAACAGAGTTGCCCCTATTCTTTTTAACTTAAGCATTGAAGAAATAGCTGAAAGCTCGAACGATAGCTCTACTATAGTCATTTTAGATCAAGTCACTGACACGCACAATATTGGGTCGATTTTAAGAACTTCAGCTTGTTTTAATGTCGACGCATTGGTTTTACCACATAACCATTCACCAAGTGAAAATGCATCTATTGCAAAAGCAGCAAGTGGAGCATTGGATATTGTCCCACTAATATACGTTACAAATATAGTAAAAACTATGCAGTATTTAAAAAAGGTCGGTTACTGGTGTTATGGGTTTGATTACAATACTAAAGAAAATATAGATGAAATAAAGAGTTTTGAGAAAAAAAGAGTAATTATTTTTGGTTCCGAAGAGAAAGGAATGCGGAGGTTAGTTAAAATAAAACTGTGATTATCTTTTAAAAATACCAATGTCAAATGCAATTAACAGTTTAAATGTTTCAAATGCAGCAGCAATAGGCCTATATTCTATTTATATTAAAACAAATGCCAGCGCATAGCTGTTTATATTAAAAACACTTGATAAAAATATGGTTTTATATTATAATGTGTTAAGTAATGGATAAAAGGAGTTATATTATGTCTTACATGAGAAATGAACAGGATATTCGCTCTCAAGGCGCTTACTACAGTGCTGGGCTTAGAAGTTACCTAACTAAAGTATATAATTATATGGCTTTAGCTTTAGGCGTTACAGGGCTTGTCGCGTTCCTAACGGTGTTTTCAGGTCTTTTTCAGGTAATTCATTCTAATCCAGTCCTGTTGTATACAGTAATATTTTCTCCACTTGTACTAGTGTTTTTTGTATACCCTAAAATTCTACATCTTAGTGTTCAGTCTGCATTCACCATATTTTTTACGTTTGCAGTATTAATTGGAATGTCTTCATCCTATATTTTCATAATTTATACTGCAGAAAGTATAGCAAGAGCATTTTTCATTACATCAATCATGTTCGGCTCTATCGCTTTGTATGGTAACATCACAAAAAGAGATCTAACAAGTATGGGCTCTTTTTTGAGAATGGGAGTCTGGGGATTAATTATAGCATCTGTAGTGAATTTGTTCCTTGGAAGTGGTCCACTCGATTTTGCAATATCATTCATATCGGTAATAGTGTTTACTTTAAAAACTGCATCTGACGCTCAGAGAATCAAGGATGTTTATTACAAGTATAATGATGGTTCAGAAGCTGCTACTACTAAGCTGGCAATACTTGGTGCAACTAGTCTTTACCTAGACTTTATCAATATATTTCTCAGTTTGCTCAGGTTACTTAATAACAGGGACTAAATGTTCTCCTTTTTAAGGAGAAATGATAAAAATTCTATAGTCTTCTTTTTAATATCTTTAGTTGTGTCGATGATATGTCTTACATATGCATCGGTGCCTCTATATAGCATTTTTTGTAAAGCTACTGGGTATGGTGGCACAATAAGAGAAGTAACTAACACAACAACAAATATAACTAACCAAAAGATCAGGGTCCATTTCAATGCTGATATAATGTCCGATCTACCTTGGGAATTTAAATTAGAAACTAACTATGTTGATGTAAACATAGGAGAACAAAGTTTAGCTTTTTATTACGCAAAAAATCTATCTGATCAGCCTTCATTTGGAATGGTGGTGTATAATGTTACGCCTTTCAAAGCAGGTAAGTATTTCAATAAAATTGCATGCTTTTGTTTTGAAGAGCAAATGTTGCTACCAAAACAAAAAGCAGCTATGCCCGTATCTTTCTATATAGGTCCTGAGATAATGCTTGATAGTAATACAAAAGATTTAAGTGAAATAACGCAATCATACACGTTTTTTAAGCTTAACACGTTCCCGCGAACATAAGCGTCTCCGTGAGTATGAAAAAACGCACAGCATTTATCCATACAAAATGTCTGGGCGTCTGTAGACGTTGTGCTTTATCACAGATCTTGCCTACCATTGCTACTTAGCACAACGCCTATGAACGGTCGACGTATATAGACGCTGTGATCTTTTCAAATGTAAACTACTTGTCGCATTGTGCAACAACGTGTATAAACGTTCTGGAATATTTCATAAATAAAAGGTTTATTTTTAAAATAAATCTTTATTTGCATGACATTAAATGTGAAATCTAAGAACCACACAAAATAAATTTTCAAAAGAAACAAAATTTGACATACTTATCAGTCAAACAAAACCATATTACACATAAAACATAAAACAGCATTACTGACGGAAAAATCAACTAGCTCCTTGTCCTGTCTTTTTGGGAGACGAGTATGGTACCATCTGATTTGCTCTATCTATGCCTGACATGAAATCGTTATATATTGCTATTTCCTCTGGTTTCATTCTCTTTACCCCATATCTGTTTGACACTTCTATCATCTTAGGGTGATTTCTCGTTGTTATCATCAAAAATGGTCTTTTGTCGTGCCATTTGGATACATACGCTTTGTTCTTTCTAACCCATACATGTTGAATTTTCTTCAGTTTCTTACTCACCAGATCTTTTGGATTTTCCTTTCAGTTCACCCTGAGAGTCCCATTAGTGTGTGATCTTAAGTCTAACAAATTGTGTGACAGAGGCACAGAGTTATAGAAATTGTCCATGAATAAATGTTGTCCCTTCAGCAAATATGGCCTCATCAAACGCATGACAAGCTTCTCAGTCTTGCTGCCAGTTTCTAAGGCAGTGTTTTTTGCCTGTATACATGATCACATTTAGCACATAGCCATCTGCTGTCGTCAACACACGTACAACCTGCTGTTGGTGGTTCTTCCGTTGGCGTATTTAGAACAGGCCAGGCCAGTTGGTGGCTCTGTTATGCCTCCATCAATAGGTGGTATCCTATCATAAGGTCTGTTTTCTTGGATAATTGAGGGACTTTGAGTGTCTCTCAAAGGACGGGATTCATAATAAAGTTCTATATTTTGACTTTCGAGACTGAAGTGGAGTTAGTTCGGTATGAACGTGAGTTGATGTAATAATTTGCCTATTATTACCTTCATCTTGACTTTCCGAGTCATAATCGTGTACCGCAAATCGTCCGCTTCTGTTATCGTTAGAGGTTGAGGTATCACTTCCAGATGAGCTTGAAATGTTACCTTCTGGATCGTTATCTCCATTTGAACCATCTAAAGCAATACGAATATTTTACTGTATTGGTCTTGTAGAAAATTTATGCGCCATCATGATGGAATTATAAAACAATCGCTATACTTACATTTAGAAACAAAATCATCGATTTTGTTAACAATCTCTGCCCGCTGCGAGACTGACGCACGCGCAACCCCTCTGCAGCGCAAAGCCAGAATGAGCTACGGGAGGGCGGCAGCGGGGGGACGTGTATCAACGTTGTGCATGTGTGAGTGAGGTACATGGTAGCTACGGCGCGCCTAGCATTTCGACGTCATAAGTACTTACACGGAAGCAATAGAAATGGATAATTTCTCCTAAATGACGCACAGCGACTTACAACTTACAGGCAACCTGGTGCAAAAGCGCCCGTTGGGAGACGTTGTACAGATTTTAGAAGTCCTCTACTCCACCGTGCATCGACGTTGTGCGCTTTCGTGATGTACTTGTATACCGTTCATAAACGGTTGTTCGCGGGAACGTGTTAAGTAACAGAATGTTTGCAAACCGTGTCATTTCAGTAATCAATAGGGTGTCATCTGAGTAGCTGACACTGGGATGACAAGAGGTAACGCAAGAAGTCTATTGATTGTGAAAACAATAACTTTGCAAAATATTAATTGTTAGATAACATAATCAAAGTTTTTGTCTTAATATTCATCATGGTTAGAGCTATACAAATTAAAAAAACTGGGGGACCAAAAGTATTAGAATTTGTAGATAAGAGCATAGGTGAGCCAAAAGGCGAGGAAGTCTTAGTGCGTCACACAACTATCGGCTTAAATCGTAATGATTTAGAGCACAGAAAAGGTACACGCAAAATTAAAAATTTACCATCAGTGCTTGGAGTGGAAGCAGTGGGAGTTATTGAAAAGCTTGGTAAAAAAATCAGTGATGGGTTGAAGGTCGAAGATAGAGTTGGATATTGCACAGCTCCTCCAGGGGTATATTGTGAAAAGCGCATTATACACCAGAAATATCTGATAAAAATTCCAGATGACATATCTGATGAAGTTGCTGCTGCAGTGCTGTTTAAAGGTATGACAGCTCACTATTTAGTTAATCAATCTTATAAAATCAGGCCTGGTGCTTTCGTGCTAGTTCATGGGGCTAATGGTGGCTTAGGACAAATAATATGCCAATGGGCAAAGGATAAAAAAGGTGTACTGATAGGTTCTGTAAGCTCTGATGAAAAAATGAAGATAGCTTTACAAAGTGGCTGCACATACGCAATAAACTACAATGATAAAGACTTCGTTTCTAAAATTATGGAGATTACGCAAAACAGAGGAGTAGGTGCAGTATATGACCCCATAGGTTAGGCTACAAGCAAGCTCTCTTTTGAATCTTTAGGCAGGTTCGGCATATACGTTTCCTATGGGCAGATATCAGGTAACGCTCCTATTAGTTTTTCTTTACTTAGTTCACGTTCGTTATTTGCAACTGGAACCTCAATATACCATTATAAGCATGATAGATTCACATTAGTGCTTACCACAATGGAAATCTTCGAGATGATAAGAAAAAAACTTTTAACTGTACGGATCAATAAAAAATATAAGTTTGATGAAATAATTCAAGCACATCGTGATATGGAAAATAGAAAAGCGAGTGGGTTAAATATTATCAAAATCTCTTAAATAAATTAGTAATTTAAACTAACCATTCATTAAGTCATATCAACTAGAACTTCACATATTTAATTCTCCTTTTGGGGGAATTAAAAGCATATAGCTAAACTGACTTAGATTTACCGACAACCGTCATCCCGCTACGTGTTAGCGGAATCTATACCGCGAATAGACTTCTTGCATAACCCAAATTAAGTAGAAAAAGGTATCATCCGAGTAACTGACACTGGTTCCTTTATGACGGTAGTAGCCCTCCTTCTCCTGTCATTCCAGTGCTCTCTTCTTGTCATCCCAGTGCCCAGACACTGGGATGGCTTTGTTGCATCACACTTTATGAGATGGTGATTTATGGTAAATTCATGTAACTATCTCAAATTTAGCCATACCAATATCAGTGAATTTATTAAGCAAATAGCATTTAGTTCTTTTTCTCGATTTATCTCAGATTTATTCCTAAAACTAAATCCGAATATTTGCTTTAATCTTGAGAAAAACCCTTCAATATAAGATCTTTTCCCATAATTTACTTCTTTTTTCCATTCTTTCATGCCATCTTCACCGTATAATTTTATTAACCTAATAGCAGCATTCCTGTTAGAGATATAATCTATTTCTGGATGTTCTGCCGCATTGTTTATTGGTGGAATTTTTGTCTTTATATCATATTCGTTACACAACTTATAAAACTTGTGCCTATCACACGCTCTATCTGCATACAGTGCTTTTATGGCATGCTGAAAATCAACTTCTTTTAGCAAATCACAAGCTCCATAGTGATCAGAGTAGACACCGTTACTGTATTTTACAGCTATGGCTTTTTTGTTGTTTATATTCAACATTACGTGCAATTTTCTCGTTTGCTCATAGCCACTATATTTTCTGTCAGTGCTATTTTCCTTGCTGTGTGTTGTTGTATATACTAATTCCTGTACTGTCTATAGCAATTTCGATATCTTCCATATTATAGCTCTTTCCATAAAAGTCCGGATGTGATAGGATAAGGGTAGATGATGATAAGGAGGTTGAATGCCAGCAGCATATAGTTATGATTTAAGAAAAAAAGCAATGGAAGCGCTAGACGAAGGAGAAAGCAGAGAAACAGTGGCAGCAAGATTTAAGATTGGACGAACTACTTTATGGGAGTGGCAGCAAAGAAGAAAAGAAACAGGAGACTTTCAATCAAAAAAACTTGGAAATGGGGGTTACAATCACAAAATTACCGACTGGGATACCCTTGCCAAATTTGCCAGAGAACACGGAGGAAAGACTCTATCGGAAATGGCTAAACTTTGGAACAACGTTAGTATCCAAACAATCTATCGAGCCCTTAAAAAATTGGATTTACGCGCAAAAAAAGACATATGGATACAAGGAAAGAAACGAAGAAAAACGTGCTGAATTTTTGAAAATTATAGCGACAAAAGAACCTAAAAACTTAGTGTATATAGATGAGTCATTGATAACACCGAAGACTACCCCTACGGATATTGCCAGAAAGTACAGCGGTTTTATGCCTTAAAATCTGGAAAGAAAACTCAACGAATCAGTATGGTTGCAGCCTTAAGTGGAAGAAAGATAGTTGTTCCGTTAACCTTTGAAGGCCACTGTAATATGGATGTTTTTAATGGATGGTTTGAGCAATTTTTGACACCGATCTTGGAACCTGGACAGACTGTCATTCTTGACAATGCTACTTTTCATAAGTCTGATAAGATTATCGAGCTTGCTAAAGGGGTTGGTGCAGAAATTTTGTATCTGCCGCCTTATTCTCCAGATTTCAACAAAATTGAGCATCATTGGTTTGCTATAAAAAACAGAGCCAGGAAAAACATTCCTCTATTCGAATCCTTTCGTCGTGCTGTTGATTCTGCCTTCCTATGACCTGTTCGGACTATTATGAGAAATGCTATACTACATAAGGCCTAATTTCCGGAAGATCAACTTTTTGGTGAACATAAGGTTTTTCGCATATTACAAGCTTTCCTCCGCATTCGCAAATATTAGGCAACTCTATTTTTACTACTTTATCCGCTTCCATTGTAGCATGAAAATTTCCTTTATGCCCAACCTGATCGCCAACATTCCTTTCGCTTTTTGGCTTGTCCTTTTTTGTTTTGTACAATTCTTTAGAGATGAATTTTTCGAGTTTAAACCAAGCCTTTCCTTTAATTCAGCGTTCTCTATCTTTAAAGCTTTATTTTCTGCTTTTAAGTTTTATATCTCTGCTTTCAGTTTTTCTATTTTTTGCTGTAAATTTTTGCAAAGTTCTAAAAGGTTTACCACATTACCTCACTTTTGCTCTACGATTATCTTTTTAGATCACTTTGTCTACCTTATTCTACCACTCCGCTGAACGGATACCTTACACGAATTGGTTTCACACAACCATAAATAAAACTGCAGATTGCAATAGGTAGACTACCCACCACCGTACAACAAATATCATGATTTTTTAAATTACGCAAGTTATTTAATACAACTTCCTGACCTTTTCTGATTTTCCCCGCATCTTCTAGGGAAATTTCAACTTTGAACATCGATTTTAAAGCCGATTCAATGGGGATGACGAAACTTTTTGTATTACTCCCTGTCACTCCATCATCTTCTGTCATCCCACCCCCTCTGTCATCCAAGTAGCTGACACTGGGATGGCTTTGTTGCATCGCTCTTCGGATAGTAGGTAACGCACAATAAATTTATGAAGCTATCTCAAATTTAGCCATACCAATATCAGTGAACTTATTGAGCAAATAGCATTTAACAAGTAGTTCCTTCTCTCTATTTGTCTCAGATTTATTCCTAAAACTAAACCCGAATGTTTGTTTCAGTCGCGAGAAAAAACTTTCTATATAAGATCTTTTTCCATAACTCATCTCTTTTTTCCACTTCTTTATACCATCTTCATCATATGACTTTATGAGCTTGACTGCAGAATTTCTCTCAGCCATATAGTCTTACTTTGGATGCTCTGCTGCGTTGTTTTTCGGAGGAATTTTCGTTTTTATACCATATTGATTACACAGCTTATAGAGCTTTTCTCTGTCATATGCCCTATCTGCATATAGTACTTTTATGACATACTAAAATCGACTTCTTTTAGCAAATCACAAGCTCCATAGTGATCAGCCGTTACTGTATTTTACAGCTATGGCTTTTTTGCTGTTTGTATTCAACATTACATGCAATTTTCTTGTCTGTTCATAGCTGCGATACTTTCTATCTTCGCTATTTTCTTTGCTATGACCAGGAGTGTTGTTGTATATACTAATTCCTGTACTGTCTATAGCAATTTCGATATCTTCCATATTATTTTCTGCAATCATTGATCTTAATATTGAGTTTCTTAAACCTTCTTGATGATTGTGAATAGCTGATAACTTGCAAATTTTTCCCAATTTGCTCAAGGTATCCTGCTATAAACCCAACTGTTTGCCTCAGGCCTATTCTAAATAAACAAGTTATTATGTGCACCAAAATTACAACTTTATCGCTATAAATATTGTTGCCACCTGGTATTTTTGGACCATTCTCGTACCACTTTTCTATGGCTTCGTTGATATAATGAAAAATATTTCCTCTTTTTTCTAGAAATTTGTTATATTCGCTATGGTTACTGACCCTCATTTTTTGTGGCATATTTTTTCTTTCAAGGTTAAATGGCTATTTTATAATGAATTTTGTCAGTAGCCACCAAATTTTTTCAGTTGCTATGCAACAAAGCCTGGTTGTCAAGCACTGGGATGACATCACTTTTGCTTCAATATTCGCACATTGGCGGAGGTAAGCCCATTGCGAAAATCAGTATGTTAAGGCATGATTTTTAATAACCTCGACATCGCTAAATTCAAAAGTTTGGTTGCCTATAATTTGAAATTTCTCATTTCCCTTTCCTGCAACTAGCAGAATCATACCCTCGTTATAGGCAATATCTACGCCTTTCTCTATAGCTTCTCTCCTACCTCCTATCTCCAGTGCATCAGGGCAATGTAGCAAAATATCGTGGTGAATTTTTGCCGGATCTTTATCACGCGAATTATCATCTGTAATTATTACTTTATCTGCATACATTTGTGCTATTTTGTCCATTTCTGAACGTTTCGTCTGATCGCGATTTCCACCGCATCCAAAAACTAGAATTATTTTTTTGTTGATATGCCATTTTAAAGACAATAGGGCTTGTTTAAGCGCACTTGGAGTATGAGCGTAACCCACGAATGCAAAAGGTTTCACTTTTTCCATTCTTCCTGGTGGAGAAACGAGTTTTTCTACGCATATTTCTCTGTAATTTAATCCAGATATACCAATTGCACATAGCAGATTATATGCTTGAAATTTTCCTAAAACTGGGAAAAATGTATTGTAAATTTGGTTATCAATTTTTACTGTAAGATGTTGACCATTAGGGGTTGATGTTTGCTCTAATAAAGTAATATCAGAGCCTTTTTTTCCATAAGTCACAACTTTATTACTGCGTTTTTCAGCTATTTTAAGCAATGCGCCGTATTCATCTATATCCGCATTTAAAATCGCTGTTTTTCCTTCTGGTAATACTTCGTAAAATAACCTTTTTTTAGTTTCTAAATATCCACCAAGACTTTTATGGTAATCTAAATGATCTTGCGAGAAATTAGTAAAAGCTGCAGCACTCAACTTTAATCCATGGATTCTATATTGATCAATCCCATGACTTGATGCTTCTAACACTAAGTGCTCTACGTTTTTATTATCTATATCACGTAATGCTGCGTAAAGGTCATCTGCACCTGGAGTGGTAAGACTGTTGCTATTACCTTTTCTACCATTATTGATGCATGTTCCAAGTGTTCCAATAGACGCAGCATTATAGCCAGCGTTTTGCCAGATCTGGCGGCAAAATTCTACTACTGAAGTCTTGCCATTTGTGCCGGTTACAGCAGCAACATATTTTGGCTGTTTGAATTGATAAAACCTGCTGACTATTTCGCTGTATATTTCTTGAGGGTTTGGGTGGAAGATACAGATTCCAGCATCACGCGTTGGAATGATACCAAGGCTTGAAGCTTCTGTTATGCAATCACTTGCAATTATCGCTTTAGCTCCACAAGATAATATCTGATCTATGTAAATCCTATCCCTTTCTGACACACAAACAAAAAGATAACCTTCCTTGATTTTCTTGGGATTACATGTGACGCCTTTGATTTCAATATCAAAGTTAACATCAATAATGTTATGCAGTAATTCTCTCAGTTTCATGTCCTATTTCATCGTTTTGAAAGTCTAAACATGGTAACCTTTTTAGTGCGTCATTAAGGTCAAAGATCAAATCTTCAGGATCTTCCAGTCCTCAAAATATCCGTATAAAACTTCCACCATAATCTGAATTCATTACAGATCTTGACATAGATCTACGATCTATTGGTAATATCAAACTGTCGCACCCAAGAAGCACCGATACCAAAAATTTTCATGTGATCAACCATGCAGCTTAGTTCTTCACATGAATATTCTCTACCCAATACTATACTGAATACGCCGCTTGCTCCTTTAAAGTAACTTTTCCATAATTCGTGTTGAGGATGGGAGGGAAGTGCTGGGTACAAAACTTTTTTGATTTTTAAATGTTTTTCTAGCCACTTTGCCACTTCCATTGCTGTATTTTGGTGCCTTTTTATACGTGTGTGCAGTGTTCTTAGTCCCCTATGTGCAAGGTAGCAGTCGTGCGATTGAATGGTTACCCCATAATTTTTATGGCTCTCATAAAGCAATTTAAAAGTTTCACCTTCAGCAACCATAGCTCCCATCACTAAATCTGAGTGACCGGCTAGATACTTTGTTACCGCATATAGTGCAACATCAATTCCATAATCAAGGGGCTTAAATAACAAAGGAGTGGCCCATGAATTGTCGCAAACGGTTACGATTCCACGTTCTTTAGCAACTTTTACTATATGCTCTATATTCGAAATCTCAAACGTTACAGAACCAGGAGTCTCGATCATTATCAATGAAGTATTACTCTGAATTAAATCAGTTATATCCTGTGTTGGATCATAAAAAGTTACTTCTATTCCCCTGTTTGGTAACTCATTTTCGGCAAATCTCTTGAGTCGGTAATAACTGTTATCCTGAATTAAAACATGAGAACCTGCTTTAGTGAAAGTCAAAATAGCAAAAGTAAGTGCAAATAGTCCGGAAGGAAAAATAAGCGCTTGTCCACTCCCTTCAATTTCAGCCAGTGCATTTGAAAAATAATGAACAGTGGGAGTACCAACATTACTATAGCTGTAATCTCTTGCAACATCATCGTTGATTACATCGTATATACTTTCTCCATTTGCTGCATTTAAGTAGTCCTTGTAAGTAGGGAATAATATGGTAGAAGAATGATAAACTGGCGGGTTCATAGAACCTTTATAGTCATTAAATTTTCTTCCTGCTTTAACTAATATAGACTCTTCCTTCACATTTTTATTATTTATTTTTTAAATTGTACTCATCTTGCGTATACAAGTGAAGAGAAATTGCATGTATTAGCTCTATCTCACCCTTCAATAACTCATAAATCAACTTGTGTCTTTTTAGAACGCACATTCCAATAAAGCCGTCAGATATTAATATTAATTTAATGTGCGAAGGTAATGTTGAAGATGAAGCAAAATAATTATCAGCATGCTTTGCTGATTCATCGATAATGTTGATATCAATTACATCTATCGAATCGCGTATCTTTTCTTCTATTGTTTTAATAATATCCATAATGGTTTCTTTAAGCAACAATATGCTCCTCTTGTCATCCCAGTATCAGCTACTTAGGAAAGCTAATAGATTAGCAAGATCGCAGGGATATACATCCTCTAAAAGAAATCAAAAATTGTTGAACTGGTCAAAATTTATAACTAATGTTCCAGAAAATAAAATTAGTGCTGAGCAAGTATTAACGATTTACAGAGTAAGGTGGCAAATTGAGTTATTATTTAAATTGTATAAAAGCCATATCAGGCTTGATAAGCTAAAAGGAAAGCCATGCAGAGTATTATGTGAACTATATGCTAAATTGTGCGCAATTCTTATATTTCACGGCATAGTTGGTTGCACAGAAGTGAAAAAGAATACAGAACTTAGCTTAACAAAGGCATTTATTGAGCTAAAAAGGCGGGTTAGAGAGTTATTTTTAGTATTAACCAAAATTAATAGTTTAAAAGCATTTCTTAAAAAACTCACTATAACTTGGTCGCGATTTTCATTAAAAGACAAACGTAGAAGGGCTAGAGTATCCACTTTAACCTCTCTAAATTTGCTCACAATCTCTTAACTTGACGCGTATGGTTCTTCAGTTAGTTTCTGACATATAATTCTTACTCTAATTTTTGCTTCTTTTCCTAACAATACCTCGTTTTCTAAAAATAACTTATCCTCTAAACATTCTAATAACTCCATTTTTTTATTTGTTTCTACATCATATATGTTGGTATCGGATTTATAACGACTTATGAAATAAGCTCCTATTTCATTGATTTGTTTAAAAGAACTTGGCACAAAATAACCGAGATCAGATATTAGCAAATCATTGCTTAATATATTACTTAAATGTTTCCTATATCCCTGGTCTGATCTTACCCCCTCCGTTAAATTAAGTTGGTCTATTATCTGATTCATGTAGTCGAAAACTAATTGTAACTTTATTCCAGACTTAGTATTGCTTTCATAGCCACTGTAGCTAGTACCATAACCTTTATACATCTCTTCCATACTGTTAGGTAGAGTAATATAGCTACTGTCCAATAATTTAACACTATTAAATTGCTGTAAGATTTTGCAATCAACTTGCAAGATATTTTTAAAGAGAATCACAGATTCATTATACATCCTTTTCATAAATTCCACTGCTTCTTCAGTAAATCTAAAATCCAAACCTTGTTTTGTTATATCTATCGAGTCCTCGTTTAGTAATTGACACATTGTTTCTACGCTACAATTATCAACTCCTATATTACCCAAGACCATGGCTTTTACGAATGATGAACCTTTTAGCTTTCTCTTTCTTTTTATAAACCTTGTTGTAATTGAGATTTTCTCAGCTTTTTCATTAAAAAATTCTTTGAGCTTTTTTGATAAGCAAGTTATTTTATTCATTGGTTCTCTCACTAAAAGTATATCTGGGAGAACTTATACCTTATTATTCTATCTCTTTCATACCTTTATTTCCTTAACTTGACGCGTATGGATGTGCCAAGTGGCTCATCAATTATTAGGGAAATAGAAACTCGAATTGAAAACATCCTGAATGAGGTAAAAACTCGGGATGAACAGTTAAAAGCGTCTCTTATAAAAGAAATAAGAAAGCGCAACTTGGTTGAACCAGGGTCATTACCTTTCTTATTTGGTGTACTTGGCAGAAAAAATAATTATTTTGGCCACGGAACTTTTACGACAGAGCTTGGAAAGTGGAGTAGTGATATAACAAAAACTGACTATATGTTACAACTACTAGCAGGTAGCCATACGTACAATACAGATTACGTTAGTTTTTATCGGCCAAGACAACTAAGTTTTATAGAGGGAAGTAAAGGAACATTTATTTACGGAGAGTTATGCACAAAAAGTTTTTCGGGTAGTTATGATGAGATATCTATTACCCGTATGCTGCACTTGGAGTAGTATTTGTAAAAAATACAACCAATGTGAACATAAATAAGACAATGGAATTTGTTGGATCATCGTATTCGAGTACGGAGTATGGGGGAGCAGGATTATTTGTGGGAACTCCTGATAACACTAATTCTAATAAATCAAGTATTTCAAAAATAGTATGGAATTTTTTTTACCAATACACGAGTTCTGATAGCAAGTTAGCCGGATCTGGTAATGTGGAGATTCCAGCAGGAAAAACAGTTGCAATATTACTTTACACATCATCTTATCTGTATTCCAGAACACAAGTTAGTCAAGGTATGCTTGCATTAAAATATGTACACAACTATGGTCAATTTATTCAGTGGGGGATTTATAACATACGTAGCAATTTTCTCACCACAGGGCTTGAGGTAGATGTGGAAAGGACGCTCAGGGGTTGGCAATGTCCAGGATTATCTAACACGTATGAGATTTGGAGGTAACAAACAATGTCTATCTACATTAGATTTGAAAATGATAAACAAGTAGAAACAACAACACTTGAAAGCAAGCCAACTGAAAATGATTGGTATGAAGCACCAAAAGATTTTGATTGGCAAAAAAGCTATTGTTTAACAGAAGGAGGAAAAATTGCTCAGCGTACTAAAGAAGATATACAAAAGGAGTTACTGGATAATGCGAAACTTTGTGCATTTGATAGTATGCGTTTCTATTATGATAATCATACTCACCAATATGCAGGTCATTCTCACCAAAAAGCTAAATCTTATGAGATTCAAGCGGAAGCCGCAAAAAGCATTCTAGCAGCACCAGAATCTATAGATGAAAAGGATAAAGAAATTATAGAACCTTTAGCAAAAGTCCGTGGTATTACGGTTATTGAAATGGCAAGAATAATTGAGGAAAAAGTGAAAAAAGCAGTAAAAGCAATAATTAAATGTGAAGAGCTTGAAGACTTAGCCAAAAGAAAGATTGAAGAAGCCAAAAGTGAAAATGAGCTACAGACTTTGCTAGATGATTTCAGGAAAAAAATACAAAGAAATGGCTGAAGAATGTTTACATGGCGTAAATGTTATTGAGGTAACCTCAGGAGCAAAGACAGTACGTACAGCTAAATCATCAGTGATAGGTGTAATTGATACTGCACCTGAAGCAGATGAGCAAAAATTTCCGCTAAATAAACCAGTGTTAGTTGCAGGAAGCTTAAAGGAAGCAGCAAAGCTCGGAAAGAGTGGCAGTTTACCTTCTGCAATAAATGGAATATTTTCCCAGATTGGTGCAACAGTAGTAGTTATTCGAGTTAAAGAAAGTGAAAACAGCGATCCAAAGCTCAAAAAAAGTGAAACTATTCAAAGTATAATCGGTGGAGTTGATAAAGAGACTGGAGAATATCAAGGGATAGAGGCATTCCTCAGTAGTGAAAGTATAGTTCATGTTGCTCCAAGAATATTAATTGCACCTCAGTTTACTCATCAGTTACCTGAAATAGATGGAGTAAATCCAGTAGTGAGTGCTTTAATTTCCATAACAGAAAAATTAAGAGCAATTACTAATGACGTTGAGCGTTGCAGACGGACCAAATACTAATGATGAAGAAGCAATAAAATGGAGAAAAAGTGTAGGCAGCTCAAGAGTTTACGTAGTTGACCCATGGATTAAGTTATTTATTGAAGGAAAAGAAAAAATCTTGCCATCGAGTCCATTTGTAGCTGGTTTAATAGCTAAAATAGACAGCGAACAAGGCTTCTGGCATTCACCTTCAAATAAAGAGATAAATGGTATTGTTGGCACAAGCAGGCCTATTGATTTTAGCTTAGGTTATGCAAATTGCAGAGCAAACCACTTAAATGAAAATGAAGTAACAACGATAATTCATCAAAACGGCTATAGGCTTTAGGGAAATAGAACATGTTCAAATGACTCAAAATGGGCTTTTCTGTCAGTGAGAAGGACTGCAGATTTAATCAATGATAGTCTACTTCGAGCTTATTTATGGGCAGTTGATCGCAATATCACCAAAACTTATATAGATGATGTGATTGAGGGGGTGAATTCTTATTTGGCCAATTTAAAAGTACAAGGAGCGATTATTAGCGGAAAATGTTATGCAACTCCAGAGCTCAATACACCAACAAATATTGCAAGCGGGAAAGTATATTTTGATTTCGAATTTACACTAACATATCCGGCTGAGCAAATAACATTCAAATCTCATCTCGTAAATAATAGTGTAATAAGTTAGGAGAAAGCAAAGTGTTACCGAAAATACTGAGAAATTTTAACGTATTTGTAGATGGTCGTGGTTATGCAGGAAAAATAGATGAAATAACCTTGCCGAAGCTTACCATAAAAACCGAAGAGTACAGAGCTGGTGGTATAGATATTCCAATAAATATTGACATGGGCATGGAAAAGCTTGAAGCAGACTTTACTTTTGCTGAGTATGATTCAGAACTATTTAGACTTTTTGGCTTGATAGATGGAAACTCAGTATCTTTAACGCTCCGTGGAGGAATGCAAGGTAATGATATTGAAGCAGTAATAATCAATTTAAGAGGCATTTTTAAAGAGTTTGACTTTGGCAACTGGAAACCTGCTGAGAAAGCAACGCTGAAGTGTACTGTAGCTGCCCATTATTATAAACTTACTATAGCTGGTAATGAATTAATAGAGATCGATGCTGAAAATATGATTAGAAAGATAAATGGCGTTGATCAAATGGCCTTGCTAAAAACGATTCTAGGGATCTAATATGGTTGACAAAATTACATAAAAATGTTAAAATATAAGAAGTCGTAGGTATATAGTTAATATGGATTCTAAAGCTCATACAAATTCCATAGAGCAGCTAACTGGTTTACTTGTTAGTGTAGCACAATC
The DNA here is from genome assembly GCA_949825045.1 of Argyresthia goedartella. Taxonomy (NCBI): domain Eukaryota; kingdom Metazoa; phylum Arthropoda; class Insecta; order Lepidoptera; family Argyresthiidae; genus Argyresthia; species Argyresthia goedartella. The sequence continues at coordinate 16,425,892 of OX463815.1, forward strand.
TCAAGACAAGTCCGTTTTAAAGTTATTAACTGAATTAATGGAAAAAGAAATTGAAGATATGGAATTATCTAAGATTTCTGACGAACGCTATAAAGAAAAGAGGGTTAAACATCAAGATGCCTTCTGGGATTAAGCCTTACAATATAGACTATTCAGAATCTGTTATAAAGAAAGACATTCCGGCTCTTCCAGCAAAAGTAAAGTTAATGATTAAGAAGGCAATAATGGAGCGTCTAACAGTTGATCCAATTGGACTTGGAAAGCCATTAAAGCATAACTTAAGTGGACAACGTTGTCTACGGGTGAGTACCTATCGTATACTTTATTATATAGATGTACCAGAACATACAGTAGTTATTACTTCAATTGAACACAGAAAAGATTCTTATCAAAGCTAATCCTATTTATAACACCATACAAAGAAATTAGTTATGTAAAAGCCGATATAGACTTTTATTTAATTAACTTTTTAAGGAGGAACATGCAAGCTATAATACTTAATAACCCAATAACAGTTGATGGAATTTCTGTCTCAGAACTTACTGTTAGACGTCCAAAAGTTAGATACTATCTTGCAATTGAACGCTTAAATGGTAGTGACCTTAGTAAAGAAGTAACTTTGACTGCCAATTTGACATCAGTTGCAAAAGAAGCAATTGAAGAGTTAGATATTGCTGATTATGTGAAAATTCAAGAGGTATTAAAGGATTTTTTTTCACCGATTATCCAAAAAACTTGAGATTAGAAGTATTAATGTTCAGCTCTGTTGTAGGAGGCGGGGTTGAACAAATACTTGATATGGAGATTAATGAATTTATCTTATGGCATAAAGCAGCGAGGAAGGTACAATGTCAACATTATCTATAAAAATCGGAGCAGTTTTAGATGGCAGTTTCAGTACTGTAATAAAAGGAAGTAGCAGTCAACTTACTCATCTTGGTGAGAATATAAGAAAGCTTGACTCATCTTTAAAATCAGTATCAAAGTTTAAGCAGTTAGGTCATGATGTTTTGACTAGCAAGAGGTCATGGAAAGGCTTTGAAGATCAAGTAAAATCTTTAGCTAAACAAATGAAGGCAATAGAGAAACCGAGCAAAACTTTAAAAGCAGAATTTGACAAGGCCAAAACCTCTGCAATAAAAGCAAAAGAAGCATATTTGAAAAAGAGAGATGCTTTGCATTCATTTAATGAAGAAGTAAGAAAAAGTGGAAGAAATATTAAGTACTTAGTAAGTGACCAACATAAACTTGGCTCTTCTATTGAAGTATTAAAAGGTAAGTATGGTAAGCTTGGATCTGCAATACGTAGTCACCAAAGTTTTTTAGCAAGCAAAGCACATTTTAAGTCACAAATTATAGAGACTATTGGGCTAGGGCTAACGCTTGCAGCTCCAGTTAAAGTTGCAATTGACTTTGAAAGTGCTATGGCTGATGTTACAAAAGTGGTAGATTTAAAAAAAGGAACGGATGAAGCAACTAAATTTGCAAAGAAGTTAAAAGAGATGTCACGTACTATACCATTATCAGCCGCAGAACTGGCACAAATAGCTGCAAGTGGTGGTCAACTTGGTATTAAGAAAGAAGATCTTTTTATGTTTACAGAAACAGTGGCAAAAATGTCTACAGCATTTGATATGTCTGCAGAGCAAGCAGGTGATTCTATAGCTAAACTCTCTAACGTTTATGGAATTGATGTTAGTAAAATGGAATACGTTGGTAATGTAATCAATCACTTATCAGATAACACTGCTGCCAAAGCAAAAGATATGGTTGAAGCTCTAGCAATAGTTGGTGGTACTGCAAAACAATTTGGTCTTGACATCAAGGAAACAAGTAGTTTAGTAAATGCCTTCGTTAGTTTAGGTAAACAACCAGCAAAAGCTGCAACTGCTATAAATGCTCTACTTAGTAAACTTCAGACTGCTGAAGAACAAGGAGGGGATTTTAAAGCAGCATTAGAGCAAATGGGCATAACTGCAGAAGAAATAGTACAAAGAATAAGCGAAAACGGCGAAGAAGCATTACTCTACTTTTTTCAAGCTCTAAAGAAAATGGATAACCAGGAACGTTCTACAATCCTTATGAAACTTTTTGGTCAGGAATATCAAGATGATATTGCATTATTAGCTGGAAGTTTTAATAAGTATGAGGATGCAATAATGTTATTGGCTAATACAGAAAAGTATGGAAGCTCTCTGCAAAAAGAATTCAAAAATCGTGCAGACACTACAGCCAATAAATTAAGACTCCTTCGAAATGCAATAGCTGAAGTTGGTATGAACCTGGGCTCGGTGATGCTGCCTACTTTAAAATTTATAGCTGAATTTTTACAAGAAAAAACTAGGAGCATAGCCTTATTTGCAGAAAAATATCCAACCTTAACTACAGCAATCATGGGAACTATAGCAGCTTTAATAAGTTTGAAAATCTTAGTAGTGGGCTTAGGTTATGGGTTTACTTTTTTAGCAAGTACAGTTCTCGGTTTAAGAGCAAAAATAATTGCAACATTTTTATTTTTATCAGCTACAGTTTTTCCTGCAGTAATAACAGGACTAAGAGCAGTAACACTCGCTGTAATGAGTAACCCGATAGGATTTTTAATAGCAAGTCTTGTTACTGGTGCAGCTCTTGTTGTGACTAACTGGCAAAAGGTGAAAGACTTTTTTTCTAGCTTTTTGGAATACATAAAATCACTCATTAAACCTATAGGAGAAGCCTTTTCATGGATGAAAAATATAGTTAGTAGCATATTTGGAAAAGTGTCAAAAAATAGTCCAGTAAAGGAATTTGAAAAGAGAAAAACTGTTATTTCGTTAGTTGATGGAGAAGCTAGCAATGTACTTTCTAAAAATAGTGTTTTTAATATGGGAATCCTTTATCAAATAATAATGTGATGAAAGAAATTTCTAAAAATAGCTGGAATAATGTTAAAATTAAACATGCTATTGCAGAAAAGAAATCTGTAGTAGATGAGAAAAATCTAAAAGAGTACGTAAAAAGCAAATATGAAAATAAAACTTTTAACCAAACTCAACATAATTATTTCAACATAAGTGTACAAGCAGCACAAAATCAAGATGTTCGTGGTCTTGCAGATGAAGTAATAAAAAGGATAAGAGAAAATTCACGTGATGTTTTATTTGATACAGTAGAGACATTTTACTGATGTTATCTCTTGGTCCATATAAATTTAACTCCGATAAGTTTGAAGTATAGTAAAGAAAATCGTTGGAGTGTAATTGAATGCATCAATAAAATGCCGTCACTACAAAATATTGGTCAAGGAGTGGAAAATATAGACTTAGAGGGAATAACTTATCTTCATAACCCTGGAAATTTAAGTCAATTAAATAGTGCAAAAGAAGCAGAAGAACCTCACACTTTGGTTGATAACATGGGAAATGTTTTGGGACAGTTTGTGATTACAAGATTAGAAGAAAAGCAAACATCATTTCTCCCTTGTGGATTTCCAAAAAAAGTTGAATTTAGTTTGAGTTTGAAAAGCTATAGATGACTATATATTACTTAACTAAAGAAGGAGAAATGCTAGATCTGATTTGCTGGAAACATTACGGATTTACTGATGGAGTAGTGGAATTAGTACTAGCAGAGAACTTAGGTTTGGCAGAATACGGAAGCTTTTTACCTGCTGGATTAAAGATAAAGCTTTCTACTATTAAGAAAACAGTACAAAAGTCAAAATTAAAGGTCTGGGAATAAATGCAGCCAGATTTTATAATAGATAAATGTGAATCAATTAAAGATAGAGTTATATCATTGCGCCTCACAGATGAATCTGGGACAATAGACGATGTAGTTGAAGTGTATGTTGATTACAGAGATGAAAACTTAAATATCCCGAATAAATTGAATATTTCTTTAGGGTATAGGGAAATCGGAGTGACGCCCATGGGTGTATATACAATTAATGAAATTACGGTACAGAGTCCGCCTAAAACCTTACTAATAAAGGCTCATGCAACAAATTTAAGACTATCATTAAAGGAAAAAGTATCTAAAGAATGGCATCAAATTACTCTAGGTAACTTGGTTAATGAAATAGCAGAAAAACACGGATATGGGTGCAGAGTTGCAGAAGAATTTGAAAATGTGTTGTTTCCACATATTAACCAAACAGAAGAAAGTGATATAAGTTTACTAACAAAAATAGCAATAGAACGCGAAGCAATGGCAAAACTAGCTGGCGGATATATACTCTTTATTCCAAAAGGCAAAGCAAAGTCGGCAACTGGAAAAGCTTTAGGAACAACAGCTATTAGACCTCAAGACACAATAAATTGGAAAGTGCATTTTAGCGTGAGTAGGTACAACTCAGTGGTTGCAAAATGGCATAGCTATGAAAAGGGTGAAACTATATCAGAAACAGTTGGCTCTGGTAGTCCAAGTTATACCATACAAACGCTTTACTCTAATGTAGAATCAGCACTTAGTGCAGCAAATGCTAAGTTAAAACAACTAAAGCGAAATAATGCAGTATTGGATATCACTATGCCTGGTAATCCAGAACTATTTGCAGAGGCGAAAATTAGCTTGTTAGGGTTTTATCAAGATATAGACGGTGAATGGATAATTGATAGAGCAGAACATGTGTTAGATAGTTCAGGTTATCGCACTATGTTATCAGCATCAACGTTAAGAAAAAATCAGTAAAACAAATGTTTAATGTTGAAAAAAGTATTGAATATGAATAGAGACTCAAGAAATAAGCTAAATTTTTGGTGGTGTATAACAATGATAATATGTGTTGTTATTACCTATTGCTACATGAAAGCAAAAGCTACAGATAATTATAAAACAATATTACGAACTGCCTCTCAAAATTGTAACTTAGAAGTTGTAAAATTCTCAGTAGAAAATCTATTAGACATTAATGTGCAGATCCCTAAATTAACAGCACTACATTATGCTGCAGAAGAAGGATATGCAGAGGTTGTAAAATTCTTAGTAGAAAAAGGAGTTGATATAAATGATACGAAATATGAAAGATGGACACCTTTACATGCAGCTACATATGAAGGCAATTTAAAGATAATTAGATTTTTATTAGATAAAGGTGCAGATCCTAACATTAGAGACACAGATGGGAAAAACCCTAGAGATGTAGCTGTGCTAAGATCACGGCACAATAAAGATAAACCATACGATGAAATTATACACTTGCTCTATAATGCTGAAAAAGAACACGAATCTGAGCAGTAATATTTCGTAACCGGAAACAAGAAGTAGTTGAAAGATTACACAGTTAGGAGAAACATGCAAAATCAAAAAATCCCAATTACAGTAATTATCACGTTATTAATACAAACAGTAGCATTTATATGGTGGTTATCCAAGTTAGACTCAAGGGTACAATTTCACGATAAACTTATTGAATATGGTTTAATGGAAAAAGTATTAGTACTTGAGGAAAGGGTAAAAAATCTTTCTGAGGAATTGGATGAGCTTAAAGCTGATTTTAAGTAATTATTCTTCTACTTTTGGTGTATAAGGATCAGATTAAGATTTACGATCCTTCCAGTTTTCGATGTATTGCTCAACTAGTGGAGGATCTCCTGTTATAATCAATAGGTTTTCAGCATTTCTTTGCTGAGCGGCATCTGAAAAGTTAAATGATCCGGTTATGATTTTTTGCTCATCAATAATCATAATTTTGCTGTGTGAAATGGCAGGTTTATAGTCTATGTATATCGGTATTTTTTGCCTAAATAATTCATTGATGACACTGTATTTTGAGCTGACCTGTGATTCATCTAGGATAACCCTAATATCAATACCACGTTTTTTTGCTCTAATTAAAGATTGTGCAATAGGCTTTGAAGTAAATTGATATGCCTGAATTAATATGGATTTTTGAGCTTGATCTATAGCATTGGTTATTTGTTCGGCACAATTTTCCCTAGGTGTAAAACAGACTGTAGTTTTTGGACAGGTAACACAACCTGATAAAAGTGAGCAAGTTAACAGAATTAATAAATATCTAATCATGAAAAAATACATCCTTTCAGTTGACGGAGGAGGCATAAGGGGCATAATACCAGCCATTATTCTAGCAGAAATAGAAAAGAGAGCAAGAAAACCGATAGCTGAAATCTTTGATCTTATGGCAGGGACCTCAACCGGTGGAATTGTTGTAGCTGGATTATGTAAAAAAGATAAACCTCAATATTCAGCCAATGATTTAGTTGAGTTTTACCAAGAATACGGGTCATATATTTTTAAATCTTCATTTTTGAGAAGATCAATATTTTCTTGGTTTAATTGTGCACAATATTCACATAAAAATATTGAATTTGTACTGGATAAATATTTTGGTGATGATACTCTATGATAAACCTGATGATAAACCTCAAAGAACAACAGTTTTAGAAGTAAAGTTTAGCAACTTTGTGATGAATGCATCAAAAAATAACGCTAGACGTAAAACCCAAAAACTTCCTAATTTAAGTTTAAATGCTGTCTATGCTATAGAAAAATACCCCCCATTTGGCGAAGAGCCTGTGAACTGGATTTTGTTGACAAATATAAATATTAATAATTTTGAAGAAGCAGTAGAAAAAATACAATGGTATTGCTTAAGATGGAGAATAGAGGTTTTTCATAAAATTTTGAAATCTGGTCTTAAAGTTGAAGAATGTAGGCTCCAAGCAGCAGATAGATTAATCCGCTTTCTTACAATAATGAGTATAATTGCATGGAGAATATTTTTTATCACACTAGTAGCTAGAACAAATCCAAATCTTTCTTGCACTTTCATACTGACTGACGACGAATGGAAGGTTTTATATACCAAAATGCTTAAGACAAAAAACTATCCTGAGACACCACCACCTATAAGAGAAATTGTGAGGTGGGTGGCCAAGTTAGGAGGGTTTTTAGCTCGCAAAAATGACTTAGAACCAGGCCCTATAGCTTTGTGGAAGGGATGGAAACGTCTCTTTGATTTAGCAGAAGGATGGAAAATTGCTCATGAATTTTATACTTGTGGGTAATAGTAAGCTTCTAACCTCAACTGCATCATTGCCAATTTTTAAAATATTACTTCCTAACTTTCTGTTTGCTTCCAGTATTTTGGCTACCTCTACCTTACTATTCCCAGAAAATTCTATATACGATGTTGTATTATCTATCTCAACATCTATTAATTCTCCTTCTTGCACAGCATTTTCGCCAGCTTCCTCTAGCTCTTCTAGTTGCTTATCTATCTGTGGCTGAACTTCTGGCTGTAGCTCATTATAGATTTCAACTATCAGTTTATTCTGCAGTAGAGTATCATGAAACTCTGCACCACTTAGCATTAATTTACGTATTAGCTTTTTACGATCAGCCTTATCAAATTTATGAAAATGTGTGCCCAGTATCACATATTCCGCGAAGCTCCATTCTCCATCATTACATGCATTTAGCCTTGCTCCAGAAGCTAGTACTTTGTCTATAACTTTGTGCAATTCATTTACGTTTTTTGCCTCTACTATAGAACTCTTAAACCAGCTCAGCTTCTCTGTATTTGGCTTTATTTTTTGCAAAGCTGAGGCAAATGGATTTTTATCTTCTTGATCACTTACAGGTTTTGTGCCATATATAATCAAGTCCTTTTCCATAGTTGATTTTGTTTTCGCGAACGTTTCTGCTAGAGAAAGGCATTGTATCTTCCAGTTTTATCTCCTTCTGGCTATTAATTTTACTCACAAATTTAGACTGCTCTATATCAACGCTTTCAAGAGCACCAAATATTTTCTTGTGATTAACATTAGTCTTTTTATTCTGATCTTTACTAGTCATATAAACCTCATATTAAAAATACTTTTTAAGTGTACAATAAACTTTGTTATTATACATTATATTACTCATTATAAATTAATATGAGTAGATTTGCAAATACTTTATGCTATAACAATCCGTTTTCTCTAAAGCTAAAATAACCCCCACTTGTAATGATAATATGATCAAATAATCTAAGCTCTTTGTTACTTCTTGATCTTCTTCTGAAGGTTCTAAACTTCCCCCAGGGTGGTTGTGTGACATTATTACTAATGTTGCATTCTTTATTAATGCTTTTCTTGTAATTTCCTTTATGTATACTGGTGCTTTTTCCATTTCACCAATATAGGATTCTTCTCCAATTAGTTGACGCCTTTTATTCAAGTACAGTATTTTTACACATTCCCTTTCTGAGTGGCCTATACTTACGTTTAAGTACTCTACTAGCCCTTGTAAGTCCATTATTGGCTCACTTTTGAGCTTTTCTCTCAGTACGCTTTCTAGTGTTTCCTTAACACACATAATCATTGCTACTGCAGAATCAGTTACTCCTTCTATAACTTTCAGGTCATCCATTTCTCTACCTAAAATCCTTCCTACTCCTGCATAAGTATTCACCAGATTTTTAGCAATTTCTTGAGCTTGCGGCCTTTCATGTACTGCACTTAAAAATGCTTCCATTATTTCACGATCAAGTAGTGCTTTGCCTTTGCTTTCTAATATTCTGAATTCTATTTCTTCTTTATTCTTATTATTATTCATATAATTTACCCTTCACTAACAACAAACTTTTTTTAGATATTTACTGCTGTCTTTTTATCAGCATTGGCATAAAGCCATAGCTTTCGAGTGAAGTCAAATCAATTTTTCAATCTTTTTTGCTTATTTTTTCATTAAGAAGTGAATATATTAATATATGATGATTATTTATTTTTAACTTGTTGAATTTCGTCTAAAGAGATTCCTACAGTTTGCAAAATAATGTTGATTGGAATTACTCCTTTCACTAAATCTTTTGCAATTTTCATCTTTTCTGCTCTTTTCACTTTCTCTTCGCAAATTTGTATGCTTTCAAACAGAGATTTTATTAGCGCATAGCGTAATTCTTGACTCCCAATTTTTTGTATTCTTTTATTAAATCAGGTAGCTCATCTTCTACTATCTCATCAACTATGTTTTTTAAAAAAAAAAATTGTGTAATTTTGCAACTTGATCCAATCATGTAAGTAATAAAAATCCATTCGTCATAGGAATAGAATTTTATGTCAAACAGCTATTGCCTGCTTAAGCCAATGAATATGTGAATAAGTACTTTAAGTTTGTGTGGACGTACTTATTCACAATATTCATTGTCAGTTGCTACTGTGTGAAGTAATTGCTGCTTTAAGTCTTGCATTAGCAATTACTATAATTTTACGCATAAGAGCTGTTATAGCCACCATCTTCTTCTTACCACTTTCAACAAGCTTAGAATAAAAAGCACCAAGTACAGATTTTGACTTTGTGACAGCTATGGCTGATATGAAGAGCTTTGAACGAACATTACTTCTACCGCCCATAATCCTTCGGTAACCAACAGCTTTACCACTTTCCTTAGGATGAGGTGCTACTCCGGCAAGACTTGCTACTTCTTTTCTACTTAAGTTGCCAAGCTCTGGCATTAAACACAAAAAATCTTGTGATAACTTTTTGCCTATTCCAGGAACTGTTTTAAGGATTTTTTGACGTTGTTGTAGCTCATGGCTTTCATCAATAATTTTTTGTATAGTGTCATTGAGTTCGGTTATTTGATTATTGAAAAATTCAATGGTCTTCTGGCAACTTTCCTTTATATGGTCATTTTCAGGAGCTTCCAGTCTACACTTTTCCTGAGTTCTCATTTGCGTAATGTCATCACGACGTTGACACAGTGCAGCTAGAGTTGATTGTTCTTTTGAAGTAGGTACAAATAGAGAGAGAGTTTTATGGCGTTCACATCCGTATTGAGCAAGAGCCATCGCATCTGATTTATCAGACTTTGCTAAAGTTCCGTGAGACAAGATAAAACTTTTTACTTTTCGAGTATTTGCTTGATGTACTGCAATATTCTTGCCAACAAGAAAATGTGATAAACCAAGCTCATATTTGCCCGTATTTTCTAAAGTTACCAAAGAATTAGGTAAGATATCTGAAAACTTTTTAAACAACAGTTGCCAACCATCAGCATTATTGTCGAACTTGATAATGTTATTTTGGTTGTAAACTGCAGCAACATTTTTAAATTTTCCGATGTCAATGCCAATAAAATTTTGATAAGATGTAACCATAATAAAACTCGATAGTTTTAGTTAATTTAAGATTGTAAACGGGCGTATATATATTTCCCAAACAACTATTCAAACGTATCGAGAGATAGGGCTAGTGTACCTTGATACAAACGGTTGTAATACCAATTGGTTTTCGGTCGCACACGCCCGTGATAACTCTATTCCTAGAGTGAGTAGAGTTATCTTCCCTCTTACTTCATTTATATCATGTTTTTAACTTACAATCTTCCTCTATGAGCAGATCTGTAATGCTAATTGATAATGTTTCTGCTATTGCATATAATTTTTCCAGTGGAATGGCCACACGTCCTTGCTCATAGTTGCTTATTTCGTCACGTGTTGTATCCATTTTCTCAGCCAAATCCTTTTGAGTATACTCTCTTCCATTCTTTTATCTTCTTTCCTATTTGGCAGTAAATAGAACCTCCTTTTTCTTCAACACATTCATCAGCAGAGAGACCAATTGTTTTTGCAACAATATCCTATGCAATTTTTATTTTCTCTGCTTTTTTACTACTTTTCTCACTAATTTGAACAAACTTGGTTAGTAAACAAAATATCTTACGTAACTATTGATCATTAATCTTTTTATATTCTCTTACTAGATTTAGTATTTCTTCTCCCTCATCTTCAAGACAGATTTTGTCATTTGATACAGGAATTAGGTCTACAATACCAATCGACAATATCTCTGCTATAGCATACAACTTTTCAATCGAAATTTTACGTGTTCCTTTTTCATATTGTAGTACTACTTGATACGTTACACTGACTTTCTTCGCTAAATCTTTTTGAGTATATCCTCGCTTTAACCTCCAGTTCCTTACTTTTTGTGCTATCTGATACCTTATTGAGATGTTTGCCATAAATATTATACATGTTAATACTACCAAACAAAGATATACAAAAACTTCTATGTTTGCATTTTAGTTGAATATTTCTTCACAATTGTGTATAATTATTAATGCTTTTTATCTTACTTTCTCATGGCTCTTTCTAAGTTTCTCGATCCAAAGCTGGATCTGACCTTTAAGAAAATTTTTGGTACTGAAAAAAATAAGAATATCCTTATCCATTTTTTGAATGATATTTTGGGATTTACTGAAATAAATACTATACAAGATGTCGAATTCCTTAGCACCATTATGGATCCTGAAATTGCCTCTGATAAGCAGAGTATTGTTGATGTCCTGTGCAGAGATTCCACTGGGGCCAGATACGTGATTGAGATGCAACTCGCTCGTGATAGAGGCTTTGAAAAACGCGCTCAACTCGAGGCAAGCTGATAAAGGTGGTAAGTATATTGATTTAAAGAAGGTTTTCTTTATTGCTATTTCTGATTGTAATTTATTTCCTGATAAGCTTGATTATATATCTAGCCATACCATAAGAGATGAAAAAACTAACGAGCATGACTTAAAAGATTTTCAATTTATCTTCATTAAGCTGCCAAAGTTTCCTAAAAGCAGGGAAGAGCAGCTAGAAAATGTAATAGACCATTGGCTATTTTTCTTTAAATATGCAGAAGAAACAACTGATGAAGATTTGAGAAGAATAGCAGAAAAATCACCAATAATAAAATTAGGATATGATGAGTTAGATAAGTTTCATTGGAATGAGAAGGATCTCCTAGCTTATAAAGAAAGGGTAATGGATTTACAGAAAGAAGCTGCTATCTTGGAACAAAAACTCGATGATGCTACTCACAAAGGTAGACAAGAAGGCATCCAAATCGGCCATGAAAAAGGCAGAGTGGAAGGTCGCAAAGAAAGGGATATTGAAGTAGCCAAAAACTCACTCAAGGCCAGTGTCCCTATAGATGTTATAGCTCAAATTACCGGTCTCTCTCATTCTGAAATTTTACAACTCAGGGAAAAAACATAAATACTACAACTTATTCACTTCAACATTTATGAAAATCTTTCCTCAGTTAAACATATCCTATAATTAAGAGTCTAATGAACTGTCTAAAACAGCTATAAAGATTGCACATAGAATTATATAAATTACTATCATAAAGTTACTGAAACTTCTATATCAAAGCTATGTGCTATAAGTTCAATATGGAAAACACATTAACCACTTAGCATTTAATGTCTACTTCATCCATTTTAGTATTAGGACCATCAAACTTGGTCTGGTATCCCTAATTATTTTGGCTACCTTCACTTTAAATTTTCCACTACTTGGCATTTTATAGCTGCACCTCTTATATTATAACCTACCTATTGATATTACCTCCAAGCTTAGTTACTCCTATCTCAGAAAGACAAGTTGATACTTTTGAATGGCTGTGAACTGAAGCATTACTTAAATAACTTTGAGGCTCTAAACTCATTTGCTTTGCACCATCAATTTCTAATGTACCATCTCCATTGTGTAATATCTGCTGTATTGATTGATTTAGTACAACATTTAGCCTGCTATTAAACTCTACCATAAACTTGTCAAGCTTCTTCGAACTTAACTTACCAGGACATCCTGCTTCTCTACCAGGACATGCTTTCTCTAAATACGAACTTAAAACTCCTGAGATCTCATCAAATTTACCACTCATGATTTTCCCTGTAACTTCTTTCTGTATTTCCACAAAATCAATATTCAATCGATGCATTGATACACCACTTTTTAATCCAGCTTGCTCTACTACTTTCTCAAATTCCTTTGTAATATTGAGTGTATATCCCTGTGCCTCTAGTGGGGATATAGACTGACCTACTGTAGAAATATACTTTTGACCTGTAACTTTTCTAATTAATAAATCAAGTAACATTATTGTACCATTTACATCAATTGGTGCACTAATTTGTGAGATTGAACTTTGAGTGAATGTTTTCTCAGGTAAAGCAGCTCTAGAACCTAATAACCCACCTATAGAGCTCTTTACCCAACCAAATAAATCATTAATCCATGAAGATGGCTTATTCCCTACACTTGTAGCTTTTTCCTTGTTATAGCCTGTATCATCACCCTGCAATGAATTCTTTGACACATCTTGCCTAGCTACTATCTCAGGTTGATTACTTAAATCTATAGCAAGAGGTTTATGTGATAAGTGACTATGATGACGATCGTGATCCCCATGATGATGACGGCGTTTACGTTGTACAGGTTTTCCTCTTTCTCTTTCGATCCCTTCTAAATATTGCACAACACTATCATGTCCTTTATCTCTAGCAATATCTAGTGGTGTTCTGCCATATCTATTCTTAATACTAATGTGTGCTCCATTCTCCATGAACTTTTTTACTGTACTCAAGTAGCCTTCCTCAGCAGCCTTATATAGAGGGGTGCTACCATAGTCATTCTGAATATTAATATCAGCATTGTTCTCTATGAGCTTCCCTACTACATCTAAGCGACCTTCTTTAGCAGCCAAATGCAGAGGTATATCACCATTTTTATCCCTAGCATTAATATCCACCTTCACTAGTTCTTTTACCACGCCTAAGTAACCTCCCTTAGCAGCCAAATGCAGAGGAGTACGATAAAAATTGCCATCTCGGGCAGCAATATTAGCCCCTCTCCTTATGAGCTCTTTTACTACATCTGAAAAACCTTCTCCAGCAGCGCAGTGTAGAGGAGTTTCATCAAAGCGGTTCTTAACATCAACTCTAGCACCGTTCTCTATGAGCTCTTTTACCATACACAAGTAACCCTTTTTAGCTGCTAGGTGCAGAGGAGTATTACGATCATTATTTCTGATGTTAATATTAGCACCTCGACTTACAAGACTTTTAATTTTACCAGAACAGCTATCTTGTGTCGCATTTGACAATTCTCTATCTAAATCCAATTGTGCTTGTCTTAAAAACTCTACTATATCTCTACAATTCCTTCGAATAGCCAAGCTTAAAGGCGTTTGGCCATACATACCTGTAGCGTTGACATTAGCACCTTTATTAAAAGGCTTTATTATATCCAAACTGCCTGCTTTAACAGCAAGATGCAAGGGTCTTTCATTGTATGCGTTTCGAGACTCAATATCAGCGCCTTGATCAATAAGAAACTTAGCTATGTCTAATTTACCCTCCTGAATAGCCCAGCGCAGAACATGAATGTCTTTATCTCTGATGCTAAAATACCCTCTATTAAAAAGAGTTATGACTGAGTGCAGTCTACACATTTGAATAGCAATGATAGTTAAGTATAAATACCTTAATTCATCCCCACCTTCAAAATTAGTACTTTTAATTAAATGTTTAGCTTTAATAAAATTATCTTTCGGTATAACATTTAGCACCAGTTTTTTTAATAAAATTACTTTTTCCTTATTAAACTCCACTATAACATCTTTTGGATTACAAATAGAAGTTATACATTTTGAGTTAGAAACCACTGCATCATTAAAAGCAAACATTATTTCTTTTGCTGGCTGATAAGTATTCCAATTTTCTACTTTTACAAGAGTGTTATTTTTATGTGATAGCAATAAGATATCATTCATAACTTTCATATCGAAATTTAATATAGACTTATCTTTTAAATCAACTAAACCAATATCATTTTTGTTAACAGGTTGGTTATGATAAATCTGTAACCCTTGCTCATCTTATCTGAAAGAACTAAATTTATCAGCTCTTTCTCCAAATTCTCCTGGTTCCACAATTCTATTATTTAGCCTTATGGATAAATCCCAATTTTTATGAACAAAAGAATAATAATTCGATATTAATAATGTCCCTCTATCTGATAACAATAGCAAATCATTATTTAGCTTCAAAAAAAGCACTTTATCTGAATCAAACGTGAAACAATTATGATGATTTAACAGGTCAGTACCATTAACACTGAATCTTCCATCTACTTTAAAGCTATGAGAACAATAATCACGCTCTAGTTCCCCATTTTGAATTTTGTAATATTCTTTTCCGTCAAATGTAACTGTAACATCTTTATAATCTGGTAGCAAAGTTACATGTAAGTAAATCATTTTTGTTAACCTTTATTTCTCCTTTATCATTTCCTATAAATTGTATATCGCTTAATGTACAATTTAATTGGCTAAAATCTACTATACCATTTGTTTGAGCAATCTTAATATTAGCGTTTCTGTTATCGAAGAGATAAAGATGACTTATATTACTTGGAGCTTCCCAGTAAAAATTATGATGCTCTTTATCAGGATAAAAAATATGATTGCTAGAGCCACCTATAGTGCTATGATAATTGGCGCTTGATAATTGCTTTGTAATACTAAAGTTTGAATTGTCTATTTTTCTTAAATTATCCAATTCATCATCTAACACAACGTCATTACCTACGCTTTTTGTTACATGTAAGTTTGTTACTACACCAGTTTTATTGTCTACTTTTGTCGGAGTTACAAACGAACCATCTGCTGTTTTTACCAATATCTGTTTATATATACTTATAAAAGCTCCACTTTTATTATAGATGGTTGTTATATTATTAGTATGAGTGATATTACCTATATCACTAAGATTTATTGGTAATAATACTAAACCCTTTCCATAAATAGAATCACCAAAATAACCCTTTATTGTAGTAAAGTTCTTTGCTGTTATTACATCATTGCCACCTTTACCGTCTGTATAATCTGCATAAGAAACTTTTATATGATTAGCTTTGTTGCTGCCAACAATAGAATGTATGTTTATTGAATCTGTAGTAAGATTACCTTGTGTTATGACTATGTTCTTTTGCCCATCTGCCCCTAAATCACAAGAAAACTTTCCTGCTATGTAAAAGAAATTTCTACCTGGATTATGTACCTTACAGCTATCCAGCGACTTTTCAAAATAGTACCTATTTTCTATCTTATCTCTCCTATCTCGATCACCATTTAAAATATCCTTTTCTTGAAAAACAACATTAATATTAGCATCGTGAGATAGTATATGATACATGCTCCCATACCCACGGGAATTTGTATTTCTATATATAACCGCATTATAACAGTCGCTAGGATACTCTTGTAAAAACCACTTTTCAAATGTTCTATTCAATAATACGTTGCTATGATCATATAAACTATCACATCCTGAACCAATTCCATTTACAACACAGTCAGTACATGAAGGATTATCAACTTGTACTTTAACATCACTATCACGTGGTCCGCAAACGACACTATAACTCTCAATGTTTGTAGGAACCACCCTAGAATTAATATCACTGATATGAAATGGATGTGTAACATTTGTATTGAATCCAAAACCAAACTTAGTATCAACTATTTTTGTGTTAGTACGACAGTAAACTCTGAAGAGTCGTATTTCCGCATCACCAAGCTCCTCCTTTGTAGCAAATATATAAGGCAATGACATAACTATTTTATCATAATTATTTTTATATTGGCTTATAAGCTTTGATACATATTGTTTATATATACTTTCTGCTTCTATGTCATCTTTTATATAATCTGGTACTTTTTTACCAAGAAAGAAATCCCAATAAAGATCATGTCTCTCCTGATCTGTAAGATTCATTTGTTCTGTTAATTTTTGTACTTCAAGTCCTGCTTCTACAAACTGTGCTATAATGATTACAGCAACTGAAACAGCGGCACCAACTGGACCAGCAAATTCTCCTATTATTCCAGCTTCCATACCTATAGCTGACATTGTCTCAGTAACAACCGCAGGTACATCTGCAGCTATAAAAATGGAATTAGTTGCAATGTTTAGGTCAGCAATCTTTATATCTACTGGATCTGTTGCATTCTGATGAGCCTTTATTGACTCCGCTAATCCTAAAAATGCTGCAAAATTACCTATAGCACGTCCCATAACTGGCGCAAACCCCTTTAGCATCTGAGAATCAAGCTTTGTTCCTAACTCTAATATCTTTCCATAGATTTTTTCGCCAATCTTTGGCATTACCCAGAGATTTAATGCATCATAGCCTAATCCTTCTATGTCTCCATTTACTATATGTTTACCAACTAAAAACATTGTAAAGGCAAAACCTGCACCTTCTGCTACTTTTCCTATTTTTTCTGCTACTCCATATCTTCTCAGGATATTTTCTATTTCTTCTTTATTTTCTACATTGTTCTTCATTTCCTTCACAATATCTCTAATCTCTGGATCTATTGAATTTAGATCTATATTTTTGAGCTTTACTATAAGAGCTTCTTTGATACTTGGATCTATAGTTCCTTCTTTGAACATCTGATCAGATACCTTAAAAAGTTGATCATAAAACTCAATGCTTTTTGCTCTTTCCCTCATCTTATCAGTATTGAATAGTTCTTTCATAAACTCTTCTTTTCTCTCTTTCTCTTCAATGCTCTCTTCATCATTCGAGTCTATGCATAATACATCCACATTTCTCACTCTCCTTCTCTTGGGGCATCCAGCAAGTGGAGATCCTGGTCTTTTCTTTTCAGGAGAGCTACTGGAAGTATGGTCAACTTTAACATCCTGCGCGCTTACCTTGATTACATTATTCTTGTCTCTGGCTCTAATATTGAAAACCATAGCTACATGCTTAGCTGTCTTTTTATCAGTGAAGGACCTGAGAACTTTATATTTCTCACTCAGCTGTTCTTTTGCTTGCTTTAGTTTACTATTTGCATCTTTATCACTATTATTAGCAAGTTTTAACTCTATGATAGTTAGATCATCTTCTATGAAAGAGTCATCATTTTCTGATAGTTGTGTAAAAGATAACGCTAGGTCTATCCTCCCTTGTGGAGATGCATTAGATTCCATATACACTCTAATCTCTTAACCATCTTCAGTTTCTTCATTTATAAATAAGCCTTGTATTATTGCTTGAAAGTCTATTTCTTTTTTGATTAATCCCTTGAAAGGAAACAAGACTTCCGCTAAAGGAGACAATGATTCTCCTAGTTTCCTATCACTTCTTTTTTTGTCACCACTTGTTCTTTCTATGTCAATACTTTTCCGTAGACCTTTAACTAAATTACCAACCTTAACATTCTCTATCTTTTCGAATTGACCCTGAAACTTACCTTGAGAACTACCAGAGACTTTTTCTATATTTATACCCTGATAATAAGATTTATCTTCTCCCCCTTCTACTTCAAATCCATCTGGTTTATGCTGTACTCCCGTGTTTATTGTTACATCAATTTTAACTGCAGAATTGATTCTCAGCCCATCAATTGGGGGAATCCTTTTACTATCAGATTCCTTTTTCCCCCTAAGTGCTCTCTGCTCACCACTACGTTCTATAATATTTAATATTACTGCCTCACTCTTGGCCTGGTTTGATAGCACAAGTGTGGTAGCTTCTCTTCCTATACTTTCATCTTGATTCGTATAAGTAAAAATATATTTATCTAATTCATCATCGTCTACAGCTAAAACCTGCCCAAATACTAATTTACTCAAATAATGGCGATTATGGCTCTGAATTGAATGATATAAATTCTTCAATTCACCCTTTAAAACATTTTTAATTTCACTTATACGATTCTGATTGAACCTTTTCATCTCTTCTAATAATCGCTGCAGGAAGCCTTGCGATTGAAAAATCTTAGCTTGTTCTGTCTTTACTTCAGCACAACTCATCCCTAATATAACCGCCTCTTCTGCTTTAGTTCTAACGCTTAGGTTATATAGGTAGCCTTTGTTCTTGATCTGTGCTATGGCTTCATCAGACGTATGACCTTCCCCTTTAAACTCAACAACTACTGGAATAGGTTTTGGGTTCATCCTGTCATTTGTACCTTTTCTCGTACGTGACATAAATATCAGATCTGCACGTCCATTACCTGCGGTACGTTCAGCGTAACAGTTAAGATCATAGCGATATTTAAAGTTTAATGCTAAAGCTCCATAGTGAAAACCATGATACGCTGCTTCTGAATTGCTTAGCGAAAATTTTTCTTGATTATCTCGATATACGCTAGCAAATTCTTTGAAAATTTTTTCCGTACTACCTATTACTTCCTTTATATCTCCATTAGAAAGCTCTTTAAATGAATCTTCTAAGTTTATAGACTGAGCTACACTAATCTCTTTAAATTCGTTATTAACCTGAGATTGAGAAGATGCTGCTATCTTAAATTTTTCTTTTACTCTACCTATCTGCCATTTATGTAGTCTGAATAATTTATTGCCTGGTTCTCCTTCAGTACAAATACGGAACACATGTTCATCTACGTTATCTATATCAGAAATACCCAATTTTCCCGCTATTTCCTTAAGTTCATCGTCACTATAACGATACTTATCTTCTGGATTTCTACCACCTGTAATTCCATCATTCGTAAAAACTCTAAGGGCTACTTGCTTCTTTCCATCTTTTTTAAGAGAAAAACATAGCTTTACAACATTAGCTTTACCTTTTTTTCTACTATCTTGTACACCAACCTCAGTATGCTTAACATATACCTTATCGATACCAAGCTTTTCTACTAGCCCACTTTCAGGAAGTATTAAAACTGAACCTAAAATACCATGAATAAAAAACTCTGGATCAGACGTCGAGCCAATATCTGGAGTCTCACTAAGAAATAAACTAAACTTTTCAGCAAACCCTACGGGCTTTTCTTTATCCACCGCAAGAATTGGATTACCTTTATCGTTACCTAAGTTAATTGGTTCTGTAAGTAACAATTCTATTAATTCAGGCTTATGTTTAATGGGTTGGAGTGTAGATAAGGGGGCGCCAAGGAAAAAAAAACTTAGAATTTTTTCTGCGTTTAGATGTTTAATGTGTTTTGTTTTAGCTGTTGCTTTTGGCACTTTTCCACCTATTTTTTCATACTACGTGCTACTTCTTTAAATTCTATACTATGAAGCCTTTTAGCTGGACTACTATCACTTTCTTCCATACTTCTCTTTTTGTTACCTTTGTGAATAAGGACATCCAGCAACTGAAAAGCCTTATTCCACATATCCTTTTCTTTCTCTAACTTTTCTTCCGAGCGACGGCATATGATACGTTCCTTGAACTTTTCTTTAAACTTAATTATTACTTCTTTGGACAATATACACTCCTGAATAAAGAATTTTAGTAAATCCCATTTATTGTTATAAATTAAACTCTCACAGATATCCTTACCTTCACGGTAAAAAATGATTTTTTCTTTTTCAATAAGAGTTGCATCTTTTAAAATTAGCTTAACATTCTCTTTATCTTCAATCTTAAGTAACTTTGACAATAGAGACCCACTAGAACATTCATCTATAACATACCTTTTATGAGCATCTGGGCTTTGCTGCCAAAATTTCCCAAAAAGCTTTTGATAGTCATAATCTTTGTGGCCCTCTATCACTTTATCGACCATTTCCCTCAAAAAATAATTACAATCCTTTCCAGAAAGAAAATCCCACACACGACTCACCGTTTTCATAAAGAAACTTTGCCAAGGCCAATCTAACAAGCATTTTAACACTTCATAAGGGTAGCTTTTAAATACTTCTGTTTGTTGCTCTTCATTCATTTGTGAGAGTAAAAAACATAAAACATCGGCATAGTGTTCTTTAGGAAGGTCAGTACGATTGCGAGCAGAGTCACAACGTCTATCTGCTACATATCCTGCAGATCTTACTAACGACTCTTCTTTTTCCTTGGAAGTTAGTTTTTGCAAAAAATACTCAGTTGCCGCTTTATTACCACCAACTGCTGCATATTCAAATGCATATTGATAAGGAGAACACTTACTTTGCCATCTTCTTTCAATCATATTATCCAGCTTATTCACTTCTCCTTTTGTATAATATGTCCAAAGAACCACTAATTCCTGCTGCCTAACTTTTCTTGGATCTTCTTCGCTATAAAAAGACTTTCTGCGATTTTCAGGCATCTTGCTCCATAGTTCCCGAATATCATCCTCTAAACAGTAAATACATGCCAGTCTATAGCGTCTGGTAATATCTAAATTCTCATCTTTAATTAACACCACTGCTGTTTCCTTTTTATCTACTGTCCCTTGTGTTGTCCAACAAAGCTCATTTGGCAGATCTATACCAAGATAGGAGTTTTGATCATGATACTCCCTCCACTTTAATATCTCCAGGCCTATTGGTTTGATAAAGTTCAATACTTTCTTTTTTAGGGGTTCTGGTAACAGGAGCTCTGGTATTTTTTCTATTACCTTATCTTCTACTACTTGCCACTCTTTCCGTCTTTCACTGAGAATTAACGATCGAAAATAGAACCTTGCCGTCAAGGCCCTAATGTCGTCCTGGTTCCACAATGTGATAGCTATCTTAACTCGAGTTATATGCTCAAGCGATGGCGTTAAAGTGTAATTCATTATTTGCCTCACTAAAATGCTTAATATAGGTATCATGATTTTCTATTTATTAAAGAAAAAAATTATACCAACCTTCGTTACTGAAAAGACAAATTGGACATATTATAAATTCGCCTTAGTTTTTACTCTCAAATGAATTGCTATTAATTTAGTATTGTATTTTGCTAAGAAATTAAGTGATATAACCATTTCCAGCATTAAAAACCAAGGGCCGTGAGAACACTTTTCTTTGGGATGGCATGGTCTTCCAAACGATACATAGGTACGAACTTTTTTATATGGTGATTTTATTATACGCTGAACCTATATTGGCTTACTTTCGCTAAATCTGAACTGTTTTGCCTAACTTTGTTGTAAAAATTCCAAGCTTTTACTTTTAAAACGCCGCTTTTGTTTAAATTGTTCTCACAACAGTACGTACTTTTTTATGCTTTTGAGACACAAACAGTAAACAAAAGAATTTGCTTCCACACTGGTTGCCATGGTATTTCTATAGAATATCTAATTTGCTAATAGCTCAAGATTAACCGTATGCAAAACTCTTGAGAAAAGAAAACGCACTAATTATAAGCTGTGGACCTTTTACTATTACAATAAGAGCAAATAATATTAGAGAAGTTTGATGGGGTACTGTGATGTGACGTTACTGTCAGGTAGCGATGCGCGATAGTGAATGATTTTGTGTGTCGAATGATCAGGCGACTACTAATATTATTATTCGACTACAAAATTAGCGATCGCTAATCCTAATAATCGAATGATGACTACTTATTCCAATTCGAATAACGAAACCAGACAGAACCAGTTTAGTTTGTATTGTACTGTAAAATATGGACCATAGGACTGAATATTGCTTGCAGCGGAATAACCGAAAGAAAAGCAAGCGAACATATTGAATAATCGAGTTGGGCCAGGTTTGATGAATGATTTCCAAATCGCTAATATGTAATGGCTGCAACTTAAAGTTATATGGTTGAATATTGCTTGCAAGTCGTTCAGTCGGCCTGTTGTTTGAATGATTTTGTCGACTGGCGAATACTCATTAGTGGGGGTGCGTCGTCGATCGCTGTCTCTCGCAGTTCGTTGTTGTGAGGTGTCCATTCGAATGATTTAGGTGTTCCATTCGAATACGTCGAATGATTGCCATAATCGAGTGATTTCATTAGTGTCATTCATTCATATTCGCGCATTAGCGATGCGCCGCATCGCTAATTTGCTACTGTGAGGTGATCACAGAGTACATTTAATATATTGTTTATTTAGTATTTAATTAACGAAATTCTATTTCTAATGTTTATATCATTTGCACCTACGGTGTACCTGTAATTAAATAAAAAACCTCCAACACTAAAATGTCCCTGGAAAACAATGTAATCAGTGAGATAGCTCCTGTTTTTCAACCATACATTCAAAGCGTATATCAAGAACTCAAACTTGGTAAGTAGGTTCGACCTACAACTGACTATAAATCAGTATTTCAATATACATTTCAACCCGATTTCCTCGTATCCTTTGTCATTACAGGTCTATGTAAGAGTAAAGTAGACATTGAGAGAAACTCCGGCACTTCACATGGTCCTGAAAATCAATTCAGAGTTGTGTTGCCTTACTGCTCTAAGAAACTGAAATGGGAAGTCATATTCGACCATTCAACGCCATGGTTTGCACCTGACTTTAGGTTTGTATTAATTATTTACTATAGGGTCAGAGTGTCGATAAGGGGGCGGAAGCCCCAAAAAATTCTAAGTTTATTTTTTCCTTGGCGCCCCCTTATCTACTCTCCAACCCAAACCAATGCAAGACTGGAAAGTTTATGCTGAAGAGGCTGTCCTCTTCAGCATAAACTACCTAAGTCCTATTGCACAACAACAAAAAACTACATATATGTGCAAAAAATCTGGCTAAAATGTATTGCACTGAACATATATGATGATACAACCTTTTTTTTTTTTGTTGTTTTTGGACTGTTCATTCTCCAAAACTTTGCCTTGGGATAGGCAGGACAGGTTGTCCCCGCCTAACGATACAACCACTGACCACACGTGGTTGATAGGTCTTATAGTGTGACTATTTCACCTAACACTTACATACTCATGCCCAAGTATTTTTCCCACAGATTTGATGATGAAAGTTTCTTAAGCAGTTCAGACGCTGAGATGTTGGAGAATCAGATACCGAGCCTCGCTCACTGGGACGAAAAGAATCCAAGGGCTTTAAGTAAAGTCATCTCGGAACTTGTCAATCTGTATAAACTGCATCAGGTAATACTGTTCAACAAAGGTAGTAGTCAGTATCTTGTCTAAAATAGTTAGTATCCTAACCATAAAGGTTAATTCTGGACGTCTTGGATTTCATTCTTAACCTGTTGGCTCGGGTGTCAGAGCCCAACCGTGCCCCCTGTTGACTCACTCAATAGATGTAATTTGAAATGGCGATAAAAATCCAGAGATAAATAAACGGCCCGTGAAGAATCGACTATGTTTACTAAATGAGGGATTACTTGAAAATTCATTAGAATTATAATGTGAAGTAAAGTAAAATCAGTTGTTTATTGATGCCTTTGTTTTGTGATCCATTGCCTGATGTATTTAGGTCTCACATATTAATAGGCCGCCAAAGTATGGTTTGTCAGAAAAAAGAAGCATGCAATTTCCATAAAAAGTCTCTCTATCAGAGTCAGCAGGGTAGAATATAATGTATATATGCTCGTATGGAAAGTCTCTGTATCAGAGCCAAGGGTTGTGACTATTAATTTTTGTTTCCTTTATAGGAGTCCCTATCAAAACCAACAGGTTAATGGATTCTCAGAAAAAAAAACATGTGATGTTAAAACAAAATGAATAGGTACCTATTGATTGATTGACACAGTTACAGGATAATGCCTTCACTTGATTTGATTACATATTTAAAAATATTCTATTAATTTACCACCACAACTACCGTACCATTCTTAACTTACTTGATATCTTGTCATACCTCAGTCAGAACATAATCAATAAAAATGATTTCTCAATTGCAAAATATTGTAGCACGAAACCTTGTCTATCTTACCATTTCTCATGGTTTCAGGTGAAGAAACTCACTGATGATGACAGTTCACGAGCCTACTTTGAGTACACCGCATTGCTTGGTGATGCACTCACTTCTGAGAGTGACATTGAAGTGTGGGTTGGAGGGCATATGGTGGAGTTCCTCATCAAACTCAATGTGGACATCTGCAGACTCCCAGAGCTGTACAGTGATGAGTAAGTACCCCATCACTCATTTTTCTTGGAATCAAAGGAAAGAATGTTTGTGTAACATTTATAAACTGAACTTATTTATTATTATATTATTTGTACTTAGTATATTGCATGATGATGAGTTGTTTGAGAGCATTATTTCGCGAGCATTCGTAAACGAGAAATCGCCGGCGAGCAACTATAATAAATAATAACCTCGGCTCAACGTCCACGACAATCAAATATTCGACGCCAATTACCGAATACATTACTCATGACCATACGCGAATGCTCTCTCTTCTTGTAACAACCATGTAATTGTGTACAAGAGAAAAAACAATCACGTATAATAGGATAATAGTGGAGGAGATCAAAGTTGGAACTTTTATATTCTAGTTGCAATCGCCTCGGGTCACCTTATACAACTCTTTCTTTAGCTTTTGCTACCCCTTATACCTGAAGGAAGGCAAGGTTCAGCTGACGCAAGGTTTCTTGGCTTGTGAGCGAGCTCATCCTTTCTCTTTCCTTTGCGCCGCCAACCCCTCCAGGCGGCAACAAAAATGGCGTCAGATGTTCTTATAACAGTGCGTAAATAGGTAAATGAACAAATATGCATGCGACATACTTCGTGATTGATTCATGCTAAGATGTTTCTGTTTCTATGTCTAAAGATAAGCTTGAGTAGGTAATATGCGACATATTTCTCATCTTACAGCAGTAATGAGAACCCCGGCCTCGATTCAGCACTGCTCCTCGTGCGCTACCCGAACTCGACTAATGCGGAGTTGATACTCTCGCCGCTCCTCACTAAGGCTATTGGAAATATCAACTTGCCACCGTAAGTACATCCTCCACCACCTAGGGAGACATTTGAGGCTTAACACCAACAGTTTTATGCAGCCACAAAATTGTTCAATTATAATTATTTCAATGGTAGGTAACTGTCCACGTCAAGTTTAATGGCTATTTTTTGTGAGGTTTATAGTTGATGACGATAGTACCAAAAAGCTACACGACAAAGTGAAGTTTGAATATTATTAATTATCTAATTAATTTAAGTATCAAATCAAAATCAAATGTACACTATCACCAGAATCTTCGTTCGTCACTGGTCACTCCGACTTCTATGATAAAATCTGCTATCTTTTTTATAGTCCATTTGATACTGGGTTTCATTTTCTAGTTTCTGAACATGTTTTTTGAAATATTTTTTCCGTTCTATGTCACAATTTTGCCAGTACTTTTATAGCTAGTTCTCGTACTTCAACGTTAGCAAGATCGACATCGATAAACAGGTTCGATGCGATCTTGCGCAGCACTATGCTATGGCCTTTGCAGGTGTGCGAGACGTTACCCCCTTCGCGATTTCCCCTTTCACCTCTGGACATCAATCCTTACAAGGACTGCACATTAACTTTTTCTGCCTTCATTGACCTTTAGTATATTATATCTTCAATTCATCCCCACCGCTCTGCTTGCTTCTTTCTCATTGATCATTCAAATGAAGGAGGGCTCTTATAAAATTTATTCAGTGAGCCACTAAATTATTATTTGCATCAATTTGAATGTTATTTTACAGGATGCATCAATCGGGTGTCCTCATAGACTATGTACCAATGGTCACAAAACTCCTAAACAAAAGGGTAAGCATTTGTTATCGGTAAGTAAGTTTACTTACTTTGAGTATTGAATTAATGAGTAAACCGGCGCCTCTACAACCCCAATGAGACTAGGCGTGACGCCAAGTTTCTAAATGTCAACGTAAGATAGTCAAAACCGTTAGTGAATAAACTAACGTTTTTTTTCCCGTAAGTTGATCAACTATCGACAGATAGTAAATTGTAGCGTACAGCTTACTGTATGACGCGTTTGTTGATCAACTGACGGTTAAAACTAGGGATGCAACGATACGCCTTTTTGCCGATACGATACCGATACTGATACGCTTATAAAAATATCGGCGATACTGATACCGATACCGATTCGCTTATTGAATTAAAAATGAAGGTTAATTAAATGAAATAAACAAATCAGGTTAATTTTTATAAGGTAATATAAAAATATAGACAGTTATTAAAATTAACATTTATCAGATATTTGTTTAAAAATAGAGCGCGGGGCTTCCCCCAGGCATAGTTCGTGCCTCGTTTGCAACGAAATAGACGAGACAACCCGCGCGTTTACATAACATTTTAAAGCGAAAAATTCAAAAGTATCGCTGTATCATCATCATCATCAAAAGTAAAGTATCGTCGGCCATAAAAATATCGCCGATGCCGATATATCGGCAAACCTGCAATATCGCCGATATATCGGTATCTGTATCGTATCGGTTGCATCCCTAGTTAAAACCGTTAAATAGTAAACTGGTTTAAACTTGAATTGCAAATAAAATACGAGGGAAAACACTGCGGTAGATTAGGTGAAAACTAGAGAGGGCGAGCGCAGTTAAGCCCCCGAATAGTCTTCGTGTTAGATTGACATGTAAGAACAAAAGAAACGTAATTTATAAACCCTGTCGGTCTGGTTTACTACAATCGATCAACTACCGCGTTAGTTTATTAACTAACGGTTTTGACTATCTTCCGGTGACATATACACTTACTTACATGTTTCTAGGTTCAAGCAGTACTTAACAACGAGAAACTGAAACGCAAACTGCTATCTCAGCTGATCGTCAAGTACGAAGGCGCTGTGTTAGAGCACGACGCGAACAGCGCAGCGTTCCTCTTCCAAATCAAAGACTTTCATTGGATTCTACAGATAGACTTGGGTATGTACATACATATTATACAATAATACTAATAATAAATGTTGCCCATTATTCTCTCCACCAAGGGGCACAGGCCTTTACCCGGATACTACTAGAAAGATTGAACCATACCCACCACGCTGCCTTAGTGCGGCTCCGTGGAGTAGTGTGGGGCTAGTGGCCAACCCGACTGTCAGAAGTTTTCAAGCTGCTCTATTAGACCGACTGTCAGAAGTTTTCAAGCTGCTCTATTAGGCCGACTGTCAGAAGTTTTCAAGCTGCTCTATTAGGCCGACTGTCAGAAGTTTTCAAGCTGCTCTATTAGGGCCTCTGACAAATTTTACTACTATTACGCCGATCCGAAACACGGAACGTCCGATAATGTACTTATGTTACAAATGTGCTAAGTTGGTCATTCGAGACGAGGCGCTATTATTTTCACGAGCCTTTAAGCGAGTGCGGTAAGGTACCCGAGTATGTATAATCAATATACACGAGTTTCATACGCCGTTTATCAACACACTTGCGTGGAATAAAACAAACTTATATTGATAATCAGCACAAAACGAAAACATAAAACAAATATTTATAGAAAATGGCTCTGGTTTTGTTTATACCGAGCGCCGCACTAAATAAAGGCCCTATAAAAAATAATGATCCGCAAAGAGTTACCTACAAACAATGATTATTTTTGTGAATAAATGAACTATTTCAGGTTAAGAACAAATTATGATATGATTGAATATAAATCAATCATCATTTTTTTATCATTATTTCCACAAATATATTTTTTCCGCTACTTTTTAACCATTATTAGCATATTTAAATAAGGAGAATTCATTGCCGCAAAATAAAGTAAAAAGCACTAGTGGGTTATAAGCTCCATTATGAACCTAAATGCGTTGCCATAAAGAGTCTCTTTACGAGAAAGTGTTTTGAAATAGGACATTGTTCTAAAGGCTGGAATAGATGAACGAGTAGGCGAGGCCCCCGAGTCCATCTCAAAGACGAGTCCATCTATTGCACTTTTGGCCGAGACATTACTTATATTATACTGCAGACATATTAGAGGTTTCAACCCGGAATGAGAGATAATAAGCTGTAAAACGGTATACACCTTCATTTTGGTGTTCTAAAAGTTGAATAAAAAGTCTGATGAAATCTCGTGTCTGCGTCGCTAGTTATTCAAGGTTTTTCAAGGACCTTTGTCACAACAATCTGTTTCTTGTGATTATCTCGATTTCTATAACATTTAATATTTATTTTAAAAATTGTAGAACATAAAATTTTCAACAAATTTTGTTAAAAAGAAAATGTATCCGCCCAACAGTTTTTGAGATAAAGGGCAGAGATAGCAGCAGCGTACAGCCATACTCACTGTAATGCAAGGTCAACCGTGAATCTCAGTGAATAATAGCTTGTATAAAGTTATTATATCATTAACAATAAATAAGTTGTATTATTTATTAGTTAATACCACAGACTTGAATAGTAGGGACAGGGCACGGAGCGCTTGAAAGTGTCGCTACAAAAACAGTACAAAATCGGGAAAATTGGACTGTTTGCAATCAGTCGCGCGCGCACAAAAATGGTGACCTGCGACGTAAAAAGGTGTAAATCATACCCAAATCCCAAAACACAAAAACAGGGAGTGTCGTATCACAAGTAAGCATTATATTTTCAATTACTATTGGCTTTAAATTGATTATCTATAAAATATTGTTCTCGAAAAAATCCTCAAACGAAAATCAACCATTCGACTGACTTAACTTTGTAGCGACGCGCGACGCACAGTGCAAGTGCCCGCTTCCTATATTTGAAAAACGATCCGATTTGGTTATTTTTCTATTCCTAATGTCAAGTTTTCGTTTTAATTTACAAATGTAATTAATTAGTTTATTACTTGTAAAACAAAATCAAGATCTTAAATTCCAAGTCACGCTACTAATGTGTATCTGTGAGCTTACATCCTCTTTCATAATTTAACGGCAAAGACAAAAATTAATATGCCTATTTAATTATGTTTCAACTTTTTATTAATTAAACATGAGGTAATTGCGTGAGACCTCGCACCTCGCCCCTTAAGTAAAATTTTAGCTAGATATATTTTATTTCTACTCCTAATCACCGATTAAAAGTCACCGGGTATTTGAGAGTTATCCGTAGATCAACTTTCCTAATATTGTGTCTATACACCACAAATCGGAACGTGACCGACCGTGACGCCGTTACAATTTTTCGTACTGTCTTGGTTCCGACGAATTCCGACAGGGGCGCTATTTTTCTTAGCCTCAAAATGGTAAGAAAAGTACGGGAAGGCCTATCCTTAGTATTTATATCGATGGTTAATACATTATATTTCAAAACATTTTGTTTATATCTAATATATTCATTTAATTATACTTACCTACTTTGTGTGATTAAAAACTCATTAGATGAAAAACTTATTGTATATCCTAATTTATATTCATTTATTTAAAGAAGATTTGAAGAAGAAATAAAACGTGTTAATTCATTGTAATTTTATCTAACTAATAATTCTTACAATTTGAATTGAAATGAAGTTAAAAATATATAAATCTTTAATTATTTTAGAACAAACATATTAATTTTCTTCTCCCCCTTCTTCTTCTTCATTGTCGTTATCTTCCCGCTATATGAAAATGTCTGATGTCTGTCCGTTGTCCTGAATCGTTGTTTCCAGGCCTTCCAGAATTTCCGGGTCATATGCACTCTCTTTCGCAGAGTCGCTTTGATAAAACAGCATTGAGGCAAGCTTGCACATTATACTGGCCACAAGCTAAAGTGCATTGCAACCCATTGGGTTGATTATTGATCTGATCATTAGCGTAAACCCCAGCGTTGTTCCCCACCGGTTTTTCAGAAGACTAATCCATATTTAAATTACAAAATAATATATGAAGTAATTTCTCAGGAGCTGGTGGCAATATTGTTGTTATTGGCTCCAATTCATTTTGCAGCACCCAACCCTATTCCTGGGGTTCTTAATCATGCCCTAACCATTTTTGGACCTGGTAATAAACACGATTTATATGCTGATGGGCTGCTGTACTTGTCGGTGGAAGATTGGACAACTGGACAAGTTAATGAAGCTTCGTAGACTTAATGATCTGGATCGAAGATAATCAATATTGCTCTCAGATTTAGAAGCATTACATATCGCTAGTAAGATCCATTTCATATGATAGCTGTACGGGGCAGTTTTCTTGTAGAAAAACTTGAGCCAGTTGGTCGAAATTGGCATGTTTTTGTAGAGATTTGATGAAAGTTTTTTTCCCTTTTTTAAACATCCCAGAAGTTGTATCACAGCTGCTGAATGAATACATGTAAAAATAATATATGTTTTTAGAAAGGAGATATTTGTCAAAAGTCTGACGAATATATTTTTGCTTTTACTTTACCTTTTCCAGCTTTTTTTGAAGAAAATTCGGCCAAATAATAAGGAGCAAATTTATGTCTTCTCTAATGATGACAGGAGATAAAGATTACGTTCATTTATTTGTGAACACAGGTAATAATACATTTACAGATGTCAGGTAAGTTCTTTGAGCTCAGTGTTCTGCCCAGGGGCATACAAATATTAATAATAAGTGAATTAAATTAAATTGAGCATAGAGTCATGTCATCTTAATATAAAAGTTAATTTCAGATTAATATTAAAGTCAGCAAGTTCAGTAATGTCAATTTTATAAATTATTTTACATGTTAATGATTAATATTTAAAAAAATATATATGTTTATATACTTCTGTCATTAACAAAAGCCTCAACATCGTAATAGCGTTTAATAACAAGTTGATTAAATAACTTATTCTTAAATTGTAACAAATTCATTCATTTTATATCGATGGGTAGTTTATTGAAAATTTTTGGTGCCATACATAATATGTTTTTATGCATTATAGCGGTTTTTGCATGCATTAGTCGCAGCTTGTGCTCATTTTGCACACGCACCGATTTTTGTTTTCCGCATGAGACTTTCACAAAGAGATCTGGATTCGTTTTCACAAAAAATGCTACTTCGTAAATGTAGATGGATGGAAGGGTGAGTATTTTTAGGGTTTTGAATGCTGGTTCACAACTTTCGTGAGATTTTAGCCCACTCATCGCCCTAATGCAGCGTTTTTGAGCTTTAAATACAAATTATTCTTTGGCAGATCGTTTATATAAATAATAAATAATAGCGGTCCTAGGACACTTCCTTGAGGGACACCACACGATATTTCTTTGCAGGGCGATACATATTTTATCTCTGTTTTTGTTTTTGGACTTATTCGAGTCCTCTCATGTTTAGATTCTTCGATAGCTGTTTGTATGATAAGTATATCAGCGTCATCTCTTGCTTGTTGCTTGTTTTGTGGTAATATTTACACTCTCTAACTTTTCAATAAGCATATAAATAACTTTCTTTAGTATTACATGGATTTGACAAAAACTTATATTGACTAATTGGCACAATCATTGTTTCATCGAAACAAACTTGATAAGATTTCGAAAGAGGAGCAGTCCTTCTCAGTTGTTCCATTTCCTGCTTTATTACTGTAGATATTTACATATACTTAGCAAACGTCATTTTTTGCCTCTTCTCTACATTGGACCACGTGGGAGAAGAAGGGCGTAGAAACTCCCACAGATTCTGTGTAGTCTGAGTATCCGTCGAATACAACAACAGTTTTTGCACTATAATGTCTTTGTAATTAATGAACGTCTGCAATCTGCAATATTTATTATAAATTAAATGTTACGATCATGGTAGCTATAGAAATCAATCGCAAAAAACAGATTTTTGTGACCTTTGACCTTGAATGACTTACGGCGCAGACAGGAGATTTCATGAGACAACTTTTAGAGCACCAAAATGAAGGTGTATACGAGTTTACACATTATTATCTTTCATTCCGAGGTTCACCCCTTTTTTTTGCTCAAGTGACTGCACTATTAGTGCTTTTACACAAATACTGCGAGGAATCAAAAATCTATTCTCAATAAATTTTCTTACGACCGACATTACAGCCTCTTGGCTGCAAAGTCGGTCGTAAGAAAAAATATTTATATTTATTTATAATAATTCGGTAGGCGTCAACACGTTCGTACAATTACTTTCCACGAATCCATTTTATGTCAAACTTTGGTATTTTTTTTTTAATTAACATAGTTGCATTGAAAATTTGCGCATCGAAATAACCCTTCAGGTTCACTTTGTGCACATTCCTATTTTGTCCACATTCCAGATTCGTCCACATTCACAGCTCGTCCTCATTTACTCGTCTACAATATTATCCTACTAAGGATCGTAGGGCTATTCGGTATCAATTCGATCACTCAGTTGTACACTGGAGTTAAAATGTCGATTGGCGTGTTAAGGCGATACCTCGTTCGTGCAAAGGTCCCTGTTACTCCAGGCGGAAAGACCCGCAGTGTGAGTGGGATGGACTTGGGAAAAAATAAAAAAAACGTAGCACTAACCACAGAATAATTGTTTAAAAATAAACTACGCTATTTTGTTAAAAAAAAAATTAAGGAGAATTTGCGAATACATAATATGTATCTACATTTTGAACGCAGTTCCACAATGAAATTAGTGAGCATTTCAGATTACAGAAAAAAAGAAGACAATTTAGAGGTGTTTTCGTAATGAAATTCTATCGAGAAAACTTCATCCAATCGCGTTTTCCTTTAGTGAGAATCTTAATCAAATACTCAATAAACGTTAACCCAAAAATCAAATCTGTAGATGACTTCATGGTGGAGTAAAAGGATTCGAAAAAAACCCATTTTTTTTTTCGTAATACCTTAAGACAAAGTGCTAATATGATATCTGGTGTCCTTTATGGATTATTGTGGTGTACACGTGGCGAATTCACGGTTCGTTTTTATTTTGTATACGATTTGTGCGGTATGTTTCTGCCTAGAACTCAAAATTTAATTTTTTTTATGTTCTACTGCGAATTTCCATAATGTTTTGGGACTGGTTGAGGCACTGTTTGACGCACTATTTTTTGATGTAGCATTCATAAATGCAAAAGGTCGCCTTCTACTTGCACTACTAAAGGCCGGCTTGTGAGTTGTTAAAATTTAGTTTGATATCTCCATTCCTGTAAGAGCAATCGTTGTGCAACTTTGTACAGTGAGGGCACTATTTATGCACTATTTTTGGGTGTTAAATTCGTATCTTGGATGTTCGCCCTTTTTGCAAAGGGTGTGGGATACGCTAGCGCTACCGTTACGGTAGCGTACACACAAATAATGGTCATTATTTCCTAAACTTATGAGGAACATTTTTTTTTACTTTTGCACTAATTATGCAGGGTGTTTGCCCTGGTATTTCCTTTGCAATCAAGTTTAAACTAGTTCACTACTCAATGGTTTTATTATAAAGTAAAGCGTCATATCGTAAGCAGTACGGTACAGTTTACCAGTTATCGATAGTTTGTAAACTAACGAGAATAAAAACGATAGATTATATACTGACGGTTTTCACAATACATATACAGTGGTGGTCATATAATTAAGAACGATTTGTAGTACCAGATATTTTTTTTCAAAACTATGCTATGTGTACTTTTAAGTTCCTTCTTAAAAGTAATTAGTTGTGTTATGAAATAGCTACATCGATAAAGTAAACGGGATTAGGAGTAAATATTTAAAACATTTACTATTTTTTTTACAAATTTAATTGATTATCGATAATTACAAATTCAAGTAGTAAAAATGCTGGACAAATAATTAAGAACGATTCTTAAGCTGCTCGAGAGTTGTTTCCGTAGATACTTAGATCTTACAAATCACATTAAATAAGACAGTGACAATGTTAAAAATTATAATTTAATACATTTTATTCTAAGTTAATAGTTTGTAGCGTTAGTTGTTTTCCGCATGAGACTTTCACAAAGAGATCTGGATTCGTTTTCACAAAAAATGCTACTTCGTAAATGTAGATGGATGGAAGGGTGAGTATTTTTAGGGTTTTGAATGCTGGTTCACAACTTTCGTGAGATTTTAGCCCACTCATCGCCCTAATGCAGCGTTTTTGAGCTTTAAATACAAATTATTCTTTGGCAGATCGTTTATATAAATAATAAATAATAGCGGTCCTAGGACACTTCCTTGAGGGACACCACACGATATTTCTTTGCAGGGCGATACATATTTTATCTCTGTTTTTGTTTTTGGACTTATTCGAGTCCTCTCATGTTTAGATTCTTCGATAGCTGTTTGTATGATAAGTATATCAGCGTCATCTCTTGCTTGTTGCTTGTTTTGTGGTAATATTTACACTCTCTAACTTTTCAATAAGCATATAAATAACTTTCTTTAGTATTACATGGATTTGACAAAAACTTATATTGACTAATTGGCACAATCATTGTTTCATCGAAACAAACTTGATAAGATTTCGAAAGAGGAGCAGTCCTTCTCAGTTGTTCCATTTCCTGCTTTATTACTGTAGATATTTACATATACTTAGCAAACGTCATTTTTTGCCTCTTCTCTACATTGGACCACGTGGGAGAAGAAGGGCGTAGAAACTCCCACAGATTCTGTGTAGTCTGAGTATCCGTCGAATACAACAACAGTTTTTGCACTATAATGTCTTTGTAATTAATGAACGTCTGCAATCTGCAATATTTATTATAAATTAAATGTTACGATCATGGTAGCTATAGAAATCAATCGCAAAAAACAGATTTTTGTGACCTTTGACCTTGAATGACTTACGGCGCAGACAGGAGATTTCATGAGACAACTTTTAGAGCACCAAAATGAAGGTGTATACGAGTTTACACATTATTATCTTTCATTCCGAGGTTCACCCCTTTTTTTTGCTCAAGTGACTGCACTATTAGTGCTTTTACACAAATACTGCGAGGAATCAAAAATCTATTCTCAATAAATTTTCTTACGACCGACATTACAGCCTCTTGGCTGCAAAGTCGGTCGTAAGAAAAAATATTTATATTTATTTATAATAATTCGGTAGGCGTCAACACGTTCGTACAATTACTTTCCACGAATCCATTTTATGTCAAACTTTGGTATTTTTTTTTTAATTAACATAGTTGCATTGAAAATTTGCGCATCGAAATAACCCTTCAGGTTCACTTTGTGCACATTCCTATTTTGTCCACATTCCAGATTCGTCCACATTCACAGCTCGTCCTCATTTACTCGTCTACAATATTATCCTACTAAGGATCGTAGGGCTATTCGGTATCAATTCGATCACTCAGTTGTACACTGGAGTTAAAATGTCGATTGGCGTGTTAAGGCGATACCTCGTTCGTGCAAAGGTCCCTGTTACTCCAGGCGGAAAGACCCGCAGTGTGAGTAGGATGGACTTGGGAAAAAATAAAAAAAACGTAGCACTAACCACAGAATAATTGTTTAAAAATAAACTACGCTATTTTGTTAAAAAAAAAAATTAAGGAGAATTTGCGAATACATAATATGTATCTACATTTTGAACGCAGTTCCACAATGAAATTAGTGAGCATTTCAGATTACAGAAAAAAAGAAGACAATTTAGAGGTGTTTTCGTAATGAAATTCTATCGAGAAAACTTCATCCAATCGCGTTTTCCTTTAGTGAGAATCTTAATCAAATACTCAATAAACGTTAACCCAAAAATCAAATCTGTAGATGACTTCATGGTGGAGTAAAAGGATTCGAAAAAAACCCATTTTTTTTTTCGTAATACCTTAAGACAAAGTGCTAATATGATATCTGGTGTCCTTTATGGATTATTGTGGTGTACACGTGGCGAATTCACGGTTCGTTTTTATTTTGTATACGATTTGTGCGGTATGTTTCTGCCTAGAACTCAAAATTTAATTTTTTTTATGTTCTACTGCGAATTTCCATAATGTTTTGGGACTGGTTGAGGCACTGTTTGACGCACTATTTTTTGATGTAGCATTCATAAATGCAAAAGGTCGCCTTCTACTTGCACTACTAAAGGCCGGCTTGTGAGTTGTTAAAATTTAGTTTGATATCTCCATTCCTGTAAGAGCAATCGTTGTGCAACTTTGTACAGTGAGGGCACTATTTATGCACTATTTTTGGGTGTTAAATTCGTATCTTGGATGTTCGCCCTTTTTGCAAAGGGTGTGGGATACGCTAGCGCTACCGTTACGGTAGCGTACACACAAATAATGGTCATTATTTCCTAAACTTATGAGGAACATTTTTTTTTACTTTTGCACTAATTATGCAGGGTGTTTGCCCTGGTATTTCCTTTGCAATCAAGTTTAAACTAGTTCACTACTCAATGGTTTTATTATAAAGTAAAGCGTCATATCGTAAGCAGTACGGTACAGTTTACCAGTTATCGATAGTTTGTAAACTAACGAGAATAAAAACGTTAGATTATATACTGACGGTTTTCACAATACATATACAGTGGTGGTCATATAATTAAGAACGATTTGTAGTACCAGATATTTTTTTTCAAAACTATGCTATGTGTACTTTTAAGTTCCTTCTTAAAAGTAATTAGTTGTGTTATGAAATAGCTACATCGATAAAGTAAACGGGATTAGGAGTAAATATTTAAAACATTTACTATTTTTTTTACAAATTTAATTGATTATCGATAATTACAAATTCAAGTAGTAAAAATGCTGGACAAATAATTAAGAACGATTCTTAAGCTGCTCGAGAGTTGTTTCCGTAGATACTTAGATCTTACAAATCACATTAAATAAGACAGTGACAATGTTAAAAATTATAATTTAATACATTTTATTCTAAGTTAATAGTTTGTAGCGTGACCATGGCTTTTAATAACTGCCTTACACCGTCGAGGCATTGATTCTATCAATTTTTGACATTTTTCAAGAGAAATAGAGCGCCATTCTTCTAAAAAAACGTTATATAACTCAGTTAGGTTACCACATCGTCGATTTGAAACCTTTTTCTTGACTTCGCACCAAAGATGCTCTATGGGATTTAAATCTGGGCTGTTCGGTGGCCATTCTAAGACAGAAACTGATTGAGATGTGAGGAATTATTTAACGGTGTGTGCAGTGTGCTTCGGATCGTTGTCGTGTTGGAATGTCCAAATAATCGGAAGTACGTCTTCAGCATATGGTAACATAGTTTCTTCGAGTATATTTTTGTACTGGAATTGATCCATGGTTCCTTCTATCAGTCTAACAGGTCCAACACCATGACCAGAGAAGCATCCCCAAATTTTCACATTTCCACCACCATGCTTTAATGTCATTTTTGTGTACTTGGGGTCGAATGCTGTATTCGGAGGGCGTCGAACATATCGTTTCCCATCAGAACATACTCTGTTAATTTTTGTTTCGTCAGAGAAAAGAACATTTTTCCACTGTCTTGCTGTCCAGCTTTCATACCTCCTAGCAAATGCAAGCCGGGCTTGCCTATGACACTGTTTCAACATGGGCACCTTTCTTGCTATCCTTCCGTTCAACTTCGCTTCTACCAATCGCCTTCGGATAGTGCGCGCTGAGATCGCTGAAGGGTTATTTTCACCAAAGTATTCTTTTTTTAACTCATTAGACCCCTTAAAAGGGTATTGTTTTGCCAAACGCACGATATTTCGATCGTCTCGCTGAGATGACTTTCTCTGTTTAGGTACACGAGGAATATTTAAAGTTGTTTGATGTGTGTTAAAATGCTTCACAGCGTAGAATATCATCGTTTTTGAGCACTGCAAATGATTGGCAATCTTTTTATATGACCAATTCATATCGCGAAGTTTTATTATTACTTCCCTTGTAGATGCATCACAACTTTTATTTTTTCCCATTTTTTTATTATGAAACGATCAACTTTTTGACTTTTACAGAACTAAATGGCGCCAAAATTACTCGAATAGTGGCCTAGTTACAGAGTGTTCTCTATTTAAATTTGAATAAAAAAATAAACTATCCAGCGTTCTTAATTATGTGGCCAGCCAGTAAGTTTGCAATAACATGTTAAGATATATTATATACAAAAAATTTACTTATATAATAATATTGTTGAATTTATCATATTATAACTGTATGCTACGATTGTGTAAAACAGTTTTACGATACCGAGAGAGATACAAAACGATATGCAATAAGTGCTATTCTCGTAAGTTTGAAAAAAGCTTGTTTTCAAATAGTCGTTCTTAATTATATGACCACCACTGTATATTACACATGTATAGGATTTCAGGGTCAAGAATGTAACAAACTCGAATTACTAATCTTATCTTTCTTTGCAAACTAAGTAATGTCATTGTTTACTCACAAATATAAGATTAGTAATTTAAGTTTAGTTGTATTGTATTTAGCTTTTACAAAGTGTTATTGTCTTCAATAACGAACAAAATGCGCGTACGCAACACAGGCTAGTCGCGATTTTGTGAATGACACACGCCGCTCAGCGTGCCGATGTTGCCACTTTAACGGAAGCCAAAAATCAATATTCTTCGCGCAAAAACATATATTATTATTTTTGAAATTTAGCTATTTGTGGTCTGTTAAATATCCACTTTATAGATAAAATAAAAATCAAATCAAATTGTGATCCGCTAACTATAAAACAACTACTTTAACAAATATCATTGAATCTAGTGCCATCTGTTGACGATGAGATAAAACTGGGAGCTAGATAGCTTGGGACAACTTTTGTAGAGGACGCCACCGTCTATCTAAAATTCAATTGGTAGGCAAGTGTCCTCCCCCTGAGTCCAAACGGAGGTGTCAAAATAATGATACCTGTCAAAAATAATGTCACCTGTCAAAATAGTGACCTGTCAAAAATAGTGACAGCTGTCAAAAATTTCATGATAGGAAGGTTAAATATATTATGTAAAGATGCCTCTGCCATCTCACCTGGGAAAATACATGTTATTGTGACTTGCATGGCTGCGCTGTGCCGCTGCCACCCCATCGGGGAAAAGACGTGTTTTGATGGTCAAGGGTGTGTCTGGCTACTGTGGTGTGACTACAGAACAATAACAGTACCATAGTCATATAGTGTGGCACTTTCGTGTGACTACCGTGTGGTTGGGTTCCAAACCATCTTTCGCCACATTTCCGAGCAGTGGAGTGATTTTTTGTTTATCTCATTGGTACATAGTCAGCACCGGATTCGAACCTGCATCTGCATGACGATGCGCTCCAGTCCATCTTAATAATCTTTAAGATATGTATATGCATAGGTGCGACTATGTTATCACCGCCCGCCCGGTATTGGTGTAGTATATTTACTAATTTATCTAATAAGCAATAATTGCCCATTTCAGATATAAATTTCCCCGAGAAAGCTCCAGTCCTGATGCTTAGGTCAGTATATCACAGCAGCAAAGGCAAGCCTAAGTCCAAGACATTGTCCGGATGTCCATACAATAACTTCGAGATCTACATAGAACAACAAGTTGAGATATTCAAGAACGACTGTAGAGGGAATGTGCCTACAAGTAATAACATAGAAGTTTTGAATTGAGTAGTTGAGTACAGTCCACAGCAAACTGGTAAATTAACGTTATCTTAACTTCAAATGTATGACAGTAATTAACTATTCATCTACATAGAAGTATAAAAGTATTATTATACTCTAATAAGGATTGTTTATTAATAAAACAGTAAAATTCTTAGTTAATTTATTTTATTCTGCAGTAAGATAATTGCTAGTTAGTTGAGTTATGTAGTGAAACACCTGAATAGATATTAACAATTAGTTACAAATTATAATACAAATG
This sequence comes from Argyresthia goedartella, assembly GCA_949825045.1. Lineage (NCBI taxonomy): Eukaryota > Metazoa > Arthropoda > Insecta > Lepidoptera > Argyresthiidae > Argyresthia > Argyresthia goedartella. The sequence continues at coordinate 16,465,873 of OX463815.1, forward strand.
ATCAAACATGCCTGATGGCGACGATGTAATGATGCACCATATATCATTTTTGTAGGACAATTGTGATTCTATTCTGATACAACATTACAGAATACTAATGCTTTGAGGTTTCTTCTTCACCTATGTGATAGCTTACTCTCTTTACTACATATGTAAAAATTAAGTACACAGAATGGCCAGAATAATTTAGAAATGAAAACTAAACATATTAAAAACTTCCCTAACTTCGGATAATTTCTAACTGAATTTCTTAACTATTAAATGTCATCCTGAATGGAAGTATAGATTTTCCAAAATTTTTAATTGATGAACAGTCTATAAATTAATTAACAAGATCACAAAGAGTATCTACAGTGACAACTCTTGCCGACAGAAGAACCCCACTAGTATCTACAGTGACAACTCTTGCCGACAGAAGAACCCCACTACAGTGACAACTCTTGCCAACAGAAGAGCCCCACTACATTTCATCAAATGACTTCATGTTGATCCTAGGCAACTATTTTTATGTGTCACAAATAAACACAATAATTTAAACTAAAAATCCAAATTTAAATTAACACAATAATTTAAATTACAAAACCCAACTAGGTTTTCGATTCAAAAGGCCTAACACATGGAACATCATAACCTTCTATGAGTTAGTTAACTTTTCTTTGTTGCCCAGAAATTCATAGCGATATCTCATGTAGAAAACCTTCATCCTGTCCCAGACGTTTTCGAAGGAATCCATGGCCGGCCTGACATCCAGCAGAGCAAATTCGTATTTGTTATCAACTTCTCCACCATCATAGTAGTCAATAACATACCGGACATCCTTCCCGCACCTGTCCACGATCCAGTCGTGGCGGTCGAAGGGAAGTTCATACCTGGAAAGTCACACGCATTATTATATCCCTGCTCACTTGAGAGGGCCTGTTGGGTAACCTCTAATTTTATTTAAATTTTTATACTTCTGTCGAAAGCTAATATACCTAGTCGGTCCATAAGTTCTGTCACAAATATTTTGCCGCATAGTAAATAATACCAAGTTTTATTTTATTTAATACTATATATGGTTTGATAGCTCATTCAATACTGATAAATTAGAACGATTATTGGATTTAAATGCTTAAAGCCATATTACACAAATGCTAGTTTCTTCAGAGATTTTGCACTTTTTTACCCAATCAAAAATACGGACGTGATTCACTTTATCTTTTTTCCATGACTCTTAAAACCTTTCAAACTTACGTGAGATTTTAGTCAGAACCCTCCCTGAACCCGTTACCTTCATTTTGAAGCATAAGATAACTATGTCTGGGTAAAACTAATTTTCATATTCACATTTTACGTAGTGTACTTGTTGCCCACAAGATCATTTTTATACGTTTTTCTGAAAACGTAAAAAGTTAAAGTTCTCTTTGGGAGCAGTTGGAACTGAAAGCTAACAGAAAATCAAATGCTAGTTGTTAAGCATGTTCTAAAATCGAGGTTTCAGAATAAATAAAAAAAACCTTGTTGGTTATCTGGAACACGGTTTTTTTATTAAATTTGTGGTAAGTGGTATTTTAGTCAGTTGCGGCGTGTTTTGGGTTTGCGATTGTCTCAAGTTATAAGGTTTATTTGTCATATTGCGATAATCGTACAAAATGTATTGTATTGCAATTTGATTCGTATAAAATAAGCTTTTTAATCATGTATAATATGAATAAGAAAAAGTTTATTGCTGAGTTTTATCTATCAAAAACCTTGTGACAGAACTTAAGGACCGACTAGGTAGTATACTATTATATACAGGTAGTGCCAGGTTTATAGTCCCCTGACCCAGAGAGGCGCATCAATGGGCTGTTGCCGGCTGAGCGCATTTCGTGAGCGTTGATTAGCACACCAGTCGTACTGTCTCCCGCGTCGATACGACATTCCATACAGTCGCGGTATAAATTGTTGTTGCCGATTAATGACGATTTACTTATTATTTGCGTGGGTGATAATGACAGTTGACAGTTCAGAAGGTAATGACACCTCATCAATATATGATGATGATGATAACGACCAAAGAACCCTGCTTCTTCTCAAGCCTCGGCAAGCAAAAAGCTTTTTACAAGCTTTTTTACAGACTTAATGGAAATAGATTTTAATTTAAGGCGTAGTACCATTGTCAGATTAATCATGATTCGTATCGGGACTGGAGGATGTGTCGCGCGGTCTCGGTCTCTCGTATAATGCGGTGGGAAAACACTTGATTAGAACTAATATTATTAACTTTTTGTTATAAATTTATTGCATGCTTAGTCCATACCTGCCTCACGCTCACATATCGTCAAACATTCTTGGCTCACAGTAAAGATTATTTGTAGGGATAACAAGTCCGTGCGCGACAGTATCTATGCGTCGCTACCCCCTACCCCCTCTAGGCTGCATTCAGAGGACTAGAAAATTGACGATGGCTGCACTAGGCCTTGAAGCCTATCAAATATCAATGACTACATTGAGAAATTAATGTTGTATGTATATTTATCTGCATTACAACCCATCTTATATATGTCGCAGCCTTATCGTAGAACAAGCCGTATTACATACAGGCGCGCCGGATAGAAAAATGTCGCTGTTTTGCGATGCGGCTACCTCACGTCGAGCTGGATTGTAGTGGCGATACGTTCTACAAAGCAGCGCGTCTTACCTTTAGCTCTATTGTCACCAAGAGGCAATGTAGGGTGACTATAAAATATGACAATACTCCGGTATTGGTGGTGCAATATGGGCGCTGGACTTCCTTACGGATCAGAGACTATGTTAGAGATGGCTATAAATAATTTAGAAATTAATGGTGGAAGACTGCACAACATTTTTTTATAATCTTACCTTTTTTATGTATTTTGTTTATAGTTTTTTGATAATGTTTTGTCTATTTTTATTATTTGACAGATTACATTGTGTTTCTCCAAAAACCAAAGCTTTTATTACAGTCGTCTGTAATAGCTATGTCGATACTATTGTCCTACCGTAGTGAAAGGCTACAGCTGTAAAATGTTAATAAATATTGTTCAAATCACACGAACGGTGTGATTTGAACAAACAACAAGGATCTTCAAGGGATCTTTTCTTCAGAATCTTCGTTACCAATATTCATCACATAATATTTTGTACCCCAATAAATTTGCTTAGGTGTCCGACGAACACCAGAGTCCGTGGCCACCTTACCCATTTTGATTTGCGAAATAACCTGAAAAACTCGATCACCTGTCCAAGGCTGTGTCACATTTCCAGACTATTCACTATAGAAGCTGACGATTGAACTTATATTCTTTAAATTCACTATTTTCATGAATGTTATACGTCGCGCCACACGTTATGAGCGGTGGCCTTGAATGCGCAGTAGTCACTTCTCAACACCTGTACATATGCGCAGTAATTCCCGCCAATGTCGCCCAGAGCTCTTAATTCGTGGCGCGAGGTATACCAACGTTTGCATTTCTAAATTCAATATTAATTTCACTTTGTTGTGACATCATTGTCGATAGCGACGCCATTTATGTTTTATGAACATGCATCACTACTAGTGGGGATAAATGGAACTAAAACTTTCAAAGCGGCGTATTGAAGATGCACTCGTTTTTATGTGGGCGCCACGTTACTATAAGCCGCTTTGACGAACGCGAAGTGCTCATACAATGCGGCGTACTTTATTTCAGCCGAATTGCAATCCGACTCATCTTGAGGTAGCCACATGATAAAAAAGCGACGTTTTTCAATTCGGTGTGTTCTACGATATGGCTGCGATATATGTGTCGCAGTTGTTTGGTTAAATCAGACACTTAACTTACTAAACCAATAATTTCTCCAGTGTTATCAACAATACAATACATACCCAAGCAATGATCGAAACCGCGCCCTTGGACTGTACTTAGTTGCTAACCCTCCAAAACTCTTCAGGCGGGGGTGACCACACTGCTTGGCGTGTAATGCTTCCCATTTCATTACTTCCTGCCATGCCTGAAAGAAAAAAAATATTGAAATTACTAGTACATAATGATGATGTGACACGTAGACCACAAATCCATTGCAGCATTCCCAAATAAGACAGAGCTATATCAACATAATAGTAGTTTATGTGACTGCTACATAATGGAGGGCATTAATACTCGAGAGATAACATCACTCGAGAGTTTTAATGCCTAATTATGTACAGTTACATACACTAGTTTATCTACACACACATATCATAAGCTCTCTTTGGTGTGTTCAGGAACCGCATGTTTGACCGGCATTGTGGCTCTGCATTTGGTTACTTGTTCTGTAGCACCAACTTCGGGCGTTCGAAATTTGAATGTAAGTACGAACTTCACAGACATACTAGGGGCGGCATGCAGGCGGGCGTCGGCGTTCAAAATTTGAATGTCATAATGTGTAGAAAAATTACACATTATGGTCATAATGTGTAATTTTTCAGATAAGAAATGAGTTTTTACCAAGTAGTTTAACATTATACTGATCGTAACGTGCGGTTTTTGTACGCAGTAAAGAGGGTTTATGATTCGTGTGTAGATAAAGTACTAAAAGTACCCACAGATACTATCAGCAAGTAATGGAAAATGTAATGCAGAGAAGAAAGAATTCAGTTTGAAAAGTCAGTTCTTAATAATAATTGTGGTCAGTTACAGATAAAGAAACCTTTAACTAATGGTGCAAAAGAAAGAATCCCACCTGCTCATTATTAGCATTGTGAATTTTGATTATATCCTCCATGTCTTTCTGTTTTATCTCCTCGTCCTTCCAGCGCCATCCCTTGCGCAACATCGCATTCCAGAACATCTGCTGGCTGGGGTACACCCAGAACTCTGTAGAGCCGTCCGGCATCGCTCGTGGGATGGTAGACACCTGACGCTGTATTGGCAGTGAGAAAGGCTGGTCGGGTGCTGGCTGCTGGTTGGCCGGAGGCATCTGAAGGATATTTTTTACTTTTGAATTTACTTGAAATGGTAGAGGATGCCTATACCAGATGAGGGTAAATGTGGGGTGATTGATGATGATGATGATGAATGAGGAATATATTATGGGCTCCTCCTGCTGCCACAGGCACTTATTCACTTATTTTTTCTGGTGCTCCTCAGCCTACTGTCTGCTCTACACTACTGTAACTACAATAGCAAAAGCTTGGGTTGGGGGTAGATCATGGAAACGTGATTTTAATTACACGAGATATTTAGGAGGACAATAAGATATATTTGTGAACCTTTTAGTCTAGGCTTGATTGTTGGAAACTTGTTTTGAATTTATGTTATAAAACAGAATAATTATTTTATGCCTGAAATGGAACACAATTTTTATGCTTCCCTAATGTATTTCAAGATAGATCAAAAATGAGTTGTATAGTTAGGTGAAATGGAATGTAAAGTGGCACGCTTTTCACGTGCTGGCAGGCGCGCTGGGGGCTTTCAGTAAACTTGTACGGTATCTTTATTTCCTTGGCCATTTCAAGCATTCGGGACATGTGGGGATGTGGGAGTATTAGGGTGGGGAAACGACAGATTTGTCCGATTTTTTGACGTCAGATGTAGAGAAAGTTTATTGACCTCGAGGTCATCAACCTCGACCTTGACCTTGAATTTTCGCTCATTTTCCCAAGAAAAATCAAGTGACATCGGTCAACGTTCAATGACCTCGAGGTCACCGATCTTGACACATAAGGTCATTGACCTTGACCTTGAACTTTATAGATTTAATTGCAGAAAATTGGCAAATGAACTCAGATTAAAAGTGTGTCCCGATATTGTGAGGTTCACAGAGGTTATTAATACCAATTATTAGAAAACATGTGAAACCAGGCACAACAATCCATACCTACAGATTACTGGAGCGCGTATGATGCCCTGCCGACCCACGGCTACATACACAGAAAATTAAACCATTCTGAAGAATTTGTGGCAGAAGATGGGACACACACCCAGCGCATTGAAAGCCAATGGTGCCACTTAAAGAAGCGGTTCAATAAAGTTAACTACAAAGGAAACTTTGAGGCTTGGCTAATAGACCACCAATGGCGGCACCATTGCAGAAAAAATCACATTGTTCCTTAAATTTTATTAGGGCTTTAAAGCACGTTTATATCATAATAAATAGACAATAGCATGTGTTCCTTTTATAAATTTTATTAGGGCTATAAAGCAAGTTTATAATAAATAGACAATAGCAATGTATAAAAATATGTAAATAAATATTGTTTCTATTCCAATTCTTAAAAGTTAGTGTTTGTGAAGCGAGCTAGGCTACCCCATGTAGTTTATATATATAATAAATAGACAATAGCATAATGTATAAAAATATGTAAATTAATATTGTTTTTATTCCATTTCTTAAAAGTTAGTGAGCGTGAAGCGAGCTAGGCTACCCCATGTAGTTTCACAGAACCAAGGTTGCTAGGTCACTTTCTGTTTGAATACTTAAGATAGGTTTATTAGGTCACAAGGTTGAGAACCAACGGGAGCCGAGCGAAGCGTAGCGGAGTGAGGCGACCCCATGTAGTAATTCACAGAACAGAATTGGTGGCTATAGATCACTTTCTGTTTGCTTACTAAAGATAGGTTTGTTAGGTCACAATGCACACTGAATCGTCAAGAACATGCTAGCTGGACAAAAGTCACCTCCTAATTTCCAAGAATTAGTGGTCACATGTCATTAACAACACCCCAGAGGGAACATTTCCAAGAATTGTTTGTTTCAAAGCACGGATGTCATTAAGTAATGACAGGTGAGTGTTAGATATTGTATTTGATTAATTCTCGTCACTTGCAATTTTACTACACGATCGAAAGGGTCTCATGAGTTATTTTGTGAAAAACCAAAAGTGTTGTGCTATGGATTTTGTTGCTGAAGGTATGAAGATTATGTTATCATATTCAAACCTCTCCTAAATGTCTGTTTTGTGTCCTTTTTAACTGTCTAAAGTTTAGTCTGAAAAAAAGCGTAATTTTTTACCTTTTTAGGGTTCCGTACCCAACGGGTAAGAACGGAACCCTATTACTAAGACTTCGCTGTCCGTCCGTCCGTCCGTCCGTCTGTCACCAGGCTGTATCTCAAGAACCTAGCTAGCTAGAGAGTTGAAATTTTCACAGATTATGTATTTCTGTTGCCGCTATAACAACAAATACTAAAAAACAGGATAAAAGAAATATTTAAGGGGGCCCCATACAACAATTCTTTCAATACCACATACAAACTTATGGATGCACCTGGTCACGTACATGGAGTGTGAAAGTAACCGCACCAATAACTTTGTAAACAATATTTTGCTGTGTAAAATCCAAACTATTCACTCCACACCATCGCTTCCATTGAACGGTGGTACGGAACCCTTCGTGCGCGATTTAGATTCGCACTTGACCGGTTTTTTTAAAGTTTAAAGGACCATATCTTTTTGTATCCACGTGTACCCGGGCTAATTTTTTTATATTACTTAGACATAACCCTTAGCTTTAATTTAAGATAAAATTTCATTGCGCGATCTCGGTACATCATTTTTATTTTTATTTTTTTTCAGAACACGTTCTCACTGTCTCGAAAATTGACTTTTTCGAGGAATGGGTGAAACACGATAAAGAAAACCGGAATTCACGGATTTTCGACTTTTTGTCTACGAGGATTGACCTCTCGAATATCACCGAAGAGTCACGTCGAGAAATACACCTCAAAATTGCATCATATTCGAATAAGATAGTGGAAAAATGGGCCTCATCAGGACGTCATCAAGATCGTTTCTTAACTAACAATAAAAGTTGGTTAGAAGGTGCTGACTTTCAGTTCAAGGTTCATGTGATCAGCCCAAAGGCGTCCAGCTCATCAATCACCGAGAAACGCACCCCGGGAAGGCCAAAAAGCAGCTTTGAAGACGCTTCACACAAGACGAAGAAACGGCGTGTTGAAGAAGCTGTGAACAAGTGGACTGCTGAGGAGTTGGCGACTGCTGCTGAGGTCGCAAGCAGAGCGGAGGGGAAGAGAAGCATCGCAAAAGCAATAAAACGTGCAAGTGATGGTGAAACCTCTAAAGCTACTTCGTGCCCTGATGGTAGGCAGTTGTCTACCAATGAAGCTTGGGCTTATTACTTTGACTCCAAGGGGAATAGTCATACCTATAAGACGGCGAGGAAGTGGTCAATGAAGGCGGGACATAACACGTTTCCATCGTGGCATAGCATGCGTAAGTCAATTAATAGTTCTTTTCCTTCAGCGGAGCACATTCCTGTGACGGAAACGCGTGTCGATTGTAAGTTGCAACCTCTTTTGGATAAGACAACGGAGAGATTGCTTATGGCACAAAGTGAAATCATTAGGAGTGTGCTCCCTAGATCATCATTCACGTTGATAAGCAAGTGGGGTTGTGACGGTAGTTCTGGCCATAGCACTTACAAACAGAAATTTGACGCCTCCGAGGCCACTGATGAGTTCCTATTTGTGTATTCGTTTGTTCCTTTGAGGTTGTATGATGGCGACCTCATTATTTGGCAAAACCCCCGTCCATCTTCAACTATGTACTGCAGACCCATCAAATTCATCTTCTCAAAGGAATCAACGGAGCTTACACAAATAGAAATAAACAAAGTGCTGGAAGGGGTTTCTCAGTTGGTTCCAACATTGTTTTCAGTCGAAGACGTTCAAATTTCTGTGAAACACAATTTTATCTTAACTATGGTCGATGGGAAAGTATGTAACGCGTTAACGGACACACGTTCAGCACAAACGTGTTACATATGTAAAGCCACGCCGAAAACGATGAATGATGAAGTGAAAGGTTATGATGGTCAGCAAGGAAACTTTGGTTTTGGGTTGTCCACTCTGCATGCCTGGATTCGCAGTTTTGACTGTTTGTTGCACATAAGTTATCGTCTGGACATCAAGAAATGGCAAGCCAGGGGTGAAGACGATAAGTTAAGTGTAAAAAACCGCGCAGAGGCATTAAAGAAAATGTTCAAAATGGAAGGTTTGATTGTGGACCAACCAAAACCAGGGTTCGGAAATACAAATGATGGAAACACCGCGCGTATATTTTTTGATAACGCGGATCTGAGTGCAGGGATTACAGGGTTAGATGCTAATCTCATTAAAAAGTTTAATATAATATTAAGAACATTATCATCTGGCTATGATATCGATTTGGTTAAATTTGAAAACCTTTGTGTGGAAACGCGGAAACTCTACTTAAGTCTGTATTCGTGGTACTTCATGCCTGCCACTGTGCATAAGATCCTTATGCACAGTACTGAGGTAATAAAGACCTCGTTACTTCCGATTGGGCAGTTCTCCGAAGAAGCCCAAGAAGCGAGAAACAAAGACATACGCCGTTTACGGCTGCATAATACTCGCAAAACGTCACGTATTGCCACGAATACAGACTTGATCCACATTATTTTGGCATCGTCTGACCCTTTAATCAACTCACTCAGAGACGTTCGTAGAAAAAAACCCGAACAGTTAATGCCTGAAGTCTGTGACTTAATTATCCCGCCTTCAGTGGCCATTTCGCCACCTACTTGTAATTTAATTAGAAATAATTTAGATCATACAGAATCCGACTCGTCTGAGGGTGAAGAAGAATGACTTTTGTATTGTTATGTGTAAATAAATCGATTTAGTGTAGTTTTGCATCAATTATTTAATGAAATAGGTTTTTATTATGATCCTTTTAATTTAAGTTACAGTTATAATTTTGTAAATATCGTTGATTTTGTGCATTGTAATTATTCAATTTATTTTTCTTTATTTATTTCTAAAAGGTATGTATTTCTTTTGAATAAATATGTATTTTTTTAAATATTTTTTTGTTATTTATTTTTTATATCCCCCTAAAATTGCGGTATAGTCTCGAATCCTACTAGTAACAACAATTAACTGCTATTCAAGCTAAAGTAAGCCATTAGAAATCAAAAAATAATTTTGTCCAGCTAGCATGTTCTAGACTATCTAGACGAATCAGTGTGCAATGTTGAGAACCAACATGCGCCGAGCCAAGCGGAGCGGAGCAAGGCGACCTCATGTAGTTTCACAAAACCAAATTGGTGGCTATAGGTCACTTCTGTTTGAATACTTAGATAGGTTTATTAGGTCACAACGTTGAGAAACTGTAGTTTCACAAGACCAAATTGTATGCTGTAGGTACCTTCCTGACTGAAAACTGAGTATTTTCTGTAAAAACTGCACTAGATAAATTTGAAGGACCTCGAGGTCAATTAACATTATGTAAAATGCAAAATTGACAATTTTCTGCAAATAAATCTATACAGTTCAAGGTCTTGACCTTGAACTGTATAGATTTATTTTGACCAAGGTCCATTGGACAAGGACCATTGACCTTGGTCAATGACCTTATGTTTCAAGATCAGAACGTTGACCGATGTCACTTCATTTTTCTGGGGAAAATGAGCGAAAATTCAAGGTCAATGTCGATGATCTCGAGGTCAATAAACTTTGCACTACATCTGACGTCAAAAAATCGGACTAATCTGTCGTTTCCTCACCCATTAGGGTGAGGAAACGACAGATTTGTCCGATTTTATTATTAAAACTGGGGATGTGGGAGTATTAACTCCCACATCCCCATGTGTCCCGAATGCTTGAAATGGCGTTTAAAAAAATTATAACTCGAAAACTAATAATTTCTGACGGTTCGCGTATTTTCCAATTGTCTTAGAATACACTAATTATGCATAGAAAAAATCAGCATAAGCATCTGAAACCACGATCTTTCTAAAGTCCTTCCATTTCCTTGACAGCTACAGGATCTAAGTTTATAAACTGTAGTTTATGTGACTGATACATAATGGAGAGCATTAAAACTCGAGAGTGGATTTATAATAATATCACTCGAGAGTTTTAATGACTAATTATGTACAGTTACATACACTAGTTTATCTACAGACATATCATAGCTCTCTTTGTTGTGTTCAGGAACCACATGTTTGACCGGCATTGTCGCATTGAGTTGTTTAGCTTGTTCTGTAGTACCAACTTCACAGACAAAGTAGGGGTGGCACGCAGGCGGGCGTCGGCGTTCGAAATTTGAATGTCATAATATGTAGAAAATTTACACATTATGGTCATAATGTTCAATATTCAGATAATAAATGAGTTTTTACAAAGTAGTTAAACATTATGCTGATTGTAACGTGCGGTTTTTGGATGCAGTAAAGAGGTTTATGATAAGTGTGTAGATAAAGTAATTTATGATTTTAAAAAATCAGTAATTCCACATATTTACTATGTTATGGACCAGACCAGACCAGAGCCATCCCATCCTGACATCAGAATGGACGGTCAACCTTACTCAAAAACTGAGGGTAGTTGAGAGGGATCGCGAACCCTATGCCATGGTTATAAAATTTAAAAGCTATAACGGAAAAGTGGCGTAAGTTAACGCTGGTGGTAACTGCGGGGTTAAATGTCGCAATGGGTTGGGTCTTATATAAGACACATTGAAATTTGAAGATTGGAGTACTTAGGTGGTTAGGGGGGGTCCTTAGCTATCCTCTGATACCATTTTCTGATTTAGGAAACATCATTTTAGCACGATTTTTACAACTTGGCCAATCTCGGAACGACAAATGTCAAACCCAAAAGCTCCAACGTTGGATATTGGTACATGATTTTAGTACAAATTACAAGGTTTTGTTGTAATGGTAGAAATTTGCGTCAGCAATTTTGTATTTTCTGACATAATGACTTTCTCATTTCATTCCGATTCCTTCCGTGTTTCGTGAATGTTCTGTTGCGCTCTCGTTTTATCCGTGATTCTCTGGATGACTTTGGCTTTGTTTACTTACTAACTACTTTATGGAGTTTATCAGAACCAAATTGGTTGCTTTAGGTCACTTCGTGTTTAAAAACTAAAGATAGGTTTGTTAGGTTCACACGTTACAGCAGACCCGGGAGCCGGAGCGAAGCGGAGCGGAGCGAGGCGACCCCCTACTTGCTCATTTCATTCCAATTCCTTCCGTGTTTCGTGAATGTTCTGTTTCACTCTCGTTTTATCCGTGATTCCCTGGACGACTTTGGCTTTGTTTACTTACTAACTACTTTATGGAGTTTATCAGAACCAAATTGGTTGCTTTAGGTCACTTCCTGTTTAAAAACTAATGATAGGTTTGTTAGGTTCACACGTTACAGCAGACCCGGGAGCCGGAGCGAAGCGGAGCGGAGCGAGGCGACCCCCTACTCTTGGCAACCCCTCCAACCCCTCTCCTCCTCCAACTCCCCCGATATCTAAAAAATGTAGGCATTTTCTTCAATCTTTGGACCTCCATAACATAAAAACTAGTGGTTTCCTAAAAGGGGGGGTAAAAGGTCCCAAATTCAATGTGTCTTATATAAGTACTTCCCCCGCAATTCTTCTAAAATATGTTGTAAGCAAATCTCTCATCGTGCTAAGCAATTTTGGACACAATTTCAGCCGGCCAATCTGACGGACTCGTTGCTTACCATGTTGTACGGGTTAATGTCGGTCTTGCCATGTTGCACTGGGCAGTCTGAGGGCTTGGTCTTCGGCTCGCTGCTCTCAGGCACGGCTGCTGCTTTAGTGTGCATAGGACATTCTGGAGGCGGTTTGGCATTATCACTCAGATTGTTTATTTTAACGGCAGCATCCGCAGACACGGCATTCCCCATATTTCTTGTACTAATACTACAGGGTTCGCGTTCGCTCGCTTACGTAATTTGAAGGTTAGACTAATCACTATCTACAAAACCTGTAAATGAAACAACACCGATGTATTATAGTACGAAGACACAGAGGTATGTCGATCTAAAAGGCTTTAGAGAAAATCTTTCGATAAAAATTATCACTTCGCTTCATCTCATCTTCGCTTAGAATACTCACTCACTTGAATTTTTCACGATATTTTTTTTATTTTACAATTTTAACATTTCATTTGCCAGTTTTGACAATTGAGTTACCTGACCGAATCGATTCGATCGCATAGGTCGATATTAATGTGATGCAAATAATCTCTACATGAACACTGCTATAACCATAAACAATTTTTTACCACAGACAGCCTTATGTTCATATTCAGCTTTACACATTAGTTCAAACTTGACTATAATAGGGATGTCTTAATATACCGTTCAATTATAATATTGATCGATATTTCACATTGTACATGTGTTGCATTGCACTATGAATAATTTTTAAATATAAAAAATGTGTGCAGGACATGGTACTTTACGGGGGAAATAGTTGCTCACGTTCTTGGGTCCCACTGCCCTGCCAAATACAGTGAATTCAATGAAAACACATGACATTAGCTAATTTATATATTTACAAATCAAGAGGTAATGTAACATTCACCAATCAAATTCGCAAGAAATCTATTGCAAATCGCATGATATCAAAATCGTATTATTTATTCAAAACTTGTTTTTCCTTATTTTAAATGAACATAACCATAATCTTGTTTTGTACCTAACAATTGTGCAAACGAAACTTATTTTATCACTTTGATAAATACCTGTTAAAGTGCTTTTCAAATACCTTGTCCCCTCGGTGTTAAGTTGGCTAAAGTGCACCACTCAAAAAAATAGGAAAAAGCTATATCCGGTTGCCAGCTCAGATCACAATTTCCCGCTTTCTACAAATAAAATAGCAGGTTTGTAGGTACCTACAATCTCGTCACAAATCACAATAGGTACGAATTACGTTAATTAAATACAAAATATGCCGGTGAGAATAGGAGACATATGAACATGTTGCAGTGTATAAAGCTATCAAATGGTTAGAACTATTTAGATTATAGTTATTTTTGATAGAATGTATGTGAAATGTATGAGGATGAGAGTTTATTGATAAAAGATGTTATGTAGATGTTGGCGTCAAGTTAATTATCCATAGCTTGGGATGGCTATGAGTGTGATGGGGCGTCTGCGAGCTTTGATTATATCTTTTAATTCATGGAAGTAGCTAAAACTGATGAAACTGACCGAGTGAAGTGACGGGCACGGTTGGCGGGAGGACAGGGTTTGTAATGTTTGTCAGTCATCTTCAGAACCTTATCTGAAACCAAACAACTAATATTTGGTTTCGGATAGGTAATAAACATAACCTCTTTAGTACCTCTAGTATTTTACAAAGTATCTGCATGCACCACACCTACCTATATACTTTGAAGATGGCTACATTTTTTTTGAAAATTAACATGAAGCTCAATGAAAGCTCATGCAGTTTATGAAAATACCAACCACTGCTCACCTTATTACAGGTATCATCAAATGATGGAGTGCCAGACAAAATTTGCGCCAAATGTTGCCTTGCTCTGGAAAAAAGCATATTTGGTTAAGACTTTGGCTGAAAAGTAAGTGTATTCTGTAGTTTTTTCTTTTTTCTATAGTGGTACAGGGACCTACATTTAAAAATATTCATTGGTATTTGTAAATTACTTGTTTTATGCAGTACTAAAATGGGCACTGCTGAAAAATATTCGAAACCAACGAAAGATATTCACTCCAGCCATCGACATCTTCATCTTTATGTATTTGATTAATTTTTAATCTATTTTTTTATTCAATTATATACACAAGACATTTTAACTCTCTTGTTGGAATCAATGAAAATAAAAACAATTGTCATAAATTGACATTTTATTTAACCTATGTACCTACCCACTGTAACATTTAACTAGTCTAGCAACTTTTTGGGGTTAAAATAAAACTGGCAATCTAGCAACATTTTGAAAATTGTCTAGCAACTGGGTAAGGCTAGCAGTTGGCAACACTGTTTACACGACACTGACTGATGTGATGTTTATAAGCTTCCATTCCTTCTTCCATTTTATCTAACTGCTAAACTCAAAGTACATTTTATCGATACTGTAACATCACTACATACACTATATTTGTTCCGCTTCCCGTTCATTGTGTTCTGTGTTCCCGTTTCGTTTCGTTCGTTGCCTTGCTTGGCGCAGAGCGCAGCGCAGGCCAAGCCACAGAGCACATTTTATATATGGCCACGCTATGCTAGTGAAGCGCTCAGGCATTTCGTAAAGTTCGATAATTCCGATATTTTTCTTGTCTGATTTTAGTCGTGTTTTTGCTCATCACTTTTGTTTTGTTAGTTTTCGTCAATATGTCTTCATTTTCAATTGCGATTGATTTGAAATCTTGTCGAATATGTTTGTCAACGAAGAACCCATTGTGTCCTCTGTTCAAATACAAATTATCTGGGAACTACGCAGAAATGCTTACGGCGATTGCAGACGTAAAGGTTTGTCGTTTGGATCTTTTTAATTTCTATCTATAAAAATTAGTTGATCACTCTGCCAGAGGGATAACCATAACCTCTTTATTACCTCTAGTATTTTACAAAGTTTCTGCATGCACCACACCTACCTATCTACTCTATACCAATTTGTATTCCTTGATACAGTGAGGTACTTTGAAGATGGCTACATCTGTTTTGAAAAATAGCATGAAGCTCAATGAAAGCTCATGAAGTTTATGAAAATACCAACCACTGCTTACCTTATTACAGGTATCATCAAATGATGGACTGCCAGACAAAATTTGCGCCAAATGTTGCCTTGCTCTGGAAAAAGCATATTTGGTTAAGACTTTGGCTGAAAAGTAAGTGTATTCTGTAGTTTTTTCTCTTTGCTATAGTGATACAGGGACCTACATTGAAACATAATCATTGGTATTTGTAAATTCCTTGTTTACCTAATAATCTCTGTTAATGTCTATGTAAATCATTATTGTTGCATTGTTTATAGATCAGACAGAAGGCTCAGAAAATTCGTAAGTAAAATGCAATCTATGGCACCTACAAAGAAATTAGCATTCAACTCCATCACAGATATCAAAAGTGAAATCGGCCCAATCAACATAAAACCAGAACCAAAATGGGAGATGGAAATTGAATTCATGGGAGAGGGAGGCACAGGGCTTAATCCTTTAGATGGCATGAAAGGAAGGGACATAATGATTGCTAACACCAGCATCCGGAAAATGGAGGGAACTACTGAAATCAAGAATGACTTCTTCAGTGGAAGTGAAACTGCAGATGTTTCTTGGAAAAGCATCAAATCAGATATCAAGTTGGATGATGATGGCGATGTGAGTAAAGTACCATAATTATACATATACACTGCTCAGATTACTGTTGGGTCTCTCTCAACCAATTTGTTTGTGAAAAGTTAGAAATATAAACAGACAGTTCAATCCACATATACAGAAACTTTAACTCTGTTACCACTTTGTTTAAAATGAAGTGTTTCAGGTGGAATATTTGGATGACAATTTCTTCCAAGATGCTGATGATGACAACGACAAGGACTATGAACCATTGCCGAAAAGTAAAGCAAAATTCAAGAAACCAAAAATACCTGACATCAATACTGGGAGGAAGGTTTTAAGAAAAATAAAGGTGGCTAAAGCAACTGATAGTAAAGGTTCTGGCCAGCCTGGAAAAACTACCTTGATAACATGCTGTAAGTGATTTATCATCATTTCAATTAACCCACTTGTGTGCTATTATAATATTTGGTTAGGTAACCATGTACCTACATGAGAGGTGGTAATGTTAAATAAAATTTTCATTGGCTGTCATTTAGCCAGCCAACCAAGTGCAGTAGTTGTAAAACTTCTGAAAAGATGATAAGGCGATAATAAAATCCTCATGATGCCTGCCACCCCATCTTAGAAAAGACAGGCACAGTACACTTTTCCATGCTGCTTTATTTGTCCCTTTTTAGACCCAGTCAACAAGAATGGTTCTAGAGGTCCTGCCATACTTCTGAAGAGACCGAAGGATGCTACAGTCCTGAAGATTCATCCCAACTACACATCGAAGAAGTCAGGAGGCCGCAGCATTCCAGTGATGAACAAGCCAATAAGAGTAGTTCGGAGTGCTAAATCCATTGCCCCCAAACAGAAGGAGAAACTTGTTTGCCCAGTTTGTGGCATATTGACGTTCACACTTGGGAATCATATGACTACTCATCAAGGTATGAATTAAAAGTAATATAGTACCTATAATAATCCTATCGACTATAGTAATGATGTAAGAGTTCCATGGCAGGTAATTGTGTATTGATCATAATAGAATAAGTTGTGTTTTTATACCTCTTCAGATTTGTCTGAATCTCTTTGCAATGTCACACTACACCACTACACGGACACATCCTATATGCAGCAAACAACCAATCTGTTTTGATTTTACAGAAAAGAAGAGATATAGTTGTGAACAGTGCAACAAGACATTTGCTCAGAAGGCGAACATGGCAATACACATGAAGCAGCATTCCGGTATCAAAGACCACATCTGCGAGATTTGTGGCGCCGGCTTTTATTGTCAGAAGGGACTGCTCAGGTATGAGTTAGTGAAGAATATCCTGATTCGCTTTTACATTCTATTCAGTGATAATAAAGATAATGAAATAATATGAATGATTGATTTGCTTGTTCTAATTAAATGGAATGATTTTACATGTTTTTCTTTCCAGGCACAATCTCATCCACAAAGGTGAACGGCCTTTCGGATGCACACTGTGTCCAAAACGATTTATTGCTGTAAGTGTCTTTATTTTACTCCTATATATTATAAATGTAAGAGCCAGTTCACTCTATCTCCGACCAATAGTTTTGCCGGATGAAATTGAAGCGATAGCGCAATTGAAGTGCATATGCCAAAATGCATCCAACAACAACTGACGTAGTGTGAACTAACTCTAAAAGTAACACTGTAATGCAATCATTAGAAGTGGGTATGGAAGTGGAAAGAGACCCTTTTTCATTACGTAGCAGCCCACTTCCCTGCTCACTTCAGTTTAACGTAAACGGGTGGTTACAATCTTTTTAATGCTACCAATTAAGAGCTCATACACACGAGCAGCACGTACGTCGTCAGCAGTCGACTGCAGCAGACAGCAGCCGACGACAGCCTTGAAAATCGGTCAAGTCCGGATCAGACTCGCACATGAAAGGGGGTTCCATAGGATCGTACAAGACAACTTAGAGAAAATATAAAACAAAAAAGTTTGTCTGAACTTGGTTTCGAACCTTGGCACCACCCCTGTCCCCTACCCTACAGATAACGGATCCGACTTCAAACCAATTGCTCCACCGGAACGATTTATAGATTACACGAAATTATCGATTATATTTGAATGACGATGATTTGGTAATTTGCGGGGGCAGGGATATTGAAACACGTCTCTTGTATAGGGAATAGGGACCCACTATGATTTAAAAAATCTTATGTAGTACATTATTTGTTACTGTAGCGGCAACAGAAATACACATTCTTTGCAAATTTCAACTCTACCTATTACGGTTCATCGATAGAGCCTGGTGACGGACAGACAGACAGGTGTCGGAGGCTTATTAATAGGGTCCGGTGTGGCACCCATCGTATACGGAACTCTTAAAGTGTCGATACGCGAAATCTGCTGCCGACGAGTCAAAGTCTGCTATCGACACGTCTTAAGGCTGCCGACTTGCATCCTGCTCATGTGTAAAAGCTCTAAGACGATGTTTACATTGGCTATCTGTATCACTCCGTTGAAACTACCGGCTACTGACACGGTAACAGTTTACAAACTGGTGACTATCCATCCAAGTGAACCGAGCCCTTGGCTGTTTCAGCGTTGCGATCTGAACCGCCACCTCCGCATTCACTCGGGGTACAAGCCGTACAAGTGCGCCGCCTGCACCATGTCCTTCAACGCGAAGCACCAGCTGCAGAACCACGAGAGAATGCACACGGGAGAGCGGCCCTACTCGTGCCAGGTAATGTAGCCGCGTGGTTGTCCGCAGGGAACGGCGCTGCGCCGCCACATGAAGGGACACTACGGGGACAAGCAGTTCCGCTGCGACGTGTGCGGCATGTCGTTTGTGCAGAGCAACCACCTGAAGAACCACGAGCTGGTGCATACGGGCGCGAAGCCGTTCAGCTGCAAGGTTGGTTTGAGGTTGGATTAGAGATTCTTCAGTGAAAACATTATTTTTATGTAGGCAATTTGGTGTCCCACTGCTGGGCGAAGGTCTCCCCCTTTTGAGTCCACACGCTGTTCTGGGCCACATCGGTAAAAAACTTGTCGAGGTCATCCTGCCATCTCTGTTTAAAGCCTTATTATCATATTTAATAATATTTTGAAACCCAAAAAAATAAAAGGCTCTTTTGTTCGTTTCTATTTTTTTTTGTATTTTTTTTCAACAAAACATACGAATTTAAAGAAAAGCGAAAAGCAACGTGTTTTAAAACACCAATCAGCGGTAGTGGCGTCACTTTTCTTGATTGCCAAAACCATGACACATCTAGGTAAGGGACAGAGCTAAGAGTCAGTCTCCCTTCCCTTCCCTTTGGTTTGGATGAGTTAGGACGCCCGCTGAACACAGGCGGGTGATCGATCCTCTATTGCGACTACACTTAGGCCGTTTTTAGGATGCGAATATGAAATTTTCTTAATGCGTACATAATAAGCAATATTTTTCATTGTATATGTCAAAAATTTATGGGTTTTGATCTGTCAGGATCGCATTATCTCAGCGGTCAGACTTTCACTCACCCAATTCCCTGTGTTTGGGCACTGGTTACTACTGATGGTTTGTCAGATATCCCTCCCAAATCTTCTTGTATTCTTTACTGTTGGTTTAACATGTGCTTCTTCCCAAAGCTTCTAGTATTGGTTACTGTTAGTTCAACAGATGTCCCTCCTCATCACTTCTACCCAAAAAGAGCTTGTCTATTCCCGGTACGGCGAGCAAAGTAGCAGCAGAAAACTGGAGACCGAGCTTCACTCAAATAAAAATAATCAGGGTTACAATTCGCTCCCGAAAAAGTCAAATAAAAACAGGGTTACAATTGGCGCCCGAACAGTCACAAAAGAGATCGATCTTGAATCGTAAACCAAATTACAAAAATAAGTTTGAACTAAAGTTTTTATTATTAATATTATAATAGAAAACGAATCCCAACGTTCTATTTCTCAGTTGCAATCAGTAAAGAGATCGGTTTGGTAATGCCGACCAAAAAAAATGTTGTGCAAAAGTAAAAAACGCGCAAAATGGATTCCGCCTTTCTGAAATAGCTGTTAATTAGTCCGAGTAATTAGTTCTTCCTCTAATAGTGACTTAACTCCAGATCCAGACTCCAGAGAGTGTAATAGACGCAAAAATGTGATGCAAGGTCTATTAAGTACAAAATCCCGCAAGAAGAGCGGATTTTTTTTCGGAAAATGTGTTTTTGGCCTGTTATTTTCTATACGTTACTGTCACCAATTGTATGTAAGACACACTATTATTATTCATAACTGACACTATTATTCATAACATAGCTTAACTTAGGTATGTACCTATTTTCTCATAGAGGGTGATAAAAGTAGAGTGTATTAATAGTAGGCGACGGACGTTGATATAAATAGACTAACCAAAAACAATTCAAATAATGCATTGGAAAAAATACTAGAAACTTATAACTTTTAATTACGATTAAATGAGCCTACAAGAGCAACTGCTAATACAAAGACCTGCATCGACAATTTTGCTACTTATTTCGATGTTATTATGATTACATTATTAAAAGCCCAAAATATCCCACTGCTGGGCAAATGCCTCTCTCCCCCTCTTTCACTCTATCCGATCCGTAAAAACTAAGTCTGAAGTAGCAGATGCACAAATAAAGATTATTAGAATGCTTATTAAGTGTTTTATTAGATTTAATTTTAAAATAACCAATTATTGTTTAATTTCGCACTTATTAACGATTAACTGTAAAAATCTGGGTATTTTTGCCAAAAAAAAAACATCAATGAAAGTAAACGGTAAGGCTTCGCCATAGGCATATTTAGCTCAAATGATTCTAAATGGTCTGGTACTGGCTTCTCTTTAAGATTATCGATGCAGACATCGATCTACCAAACACCTGTGTATCTTATCAATCAGTGACAGAAATAGAATAACTGCCCCAAATATTATCGGGGCATCAAAACTAATAGGTCGGGTAAAAAGTCTTTTCGTATTTCGTGTGGGTATATTTGGAATTAAATATCTTTGGCTGTATTATTTGTACCTGGCTGGTTTTGATGTCATTAAAAAGTTTTAATTAAAAAAAAATAACGAACAGAAAAATGTTGTTTCAAACTATTTTTCACGGAAAAAATGGACGCCATTTTCGAAAAAGTGGAGCAAGATCGGCATATCAGTCGTCACGACATAGCTGAAGAACTGAGGATTACTCACAAAACTGTTTTGAACCATTTAAGGTGTGGGTACACAAAAAAGCTCGATATATGGGTGCCTCACGAGCTCACTGAAAGAAATTTAATGAACCGTATACAAATTTGCGATTCTTTGTTGAGACGTAACGAAACTGAACCATTTTTGAGGCGATTGATAACCGGTGATGAAAAGTGGATCACGTACGACAAGAACGTGCGAAAAAGATCGTGGTCAAAGGTCGCTTAACTCGCAAGGTGATGCTGTGTGTATGGTGGGATTAGAAGGGCATTGTTCATTATGAGCTTTTACCGCCGGGCAGCACCATCGATGCGGGTCTCTACTGCCAACAACTGATGAGATGAAAGCAAGAAGTTGAGAAAAAACGACCGGAATTGATCAATAGAAAGGGGGTCGTCTTTCATCACGATAACGCTAGGCCACACACAGCTTTAACCACTCAGCAAAAATTAAGCGAGTTTGGCTGGGAGGTGTTAATGCATCCGCCTTATAGCCCTGACCTTGTACCTTCAGATTTCTACCTGTTTCGCTCTCTTCAGAATTATTTAGGCAAAGTCAGGTTAACATCAAGAGAAGACTGCCAAAACTACTTGTCGCAGTTTTTTGATGAGAAGTGCCAAAATTTCTACAGCAACGGGATCATGTCACTGCCTACAAGATGCCAGAAAGTCATTGAACAAAATGGTACATACATACTGTAATTAAATATAAATAAACATGGAAAAAACATGTCTTGAGTTTTCATATAAAATACGAAGAAACTTTTTACCCCACCTAATATTACACAAGTAGGTATTTAAAAGAATGAAAGCAGGATAGGCCGCTGCAACTACTTACACGCTATCTTATTTTGTGATCTGAGTCTGGCAACCGGATATTGTTTTTTCCCTACATAAGTAAAACCATACAGGTCCAAGAAGCTCAAGGAGAAATTCACGATATGTCATTACGCCTGTGTTAGAATATACTCGCGAATGAGTTAGAAAGAGAGGGTGTGCTCTTTCTAACACAGGCGTGATAAAATAAATCAAAAAGTCGATTTTTTTTGCTAATATTATTAAATAAAAAATGTTATTTCTCAACCTAGTGAAAATTAAAGTTTAACTGCAAATTATTATTTGTATTATTATTATTATTTGTATAATAGTGTAATGTAACAGACGCAAAAAATGTGATGCAAGGTCTGTTACCCACAAAAACCTATGAAACATATGTGAAAGCATACAACAATTTCAATCTTTGGGAAAAAAACGGGAAAGAGCGAAAGCAAATTCGGGTAAATGGGTATTTGGTCTATTGACTTCATTGATACACATTATTTTTTTAATTCTTTATGTAACCAATTTGGTGTCCCACTGCTGGGAAAAGGCCTCACCTCTTTGAGTCCACACGTCCCTCTGTGTTCTGTGCCACCTCCGGCCATCCCGGCAGAAACTTGTCAAGGTCATCAAGCCATTTTCCGTTTAGGACTGCCACTACGCCGGTATCCGTCTTGTGGCACCCATTCTGGCGATTTTCGCCCATGTGTCTGAGTCTATACGACTGAAGTGGCTGGCCCAGTTCCACTTTAGCTTGGCGGTCTGTGTACCCGCATCAGCGATACTACTTAAGGAGCTCAGTGTGGTGTTCTTTACGCGGTCCGTCCTGCAAGCACTTTAGCTTGGCGTCCTGCAAGCACTTTACCAGACGACCCGAATGGCCGAGTCGGCAGTGATCCTGCCTACGAAGCCAAGGGTCCCGGGTTGGAGTCCCGGTGGGGGCAAATATTTGTTTGATGAGAACGGATGTTTGTACCCTAGTCATGGTTGTTTATCTATCTAAGTATGATATTTCTATATAAGTATGTGTATCGTTGTCTAGTACCCAAAATACAGGGAATCCTAGTTTGGGGCTAGATCAATGTGTGTAAATAGTGTCCATGGTATAAAAAAAAACTTATAACTCTGCGCTATATTGCTCGCTGACAAACCTTGAGTTTGGACTTCTGAAGTGCGGCCAGTGACCATGTCTCAGCGCAGTAGGTTAGTTTAGTTTAGGCATGATACATTTGTCGATGGGCTTGCGCTTGAGGGTAAGCGGAACGTTACCCTTCATTATCTCCGTCATGGACTAGAAGCTCTTCCAGGCGTCAGAAATGCGTCTTTCGTTTTCTTTGTCGTGCCTGTTTTTAAAAAAAGGGGCCATCGGCTTAAGTCAATGTACTCATCGACATAATGAATTTTCTGCCCAAGTACCTCGACCCTACGTTTCACACTGTTAATCATGACATGAAATGAGATTATCTTCACTCCAACCTAAAGGCTTGCACTACTGAGATCCTGCAACATACGCTCCGGTCTGGATACAACACTAGCCTTAAAATTAGTCCTTTACTCCCTTGGTAAACAATGTAATATTTAACACCACCTGCTCGACAATGCCACATTAATGATGGTGAGCTGGTATGGCCGCGGCGACTATTAACGACTAAAGCAGGCGTCGCTGGTGTTCCTGGATGTGGCTAATGAAGCCAATCTTGGCTTTACACGTTCTTCCACACGCTGTACATTTTAATGTGCCGTTCTCATAATTATAATCAATAGCTGCAGATGTGCGAGCTTTGGTTTCATCTAGCTTAGCGTACCGCTATGCTTCAAAATCGAAAATGTTCTTTTGATCGAGATGCCTCCATTCTTGCCGCTGGGCTCCACTTTCTTCCCAAGTCTCCGGGTCTATTTTAGCGCTTCATATGCTTCTTTAAAACATTTGTAGCGAAGAAACTGGCCCCCTTGCTTGCGCTTGCCTTCTCGGAACTCCGCATAAAAGACGCGCTTAGCCCGCCTGTCGGCATGGTCTCCACCTTTATTTTAACCGAATTTATCTACTTGCTTCAGAGAGTGCCCTCCAAGGCTTATGTTCAGTGCAGGACTGGCCGTTTGAAGTGTTTCAAAGGATATCACCTCGGTTTTATTTACACTGATTTTCAACCCGTCCCTACAGCAAGCTTCATCGAGTTTTGTCATCAGCTGTTGTATTCCTTCTGGGGAAACCGCCACAAAACATAGGTCGTCAGCGTACATTATCTCAGTTATGTTATGTATGACACTGTGAGAGACTTTAGTGTGCTCCGTTAGTCTAGACAGGCTTCTCTAACCACTGCGGCAAAATATAGGGCGAACAGAGTTGGTGCCAAAACAGATCTTTGTTTTACTCCACAGGTAACGGAGAAAACTCTGAGCTCAACACGTCATGTCGTCGGGCAGGAAACGAATGATTCTTATAAACTTATCCGAGCATCCAAACTTCTCCAGGCCCAGCCATGGCATCTCTAGAGGAAAACTTTCGAATGATTTCTCCAGATCTACAAACCATAGGTGGAGCTAGGCCAACCGCCTTGCTCTTTGCTCTACTCTTGTAGCTGTCGCAGGCTGAAGATACCTTCACTTGTCCCCCGTTCTGGCCTGAAGCCAAACTTGCTTTCTGGTAGTAGTGTTTCGGAGATTGGTATAAGCCGATTCAGTTGTACCTTAGAAAAAAAATCCGAGGAATGCAAAGTAACGGCATTCCCCATGAGGAATTACAATCGGAGTGGTCTCCTTTATTCTTTTACAGTGAGCATATACGCGCGATCTCAAAGTTGTTTGACACACGTTCTTCGTTCCACATGAGCAAAAACTATTTCCAGAAAGTGTGGAGATAGATTCTCTCCACCTTACTTAACTCCCGGGATGTCGTCCACTCCAACCGCCTTATATTTCACATTATATATCATACAATCCTTACGTAAAGCCCTTGGCTTTAGCCGGGTCATAATGTTGTACTGAATTTAATAATATACGGACCTGTTTTTTATATTTTGCTGCTCATTAATACATCACTATTATTTCCATATAGAATCGATTTCGATTAATCGAACTCGAGTGACGTGTCCATCGAGTTCGATGGATGTGGAGTCGTTTAAAATTGTTATTAATTCTATTATAAGACGTGTCTTATAATCTAATAAATAACAATTTTACACCACCAACAACGGAATCATCTGCGGGCTGCCTTCCCAACCTCCAGCGCTTTGGCACATGCGCGTGGGGCGTACAATAGCCACCCGCGTCGCTTTAGGCGCCGGTTTCCTCGCGGGCCCAGTGCCCCAGAGGTTAACATAATGTGTTAAGTTCAAAATCGCGATCCAATTTTCAATTCTCTAGTAACGTCTGGTTTAATAAATGCTGTTTTGAGTATCCTAGCTTTTTTATTGTCTCGGAAATAGTAAGAAAAGTAAAGTATACTCCTCGGGGATAAGGCGGTTTTGTCTTGGGCGCGATTGAACCCCTCACTTCAATCAGGACCCAGTCTTAATTCCCCCGCTTCACTTGGGAATAACTCGTTTACCCTTCCTACACTCGGTTATTAAATCTAGAGTCCTGCCTTACCTTCAGGCCGTCTTAATATGCACCTGTCCACCCTATTATTCGGTATGAAGTTTGTGACTCCGGATTATTTGTATGATAAGATCAAGAGGCAACAGGGCGGCAGAGTAAGCTTGTACATCCGCTTTATCCGTTCCACACCACAGAACTGCAGCATTTCGCGGTAGCTTTCGCTATAAATATACCACCCCCTATCAGGAACTTAAATACAAAATCATCCTTTAAAATACACTACCGGTTGCATCTCTTGCAGAAAGCGGTCGGTTAGTTCGGGTAGTGAGTTTAAATTTTTGTCAGACCCTGAGCTGGTAAGTTGTCACTGATCTATAGGTATTATCTATGATGTATGTACTACACACTCACACACCCTTACACAAAAACACGCACACTTACATACACACAGACAGACACACACACATCCTCAGACAAACACACCGGCTCTGATTACCTTAATAATAAATAATTATATATATTTTGTTTTTCCGTTGTATCCTTTTACTTTTGTCTTGGTACTTATATTAAGTAAGTTTGCATTAGGTTAAATCATCAAAAAATAGTTTTATTTACTGATTATTGATTAATTACAAGAACTAACTAACAAGTGTGGAAGAGCGGAGCTTCCTGGTACAGGTATTTCTATACTTAAAAGGAAGTTCTAGCCCTATGTAGCTACTGTAAACCTTTAAAAGTAAATAAACGAGTATTATTATTATTATTACTACTGATAATTATTGACTTCAATAATTATTTTCCAAATTGACAGACTAAGACTGATTGAATTACTCATAATTTTTCGGTCCACACACACGACAGTCAGGCAGACGTACATATGCCAGCTTATCTCTTTTAGAAGTGTTTAGTGTATATTGTAACGAGATAACTCGGTAATTAATATTTTTCAATTCGATGACACGAGATAACTCGTTAATTAATATTTTCTGACCGACTAGGCGTGGTAGATGTGTGGTTCGTGTGCCGACGGGTTTACAGGTCGATTATTCTAGTGAAATAAGTGTTTTAACCTAAAAGAGGGCGCCACTAGTAAATCTAGTTACCAGAAATTAATTAAAAATAAAAGTTAAAATTTAAACAACAGTGTCTCGACGATATTCAACTGCTTTATTGGTTTTAACCTGGGATGTGAATACTTAACAATTTCTATGACTCGGACACTTTGTAAACAAAACTCGGACATTCTTGTAACTAACTCGGACAGTTTGGTAACCAAACTTAAATTCTGAAGGAATTTGTTCTATACTGTCCAAAGGATTAATATTGACCTAGGTAAACATTCTAAGTTGGATAGTTGTACAAAGGCATTTTTATTCTTTAAATGAACGCTAAGTTTTACAAAAGAGGAGATACTGAACGTTTCTTAAGAGGTTCTGTTCTGATTCTTGACAGACAAATCTGCCTTCGTGTTCTTATTCTGTATGTTCAGCATGTCCTCATGTAGCAATTATTCTATTACATGAATGTATTTCAAAGACCATTCATCAAGCGTCTGTCTTCTGGTCTAACTTAAATGTACAGCGAACTCATACATGTGGGTCTGAAACACACCCACGCGCATACCGTGAGGATGTAGGGAGACGGGGCTTAGATTCCCGACTGCCCACACGGCCACGGGACACGTTGGGATATAGCCCCGAGTATACAGAACGGTTATGCGGTTACCTATTAGAGAACAAGCTAGCCTTACACTATATAGATTCTAATGTCCGTCAGGAAGAACGCCACCTCTATGTGCTGCTTATTACTGTGAAGGTCACGCAAGATGCGTCGCAACGTTTGGCGGTTTCCCCCGAAGAATACGTGAAGTTACTAACTTATGGCATCCAGGACGCTGTGCAATTCGTCCGCATCCTAGTCCAAGCGGTGAGGATTTTGTTGTATGGTGACTTCCGGTAAATTCCTCTGCCTCTGAAATTCGGCATCTGATAAAGTCAATTAATACAGATTACAGATGTACAATAATCCAACAAAATTTGCTACGAGAAGTTAGGTATTTTTACCTAAAGAAAATATTTCAGACTGAGGAATTATTCACAGAGAGTTAGTTATACACGATTTTCATGTTTAGGTGAAAATACCAAACTTGTCGTAGCAAAATTTATTGGATTATTGTGAATCTATAATCTGTATTACCTAACATCATCACATGCCAAATTTTAAATACGGAGGAATTTTTCGGGTTACATATGCTCCCTTTATCGGACTATTCTGTCTCATGCTCGACACGAAGTAACTCTGCCCACGGGGTGCAGGAACATTATCAAAAAAGACAAAAACAGTTTCTTTTGACCTGCTTAAAATACCATCGATTAAATTGAATGAATCGATATGGACTTCAAATCCGAGAATCGATTGTGTGATTTAGTTTTTGCCGTGACGAGTCAAAATAAACGTCAAATATCCTATCTAACGTATGAAATGTAAGGTCTATTTATGTGTTTGTCTAACAGAAAAATTAAATATTAGCCCTTACAAGTAAAATGTACTGTTTTATTCATTTGAACTACTGCTGTCGTCGTCATCGCTGCTGTCCGCACTAAGAGATATTATTATCTCGTTTTGTATAATGTCTACGTGTAAATCTCGTTCGAAATCTTGTTGTATTATTGACTTCGTTTTCTCCACTACCTTCTTGCACAATTCTTCCTGCACACGCAGATTCTAGCAATCCCATCATTTTCGTACTAAATGGTGGATGCGTATTGTGTCGAGCTGCCTGGCCCAAATAAACTCTATGGCATTATATTGGCAGTGGTAGGGCGGCAATCGTATTACTCCACGGCTTTGCTCCTGGGCTAATTCTTCAATTATACAGGGTGGCCAAAAAGTCGTGGATCAAACGGAACAGGGAGATAAAGGAGGTAATTTCCAATAAAAAATCTTTCTACAGCATGGCCATAAATTCATTGCACGAAAAGTTATGATTTTTTTAAAAAAATTCAATGAAACTACCGATTTTTTTTACAATTTAATCAATAAAAAAGTAAATTGATTTAAATCAATAAAACAAAACGTGTTGTATTATGACTCTATAACGTATCAATACTTCAAGAATTGTATTGCAGGTCTTGGTACCAAATTTAACGAGCAATATTTGTTTTTCCGTAAATTGTGAAGCGTTACGAAAAATTACTTCTCACTTTAAGAGCATCCTGTGAAAAAAAATGTATCACGGAAAAGTGACCCTGTATTAAAAAATCTTGCCGATTTAATGCTGGTTCAAATGAGGTACAACACTTTACTGTTTGACCTTTAGTTTTGGTTTTATGGTCGTTTTGTCATATTAAGGTGCAAATTTATAAAATGGTAAATTTAAAGGAAAATTTAGATTTTTGCTCCTTTTTTCTGTTTTTGTCACACTTAGGATTTATGAAATGGACAGACACTCTTTCGCACCAACCATTTAATCCTTTGTCAAAAAAGTGTCTTAGTTCATTTAACGATTTATCTTTTCTAGGAAAAAAAAGGTCCATCACAACTCTGTGAAAATAAAATGGAGCCGATACGAAGAAATTGTGCCTCTCTTTCACACTAACCATTTAATCCTTTGTCGAAAAAGGTCAGAACACCCGTCTTAGTTCAGGTAATGCCGGGCGGAGCGGAGCCGGGGGGGAAGCGCGTGAGTATCTTTCTTTGTTTTGTTTAGTAGTGTCTCACTTTCCGCCTGTGACTACGCACACGGTATTTTTTGTGATCAGTTGCTTACCTGTGACCTGCGCTTCGTTTTTCGACTTGTAATTGATTGCCTACCTGTGACCTACGCTTCGTTTATGGACTTGTAATTGATTGCCTACCTGTGACCTACGCTTCGTTTATGGACTTGGGATAGATTGCCTATCTGTGACCTGCGCTGTGTGAATCGGAATTTGTGATCGCTACGGATTGGCTAGATAAACGGAAGATGGCTGCTGCGAGGAGAGCATACAGCCAACGGGAGTATGCAGAAATGCATTACCTCTATGGCTTTTGCGACGGCAACGCTCGGGCTGCTGCTAGAGAATATCGACAACGCTACCCTGACCGAGACCGTTTCCCGGACTACAGGGTCTTTATGCGCGTGCATAATGCGTACATGGAGGCCCGTGAGCATGCTGCGAGAACAGGTAGACCAGTGGTACGATTTGACAATGAGGATCAAATACTGAGTCAGCTAAGATGCGACCCTGGTATTAGCCAACGCCAAATATCACGAAATCTCGGGATTCCACGCTCGACGGTGCAGCTCATCATTAAAAGAAATAATATCACGCTTACCATGTGCAAAGGGTACAAGCTTTGCTGCCCACTGACTATGAACCTAGACTGAGATTTTGCAGAGAGATGCTTAGACGACACAGAGAGGATCCGCAGTTTTTTAACAAAGTTTTATGGAGTGATGAGTCAAATTTTAGAGGAATGGGAATTTTTAACATCCACAATTTACACTTCTACTCCAGAGTGAACCCACATATCATCAGAAATGATCGATTCCAGCATCTGTTTGGTATAAACATGTGGGCTGGAATAATTGACCAGCAACTTGTGTTACATGAAATGCCACCAAGGCTGAATGGTGCTCTGTATTTGAATTTTTTACAAAATAATTTGAACCAAATACTCAACGAAGCTGAGATTCCTGAAGATAGAGTGGCAGAAATGTGGCTGCAACAAGACGGCGCCCCGCCTCATTACGCTCGAGCAGTTCGAGGATATTTGAACGAGCGCTTCCCCAACCGGTGGATTGGTCGAGGCGGACCTACTGCATGGCCACCCCGGTCGCCCGACCTTAATCCAATCGACTTTTTTGTTTGGGGCTATTTCAAAGAAATAGTGTATCAAGGAGAGAACAACACCGAACAAGAACTACGACAAAAGCTCGAGTTTGCTAGGATACAAATTCTCAATAACAGAGGTGCATTCCGCCGATTACGTGCGAATTTTATTAGGCGGTGCAGATTGTGCATTATGGTCAGAGGTAGGGACTTTGAACATTTAATGTAAAAATTTACATTTTAATAAAATTACTAAGTCATAATAAAATTGTTTTTTTTTATTATTTCATGATGGCTTCTGAAATTACTACATAGTATGTGAGCAAAAATCTAAATTATCCTTTAAATTTACCATTTTATAAATTTGCACCTTAATATGACAAAACGACCATAAAACCAAAACTAAAAGTCAAACAGTAAAGTGTTGTACCTCATTTGAATCAGCATTAAATCGGCAAGTTTTTTTAATACAGGGTCACTTTTCCGTGATACATTTTTTTTTCACAGGATGCTCTTAAAGTGAGAAGTAATTTTTCGTAACGCTTAACAAGTTACGGAAAAAAAAAATGCTCGTTAAATTTGGTACCAAGACCTGCAATACAATTCTCGTAGTATTGATAAGTTATCGAGTCATAATACAACACGTTTTGTTTTATTGATTTCAATCAATTTACTTTTTTATTGATTAAATTGTAAAAAAATCGGTAGGTTCATTGAAAAAATTTTAAAAAATCATAACTTTTCGTGCAATGAATTTATGGCCATGCTGTAGAAAGATTTTTTGTTGGAAATTACCTCCTTTATCTCCATGTTTCGTTTGATCCACGACTTTTTGGCCACCCTGTATATCTTGGTTTGCATGGCTTATTAGCTTGGACCTAAGTTCTGCTTTTAGTAAACCAGCACTGGCACACGCACCATTTCTGTTCAGCTAAGAGACCTTCAAGACCTTCAAGCCTTCAAGACCTTCTTCAGAGATGTTTTACATCCATAAAATAAGCCTACGTTTTTTAACGATGCTAAAAGCTTTTTATTAGTAGGTTATTCTGCTCTAGAGTAGTATCTAAAAATATGGTTTCTTATTGCTTCTTAATTCTTCTAATTGATTACTTTTTGTCTTCTTCTAGAATTTGGCGTTTTCACAGCATTGTCTTCGAGGCCCGATTTCCCGAATTGCTATGTAATTATTCGGGAAACTGTGTGTTTGTTAATGCCAAGATCTGCGGCATTAACAATGGCGTCTCTTGTTAACAGAGGCCCGCCATTAGTTTTTTCATTGTGAAAGTAATGAGCGTTAAGAATTTTTTTTTTGTTTCGACATCGACATGATAATGTACAAAAACAACAGAACAATTCGTTAGGCAAGCGTTAGGCAATCGGAAACCAAAATAATAGCCAGCCACGTCAGAGTAGATACCTAATATCAATAAGTCCGTTATAAATGCCGGTTCAGAAGAGAATAACAAAGAGTAAGATCAATCCAATGAGAGAAGCCGGGGTCAGAAGTTATTATCAGAGATCACAACAAATACAATAAGTGACTTCGCACTACGCCAAAAGCAGTGGTGATCAAGATGAAAGATGTCATAACAAGATAGAGACCATGGCAATGCTCTAGCTAGGGAAAAAGCAGGATATATATGCTAATATATCTCTATGATAGGCACATTCCATAAAGTTTTAAAGCCTAAAAATGCAAATCATTCTTCTTCTTTCGTCCGTCACAGTTATAGCTCTCCACTTTGTCAGATGTGCAGCCATCTCCAGCTCTGCCCAGTCTGAGCTAACCACGGCGGCCTCTTTATTGTACTCGGCAGTGGGTAGGTGTAGGCTGATTGATGATGATTATGATGATGAAAATTACTTAATTTTATTTATATTTAAATGTTATTATTATTATTGTTTTATTTCAAACAGATGTGTACAGCATTAAATTATATCTAATATGGTTAAACAATCCTTCACAATAGTCATCCATTCAATTCAACTTACTAACCCTCTTTCTTTCGTTTTTTTTTTGGGGAACATCCCGTTCCCGAACATAGAGATTTAAAAGAAAAAACATTCATCTTCGTTAGCTGACGTAACCTTGTTACGACGTAGTGTTCTACAACAAACAATAATTATTGTTCCACAGGCAATCGGAATTCGGTAAATTAACAGAGACTTGATACGGGCCATTTACGGATTTAACTATGATTACTGAAGAACTGTATGCTCGTTATAGATTACAAAATAATTCAATCAAAGTAGTCATAATAAGTATTGAATTTTTAACTGAAAACGATTAAGCAATCAGTTCTAACATTAGAACGTCCGACAAAGTTACGTCGTTGCATTAAGACGATCTGTCAAAAGACCTACAGTAAAGTGTTTTCACTATACTCGTTTAAACACAAAAACCATAATAACATGCAACAAAACAACAGGTAATTCCCGCACTAAAGCTTACACTCCCTAAAATGGTTTCTGGCAGCATAACCAGCGTTGCAGATATCGGCAGCATATTCTGAGCCGGGACCTATTCACTGTGGGAATATACATATGTACACACGCAAAAACCACCTCTACATCCGCAGAGGTTAAAATAAATTTCCCAGAATCATCAAACTACACATACTTCAACTCATCTTGTTTCGCCGCTAAATGTTTGCGTAGCCTAATGTAGACACAGTGACTGCGTGTGTTTTGCTGCCACTCACTGCAACGCGTCACTGCCGCGCACTGCGCCGCGTCACTGCCACACAAATCAAAGCTGCATATTTACAAGTACACACTTATAGCCGCGAGACGAGATGAGTTGAAGTATGTGTAAAGTTTTTTCATTTTGTCAGCGTCACCTTTGATGGCGCCGTCTTGCCACGTGCCTGCTCTTTTCAAAGAATGCCGACGCTCACTCAAAGGAAGCCGCTGCTAGAGTATTAAATAGGTAATTAGTTTACATTACTCCGGCGGCGGCTTCTTTTGAATGAGTGTCGAGAGTATATGTATGTGTCCTTTTACCAAAAACTTCTCCCATTGCTCCAGGTGTGCCACGTGGCGTTCAGCTACAAAGTGAACCTCAACAACCACGTGATGAAGGTTCACGGCATCAACCTCAAGTTCAAGTCGATCCACACCGTCACGGAGGACATACTGCGCCAGGAGTTGGAGGTTAGTGTAGGGGGATGTTAACGCGAACATTCCAGAATACTCAAATGCAAACGAGTAACAGTGTCACCGGACTGGATTCGGTCACTAAAATCAGATGCTCGATTTAGATACCGACTTTCCCAATGAGTACCTTCGGTAATACTAAGGCTTCGCTGGTGTGGTACAATCTTAACCCGAATGAAGGCTGCGTGCGACACTGCGGAATGGAAACTCAACGGTGGCGTTACATATTTTGGTTTGATTAACTTCCTTTGAAACCTCACAATGCTTATGAAATTTTGTGCGTTTTTGTGTTACCGCTCTGTGTATCATGTTTGGATATGGCCTCGCTTGAAGGACGTCCTTCTTTCATAAACTTTTATTCAACATTCTCTTATGGCTCTATACACTTAGGGCTCTTTTAGTTTTGGGGTTGGCACCTAGGTAACACCCGCAAGTGTCCTTTTCAAACAAGTATTCATTCTAATATGCAAGCGGGGCGCGATACTGGACAGCATCCCCTCGCGGGATCAATCCCGAGTCCACCCCGCGTGCGTGATGAAATCCGTACGACACTAAAAGAGCCCTTACAGTATTTCCATACCGTTCCTCATGCGCCGCGACATAAGATACTGTGATGTGTGCAGGCTACCGGAGAGTCGCGTGTCGCCATCGCGCACATCATACCCGGCCTCGACGGCTGTCCACCACCCGCCGCGCACGAGACCGTCACCGAGTATTGAGCCAGCTGCCCCGCCAAGGCTTTACTTAGGTTCTCGTACTCAGACCATACATAGAAGTAGACGCCGCAAGCGCCCCCAATGTGTATGTGAACCAACCGTGTCAATTTTTTCATATCAACAAAAGTTAGTACAGTCATAGAGCGACTGAGCGGTTCATATGTGCAGAACAACTTGGAACATTTGCGTCGTCTACCTAGAGTAATGGTCTGTGTAGTCGTACCTAGGTATTATTTACCAACTTGGAACAAGTGTCGTTACAAGTCGAATGACGAGTGTGTGTGAAATGAACGTAGGATGCAGCAAACCATGCGAGAAAGCAAGAGCTTTTACCAGGAATGGTTGCCTTCCTTCATACCAATAATGAATGAAGCATTTATAACATACTGAAACTAGAGGTACGGGAAAAAGTGCATTCATTTCTCTGTCTTGAGCTGCATGCTCATCCAAGAAAAAACATGACTAGGTCTAACAAGTAAGCCAGCTCATTACGAATGCCCTTGGCCTGTTCTAATGACGTGTTCGGGATCCTCGAGAGAGATATGCAGTTCATGCAGCTGACTTATTTGTGTCTTGATATTGCAGTATATCATACCGTAATGCTTCAGAGAGCTTCAATTGAATAATGATTTTGGGATGATAACTGTATGAAAAGAAAATCAGTAATTATTGTTTATTGATAAAACTGCGATACACGTATCAGTATCTAAATGTTAATCTAATTTTACTTAAATGTTAGATCGAAATGCGAAATGATGCGAGTTAGTCTTAATTATACGTGCATAAATAGTTGATTACATGTATTAAATAATTTTACAGACAAGTTACTTTTTAATTTCAGTTTTAATGTAAATTTTACTTCCTATAGTTAAGTAATATACACGACTAGAGTGACAAGTCAGTAAATTCGTAGACAGAAATGTATACCTACAGAAAGCACTAAAATTATCATAGGTATATATTATTCTAGGCATGGAATAATTAAATTGTTTGCATTGGTTTCTGTAAACCAGTACGTTGTTGCTTTAGTAGTTTCGGTATGTGTTACAGACGGAGAGTACTACAGATAATTCCACATAACTTTTTACTTCCTCATACAGTTGGTAGCGATGAAAACAATGTTGCCATCTTTAAAAAAAATGTGTTACCCAAGTTAGGGGAAAAAATATATCATATCAGTGACTGAAATAAAATACCTGCCCCAAAGTATCAAGGCATCACACAAAACTTACTATAATTATACCAAGTAGGTATTTTAAAGAATGAAAGCAACACTGGGGCTAATTCTGAAGGGTACACTCACTAATATTACTTGACAACCTTAACTCCGACAGCTCGTATGCGGTAGCCATAGATTCAATTTTCGAACTCACTTTTGAATTAGGTCATTAGTTGATTAAAATAATTCAAAATGTTATTTGAAATTGGTATCTATGGCAACCGCATAAGAGCTGTCGGATTTAAGGTTGTCAAGTAATTTTAGTTAGTGTGCCCTTCAGAATCAGGCCCAATGTCAGCCAGCTAAAGGTTATGTAAGTTCTTCAATAACTAAAGGCCCCAAAAAGGGAATATTATGGGATAGAGTAGAGTCGACTCCATTTCAAAAGGGACGGAAAATCGTCCCTTTTAGCACGATGTGGCAATTACCCACTAGTGCGTCGCTTGGTAGTATAGTACCAATGGCACATAGATAGCCGCCATCTTATTTATTTTTTTTAAGTGGGGAATTGTGATCTGGATCTGGCAACCGGATATTGATTTTCCCCATTTTTTGACAGCTGTGCACTACAGCCAACATAACGGCGAAGGGAAAAGTTAGATGGAATATTTACATAACATTGCTCTTGTGCTATGGGGAAGGTTTAACGCTGGTCACGAGATTCAAACGACTGGGGCTCTATCTGCCGTTTTAAATCTCGTGTTTTTATGTCAGTAGCTGCAGTTCATTGAATAGGGTTTACAACACGGCACCTTTGCTTTTTAAGTAGCTATATTGTATGTATAGTACTCATATACATAATATTTAGGTTAGTTATGTATAGTAGCATGATAATGAAGATTACAACGCCCCAAGCGAGACAACCCTGCATTCCGTGGATTTATGTTGCATGGCCCTCTACAGATTGGACGGACACTGGAATATCAAACTACAACAAGTACTACAATAAGTAATAGCATATACCGCAGCCTAATAACACGTGACAGTGCGTGCCAGGATTTAAATCTCTGGGGGAGCTCACGTTCAAATCAAGTTACACCATGGATGGCAGTAAATCAGTAATCCCCTACGAAACACCGGTAGATATCAAGTCCAGTAGGGGTAACTTGACGAGAACGCAGCTGTACCGATTTAGAGTAAATTCAATTGTGAACGATATAGTCTCTCATACAGATAC
The DNA here is from genome assembly GCA_949825045.1 of Argyresthia goedartella. NCBI lineage: Eukaryota > Metazoa > Arthropoda > Insecta > Lepidoptera > Argyresthiidae > Argyresthia > Argyresthia goedartella. Next base: position 16,502,502 of record OX463815.1, read on the forward strand.
ATCCGACAGTAACGGAGAGCTGCTTAGCTTCCCATCTATCGAGGTCCTCGTCAATTTTTGAAGTTTCTGTCAAATCCGTCTTTCGTTTCAGTATCGTCAGCTGGAAGAGTATAATCAATTATTACCCGGAACACAAACCAATTAAAGCACAAGACTAACCCCAGTTTCTGAAAGACAGGTCAAATCAACAGGCAATTCGAAGATTAGTTCAAAATAGCGGCACGTGATTGGCTGAAATCAGTTTAACCTTTTGACCGCCATACATCGAATACAAAATGTGTCACTCACACGCCAAACATGTTTGCTATGCCCTGCCAAATACACCTATATTCATACCAGATAAGGTATTTTTGTATAAAAATTGTGTGAGCTTTAGTCGACGTGGCGCCAGTGGCACGACTTTCAGTTGTCGGCCAGTGCCGACAGGGGCGGTCAAAAGGTTAACAAGAGTTTATTTCGGAAACCGTGCGTAGAGGACGTTTAGTTAAGAAATAGGACATGGCGCTCTTTTGTCTACCTACATCAGTGGGATTAACAAGAAAAATGTAATAGTTATAAGAACATAAAAGTAATATTAATGATTAAAATAAACATACCATTAGTCTAGATTACAACATTTTTGAAATCATGCATATCCACATCCGTAAACAACTAACAATGAAATAATTTAGTCTACATACAATAAGTATACTTAGGTAAAAGGAATAATAAAACGAGCGAATAAAAATCTAATCGGGCGAATGACCATGGGATACTGTTTTACTGATTTGGTCTGCATTAAATTGGATAAACGAAATAATTACCCTCCAACCAACTTTATATTCCATAATAATTTGAGGGTTGGTAGCCTTTTACTTAAATTCAATATTTTAAAGCCGTTTACGTTTGTCGACCAAAAAATGGGGACAAAAAAACGATGCCATCCTGCATGACTGATTTTCGCAAAAATCTTCGGTGGTCGCTTTCTTTCCGTTATAGGTGGGAATTTAGTGCGATTAACCGTTCGAAATTGGTATGTGAGCTCATATTTCGATTTCGCACAGTTGTTTTGTAGGTGTTCCTGTGTAGATTTAGCCCGGGATGCATCGGGAGGCGTCTTCTGAAAACAACGCTGGGCCGCGTTATGTCATAATTTCGAACCGCTTGAAAAGCCGAGCTCTATTTTTGAATCACTCGCGTGGCATAATATATATTTTGAGACATATGTCACGTTCGAATTGTAAGTCGCATGACGTTGATTTTCCGCATTTTTGAATCGTTCGTCATCGGTGTTGCCAATAAATTTGGAAATGTTTTTTTTATCCGTTGCACGCAGAAAAAGTAAAAATCGGTAAATATCGCATAGGAAACGGAACGTTAAATGCTCTCTTATTAGGCTGTATGACAGTGTCTGTTCAATTAAGCTGCCTACTAAATCCTAGCAATAATATGGAACAACTCGGGCTGTTCAATCTGTCGCAAATGTCACATATTTGACGTTTTGGATTCTAATTTGAAAAAACGCGCGAAAACAGCAAACTCTGACACATAAAATTTTATTGACGCTGTTGACATTAGCTTTGACGTATTTGACGTTTATTCTACTATTCGACTTGCGCAACGAGTGGTGCTGACCACTCGTTGCAGGCGAATGACTGAAAAATGCGAAATTTCGGATGTCGAAGGAAAATCAGTAGAAAAGAGCGCTCGCGTGACATAAAAGTCATGCGAGCGGTTAAAAAATAGAGCTCCAGGGCGCTACAGCGCGACGACGCTGAGTTGTACCACGCGGATTTTTTCAGCCCTCACATGATAATTTATCGTCTAAATATCCCGTGGGTAAAACGCGTGTGACCCATGCGCTAGAGAGAAAGAGAAAGCGGATTAGTGCACTAAGAAGCGCATGCGGTGAGATGCATGCGAGGGGCGTGAAAGAGAGCATTGCTTACCTTAGTGACGAGTGGAAGAAAGAGATCCAATATTATGAGGCAGTTTTGGGAAACACGTGCGTTTCAAGGGCACAACTAATAACTGGTGATTTGTGGTCCTTTTATTTTACTGCAGTTATTGCCAGTATCATAATCAAGATGTGCGAAACAATTAAAAAACTGTTATTAATCTCGGATGAGGATTGTATTTGTATCTATCTAAAGAGATCGCGGCTGAATCATGCTTCCCCTTCTCGCAACCAGGAAGTGCCTCCCGATGGGGTCTTCTGAAAAGCCCGTGAGGTACAACGCTTTTCATAATTTCGGATTTCGAGTTCGAGACGGATTTGTATTTCTATTTGAATTTAATTTAAGTAGGATACCTATTTATGAATCCAAAAGTCAGTAGGTTACCAGTTGGCTGTAGATTTTGAATTGCGTGTTTCCTTCTAACTAGTATACAGATTGAGTAGACATGATCAATGTTTTATAACACAGATAGGCTCAACCAGTTTTGTCTGTATTGTCAAAACTAGACTCCCATCAATACCCAGCTAAAAAGTGCCTTTCGATGACCACCAAAATATTTTTTTCCTACCCAAAATGGGTAAATAATCAGTGATCACCAAAAGTTGCAGAAAATATCAGGGCAAAATACTGCGGCAGCTGAGGTGAAGGGTAAAAGGGGTGAGCGAAGCGAAGCCCCTTTATCCTTCGTGTTTGGTTGAACATGTAAGAACAACAAAAAATACTTAAAACAAACTTAAGTACACAAAACATAAAAAGAAGTTTGTGATAATTTATCCAAACACAATTTGGTGGTCGTTTACTAATTCGAATTTTTTGGTAGTAAAGTAGGTGCGTTTTTGGTGATCGTTTCCACATAAGCCGTATAAAATGTATACCTACTTCATAAAATTATGATCGCACTATGTTGTAATTTGATTATTTATCTAGACAGCAGGTGCCACTACAGAGGCACAACTCTGAGCACCTCAGCTGTCGGTTTTGGCAATTGAAACCTGTACCGCATTTCTTCTTGCACGTACACCTAACCATCTCCAAGCACGCTTCGTTCGGCAGCTACTGGCAAATTCGTCCATGTAGGCTGCCAATTTATTTTCATTAACTTTAGTCCACTCCCAATCAGATGAACAAGGTAGATCTTTGATGTTTGGTAGAAAATTGACGACCTCTGTGGCGCAGCGGTTGTGGCTCTGCCTACCATGCGAGAGGTCCCGGGTTCGATCCCCGGCAGGGGGTAAAGAAAAAAATTCCCATGCCTTGGATGTTTATACGTGTGTGACGTGGCTATTTCTGGTTCCCACGACACAGGGTGGATACCCTGTGTCGTAGGAACCAGAAAACAGACAAACATAAACATTTACATACAGGCACATACAATGCTTCTGGCCCCACACTAATCCTAGTGTGGGGCATGAAGCATTGTATGTGCCTGTATGTAAATGTTTATGTTTGTCTGGTCGATGCTCTGTATGGCTACTCAGGAGCAGTATGGGTTGTCTCAGAGCAGCGCTGGCCAGTCCTGAGTCGGTTCCGCTTGGTCTAGCAGTTGCGAGGAAGCAATCGGAACAGTCTGCGAGATTTGAGGCCAAGCTTGGAGTATGTCTGAATCTGACAGCTGTTTGTCTTCGTAAGTAGTTGGGAGGTATGTTGCTGAATGGGCAGCCATGTTGTGTGGGTGGCCTTTACCGTTTTAGAGATGGTGAGCGGTAATCTGCAGTCTAGTTTAATGGCGAGGTAGTTCAGCAAGGGATCGTCTGGCGGTCTTGTTTCAGACGCATAATATAGATGATACCTATCATTAACCTGCTGCTTGTGGTTAGTTAGGTGTAGGTGGAATGTGCTGGAGTCTTGACTTCTGTGAGCAGAAGCCACAAAACAACACCAAGATTATTAAACAATGTCAACACAGTAACGACGTAAGTTCAATAGATTTTTGGCGATTGGACAAAAATTCAGTATTTTTGTTCCTGTTTTCCGGATTTATTATCGAAATATTTGGTAAAAGTAACATTCACGAAAACCCGAGAATTTCTTATATGATTTAATCTAAAGAATTCTTGTTGATCCTTGAAATAATGTTGGTGCTGGACAATGCAGTGATAACCCGAGATTTTTTACTCGAGTATTTATTCCGAGATTAAATGCTTATTCCACCGTCTAGCTAGTGGGCCTCTATAATAAAATCCCATTCTAGCTACAAAAAATAAGCTGCGCAAAAAAAATAGAAGACAATAAAAATACTAAGCAATTACTGAAATGAGCAAATCTATTACTGATTTAGGTGAACGAATTATTGAATGGGGGAACGCTCGTTTTGTATTTAAAGTTACTCGAGTTAACAGTTATTAAGTTGCTGTTTTCGAAATTCATAGTCGCTTACAATTCGCCCAGTTCAGTAATTTTGTCAGCCAAAAACCAATACTTTTGTCAACCAAAACACGGATTAACGGTCACCCGTTTAATATTAACACGAATGCACAATACGATACAACTTACAGTGTAAGGGCTTGTTTGGCAACTGTAGTGTTCGCTGCAGAGTCGCTGGCTGCATGTCTTGTTTTGTACGTAGCGAGGGAAGTAGTCCTCTCCAAGATCTACCTGCTGCTTTTTCAGCTGCAATTATCACAATTATTTCCAAGTAACAAAACATGTATATCATAAATAATAAATGTAGGTAGCCCATTAACGACCCCACCGAGAGGCAGGGGCCTTTACTAGGAAATGAATAAGATTGAGCCATACCTACACATAATCCACTACACTGGATCAGTGCGGGTTGATATACATAGTGCAAATTATATTTTTTAAAAACAATGTACAAAACCTTTGACTTTACTTTTATATTATATTTCAATAAATTTAATGGCCAGTCAATACTGGCCATTACTTAATTATTTTAATTGTTTACAAAACTATCACAAGATCGTAATGCAAGTCTGAACAAATTAAGTGTTCAGAGTATAAACTGTAACGTTAGCAGGATGTGCTCTGAGAAGGAAGAACTTTAAAGGTATAATATCAATAAACAAGGGACGGGGGGGGGGGTTTGCATTCCAAATCAAATATAAATACTGATAAATTTAAGATCCAAAACCAACCTGCCGATAAACTAGTTTGGCAGATATAAACTTGTATATTGAAGGTACTTGTACTTATTATTAAAAAAAAATAAACATTTTCGGTTACTTACATTTTCTTCACAAGAGCACGGATGTTCCTCCGTCCACGCAGATCGCTAGACAAACACATTGCAAGATTTTCAATTTAGTGAGCTCTATTAAGGTGTGTAATAAGACTAATAATGTACTCTGTGGTGTAGTGTATGTTACATGACATGGAAAAAACGTGACGTAATGTTATTTTATCTACATACGTATCATAAACCCTCTTTACTGCGTACAAAAACAGCACGTTACGATCAGCATAAGCTTAAACTACTTGGTAAAAACTCATTTCTTATCTGAAAAATTACACATTATGACCATAATGTGTAATTTTTCTACATATCATGACATTCAAATTTAGAACGCCGACGCCCGCCTGCGTGCCGCTCCTAGTTTGTCTGTGAAGTTGGTACTACAGAACAAGCGAAACAAATGCAGAGCCACAATGCCGGTCAAACATGCGGTTCCTGAACACATCAAAGAGAGCTTATGATATGTGATCATATGTGTGTAGATAAACTAGTGTATGTAACTGTACCTAATTAGGCATTAAAACTCTAAGAGTATTAATGCCCTCCATTATGTAGCAGTCACATAAACTACTATTTATGCATAAACTGTGGAGCTTTAACTAGTGCAACGACTATTACTCTCTATAGACAGACATGTCAACTTCAATGATGGAATTTATAAGGTATAATTTGTATGCATTTTTACTTACCAACATTTTCTTATCCGCCTTGATATCCCCGCGTTTTCTTGTCCGAGTTTCAACAGAGTTATCCAGCAGTATGATATCATTACGTATCATGTTCGCGTAGTCCACCACCAACGGCGGAAGATCATCAGCAGTCGAATCAGGGTCCAATGACTGGAAGGCATAAGCCATGCCTAACTTGTCACCTAGTATCTCGCCTTCCATTGGCCTTTGTCGGATGTAATTCTGTTTGATTCGGTGGGATCGCTGGTCTTCGAGTAGGAATTCATCCATGTTGTGCTTGAGACCAGCGTTCGAGTTTTGGCAGAGGTACGAGCACACGAGCAGTCCTAGACAGGACTTTATGAACTGCAACGAATGTAATAACTGCATCATATCCCCGACATCTCGTAGGTAATTCGGGTCGGATGTCAAAAATTAAGTCAAGCGTGGAGCTAATTTTTGATGGGATATTAGGCATAAGTGCATCATCAAAAGTTTTTTAACACCTGTGACTAGCATCTTTTTTGTATGTAAGCAATGTGTTAATGGAACAGCTTATATTATATTAAATCATCATTATTACTAATGCAATATAATACCGTGTATTGGATAACAACGAATATGACTCAGCGCTACGTATAAATATTTTAGCACCAAAATTGATAACTCAGCGGTAAATTTTGTAAGTGGGCCTCTTTATATATTTTACAGTTTCATCACTTGTCCAGTAATAAAATCAAATTCTAGCCTCAAAATTTGTCATTGAATTTATTTATTCAACGACTAAATCATATTCTTATTCATGAATATCTGCATGTTTTTTCTGGCTTTATAACGATTTTAGGTAGAATGAATGAATATTTATTAATGGATTTTGGCTAGACTATATAGTGTTTATATGAGGGCAGCTGCCCCTCCCCTGAAAACGCCAAAGTGCGAGTCGAACCAAGAGTATTTTTTTGTGATAGGCTGGTTTTACAGTAGCATTACATATCAGACCTTGTTAATAATTCGTTACTCGATTTGACAGACATGTTCAAGGGCAGCTCGTGCCACCCCTCATAACAGGGTTTGATTATTATTCTTTACGTTAATAAAATTACAGCCGGGGATCGAACCCGCGACCTCTCGCATGGTAGGCAGAGCCACAACCGCTATGCCACAGAGGTCGTCATGGATGGAATGGATTTTAAAACGCCCGCTCGGGTATGGACACCTTCCATACACTTGGCTTTTTATAGGATGTGGTCTCTTATACCATGGCATAAACATGGCAGGCATGGCAATAATTTCAGTAATCCTGTTATATTTCTTGATGGAAATAACGCCTTTTATTTAAGAATACAATTATCTCGAAATGGATTTTTCAGTTTGATGCCCTTGAAAATCTTTTACATACCTAAATTGCAATAATTGTACATTAAATGGCTTATTTTAATTAATATATCTATTTTTATGATACAGAGTATATCAGAAGTTCATTTTTGCGCACAATAAAGTTGATGCCTCGCAAACGCGACACTTTAGGGTATTATATTATAATAGCAAAAGCGCAGCTTTGTAAGGGCGAGCAAAGGCGATGTCTCTTGAGAACTTTTAACAGAACTGCAATTATTGTGTTTTTGCCTTATGGAGTTTCGCAGGCGCTGCAGTGCAGTTCAATAATTGCAGCACATAGTATTTGTTTTATGTTCAATCTTTTAAGTTTATTCAGAAAATAAGCTTTCAATAGCGCCGTTGACATGGTGATTTAAGTTCATGATTATCATTCATGTCTCAATGACCCAGAGCTGACGAAGGTCTTGAAAATTTGATTGCTCTACTCTACAGTGTACAACGTGTACGGTAGAGCGCAAATTCACCAGCCTCAGAAGACTGAAAATAAGGCTGCGTAGCCACCGCGGAACAAGTATAGAATGAAAGTTTTGGCGATGATGAGAGTACAGAAAAAACATAGAAAAAAAAGTTTTTTTGAAAAATTGTTCAGGGGACATTTTCACCAAGTCCACGTAGCTAATGCTTTATTTAGGCAAGTTCATAAATAAAATCGAGTAAGTAAATACGATGTATTTTGTTTACGAAATAAATTTATTTTTTTTTGCCAAAATTCATACATTCCCTAACCTCCTTGCTACGAGCTGGGCTCCCAGCTGGCGACGCCCTTGCTAGTACAGTGGATTCAGTCATCAATGATTTTATGCTAGCGAATAGGCTGACTGACTAATTGAGACTGTTGAAAATATTTATAGATGCAGTAGATATACTCATTAGAAGCTGTCAATGTGTAGTGTGCAGATATATTACAAATGTAGTATAGAATTATCACGATGCCGAGTTATACAACGTGTCATCGAATAAACGCATAATGAGAAACCAGTTTGTTCAGAATCATGAGCAGAGTCGATTTCACTGACTTTAAATATATGTCATATTTTTGAAGAAAAAAGTTATTGTTGTTGCCCTGTCTCTTTATTCCTACGATAACTCAGTCACGAACGTCCAGTTTAACTGACCCCTGCCTATACTCTACTCACGCTGAAACGAAGCTCACACAGGTGGCCGCCCACCAAAATAAAACCTGACTTCGTTTTCTTTACTAAGCAAAACGACATAATAAATTCGTGGGTACGTTTACTTTCTTCATACGTATGGAAAAAAGAGAGCCCATGCGTGGCGGTCGCGTCGACGGAAACATCGATCGAGTGGGCGCGTGCAAATCACGGAAGGGGTAGGGGTGCGGGGATCTCTTTGTTTGTTTTGTTTAGTCCGTCACCGCACTGGTGCGCATGGCACGCGCCAATTTAATTTCGATACACAAATGTGGAATATTGTGGTAACGGTGGGAGTTCTGTACTTGCACAATGTAATGACAGTGTCAATCAAGCTGTGTCGGTGTACTTTGAGCGGTCAAGTCCAGAAGTTCAAAGCCTGGAAAAGTGTGATGGATAATTTGATTGAACTCGCGGGCACAGGGGCGTTGGACACTACAATTTAAATCTCAAATATTTTCTAAAAATAAGTTGGGGTATATAAGGTTGTGTTTATTCTATGACACATGTAGCTTTACAATTAAATAGATATAAAAATAGGCTCTTAAAATCAATTAGATAGATTAATTACCTTTCTCATGACTGCTTACACTGCGAACCCGAGGTGTGGACTGATAAGCGACACAAGTTTCCTTTCATTTTATACCAAATAACAAGTTTTGTGATTGACAGTTCATAAAATATACATCCATTAGATGAAACTAAACTCTACCCCATTATACTTCTATGAAAGGTGGAGATTCTTCTCGGGTGAGACGAGAACAATGGCTTCTACGTAGCCACAGATATACAGGATGTAATTGTATTTTGTTGAGCCAAGTGTCGATAGTTTATTGGATATTTGACACTTCCGTCAAATAACAACAAATAGCCTAAGTAAGAATGACTAGATACTGTCCAAGTCAACTTTAATAGCCATTTTAGGGTTCCGTACCTTAAAAGAAAAAACGGAACCATTATAGGATTACTCGTGTCCGTCCTAATAGCCCCTCCAAATTCGCGGGTTCACAGAACACAATTACTCTAAAGAGCGCGGGTCGCGGCGCGAAATTCCGCAGGAATCGCGGCGCCGCGGACTGCCAGAGTTAACACTTGCATTAGGGAAATATTAAACTGCACATCAATAATACTGATTTGCACAGCAAATATCAAGGCAAAATAATGCGGCAGCTTAGGTGGAGGGTAAATGGAGTGAGCGAAGCGAAGCCCCTTTAACCTTCGTATTAGGTTGAACATGTAAGAACAACAAAAATACATAAAACAAACGTATTTTTGCTGATCCTTTTTTGCTGTGAAAATCAGTATTTTTGCTGTGTGATTAAATAGTAGCCTTTGCATTATAGCCGGCTGACAGGTTTTATTTTAATTTAAATATTGAACACAAATCCTTATTTATGTCCTGTTTCTGACTTTAACTAAGGTTTAACTCAACATAGCCGAACTTTTTTGCATGGATTAGGAACTAGATGATGGTTTATAAAAGAAAAACAGATGAGAATGGGCTTGTAACACGCTATAAAGCAAGATTGGTAATAAAAGGATACAAACAAGTCAAGGGTATTGATTACTATGAGATTTACGCTCCTGTTGTACGTTATTGTTCAGTCAGATATTTGATTGGCTTAGCTGCAAAATACAATCTTGACATAAATCAGATGGATGCGATCACATCTTTCTTACAGGGCGAAATCGATGAAGAAATAGATATGTCACCTCCACTTGGTTATGAAGAAGATAATAGGGTACCTATTCAAGATTAATAAGTCTTTATATGGATTAAAGCAAGCCAGCAGAAAGTGGAATAAGAAATTGAATTCTGCACTGATAGAAATAGGTATGAGTCGTTCACAGATAGACCCATGTTTATGTTACCGTATCAAAAATGAAAATGACATACATTTTAGAGCTCTGTATGTTGAGTACTTCTTCAATAATGAAGAAACATCGCTCATAATCAAAGAAAAAATAAAGAAAATATTTGTTATGAAAGATCAACTCACTGTATTGGATTTAGAAACACTCAAGACAAGAACAGAAATGAGATTTCCATAGATCAATCATTATATATAAAAAATATACTCACCCGGTTTGGAATGATCAACTGCAATCCAAACTCGATGCCTTGTGATGCTATTGCAAATTTAGAAGAGCGAAGCACCAAAATGAGATACTCAAAGATATTCCGTATCAAGAAGCCAGATATTACTTATATTGTAAACTGTTTGAGCAGGTACAATAGTGAGCCTACCAGTGAACATTGGGCTGCAACAAAGAGAGTATTGAGATATTTAAAGAGAACAATGCATTTGAAGCTGACCTAAAAGAAACCCAGATGAAAATATTTATGACTACCGTGATGCCGATTGGGCCAATGATGTTGTGGATCAGAGGTCCTGCACCGCGTATGTGTTTATATTTCAGGGAGCAGCCATATCCTGGAATTCAAAGAAACAACAGACCATAGCCTTGTCAAGCACTGAGGCTGAACGTATGTCTCTAGCGACTGCTATACAAGAAGCCCTCTGGTTGAAACAACTGCAAGAGTTTTGGATTATACTAAAAGGTGTACCTATTGTGCTTTATTGCGATGATCAAAGTGCCATTAGTCTTTCAGGAAATGCAATGTACCAGGCCCGCAGTAAACACATGATGTGCTTTACCATTTCGTATAATATATACATATATATATATATAGAGAAAATTGCGGCCAATCAAGTCTTGCCGAAGTACAAATGCACTCAAGATATGGTTGCAGATGTTTTCACGAAAGGGCTGATAAACAAAAACATGAAGGTTTTAATAATGCTATGGGCTTAAGACGTTCGCGTCCAGGAGAGGCTGTTGAAGTACTGAACGCGACCTTTTATGAATGTTTGACTTGTGGCACCATCACTCTCGTGTACTACGTCTCATGTCAGTTTGGTTTTGCTCCGACAAATTATATATATATAATATAAGGTAATGGCACCAATAGTTGACACATTAACGAAGAAAAGAGCTACATATCGTCCCATTTTTTTTATTTATTCATATTTTTTTTAAAAGTCAATGGCACTCATTGCACGACCTCTTAAATTATATATTAAAAGAAACAAAAACTGAAATATCTCTCTTGAACTTATCAAAAACAATCTATTTTTGTACCTCAAATTATGCACCCTAGGTTGACACATGCAAAAACAAAATTAACCAATACTTGACACATACAACACCAATAATTGACACGACTTTTCAATCTTCAGAATCTTCCAAACACCTCGCACAAATGTAATCATAATAGTTATAGCCATCAGTGCAGCTACAACAGACCATTTTTTTACATGCCATGCATTTTTGAGCTGATGCCCTGTTGTCAATAAGTATCCTGCATAGGTTACAGGAAGGACTGATATCAGATTTAGTATCGTTTTCATTGTATTTTTCTTTATTTCTATAAGATTTCCTGTTTTCTGTTAGTGAATCCTCAATGTCACTTTCTTCTAGGTTGGATTCAATATCCTCAATACTGTTTCCTGAATCTCTCCACTCTTCATTATCATCAGTGCTTGTATCACTGTCTTGTACAGTCTTTTTAATGCATTTTTTCTTAGGTTTCGGTTTCTTACTAAGAATCTTGTTCTTTTTCAACTCTTCTTTTATTTCCTTCTTCCTTTTTCTTTCGTCAGCTTTTCTTTTCTTGTCTTCAATTACTTCCATTTTCTTATTCTCTTTATCTTCATGGTATTTTTGCCACAGGTCTGATGTTATAACAGCTGGGATTTTTTCCCTTAGTCTTTTTTTTGTCGTTGGTTTTTGTTCAGGCCAATAAAATACTTTTTGAAGGGACTGGGTACTTTCATTGACGTTTTAGTGTTTAATATAAGGCTTTTTTTCCCCCCCGGATCTCATAGTGAGCAGTCGTCTATAAAAACTGCATTAAATCAAATTCTTATATTTAAATCGATTTAAAACAATTTAAATCCTATCAAAATATTAGGAGCGCATAACTCCAAAGTGCTCTCCGCTGATACAAATTCGCGCGCCACAACTCCCGCCGCGCGTCCGTGTTCACAGTCACCAGTAGTACGCAAGCCCCACCCACCTACGAGGATCTCATTCACGGACGAAGCAACGTCTCCTGCGCGTGAGTACAACTGCAGCGCCACTACTCCAGCAGCTACGCACTTACTGATCGTACGCGCCGGGTAGTACGCAGGCCCCGCCCACCCACGTGGACCTCATTCATCATATCACATCGCACGCAACCACCTGCTGATTGCTGCGGCCCTGGTACCTTGCCGTCGTCACATTGACTAAACAGGCTGCGTGGGGCGACACTGATCACTGCTCGTGAGTCTCGTGCGTGCATGACCGAAGCCGGCTAGCCATCTCCTATACCTCGCTCCGGCCCTGGTACTCCACCACGCTGACCACCTCCGAGTTTATAAATCTTGATCACGGAGGGCACTAGTATCTCACGATGGCATGCAAAATATGTAATCTTGACATCGCCACGATGGAATTAATGAAATGCGTTGCCTGCCAGTGCGCGTTCCATTTCAAATGTGCTGGAATGTCTGAATTTGATTTTAAACGTATATTGCCTATGAATAAAGGCAAATGGAAATGCGCTGAGTGTAAATCACTAAAAAAATACGTCACCCCACCACCGGCACTTGCACGGTCGGCCTCCCCCGTGGTAACAGCTATAGACTCACCTAGCCATGCCTCCATGATAAATGTCGATTCCGCTGCATTAACCTCATATTTCGACGCTAAATTTGAAGCGTTACGCAATGATTGGAAGTCTGATATCAATGCGGCCCTCGCCAATATCCACAATCAAATAAAGGCTGCTGTGTCCTCGGAAATTAAAGAAGCTATAGAATCGCTTAAGGATGAGTTTAGCGCCACAACCGACTTCCTGGCTGCTGGGCAAGAAGAGTGTAAGAACGAGCAGCTAGCTTCTAGCAAAACATGCGTTGAGCTAGAAAAACAAATCATCCAGCTCCAGCAGGACATCGGAAAACTACAGCATCGTGTGGTGGCATCAGAAAAATTCTCCCGGAGCCTCAATCTAGAGCTTCACGCAGTACCCGAGCGCAACAACGAAAATATCGTGCGGCTTTTCAAAGACCTGTGCGAGGTGATCATTGCTCCGATTACTGAACACGAAATTAGATCATGCCGAAGAATTGCAAAACTGGACAGTACTTCACCCAGACCCCGCACCATACTGATTACCTTGCCGTCCGAGCGTCACCGTGACAACATAATATCCGCGGTGAAGAAATATAACAAGGACCACCCCCAAGCTCACATCAGCTCGAACTTGATTGGCGTATCAGGAGCAGACGAGTCGATCTTCGTCGCGGAACACCTGTCGCCGGAGGGTAAAGACCTACACGCAGCTGCGAGAAAATACAAGGCCCTTGGTTATAAATTTGTATGGGTGAAATTTGGAAGAGTTTATGTCAGAAAAGACGAACAGTCACCACATATACATATAAAGGACAAGTCTGCTCTTGAAAAGCTGCCTATATATAGGTAAACCTTATCTACTCTAATTACTCGTATATGTTACTTTAGCTAATTGATATCAGTTTTCTCTTCCATGCGTATATTTTATCAAAATGTCAATAGAATAAGATCTAAACTAAACGATGTTTATCTCAGTCTGCTTAATGATGACTATGACATAGTCTGCTTGACCGAAACCAACTTTTATAGCGGCATTTACACGAGCGAGGTGATAGATGATAGGTACGTTGTTTTCCGTAGGGACCGCGAATCCACTACCTCTTCGAAACAGTCCGGTGGTGGCGTATTACTTGCAATAAAAAAGCACTTTCATGTCACGAGGCATCAGGATATGGAGACCTCTCTTGAAGATCTCTGGATAACGATGAGGACTGGCAAGGCCGGACTTTCCCTCGCAATTTGTCTCGTTTACCTGCCAGACTACCTCAAAATTGATGAGTTTAGGACTTGGATCGATCAATGTTCCAATAACCTACTTGCGGACATTAGCGACTATAGAACTAAAACCATAATTCTAGGCGATTTCAACCTTCCTAACTTGCAATGGTCACCTGACCCAGCCTCCTCGTACAGCTTGATCAACACAGCCCCACTTGACTCCAAATCCGAGCTGCTGTTCAATCTAATGGCACTTGATAACTTAAGCCAATGTAACAACATATGCAACGCCAACAATAGGATACTGGACCTATTCTTAACAGATTACCCTAACTTGACCCTGACTGAATGTGACGCCGTATCGCGAGTTGACAGGCACCACCCGGCATTCGTGGCTGAACTGCTGGATGTACCCAAGCCCTTAGTCTCAATGCCCAAAAAAACACTTAACTACCGCAAATGCGACTTAGCTAAGTGTAACCAAGCCCTTGATTGCATTGACTGGCCCATGGTATTAAGTAACTCTGATGTAAACGTAGACCTAGCTACATTCTATACCACTTTCAATGACATAATTAAACAAAATACCCCCCTTAAAAGAGTTGGTGACAATAGGCACCCCCTCTGGTTTTCAGAATCTCTAAAAGCTTGTATCGATGAGAAAAATAAAGTTCACAGACGGTACAAAAAATATCAGAATCCCCGGGATTATGATGAGTTCCAAATGCTACGAACCAGATCCAAAAAACTTATTAAGGACTGCTACAAATCGTTTCTGAGTAGTGTCGAAAACTCCTTGTGTGACACGACAAAATTATTTTTTACCTTCGTCAAGTCTAAAAAAGCAAACAACTCTCTCCCTGAAACTATGTACTTCGGCAACAAATCCGCACGCGGTGGGCTAGAGGTGTGTAATTTGTTCTCCGAATATTTTGCGTCAGTTTTTGAGAAGGACGACATCGATCACGATGGTGACTGTGAAGACTTAACCAACGTCGGTGAATGTAACAATACCCTAGCCAATATGACTATACCTCAAGATGCAGTTCGTAGAAAGTTGCTGACTGTAAATGTCAATAAGGGAGCTGGTCCTGACGGGATTCCCCCCTACTTCATTCAATCATGTGCCGGTGCTCTATCTATACCTCTTACGATCATCTTCAACAAGTCGTTCAGCACGAGCACTTTTCCAAATAATTGGAAATTGGCGTATGCTGTGCCTATCCATAAATCGGGTGATATTAGCAATTGTGGTAACTATCGCCCCATCAGCATATTATCATGCTTCGCTAAGGTGCTTGAGTCGTTCGTCTCCGATGTGCTCTATAGCCATGTCAAGCCACGTATTGTACCTGAGCAGCACGGCTTTGTCAAGGGAAAATCAACTGTCTCCAATCTGCTCGAGTACACAAACTACCTGTGTACGGCGTTCAACGACCGCTGCCAAGTGGACACAATCTACACAGATTTTCGTAAAGCTTTTGATAAAGTAAACCATCGTATTCTTTGTTGCAAACTATCACTATATGGGGTGCACGGAAACTTTCTGCGCTGGGTGGAATCATATATCAAAAACCGTAGCCAAATAATAGCGCTGAAAGGGCACTTATCGTCTCCAGCTGGAATCCCCTCTGGTATTCCGCAAGGATCTCTACTAGGGCCTTTATTCTTCATAATTTTTATCAATGACCTGGTGATAAAATTCAATAGTCCTTGCTTGTTATACGCTGACGACCTCAAAGTCTTTACACGTGTCCGTACACAACGCGACTGCACAACCCTTCAGGAAGACTTGAACACACTGTCCCACTGGTGCGCAGACAACCGCATGTTTTTGGCTGCTGACAAGTGCTTCGTAATTACGATGACCCGTAACCACAATCCCGTCCTGTCCGATTATACCATAGGGGATGTAACGCTGCAAAGAAAACACGAAGCCCGTGACTTAGGCGTTATTTTCGACGACAAACTAAGTCTTAATCAACACTGCTCAGCCCTAGTAAAAAAATGTAACCAACTTCTTGGATTCATTTCAAGAGTAACTAAGTCCTTTAAGAAATCAGAGAGTCTCATTCTGTTGTATAATGCCCTTGTCCGCTCCAGATTGGAATATGCGTCTGTCATTTGGTCACCATTTTACAAAACCCACATCGATCGTGTTGAGTCAGTCCAGAAGCGCTTCCTACGCATGCTCTGCGCGCGTCTCGGTCTTCGTCGCGCGGTCAAGTCTTACGATAAAAGATGCGAACGTTGCTCACTGGAATCCTTAGTCGCATCGTAGACTCCAGGATCTGATCCATCTTCATAAAATAATAAATGGAGCAATAGTAACTTCTACTCTCTCAGAAATCAACTTTCAAGTACCAAGCAGGTCAGTCAGAATACCACGTCCTTTCTTCATCCCAACATGCAGGTCGAACATCAGCGCTAATAACCCCATGCTTCGAATGTGTCGTCGCTACAATGAAGTTGTGGCCACCGAAGATGATGTTCCTGACATCTACCACGTCTCGTTGCCTTGCTTTAAATATAAAATGCGCAAAATCCTTAAGCAGGTATGATAAATCATTGATTGTACCAGATATCGATCATCATTTATTTATGTTTTTAAATTGTTTTTTATTTAGTTTTTTTAGTTCGATTTCATCTCTTAAGTGTAGAAAAATAAATTAAGTTTTTCCAATAGTTAAGTAGGTAATCTTTCCATTGTATGTAGTTTTTGTTTAGTTAGTTCTAGATTTACCTTACACCATGCTGTGTACACATACTTTTGGCGCTGGAGACAGCCCCTTTTGTACTTGTTTTGTTGCTGTAATTTGATGTATTATCTCTAGTGCTGTTTTGTGTACCTAATATAATAAATAAATAAATAAATAAATAAATTACAGGACCTTCTTGAGATGCAACTCCAGCTATTTGATTATTCTGTTCGGACCCTAAATCATTTCTTTGTGATAGACCAGCATTTGATGATCTAGTTACTGCGACTGTGGTCATAGGTTCTTTTGATTGTGAAGTTGCAACTCTGGGCGTAGATTCTTGTGACTTTGAAGCTGTAGTTATGTCATCTTGCGACTTTGATAAAATACCAACTGTGGGAGCTTTAATATTAGTGGGCGGTATTGGATTTCCTGCCACTTCTTTTGCTGTATCCTGGCTCAAACAAATGATTCTTTTGTAAAACATAAAAAATGACTTGTCTTCAGAATTTTCCACACCGGTTTCACTGTTTCTGAACTCTGAAAGCTTTTTTTCATCCATATATTTTTCCATGAAAGCAATTCCTTGTTGTAACTCTTTCAGTAAACTTTCCTTCACGGTCGTATCCTGTTTTGATGGTTTCTCCTTACATTGTACAGCAGCTGGATTCCATGGAACAAGCCCGCATTTACGAAATCCATTCCTCAGAATCGAAGGATGAAATGACTTTAGAATCACTTTGTTTAGCAGAGGGCAAAAGTTTATTTTTTTGAGTATTGGTGTATCAAGGTTTTCTACGCGCCACTCATGTACGGCATCCTTCCACGTTGATTTCAGCGAATGAAAACGAGCAACGTCCATAGGCTTTATTAAGTGGGTAGCGTTTGGATACAGAGCAACCATTATGATTCCGTTTTGAGAGCAGAATTTGCTTACATGTAAGGTTAGATGCGAAGTGTGTCCATCTATAAACAATACAACTGGCTTAGGTATGTTGTGTTTTTCTAGCCAAGGGTTAAATATGTTGGTCATAAATTCGTAGAACAACTCTCCAGTCATCCATCCACTTTCAGATCGACCTAGACCCCACGAAGCCGGTACGCTGAGACTCAGTTCTTTAGGGATTCTCTCATATCTAAATACTACGACTGGCTCTAAGATTTCCCCATCGGCATTTCCGGTAAACAATACGGTCAAGCATTCCTTTTCATCTGGATTCACTTGCTGATAAACGGTTTTATCACCTCTTTCTGCCAGAACTTTGCCACCTTTCGGGTTTAAAAAGAATGCAGTTTCGTCGGCATTAAACACGCGCCTGGGATCTTGTAGGATATCAGTGAACCCATTAGCTTCAAAGTAAGATAACACTTCATGAAACCACTTGTCTAATTGCACCTTAGTTACTGATGCTCTCGTTGAAGTCAAATTTTGACAAACTCTTGAACTTATATCTGGGTGTCGTTTTAAAAAGCTGTCGTACCACTTTCTACCAGGTCGTCCATCAGTAAATGGCGTTTCTAATTTCAGTTCCATGACCAACTTTTGAACGCTACTAAGTAATTGATCTTTAGTGACAGGGAACCCTGCTTTAGCCACGTCTTTAATCCACTGTACTAGCGTAGCTTCATATAATGTAGGAAGGTATGAATTTCGGCCCATTTTTCTCTCCTTAGGCGATTTTCCTCTCACTTTATAAAGAAGAGTAACTCGTGGAACCTGGTGTTTTTTAGCAGATGTGGCTACGGGAAGACCTCGCTCAACATCAGATATAGCCGCTGCCATGGCTGCTTCGGAATATTGGAACATTTTTCCTTTCACTGGAGGCATTTTTCTTCAGTAGGTGCACTTTTCTGTTCTGCTAAACCAATAGTTGACACAATGAATTAACCTAACAGTTGACACTGTCTACTTTTGGAAAAACGGGTCAAAACATACTCGTATCTTTACAAAACTATTGTTATTAAAACTTGATAAGTACAAAGCTACCTTTAAACGATAAATAAAAGCAGAAATTGCTCAGCGCCAAAACTTGACAGGGTTGTCAAGTATTGGATATAAACCATTTTTTTTGTTCTAATACTTGACACCGTTAATAAACATAAAATACAAACGAAACTCATATGCATTCTTTTGAGCAAAAACACGCATTACTGGTGACTCGATATATGTTATATTTATGGACACAATCCAACAAAAGTAACTGTTAGAACTTACCTTTGAACTAAGAGCGTTCTTATCCGCTTTGCTAAGAAAACACGACCACAGAGACTCGCGTCGTCACTTGTTTGAGAAATAAATTCGCCATTTTGAACTGCTTTATCGAAAGCGCTTGATTTTTGTTTCGTGACAAGAGATGGCGCTGGCAGTACGTACTAAAGTTATTCTAGGGGAATCAGGCGAAAAACATCCTTAAATTTAGCTGCAGCAGGTCGAACTGTCAACTATTGGGACACTGTCAACCTTTGGTACAATTACCTTATATATACCATATAAATAACTTGCATAGTTCCCAATCCCTTGCCTTATTCTATCATTATTTCACCAAATTATAAATTCCAAAATTAAATGTCAGTCCTGGCTACTAACATGCTTATAAATAGTTTCATTTCAAATATAGATAAAATATAAAAAATCATTTAGTTTGGTAACTTAATTATTGTAAATAGGTATGTGTAATTTATTTTAACATGCAACATAACCTGGCTACTAACCTGCTTACAAATAGGTTCATTTCAATTAATGGTAAAATATAAAAAAAAATAGTTAGGGAACTTAATTATTGTTAATAGGTATGTCTAATCTAATCTATTAGAACATGCATGATGGATATTGATGAACGATAAATATTATTTTAATTAATTAGGTAACGTAAATAGTTATTATAATTACTTAATTTCGTTCTTTTAGTTTTAATGGACATTCTGAATTATTGTATATTGAAATATATTATGTTTAAATTTAATAGCAGGACAAGACAACATAGGCCAAGATCAAGATAACAAGTTGTCTGTGTCATCGTAATTGAGGTTATACACGTTGGCCCAAAAGTCGTGGATCAAACGACACAGGGAGGAAGAGGAAGTTATTTCCAACAAAAAAAAATCTACAGCATGACCATATCTCAATTTGATGGAGTCGCATACAAACAACTAATTCAATCGCATACCAAAACCGTTATCGCCATCCGCCTCAGCAGCTGTAAAATGGCAGCCGACTCAGCATAATGCTAAGGTGAAAACACCTTAGCGCTGG
Organism: Argyresthia goedartella; assembly: GCA_949825045.1. NCBI lineage: Eukaryota > Metazoa > Arthropoda > Insecta > Lepidoptera > Argyresthiidae > Argyresthia > Argyresthia goedartella. Next base: position 16,522,699 of record OX463815.1, read on the forward strand.
TTTTTAGTCAGTGCCAGCGGTGACCCACAAGCGTCGCCAAGCGTGTTATTATCATGGTGTACTCTCTCTCTGGCCGCAGATATCTAGATTTTTTAAAAAACCATATGCCAGTCTCCATACAAAAATGCTAGAACCCTTTTGGAATCGGATGGACTAATGGTATCATTAAAATCAATGTCTGTTTGTCACTTCACTTTAATACAGCTACGTATTACATACTTACATATTTCTGTCTGATTCACCCTGTAGTAACTAACCAAAGGGTTGATTAGGGTTGGGCAGGACAGACGCGGTGACACCTACGCATCTGCCTACGAGCTACTTTGTGGCAAAAGACAATAACAAAAGAGGGTTATTATTAATTTGTTAGGGCTTTATAGTCACAGTATTGTCCAGTTAGGTTAGGTTACAAAATCAAACTCGAGTCCCTGTCGCGTCGTCTCGTCGTCGTCACATGTACGGACGGATGGTCTTACAGTTAGTTACCTTTCTGGATCGGTAATAACCGGTATAGTGCAGAAAACTAAACATTTAGGTACCCGGTCATTTGCAACATCAAACTAAAAATTGGTAGAAATGACAAAGAATAATGTGATTATATCCTAGTTCCCAAAAAAATATTTTGGGGAAAAACCGCCATCTTCAAAATAATAATAATTAAGCATAGCATATTTTTTGTTTGACTTCTGTCTTTTTGTCATTTGACATTAAAAACTTTACCGTGGGGAAGGGCGGAACAGATAGTTCTCACCTCAGGTATGTGAAGCACGTGAGCGCAGGCCCTGCTGGGGAAGAGGCCCCAACCTGAGAGGGTTGGGGTGTATGGGGTGGGTTGCAGATCCGGGCACAGTTATAATTATGTGCGTGTGCGGTGCGGGAGGTGTATTTATGTCGCCGTAATATTGTCAAAACCGTTAGTTTATAAACTGACGCGTTAGTTTGTAAACTGTCGACAAATGGTAAACCAGAACGCCAGGGTTTAGAATTTACGTTTCTTTAAAACCAAAAAGTCGTAGAAATATAGTTCTTTTTTGAAAATTGCCATTTCGACGACAATACGACTACATTAAAGTGATGATCGAAAAGCGTCCGTGCAGTATTTGAGACATACCATCATCATTTTGCAGCGTTACCGTAGTACAGTGATGTGAAAAAGTGCGAAGACTATTTTCAGTTGGTAAATTAATCTTACCAAACTAACCTAAGTAGTGCAACCTACCTGCCTAATAAAGAATCTATTATATTCTAAGCTATTATACCCGGTTGTTGAAATAGCATTCTGCCCATAGTTCTATTTAACACTTTCTGTTAAATAGAACTATGGGTGGTCCCATAAATCGAAACATTATCCAGAAACCACGGATGTTGGCGTACTTACTATATAAGACCCGCCGAATGTTGTTTTCGACCTAAGTATGCAACATAGCTAAAGATGACTTTTACCCACACCGCACAGTATTTTTATTTAAGTTCATAGACATTAGGCACCTCATTTTTTTTGCGTCGAAATTTCGTTTTTTTTTTTCATAGAACAGTTATTAACTAGACTAACAATATTTGTTATAATAAAAAAGTCTGTGGGGTGCATGGTCATCGAGAAATATTAACAAAAAAATGTATGGAGAAAATTACGTTTTTTTTTCTAAGTCTCATTTGGCAGCAATTTGGCGTATACCTTAAAAATTGAACTATTGCAGTCACTTGCAGCCTTGGGAGAAATCAGTTGTCAAAGTTTGCCAAATTTAAAAAGCGTTATTTTTTTTCGTTAATTGAACTTTTCCGTGGATATTCATTTTTGTAAGACACATATTTACTAAATAAACAACGAGTTATGTGAAAAAAGTCTGTAGGGTGCTTGCTTTTCGAGCAAAAAAACGTTGAAAAAAGGAATGTTAGAAGAAAATTACATTTTATTTCTTTTCTTCAATTAGTCTCATTTGGCAGCAATTTAGCATATATCATAATGAAAAAAATGGAACTCGTTCAGCCACTTGTAGTCTTGGGAGAAATAAGATGTCAAAGTATGCCAAACTTGATACAGCAAGATATTTAAAAAAAAAGTTTTTCTGAGATCGTTCATAGAACTTCTTCATAGAACTTCGGACTTGGGTCCGAAACTATAAATAAAATCATAATTAGTATCCTAGCCGAGAATTGAACTCTAGGTTTTTGAATAAAATTGCTGTGTGTTTCTTAATCTTTCGCTTATACTTATACATATGGAGATGGAGCAGCAGCACCAGTAATACTCGTAACTAAATACTAATTTATTCTGCCGATAAATTCGCTAACAAAAGATAGGTCAGTTAAAACAGTGGGAACCGTAAGAAAAGTTGGAACAATAGCTGCGGCAAAATTAGAATGGATTTTGCAACATTCATTGAGAACCCTTATCTTTGAACTTGAGACAACACCGGGCTATTCTTTCGTAAGCATACATTATTTTTATTAAATATAATTTTCTCGCAAATTATAAAATAACATTTACAATAAAAAGTGTTCTGAGATCATATGCTTGCCTTAATGACTATCATTTACCATAAATAAAATAACGTTATGTAACAAAAAAAAGTAAGCCGGCAATTTCGAAACCCATCCCACTGTGCGGCGGCATTTCTTGATGAAGTATTTATATGAGAAGATTAAGATAAATAAAAAAATACCATATTTATAATCGAGTTTTATATATCACTTGAAACAGAGTAGGTACAGTAGGTACTGTACATACTCTGTAAAATGCATGGTATGCAACTGAGTTTCCCATTTTACTTATTACTCTCTCTCTCCCATTTGCACACCACACACACGACACAATAGACCGCATCCACAATAACATGATATCTGTAGTTGAAGGATATAACTGTCTCACTGAACTGCGCACAGGCCGCACGCTCGCCCGTGGCGCGCAGGTTGGCCAACCACCAACCAAAACAACGCACGCTAAATTGGTTGACGCGGCTCGAGAAGTACAAGGGTGTAAAGTTAGGGCAATAAAGAACCTTTTCACCAGGGGTAAGTGCTAATCCATGCCCACTGGTATTTTGCAAGTTGCAAGACAAACAAACAATTTGGGCTGCGGGCAGAATGCTTTTTCCATTCCAACAAGCGGTTATATTAAACAAAACACTGATATTATTTATTACCATTATGGGTAGCTACTTAGGTGAGTTCAATTTTGGGAAGTTATTTGCGGAACTTTTTTTATAATTTACCCACTAATAAGTGTTCCACTTCATTGTTCCGCATATAACTCTTCAAAATCATGATGGTATGTCTCAAGTACTGCACGGACGCTTTTGGATCATTACTTTAATTTGGCCGTATTGTCGTCAAAATTATCGTCCATTTACAAAAAAATAACTATATTTCTGCGACTTTTTGGTTTTAAAAGTTAATAATTTTAACACGCGCCACGAGTTATGAGCGGTGGCTTTGAATGCGCAGTATTCACTTTTTAATACCTGTACATTTGGTGACCCTGCCTACGAAGCCATGGGTCCCGGGTTCGAGTCCCGGTGGGGGCAAATATTTGTTTGATGAGAACGGATGTTTGTACCCTAGTCATGGTTGTTTGTCTATATAAGTATGTGTATCGTTGTCTAGTACCCAAGATACAGGGAATCCTAGTTTGGGGCTAGATCAATGTGTGTAAGTAGTGTCCAAGGTATTATTATTATTATTATTATTATTATTATATGCGCAGTAATTCCCGCCGACGTTCGTCCAGCGCTCTTAATTCGTGGCGCGAGGTATACGACTCACTAAATGCTACGAACGATCGAACGAATTGTACCACTCCAGGCAGGATTATACCTATTCCGGTCAAATGGCCGGTATACCAGAGGGCACGTTTTTTTGAGGGAGGGAGAGACCTGCTCACGTGATAGGGTAGGATTGTGAATATAATCGACCGATTAATGCAACCATTAGCCAATAAAAGAAGTTTGGACAGGGGAGGATATGTGATGGGAGGGCAGAAAAAATGTTTCTTCATGTTTCCATAAGTTCTGTTTCATGCGTTGTTGGTTGATTTTCTGGTAGTCCAATGTGCTTTCAGTTTCGCTGTCTGTTTCCGGGACCTGTATATCAGATTTGAGGCGGCCCTAGCTTCATCCCTATTGTGTGCTATTTCCATCCAGTAGCTAGGATTCTTTCCGTAGTATTAAATATCGTGTTTGAGGGAATCTTTCCAGGTGTATGAGGATCGGCCGACTTTCTTTTTACTAGTTTCGTAGTTCAGGGGGGCGGTGTGGAGTATGTGTTTTTTGGGCGTCTTAATATAGATATGTGTATAGTAGCACATTCTTTGATTTTTTATTCGTTTGGTTATTGTTTTCCCGTGTAGGATTTCGTGTATTTTCCTACGTGTGGGGTGGTTTTTGGCGTTTGCGAGCATGTCGCTCAAGATCATGCGTTCATATTTTTTTAGTCTTGAGCGCTTTGGTGAGGGCTGCCACTTTTAGTCCATATGAAATGCACGGTGAAATAACAATTTTGTATATTAAGCGAGCTATTTTCCAGTCCATGTCAGTCTTCTTTACAAAGTTTATTAAGGCTTTAGAGTTGCATATCGCTTGTTGACATCCAATTGTGAATTCGTTTTCCCGTTAGACCATGTGACACGACATGATTTGCGGGCCCTGGTGGTTTCTAATATGAGATTTTCTCGGGTGCAAATGTCCAATAGGATTTCCGCTACAATGTTCGAATGTGTGTGAAAGAAGTTTGTTCCTATTATGCCCTTTTTCCTAAAATCGACTGAGTCTTGTCGTCCCACGTGGGCATTGAAGTCGCCTAGCAATAGTACGTCGGCTCATGGGCGGCTTACCCGGGTAGGGGCAGGGGGGCCGCTGCTGCCCCCCCCCCCCCCCCCAGAAGATAAAATAAACGTCAATTTTCCTGGCAAGTGGGAATTAATAACGTGTTACCTACTCTGCGCAAAATGAAGTGTTGGAAACAAAATATATTTTCAGTCAGATTTAAATATTGTACAACATTCGACAGAACATTGTAGCTGTCATGATTTCCATGTCACGTTTGATGTGTTGTTAGATTAAGGTATTTTCTAATAAGTATTGCTAGCCCCTGGTGCGTTTGCTAGATATGACCCGGTCATTTCGTTTGTTGAATACACGCGACGTGTATGTTTCTGTTATAGATTTCAGAGTCGATCTTGCGTTTTTATCTAATTTCGCACACCCTCTAACATTCCAGGTGGATACGCGCATGTATTCGCATGTGATTTTTGCTTTGTATGAAGGGTTGTTGCGTAACAGAGAGTAGCCGGTCGCGTCGGGTATCTCATCCATTGGTGTCGCGGTTGAACCAGGTACCCGGTTGTATCTGGGTTTATGGCGTGTGAGTGTATGTGTCGGTACGGTAAGTATCAAAGACATTGGTCATCTTATCTTGAGTTGTGGCATTTTGGGTAGGCCGGGGGAAGGTGTGTAGATTTACCGCTATCATATTATCTGATTTTGGGGCGGGTGAAGCTTGAGTGTACTTTGGGTGTCGCGCTGTATTTTGGTATAGGGAAGCTTTAGATATGACTGGTTGTTGATTAAGTTTTGGGGCTCTATTAAGTATGCGATGTCGTAGTGGCTGTCGGTAAAGGTCTAGATAACAGTTCCGACTGCGTTATATTCTTTTGGAGCTATATACGAATGATGGGCCATTGTGTCGATGGATCGCTACACTTATTACGTAGAACTCCGCGGCTGCTACGATAATTTCTTCACCTCCCCACGTGCCCTGTATGTGGAGATTCTTTCGTCGATAACAAGTTTAATAATTGCTTTTATTTTCCACGTATCTGGCTAAGTCACTTCTGAAGTGGGTAAGGTTGAATGTCGCTCCAAACAGATGGTTGATTTGGTCTGCAATTGCATGGAACAGGCAGTTTCCATCTCTGGGCATTGGTACAGGAGAAAGCCTGGTGCTGTTGTAGCTAATGTTAATGTGTGTGTGAGTTGTTTTATGTGGTGTACGGCCGGTATGATGCGAGACGCTGTTTGGCCTTTTACGATCTATTTTTATTCTAATTTATCCCGTATTTCCTAGATGGGCTGAGACCGGAGACCATAGAATGGGTGCCAGATGTGTGAGGGAAATAAGTTTGTGATGACAAATAATACACAATATTTTAAGCCATAAGTGATTTTACATCCTGGATAAAAATATTTTGAATATCGGTTTCGATTTTTCCGGAACTATTACGATTCGTATCTAGAATAGCTCACTGAAATGACTATTTTGATTGATAAAATTTTCATAAATGAATGTTCAAAGGACAAGTGTTTTCTATTCGTCATTTTATGAAAGCAGGAACTTAAGTTTAAAAATATCATATGTTAATTTGTGCCTTTTTGGTAAAGTTGTCTATATTTCAAGAATAAAGTCCTTTTACGGCTTGATTAATGAAAGGTCGATGGTAAAACGGCTCTCATTAAAACTCATTAAAACGGCTCTAATTACTAAATTGTAATTAATGAAAATCTAATTACTTCGTAAATATCTTGTTTAAAATTGAACACATCATTGCATAATTTCAGGTTAAAAAAATGTTAAAATCGGACGAATTTCGTTTCTACCGAGTAAGCGTCCTTAACATGAAATCGGGTATTTTCATTAGTATAATACATATAAGTATTTCTATTTTAGTAACTCACCTCATAACTGTCTAGTTACTCTAAACTTTTGTTTTTATTTGAGACTAAAACGTAGGCACATCATGAATGTAACCAGTTTGGTTGACGCCCACTAGCGTATTTTTTACCATCTTTTGTATGAAATTGTGTAACAGAGACAACGCAGTATTATAAATAGAGTATAGGTAAAACAATATTTTTATGTCTACTAGAGTTGGAGTATTCTAATGATGCAAAAATAAACATAACATCTATAAACATACATTTATTTCTCATTGTTTCCTACTTGAGTATCAAAATAGTAGTTGACTTTCTTCATTGTAAAATAGGTATTTTTTAATCAGTAGGTACTTACTCGGTAAGGAAATAAACCATATCGCTACGCTTACTCAAATCAAACCGAAATTTGGGGAATAGTGACAGTAGTTCGATACATAGTTTTGATGTGGATTGGAGCTATCTTAAGCGATGATTAAGGACGAAATACACGGCTGCCAGCAACGGCATCCAGCAAAGGTCACCTTGGTGTTGTCTCTGACGTCGACAGTGTATTTAGAAAGTTATGTGTATTTTCATTTTGTGTGTATTTGTATTGTATGTAGTCTATTCGTTTTTGGCAGGGAAGTCACGCAAATCTCTTTCTTACACACTTCCTCCTTTACTCTCGGATATTCGATACAAAAATAACAACAATAATCATTATAATCTTCAAATCTTAACATTAATAGGAAATCCGTATCGACTGTACTGCGTCGATGTCACCGCTTTGAGAGCCATCTGCATCGCCTGCAGTCCCTGGGGCCCCTTGAAGACTTCCAAAGGCTTGTCATCAGTCTTCAGGCCTGAAGCTCGTAGTTTTAACTCCTGCATGACAGCCCGCTCTCTGGCTAACACCTCTTCGTTCATGACATATACTGTGCGGCGTTTGATGAAAACTCCGTGCTTGTTGAAGCAATGTCGGTTGAAGTCGTGCTTGTAGCTGTACGGCTGGGAGCATAGCTGGAATGATGTTGAAGGATTACGGATTGATTTAATTGGGGCGAGACAATTAAGATCTTAAGAACTGCGTGTGGATGAATTTTTCCACTGTCGATTAGGCTACGACAGTAAATCTATTTTTACCATTAAAAGTTTTGACTACCGTATTATATAAGTTAAATGTTCAAAAAAGTTGTGCTCCCATCATGTAGTTTCACAGAACCGTATTGGTTGTGCTAGGTCACTTTCTGTCCGAATACTGAAAAAAGGTCTCTATGGTCTATGTTAGGCACAACTTTTTAATGCAGCGAACGAGGCGACGCCATGTAAGTCGTTAAATTTGTAAAATTTGGCGAACATTTAGTGAATTTGGGATGAAATGAAAGCGGTGGCTAAACCATTCAGTAATTTAGTCGCGCAAATCAGTACTTATGTTGCGTAATTCAATATTTTTCAAATCAGCAATTTAGTCGCGGAATTCAGTATTTTTTCCGCTCATTTCAGGAAATTCCGTTGTTCATGGTCATTAGCTCAATTCGTTTTTTTTTCGGTCGTTTTATTATTCCCCTTACCTGCTGAGACTCAGAGAACTATTGTGAATATTCTATTGTGGGCATTTGTGTGGCAACAACATAAAATTTGCCTTAATTTTTATGACGGTTTTTTTCTTTTCCCGCTGATCAGGGAAGTGAAAGGGTTAATATTACACATTTGATAATGGCCATTGAAGAATTCGCTTCAACTATCTGTGCTCTTCCTTCCAGTGATATGTTCTTACCTCACATTTATATGGCCGGAGACCAGTGTGTATGCGCATATGGTGGTTTAGACTGTCAATGGTGAAGAATGACATGTTGCAAAGCTCACACTTTACATTCTTATTTGCTGAGTTGTGTCGTCGTATGTGAACCGTGAACACAGACTTCTGTAATTTTAATATATTCAAGTACAGGCCCGCCAGATATATTGGCGCTTGAGCGAGCTGTCACCTGTTTCATCCCACCTTACGCTATGCGAGAGATAGGACGCTAGGATACATATTGAGCAACGTATGTATCAATCCACATTAGCAGGTCTATATGTAGAGTCTCCATTATTGGTGTACCTACGTAATAGTATTGTCTGCACTGTTGCAGTCTCCCCTAACATTAGTGTTAGTTGTTGTATAATTTGTGACGTGCAAGTGATTTAACTTCATGTGTATTCCGCAATGCTATCTTACCTCACACTTATAAGGCCTGTCTCCAGTATGCACTCGCAAATGGTGGTTCAGGGTTTGCTTGTCGTAAAATAACTTGCAGCAAAACTCACACTTCACGGTTTTATTAGAAGAGTTGTGTTTTTTGATGTGCCGTTGTAAGTTGCTCCTCTGCAAAGTAAAATGAGTCGTGGCTGTATTACCAATGGGAAACAAGAGCTGTAGGATCGCACATAAAACCCGAATAAATTACGAGGAGTCAGGGGTTAAAGAGAAGAAACTTCAGGTGAGTGAGATCTCAACATCTGATACGGGCTGCGCCAATTTTCTTTGCCTCTGAGCGAGCAGTGACCCCTCTTTTACTTAGGATAACGTGGGGTGAGAGACAAAGACACTTGTCGCGAACTACTCTTAAGCTCTTGATTCCCTAGGCAGAAAGATAGATTTCGAGATAGCACATCTAGTAATCTACTGTTGTAAAAAATCATAATACATACCAACTTGTAAGATTTAATGCAAAGGTCGCAGGTGAAACGTCTCTCCGTCTCATGTGTCAACATATGGCTGCAATAAAGAGAATCATACGGTGCCTTTTTATTTTGCTGACATCAATCGAAACAACACTCGAATGGAAAAATCGATCAGGACAAGATTATTTTAGACGAGCTATATTTTCCTGCATGCCTTAACCAGTATAGCCGTATGTATAATTCTGATAAAAGTCGCAAGTGGCAACACAGAGAAAGATTTCGAATATGGCACTACGACTCTCAGATGAACGCAACTCTTATCAGAAATTATACATACGGCTATACTGGTTAAGGCATCATCTGCGAATAAATTTATCTTAGGGACCATGCAACGATGTACAAATGGTAAAACAACAACTAATTCAAATTGTATCTTATGTTTATTGCTATGGAAGTTGGACGACAATAAATAAGAATTAAAGCGTACATTTGGTGGTATTCTGTACCTACATTTACAGTACCTATGGGCGGAATACACAAACTGCTGCAGATGACTGGATAAGTACAGTAGAGATAAACTGCGATAACATGGCGCGCCCCTCCACTACTCCATAGGTACATATCCGCTTGTGGCGGTCAATCTCTTCGGTCTGACCTCCGTTTCCGGGTGTAGCGTAGCAACGACGCGTTTGTTATTCTGTTATGTCTGGACTTCCTCTCTTCTCTATTTCCAGTAAATAAATTCAATCAATTTATATTCAATTCGATCAATAACAATGCGTATTAATCAGTTAGTAGTGCTCTTTGGTTCCCCCAAAATGGAGAAAGTGTTGTGCATTCGGAAAAGTTCGCGTGTATGTGGCCTACGGTATTGAACCGTATAATACCAATTTCTCACCTATGCGCTCCAATAGTGCTGAACGTCGAGGTTACGTCAAGGTTACGGCGAGGGCCTGTTATCCTACACTCCTAATCAGTCATACTCAAACTAACATCATTTTGGAACATGATGTTTGGTTGGTGACTATCGGCTGGTGGTACTTCTTTGGGACTGTCTGCCAAACGCAACTTTTTGCGCGGGCCACGCCATCTGATTGAAAAAGGGATAACCTAATGGCATTTCTACGTGACGTCTCGCCAGCTTTCTCGCTGACGTTGTCTGTCAATGTCAATATTGTTTGTAAACATTGTGCCTGTGTAAGCATTGTGTTTTACGTCAAAATTTAACAGGAAACTTTTATTTTGTGAATGATTTGTGTATAATTTATAACGCCATGTACCTTTCTGTATATATTTTATGTTTAGAATTATTATTATGATATCACTGCTAACCTATTTTACAGCCATACTGTTGGAATTAATTTCTTTGTATTTGTGCGTGTTGTTTCGATATCCCGTAGTCATGGCTGAAGCTGAATTGAGGGAGCATCTGCAGAGGCTGGAAGCAGCTAATGCTGAACTTAACTTGCGGTTTTTTTGCTGCTGGCGAAGTTGTCGTACCACCTACACAGGTTTTTAAAGTCTCCGTGAGATTACTCCCATTATGGCCCGATATGGCGAACTTTGAAATTTCTGGAATCACCACAGACTCGACGAAGTACAATTATGTAGTGGGTGGTCATACTGAACCGGTTGCTACTGAGATCGAGAATATCATCTCGGAACCACCGAAAGTTAAGTACACTTAGTTGAAGACCGAGATGATTCGACTCGACTATGAGGAGCTGGCTGGGCGTAAGCCCTCCCTACTTCTCAGACATCTCGTCCTTTATGTTTGAGCCTACCAGAGTACGCTGGCAGGCTCTAACTTGAAGGAAGAGTCGATCATAAGGGAATGGCTAAGACGACTGCCTGCAAATGTTCACAAGCAGTAAGGATAGATCGCCGATTCAGCTGAAAAAATCATGGAAGTTTCCCCAGGCACTTGGGTTCGGGCTCTGTGTCTTCACCGAACCCTTCTATGGACGAACAATTCACTGTTTTAATCAAACACTCGGTGAGTTGTCGTGCCACGTAGCCGCGCTATGAATCAACAACAGTCATCGTTCGCATCGTCGCAGCGGATCGTCATCGCGTGGATCAAGTGACAGCTCAACTGACAGCGAACTGAAGAGTTGTTGGTACCACCGTAGATTTGGGGCGAAAGCTCAAAATGTATAGCCCCGTGTAACTGGAAGCCCTTTTTGGGAAACATGCCGAGCCATCAGTAGTGGCCGCAGCCGATTGAGGGCCATCTGTCAGCCATCGTCTATTTGTCACTGAGAATGTAACGAAGCACCGGTTTCTCATTAAAACAAGCTCTGATTTATGCTGTTACCCACATCGTTGACTTCCAAGTCAATGTGCCACGTGTTCGATCTTAGAGGCACTGAGATAAGTCGGGACAGACAAGTGAAACACACACGACTGAGCCTATATTCCGAGAAAGAGCGGCAGGGTATGCGCGCGCAGCCACTTTAATACCTAACAAAAACACATTAGTTCGGTGATTTGCCGAAAAACGTTAGGTCGTAACACGTGCCGAGGTATCTTAATCGACTTTATCATCATTGCAATAAAAACTAGTAAAAAACAGTTGCTTGATTTTTCCAAGGCTTTTGACCATGTGGACCATAGCATCATGTTGGACATATTAAATAGATATGGAGTACGAGGCGAAGTGGCTTAATGGTTCATATGGGGGATCGGCATCAGAGTGTAATATTATTTAGTAGATATCAATGAAAATAACACCCTACAAGAAATAGAATCAAATTATCGACCGATCACAGTTGGCGTCCTGCAAGGGAGTATTTTGGGCCCAGTATTATTTTTGCTGTACGTAAATCACCTGCCATCCCTCATCAAAAATAAAGTAATTTTATTTGCGGATGATGTATCAGTTTTTTTTCAAATTCAAACGTGGTGATTACGAAAATTTACCCGACGTCGTAAATACAACTAATGGCATTCTCATAGACTGGTTCAATCGGCTTAACCTAAGCACAAACGTCAGTAAAACAAAATTGTTGCATTTCCGTAATTACAACACTCATGTGCCTCATCTACACATTGAATACAATAGCAATAAAATAGAGTTCGTACCTCATGCCAAATATCAGGCCAGCTACACAGATTGCAATCTAAACTGGAAGAAACACGTGGAAGTATTTGCAGGAAAACTAATTAGTTTTTGTTATGCCTTGCGTTCCTTGGTCAGAATGTCATCAAAGGAAGCCACTTTGCAGGCATCTTTCAATCCAGGGTACTATATGGATTGTCAGTAAGGGGAAATTGCACTGACATTAAAAAGATCTTCGTCCTTCAGAAGAGAGCTGTGCGCATCGTAAATGGAATAAATTCAAGCATGGAATCCTGTAGGTCGTCGTTTAAGGAGTTTAAAATTCACACCATCACGGCTCTCTATATAATCGAGCTTTGTAAATTGGTACGAAGATACCCAGAAAAATTTCCACTGAGAGCTCCAGATGCAAGTAGTAGGCTTAATAAGAGTTTGAGTTGGAGGTTCCCTTTAGCAGGACAGTGACATATATTCGCTCTACTAAATTAGTTGCAATTGAAGTGTAATAAGCTCCCAAATGATATTAAAATGTTGACAGGCTCTATGTTCCAAAATAAACTGAAATTATATTTGATAGAAATTACTTCCTATGACATGTATGAATATTACTCTTATGAGAGCTAGTTATTTAAGGTAAGCCAGGTATATTATTGAATTATAATAGAATTAAGAAATGGTATTTTGTCTCTATGTTTTTATAAAGTTAATTTATTATTAAGTTATTGTGAGCTATTTAACTATTTATATTTGCTAAGATCGGTGTAAATGTTTTACATAATATGTCTCCAAATTGTAATCCGAGTTAGATCCTTAGTGGGTATCATTAATTGTTATTATAACACCTTTATGACATATAATTTATTGCAATAAATACTTGAATACGTCCATCCGCCAACTACGAGTAGTAAAAAACATTTGTTTTTTTAACGTGACCTTAAACCTAGAACTGCACCGCGATTTTGTTTGGCAGGTTATTGTCGCTGACGTCGACACTGCCATTATAGTCGTCTGGCACCTCTTGGTTTTTGCCAAAAAGGAATTCGAGGTTATGGTGAGATGTGGAATAGCAAGAACTTCGAAAAGTTCGTGGTCTTCCCTATTGCACATGCCACCAAAGAAGGCTTGGCGTCCTTGCGGCGATTATCGCGCCCTGAATGCTCGGACCATTCCGGATCGTGATCCGGTTCGTAACATCAATTATTTCGCTCACGGTCTCACTGGTTGATTGTCTTCAGTACCCTTGACCTGGTGAAGGCCTACCATCAGATCCCCATGTTTGAGGATATCCCGAAGACCGAAGACATCGTTACTCCGTTTGGCCTCTTCGAATTTCCCTTCATGACATTCGGGCTGCGGTTATCGATGAGGTCACACGGGTACTTGATTTGTTATTACTTAAGTTGATGGCATCTTGGTTTTCTCTGCAGATGAAGGTCATCAATCGCCAATGCACAATTAGGCTTTTTTACAGATCCAATGTGCGTGTTAACGCACATTGGATCTGTAAAATTGCCACTATTTTCACGGACTGTTGTACCCATTCATTCAGTTCGAATCATCTCTGTCAGCCTCTCATGGCTCAGTTCGGCGTACGTAATTAAACGACCATACATCATCCTTGATATATGGATGATTGAGCGTGTCCACCGCCCTCTCAAAGCGGCTCTAACGTTCCACAATGACACGCGGACTAGGGCACTTCCATTGGTTTTACTTGGAATGCCTTCGACTTTTAAAGAGGCTTTAAAATCGACAGCTGCTGAAATGCTGTTTGGTGAGCCATGAAAGTTGCCATGCGACTTCATACTTCTGCCCCAAATAAAATCGATGATTCAACTGATTTCGTCATTCAGTTGAAGAATGTTGCGAATTCGGTCGGATTCTGCTTCTGTGCCGAGCACAGAAGCCTTCGTCTTTTGTATTCAAATATTTATCAACGGCCTCACATATTTTCTTGCGGGATGATTTGGTACGTCGTTCGTTACAATCAGCATATACCGGTCCTCACGACACACAGAAAAACAATAACCGTCAGCAAAGGGTCAAAAGCTATGGTTAGTATTGACCGTTCCTTGAATCAGTTGATCAGGCTCCAGATTCAAGTGAGTATCAGCCTAAAAAGTCTCTCAATTCTTCGGCAGCTAAGCCAGTTCCTTACATAACTAGTTCTGGTAGAAAAGTTAAGTTTCGAGTCTAAGATTTTTGTTTTTTTTGGTTTTAGGTTTTTAAATACTTTTGTGAATTATTGACTACACTTAATACCATGTACTACCTAGACAAGTTTTCGCGTAGAGGGAAATGCTTTTTAAAAACCAACCTTTTATTGGAAAAGCTTAATATTACTTAAAATGACTGCTCGATTTTGAGAGACAGGCAAGAAGACTAATTGTCCTCGTCCCACGGCTCTACGGGCTGCCAGGAAGCATCTCATCATCTCATCTCTTGGAAGTCACTCTTGGACCTGTAGACAGGTCTTTAAAAATGACGTTGAGGTTCCTGAAACCATTTTTCCTCAAAGTAAATCGTAAGAGACAGATCCTTCCAAAGTGCAATATAACTTGGTCATTCATACAGACACTATAAAAAAGAAAGTTACATCCAGTCACAAAATTACTTGCTACAACGGAACCTTCATAGGCGAGTCCGACTCGCACTTGGCCACTTTTTTTTTTACATAGCATTATTTAATTTATGGCAATCGATAGTCTTAAGGCAATCATATGTTCTCAGAGCACTTTTTGTTGTAAATTTGCGAGAAAAATTTATTTAATAAAAATAATGTATGGAGCGATATCTAATTAGCTAAATGTATAAGTAGCAAGTTAAAAGTGTTTTGTTTTTTCGCTGTTCTTTTTGTTTTCGCAGTTTTGTTCTAAATCTGGCAAGATCTCATAGTCTTTTACGTTAAGGCATTGTATAAAATATAAACCAAATATTTTCATTGAGAAACACAAGTACACTACACATTTCACACTTTATTTTCGAATTCTATTCAGTCACTGTATCACTTAGATTCCTGATACTTCACTATTTGTTTTTATTCATTCGCTGCACGTCACTATTAAGAAACTGACGTTCAAACCCGAGTGGGGTTTTCTTCTCACGCACCCAGTCTAGGGCGTGGAGAGTCAGGGCCAGATCATCGGAGACCAGACCAGCGCCTCTGTCCACTCCTGTGTACAGGTCATCGGGGGGCCCTCACGGGCGGTGGTGGTCTTCTCACAGGAGGTGCTCCATTGGGTGATCGCCGGCTGGGCAACAGGGTCGCGTGGCAAGCGGCGGCGGTCCGGCGGGCGGGCGTGGTACGGTACCAGTTCGCGCATGTACGGGTGGTTTGACGCATCAGCACGCGCGAACATGCCCGTCGCCAGGCTCTGGACAAACTGGTCCACAGATTCCCATCTTAGGTCCCTCTGGATCGTCGCGTTCCTCACGTAGCGGGGGGCGCCGATGATAGTACGCAGAGAGAGGTTCTCTTGGAAAATTTTCTCGCAATTTATAACCTTTACAACAAAAAGTGCTTTGAGAAAATATGATTGCCTTAATTAGGACTATAGATTACCATAAATAAAATAATGAGAAGTAACAAAAAAACTTAAGTCCGCAATTTCGAAATCCTTCCCACTGTGCGGCAGCGAATAGTGGAGGGTCTCGCCACGATATCGTAGTTTATCTCTCTCTACCCACAACTGAAATATGCTGACGAAGTTATTTCTTTAGCGAAATACGACTGACGTCACTGTGTGTCTGTCACACTTGGGGTTGGCATTTGTATACCCGTTCACCTAAATCGGTGTTACTTATCTTACCTTTTAAGGCTATCCTTTTTGTAGAACTCAGCTGCGCATTTGTCGCATTTTAATTCTCTCAAGCCCGTGTGAACAGCCTGGTGCACCAATAACTTAGCCCGAGCGTGGAATGCCTTTGGACATTGGGCACATTTGAATTTCTTTTCTGAAAATGGCAAACATAGTGAGGAGACCTTCATAATCTCGAAAGCTGCGGCAAAGGACTAGACCCCGTGTCATAGAGTATTGAATTACTGGCCTAACAGTTGGACTAGATTACTTCCCGTATGCCGTATGACGTAGGTATGCATTAGGGTAACTCGAACTGACCGTGACTATACATGCAATGGATCAAAACTCGGAGTCGGACTCGCCCACGAAGCGTTCGGTACCACTGAACAAGAAATAAAAACGCAAATAAACTTTGGTGATAAGCTTTATTTTTTTTAATTGCGTGTTGTTCATTATTTGAATATAGTCTGTATAAATTTCAACTCTCTACCTATAATGTTTCATGAGGTACAGTCCGCTGAGATGGACAGCGGAGACTTAGTGATAGGGTGATGTGGGAACCTTCCGATCCGGGTACGGAACCCTAAAAATAAGTGTTGAACTGGCTGTTGAAAATTCATATAATTATATGAATATCGCGCCGCACATTATATAGTATGATTCACTAGGCTACAATCCAGCACATCGTTCTTTCGCGCAAATTTTCTTGTTTGAGCGATTGTCACCTCTCTTTCTATTCGAGAAAGAGAGGTCTCAACTTCCTCAAACACAAAGAATGTTGGCGTGAACTTCAGAATTTATGAATTGACTATGATATATGACAATGACATCATGATTGACGACGCCGGCGGACAGGCGATCAAGTGCAATATGAGACGAACGCCAATGTTCGTTCGAAATATCGCTATCTCTCCTAACGCTTTCAGGCGCACAGCGGGACGAATTTCGAAACTGCGGTCTTAAGTTTTTTTTGTTACATATCATTATTTTATTTATGGTAATCGTTACTTCAGACAATCATATTAATGTTTAGAACATTTTTTGTTGTAAATTTACAATTTGCGAGAAAAAAATATTTAATAAAAATAATGTATGGAGCGATATCTAATTTACTCTATAAGTACCAAGTCTTAAAAGTGCTCAAGCTGTTTTTTTATTGGCTTAATCTACGGGTATTTGTGTAAAACACCAAATATATAACATGGCCCTGGACTTCCCGGTTCTCCGGATAAACAAACCTGAACTTAGGTACTTTTGGCGATATAATCCACTCCATTGATAGAGTTGTATTTACTATAATTATTCATAAATGAAGCAAACACATTATTACTTCTTCTTTCTTGTCGTTTCCTCATGGCTGAGGATTGCCATATACATAGACATAAACATAATTGATTAATAATATTCATTACATCTGATCGTGAATGTCATGGGCTCGACCAAGAAGGATCTTCATTTTGTTCTGTCATGGGCTGCGTGTATTGACTCGTGTTGACCAAGCTGCTGGTATTCCTGCGTGTGAATACACCAGCGTGCAGGGTGGTGTTCCACCTGTTCTTGCACCTTCTATTTTTGTTGCCATATACATACATGTTCCATATAAGTCCTATATATCAAAGGAAGTTTCATAATTGTTTTTTTGTTTTTATCACACATAAAATAGTGTACAAAGGCGAGCTTTTATCTAATAAGAGATCTCTTCTAGCAAACCAGGTTAAGGTCGGAAAGGTTTTTTGCTGAGCAGGGTCAGACCTATGTGTACAATATATAACACAATAAATAATAATAAATAAAATAAATTATATAATTACTATAATAATACACTAAATACTTATAATAAACGACTACTAATACTAATAAATACGTACAAGCTTACTACCTATAATTCTAAAGATAGAGGTAATGGTTCTTCACACGACTTTTAAATACAGAGTAGGACTGTCCCTGATGGTGTAAGGGAGTGCATTCCACAACCGAATAGCCCGGGGTCTAAACCCGTTCTAATAGTAGGCGGTTTTATGCTGTGGAGTTGTTAGCATGGAAATTGCGTGAGTTCTCCGGGCCTGCTGGAAGAAATAAATAGCAAACTCTCGTAGGAAGGTTGGATAGCGTGGATTCCGTAAAATGTTGTAGGAGAAATTGAGGATGTGTGAATCTCGACGAAGACGGATCGGCAGCCACTTCAACTCCTTGCGATGTTGTAATACATGGTCGTATTTGCGCAGCCCCAATATAAACCGAATCCCGAGATCATGAAGTCGTTCCGAGTGTGTTTAGTAGTTCTTCGTTGGCACTGACCTAGCAGACATCAGCGTAATATATGAGGGGTAGAAGGAGAGACTGAGCGAGAGTGATTTTGGTATGTCGAGGGAAAAAGTAATGAAATCTTCTGAAAGAGTGAAAATACCAAATACCAAATGTCTTTATTACTGTAGATATTTACATATACTTAGCAATCGTAATTTTTTGCCACTTCTCTACATTGGACCACTGTGGGAGAAGAAGGGCGTAGAAACTCCCACAGATTGATTTTTAGATCTCTTTTTAAAAATTGCTTATGCTTAACTAATACAAAATATCATATTTAGTCATTATCATAATTAATAAGCAGGAATAAATAATTACAAAATTATTAACAGCAAGGTCTGTGTTGAGCCAGATTAACCCCATACAGACCCATCATTTAAGTAATCTTGAACATTGTAATATCCCTTTTTCGACAAAGTCGCTTTAACATGGTTTTTAAATTGCTCAAATGGCAATGTCAAGATCTCCAGAGGTATCTTGTTGTAGTAGAGAATGCATTGACCCTTGAAAGAATTGCTAACCTTTCGCGAGTCTAAGCCGGGGCGCAAGTAGTCTGTGATTATTTCTTAGGTTAACATTACAGCTATCGCTAAGTTTGAGAAATTTTGTAAGGTTCTTGCGTACGTACATTATATTTTCGAAGATAAATTGACTAGCTACAGTTAGTATGTCTATTTACTTTAAAAAGCTGTCTTAAGGAGTCTGTGCGTTTTAAATTATAAATTGCTCGAATAGCTCTTTTCTGAAAAATATAAATAGTTTGAATATCCGCTGCTTTTCCCCACAACAAGATACCATAGGACATGACACTATGAAAGTAACTAAAATATACTAGCCTAGATGTAGCCACATCCGTGTTTTGTCTGATGTTCCTAACAGCGTAAGCTGCAGAACTTAATTTACCAGCCAATTTTTCTATGTGGGGTCCCCACTGCAATTTGTTATCAATGGTTATTCCAAGAAACTTCGTGTCATTTACTAATTCTAACGTATTGCTGTCCAACACTAAACTGGTTCCAACTTGCCTGACATTTGGAAGTGAGAATTTGATACATTTGGTTTTACCAGCATTTAACAATAAATTGTTAACTGTGAACCAATTCAAGGTTAAAGATAATACTCTATTGACATCATCAAAATCTTCTTTTTGTCTTTCAATTTTGAAGACCAGTGAAGTGTCATCAGCAAACAACACTATGTCAGTCAATTTCTCCACCATAAAAGGCAGATCGTTAATATATACCAGGAATAAAAAAGGGCCTAATATGGAACCTTGTGGAACGCCAATTTTTACCTCCGATCCATCAGATTTAACGCCGTTGACTTCTGCCTTTAGAATTCTATTGCTTAGGTATGATCTTAGTAGATCCAACGCTTTATTTCTAACTCCGTAATGATTTAATTTCATTAGTAACGTGTTATGATCAACACAATCAAATGCCTTCGACAGATCGCAAAAAACACCGATAGCATCCTGTGCGGCTTCCCATGCAGAATAAATATGAGATATAAGGGTAATACCTGCATCCGTAGTCGATTTACCCCTAGTGAAACCGTATTGCTTGGCGTGGAGTTGTTTTGTACTGTTGAAGTGTGAGAGCATTTGATTGAGTATAATCTTTTCAAAAATTTTACTTAGTGCTGGAAGAACCGATATTGGTCTGAAATTTGACGGATTTGAAATTTGACGGTAGCAAAATACTCGGCGAATGACCTCATTGACATGCGATGTCCAGGACAGCTGGTTTTAGCTTTATACGATTGTGGTAGGTACCATTAAAAGTGACAGAAGGAATGGGCTGTTGCTGCAACAAGTTAAGAGAATGTCTGGTACCTATAATCTTATACCCTCAAGATCAGCGTCAAGTGCCTCCACAGCAGAGTTTGCATCGTTCAGAGAAGAGTGGCGATAAATCTGGAGATCATCAGCGTAAAGATGATATGAGCAAAACAGGACGTTTGAAACTGAGTTAATGAAAATCGAGAATAGAAGTGGAGAAAGAATGCCACCTTTAGGGACGCCTGTAAAGAGGTCACACCATTCCTCCGACCTGATACTGTTGCCGATCCCTCAAATAAGAGTCGAACTAGCTGGCAGAGAAGGAAGAGACGTTCAGGGATCTGAGAAGCTCAACGACAATGTCGAAATCTATGCAGATGAAGGCACTACTGAACTCAAGTAAATCCAGCACGGAAAGCTGTTTGCGGTCTACCTGGATGTCATCTGTGACTTTCAGCAGAGCCGTGACGGTGGTATACCCTGGTCTGAATCCTGACTGGTACATGTTCAGCGGATAGTTTGAGTGAAGGTAGTAAAAGAGCTGGGTATGTACTGAGACCTTCACGGCGGTGAGCAGAGGTTCCAGCTGTCTATGGGCCCCAGCCAGGAAAACTGCCCTGAGGGGATCTAACAGTGTCCTCAATTGATCTCAGAGCACGGCAAATTCTGCCCTAACATTTCTAAAAGAGATGAGGCACTACTATTGTCTGACTATATAATGATTCTGTATTAAGTCTGACTTTATACATTTTTCAACCAACCTACAAAATATTTTATGGTATTTACTATAAATTGTTGATCTTGTACAGCAAATTTTTAAATAATTATAAGCCTAGAAGTAGGCTCCAGTGGCCTTTATAAATAATTTCATGTGTTCACTAACAGTGGTTTCTATCGTTCTTTGCAATTCTCAAATATTCGCGATCGATACAATGTTGTGAATAATATCGACTTATTTATGCTTTTAAAAGATAAGCTTAGCATTTTCGAATTGTGTAAAATTTTGTGAAAATCTAAAACAGGAGTTTGACTTACAATTGAAAACACAGTGATTTTTTCAGAATTTTGCCGGAAGTATACTTCTAATATGAAACGTAGATGGACTGCTGCTAATCATTCTTTCAATCATTTTCATGAAAAGTATGGCCCAGTTTCTTTTCGCTACTGAAGGAGAACAAGTTGATGTTATTGACGGTGAGCCATCTGACAATATAGAAAATCTACTTACATGAAGCTTCCAGTTCCTTTACTCAAAGGAACTGGAAGCTTCATGTAAGTAGATTAGATAGATTAGATAGATAGATTAGATAGTAGAAGGACTATTCGAAGAACTGGGCTCAAGACAGAGAAGAAGACATATTCAAACTTTAAGTAATTCCTTGTCTCCAGAACTGTTAAGGGCAACAGTAAAAACTTTAAAGGACAGTGAGTAATGGAAGACGTAAGCAGAATGTTGGACAATCTTATTAAACATCTTGAAGATATCCATAAGTTTCAGTCCAGATTAAATGAAAAAAAATAATATTAAGCTGAAAAGCTTTAGGTCTGCAAGCGTCACTTAAACTTTTAATAAAGTGGCAATACATATGTCTGAGAGAGTCAGCAAATGAATCACATTTTGGTCTGTTTCCTTCATATTGCAGTTGGGCAAGCAAAACTTAGAGCTAATGCCCTTCGAAAAACTTTCTAAAGAAGCCTCAGAAGCGAGAAACAAAGAGTTTAGAAAATATGGCGAAGGACATTCCAGAAAAGTAAGCAGGTATGCGTCAAATGAGAACTAGATGAAATTATAACATTTACATCAAAAAGTGCTCAAAGAATATATGATTGCCTTAATTAAGACTATCGATCATAAATAAAAGAATGATATGTAACAAAAACACGTAAGTCCTAAATTTCGAAATACGACCCACTGTGCCCCCCCCCCCCCCCCCCCTTGCGGACAGAGACACCTCGATAGCTGTACAAAAATAAAGGGCAATTTGGTTGTGTTCCGTGAATAGCGAAAATGATGAATGAAACTTGATTATATTTTAAATTTTTGTGACATTATGCAAATTGGCAATATAAGCTGTAGTTCTTTTATAATTACATAATGAATGGTATAGTTTTTAATACAAAATAAAAAGGTGGAAAATACGTAGTTGACGTCCTAAAAATGTATGAAATTGAATAGTATATATTTTTAAGTAGATAAATAATTTTAGAAAAATGTTGAAACAGGAACCTAGGTCAATACGGTATTAACACGAACAACAGCGAGAATATTCCCGAATACTTTGAAATATTCCCGAATTGAAAATTTTTACAGTATTAAGTTTGTATGGAAATGTCATTGTTCCGTGGCTTCTTAAGTTCATGTTTAGTTTCCACAAGTATCATAAAAATTTTATTTCTACAAGTCTCAATTAACCTCTTACCTGTGTGTGTAAGTAAATGTGACTTCAAGTGTTTGGTCAGCACTCCACAATGCGGACAGATCATTTCACGCTGAACTCTTTTGTATTTCTTTTTCTGACCTGTAGGCGCATTTTCAGATTTCTTTTGAGTGCTTACAATTTTGAGATTGTTCAGGAAAACTGGTTTGATAACATTTTGTAGTTGATTGAGCCTTGATCCTTTTGAAGACTTCCCTGAAATATCTATTATAAGATCAGTGGAATAAATTAATCTAATAGTTGACTATTTAAAAGGCATTTTCTAAACTCAAACCTTTTGTCTTTGATGGTATTTTTTTCGTATAAGCCTTAGCACTCTTTTTACACCGTTTTTGTAGCTTTGTAGGTAAATATTCATCATCAGTCTCATTAGAGTCTGGTCCATAATCAACATAATCTGTTGCATGGTCATCTGCATCACTCTGAAATTGTTAAAATTAAAATCACCTAGGCTAGGCAAATCTGACCCACTAACTTCCTTTTCATGTGATTGTTGCTATTATTACTTTTTGTGTGTGTATTATCACTTTTTTAAATGTGGATTTAACTTCTAATATCAAATTGAATTCTAATATCAAAGACGTTTTTTGTGGTGGATAACACATCAAAGAAATGAATTAATTATAACTTTAAATAGAGGTAGCTAATCAGTGAACTGAATGACTGAATTACTGTGGAAGTTGTAGTAAGCCTCCTGTCTGCTGAATCAGTAAAGGATCCCACCTGAAAGTCTGCTTCTTTCAAATTGTTAAGAAAATCTAAAACGGTTATTGGTTTCTCCTCATCCTGGTTACTCTCAGTTTTAACTTTCTTGATTGTAGTGTTGTTGTAGACCACATCACTTTTCCCACCAAAGTCCAAACAGATATCTTTGGTTTTTTCATCATCATGTTTCTCTATTTTTAGCCTTGTATTGAGATCTATTTCAACCTTTATGTCATTGATATTAGTGAAGTATATTCTTTTCCCGCAATCTGTCAGGCTTGCATTTGAACTAGTTTAGGGTAAATAATTCTGATGATTAAAATAGCAACAGAAACTTATAACAAGTAACTTTGACAAAGTATTATTGTTATGGTATATGATGATATTTCAGTGCAAGTTAAGATTTCCGTTACCTCCCGCAGCTGTCACTGCATACTTCTTTTTCTTCTCCTTTATTGGTCCCTCAATGAGGAGGAACTGACTGCATGCTCTCCTCCATTGTTGAAGGTTCCGCATAGTATGGTATGCATTGTGCAGAGAAAGTGTGTGTGTGTGTGGAACCAGTTCGAGCACATCCTCTGGCACGCTTGCCTTCCGTTACACCCATTGTGATGAGCTTCTCCAGTCGGTGCCTAGGTGAGCGCAAATGTGACCGAAGAAGCTTAGGGTTCTTTCTCGGCAAATTGTCAAGAGCCGTTTCGTGATTTTCATTTGACACAGAATGGTCACCTTAGTTCTCATGGCAATCCATGGAATTCTGAGTGGTCCTCCCCAGCAGCACATTTCAAACAGGTTGATTTTGATGCATTACCAGTTCTTCAGGCACCAGTCCCCGCATGCATTACAGTGCTTTTCTACACCATAAACGTCTTCACAGGGGCGGGAGGTAACGGCAATCTCAAAGCAAATGGCAAGTATTTAAATTTTGAAGCAGCATGGTTATATAAATATTACCTTTCAATGAGAGTTTTGAACTCATATAAGTCTTCCAGTTTTTTTGAACATGATCGGCAAATTTTGTTAGGCAATCCATCCCCTTTAGTCACCTAGAATATAAAGATACTCTCATGAGGGTGTTTGCATTGAATTTAAGAAAAGTGTTTATTGTGATAAAAATATTAGTAGGTTCGGTATTACCTTCACATTAGCTATAGCTGATAACATTGCAGCATACTCTGTGAAATCGACTACTTCGAACAGTGACCGCAACTTCTTCCGTGTAGCCAGGCATATTCGACACGTAGCTTCCATGGTTCAACCAAGAATTAGGGATACTCCTGTTAAGCGGATGGTAGAGCCAAACTCTTGCTGCCTGCGTGCCTAAGCCTGCAGCGTGTATTATTTAAGTTAGACTTAACGTGAAAATACTTCAATGTTAAGAGGCTCATTCGAAGTAGATAAACAAAACCAACTGAAATAAGTAAGAAATAAACAATACTATCCCATAGTCACATAACAACGGAGTAAAATGACAGTTCCAGCTTCCAGGGTTACCGCTTTTTGGTAGAAAAAAAATAGTGATGGGGGTTAAGAATGATTTAGTTCATTCTAAAGTCTCAATTATATCTTATTGAATGCATTTAGTTTGAACAAGCTATACTATGAATAAAATTAAAAGCAAAACGTTTTAATACTATTGCCACTCGAAAATGAGCATTTTATTCATCGATGACGATATTCTCTAGTGAATAAAAGTATTTTGAATTTGAAACAAGCACAAATATACCCTGTAATGCTTCTACAATATATATGATATATAATAATATATGAATAAGGACAACCGTACCATCCAAACGAAAATAAAATCGGCCAAGTGTGAGTCGGCAGTCGGCAGGATTTACAAAAAAATACATCACCTTTTTATTTTTTTCGAAAAAAATAATGTATATAAATATTGGATAATGTATATAAATTTCAACAGTTTTTTTATTTTCTCAAAACCTATTAAACTTTTAAAAGATTTTATTTCAAATCCTTGAGCTCTTTTTGATACGCGTCTTTTGACACCCTAAACATCCACGTATCCCTAAAACTGATAATTACAGTCATACTTTGATTTCTTACCAAGCTGTACCTCGCAGCTTATTTTCTCGCAGTCAAGGGTATAAAGTAGAGTATACAACTTGTGAAAAAAAAACAAATAGCTTATTAACTAACACATAAGTAAACAAATATCAAACTTAAAAATATAATAAAAATATATTATATATATATATATATATATAATATAATTAACACAAAATAACATATCTTAGAAAAAATATGAATCTAGTATAAGACTACTACATATACATAACTTATAACTAAATATTATCTATTACTTATCATTAATATTGATTCCTTATCTATCACTATCACTAACACTATCACTATGGTACTCACTATCGGAATCATCATCATTCAAATTTATTACAAATCTGTCCGAGATACTATCTCTAAGGTGGTCGAGATGGCACATTTGATTTTCTTTTTAATTGCATGTTCAATGCATTTTTTCCATTTAATGTTTAATGTTCAATGCATTTTTTCCACATAATACCCCCTTAAACCACTCTTCAAAACAATCGAAGTTCATCTCTTGATGATAATCCCCCTTGCCGGTTTTGGCTTCGAATATCATGAGGGAGTCTTCGACGAACCCGTCTGCTCCTCCTATATGGCTGATTATCAAACTATTTCCTTTTCCTGAGGATTGTTTCATCCCTGTGTTTAAGCCTTCTACGAAATCCTGCCGACCAGAATTAATATCACTGTCCATGTATTCTTCTGAGTATGACCTAAAATGAAATAAAAATATTAAAGCTACATGGATAAATAGTTTTAAACTGTACATGTATAGAAATATAAAAGCTCATTGCAAAATAAGTAGAAAGATAGATAGATAGATAAATTAATTTATTCATTGCAACATGGTACACACACAAATACATAATTTTAACTCAAATTTTAAGAAGAAAAATCTGCAAATTAAAACAAAACACAGCAGTTAAATAGAACAAACAATAAATAATAAAATTATACAAGCAAAACATTAAGGTACGGTAAGGATAACTATGTGGTATTGTGACTGTACCGCGACAATGAAATGGCCCTGACTCAGCAATGTCACAGACGAATCTGTGACGCTGATATTCTGCCAGAGCCAGTACGGACGAGACAACGGTTTGCTTAAGTACACATTTAACAACGTAAAATATGATGATTTTAATAAAATTGTTGAATAAAATAAATTGTATTCTAGAAGATTGTATTAAAATTATAGCATTAAAATTATATCATTAAAATGTATATTAATAAAAGAAATAAAATTTAAAAAAAAATATAGCAATATGTAATAAAATTTATGTCAGGGTTACAAGTAAGATTAAATTGAAAATGTCATTAGGATTATAAAATAATAATAATCAGAAGGGAATTAATCATAGTAATAATATAATTGGAAACAATATAAATATCACAGGTAACAGGTAGATTAGCTTCGTGCCGTTCCCTAAGTTTTCTGCTGTAGTATCAAATACTTTCTATAGGCACTTCTAAACCCAGCTTTACTAGTAAGCAGCCGAAGGGGTGGTGGGATGTTATTCCAGCACTTGGTGGCACGATACTTAAAACTGCCACGGAAAGCTGCACCCTTGTGTCGAGGCATTGAGAGAAAAGGAGCAACTCTCTGGGACATACGCCAGGTAAGTTTGTCACAAAGATAAGAAGGTGTCCTCTTCACTATAACCTCAAACAACAGCGTTGAAAAATACAAATCCTGTCTAGCTTTCATCCTTAAAATATTTGCCCTGTTTAAAAATGGAGTAATGTGCGTTTTGGGGGGAATTACGAAACAGAACCTGGCACAGGCATTTTGTACTCTTTGTATGAGTTTTTGTGTTTTCTCAAATAGACACGCTCCATACACTGTAATACAATAGTTAAGCTTGGATAGTACTAAGGCTTCACTTAACTGTATTCGCAGGTCAACGCTAAGAAGGTAACGGATTCTATACAAAACTTTAAGCCTATAGAAGCAATTCCTTACAACCTCAAGGACATGTCCCTCAAAACGAAGTTTGTCATCCATAAGAAGACCCAGGTTTCGTGCTTCCCGGACCCGTGTAATGGCGACCCCATTTACCAGGACCTTCGGATCATGCATAGCTATTGCCTGTATTTGATTTTTTGAGCCCAATACATACACTTCGATTTATTTGGGTTAAGGACTAGAGTGTTAGAAGACGCCCATTGCGATATACGGCCCAGATCTTCATTCAGAGCCTCCACTCCCATACGGGGATCATTGTCAACTGATATATAAATTTGAAGATCATCGGCATACAAGTGATAACTACTGTTAATTATACTTCGAGTAATGTCTGCACTATATATTATAAACAGAAGGGGTCCAAGTATGGATCCTTGTGGGACTCCTTTATTAAGGGTAGCTAGCTGTGACTGCATCTGAGATCCGTCTGTCTTATCCAGCACTACCCGTTGACAGCGATTGCTAAGGTAGCTACTAAACCATTTTATGGTAGGAACATCGAAGCCATAGAAAGCCAGTTTTGACAGCAGTAGTGGAATGTTTAAAGCATCAAAAGCCCTGGAAAAATCTAGGAGAGCGAGTATGGTTCCCCTGCCCTGGTCCTGAGAAGACAGGATATTATCCACCACATCTAACAGGGCCGACGCAGTGCTACGCCCCTTTCTGAACCCGGACTGGCGCTGAGGCAGGATGTTATTACTCTCACAGTACTTTGAGACCTGGTTATATATCACTTTTTCCAAAATTTTAGATAGATACGGTAAGATACTTATTGCACGTAGGTCACTTATATTTACAGGGTTGTCAATTTTCGGTATAGGACGGACATTCGCAGTCTTCCATTGGGATGGAAAAATTGAAGAGGCTATAGACCTATTTACAATAGCAGTTATGACTTCAAGAGTACGAGGCAGGGTTAGTAAAATCATAACTTCGGTTATTTCATCAGCTCCTCTAGCATTTGAACTTATGGCAAGGATTGTTTTGGCTACATAGCTCTCATCTACCTGGTCTAAGAAAAACTCAGCCTGACTGTATCTATTAAATTCAAAATAGGTTAGACGTGAAATAGAAACCGCACCAGCGCCAGGAACTTTTAAAAAGTTTGAATTAATTTGATCAGGATCATTGAAATGTTCAGGTAAACCACGATTATTAATAAATTTGGTAAAATTTTATGATTTAAGGTTTTCCATAATTTTTTAGAATTATGAATGTGCTTGTTGATGTGCTGCTCAATTTAAGCTTTCTTCTCACCATACAATGCCACATTAACAAGATGCTTTAGAGACTTATACTGCTCTCTATCCTGTTCAGTTTTTGATATGCGTGAACAAGCATGCGCCTGATCACGTAACCGCATCATCAGAAGTATATTACTTGTAAGCCAAGGTGTCGGTTTGCCCCTAATCATAGTCTTGGTTAACGGGGCATGTTTGTCATATAGCTCTAAAAGGTGCCTCCCAAAACGTTCTACCATATCATCAAAGGATGAGTACAGCAAGACATCTTCCCAGTCGATCTTTAGATCAGAATTAAAATGTTCTAAGTTTATTTTTCGTATAGGTCTGTTCACACTACAACGTGGTTTTATTTTTTCCTTTTTGATTTTCAAAGTTGCCATAACCATTACATGGCCCTGGTGAGGAATGTTCAGTAATGAGACGCAAGACGTGTAGCACTATGGGATGTAAAATGTGTCGGCTCTGAGACAACATTTCTGATATTCATGCTTCTAAGGAAATCATTTAGACGCATCGTTGCACTATCAGCGGTATCTAAAATATCTATATTAAAATCACCAAAAAGCACTACCTTATCATAATTAGAAAAGACCGTGATAGAATCCGTGAGGGCGTCAAGTAAGTCATCTACCTCGACCCAATCAGGGCGATAAGCAGTGCCAATTATAACCCTAGTCGACTTGACATTAATTGAGATCCACAGTTGTTCAATATGTGCCGTGGGAGCCGGGTGTGGACACGTCCGTGCGATCACCCCGCTTCGTACATAAAAACCTACTCCCCCCCCCAGCCCGCGCCGTATGTGCAGCGGACGCGGTACATGCCTCAGTCTATAGCCCGGAACCTTCGGCGCCTTGCCTTCCTGTCCAGCCCGGAGCCAAGTCTCGTTTATCGCGATCACATCGGGCAACTCCCTCATGAGTGCACCTATGAATTCATCGTGATTTGTACCAAGTGAACCCGCGTTAAAAAAGCCAACTTTCAGAAATTTACAATTAGCCATTACGTGGGACAGTTAGAAATAAATAAAAGTAAGTAGAATAGAAATGAGCGGGGCCGGAATTGGACAAATAAAAACATAACAGAAAAATAGTGCAAAATAAGCAGAAAAACAATTTTCTCGTCAAGCGTTGTCGCGCGATCACAAATCCACATAGTAACCCTATACTCGCATATTCTAAATATTTTCATCGTAATTATCGGTACATTACATATTACACAAAAATAATACAATATATTCCAAACATGCAAAAAGCAAAAAACAACTTAATAGCAAAGCCAGCAGTAAATAGTATCGGTTTGTGACCATAATAGCGATTTGTATCACAGTTATCAACAAATTTATTATTAAAGCCCAGATTATGAACACAACATAGTTACAACATGCAAAAAACAAAAGGCAGCTTGATTGCAAAACCAGAAGTAGATGTTAATAGTATAGGTTTGTATCGATTATTGTTTTGACATAGTCTATTGCACCGAACTTAGGCTCACCCCAAAAACTCGCTCCAGGTCACTTTCAGTTTTTATGGGGAAACCTTCCGTGCCGACATGACGTCGGGCATAAACTCTGCCCTCCTTGGTCCACACAAACCTCCACTTCTGTTCATCTCCCAGCTTACGCGCCTTCCCAAACAAAGCCCTGTTTAGCTTCGATAGCCTCTCATTGACAAAAAGCTTCATGGGCACATGGGGCGGGAGGCCGAGATCAGCAGTGGTGGCGCCGCGGCGGACGCGGGCTTGCTTGATGAGATCGTCCCGTAGCGAGCGTCGCGCTAGTCGTACCACAATGGGGCGCGGGCGGGGCGGCAACCCTCCGGCGTCTGGGAGGCGCTTGGGGCCAGCGCGATACACGCTCACCAGGTCGCGCTCTTCCAGGGCCATGCCGAACTTCTGCGCCACCAGCATCACAACGTGGCCGAGTGACTCCTCCTCATACTCAGGTACGCCGGTGATGTCGACATCGCTTAGCAGGTCTGTTCGGTCTCTGTCACGGATCTCCGTCTTGAGTTCAGTGATCTCCTCCCGTAGCGCGGACACATCCTGGGGGTCGGTAGGTAGACTCTGCACAGATCGCAATAGCTCGATCTGGGATTTCAGGTTCTCATTTTCAGACTCAACTGTTGTAAGTCTGGCGGTCAAACTAGTTAGCTCCGTATGCAGTTTTAAAAACGCTTGATTTATTTCACGACTTAACGATTGCTTGATGCTTTCAAGTTTCGTGTCGAGTAACGACGAAAACTTCTCAATATTTATTGCAGGAGAGTTTTTTATTTCGTCACAAGACATATTTGTGACATCAGTAGTCGACGTATCGTCAAGCGTAAACTCCGTAACATCAAATTGCTTTCGGATCGGGGTGCTGTCAGACCTAGGCCGGCGGGTAACATTCACGCAGGGTGGGCAGTGCCAGTTTAGCCGGAGCTTTGCTATATTGCTCGTATAATACTCAGCCGTCATACTCAGACATTCAAAATGATACGTGGCGCGACAGGGACGACATTGCAATAGACTGGTAGCGACTATAGGCATCTCGCAGGCAGCGCACTTCATTTTATCCATGATATCGATGAAAGGTAGGCAAAGGTTGTACTATAGTTACTCGTCAGCTGATCAGGCGACTCCCTGTTTGTGTGTGACGCGAGCGCAGCGCGGTCAGCGACCTGTGAGGTGGGGGTTTCGTCGACAGGGATGGATGCAAGCACCCGAGCGAGTAAACGATATGTAGGTCGTTGACCGACCTTGAATGAAAGTCATTTGCGATGAGCCGATGAGTGACACAGCGAAAACAAACTCTCGACTTAGGTTTATGTAAGCCGAATTATAATTACTCTGATTACACCACTTCCACTTGTCACAGAAACTTAGGTTTATGTCATTTATAGATTCTCATGTTAGCTATCAACTGTATAAAAAATTAAATTAATATAGTAACAAAAAACGGACTAATTTGATTAAAATTAAGGAGCGACTTAGATTTGATGTGCACTCGAGGCGTTCACGCGCGAACTGAAAAAAGTACGCACCTTCATTAACCCAGGTCTCGTCTTGGTTATAAAGTTCCCGTCCTTCTCTTCTATAAGTATTTATTTTGTGTAAGTATCTATGACGCCATAAAACAATTGCAGGCGTATCAATAAAACTACTTTTTCTGGTTTTTGTGACATACTTGAAGTTCAAGTGTTTAATTATCGTCCTCATTGTGGCCCAGGAAAAATCGGGCAAGTCAGGGTCATCATCATTCACTGCTTGTAGAACCTGTAACAAAAACAAAAGATTATGAATCATCATACTCATTTCCAAGTGAAGGCCCGTATCCCTCGGTGGGGTCATTAAGGTGTTGAGTCACGGACACCGGCTGAGCAAACTAACAAAAGAGAACAATAGGACGGTTACCGAGAGGGTGGGCTACATATTAATATTATGATGTTATGAAGAGGGAATATCTAGCTGGAGATATACCTTTGACCTATAATTGTGTCAGATGTGTGAATTTATAAGAATTTGGACAATCTATTTAGAAAGTTGAGAAATATAAGTCCTAGCGATAAATACATATGGAAATAAAAATAATCTTGTCGTTAACAGCTCGACGACTAAGGTAATAACGCGCGTACGATACAAAAAAATATAAGTATTAGGGCTATGTAACATACCTTAGTAATGGTTGGTGGTTCGTTGTTATGAAAAAATCCATTAATTTTACGGCGAATCGCTGAAAACGTGAAGTCATCCATCTTGTCGTAGAACTTCAATTTACGCCCCCTTTTTTCAGGAGACTTAAATTCAATATTTTTTTTCCACTCCTTTATGTTTGTTGTATATAGATGACTTGCCTATACCTAAGATTTCAACACCTTTTGCCACACACTTTTCTACGTTTGGGCGATCCGTCGATAAAGGCAGCATCTTGGATTCCTCTTGTATTACGTATTTGTACGTATTACGGATCATAATCTTTTCAGTAACACTAAATTCAACCTTAGATCTCTTTTTCTTTGGCGACAAACACTCCCTCGAAATACTTGGTTGAGGTTCCGTAATAAAGTCACGGATAACAAAAAACGTAACAAAAATAACAAACACAACGTAATAGTAACAACAAAAACAACGAAATCTTTACGGCACAGAGAAAGTATTCGTGCACTCAGTCGAATGAAAGGGAGACGAATGACAATACGACGACGACGTATACACATGATGCGAACCGGACGCAAGCGAGACGGAAGATACGACGACAGAGTAAGTGCGTTTGTTTGCGTTTGTCTTGCTTGCGCACACAACCTAATAATAATATGTAATTATTAATAGGTTGTGTGTGTGGTAATCAGTTAAGTCACGTAAGGACACCGGCTGAGCAAACTAACAAAAGAGAACAATTGGACGGTTAACGAGAGGGAGAATAGCATTAGTCAGTGCATAAGTTTTCTTACTCATTATTACTATTACTCACAAAAAGTGCACTCAATTTGCTTCTGCTACCTCAAATGGAAATAAAGCGTAGTGCTATCTAATGTCACAGTAAATTGTGACAAACATTCATTACAAATTCTGATTGTAAAGAATCACTCTATTCAATATACAGCTTTTCATTCTATTTAGAATGAATGAAACATCACTACCAAACTGTACATGGCAACATTATTTCAAGAATTGACATTTGATGTCAGTTTACTTCGTTTTTATGTGAATAAGGGCTATAGTTTCTGACTTTCTGTTGTGTGTGCCAAACTGCCAAATGGAATTTAAAAAAACGTATCTATAACCTATAAATTATAATCTGTGATAAAAACACTACTTGTTCTTTTCTCTTCTGTCTGTGATGGAGAAAGAAAAAAAAGGCACATGTGTTTTTTTAATTTTCTGATTCTGTGAGAGGTGAACGGTGGGACAAGACCACAGATTAATAATATTGGCGTAGTAGATGTTTTTTTCCTTAAAACTTGCCCTGCGGTCCGAATCGGACCATTCGTGGCATAAAGTGAATACTCACAAAACTATCAGCAGTAAGATTCTTTCTGAGCAGGTTTTTTTTCATAATCAAATAGATGGCGTTGAAGACACCCTTTGTTGCACATTGAAAGTAGTATTTATGGGTAGATAGAGGACACCTAACCAAACAAAAAATATTGGGCAATATAGACCCTTTTTCTCAGAAATTCATGATAGTACTAAGTTAAAATTAATATAAATTTGCAGTTCTGCTGGATTTTTAAAAAAAGCTGTCACACACACACCAGCGTATTTCCGTTATATACAAGGCTATTACGCTCCCATAGTGGTCTCATCGTGTACATTTCGGAATGCTCATATTGCCATCTGCAACTACGAAATATACACGAATTTTGCGGAATTTTCGTGTATAGTTTGTAGTGAGTGCGTACGAAAGTTTAGTTCCAAACTATACAGTGTCACTTACGCAAACTATCAAAGCGGGGTAATTTTATTCAGATGAGAAAGCTATTTCTAATATCAAGGCAAAACACTGCGGTAGCTTAGGTGAAGGGTAAAGGGGGTGAGCGAAGCGAAGCCCCCTATATCCTTCGTGTTAGGTTGAACATATAAGACGAGTATAAGTATTTTTTGTTGTTCTTACATGTTCAACCTAACACGAAGGATAAAGGGTGCTTCGCTTCGCTCATCCCCTTTATCCTTCACCTAAGCTACCGCAGTGTTTACGGCTACCGAATCACTATCATCACTTATTCCAGATAAAGACGGTAATTTTTCAACATTAGCCTAGGTATACTGAAAAATAAACTTAAGTTTAGTCGGCTAATGTCAACCATATTTTCTCATCCATCTTTAGCCTCAACAGCGTCGAGGCTAAACTGCAGTTTAGCCGACTAATGTTGAAATCATTTTATCGTCGCGGCTAATCCAATATATACACGATAATTTACATTGCGTAATAGCGCAGTATATAACGGAACCATAAAATTGGCTTAGACCATTTCAAAATATACAGGATTGCGGCGTAATGCTGATGTATAGAACAGAAGACGTTAATGAAAACATTGGGTTCCAATGTATACGCGATAATTTACAGACCCCTGCGTAATAGCCTTGTACAAAGTAAAGTACAAGTACAAAGTGTCAAAGTGTCAAAAAACAGTGTAATAAGATAATTTGACCATCGAACAACAACATATATTGAAGATTATTATAACTATGACGAACCGAATGGCCGAGTCGGCAGTGACCCTCCCTACGAAGTCAAGGGTCCTGGGTTCGAGTCCCGGTGGGGGCAAATATTTGTTTGATGAGAAACTATGTTTGTACCCTAGTCATGGTTGTTTATCTATCTAAGTATAATATTTATCTATATAAGTATGTGTATCGTTGTCTAATACCCAAGATACAGGGAATCCTAGTTTGGGGCTAGATCAATGTGTGTAAATAGTGTCCAAGGTATTATTATTATTACTATAAAATACAAGTGCTTAAAAAAGTGTTAGATACAATTCATAAATATTTGAAAAAACATCCAATCTGGTTGAGTGAAGTGACAAACAAATCATTCCACAGAACTACAAACAAACCTGTACATTCCAATTAAAAGTGATACGGACGAAATGGACAAGTTTTGATAAAAGTGCATTAAATTATAACCTAATTTTCTGTTTTCCTATTAATCAGCATAATTTCTTCATCTAAGCACACCGCAGTGACATCTATTGACAGTATAATAAACTTTCTGAACGTAGAGATCACCGATGTGCTTCTAATAACTATGAATGACGAGTGATATTTATTTCTAACACTAGAGGGCAGCACCAGTTTCTAAAGATTAATTGCATTGCTTGTACAAAACATGTAAACATATCGGAGAGATTACAATGTTGCTCTTGTAGAAAAGTCTATCACTACAAATGTCTAAATATAAGCACAACTGAGTATAGAGAGAACCCACATCACTATGATATATCTTGGCAATGTTTTGAATGCAAAAATATTACTCAAAGAAGAAAGACTGACAACACACCAGTAAGAAGCATCCACACAGCAAACAATTACAATTCTGACTCAGATCAAAGTCCAATGGGCGACACATTAAGACAGAGTTTAAACTCCTTGGGAAACACCGGCTCACCATCTACAAACATGAAGTATTTTGCTGATCTACTGGATACTAAATTAGATTCTATAAAAAAAACCAAATAGTAACAGAACTAACCGCAACGATTGAAAATAAGATATCCCAGAGTATAAAACAACTAAAAAAAGATTTCCTACAGCAATTCCAAATCGTAAAATTGGATAATGAAAAAATAAAAAAAGATATTTGTGATATGGATACAAAAATTCTACACTGGATAAAGAGCAGCAAAGACTACAATACCAAATATAAATACTCACTAACAAAATGGACTGCAATACCACAGCCCGTCAGGAAAATCAGACAACACGTGACTGCGGCAAGAACATTGTCCTATATGGACTGGAAGAAATGTTCGAAGAGGACGAACACTGCCTCTACAGTCGTGTGGTTGATGTTTTCTATGAGTTGTACAACGTGGACTTTGACAGGATACATAGTAGTCTTGTGTCGGTCATGTACGAAGACGAATAGGAAACGTTACTGTGCAATGAACGAAAAGAAACGTTTCCTTACCTTAATCGGACATTCGGTCTATTAGGACTATTAGGACATCGCTCCGAGAGAGCGGCGGTGGCGGGCGGGAGGCATTGAGCCATGCCGAATCGCTCTCGCACACACAGACACGGCATTGACATCTTGACTAGAATGACAGTCCTAAGCCTGTTTAAGTATGGAAGGTAAATCAATATTTTTTTTATTTATTTAGCCATTAAGGTGTCCCACTGCTGGGCAAAGGCCTCCCTTTCTTTCATCCACACTTCCCTGGTCTGAGCCACCTCCGGCCACCCCGGCAAAAACTTGTCGAGGTCGTCCCGCCATCTCTACGCTTCTATCAAATATTATTTAACTTTTTATTTCTGCTATGCAAACAGACACATAATTGTATAAATATGTTAATATTATCAGAGTATAATATTCCTCAAGTCTCTGCACGAAAAGAAAGGTTAACCTAATAAATAGCTCCATTTTTTATTCGATCCTACGTCATACATAATAGTACTAATAAAGCTGTTAGATCTTACTGGTACACTGACTGAAATGTCCTAGTACGGAGCGCTCTCTGAGGACCGAGCAGGTATATTTTTTATTCTTAAGATCCAACGTCCTAATAGTACTAATAGAGCTGTTAGAGTGTACTAGTACACTGACTGAAATGTACTAGTACGGAGCGCTCTCTCTGATGACCGAGCAGGCACAAGACTAATACATAGAAGATATTCATCGCATGGGGAATCGTGGAAAACGCAGACCAATATATATTGAGCATTTGAGTAAAAATTATTGGATAAAAATGACCGAAAAGTAAGGAAAAAAATGCACGAGATCTTGTACGAAGCTAGAAAAACGGAAGACATGCAAGTTATACATAGATGGCAAGACACATAAGCCAGAACATGAAAAAATAGATAACAGAAACTCAGCACAAAATTCTGACATTGAAAACAAGACATTTCGGAACCAAAGAAACACAATGTGATTGCAATGTATTATTTCTAAACATATAAAGCCTAAATAATAAAAATCATATACTAGAAGCTTTCCTAGAGAAAAATACAAAGTATCAAGCAGTCTGTATAAAAGAATCCTGGCTCTCACAAGGACAATTAGACTTAATAAATATAATAAATTACCAAATTGCATCAGCATTCTGCTGGAAGAAACGAAGAGGAGGCGGAGTTGTATGCTACTACTTGATTACCTAAAATACAAAGACAGAATAGATATCACAAACATGTCAATTGAATATGTACTAGAAGTATGTGCAACTGAAATAATTGATCAAATTAATAAATATGTATTGGAATGGAAGAGAGAAGGAAATATTCAATAAACAAATAAATATAATTTTAGAATATATAACTAAGAATTTCTCAGATCGCAATATAATATTAGGTGGAGATTTTAATATAAATATTTTATTGAATAGTTCTTTCTTTCACAAACGAATTCATTAATTTGATGTTATAAAATAATCTTACTCAACATATAAAGGAACCTACGCACCAACACTCATGCATAGATCTAATATTCACAAACTTTCACGATAAATATACTGTTATTAAAGTAGAGGAACTAGGATTTTCAGCACATAAGGCAACTACTATCCAATTAAACATAAAACAATCTAAGGTACAGACTACATATTACACGAAAAAAAGGTTCTGCAACAACGTAAAAATAAATAAATTCAAAGAAAAGTTAAAAACTATCACTTGGGATAATATCTTACATAAAGATAAAACAGTAAATGAAAACTACGAGATATTTTATCAAATTAAAAAAAACATTCTTGACGAAACCATACCCAAAAATGTAATTAAAATAATAACAAACAATAAAAAATATTGGCTAACACCTGGCATCATACTCTCATATCTCTGAATAAAAGATTATTAAAAATACTATCCTTAACATCCAAAAGTGACGTACTTCAATCCTACTACAAAAAATATGAAAAAATACTTAAAAAAACAGTCATAACAGCAAAAAAATTACATTACATAAACAAGCTTAAAAGTCAAATAATAGATTAAAAACTATGTGGGATATAATTAAAGAGAGGACTAATAAAACACGTCAAAATCAATCACATAATATTACATTAAATATACACAGTCAGGTCATAAGTTCTGTCACACAATAAAAACTTTTGAATTTAGAACGCTGGCCACAAAAAAGTTTATTGAATTCGAATTTCGAATTTTTCATGAAAATAAAAATGTGTACTTTTTAGAATTTTCCTCATTTTTAAATATGGAGTGGACACTTAAAGAAGACCGTGTCGCAGTTATTGCGTTGCATCGTTGCGGTTACGCGCCAATTCAGATTTTCGACTTACTGAAAAATTTGAATATAACCAAAAGATTCGTTTATCGTACCATAAAACGATACAATGAAGACTCTAGTGTAGATGACACGTCAAGAAGTGGTCGCCCTCGCTCTGTTAGGACTCCAGCAGTGATAAAAGCTGTGAAGGCGCGAATTCAAAGAAATCCCATACGTAAGCAGAAACTGTTGGCCCTTCAGATGGGGTTAAGCAGGACCACGGTGAAAAGGATGTTAAATGAAGACTTAGGGCTTAGGGCATATCGAAGAAAAACAAGACATCGTTTGGACGCTCGTTTAATGGACCTGAGACTGAAGAGATGCCGCGCTTTGTTGAAGCGGTACGCGGGAAAAAAGCATCGGGAAATTCTTTTTTCGGATGAAAAAATTTTCACCGTGGAAGAGAGCTACAACAAACAAAATGATAAGGTGTACTTCTTCTTTACTGCTGTGCTGCACACAGCAGTAAAGAAGCGAGCAACCGTATTCCGCGTGTCCAACGAGGTCATTTTCCATCCTCGCTCATGGTTTGGTTGGGAGTCTCTTATTGGGGCTTAACTGAGGTACATTTTTGTGAGAAAGGCGTAAAAACGAATGCAGTTGTGTATCAAAATACAGTCCTCAAGAACCTTGTGGAACCTGTTTCTCATACCATGTTTAATAACAGGCACTGGGTATTCCAACAAGATTCTGCGCCAGCTCATAGAGCGAAAAGCACACAAGACTGGCTGGCGGCGCGTGAAATCGACTTCATCCGGCACGAAGGCTGGCCCTCCTCCAGTCCAGATTTGAGTCCGTTGGATTACAAGATATGGCAACACTTGGAGGAAAAGGTTTGCTCAAAGCCTCATCCTGATTTGGAGTCACTCAAGGCATCCTTGATTAAGGCAGCCGCCGATATTGACATGGACCTCGTTCGTGCTGCGATAGACGACTGGCCGCGCAGAATAAAGGCCTGTATTCAAAATCGCGGGGGTCATTTTGAATAAACTTTACTACCATAAGAATCTATGTTTTATTAAGTTCATTTTGCTATATAAATGTTTACATATATAATAAACATGTCTAAATTATTTCATATTGCACATGTGACAGAACTTATGACCTGACTATGTAAATAATACAGTGTATTCCGAACCATTCGCTGTTACCAACATATTTAATGACTACTTTACAAAAATAGGGGAACAAAATAATATACTACAAATTAATAGTACTGCACATAAAGGCTATCCAGTAATGAGCCCTACTGAAAATAAAATGTTCTTGGCTGCTGTAACACATCACGAAATACATAAAATAATCCGAAATTTTAAAAATAAAAATAGCTTCGGTGAGGACGAATTACCACCAACACTAATAAGACAGTGCGCAGACGAGTTAACTTTACCTTTAACCACCTTGATAAACCAATCATATATTATGGGGACATTTCCAGACTTACTTAAAAAAGCCATCATTAGACCTATACATGAGAAAAATTCAAAGTCCGACCCAAATAATTACAGACCCATTGCCATACTTTCAACAATTTCGAAAATTTATAAAAAGTCTATGTGTAAACGCGTATACTCTTTTTGCGAAAAATACAAAATCTTTACAGTCTCAAAACGGTTTTCGTAAGAAGAGATCGACAACTATAGCTGTATACAAATACATTCAAGAAGCTCTTCTCCTTCTTTGTCGGTCCCTCAATGCTGAGGATCGTGACCGCATGCTTTCCTCCAATGCCGACGATTCTGCGTAGTATGGTACGCGTTGTGTAGCGTACCCCCGGTCGCTTCTCTTATCTGGTCAGACCATCTTGTTGGAGCACGTCCTCTGGCGCGTTTGCCTTCTATCTGACACAATATAATGAGCTTCTCCAGTCGGTGCCTAGGTGAGCGCATTATGTGACCGAAGAAGCTTAGGGTCCTTTCCCGGCACATGGTCAAGAGCCGTTCCTGATCTTCAGTTCACTCAGGATTGACACATTGGTTCTCATTGCGGTCCACGGAATTCGGAGTAGTCTTCTCCAGCACCACATTTCGAAAGCATCGATTTTGCTGCATTTCAAGCACCAGGTTTCTGCACCGTAAATGAAGATAGAGAATACCAGGGTCCGGACAAGACGAACCTTTGTTATTCAGCGAATACTCCTGCTCTTCCAGATCTTTTCCAGGTTGGTCATAGCGCTTTTGGCCATGCCAATGCGTCGGCTCAGCTCTCTAGAACAGCTGCCATCGCTACTCAGCATCGAACCCAGATACACAAACTTATCTACCTTCTCATATCCATCGAGGGCATTTGACGGTTGAAGTACTTGTCCTCGGTCCACCACCATGATCTTGGTCTTTGACTGGTTGATCTTGAGACCAAGTTTAAGACTTTCATCTTCAACTCGTCTGAGGAGTTCTGCCATTTCTTCTTCGCTGGACGCAAGCAGTGTTGTATCATCTGCATATCTGCATATCGTCAGCTTTTCGCCGCCCACTATTACTCCGCCGCTCCAGTCCTCCAGCGCTCTTCTCATTATGTATTCGCCGTACAGGTTGAACAGTTTGGGTGAAAGGATGCAGCCTTGTCGTACGCCTCTCTCAGTTCTGAAGGCTTCTGATTGAGAGTCTTCTAACTTCACAAAACTGGTTCCCTCGAGGTAAAGATTTTGTATCAGGAATGTGAGATGTGGAGGTACACCTATTTCGATCAGGATATCGAACATATTGCTCCATTTAACGCAGTCGAAAGCTTTGGCGTAATCAATGAAACAAACGGCTTTTTTCAATAAGTAGGCGGACGTTCAATATTTGCTCCCTGGTCCCCTTCCCGGAAACGAATCCTGCTTGTTCGCACGGAATTTGCCTGTCGATAGTGGATGCCAGACGTGTGTTCAGGATATGCAGCATGACTTTGCTCGCATGTGACATCAGGGAGATTGTTCGGTAGTGGTCACATCTCCTTGTGGAACCCTTTTTGTGAAGCGGAATTACTGCCGATTGTGTCCAGTCTTCCGGCCATGCACCTGTTTTCCATACCTTCTGGCAGATGGAATGCAGGATTTTAGTGCCTTCTGGTCCGAGGTGTTGAAGCATTGCTGCTGATACCCCATCATGTCCCACTGCTTTATGTTTCATCCTCATTACGGCTGCTTGCACTTCGGATAACAGTATGCCAGGCTCTTCAATGTGATCGTCCCATCTCCTGTTGACCTCGAGCCCTCCTTTTTCCCAATATAGCTCGCTACAGTATTCCCTCCATCTTCGCAGAACCTCAGTGAGGTCTGTTAAGGCGTTACCATTACTGTCGTCTACAATCCATGTCTTGGGCTTAAAGGGCTTGCTCAACTTTTTTACTTTGTCAAACAGGTCTCTTGTTTGTGTCTTCACTGCGTGCTGCTCTATTTCTTCACATATTTTGTTGATCTGGTCGTCCTTGTCTCTTCTTACTGATTTTTGCACTTCCCTGTGTAACGCACGGTATCTGTCCTCGTCTTCTTGACTTCTCAGGCCACCCTGCTTCAAACCTCTTCTCTCTTCAATCAACCTCCAAGATTCGTCACCAATCCAGTCTTTCTTCTTGCTTTGCCTCTTGTAGCGTCCGCTTATTTCCTTGGCTGTCGTCAGGATTGTGCCTTTCAATTTAATCCAATCATACTCGCCAGAATCGAAGGGATCCATTTCCATTCGCAAGAGATCAAGTTTTGGTTTCATTGCTTCTCCAAATTATTTTAAGGCTGGTTTGATGAGAGGACTTGACTTCGCTGATCTTTTCTTCGTGCTTTTGAGGCGAAGTTTGAAGTCCGCTACTAAAAGCTGATGGTCGCTGCCGCAGGCAGCACCCGGGAACGACTTCGTGTTAATGATTGACGACCGCCATCTTGTTTGGATCATAACATAGTCGATGTGTTTCCTGTATCTCCCTCCTGGGGCGACCCATGTATAGAGTCTCCTAGGTTGTTGTTTAAACCACGTGTTCATGACCGTAAGCTGATTTTCCACACAGAAGTGCAGAATCTTTTCACCACGTTCATTTCTCATTCCTAGGCCATAATCGCCTACAATCGTACCATTCAACACGTCATCCACCGTGCTGCCGACCTACGCGTTAAAGTCACCCTTGACAACCGTTATTTCCCGAGACGGTATAG
Organism: Argyresthia goedartella; assembly: GCA_949825045.1. Classification (NCBI taxonomy): domain Eukaryota; kingdom Metazoa; phylum Arthropoda; class Insecta; order Lepidoptera; family Argyresthiidae; genus Argyresthia; species Argyresthia goedartella. The sequence goes on from OX463815.1 coordinate 16,565,411, forward strand.
TTCTGAGTAGCTCTTGCAGCTGAGAGTAGAACTGTTGTTCTTCCCTTTCAGTCACCTTTTCATCCTTACGTGTGGCAGGTGCATATATCTGAATGATATTTATCGGGACCGGTCTCGCGTCGAGTTTCAGTGAGATCATTCTGTCATTATCAGCCTCGTATCCCTTCACAGCTCCCTGAAGACTTCTTGGAACTATGAAGGCCACTCCATTCCTGCTGTGGTCGTCGGCTCCAGAGTAGTAAACTACATTGCCCTCGTCTGTGATAAATGACCGTCGCCTCTCCAGTGGACTTCACTGAGACCCAGTACGTCAATCTTGCACCTCACCATTTCTTTCTCCACAACCTGTAACTTGCCCGGTTCTATCAGTCCTCTCACGTTCCAGGTTCCAACTCGCAGGTGTTGGTTCAACGGGGTTTGTTCTTCGTATCACCACCGGTAGCATTAGTATCACTGGCCGCCCGGTGATCCGCGGCACAGCGTCCGGTAGCGGTGCCGCTGGTAGTAGCAAGTTTCACACCATGCAACCCGGAAATGCAATGGCGCCGAGGGTCAGTTGGATCGCATGACGTACTCTCATTTCTAAAGGACATTGCATGGGTTTTCTTGGGAAGATAGTGCAGTGGTTTCCCGTTGCCTTCTGCACCAGACTTTTTGGAGCTATTAACTCCAAGGCCACTGGAGCCTTTTCCTCCCAGTTGCCTGGGTGGGTGAATGGTTATCCCGCCATTAGCTCGGACGTCAGAGCCTCGTTGGTTGTCTAGCAGGGAGTACCACGGTGGCCACCGGATGGCAGACGCCGCCGCCGGCTATTCATACGAACCACCGACGCGTGCAGGAGAGGTTGACATTTGGGTCGGAAAGATGTTTCCTCCGTTTACCCCTTACTCCCCAAGAAGCTCTAAGTATCATTAATAAGAAATCATACGCAGTGGGCCTTCTTTTAGATATGTCTAAGGCATACGATAGGGTGAATCACCAAATTTTATTAGACAAACTTTATGGATTAGGTGTGCGCGGAACAGCCCATAACTGGTTCACTTCATATTTGAAAGATATAATCTGTCGAAATACAGCAATCGAATAAAGAAACTAACCAAATACAAAACGTACGCACATCTAATAGGACATTAAATTCATCAATACCCCAAGGAAGTGTCCTGGGGTATCTATTGTTCCTTATATACATAAATGATCTCCCTAAAGTAACGAATGATCACTGCGTGCTGTTTGCGGATGACGTATCATTACTGGTCCCATCAGAAGATAGCTCCCAACTGAACGCAAAGCTTATTTCTACATTAGATCTCATTACTAATTGGATGACAAACCACGACCTTGAAATCAATTATAATAAAACTAAGGTAATGATATTCCACCCCCGACAAAAAAAGCAACTAGAATTCGTCATCACCTATAAAGGTACTCAAATAGAAATAGTAGACCGGTTCACTTTGCTTGGAATTAATATAGATTCACACGTCAACTGGAAACAACACACCCAAAATTTCTTACGCACTTAAAGAAGTTAAAAAATCCACTACCTGAAAACTGCTCTTGCGGTATACTATGCATACACTTTTGCTTGGCTCAGCTACGGCATAATTTTATGGGGAAACAGCACAGGTGCCCCAGAAATACTCATCTTACAAAAAAAACTAATACGGATCCTAGTAAATATCAAACAAACGGACAGTTGTAAACCTTTCTTTCAAAAACTTAATGTTCTGACTTTACCATGCTTATACATATACGAAATGTGCAAATTTGTCCGTAATAATGAGAATTTTTACCATAAACGTGGAGAAATTCCCGTAAACTACTCATTAAGACATAGACAGACTCATCCAACCCTGCACTTCTACTCTAAAGATGCACTCATCTAGTCCTTATGTTATAAGTATCAAAATATATAATAAATTACCCACCCTACTTAAAGATGAAACCAATATCGTAAAGTTCCTAAAATGTTGTTAAATGATTCAGATAAGATGATGCATAAATCTAGTACCAATAAGAACCAGCAGCCTTATGGCATAACTCTCTGAAGGTCTATGGTTCATCTCATGCTCATACAATTTCATCGATTGCGGGGTATCACCGAAGGCTTCTAGACTTCATTCAATGAGCTTGGGTTTGGCCTCCATTATGATGCTACTTGCGTGATACCAATTTGACAGATGAAGCTGGTGCAAGGTGTCAAACGTAAAAGTCTATATGAAGTTCATAGCTCAGACGACTTACGCCGTAAGGCTGCAGCTCTCAGAGCCACTAGTTTATTATACAACCACACAAACACAGGAATTTACTGAAAATAAAAACAAAAAATGTACCCTATAGCAAGCGAAACAACTAAAATACTCTCGAGGCAAGTAACAAAAAATAAACTTAAAACAATTCTTAGCTATTCGTAAGTATTTTAATTTTATATCTGTACGTACATTTAATTTAATTTTACATTTAATTTTCCAAGTTTTTTTCTTATGCCATTTTTTTATTCTTTATTTGACACGCCTTTTTTGTATCTGTTTTATTTCCCTGGTTCTATTTGCATCAACTTTAGCACTAACGAACAAGAGGATAATCTCTTGTTCGTTTGTTGTAATATCATTTTCACTGTTTGCTGTGCGAAAATTTTAAACTTCTTTATCTTCTGTGTAAGTAGATAGTACCTATATATTCAATATTGACCTTGACTTTGTCGTTAGTGAAAAGTGTAGCCAAGACTTTTGAATTGGTCATGACTGTAACGTAACGCATTTCGTAACACATCGTAGCATTCATGCGTGACACAAAAAGCGTGGCACCTAACCTAAAATAAAAATTATCTCTTTATTGCGGACAGTCTCGGACTGGTCAGTAGCTTTATTCAATTGTGTGACCATAAACCTGCTTAATGACGTATAACAGTGAGACAGAATATGCATACTCACCTCGGAATTAAGCTGTAAAAATACACAATTTTTGTTTGACAAATCGCTGGTCCTCTTACCTTTTTTATTTGAGAAAAAATGGCTGTTTACATTTTTTTATGTTGTTATGTCGCGATCAATAGTGTGGCCACTCAAAATAGTAATGGAGCTGTCCAGGTTATTCCTCTGAGTGGAAGAAAAGACGGTTACACTCATAACACACTCATTAAAAAAGTGGTCAACTGTTTAAAAATATATAAAACAATATCGATATTATTAATTAATGCAAACTTTTTAGAGACTCGTAGCGCAAGAATCGTAGAACGTCATCTTAATTAAAAAATACAGGGAAGACATTCAATTTTGTAGGTATTGACAGTTTTTACTCAAAATCGGTAGACGGACAAATACATTTTGTATGGGAGTCAAAGTAGGATCACTGGAAAAAATAATAAAATAAATATAAATTCAAAAGATGGCGTAGATTTTGTGGAATCATCTACATAACACAATCATGTACCGTTCAATCAAATATAACAAACACCAAAAAATCAAATAACATTCATGCTATAAAGAAAAGAAAATGGGGACAGCAAAAAAAAACAAAATATACAACATTTCGAGGTTCTACCCATTTAAAGTTAGGGCTGTAAACCACGCCATCTGTTATCATTTGAAAAAACCTGCTTTGAAATTATCCCATTAGAAGAGCGCCACACCCGTACCATTGAATCAAACTTCTAAATGAAATACTTTCTGAGCAGGTTTATATCAAAAATAAAACAATTGGTGGCGCTGTAAACGGTAGAGTCTCCGTAGAGAAACAAGGAACCCTTATAGTTTCGTTATGTCTGTCTGTCCGTCTATCCGTCCGTATGTCACAGCAACTTTATTCCGAAACTATCAGGACTACACAGTTGAAACGTGGTATGTAGATGTATTCTGTAAAACGCTTTACGATTTTTGTACAAAATTTAAAAAAATAAAAAAATAATGGAAAAATACATGGAACTGAAACAATTTATTTTTATCAAACATACATATGTGTTGGGTCTCTATAGATAGTAGGGTTTCGTCCCCGGGTTCCCGAGAACGGGAATTCCCGGGAAATACGCCGTTCCCGGAACCGGGACGAATTTTGCTAATTCCCGGTATTTTTTTTTTGTAATGGAAATGCTCTGGAACACTCATAAATCTGCGTCAAAATTAACGGAGAGAATCGTGGATAAAGTTTTGTCGGAATTCGATATTTACTTTGATAAGGACATAGTTGCCGTGACAAGCGATGGCCCAAATGTAATGAAAAAGTTTGGTCGCGAGGTATGTTTCCGTAATATACAAGGCCATTACGCTCCCACCCATAGTGAACTCAACGTATACATTTTGAATGCTCATACTCACATCTGCAACGTCGAAATGTACACGAATTTTGCGGAATTTTCGTGTATCTATAGTTTGTAGTGAATGCATGCGAAAGTTTACTTCCAAACTATACAGTATCACTTAGGCAAGCTATTAAAGGTTACAAATGGGTATTATTTAATAGCAAATCAAAAATACTGATTTGCACCGCAAAAAAGGTTCAACAAATATTTTATGTATACTTAAGTTTATGTTTTAATTTTTTTTTGTTGTTCTTATATGTTCAACCTAACATGAAGGATAAAGGGGGCTTTACTTCGCTCACCCCCATTCACCTAAGCTACCGCAGTGTTCATCACGGAAAATACTGCTGTAGCTTAGGTGTAGGGTAAAATTAATATTGTTTGATTTTATGCTTCATAATTTCTTTTGTTATGTAGAATTTACAAAATAGTTTGTGATTGTAGAAAAAAAACTAATATTTAATCTTTTTTTTTGTGATTCGCATAATTTATAACTTTCATAAGACAATTTTAATTTTATTACATTTAAGAATAATTAAATTGATTTTCGTATTTTATTTGATGTCTGATAATGAAAAACAGAAAATATTTTTTCCCGGGTTTTCGGGATTTCCGGGAAATTGCAAATTTCATTCCCGGTTGCCGGGAATGGAAAAAGGCATAAAAAAACGATATGTCTTTAAAATGACGTTGAGGTTCCTGAAACCATTTTTCCTCAAAGTAAATCTTTAAAGAGACAGACATTTCCAAAGTGGAAAAACTTGTGTGTCCCCCCTCTAAATTTTTAAGTAAGAGAGTGAAAAATCTAAATAGAATAAAGTCAAAGTCAAAGTCAAAGTCAAAGTACTTTATTACTGTAGATATTTACATATACTTAGCAAACGTCATTTTTTTTGCCTCTTCTCTACATTGGACCACTGTAGGAGAAGAAGACACAATTGATTTTTAGATCTCTTTTAAAAATAGGTTGTGCTTAACTAATACAAATATGAATTTTTTTATTGTTATGATTAATAAGCAGGAATAAATAATTACAAAATTATTAACAGCAAGGTCTGTGTTGAGCCAGATTAACCCCATACAGTCCTGTCATTTAAGTAATCTTGAACATTGTAATATCCCTTTTTCGACAAAGTCGCTTTAACATGCTTTTTAAATTGCTCAAATGGCAATTTCAAAATCTCCAGAGGTATCTTATTGTAGTAGAGAATGCACTGACCCTTGAAAGAATTGCTAACCTTCGCGAGTCTAAAACGGGGCGCACATAGTCTGTGATTATTTCTTAGGTTAACATTACAGCTATCGCTAATTTTGGAAAATGTTGTAAGGTTCTTGCGTACATACATTATATTTTCAAAAATAAATTGACTAGCTACTGTTAGTATGTCAATTTCTTTAAAAAGCTCTCTTAAGGAGTCTGCTCGTTTTAAATTATAAATTGCTCGAATAGCTCTTATCTGTAAAATAAAAATAGTTTGAATATCAGCTGCTTTCCCCCACAACAAGATACCATAGGACATCACACTATGGAAGTAACTAAAATATACTAGCCTAGATGTAGCCACATCCGTGCTTTGTCTGATGTTCCTAACAGCGTAAGCCGCAGAACTTAATTTACCAGCCAATTTATCTATGTGGGGTCCCCACTGCAATTTGCTATCAATGGTTATTCCAAGAAACTTCGTATCATTTACTAATTCTAACGTGCTGTTGTCTAACACTAAACTGGTCTCAACTTGCCTGACATTTGGAAGTGAGAATTTGATACACTTGGTTTTACCAGCGTTTAACAATAAATTATTAACTGTGAACCAATTCAAGGTTAAAGACAATACACCATTAACATCATTGTTGATTGATTGTTAAATATACTTCTATTTCTATAGCCATACTTTCCTCCCCCGGTAGGTAGGTTAATGACAGGACTGTATGGGGTTAATCTAGCTCAACACAGGCCTTGCTGTTAATAATTTTGTAATTATTTATTCCTGCTTATTAATCATAATAATTAAATTTTTCATATTTGTAATAGTTAAGCACAACCTATTTTTAAAAGAGATCTAAAAATCAATCTGTGGGAGTTTCTACGCCCTTCTTCTCCCACAGTGGTCCAATGTAGAGAAGAGGCAAAATTGACGTTTGCTAAGTATTTGTAAATATCTACAGTAATAAAGTACTTTGACTTTGACTTTGACTTTGAATCAACAGTGATTCAATAGGTACCTCTATTTCCTTACCACTACGTCGTTACCTAACCGAAATAGATTGATACGCCCTAATCACATGGTTTTCTCAGTTTCAGACATATGAAGATCAGTCGTCTGAGCCTAATAGATCACAGGCCTCACAGGGTACTAATAATTCTACAACGTACGAGTATGGCCTACAGTCAGTGGAGGACACTGGGACATTGGGAAAAAGATTCCCGTTGTATTGAGATTTTGATTTATGTGATAATGGTTCTTACATTGTAAAATTTCTGAAGTCTAACAATACAACAATTACATTTGTAAAACAATTGCTTTTATTTATCTGCCTACTTTTAAATTTTATATAGGTAGTACAAAAAAAAATTGTGTGTTTTAGCTGTAGTTTTTAGTTTACACAGTCAGGTCATAAGTTCTGTCACACAATAAAAACTTTTGAATTTAGAACGCTGGCCACAAAAAAGTTTATTGAATTCGAATTTCGAACTTTTCATGAAAATAAAAATGTGTACTTTTTAGAATTTTCCTCATTTTTAAATATGGAGTGGATACTTAAAGAAGACCGTGTCGCAGTTATTGCGTTGCATCGTTGCGGTTACGCGCCAATTCAGATTTTCGACTTACTGAAAAATTTGAATATAACCAAAAGATTCGTTTATCGTACTATAAAACGATACAATGAAGACTCTAGTGTAGATGACAGGTCAAGAAGTGGTCGCCCTCGCTCTGTTAGGACTCCAGCAGTGATAAAAGCTGTGAAGGCGCGAATTCAAAGAAATCCCATATGTAAGCAGAAACTGTTGGCCCTTCAGATGGGGTTAAGCAGGACCACGGTGAAAAGGGTGTTAAATGAAGACTTAGGGCTTAGGGCATATCGAAGAAAAACAGGACATCGTTTGGACGCTCGTTTAATGGACCTGAGACTGAAGAGATGCCGCGCTTTGTTGAAGCGGTACGCGGGAAAAAAGCATCGGGAAATTATTTTTTTGGATGAAAAAATTTTCACCATGGAAGAGAGCTACAACAAACAAAATGATAAGGTGTACGCACACAGCAGTGAAGAAGTGAGCAACAGTATTCCACGTGTCCAACGAGGTCATTTTCCATCCTCGCTCATGGTTTGGTTGGGAGTCTCTTATTGGGGCTTAACTGAGGTACATTTTTGTGAGAAAGGCGTAAAAACGAATGCAGTTGTGTATCAAAATACAGTCCTCAAGAACCTTGTGGAACCTGTTTCTCATACCATGTTTAATAACAGGCACTGGGTATTCCAACAAGATTCTGCGCCAGCTCATAGAGCTAAAAGCACACAAGACTGGCTGGCGGCGCGTGAAATCGACTTCATCCGGCACGAAGACTGGCCCTCCTCCAGTCCAGATTTGAGTCCGTTAGATTACAAGATATGGCAACACTTGGAGGAAAAGGCCTGCTCAAAGCCTCATCCTGATTTGGAGTCACTCAAGGCATCCTTGATTAAGGCAGCCGCCGATATTGACATGGACCTCGTTCGTGCTGCGATAGACGACTGGCCGCGCAGAATAAAGGCCTGTATTCAAAATCGCGGGGGTCATTTTGAATAAACTTTATTACCATAAGAATCTATGTTTTATTAAGTTCATTTTGCTATATAAATGTTTACATAAATAATAAACATGTCTAAATTATTTCATATTGCACACGTGACAGAACTTATGACCTGACTATGTATATGGTATTTAGTACTTATGTAGTGTGTAGCCTAATTTATATTAGCTATCTGAGCGTTTTAGCATGGCAATAAGCGGTAATTCCCATTTGTTAATAATTTCAAGAATCACCGATTAGATTGATTTGAAAATAATGTCAATCTAATCGGTGATTCTTGTAATATTATATGATATAAACAAACTACTACAGCTAAAACAAGCAAAGTTTTGTTACTAACAGTCAAACTGTTTTGTAAAAATTAACAAAACAAGTTATCTAAATTAACTAATATATCAGGTTATAGTAACAAAACAACAGCTAAAACAACTCATTAGTTTAGTTAATAACAGTCAAACTGTTTTGTAAAAAATGGCTGAAGTAAACAAACAATTGGCTTCCTAACTGCATGTAAGTAGGCCTACCTGTAAGTAAGCACCTTGGCATACCAAGGTGCTTACTTAAAGGTAGGCTGTTTTGTAATTAATGTTAACACTATTTTGTTTAAGTCATAACTTAAACAAAATAGTGTTAACATTAATTACAAAACAGTTTCGTTAAAAAATAACCAAACTAGATTTGGTTACGTATTGCTATAGTTTTGTGGTCACTTTTTCTATGTTATACGTAGACGAAAGTTTAGCTATGAATAACAAGGGTTTTTTTTCAGTGAAGATACCATAGGACATCACACTATGAAAGTAACTAAAATATACTAGCCTAGATGTAGCCACATCCGTGCTTTGTCTGAATCTGCTGTGTATTTCAATAAACACTTTCAAGGAAAATAGGTTTAAATCAAATAAAATAAGCAGTTTTTAAGATATAAAACCTTTATTAAAAACCGCAAATATAACTTTGTCATTCATACAGACACTATCAAAAACAAAGTATTTGCTGGTGAAGAATGATAGTGATATTTTGGCTAGGTGTATCAGGTGTACGTGAAGTGAGTACCTTCCTAAATATTTTTTGGCTTATATTCTAAATTATTGCGGAACCCTAAATGTGCGAAGTCCGACACGCACCTGGCCGGTTTTTTTTCTTTCGCGCAAGATCGCGTATGTGGTTTAGATGGTCCTATTCTATGATATGGGTAGATGACACTTAAACAAATATGGTGCCTACCCTAAAGTGTCACGTTAGCGAGATACGTTCAGGTGACTTTTAGTTAGTTTGACCATATTTTGGGGTATGATAGTACCCATAATTATGAACAAGTTTCCCGAAGGAACGTATGGTCGCAAATGTGATTTTTTACTGACCCTCAGTATATGTATTTATGCGATCAAATTACCTTACAACTATATAAAAGACCCAATATTTGTCAGGGAAAGCTGTTTATAATGAATATGTCATTCCCCAAAATTTGATTGGCTAATTTAACACGATGTCTTTTACACACCCTATAGCAAGACAAACTACGGTCGTAATTAATACATTTCTAGAGCTACTAAGTGTTTCAATAAGAAATTCAGCAATAGTATAGACATGTTCAATTTATCTAAGGTTGGTGTAAAAAAGCAAGTACTAGATATATTATTAAAAGAGCAAAATCGAGTACCTTGAAATCTATTGTTTTGTCTCGGTATACCTTTCATAGTTTTTAGTGCAACAAAACCTAGATTAATAAAAATTGTCCTGCTTACATCCTTTATTTTAAGTATTAAGTTCTTATTGGTTCGGTCTAATTAAGGCATCTACAATATCCTATTATTGCCTAAGACAAATTAAGTTACTTAACAACTAAGCTTTATATATGTAAAACTGCTGTTGGATATGTTAACAATAAAAATAAAATAAAATAAAAATAAAATAATTAAATGTCACCTGTATTGGATGTAAAGATTTATTGGCTGACGTGAGGTACTTTAGGGTACCTACCCTATTACTGAACATTTTTGAACTACGTTGAAAGAGAGGTTATATACGTTTATGCCTCTGTCTGCCTGCCTGACTGTGGCACCCTAGCGCTCAATTTGGCGCTAAGATTGATATTTAAAAAAATAAATGCTTTCGATGGTTCTTAATCAGCTATGTTTTAGTAAAATTGGTTGAGTGGTTCGATAGTCGATTTATTAGTTTAGCAAGGAAACAAGTGAATCAAAAATACTTTTTAGATTAAATTTAAAAAAATTTCGTGTCTGGGGATTTTAAAATTTTAAAATAATTATCTGTTTCTGATTTTTCTGATACTTTATTTATTTAAACTAGACGTTTTTACTTAATAAAGACATTTTGGTTTTATAAAAGTTCTATGATGAATAATATATTAAAATAAATAAACTTACATTGAGGCAGAATGTTTGATAAGTATATTGAATAAAAGTAAGGTACAACCGGGTATCAAGGCCCACAGTTTTGCAATGGCCAAGAGCAGAAAACCAAATAAAATACATTTGATTCGCACCAGCTTCATAATACGAATGAAACAAACCAATAGGAACGCAGCAACACAGCAGCGGGTGGCGTGCGGCCGCCATCTTACTAGTGGCGCCCGGTTGTTCGCTGACGTTGGACACGGCTACGCGTATTTTTAATTTGTGCTCCCACAAAACGTAAATTTTTACTTGTCTATACTGTGATTTGTAAGTAGATTTTTGTTTACGGTATTTAAATAAACATGAGTGAATGGTCACTCACTCATTCTTTATATATTTACATAGAAATTTGCGATTTTATTTCTACTTATTTAGAAAATGATCGTTTTGTGCTGCAAGGCCCGCCCCGTTTAGAAAGGCCAAAAAAGTTGTTGCTTAGGCTTATAAGACTCGGCAAGGCCTTTCAACCCTAATCCAGTCTAATAAGGTACTTTAGTATTTGAAAATGTTAGGTCTCAATATAAGAATATTCAATTTTATTATGAATACTGTCTTTTTTATTTTACCCTCTTACATACATTAATTAATATTTAAGAATAAACGAATACTAATACCAAACTATATTTCAGTACTGAATTTTCCAGGGCCTTGTAACCCACAATATGAGCCTTCTAAAGCAAATAAGGCCCAATGTAGGAAATTTACAAATCAAAAAACCTTGACAATAATTGCTGATTTTAAATTTATGAATATGTTAATTTTTATAAAATATTTGAGGCATACATACTTTTGCGCCAAACGGCGTATAAATGGCACGGGCCTTATTAAATTATATACACCATGTTTAGTAAAGCCCAAAATAGAAGTTTTTAAAAACGTTAAAAAAATGAACCTTCTATCGTTATAGCTCTAAAAACTACATTTATTTGGTTTTCGAAATATATAAAATATAAAATTTATTATTGTAAACCTTTTCTTTCCTTTGTTGTGGTAAAATAAAGGTCTTATTACAATTTGTATAAAAGTGGGCCTTACAATGCGGATGTACGTTATATTAAGTATCCTCTACTATAGATAAAGTCCAAACACATTGTGCGCGGAAACTTATGTAATTTTGACTTCGAATTTCGAAACAAGAAACAACGCATAAAGCTTCGTTTGATTATTTTGTCTGCCAAAATATTTGCACTTGGTTGAAAGTAACCACCACTGGCCTGTCCGATGTAAGTGTGTTGTGGAAATTATGGAAATGTAAATATTAGTAAGACAGTTATAGCTAACAGCCTAACCAGTTAATCTCACCCAGTTAGTATCAGAAATAGTCGGGCATACCTATCTCAGTATGAGTAACTAGGGAGGTAGGTTCATTTACAAGTAAAATTATGAAACTAAATTGGTAGTATTGTTGCATTAATTGTAGTTTACACAGTGGTCCAATGTAGAGAAGAGGCAAAAAATGACGTTTGCTAAGTGTATGTAAATATCTACAGTAATAAAGCACTTTGACTTTGACTTTGACTTTTAATTCAAATTTAAGGTTTCATTTGTAGAGCTAACCATATTGTGCCTGATTTGATCACTGCGCGGCGTGAGGATTTCCGACTTTATCCAATTTTATGCGTGGGTAGGACGAAAGAACAAACTACCCCTCCCCTATCTCCCTTCCGCCCGCCCCCGGAGAATGGGCGTGAGTCACGGGCGGCAGGGAGCGGGCGGGACGTGGCGGGGCGGGCGGCGTGCAGGGCCCGCAGCGCAGAGCGACGATATCGCCACGCCAAGCCACTCCCGCGCTGCTGCAGTATGTAGCCCCGCTCCAGTGTACTTCAGTGTAGCACGCGCCGCCCGCGGCCGCACATCGCTCCCGCGCCTCGCCGCCGCCGCTTCCCGCTCTGCCGCACCACGCGTCCTCTGGGCGCGCCGCGCGGGCCGCGGGCCCGGCCCGCGAGCCTGCTGCTGCTGCTGCTGCTGGCCGCTGCCTCGGCAGCTGCCGCGTCCGAGCTAGCCTGCCCCCAGGAGCCGGCGCCGCGCGCTCGCCAGGCCACCTGCAACTCCTGCCGCTCCAAGGATTTCGAGAACGCGCGCGAGCAGAGCCTGACCGTCTTCCGGGAGACTCTGCTGGCGAAGCTCGGCTTCACGCAGGCGCCGAACACGACGGGCAGGAGGTTGCCGCCGGTGCCGGAGGAGTACATGAAGCGGCTGGCACTGGGAGCCAGCACGCCGAGCGTCATGAGCGACGCGCCGCCGGCGCAGCGCAGCCGCACCCTCGTCACGCACATCGAGCCGGACGACTTTCTCGCCCGAACCGATAACGTTCTTATATTTGCCCGTTAGTATAACTCACCTTATCCTTATGGGGCCCATTACATTGTCCAATCTACGAGCGTCGAGTAGATTACCTTCTTGTTTCTCACTTCATTATAATTACCTACTTAGATTCAGTCAGAGAAAGTTTCACTTGAAATAAAAAGCTTTTGTATTACATACCTACCTAACCGATCAACTGTTTAAATCACTGATTGATATGAAGACGGTCGAAATCACAAAATTTCTGTTTTAGCAGTAGAAAATGTTCATCGCATCTTCACCAATCCTTACCTACCTAAAAACTAAACTTAATAAGTAGACTTCCCTGAGAGCAGAAGTGCTAAAGTAAAACGGTTTTTTCTTTTTGATAATTTAGTCACATGCATTCTTGATTCACAACTATGCGCTTAATTCCACGTGTAATCCTCAGTCATTTGGCATGGTATGGTTTACAAAGTTCATTGACTGGCACGTGTTTTGCGTATAAGTGAGCAGAAGTCGTAGACCACGGCTCACGCATTGCCAATTTTAATTAGCAGGCGAATACTTGAATGCTTAGTTACGATTGTCTCCAACCGCCCACTTGCACGCTACATACGTACTATCGCGAATGCCTCTAGCATAGAATACGGATTAGCAACGGTTCTGATGTACTTATCTGGCGTACGTATACTTAACTAGGGTCTCCGGGAAATCGTATCGTAATCACGGCAGATACAGTACGATTATTTTAACTTTATGCACGACGCTTCCCGTTTTTTTTTTCCTTAATATGCTCTTCATGATACAACACACTACACCACTTTGCCAAATTTCACGTTTCCAGGACATCTTGATCACTTTCAGCGACAACCGAGAAGTGTTGAGAGATAAAGTTAAAATAATCGTGCTGTATCTGTAGTGATTACGATACGATTACCCTTAGACCCAAGGTACGTATACGTACGCCAGATAGGTATATGAGAACCGTTGATAATCCATATTCCCTGGTATTAAACGCATTGTATCTGTTTGCAAATTACTTTTAATGATCTTACATTGAGTTCACTGGAGATAAAATTGGAAGCAACTTACTAGTGTAAAATTAAATCTGTATTCTTACCAATTCCCTTTCTATTTTCGCTGCTAACCACACAATACTGTCGTAATGTGATGAAATCAAATAGTTTTTTTTTACAAAACAATACATAAACGCACGTATTGCAGGAAAACCGTATAAAAATTATCGGTAAATTATTTAAAGGTGAAACAATGATTGCGAAGCAAAAACGAGGCTATCTAAGTTCATACAAAATGTTTAATCTGGTAAGCGAAGCAAAGGGGCTTCGACCGTTGTAGATAACGTCACAACTGAGTCGGGTCTGAGTGCGCGACACACTGCTCAACTCGCACAATTAATGGCCATTAACTCCAAATTTTATGAAATATCGTAACTCTTGATATCTTTCGTTCCCTTTAGCTTATTATCCTTTTGCCTCATGCCAAATAATGGTCTCAATTAGTATACCTATTTACTATTTCAACACTGGAATAGATATGTCTTGGAATGGATCAATATACTTTAGTATACCTACGCTTAGTATATTTGTGATGTCATCACATTTGATAAGAGTAGGGCTCCTTTAATAACTGGATGGATATTACGCGCAGTACAATTTAAAAACCATTTTAAAAAGTTTAAAATTCGAAATCCGTTAAGTTCCAAAAAGTTCATTCACTTACTTTTTTACTGCTTTCCGTTTTCCATGAATAACTTACGGCCTTTCTAGACAATTATAATTAGCATATCAAAGTAGATAAAGCAGGATTCATTGGAACCTACCTACATGTAAGTGATTTACTAGTGAGAAACGAGAAGGTGACGATATACACAGAAGAGACTCGTATCTCACGTACTCGATAGCTTGGAACTTGTTTGTCTAGAATGCAACAAATAATACGATATACTTAATAAATGTGTTCACGAATATCACACAGAAATTACGAAAAGAAGAGATCAAATTTATTATCACTGATTATCATTGATTCACAATACACATAAACATTTATATACAGACACATACATGTAAAGGTGTCATCAATTGTCGTAGGCAAGGTATGAAAGGCGTTTTGGATGAGTAAGTATCTTATCTTCGAGGTCGAGCATTGCGTGTCCGCCAACACAAAAGTTTTCACCTCGATCATAAAATAACTGGACATGACTGGAACTTTTATTCGTTTTAAATACGTAGGTATTTACAGCCAAACCATATTTGTCTTTGTTGGATTGTCTTCTTTCGATAACCACACTTATATTGTACAAGATTATTTAAATTCATATAATGATTTTGCATATCATATAAAATCAATATCACACATCTATATGACTCATGATGATTCTGGCGTTGCCATGTTTTGATTTTCCTTTGGTCATAACCTTTATCAGAATCAAGTTTTCATTTCAGCTCTATCCATCGTTTCATCTAATACATGACGTATGTCCTACCTACCTATCAAGAGGAAGCCTTGTGATAGCAGGCAACGTAGGCGTCGTCGGAGCGAGCCGAACACTAATATAGGTCTAGCACTAGCACTGAAACATTAGGCACGCTAAAGAATAGTGTCCTCGAGTGCCCTCGGCCGGCGCCGGCGCATAATCGGCAAGCATAGAGGAGCGACCACTGCCTTGACCTACTTCCAGCATAGACGTATCGTTCAGATTCAATTTCTGGCTTTATCTTGCCGTAACTTCCTTGTTCAATTTATCCGCGAAATTAAAAAAAACTTTTGCACAAACTAATTACTTATAATATATTTTTTGAATTTGGTGAAAGGCCCGCTATCCAACATAGAGTTGGCGCCGTCAGCAAGACATCTTCAAGTTCCTAAAGCAGTTTGAAAAATATCTAAGCGATTTAGGTTGTGATAGGGCCGTGAAAGTTTAGATAGGTAATGTAAGTTCGATTATACTTATTGTTATAACAGATTTTAGAAGAGGACTAGGCCTATTGGGGACACCTCTTAAAAAAAAGCGCACCAACTGGTTCTTACCTCTAAGGTGGTGTGGAAAGAGAACCTATGTAAGTATTAGATCTATATTCAATTCAATTCGATTCAAAATTATTTATTTTCTGTATATTGATATATATCAACATATGTTTAG
Organism: Argyresthia goedartella; assembly: GCA_949825045.1. Taxonomy (NCBI): domain Eukaryota; kingdom Metazoa; phylum Arthropoda; class Insecta; order Lepidoptera; family Argyresthiidae; genus Argyresthia; species Argyresthia goedartella. The sequence goes on from OX463815.1 coordinate 16,581,365, forward strand.
TTATTTTTTGCCTCTTCTTTACATTGGACCACTGTGGGAGCAGAAGGGAGAAGAAGGGAGCAGAAGGGAGAAGAAACTCCCACAGATTGATTTTTAAATTCTTTTAGATATAAAGTTTTGTTTAACAAGTACAAATATTTGGCACATTTTATGTGAAGGAATAAATTATTAAATTCTGTACGTAAGCAGGTACGAGTTTTGTGTTGAGTTACATTTGCACTCTTATCATTTATGAAATTTTGAATACTTACTGTGATATACCTTTTTAGATAAAGTGTTATTAACAAGGTTTTCAAATTGCTCATGTAGCAATTTAAAAATCCCCAGAGTTATCCTGGTGTAGTAGGGAATGCCCTTGAAATAATTGATCACTTTCGCAACCCTAAACCGGGGTGCCAATAATCTGTGATTATTTTTAGGTTAACATTACAGCTATCGCTAATTATGGAAAGTGTTGTTAGGTTCTTGCGTACATACATTGAATTTTCGAAAATAAATTGACTTGCTACATTATGCCAATTTCTTTAAATTGTTCTCTTAGGGAGTCTGTGCGATTAAAATTATAAATTGCTAATAGTTCTAATACCCGCTGCTTTCCCCACAAAAAGATACTTTATAGGACTTGATACTATGAAAGTAAATAAAATATACAAGCCTTAATGTAGCCACATCCGTGTATAAGTATATGTACTAGTATTAGTATTATGTACTTTTATTAGTTAATAATAATTATACTTACTTAAAGTTCCTTTGTTAATTTTCAGTTATCAACTAATCTCCGACGCCTTCATATCGCATAAAATTACGTAAGTATATATTTTATCAAATAAAAATACTAAGTTAAATATAGTAATTATGAAGACTTTTTGAAGCAAATGATTATATAAAAAGACTGTCATCCAATAAGATAAATATAGGTACTAGGCAATGTTATCTCTCATAAAATTAATAATATCTGAAATGGGATAATGGGATACTTTCAGAGCAGGCTTGTTTCAAAGACGGCTACCATTTCTTTCTTTGGCACATTCCGAAAGTATTAAATATGGGCTGTCTTCTAAGCGATCTATTGAATTAAAAAAAAAACCTGTTCTGAAAGTATCCCATTTCCATCCCATCCCGTTCCCACATCTGCTAATAATGATTTATTACTTACTTATCGATTTAAATTTTGGATGTCGGTTTTGTTGTTAACTTATTAAGGGCACTGTGTCGTATGAATTTAGGTGTATTGTATTTCTGTTTATCTCATTTATGCATTAACTAAATAAAACTTTGGCTAGTTTCGTTTTGTTTAAGTAACTATTTTTTTTTCTTGCAAAGGGCTAATCTTGAAAAAAATAACTGATACCAATTCATCCTGCGATCAAACTGTTTTTCAACAGCCCAGTAAGGTACTTGCCTTACTTAACAAATAATTAAGTCTTTATAACTTTAACATTAAATAGACACGGACGCGCCACATGTCTGCCACATCCTCAGGTCTTGGATGTTTATATGTATGTAACGTCGCTGTATCTGGTTCCCACGGCACAGGGTATCCTAATGTAGGGCCAGAAGCAATGTATGTTGTATGTTAATGTTTATGTATTTACTTAGCTTACTTGCGCGTGTAAGAAGGTAGATACGGTACGATTATTTTAACTTTACCGCGCGAAACTTCTCGACTTGTTTTAAAAATCGTAAGTCAATTCACTGTTTTCTCATTTTCCCGTTAATATACTCTTCACGATACACCTCTGTGCCAAATTTCAAGCTTTCCAGGACACCTTGATTTCTTCCAGCGACTAAAAACGAGAAATGCCGAGCGCTAAAGTGAAAGTTATCGTAGGATACTTTAATATGCATGAAAATGATACCACGTCTGGATAGTAACCAGATGGATCAAGAGATATTTTATTTATTTAGCAATTAAGATAAGACGATGAAGCAAGGAAACTGCGGGCGGTTACCCACACGGTCGCGTGTGTCTCGCTCATTGTGCAGGTCACAGCCTCGTGCCAGTCAGTCCATTTGAACAGATCGATTGTTTTGGCTGCTGGGTGCCACCTTAATTGCTCATGAATCAAGCTGTCTAGAGCTCCAGACTTTTAATTTCCACCGTATAATTTAACTTTAAGAAATTGTAAATAGGAAATGTATCGGAAAGTTGAAGTTTGTAGAGTGCCTAGGTGAGCCTCGGGGGCACAATGTTTGCGGATGCTACATGTGCGAACATCCGCGCAGCTGAGCCCGCATGCGCGCCTGCATGGACCACCCCATCAAACTTTTGCAATACATAAATAATCTTGTGCGCGTGCAATAAATATCGGTTAACAATACCATTTTCGAATAGATTACCTTCAATACCTCTACATGAGTTTGCAATAGTAAATACTTCGATAATTTACTGTAATTATATAAAATATATGTAACTGCTCACCTACCTATGTAAATAATAAAACTCTTAAGTCCCAAGTCCGACTGACAAAATAGATAGATATGTAAAGTTATTTTTGGAGGATGATGTAGAATTTTATACCATTGCATTGTCTGGTCTAGAATAATAGCCGGAGTTGAATCTTGATGACGTTTGTGAGCCGAGGTCAGAAAGCCACGTGTCCAGATTTTTTGTTACTGTGTGACTTGACTGGTTTCCTATGCAATAGTGAGCAGGCACCTTGACACTGGAGGTTGTTAACCGGTGCATTAGATGAGCCCAATTGAGGCCACTGTGAGTGTGAGCCGGTTCAAGAGCAATTTAGGTTCCCTAGGTCAGTACGCCGAAGGTAACCTTGACATTGACCACCGACGTGTCACCTGAAACGTATGTTTGACTATGCGGACGATGTGACAAACAAAGATAACTTATATCTCTGAGCCCCCCGAATATGTCAGCCAACTCGAAACGATCGTACTTATTCGCGAGTTGTATTTTTGCATTTTAGGCAAAATAACAGTGTTCAAACAAAATATAAATTTGAATAAATATACAGGTTGTCCCGTAAATAATGGTCCAACGTCAAGGGGACAGCTCACCTAATTTACTAATACTAATTTAAATATTAATAAAAGGGTTAAAACAGGTTTACCAAGACTTATTTTTTCCCAGAATTTTCCAATCCGTTTACCGTAACTCATGTTTTAATGCTGTTAGCCGAGACACGTAGTGCTTTTCACGACTACTGCTATGATTAAATATTTTTTATTTTACGTTGGAACTCCGCCTGGCGGAGTCCGGAATCTGTCGCACATGTCGCGCACACTTTAACCACACGACACGGCATGAAGAACACTTTTACCGACACGGCCAAGAGTTTCGTTCATTTGAGGACACCGCATGAAGATATGTGACAGAATCATAACAAACAAGCCAGCCTTTTGTTTGTAGTTTTGTAGCTAGTAAGCTTTTTGTTGTCCTGTTTAACTATTCAGTGTTTTGCAGCCCCATAAATCTTTCGCCACATTTCCGAGCAGTAGAGTGAAAATAATATTTCTACTCGGTATTTTATTAAAATTTAGTGACAAAACTGTTATCAGGATTGGTAAACTATTTTGCTTTATTTTACAAAAATCATGGAAATGTTATCATTTGTAGCGACAGCATTAAAAACATGATATACGGTAGGCGGAATGGCAAAATTCCGGAAAAAATAATACTTGGTAACCCTTTTTTTCTTTTAATTTAAAAATAATAATATATAAATTAGTTTTATGAAATCAAGTCTTCCCCTTATCGTTGGACGATTATTTACGGGACATCCTGTATAAATGTATTCATAAAAACTAACTACCACCTATTATTTACTAGATAAAAAAATAAATAGCGCATATTAGTACGATAGGCATAAATAGCTTTGCTTTCTCTTCAAAAACGCTAACATAATGTAAACGACCCTCATCATATCAACCCAAGCGCAGGATATATCGCACCACCATTCCATGTCTAATGCCTAGAATGGCAATACCAGACAGACGGACTTTAATTGCGGTGTTTATGCCGTCTATTTATATTCATTAAGACTAAGCCACTTTATGAGTGCAAACACCTGCCGCGAACTCTGAGTAATAATACCGTATTACTACAACTTCTTTCACCAGACGTCGTGGATGAAAATAGCACTGAAGCAGACAGCGGCGCGACAGAGGCAAAGAAGGGACGAAGTCGTAAAAATCAGTCAAGTGCAGTGCGGAGCCGCACACGAAGGGTTCCGTAACATCGTAGGTTAGAGATCGTAAGATCGTAGGTACAATAGAGAACCTGAGGACAAAAAAATAGAAGCAGAAACAAAACATGTTCGAACTTGGTTTTGATACTAATCCCCACTAGGGAATCCAATCCCGTGACTTTTTTGCGGGATCAGATATTTGTTAGACCCAGAACAGCCTCTTTAAAAATAAGTGATCGAACAACTTTCGTAGCAAACCCGTGTCTTTTCTATAGAACTTTTATAGAAAATAATTGAATTCATGAGTTTATCAAGATGTGTGTAATAATTTTATTCGCATTACTGCATTCGGCAAAAATTAGAGTTCTGATTTTACATCTTACAATGAAATACCTTCAATTCTTTGTAAGATATAAAATTTGAACGCTAATTTATAAAACGAAAACATGATAAAACCGGTCAAGTGTGAGTAGAGTAGGGCGGCGGATCCGCACGCGAAGGGTGCCATACCATTACCATTGTGCACGGAGAAACATAAAACGACAGTCTGTTGTACAGATTATTAAAATTACAAAATATACTCGATATTTTGTAATTTTAATAATCTAATAACCAAGTTAAAAACTTAAAAAACCCGCCTTCAAGTTCAATCCCTTGTACTTCCTCCTCTGTCGGGATGCAAATGTCGTCTTTTATGATGATGAAACTATTGGTTTGAGGCTAAAAGACAACCGTTGCACATCCATACCCACATCAAATACTACAGTTCAGGCAACAAGGGGTTACGGAGATGTGGAGCGTCGTGTGTTGGCTCTTATATTAATCTCCACACCACTTTATACTACACATAATTCACCAAGGTAAAAACTTAAAAAAGCCAAGCCCTATTCCTTTTCCCCCGGTCGGGATGCAAACGTCGTCAAAATACACGAAAACAAGGCTACGAAATCTGTTTGTCTGACAGTCAAGTCCATACGTAGTACACGATAATATAAACGAATATATACTATTTATAGAACACTGAATTCATCTCACGAGAATGTCCTTCACCACCACTGATAAATCACAGTAAAGCAATTGTACGCAATTTCGTTTACCTGGATGACATCATAATTCCAGTATTATTTATTTAGAAAACAAACTACTGGAACTTAGGTTAACGAAACTCTTTGCTCATTGAAACCGGAAGTGGATAGAAATTGAGTAACTTATTTACAGAAATAAAATAAAATATGATAAAAACTTAATATTATTTATTATAATTCGAATGAGCAATAATTTATCGTATGATGACAATTAACTAAACAAAAACCTCAATACCTGCGATATTATAGGTCTTTTTCGATAAGATCGGGGGAGTCCAGTTTTTCATTGATAAACAAATAAAACAAAATGGGTAAGAAAATAATTTCTTCTACTCAAAAGAAAATAGGGGCCACTAAGTATTTTGATTGCTACGTGAAAAATATAGTAAACAGTAATGTATATTTATTAAAATAACATGTAACAAGGCTTTTGTTTTAACTTATGCTAATAACCATTTAATTGTGTAGTCAATTGTTTCACTTATTTCAATTAACATGAAATTAGTCCATTGTCAACAGCAAAAACTAAACAGAAACTCTTTGCAAAACAAAACAAAAACTGACACAAGCTGTTTTTTTTAATGGTTTAGTAACGGGTGTGTCCTCCTCTCCTGTTTTCACACTCCTGGAGCCTTGAATGCATACTCTCGATTAAGTTTCTGATGTTTTCATCAGGTATCTCTTCCCACGCACGTTTCAGAGCATCCATAAGCTGTTGCTGGTTGTGAACCTCTTGCTCATGCTCCCTAACCCTTCGTTTTAATTGGTCCCACATATGCTCTATTGTATTTAAATCCGGACTATACGCTGGCCATGGTAGGACACGAATATGGGAGTCATCCAGTACAGTCTGAGTGGCCCGAGCTGTGTGTGGGCGGGCATTGTCATGCATTAACCAGAACCCTGGCCCCACTCTCTGTGAGAATGGAATCACATGAGGCCTGATGACTTCATCGATGTACATTTGTGCAGTTACTGTGCCTTGATTTAAGAAAACCAGCTCAGTTTTGCCTTGTAAGCTAATCCCAGCCCAAACCATCACACTAGGACCTCCAAAGCGGTCAATTTCCTTGATGCAGACATCGGAAAATCTCTCACCCTGTCGTCTCCATACTCTAATCCGCCGATCATCACTACAAAGCTTCACTTTACACTCATCTGTGAAGAGCACCATACCCCATACCATACCCCATTGATTCATGCTCCAATCTGAATGTTCGCGGCAAAAACTTAAACGATTTCCACGTTGAACCCTAGATAAAGGAATTCGTACTACTCGGCGTCTGGACCTTTGCTGGTCTTCATGCAGTCGATTACGTATCGTTTGGTCACTAACACGAGTCCCCGTTGTCAACCGTAGGCGATTTTGTAACTTACGTGCCGTCACAGAGCGCTCTCGACAGGCACTCAATCGGATGTAGCGATCCTCTTGTGCCGTAGTCGCTCGCACCCTGCCCGATCCAGGCCTTCTTGCAACACTGCCAGTCTCTTGGAACCGATCCCACACATTTTGGATGGCTCGGCGAGAGAAACCCAACGATAAACCTACAGACCGCTGTGAATGACCTTCAGCAATCAATGTAACGGCTCTGGTGGCAGTAATGGTATCCATATGCCTTCGTTGACGTGGCATTATTAACAAAAGATGTTAAAAGAAGCAAAAGATGGACAGAAATAGTTTTTTAACAGAATAAAATTGTGATTCCATCTGAAAGGAATTTGACCTGAAACTCGTTTTTTTTATTAGTTTCAATTTCTGGCCAGCTGTAAGACTTAAACCCCAGCATTAAAGAGGTTGGATACTGAAGGAGGCCGGACATCATTAATTAGTCACTTATTAATTAGTTTACATCTAAAAATTTACTCAAGAACAGAAATATGTAAGTGGCCCTTATTTTCTTTTGAGTAGTATAATTCGAATGTGCAATAATTTATCGTATGATGACAATTAACTAAACAAAAACCTCAATACCTGCGATATTATAGGTCTTTTTCGATAAGATCGGGGGAGTCCAGTTTTTCATTGATAAACAAATAAAACAAAATGGGTAAGAAAATAATTTCTTGTCTTCTTTTAATTCTCCATTACAGCTCTCTACCTAGTTCGGTCGATCCGGTAGAGCCCGGTGACAGACGGACAGCGGAGGCTTATTAATAGGGTCCCGTTTTGCACCCTTCGGGTACGGAACCCTATAAGACGGTTACATTACAAGTTCTTTCTCTCTCAACACACACACAATTTTCGATTTGTTATCATAACTTACTGCTAAATAAATTTTGATTTCTGTTTGGTATTGTGTGAATCCTGTATTGTAATGGAATGTAATCAATATTAGTTCAAGAATTCTATAACTATATTCTGCAACTATTTGGATTTACCTCCGCGCGGTTAATAGTTAAACAAAATTGCGTATTTTTTAACTTAAAAAAAAAACCTACTTAAAAACTAAATCCTGCAATTTTGTAAGGTCCCAAGCTTGTGCTAAAAATTGTACTCTTTTCGGACTGGAGAGTAAAGCCAAAAATTCTCTCAGGCGCTCGAGCGACATATTTGTTTTTAATCAACTGTCAGAAAACTCCTCATCGCGACAGCAGTATTTGAATGATTATGGTTTGGTTATTCACATGGGAAGGGAATATTAAAACACTTCTCTTAATAAGTCAGCTACATTAGCACTGAAAGTGGCCAACATTAGCAGACTTAACAAAGAACATAACAACACTGCTTTTTTTTCGTAATGGAACCATGGAAATATCTATCCAATTAGTTTATTACATAAAATAATTGAAATAAGTGGAGGGTGCAAATGTTGTAAACCATTTGTTTAATAATCATGTTCAAAAGATCTAAAGCTATACTTGATCTAAGTAAGTTCCCGTAGAAGTACGGGGTGGCGTATAGGGAAAGAACACGCAGAACACAGAAGCACAACTGTGCCAACGTTTACCCAGTTCATCAATAATCTATATTTCTTGACAGAGGGCTAGCCCATCGCCTCAGCTATGGAGTAATGAAATAAGTTACTATCTCAACAAAACACTCTCATGGCTGTAATAATTGGAGCCTAATTTGAGAGACTTCATCGACAAAAGAATTGAGATCTAAATGGGTGCCAAGCTCTATAGATAATCCTGATATTCAATTGGCCACATAAAAAAGTGAAATGCGTCAAACTGAGAAAACCAATCAGACATAATTGTATTCTTAGCTAAATTCTATTCTTCCCATAAAAAATATTACACGGTTACGAAAATATCATTAAAAAACATAATGTCCTTCATTTGTTCTCTACAGCGTAGTTTCTTCAAATTCCCTTCGCCGCTAAGTTACCTGTCCTCAACTGTCCTGTAAAACTGTCAAGTGTCAACAGATTTCCTGTCAGTCTATAACTAATATGTCAGTCGGAACGTAAACAAATTTTGATATAATAGTTTTTTTTTGTTTTTTAATCAGAAACCAGCCTCGAGTCAAGGAGTTATTTAAAAAAAAAAACAAATAAGTATCTTAAAGTTGGCTTAAATTTCATAAAATAAAAAGTACTAAGTACGTATTTTTGTACGCACCCATAGATATCATTTATTTTGTCGGTGAAGTTTCTCGAAGTTTGCTTTAATTATTACAGTCATGAGACTGTTATATTTATTTCGTAATTTCTTTATTGTACTATACAAAACACATACACAACTTATAATAGAAAAAAATACTTCTAAAAAGTGATTTCTTCCAGCAAACCATGATGGGTAGGAAAGGTAATGGTTGAGCGCGGGAAGACCTGCGCGTACAATAAAACTCTATATTATACTGATACTATATTACTATATTATACTACAAACAATATTATACTGATAACCTTAATTGCTAAAAATAGATTGCATACAGAATTAATTAAATATAAATAAACCGCATAATACACTAAAACATACAAATATATATATATATATAACTGGAAAGGGAGAGATAGTGCTTCTTTAGCCGGTTTTTGAATATATTTAGAGATGGACTGTCCCTGATAGTCCAGGGAAGCTCATTCCACAGTCGTATGGCTCGGATTCTGAACCCGTGCTCGTAGGCTGCAGTGGAGCGATCTGGAGCTTTGAGCATAGATGCATTATGAGTTCTCCGAAGCCTGCTTGAAGAAAGAAATTCGAAGCGATCACGCAGGAAGTTAGGGTAACGAGGGTTCCACAAAATATTATAAAGGAAACACAGGATATGAGAGTACTGTCGAAGCCGAATCGGTAGCCACTTCAGATAATATTCTCCAGCAGAAAAGTTTATAAATGCATAGTAGCAGACAATCCTAGTAGTAGGTAGTAGGAGCACAATATAAATTACATATGTATTGATATTAGCTGCCATAACATAACAACAAATATAGCCTATTACTACACCCCCCAAGGCGCACAGGCCGTCCCCATACAAGGAACTTGATTAACATCGAATAATGCGCCGCCCCGGTACGGAGTCTTTCGCGTGCGCACGTCGCCAAATTTTTATCCGACTGTAAGAAGTAAAATATGTCTATGTGAGAGGAGCCATGGGCAGAAAGATACGAATGAACAATTAAGATAAATTAATAGATCAACAGAGATGCTGGTTATTGCTGTTTAGTTTTGCTAGGCCTAAAAATATTTTTTTGGGAAATATTTTAAATCACAATAATTCACGGTTTTCAGGAAGTTTCCCACCTGGATGCAAAACTTCAAATTTATGGGTTATTTGGAAGTGGGTTAGGTTTTTGATCTATAAGTAAGAGACAAAAATTGCAGGTTTTCAACATCAATTAAATATAACCTGTTTGAAATAAGAAACTTCACTTGAGTATCATGGTTTACATTTGGGTTTCACACGATATAACCCTAAATAGGTATGCAAATGACATAACTTAATTACTGCTTATTTATTTACATTTTTACATGAATCACTTAGGGGTAGTATTTAAACGAGTGACTGTAAATTAAAGTTTGAAGTGATAAAAATAATTAATTTAGGTTATTGTATTACTAAGTGAGCGACTGACTGCGGGTGACGAGAAATAAACAGAACAGCAACTTACAAACATTAATTTGAGTTACTTAAAATACAAAATGAGAAGCTTTTCTTTGCATACGCTCCGCTCTTGTCCGGGGTTGCTTCTTCTAAGTCACAACCTAACCTATAACCCAATTGAAATTTAGCCACAATAACCTACTCTAGCCAATTTTATTATTTCTTTGAATACGCTCCGCTCCACTCCGCTCCGCTACGCTCCGGAGTTGCTTCTTCTAAGTTCTAACCTAACCTATAATCCAATTTAAATTTAGCCACAATTACCTACTCTAGCCAACATTGGCTTTCTGTGTTCCATTATTGAAGTTGTTGTTGGGCTACTAATCTGAAATACCCTGAGTAATAAGGGAAACTTTAATGAAAGGCAAAATTTTATTTGACCAATCACAAAAAAGACAGCTCGTTCAATAATCGTGTTCCGATTGGTTGATTTGTAAATATGAAAGGGATTCCGATAGAAATTCCTAGATGTCATGGATATATCGCAGTTGGTTGGTTAAATCAGACACTGAACTAACTCTCTAGACCGTTAATTAAATACCGACGTTTAACCAAGTCACTAGCATTTTGATTTAAATAAAGCATTGTCGAAAACGTTTAACAATCTGTCTTACCGAAAGCCGAAGTGTTGGAAAACAAGATGGCGTCACGGCAACAGCTGATTTGCACAGCTTTTAACAGGGCAAAACATTGCGTTAGCTTAGGTGAAGGGTAAAAGGGGTGAGCGGAGCGAAGCCCCCTTAATCCTTCGTGTTAGGTTGAACACCAAAAAATACTTAAAACATTTAAGTACACAAAAAATATATATTTATATTGTATATGTCTTGTTGCCTAGGAACGTTTAGACAACTCGTTAAACGTTTCGTTCACCCCCTTGTCTGACGGAATTTTAGTGACTTGGTTAAAAGTCGGCATTTAATTACCGATCTTGAGAGTTAGTTAAGTGTCTGATTTAACCAACTAACTGCGTCAGATACCTAGATGATAAGGCCACAGAAAGAGCGTCACAATCGCATAAACAAGCAAATAGTCGCATTCAAAGACAAACGGTGTCCACTGATCGTGTTTGTAGCCTTCTCATGTAATCTAGGAATTGAATGGCTTTTCAAAAATATCCCAATACCAACATGTTTATTTCACACGAGCTAGCTGTCTTTTATTGTGACTTTGCTTGTACCTATGTGATGTTCTGGTGATGAAGTTCCTTGGTGTCAGAATACGGTGTTTGAGAAGGTAGTCCAATAAATCTAGAAACGTGTCTCGAGGTGAACCTATTTCAACAAAAACGTTTGACAATATCAGAATTGTATATTTCCAGCAGTTGTATTTTATAAATTTTGTATTGTATTACACAACATTCAGTGTGTTAAAAAGTAAGCATTTGGCTATACGTCACATACAAGTATTTCATACTTGGAACTCGTGAACAAAATTACCGTTTTGACAGTTCCTAAAAAGTATCTACTTTGACTAGAAGTCAAATATCGAATTACATGGGTCGATTTTTCAATGCGATTCATACCATAATTAGGTACTAATGGACGTTACAGTTTCCTAGTTGTACGGAGTATCAAGAAAAGATCAAACACTTAATTCTGGAGGGCATGTTAAAGAGTACAAGGACATTGGGTGTTACCCACTTAACCGAGCAAAAAATACAACAAGACATTTTTATTGTTGATTGCGACGTGATGTGCACTTATTTGCATCACTGCGTTCAGGACGTCGATTTCAATTTGGTCGCATCCTGTCTGCAGGATACAGCTTTCTCAAGAGAGGTACTCATTAAATTGTTAAGTACTTCGTTTTTTTTCAGCGAACATCCGGTGATCCAATTGTATGATTATGTGCGCGAAGGTTGAAGTGTTGAATTATTTATGTGTTAGAACGTTATTTGTTTATTTTATTACAGTATCCTTACAAATTCACACACGACAATAACTTCCCAAAGTACAACCCGACTGTTAAAAGATCACGCTTAGAGTATGAAACCTATAGTCAGCTAGCACTCGGTCAATACGCTTGTAATGATTTTACTAAATGCAAGCAAAGCAGCGAGCAAGAGCTAGTAATATGCAGGGTGTTGTATTGGTAATTGTTTTATTTTTCCCTCACATAATATTGAAATAACCGCAACGTGCACGCACTCCCCCGGCCGGCCGGCCTACGAAGAGCGCGCGCGCGCCGCCGCGCCACCGCACGCCGAGTGCCCGATAATGTGAGCACCCCGTAGAAGTAAGACCACAATTTAATTTATTTTACAGAAAAAAATATATTTAATTATATTTATTTTTGCTTTAGTGTCGTGTAAATAACCACCCCTGAGTCGGGTGTAACTTTTAAAACAAAACAACATGTTATTGTAACAGAGCTAAATAAATATAATTTGTCTCAGCTCACTTGCCCCTTCGCCGTTATGTTGGTAACAATGAAACGCTTTGTTGAAAAAAAAATATTTAAAGGGGAAAATAGCATAACTAACTCATACTATAAATGTTTATACGTATACATAGCCGATTATCATACTTGCATTTCATTTACATAGATCGTCTTATGTCGAGGATGTAGCTAGCTAGTTACAAACCTACTATCTTATCTTTTGAAAGCGGGGGATTGTGATTTTAGTCTGGTAACCGGATATTGAATTTCCCCAGTTTTTACAGTTGTGCGCTCCAGCCAACTTAACAGCGAACGCACTTTAGCAACAATGGTAGATCAATAAAATGTCACGTAATAGGGATGGGTGGGTATCACTGAACGAACTATTGAAAATTTTATTATTGTGAAAATGGTCACTTAAATTAATGTTTAAGCACTAAACATACCTTGTACGGGAAAGAAGTCAGGAGAAATCATAAAAGTTATTTCCTCTTATTTATGCAATACCTGCCGTACTTTCCGTGCACATTGTAACGGATATTTTTGTGTATTTTATTTTTAAAGGTTTTTTTACGTTTGGGGGGGTTTGCTATGCATCAATAGTTATCATACTTCATAATTCATAATTCTTTATTGAACACAGTTATTTAAAAAAGATACATTAAGAGAAAACATATGTACAAAGGCGAGCTTATCTCTAAAAAGAGATTTCTTCCAGCAAACCAAGGCATGACAGGAAATTTTATCAATAAAGGGTAGGCAGTGCACAATATCTAAACAATAATAAAATACATATAAGTAAATTACATATCTATAAAATACGGTAAATAAAATACATACTCGTATCTAACAAACTACTAAATACGTATCAATACATACATAAAGCTGTACATAAAGTTTACATATAATAATAATATACATACTACAACTATCACAAAAGAGAGAGGAAGTGGTCTTTTACCCGGTTTTTGAAAGCGAAAAGAGTCGGGCTGTCTCTTATCGCACAAGGAAGTGCGTTCCACAGTCGGACCGCCTGCAACCTGAAGGAGTGCTCATATGCGGAAGTGGTATGCCTTGGAGTGGCTAAGAGTGAGACCGTGTGAGATCTCCGTTGCCGATCTTCTGAAAAGACATACTCAAAGCGGTCTCGAAGGTAGCTGGGGTAGCGCGGATTTTTCAATATATTGAAAAGACAAAAAAGAATATGGGAGTCTCGGCGACGACGAATCGGAAGCCACCCCAACTCTTTGCGAAATTGAGAGACGTGGTCGAATTTGCGCAGCCCGAAGATAAACCGAATCCCGAGATTCTGAAGTCGTTCGAGTTTGTTCAGAAGATCTTCGTTCGCGCTCGCCCAACAGACATCGGCGTAGTCGATTAGCGGCAGGAGATTTGAGACTGAGCAAGGGTGATTTTGGTCTGCCGCGGCAAGAAGTACTGCAGACGCCTGAGGGAGTGAAAAGACGCAAAGACCCGTCTGCTGACCTCGCTGACATGTGGAGACCAAGACAGCTGGTTGTCAAAAATAACTCCAAGGTTTTTCGCCTTATCTGTGTACCTACTCTATTGTGATGCCATTATATGATACGGGAACAATGGGTTTTTGTAACAAGGAAAGAGTGTGCCTGGTTCCTAAAATCATGGCTTGTGATTTATTCGGGTTTATTAACAGCCCGTATGATGAGGCCCAGTCTTTCACATTCTCGAGGTCAGCATTCAGTGCCTCCACGGATGAAACTACATCGCAGGGGGAAAAGTGGCGATAAATTTGTAGATCATCTGCGTACAGATGATACGAAGAAGAGAGGACGTCGGAGATGGAGTTTATAAAGACTGAAAAAAGAAGAGGAGAGAGAATACCACCTTGAGGCACTCCTGAGGAAAGATCACACCATTGAGTTTCGGTCTCTTCAGACTTAATGCGCTGCTGACGACCTCTCAGGTATGAGTCGAACCAGCCAGCAGCGTGGGAGGAGACATTCAGCGATGTTAATATAGCGACAAGAATGTCAAAATCGACGCAGTTAAAGGCATTGCTGAAGTCAAGCAGGGCCAGCACCGTAACCAACCTCTGATCCATGGCTAGCTGTATATCATCGCTGACTTTTAAGAGTGCTGTGGTAGTACTATGCCCTGGTCTGAAGCCAGATTGGAAAGGATTGAGAAGTTTATTTGATGAAAGGTAGGAGGTGAGTTGGGAGTGGACAATGGATTCAAGGACTTTGGAGAGAATAGGTAAAATAGATATGGGCCTGTAATCTTTGAAGGAGGAGGGATTGGAATTTTTGGGCAGTGGGATGACAAGAGCTTTCTTCCACAGACTAGGAAAAGATCTAGCTGATAGAGAGAAGTTTATGATGTGGGTAATTGGAGGGAGCAACTCTTCAAGGACGCTGTGGATCATCTGATGGCTGACGTTGCCGCCACCAGCAGCTTTGGATGTGACCGCTAGCACTGCCTTTCTAACTGCGCTGATTCCAACGAGACTAAAGTTGAACGGTGAGGTACCGACTGCAGCCTTCAACCGTAGATGACGAAGGGTTGCCTGCTTTGTGGCGGGGTCTATCACGAGAGGGGGAGAAGAAAAGAACTGGTTAAGACCGTTGAGATCGACATCACCTGAAGAAAATTCTTATTATGGTGAAACACTAAAGAAATGCCAGTGGAAAAAATAAAAGTAGTTTGGGATCATTGTCAAAGTTTTCTGAGCAATCAAAGCTGCCCCAGTTGACTGGACCCTTAAGTGTGACGATTACGAGATGTTGGGTTACTTTCTGAGCAAGTTTTTTTCAAAATCCAATAGATGGCGTTAAAGACATAATCCCTTTTTTCCTTTGGTGCAAGATGATTGTGGTAAATATGGGGAGAGGACACCTAAACAAGGAAGTATAGTGACTATTAGTGACTGGTTTTTAATTTGAAGAATCCTAAAGAGTTCGCTAGCTGTCAATATTGTTTTTATTATTTTAAACCTCTTAAGGCCTGAGGACGTACATGTATGTGATTTTATGAAACTATGTCAATGTTTCCCAGATTATTTAAATTTTGGCCATTTTTATATTCAAATTTTACTGCTCGGCGACATTTTAATGTTTAGCGATATATTTACTGTTCGGCGAAACTTTACGAATACCGCAAGGCCACGGACTCTCCACGTTCCCCGCTACTACCCTCATCCCCAAATTAAGTGGGAACAATAAAAAAAAAATGCTATCACTTGCGAAAAAAAAGGGGGGTGTCTTCAGCGTCATCTTTCAAATGTGAAAAAAAAAGCTGCTAAGAAAGTACCTCATTGAAGTGCAGACAAAAAAGGACCGAGCCTCAAGAGTTGACGTTTAGTGTCATTTAAATAAAACTCACTCATCTCACCGCCAATGTCATGTCAGCTCAAGTCAGCTGTTTGTTTAGTTTAGAGACGGTATGCATTACCTCGTAATTTCTCAATAAAAAGAATCTGTAGCCTCTTTGATTGTTCGATTTATTTATATTTGTTAAATAACCTCTTTCATCAACACAAACCCCAAAAAATTTCAGTTACAGTCTTCGCAGTTATATAATGATATCATTGTTCACAGAGGTCTCGGTCAAGATACAATGATGTTATTGATGCAAGGTTCACATTTACACGTTTCCTCGCTGATAAGGTGCCACTGGAAGCGTTGTCATCAGTGTATAAAACTGTTCTCATCTAAAGCTCAAGAGAATGCTATCAGGTCTGATGGGGAAGGACCTTGGTCGAGTTATTCCGATAAAGTAGCAAATGGGACTTTGGCTAAAGACCAACACCAGGAAAACGTGGTGCGGCAACTAGAACAGGTTTACGATAATGTGAAGGACTTTCAAAGGCCAATGGTTAGCCCATCTGGTTTAAGCCTTTTCAGTTTCTTCTCAAAAAAGAAGCCTCAAAAAATTTTAGCACCTCAAGGCATGTATATATATGGCAGTGTTGGTGGAGGAAAAACCATGTTGATGGACTTGTTCTATGAAACGGTTCCAGTAAGTATTTTATTTGTAATGTTTTTCAACCTTATTCAAGGTGTAATACCCAATATGAATTATCTTTAGTAGTCATATGACCACCCCTTCTGAGGTGTTTTTTCAATGTTTTTCTTTTTAATAATACTCCTAAATTATATTGTTTTATGATTTTCCAGGTAAAGCAAAAGCTGCGAGTACATTTTAATTCCTTCATGTTAAATGTTCATGCAAGAATACATGAACTCAAGATCAAATCCGGAAAGGGTGCAAGCTCATTCCGAGATGAGGGCTCAAAGCCATTTGACCCAATCCCGCCTGTTGCCGCTGACATCACTCAAGAGTCATGGCTTATTTGTTTTGATGAATTTCAGGTAAATATCTCTTCAATTTGCTAATCATGTTTTATATAGTATGGGGCTGAATATGAAGAAAAGGCTGGCACTTCCAATGAAAATGTCACATACAGAATTACAGTAAACTCATGTTAAAACATAGAGCTTTAGTAAATATTTTGTGGCAGGTGACTGATATTGGTGATGCTATGATTCTGAAACGCCTGTTTACACAACTATTTGACAATGGATGTGTTGTTATAGCAACGAGCAACAGAAAGCCTGACGATCTATACAAGAATGGCCTGCAAAGGTCCAACTTTCTACCATTCATACCGATTCTGAAGGAGCATTGCAATGTAGCACAAATAGATTCAGGTATAGACTACAGACTGCGTGGTGCGGGCAATAAATATGGAAAGTTTTTTATGTAAGTTCCTAAATTATAAATGTACTATTAATAAAGGTTAGTTTTGTATTGGCTAATTATGAGCACATCTATGCCTCGACCATCCCGTGTGATAAAGGCATTATCTATTAATGTAAAAATTTTACTTGCAGCAACTCAGAACTGACACCAGAAAACAATGGTGTAGAGAATTTGTTCAAGTTTCTTGTATCAAAGGAGACAGACACAGTGAGACCTCGTGTCATAAATATTATGGGAAGAAACGTCAAGTTTGCCAAGTCTTGTGGCAGAGTTTTGGACACTACATTTGATGAGTTGTGTGACAGAGTAAGTATACCTTAGAGTAGTCTGAAAGTATGTTGGGTATTTACTATAGAAGCGTATTCAATGTTAATGATGAGTTGATGAGACTTTACAATCCTAGGAAATAATATTTCTGGAAGTTATTATATCCCCAGACCAAAGATTTATTTGTCTGTTCCAGCCACTTGGTGCCAGTGACTATTTAGTAATTTCCAAGACTTTCCACACAGTGTTCATCAGGAATATCCCGCAGCTTTCTATTTGGAAGCACAGATCTCAGTTGCGGCGGTTCATCGTACTTATTGATACTCTTTACGACAACAGAGTTCGAGTAAGTTAAATCAAGATTTGTTATTTATTTTTTATTTTTAACCGAATGGTTAAACTTTTAGTGAGGTCCAGATAATCAGGTTGTTTGTTCTTATTAAAATTACATTCGCTCAACTTCACTATAATATAACCCCCGCAAAATGCTGATAGGCGTGACAGTTCCTACGTTTTTTTTTATTAAACATGTCTCCTATATCTGAATACATAAAGTTCATGACAGAATTTTGCGGGGTTTATAATATCTGTCATTCCACTAAGGCCTTCCACAGGCCACTCAAGTTTGATACGCATACGAGACTGCGATGTATTTGAAACTGGTCAACGACGCGTTTGAAGTCAGTCGCATGCTACTGGCTACGCAAGTCGCGTAGTTCCGCGTGAGAAAGCCGTGCTACTGTGCTAAACCCGTCGGACCTAACATTAAGCTTGCATTAACAATAACGAACTTGTATAGCGGCGATTTAAAGGTTTCGGTACACGGTGGGACAGGTAGCTATTTATTTATGTGTCTGCGGAGTGAACTTGAGTACACGGTGGGACAGGTAGCTATTTATTTATGTGTCTGCGGAGTGAACTTGAGTACACGGTGGGACAGGGGCGGCGCGGGGCGGTTGTCAATGCTGTGCTGTGCATTCTTGGTCAAATGGTCGCCACACTGATACAACAGTGCGGGCCCGCTTTCGAATTTGGTGTAACATGCGTCAGAGTTTATTGTATTTGGCAGCTGCTCCATTAGCGACTTGCAGCCTTATGGCGTAAGTCGTCTGAGCTATGAACTTCATATAGACTTTTACGTTTGACACCTTGCACCAGCTTCATCTGTCAAATTGGTATCACGCAAATAGCATCATAATGGAGGCCAAACCCAAGCTCATTGAATGAAGCCTAGAAGCCTTCGGTGATACCCCGCAATCGATGAAATTGTATGAGCATGAGATGAACAATAGACACACGCTATGAACTTCAGAGAGTTACGCCATAAGATTCTTATTTATACTATGCCATAAGGCTGCAGCTCCTGTCCCGCCTTTGGTGTCGTAGGATACGCTGATCAAACGACGCAAGTAGCGTGCGATTTGCGTAGCCAGTAGTATGTGAGTGACGTCAAACGCGTCGTCGACCCGTCGGACCGTGTGCGAATAACAACGAATTTGCATGGCGGCGACTTAAGGCGCTACGCAGAGAGAAGACGGCGTAAGGCATAAGGCGGCGTAAGTTACGTTTGATCTCCGCCGAGCTCGCAAACAGAACGCGGCTAAGATCAAACGTATCTTACGCTTTATGCCTTACGCCGTCTAATGTCTGCGTAGCGCCTAAGAGCGAACGTACCAAACTCGAATCGCCTTCGAGTAGCCCCGTGTGCGGAAGGCCTGAGGATTAAATAGGCGCTAGTAACTCTGACCCTAATATTACTCCACCCCCTCGTCACAAATCTACTATTGGTTATAACTTATAAGCTAGTTATTTTTCTCTTGTACCTATATATTTAACATTTTCCATGGTTCTGAATGTGGCTCTGTTACCACATATGGCAAAATTTGACTATCGACTGCTTATCGTAGCAGAAAATACTTACATGGTCAGGCCCCAAGGAGCTGCTAATGCTGCTATTAAGCTATGGTTCCAGGATTGTTTCAAGGTTCTAACCTTGAAACAATCCTACTTTCCTACAATCCTACTACTACTTTTAGTGAGAGGTTAAATCACATTGACTTACAGCCTAAATGTTGTCGAATTGGGAAGTTGTCAAACCGGGAAGTTGTCGAACTGGGATGTGATCAAAATAGGAACTAGTCATTATGAACCTTGTCTTAATGGGAACGTGTTGAATTGGCACAAAAATGAAAAGTGGTCGAAATGGACGTAAAATGTAAAATATTTCAAAATGCTACAATAACCAGCCATAAGTTGTAATGTGGTACATTACAGGTTGTGATAGGGGCTGATTGTGAACCTAAAGAGATGTTCAAAATGGACGACGCTCCCACAGAGATCGGTCTCGGCGATGCTGATCGGGCACTTATGGATGACTTGAAGATTACGAAAGATTCTGTAAGTTATTTACGACACAGATATGTGTCGTTCCATGGGTAATATTACCAGGGGGTTTCTAGTTGCGGAGATAATAGCTGTTTTGTAAAATGGTGCGAAGACGATATTATAATTTTTTCGCTTAACTTTACTCTAAACGTTTGGTTTTACTACACTGTGGTCATAATTGTACGAGCGACGAAGCGTCTCCGTTTCAGGATTTTGCAAAAATGCTTTCGTGTGTCCGGATGTGTATCCGGATTTTATCCTCTACTAGGGGGGTCTCATTCAGCAGTTTAGGTACGTTCGACCGGCCAACCCGACTTCCGGGATTTCAGTTAGGTCGCTGTTTCCTTGGCTCGCAGTCGCGTCGCGCGCTACCCGCTCCTCTTAAGCATCTTTTCTGTGATGTTTGCAATAACAATGACTAAGGTACCTAACATTTTAAGGTGCCTAAAGGAATTGTTCACAAATAAAATTCGATTCCTTTTTATTTGAATCCTATTGTTTAATTAAAAGTAAACACTAGACCCAGTATAGAACAATTTACAATTACTTAAGTAAGGAGGTAGGTACCTACCTAGCCTAAGAATTTTCCAATAGCCTAAGTAAGTACTAATAATGCCTCTCTTACACACAGAGGCTAAAATTCACAAACACAAATCAAACGTAGGTAGGTAACCCTAACGTGAACGAGCGAGACAGGAGTTTACTTAATTTTTTTCTAAATGGTGTAGAACTGGGGGTTTTAAAATTTCAAAAAACCGCCACCGTTTTGCTGATGTTTAGCTTGATGGATTTTAACAAATGAGGTGACGTTGGATTTTTAGAGACAGTGAGAGTAACAGGCTATATAATTTTAGTCAATAGGTTGGGTTTAACCCCTCAGTTACCACCGGCGTTAGCTAATGCCACTTTTCCGTTATAGGTTTTAAATTTGATTACCATGGTATAGGGTTCAAATTCGCGATCCGTCCCAGCTATCCTCGGTTTTTGAGTAGTTAAGACCGCAAAATGTAGTTTACAAAGTTATTGGTGCGGCTACTTTCATATTCCATGTACGTAACTAGATTCTTAAGTTTGTAGATGTTATTAAAATAAAGTGTCACTCGCGCGGTCTACATCTCACAGAGCCACTATAGTAATACAATATTCAATACATCGAATCTGTATTTTAAAATTTAAGTCATATTTATAATATGTTTAATATGTTTTTAAGATTTTTATCAAAACTTTTAAAACGTATCATAAACCCTCTTTACTGCGTCCAAAAACCAGACGTTACGACCAGCATAATGATAAACTTCTTGGTAAAAACTAATTTCTTATCTGAATATTGATACATTATGACTATAATGTACCTACATTTGTCAAATTATGACATTCAAATTTCGAACGCCGACGCCCACCTGCGTGCCGCCCCTAGTTTGTCAGTGAAGTTGGTACTACAGAACAAGCTAAACAAGTGCAGAGCAATGATGTATGTAACTGACATAATTAGGCATTAAAACTCTCGAGTGATAATATTCTCGAGTATTAATGCCCTCCATTATGTAGCAGTCACATAAACTACTTTATCGCCGTAACTCCTCATCTTAGGACCACTATCCTTTTCGACATCGATCAGGAACAGATTACAGGGGTTTGCTTGGACAACGCCATACCCACCATAAGGTACCTTCACCTGTGGAACGTTACAAGTAGAATTCCACCATTAGGCCTATAACGCACTATCGGCTGGCCCGGAGGCGGCTTGTCGCATCGCGACCGGTCTTATAGGCCTTGAAATCGCAAGAATGTTTGATTCTCTGAGGCAAAAACTAAGCAAAACAAAACAACCTACTGAAACGATTCGGATAAATTTTGAACATATCTGGAGTATTACCTGTAAATGTTTTTATATTACAGGAAGACTCAAAAGCCGCAATATTCACTGGAGAGGAGGAGATGTTTGCGTGCGACCGCTGCCTGTCGCGAATAATAGAGATGCAGACAGACGAATACTGGGAGAAGTGGGGGAAACACATCTAGAAATACTACGTACCATCTAGTCAATTCGTATTTGTCAAAATGTGATTTCGGACCAAGAACCCGGCAGCTGGTCCTATCGGTCTCCGTCGCCGTAAAATCATCTAATATTTCCGGGAAAAGAAATTGTCGTACCATTCATTGCCTACTGTTTGAACTCGGAGATGGAAAAACCCGTGGAAGAAGAACCAAAATAATGGTGGGTCTTAACTCATCAAATTTTTGTAGGTACTTACTTAAAGTTAAGTTTATCTTAACAAGCGTCCATGGCCTAGCGGTATTTGCACATCGGAGACGATCGTGCGTGTAGCAACATCTGGCTGAGTCGGGTTGACCTCAAGCCCGACACCGCTCCATGAACCCGCACTGAGCCAGCGTTGTGGAGTATGGCTCAATCTTACTCGTATCCGGGTAAAGGCCCGTCCCCTCGACGGGGACATTAATGGCTACATTATTATTATTTAGGTACTTAAATACAAAAGTTGTTTACCAATAATAAGGTTGGACTTCCAAATTGACTAAATGTTCATCCAACTGAGTGCTCCCATGAAGTTTCACAGAACCGTAGTGTTTGCTTTAGGTCACTTTCTTCTTGAATAATGAGCTTTGTTAGGTCACAACTGTATAATACGACCTGGAGCCGAAGCGAAATGTAGCGAGGCGACCCCATGTAGTATAGTATAAAATTTGGGTGAACATTTAGTTAATTTGGCAAACAAATGTATTTTTTGGATGTATCTTCTTAGTCAATTTGATAATCAGTTTAACATAAGCCTTAACCTTTTGATCGCCCCAGGCGGCATTGGCTGACGACTGAAAGTCGCACAACGTCGGCTATAGCCGACACAATTTTTACATCAAAAGAGAACTTGTATTTTGTAAAGCAAAGTAAAGCTTTGGCGTGCAAGTGACACATTTTGTATTTGATGTATGGCGGTCAATATAAGGCAATCCTTTTGTCACTGCGATTAATTTTGTGATTTAACTATAATGTTTTGTGGTATTACACCGGATCCAAATGTACAGTATCAGTACTGTATATAGTATTAAAGTATCTGTGGTATTAGACAACATTCATTTGATATTGTATTATACATATGTAATAGTATGTAAGCAGATAACTTATATTTTTGACGCTACTTTGGGTAGTTTTAAATTTTTCAATATTGCTTGACTTTTTGGTTAGTTCGTGAGATGTTTATTTTGTTAACTTATTTTTTGTAATAACTCTTTATCTCATTAGCTGCTGCGATGGACTAGCCCCCTGTCACGCAAAATGGGGGCAGAGGCACAAATGTGTCTCTGCCACCCCGTATTTGAAAAGGCGTGACGCTATGTATGTATGTATGTAATTATTTAAACACAAATTTAAACGTAATTGTAAATAAACACTAATTACTAATGCCGTTATTTTTTTAAGTTTCTTGCGTACGTCGATCAACAGCGAGTATAGCGGCACATCGTTATATCGCCTTTTGATGATGTAGCTCTGACCCCCCAAACTAGACTTCATTAAGTTAAGTTAAGATTTTTGTTATTGCTTCTCGTATGTTGCCACAATAATTTCGCCGACGGCCGTGGTACAGTTATTTGATTAACTAAAACAACACTTGTGTAATTATGCTAGCAGTAAACGCAGGTAGTCAAAGATAATGTGTTTCTCTTTATTTTTATTAAAAAAATAGTGATGAATTGCACCTTACAGTCTAGTAACCGCTAGTCGTAGATATGGCTGTAGTACTCCTGGTAGATGTGTATGTAGGCCTCCTTCTCCGTGGGGCTCATCTTGGCGATGAGTTCATCATTCACTTCGGTCACTGGGAGGGGCGCTCCGTTCACCAGCACAGTCGGGACGTTGGCGTCAGACTCTGACTCGTCGCTTTCGATCTCGTCTGGAACAGATGTGGCCATGTGAGCGGCGATGTGTTGATCCCAGTCATTCAAGTGTTCAATGGGGAGGAAGTCTGTCATGGAAACGTGTACCTTTTCAGACTCCGTGGAAGCTTTGTAAAGGTCATCGCTGACATAGTGCACTGACTGCACTGCATGACACTAAAATGACTTTTATTCGACCCTACTCCCGTTCAGCTTAAGAATGTTGGTTCACATAGAGGTTTTAGGTTGTGCTCTGTACATATACTGGTAGATAATAGCGAGCTGTTTTTTGTATTTTATGTCGCAGAACATAATCTAAAACTCATATTGAACAGACATCTTTTATGTAGGTACGGTAGCGGGTTCCTATAAGACAGCGGTGATCTTACGACTTCATCTGGTGTCTATTGGTTGAATAGAAGCTAGACTAATTTTTCAAGTAAGGATAGGTAAGCAAGCAAGTCTAGTACCTCAGACTAGTAAACAAAGGGCCCTTTCGTACATCGCACAAAATAGATTATCGCCCACGTACCGATTGCCGCCATTTCGTCCTTCAGCTTGAAGGGATCCTTGGACTCGTTGTCGCTGGAATCGGAGCTGTCAGGGTCGACACCCTTCAATGCGTTAGCCAGCTGGTTGACTGCTGCAATCGTAAGTATATAAGTAGTTTTTGCTAGTAAGTAAGTAAATAGTTTTTGCCAGTAAGGAAGTATGTAGTTTTTGCGGCCCCAGCGGAACTTAGAATTCCACCTTCAGCTTACTTTTAGGGGAATAGGAAATCAAATGTTAAAAATACTTTAAGCCGATGTTTAGAGGACCAACAGAGCAAAATAACTTAATATTTTGTGCAACGATAAAATAAATAACAAGGACATAAATTAAAATCCGGTGCGAAATTGTATTTTTTTAATGAAAAATGGATTTTGTAATAATTTCGGTACATTTTTACATCGAGTAGAAATAATCAAGTTACTTTTACATGTTAGCGAATTCAAGCTGACACTCTTGATCAACAAGCTAGCATAAAGAAATAACAACTCCTACTTTTCGTAAATTTACTTAAGGCTTTGAGGGCTTATGCGTCGCCTTCACTAATGGTCAAAAGGTTGCTCTTTTTAACCTCCGACGCAAGAGCGGTTATACGTTTTTCGTCTGTATGCACCGGCAGATCACCTGTTCGATGGTGCGAGGATATCATCAAGTCGACAGGATGTCACTGGATGCAGTTGGTATGTGGACTAGTCAACGCACGGTTCTAAATGGAAAAGTCGAAAGCAGAAAGTTTGACTTCGGAACTTTGTTTGGACTAGTTAGGAGACAAACTAACTAAAACCCAAGACCCCTCTGAGGTAAGCCCTAGAAGAGGGTCACAAAGAAGGTCACGTTTTTTTCGTCTTACATCTTGAAAACACCCCGTCATAGGAAATTTGTTGTACTACTCCGAAAAAAAGGGTTTTTACCTCAATTTTTATTCATACATTGCTTTTGAACTTTAAAACAGTTCATCTGAGGAAAAGATGCCCTAAAGAAAGTTATAGACCTAAATTGCTCATTAAAATAAATATATAAATGTAACCGTAAGATAGTCAAAACCGTTAGTTGATAAACTAACGTTTTTTCCTCGTTAGTTGGTCAACTATCGACATATATTAAACTGTAGCGTACTGCTTACTATATGACGCGTTAGTTGATAAACTAAGGGTTAAAACAGTTAAATAGTAAATTGGTTTAAACTTGAATTGCAAACGAAATACCAGGGCAAACACTGCGGTAGCTTAGGTGAAGACTCGAGGGGTGAGCGCAGTGAAGCCCCTGAATAGTCTTCGTGTTAGGTTGACATGTAAGAACAAAAGAAACGTAAATTCTAAACCCTGTCGGTCTGGTTTACTATCTGTCGATAGTTGATCAACTGACGCGTTGGTTTATCAACTAACGGTTTTAACTATCTTACGGTGACATATATATATATATATGCTAATTCGCCATCTACCGTTGAAAGTTCGGAGCTCATAATCAACGATTGGGAATAGGTAAAAAGTGTAAGAATCAAGTTGTCGAGAATTTTATCAGTAGAATAACAACATTTCCTATGATTCGTCGTTTCCGAGATGTAAGAATAAACAAAAAAATGGGACCTTTGTGCCCCCGCCCTAGGGGTCAGGACTCACCTCAGAGGGGTCATGACTTGACTTAGTATGTTTGTCTCCTAACTACACTCGCAACAAACTGGAATCACTTCATCGCGCGCTGCTCAAAACAAATCCCCACAACTTCCATGCAATGAACCATGAATTGTGGTATAATCATTTGAAAGGTTATTTTTTTTAGCTTTCAAATGATATCAAAAATATTTAAAGTCGAAGTTGTGGACGTCTTCGCCACTCTTCAACTAAAAGAGTTTTCAAGTCTTCTATCAAAGCCGGAGGTGGACATCTTGCTCGTACCCGCCTTTTCAGCTCGTCCCACATATGTTCCATCGGATTCAAGTCAGTACTGATGGTAGGCCAGTCAAGAGTGGGAACCCCGCATTATTCCAGATCTACTGTCTAGTCCCTGCAGCGGTGTGGCAGCTGGCATAATCGTGCATTAGCAGGAAATCTTCGCCAATAAATCCGGCGTGCTCCCCACATGGCCTAGCAGAATGTCGTTGATGTATATTTCTGCGGTTAGCCCCCCTCCCCGACTTCCACCAGGTATGAATATCAGCTTCGTTTTTGTTTTAAAGGAAATTCCCGCCCACACATACAGGACCCACCCCCGTATTCCACTGTTTCCTTAACCTCTCAAAAACCGAGGGTAGTTGTGATTTTGAACCTTATGCCATGGTAATAAAATTTAAAACCTATAACGAAAAACAGCATTGTGCGAATCGCTCTCTCTCACTCCCGGTTGACGGTGGCTACCATGCAGGCTTTGTACTGGGTCATAATTTTCGTCCGAGAACAGGACGAGGGTCTATTGCTCCAAATCCTATCCAAGTGATCGCGAGCAAACTGAAGCCGGGCTTGTCGGTGGGCTGGACACAATTTTGATCCTGTGGCTAGCCTGCTCGGAGTCAAGTTCGCTCCTTTGAGCCTTCACCTCGCTGGCCACTCGCTGACAGTCTTCCAGCTACCGCTGGACGTGCACGCCAGTCAGGTATCGCTTTTGGAGAGAAGTGGTGACAATAGATTGGACATCTCTTACCGAAGTGCATCGCTGTCGTCAAGATCTTGGTGTACGGACTAAGTTTCCAGTCTCCCTGAACCTCTTGTATACCTTCGAGACACAATGGAGCTGCCGCTGTAGAGAAGAAGCTCTGCCCAGCACTGGGTCGTTGAACTTGATGATCTGTGTTTCTGTCAATTGCATCGTAACTCCCAACGGCATTGACCAGTTATTAAGTTACTTAAACTCCCGATCTTTACCGAAATTGGTTGAGCCGTTTTGTAAATAATAACGCAAAGGCACTAAAGATGCCCTACCGCCTAGGGGAAACATAGTTTGAAGATACACGTTATTTAAAGAAAAATCAGTAAATCACCTGTATTCTGTTTCTCATGTTGGAGTAGGACAGACATGATGTCATCGGTCTTTTCCTTCCCTCCAGCCTTGGTGCCGCTCGCGTTGCTGGCAGCCTTCTCGAGAACAGCGTCAGTCGAGTGCGTACTATCGCCCTGGAAACATACACATAGTTATTGAGGACATACAGGCACAAACATTAGTTGCTTTAGGCGCCTGTAAAGTAAACCAGAACAGACAGACCAACATAAACAGCCTACATGTTAGCAAGGTCAATGCATTAGCTGAGTAGGCAACCCCGTTTATATATATAGCTAAGACTCTGAAATAAAGTAATATTATAACGTATTAACCAGGTGCATTCATAAGTTTGTATATGGTATTGAATGAATTGTTGTAAGGAAGCACCCTTAAATATAAAATTATAAATATTTAAGGGGGCTTCCATAAATATTTATTTTATCCTGTTTTTTAACTACACTTGTCTTTCTGTTCCACCTTCCATATACCTACTGCTAGGTTTAGGTGACTAGTCATTCACGACATTGGTGACCCCAACTGAAAAATACACTTCTGAAATAGCTTACCACGGACTTAAAATACCGAAGCTAAGATGACTTTGGACAACAACTGCAGCAACACAGGATGCAATGCCACAGCATGCGGAACAACCACTTCAGCAAATGGTGAGCTGGCTTCCTTCACCGTCGCATCGAAGATTCCCGAGGTTTGGATAGAGATGCCCAGAATCTGGTTCGCGCAATTTGAAACAGTCAAGGCGCCGCAGAAACAAGAAGACGGGAACAAGGAGACAATCCGACAAATTTCGGACATTCTCGTTGCACCTCCAGAGACCGACAAGTACGGTGCCCTTAAGAAGCGACTTTTGGCAGTTTATGAGGAATCAGAAGAGCGGCAATTCCAGAAACTAGTCAGCGAGATCGAGCTTGGGGATCAAAAACCATCCCACTTACTAAGCCGCATGAGGGAGCCCGCAAAGAACACCAGCATCCCTGACAAAACCTGAATCAATTTGTGGACGTCAAGACTTCCAACTCACGTACAAGCCGTCCTCACAGTCAGCCAGGACCAGAGTTTCGACAATCTCGCTGGTATCGCCGACAAGATTATGGAGAGCAACAACAGGTCAGAGTTATGCGAGATAACCAGGCGGGCAACCACAACTGATGACGGAACTGTTAGCTCAAGTCAGCAAGCTAACTTTGGAGGTCGCAGCACTCAGAGTCCAAGCCACGGTATAAAAAGCAGGTCCCCTGGCAGATATAGAAGCCGTTCAAGAATCCAACCCAGATCAAGGTCGCGTCCAGGGTCGGACGAGTTATGCTGGTATCATTGCAACTACAAACAAAGAGATAACAAATGCGAGCAGCCATGCAACTGGAATAAATCATCGTCATCTTCGGAAAACTAGAGCCAGCGTTGACCGAGGCCATCCTCAACGGTATTCTCCCGGCCAACAGACCGGCGTACCGGACATGACAGCGAGGACACAGCTTTCGTGAACACCTGGATCGCTCGATTTGGATCCCCAGCCGTCATAACAACGGATAAAGGACGACAGTTCGATTCGGACCTTTTTAACTCCCTCATCAAGATTTTGGGGGTAAAGAAAACCAGGACCACGAGTTATCACCCTCAATGCAACGGGATGGTAGAGAGATGGCACAGAACCATGAAGGCAGCCATAATCGCACGCGGGAACTCAACAAACTGGTCTCAAGAATTACCGTTCGTCCTGCTCGGCTTGAGAGCCGAAATTCGTGAAGACGACAATATTAGCCCCGCACAAATGCTTTATGGAGCCAACATCCGTATTCCAGGAGTGTTCGTCGAACCGAAAAGGCAAGACACATCTCCAGAAGAGTTCGTGAGCCAACTAATAGCTGCCATGGACAAGGTCTTTCAAGACCGCCCACCATTCCAAGCCATCATTTTTCATGCACCCAGACCTGAAAACTAGCGGCTACGTATTCGTACGCACGGACGCCGTTAGGAAGCCATTGACTCCACAGTATGAAGGACCATTTGAAGTCATCGAAAGACATGATAAACTCTTCAAGATCAAGCTCAGGGACAAGCTCAACACAGTTTCGATCGACAGATTGAAACCTGCATACGTGTTAAACAACTGCCGTGTGGACGGAGCGGCAAAATAGAGCAGTCAAAACAAACACGCGGCCAAACCGTCAGAGAAACAAGGGCGGGCCAAGGCCACGAGCGACAACGAGTCAGCAGAATGCAAGAAGTCACGCTCGGGCAGAATAATTGGCAAGGTAGTGAGATTTGCGTGAATAAAAGCCGCAAAATACCACACACAACATCGTCTAAAGTTTACTTCGTCTAATATATTTTTTAATGTGATATTTTATTGTGAACATGTTATTGTTATTACTTTTTGTTCTCTGTGTAAATAAGTTCCTTATTTATTTCAAAGGGGGAAGCAATGTAGGCGCCTGTCCAATGTAAACCAGGCCAGACAGACCTACATAAACAGCCTACATGTTAGCAAGGTCAATGCATTAGCTGAGTAGGCAACCCCGTTTATATTTATAGCATATACTCTGAAATAAAGTAATATTATTACGTATCGACTACACTTGTCTTTCTGTACCACCTTCCATATACCTACTGCTAGGTTTAGGTGACTCAAGTCATTCACGACAATGATACGCTGTGGGTCGACAAACCGATCATGGCTTTCGGTGGAATTCGGGTGACAT
This sequence comes from Argyresthia goedartella, assembly GCA_949825045.1. NCBI lineage: Eukaryota > Metazoa > Arthropoda > Insecta > Lepidoptera > Argyresthiidae > Argyresthia > Argyresthia goedartella. The sequence continues at coordinate 16,611,555 of OX463815.1, forward strand.
CGGCAATCTTCGTGACGCGTCCTCCCCCTCATTCCACGAAGGAATGGTGGTGAACGGTGTATGTATTTAGGCTGAGAAATTGTTTATTTGTGCAAACGAATGTGCCTATTTATATCAAAATCTGTTTGACCGATTAAGACGGTTTCCTGTAGACTTTGTGATTCATAGATGATGGTTGGTAGATATTTACAAGTGTCTTAGTGTAAACTCGCCAGGGGGCTCTGCAATAGACTTTTACATTACATTACCTGGTAAAGTTCAGAAAGCGAAACCTGAGAAATGCGTTCGTGTGAGTGCTTCTATCCGTATAAGACTTCTTCGAATTGTGACGTGCCTGAGTAAGTACGACAGAGCAGAGTATTCTTGCCAAGTAGCCCATTGGCCCATTGGAATGCACAGAATCGCAATTCTCAGGACTCGCCTTCTTGCCTGTAATGGAGTACATATCGAACAACTGGCTTGACGTGGGCACCATTGAGCACTTCAGAAAACTTATCGCTTAGCCGTTACGTTGATAGCAGTGAAACCAGCTAGCTTTTGAAAAATGTGTTACCAAAAATTTGGGGACAAAATATCATAACTAACTCATACTGTAAATGTTCATATATGTTTCCGATTCTCATTGGTATCATTTGTACTTAATTTACGTATTTCGTATTAGGACGAGGTTGTAGGTACAGATAGGTTAACTAAAGCTGGCACGTTCAACACATTTACCGTTGCGCTTGTGTAGCGACTCTGAATTGACGTTGCATTGCATGGACATTAAGAATAGTACCTATGTCTCTCTCTCGTGCGCGGGGTAAAATATGAGTTTGAAGGATACAGTTATTGTTTTGCATTCGTTTCACGTGTCGACGCACCTTATTGAGATTGTTAACCAATTTCGAGGTTAGAATAAAATCATTCGTTTTAAACATACTGTATAGTGAAATTGCATTAGTGTGAGTACTATGAACGTGCCAGCTTAATTAACCGATCTGTACCTACAAAGCTACTATGTTATTTTTTGAAAACGCGTAAATGTGACCTGTTTGGCAATCGGATATTGCTTTTCCCTATTTTTTGACAGTTGTGCTACAACCAACTTTACGAAAGGCGAAGAGAGAAGTTAGCGGACGCATTTTACAGATATTGCAAGGTTTCTTGAGCAATCTTTCTTGTTCCCATGCGCCGCTACCCCATCCCCAGGCGTCAGGAAGCTTCTCGGCAGGTGTACCTGCTCGTTGGAGACGATAGTGCTCTCCACCATCCACACTGGCCGCTCCTTGCGCTTGACGGAGGCGTCTGCGTTGCCGGCCTCTTCTCCGATGGTGATGTCGACGCGGGTCTCTTCCACTGCGAGCCCCATGCTGCGCGTCGCCTCGCCCGACCACTCTGCGCCGGGCGGGCGCTGCAGCGGCTGCTTGTTTGTAAGGCTGTGGAGACAAAACATCGTGAGGACACCTTCGCGAAATCCACCACAGAGGAATGATAAGTAAGAGAGTATTATTATTGTGGTCTGAGATTTCATATTTGTACTGTGGTCAGAATTATGTAAGGTCCCAAGCTTGCGTGCTTAAAAAACTCCTTAACATCATTTCGTACCACAGGGTTAATCCTCAAATTATCGCACGCCCTCTAGCGACCTACGTGAAAGCTTAGTTTTTTTAATTCAACTTTCAGAAAGATTCCTCATTGGTGGCTAAACGTGGGCACACCTGTTTAACTCCATCCTGTATATAAAAAGGCGTGACGCTGTCCTGTTTCTAAGTCAATAACACGAATCAACTAAGTCCTCCCCCCGACCCCTGCAGCTGCAGGAATACGTAAGCGTGGTTCGCTTCTGCACGACGACGATTACTGATTGAGCGCCTGATGAAGGGGCCTTTACATCCTACGTCATCATCTGGTAGTAAAACGTAGAAACATTCACAGTATTGTGGTATTTCTGAGAGAAACAAGGAAAAACAACACTGTCCCTTTACCGTGCAGGTGCCGTTATCGCCGGCACGGAACGGAACGGTAGTCTAAAAAGATCTGGTAAGACTGGTATGGAAATTTTGATATTCCATTACATTTTAATGGATTGAAGTTGAGCCGAGATTTCTATCTTTCTGTCCTCCGTGGCGTTGCGGGTCGATGCTCCGCCTTCCAAGCGAGAAGTCCTGATTTCGAATCCCGGTTGGGGAAGAAAGGGCCAGCTCTGGGATATTTATGGTTCCCACGACACAGGGTATCCTAGTGTGGGGGTAAATAAGTATATCCTAGGATCTAAATGTTTATGATACGTTTAGACGCAATATAGTAGGCTAGGCTCACCCTCTAATAGTGTTAATGTCGACCGGCTCCGGCTCCAGTATCTCAGGCGACAGCTTGATGCCCTCCACCTCCCGCAGCAGGATGTAGAGCGGTTCCAGTTGCTCGTTATACTTGGCGAGCAGCAACCGGGAGTCCTGCCATCAAACAGGCTTACATCATAGCCGCGAACACGTCGCACAATTGGAAACACTTTTCTTGTCAAATAAGGATTAGGTGCCTTCGAAATTAAAGACAGCAGTGTCACAATATGAAGAATTATTGATATTAGTAATCATGTTTAAGACGAAGCCACGAAAAATGGGGTTTTTTCGAATCCATTTGCTCCACTATAAAGACATGTACGGATTTCATTTTTTTGAGTAAATGTTTATTGAGTATTTTTTTCAGATTGTCACTGAAGGAAAAAGCGATTTAATGTAATTTTCTCGAAGTTTTTTATTATTTTCCTGTTATATTGAAATCCTAACAAATTTTATCTAAACACGTATCATAAACCCTCTTTACTGCGTCCAAAAACCGCACGTTACGACCAGCATAATGATATACTACTTGGTAAAAACTCATTGCTTATCTAAAAATTGATACATTAAGACCATAATGTATCAATTTTCGACAAATCATGACATTCAAATTTCGAAAGCCGACGCCCGCCTGCGTACCGCCCCTAGTTTGTCTGTGAAGTTGGTACTACTGAACAAGCTAAACAAGTGCAGAGCAATGATCAATGCCACAATGCCGGTCGAACAGGCGGTTCCTGATAACATCAAAGAGAGCTTATGATATGTGTGTAGATAAACTAGTGTATGTAACTGTACATAATTAGGCATTAACACTCTCGAGTGAAATAATTATGAAACTCGCCTTGGGCTCGTTTGATAAACCCACTCTCGAGATTTCGAGTTCAAGTTTAACGATTTTTATTCATAATGAACGTCATACATGACATAATCAAGCAAGCCTAATAAAATATTAAGTAGGTGCCTAATTATTAGTGCCTAATTATCTGGCATTAAACCAGTGCAATGAACTGGTTTAATGCCAGATGTCGGTGTCTTGTAATTAGTCATTAATTTTGTAGTAGGCCTTTGTGCACAAAGTGTGCTTTATACATGTTTTAAATCGAGCTTCAGTTAAGTTTTGTATTTCTTGCGGAATTTCATTGTAGAAGCGCATACAGTGTCCCATAAAAGAACTACTAACTTTTGTGAGTCTGAACATTGGAATTTTCTAGATGGCACATTGTGGCGGCTATCAATGGTTTTAAAGCTACTGATATTTGTCCTCACATACATTATGTTTTCATAGATATATCGACTTGCAACTGTTAGGATGTTGATTTCTTTGAAGAAATATTTTAGAGACTCTCTTTTACCTAGCTTATAAATAAATCGGATGGCTCTCTTCTGCAAAATGAAGATGATCTCAATGTCAGCAGCCCGTCCCTATAGTAATATGCCGTAGGACATAATGCTATGGAAATAACTAAAATATACAAGCCTAGCAGTTGCAACATCAGTCAAGCCTAACTGTCTCGGCAGTCAAGCTAAACAAGTGCAGAGCATTTATCAATGCCACAATGCCGGTCAAACATGCGGTTCCTGAACACAACAAAGAGAGCTTATGATATGTATGTAGATAAACTAGTGTATGTAACTGTACATAATTAGGCATTAAACTCTCGAGTGATCTCGTTTCATAAACCCACTCTCGAGTTTTAATGCCCTCCATTATGTATCAGTCACATAAACTACTACTAGTGGCCCTGTGGGCAGTACACCTCGCTAACAGGGGAGCTGTGAACCAATTTATAGGTAAGTATTTTAGATTCAATCAAAATCAAGTATTAAAGTAGCCGCACCAATAACTTTGTAAACTACATTTTGCGATTTAAAATTCCATCTATTGACTTTTCACGAAAATAGTTATAGTCCATTTCACTCACTCTCATGGTCTGTATAGATCCTCTTTACTAATCCGTCTCCTACTTCGAGGAGGCCAAACTTGGTATGTTTTGAAAATATTTCTTGGATTTTTAGAAAACAGGCGGCCGAGTATAGTATATTTTTGAACCGGCTCATGAAGCCCTTTAATTTGATAACCCACACGATAAGTTTAGAAAAAAAAAATATACAAAAAATTAATGACGTCATAACTCCCCCCCAAGGGGAAAATCGAGAAAAGCTCTCGACAAAAAAAAACTTTTAATTCAAGGAATACGTGTGCCAAGTTTTGTGAGGATCGCTTGAAAACTGTGGCCCCTAGACCGGAACTGACAGACACGAGAAATAAAGACAGACGAAAACAAAATCGGCCTCCTATCTTGTCGAAATGGAGCCCTTCGCTCGCTTCGCTCGCTCGGTCAATAATTGCGGAATTATATTCAAAATGTGGATATTATGTATTCGTAAACTCTCCTTAAAAATATTTTTGACAAATGGCGTAGTTTATTTTTAAACAATTTTATGTGGTTTGCGTCGAGTGCATTGTTTGCGCTCTATTTTTTACGTGGGAGTAATTAACACTGTCACTTTCGTTTTGATTCGTAGTACCGCTTTTACATATCACCTTATGGCGATGGTTATGCTCAAAAGCTCATCTGTGAAGAGCTATTTCTCTCTTCTTCCTAAATCTCGCAAAAATGTTATGAAATCATCCTTTTCCTTCGATACTTAGTTTGAAAACATATGAAACATGTGACAATATGAACGACACGAAAAAAATTAATATTGATATAATTCTTGCGTCAAAAATTGGTGGTACATACCTATTCAAAATATCCTTAAAATTGTAGTTTGAATGAAATAATCAGTGGTTTTGAAGAGATAAATAAAAACACTGTCTGTAAATGTAAAATGTTCGCAATGTTGTGCCGCAGCGACTGATGTAACAGCCATGTTGCAGTGAGAGCTGTTAAGGACCTAACATGGTTGTGTCCGATTTTTCAACCACCACGAATCTAGTTGCCAATATTACCGATACACAAGCCCAAGAGCTCATCATGTAGAGTACATGTCACTCAAGTAAAATTACATTTGTAGAAGGAGACATTCTATATTAAACAAGAAAGTTCACCTTCTTGGGTAGTGCAGACTGGTCTTCTTCGACGACGGCGTTGCAGAATGTGCAGCGGAACTCATGCGTCATCATGTCGTACAGCTGATCTGCCTGAAATAGTTTACGTAAGGATTAGCTTTATTAATTATTAATGACGAAACGGAATGTAGAGAATATAGAGGTCATATAATTAGAAATAAGAAACTTTATTTGCGTCTCATGGTTTACATTTAGTCTTAAATACTTATGTAATTTCAGTTTCAGACGATATAACGCTAAAAAGTTATGCAAATTGTTTGTTTACGTAACTTAATTACATTTATTTATTTACATTTTAGATGAGAAGTCAGTAGTTACTTAACCATCTTATACAGGTTGAAATTGAATTAGCTGACCATATTTTAGGGAATTATTGTCCCCATAATCCTTCTAATATTAATATCTATGGTAAACATCTTGTGTTACTCGCTCCTTAATATTAAATAAAATAAAGCCAGTTATCGTGACTAGTTAACGGTGATAGTGTTATAGCACTGAGTTACAGTGTCAGTATTTAGTATCAAAAGTAGTGAATATCAGTGGAATTAGTGAATACCAACAAATTATCCTTATCACGAAGTGTAACCGTGGCGGCAATCGAAGAGGACACATTGCACGCGATTACCGCAGTTAAGTGTTCCGCATTCGGGTCAGTGTTGCGAGCAGTGCATCCGACGAGCTGCCATAGAATCAGCTAAGCGGCCGTTGAGTGGGGCTCACTGCGGTCATTCAGAACAACGGCGTCTGCTGTGTATCACAAGCTGTCTCTGGGAGGACTTCAAAATGAAATGTACCGGTTGTAATACTACTAGTAATACCACATAATATACCTCATTATACCTTGGACACTGTTTACACACATTGATCTAGCCCCAAACTAGGATTCCCCGTATCTTGGGTACTAGACAACGATACACATACTTAGATAAATATCCATGCTTACGACCCCACAACATAACACCGCATCCTACGAGCACGGGTTTAGTCTCCGTGCCATTCGGTTGTGGAATGCACTCCCCTGCACCATCAGGGATAGTCCTACTCTCTAAATATCTTTAAAAGTCGCGTGAAGAAGCACTTCATCTCTATAGAAATAAAGGTAGTATTTACGTATTCATAATTTATATATATATTTAATATTTATTTATATTTAGGATGTATATTTTATGTATGTAGTTTATTGAGTTGTATTAACCTATCTCATCCTGACATAGTTTGCTGGAAGAGATCTCTTGTTAGAGATAAGCTCGCCTTTGTACTCATTTTAATGTATATCTTGTCAATATAATTATTTGTGTGCAATAAAGAAATTATGGAATAATATACTTAGATAGATAAACAACCATGACTAGGGTACAAAAATCCGTTCTCATCAAACAAATATTTGCCCCCACCGGGACTCGAACCCGGGACCCTTGACATTGCCGACTCGGCCATTTGGGTCGTCATAAAGTGAAACTAGAGTGAAATATATAAAATACCATCATAGCTCTTCACCGAAATTCAAAGACATTGTTTCCTTTGTACTGGCATCAGGTCCATGCCCCCAAATCGCCAAAAAACATGGATATGTCCACTTTGTCAGGCCAAAATGAGGAAGCCCGGAAACAACGCAACCACTCCTATTCGAAACCTTGTCGATCAAATCGGAATACGGAATACTTCTGACGCTTCTAAATCGGTAGAAGGCGGTACGGCTCTCATGGAAATGGTGATACAGACAATGAAGTTGATATTAAGGAGAGCGGCGAAGAAAATGACGATGAAGTAGGTCTCGTGTCGAAGATCTCCGACAGTGAGGGCAACCAGCTGTCTACCTTGATCCGATCGTAGATTTGCAAATCATTGCGATCTGAGCTGCCGAAAATTATAAAGGACGCTTTATTGAGGGTATTGGCTCCACTACATAAGCAAATGTCGGAAACCGAGGAGGGCAATATTAGCGATCTCTTCAAAGGCCATAGGTGACGACAAGATCTGTTATCAGATGATAACCAGCATCATCGATGAGCTATTGCCTATCATCACCCACATAATGAATGAGTCGCTTGAACAATCTTACTTCCCCACTCAGTGGAAACAGGCACTGGTGATTCCCCTACCTAAAACGTCCAATCCCGTCTCCTTTAAAGAATTCCGTCCCGTATCTATTCTGCCTATCCTCTCCAAAGTGGCTGGAATCAATTGTTCACATCCAGCTCTCCTCCTATCTTTCCTCAAAAAACTTATTAAATCCCCATCAATCAGGTTTCAGGCCGGGTCACAGCACTACCACGGCTCTGCTTAAAGTCACTGACGATATTCAATCGGCTATGGATCAGAAGCAGCTTACGGTCCTTACATTGCTTGATTTCAGTAGCGCCTTCAACTGCGTCGATTTCGATATCCTGGTTGACATTCTAAAGTCGCTTAAAGTCTCCTCGCACTCGGCTCGCTGGTTCGACTCCTACCTGAGAGACCGCCAGCAGCGCAATAAGTCTGAGGGGATCTCCACGGACTGGTGTGAGCTCTCCACGGGTGTCCCGCAGGGTGGTATCCTTTCTCCTCTCCTCTTCTCAGTATTCATAAACTCCATAACTGACGTTCTTACTTCTTCTTATCATCTCTACGCAGATGACCTCCAAATATATCGGCACTTCTCTCCGTGTGATGTGAAACTGACTGTAGAGGCGTTGAATGCTGACCTCGACAACATCAGGAAATGGGCTATTTCATATGGGCTGCAAGTCAACCCGCGAAAATCTCAAGCCATGATTATGGGTACACGGCACTCGCTTAACTTATTACAGAATTCGCCCGTTGATCCCGTATTGTATGATGGTACCATAATTGCTTACAGCGAGAAAGCTAAGAATCTTGGGGTTATATTTGACAACTTACTGTCCTGGTCGCCCCATGTTTGTGAGGTCAGCAGACGAGTCTTTGCGTCATTTCACTCCCTCCGAAGATTGCAGTACTTCCTGCCGCGGCAGACTAAAATAACTCTTGCTCAGTCCCTTCTACTACTTTTAATAGACTATGCGGATGTTTGTTGGGTCAGCGCAAACGAAGAACAACTGAACAAACTCGAAGGACTTCAAAATCTCGGGATTCGGTTCATCTACGGGTTGCGCAAGTATGACCATGTCTCCCAGTATCGCAAGGAGCTGGGATGGCTCCCGATCCGTCTTCGCCGTGACATGCACATTCTCTCCTATCTGTTCAATATTTTGCGAAATCCCGATACCCCACATATCTACGCCAACGTTTTGACTTTCTTTTCCCCAGGGATAGCAATCCGCGATCCCACACGGTGTCTCTCCTTTCAACTCCTCGGCATAACACTGCCGCTTACGAACACTCGTTTAGGTTAAGGGCAATCCGTCTGTGAAAAGCACTTCCCTGCGCTATTAGGGAAAGTCCCTCAATTTTAACTTTTAAGAAAAGATTGAAAGTGCATTTCCTTTCTCTTCCGGAAAAGGTACCATATCTATGTAGGTATATGTACGATTTATTATAGTTTTTGTATGTTCATGCTATATATTGTATTTTATGTAGTTGAAGTATATATTTTTATTTTATATTTGGTATAGTTTATATATATTTTGAAAGTAATTTTCGTACGTACGTATAGAGTGTTATTGCGAACTAGGACTTTCCTGTATAATTAACTCTCCTGTCTTGCCTAGGTTTGGTGGAAGAAATCTCTTTTAAGAGATAAGCTCGCCTTTGCTTATTACATTTCTTTTAATTGTCTGTAACCTTATATTATCTATGCAATAAAGAATATGAATATGAAAGTTCTCTACATCTCATTGATACAGTATTATTCATTAATGGGCGGTACGGAGATATCAATGGGCAGCTGAAGTCACGTGAAGAAGACATCAAAACGCTGCTGATCTCGAATGAGCTACTTAAGGTCAGTGTGAAGGAGATCACCAGCCGTGTATCACTCATGGAGCAGGCTAATTTAGAAATAAATGGCATACCTGAATTTAAATAAGAAATCCTATCTCAAACTCTGATACAGATCGGGAAAGTGGCATTCCTAGCCGTAGACGATAAGGACATCTTGTCCTGCTTTCGTGTCGCAAAGACAGATCCAAAAAACAATCGTCCCAAAACGGTCATCGCCAAGCTGCGCAGCCCCCGGCGCACACTGATTCGTCTAGAACATGCTAGCTGGACAAAATTATTTTTTGATTTCTAATGGCTTATTTTAGCTTGAATAGCAGTTAATTGTTGTTACTAGTAGGATTCGAGACTATCCCGCAATTTTAGGGGGATATAAAAAATAAATAACAAAAAAATATTTAAAAAAATACATATTTATTCAAAAGAAATACACACCTTTTGGAAATAAATAAAGAAAAATAAATTGAATAATTACAATGCACAAAATCAACGATATTTACAAAATTATAACTGTAACTTAAATTAAAAGGATCATAATAAAAACCTATTTCATTAAATAATTGATGCAAAACTACACTAAAACGATTTATTTACACATAACAATACAAAAGTCATTCTTCTTCACCCTCAGACGAGTCGGATTCTGTATAATCTAAATTTTCTCGCTTCTTGGGCTTCTTCGGAGAACTGCCCAATCGGAAGTAACGAGGTCTTTATTACCTCAGTACTGTTCATAAGGATCTTATGCACAGTGGCAGGCATGAAGTACCACGAATACAGACTTAAGTAGAGTTTCCGCGTTTCCACACAAAGGTTTTCAAATTTAACCAAATCGATATCATAGCCAGATGATAATGTTCTTAATATTATATTAAACTTTTTAATGAGATTAGCCTCTAACCCTGTAATCCCTGCACTCAGATACGCGTTATCAAAAAATCTACGCGCGGTGTTTCCATCATTTGTATTTCCGAACCCAGTCCAGACGATAACTTATGTGCAACAAACACTCAAAACTGCGAATCCAGGCATGCAGAGTGGACAACCCAAAACCAAAGTTTCCTTGCTGACCATCATAACCTTTCACTTCATCATTCATCGTTTTCGGCGTGGCTTTACATATGTAACACGTTTGTGCTGAACGTGTGTCCGTTAACGCGTTACATACTTTCCCATCGACCATAGTTAAGATAAAATTGTGTTTCACAGAAATTTGAACGTCTCCGACTGAAAACAATGTTGGAACCAACTGAGAAACCTCTTCCAGCACTTTGTTTGTTTCTATTTGTGTAAGCTCCGTTGATTCCTTTGAGAAGATGAATTTGATGGGTCTGCAGTACATAGTTGAAGATGAAGAAGACGGGGGTTTTGCCAAATAATGAGGTCGCCATCATACAATCTCAAAGGAACAAACGAATACACAAATAGGAACTCATCAGTGGCCTCGGAGTCCTCAAATTTCTGTTTGTAAGTGCTATGGCCAGAACTACCGTCACAACCCCACTTGCTTATCAACGTGAATGATGATCTAGGGAGCACACATAAGATAGGTAGATTCAGATAAGATAGGTGTAGATTTTGGTATGTTTTTGCATTATGGCCTTAAGCAACTAGTGACAAATAATTGTTGTCCTAATAGTTCCTTTGAGGATATTATAAAAAAGATAGCTGTAGGGAATTTTGATGAAAATACTACCATTGTTATTATGGTAGGAAACCACTCAAACATTAGTCGGAGTGCATTAGATACCGGTATAGAGGTACTGCTCAATATATATAATAAGACGAAGTGCAAGTTTATTCTATGTAACTTTCCTTATTGTTCTAATTTATCGGGGAAACAAAATAAAAGTGTACATAGAATGAACATGCATCTATACAATATAACGTGTCATCATAGTGATGCTATTTTATATTTCGACATGAATAATTTTATTCATAACTTTACTTTGACTCAGGATACTATGTACCTGTCTCATAAAACAAAAAAACGAGTAGCTACATTGTTAGCGTATAATATATGCGACACAGTTGTAAATACTATAACGCAGTCGCCTTCAGTTTTAGTTAGTATTAGTACTAATAGTAGTGTTTTAAACTAGATAGTTCGACAAAAGAGGACCCCTCAAAACATAAGAAAATTTTACAAAATAAGCAGGGGTTTTGTGGCAATCAAATGAAAAATACTAGGACAAAGGGTAAGCCCCACTTAAATATTTCCCATCAAAACATGCAGGGGCTACCTGGCAAAGAACTTGTATTAGAATTATTTCTTAATCATTCAGACACCGAGGTTATTTGTATTACAGAACACTGGTTAAAGGAAAATATGATGTCTTTTGACGACCTCTGTGGCGCAGCGGTTGTGGCTCTGCCTACCATGCGAGAGGTCCCGGGTTCGATCCCCGGCTGGGGGTAAAAAAAAATACCCCAGGTCTTGGATGTTTATATGTGCGTGACGTCGCTGTTTCTGGTCCCCACGACACAGGGTATCCTAGTGTGGGGCCAGAAGCAATGTATGTGCCTGTATGTAAATGTTTATGTTTATGTTTTAACATAAATAATTACAAAATTGTCAGTTGTTACAATAGAAAGACTGCCGATAGAGGTGGTTCTTTAATCTTAGTAAAAAATAATATTAAGGTGAAACAACGGAAAGATGCACTTACTGTAGAAAGACAAATAGAGGTATCCTTTGTTGAGTTGGATAGCTATATTATTGTTTGTGTCTACAGACCTCCGAGGGATGAAAACGGCCATGGCAATTTTGAAATGTTCGAGAAAATTATGGAGGATGCCCTCATTATACTTTGTAATAGCAGAAAAAAGTTAATTATTTGTGGCGATTTTAATGTAGATTTGCTTGTAGATACAACATTGAAACAACGATTAATAACTCTGTTCAAATCATTTAATTTATGTCATATATTTCTAGAGCCGACTAGAATTACACTTACCAGCCAAACTTGCTTAGATAACGTATTTTGTGACTGTGCATTCACAAGTAAAAATGTAATTAACTGCTTACCCTCCGATCACAGTGGTCAAACAGTTTCATTCCCAATTGCCAGTGAAAATAGGACTGATCCATCATTTTATAGGCCTATTACATCCCATAGACTAGAGACGTATATGAAAAAGTTAGATATAAATTTGCCAGTACCGGATTTTGATGAACAGAACCCAAACAAAATCTACTCAGACTTCTTCAACATTATTCAGACAGAATTCAATAAAGTTTTTAAATTAAAGAAAGTCAGTGACTACAACGGTAAATAAAAATTTAATGACTGAGCAACGTTTGGAATTCGTAAAAGTAGAGTTATCTTATATGACCATTATGAACAAAAAACCTATAACTTTGATCAAAAATTTCATGACTACGTTAAAAAATATTCCAAAACTTTCAAGTTGGTTTGTAGAACTGCAAAAACTTTACACATTAATAGAAAAATTCAAAATTCAAATAATAGAATGAAAACAGTTTGGCAAATAATAAACCGCGAAACTGGCAAAGTTATACCAAGGGACAATGATTTCTGCCTAAAGATAGGTGATGATGTTGTTAAATCCAGCGCTGATGTTGCTCGAGCTTTTGAAACATTCTTCACCAATGTACGCTTACTCACAACAGACCGTCTAAATTCATCTCCATATGAAGCAGACTTTATTAAAAAATAACACTAGCGCCAGTAATGCATATTTAAAATTTCATCATGTATATCCCCAGGACATTGCCAAACGTTTAAATTATTTAACTTAAAAAATACGGAAGACCTGTGGGGTATATCAGTCAAAGTCATTGGTTCAGTAATTCTAGTTATAGCCCCACACTTAGCTTATATATTCAATAAATGTGTTGACGATGGGGCTTTCCCAGACCTCATGAAACACAGTAAACTGATACCTCTGTTCAAGTCGGGAGATAAGGGTGATCCTTCAAATTTCAGACCAATATCTGTTCTTCCAACACTAAGTAAAATATTTGAAAAGATTATACTCAATCAAATGCTCTCACACTTCAACCGTACAAAACAACTCCACGCCAAATAATACGGTTTCACTAGGGGTAAATCGACTACGGATGCAGGTATTAACCTTATATCTCATATTTATTCTGCATGGGAGGCCGCACAGGATGCTATCGGAGTTTTTTGCGACCTGTCGAAGGCGTTTGATTGTGTTGATCATAATACGCTATTAATTAAATTAAATCATTACGGAGTTAGAAATAAAGCGTTGGATCTACTAAGAACATACCTAAGCAATAGAATTCAAAAGGCAGAAGTTAACGGCGTAAAATCTGATGGATCGGGTGTTAAAATGGGCGTTCCACAAGGTTCCATATTAGGCCCTTTCTTATTCCTGGTATATATTAATGATCTGCCTTTCATGGTGGAGAAATTAACTGACATAGTGTTGTTTGCTGATGATACTTCACTGGTCTTCAAAATTGAAAGACAAAAAGGAGAATTTGATGATGTTAATGGTGTATTGTCTTTAACCTTGAATTGGTTCACAGTTAATAATTTATTGTTAAACGCTGGTAAAACCAAGTGTATCAAATTCTCTCTTCCAAATGTCAGGCAAGTTGAGACCAGTTTAGTGTTAGACAACAGCACGTTAGAATTAGTAAATGATACGAAGTTTCTTGGAATAACCACTGATAGCAAATTGCAGTGGGGACCCCACATAGATAAATTGGCTGGTAAATTAAATTCTGCGGCTTACGCTGTTTGGAACATCAGACAAAGCACGGATGTGGCTACATCTAGGTTAGTATATTTTAGTTACTTTCATAGTGTGATGTCCTATGGTATCTTGTTGTGGGGGAAAGCAGCTGATATTCAAACTATTTTTATTTTACAGAAAAGAGCTATTCGAGCAATTTATAATTTAAAACGAACAGACTCCTTAAGAGAGCTTTTTAAAGAAATTGACATACTAACAGTAGCTAGTCAATTTATTTTCGAAAATATAATGTATGTACGCAAGAACCTTACAACATTATCCAAACTTAGCGATAGCTGTAATGTTTACCTAAGAAATAATCACAGATTATGTGCGCCCCGTTTTAGACTCGCGAAGGTTAGCAATTCTTTCAAGGGTCAGTGCATTCTCTACTACAATAAGATACCTCTGGAGATTTTGAAATTGCCATTTGAGCAATTTAAAAAGCATGTTAAAGCGACTTTGTCGAAAAAGGGATATTACAATGTTCAAGATTACTTAAATGACAGGACTGTATGGGGTTAATCTGGCTCAACACAGACCTTGCTGTTAATAATTTAGTAATTATTTATTCCTGCTAATTAAATAAAAATAAATCATAATTGTATTAGTTAAGCACAACCTATTTTTAAAAGAGATCTAAAAATCAATCTGTGGGAGTTTCTACGCGCTTCTTCTCCCACAGTGGTCCAATGTAGAGGAGAGGCAAAAAATGACGTTTGCTAAGTATATGTAAATATCTACAGTAATAAAGTACTTTTGAGTTTGAGTTTGACTCCTAATGACTTCACTTTGTGCCATAAGCAATCTCTCCGTTGTCTTATCCAAAAGAGGTTGCAACTTACAATCGACACGCGTTTCCGTCACAGGAATGTGCTCCGCTGAAGGAAAAGAACTATTAATTGACTTACGCATGCTATGCCACGATGGAAACGTGTTATGTCCCGCCTTCATTGACCACTTCCTCGCCGTCTTATAGGTATGACTATTCCTCTTGGAGTCAAAGTAATAAGCCCAAGCTTCATTGGTAGACAACTGCCTACCATCAGGGCACGAAGTAGCTTTAGAGGTTTCACCATCACTTGCACGTTTTATTGCTTTTGCGATGCTTCTCTTCCCCTCCGCTCTGCTTGCGACCTCAGCAGCAGTCGCCAACTCCTCAGCAGTCCACTTGTTCACAGCTTCTTCAACACGCCGTTTCTTCGTCTTGTGTGAAGCGTCTTCAAAGCTGCTTTTTGGCCTTCCCGCGGTGCGTTTCTCGGTGATTGATGAGCTGGACGCCTTTGGGCTGATCACATGAACCTTGAACTGAAAGTCAGCACCTTCTAACCAACTTTTATTGTTAGTTAAGAAACGATCTTGATGACGTCCTGATGAGGCCCATTTTTCCACTATCTTATTCGAATATGATGCGATTTTGAGGTGTATTTCTCGACGTGACTCTTCGGTGATATTCGAAAGGTCAATCCTCGTAGACAAAAAGTCAAAAATCCGTGAATTCCGGTTTTCTTTATCGTGTTTCACCCATTCCTCGAAAAAGTCAATTTTCGAGACAGTGAGAACGTGTTCTGAAAAAAATAAAAATAAAAATGATGTACCGAGATCGCGCAATGAAATTTTATCTTAAATTAAAGCTAAGGGTTATATAGTCTAAGTAGTATAAAAAAAATAGCCCGGGTACACGTGGATACAAAAAGATATGGTCCTTTATACTTTTAAAAAGGTAAAAAATTACGCTTTTTTTCAGACTAAACTTTAGACAGTTAAAAAGGACACAAAACAGACATTTAGGAGAGGTTTGAATATGATAACATAATCTACATACCTTCAGCAACAAAATCCATAGCACAACACTTTTGGTTTTTCACAAAATAACTCATGAGACCCTTTCGATCCTGTAGCAAAATTGCAAGTGACGAGAATTAATCAAATACAAAATCTAACACTCACCCTTTTACCTGTCATTACTTAATGACATCCGTACTTTGAATCAAACAATTCTTGGAAATGTTCCCTCTGGGGTGTTGTTAATGACATATGACCACTAATTCTTGGAAATTAGGTGACTTTTGTCCAGCTAGCATGTTCTTGACGATTCAGAGTGCGGCGTCGTGACGATCTCCTAGCAGCTGTCTCCAAATACAAACGAGATCACAAGGCGAGAAGCTCAATAGCAGCCTGATTGATTGGGTTGGGTTGGGTAAACAAAACTCAGCTATCTTCCTGGGTGAACACCTAACTCCAAAAAGAAGATCTTTCCACGCTACTGTTCGCAAGTCCAAAGAAATTGGCTACAAGTTTGTTTCGGTCTGAAACGGCAAAATTTTCATGAGTGA
Organism: Argyresthia goedartella; assembly: GCA_949825045.1. Taxonomy (NCBI): domain Eukaryota; kingdom Metazoa; phylum Arthropoda; class Insecta; order Lepidoptera; family Argyresthiidae; genus Argyresthia; species Argyresthia goedartella. The sequence continues at coordinate 16,627,913 of OX463815.1, forward strand.
ATGCAAAAATATGCCTGCTGTTATCATAACGAACCTAGAATATCTTAACAAATTAGTCAAGATTTTATTGTATAGCATTAGAAGTGTAATTATTCCTTAGGACGTACCTAATCAAAATATTAGGGGAATGCGATCAAAAACACACATTATTTACAAGAATATTTAACAACATAACTATGATATAATAATTTTAAGTTATACCTGGCTTAATAATGACATGTGGGCAACTCATGAACTGGACATATTTTGCGACACTGCTGGGTTTTACAAGCGAAAACGTATTGTTGGGCCATACCCAAAAAATCTGAGCAATAGTGTTATGTTGATTGTTAAACTATTATTCTCAAACCGTTTTTACATATTTCTTGCATTATACAGAGATTTGTGCATCGTTTGCCAAATTAAAATAGCGGATAGAAGGGGTCATGTGCTATCTAGATCCACAAAAAAAGTTTTGGCCCAAGGGATTTTTTTATTTTAATATTTTTTACTCTTTTGAGAAATCTTTTAAAATTACTAGGTGTTTTAAAATTGAATAAATAAAAAGGTATTAATAAAACCTGAAATTTAGTGTTATTAGTTGTGTAATGTTGTACGGTTCTTTTATAGTCAAAAATACTGGAAATTAACATCTAGTTTTTTTGATTGACTCACAAATGTTTTTTCAAGAAGTGAAATTCTGTAACGAATATCTTTAAATTGCAATAAAAATAACGAAACGGGGCTTTTTCCTTGAAAGTCTTGAAAAAAGTTCGCTGATTGTCTTCTAATAATGTACAATAATGCCATAAAAACCATTACTAAGTTCATCAATTTGCCAACTTTGTATCGGGCGGGCGGTACGCATACAGCTGATATTTCGACAGGTTTGTAAGAATAAACATGATTTTGTAAAAAATTGTAAAAAAACACAAAACACATTATTTATATAAAAAAATATTACAAATATTGCTCGAATTGCCGACCTTCATTGCGTATGCACGCCGTGAGGTCTGCGGAGTGTGTTCTCGCGCGGAGCGCGAGAACCACTACGGTTGCGGGGTCGAGGACTTATGGTTGCCTCATGCCCGCGGCGTCAACTCGGGGGGTAACGTCCCCCCCGGTCTTGGGTGGCCCCTACTTGTCAGGGGCCTCGCGTGGTCTTCGTTGTGCTGTGCTTTCGCCGTCTATTGGCATACACTGGCGACAACGGTGCGGGAGCTTCTTCTTCTTCACTGTGCCGTGCTTTCGCCCTCTTCTGCGGGCTTACACTGGCGACAGTGGGATGAGCAGCAACTCTCTTGGGAGTGGTCTGCCTTCAGGCGGACGTGCGTGATGCGGAGCAATGTCGTGGAGATGTGCGTGGCGGCTGTTGTCGGCGCAATCGTACATGCGCCGTGCCAGCCGCGCGACGAATTTCTCCACGGTGGGCATCCGGGTATCCCTCATGATGGTGGTGTTGCGCACGTACCGCCCGGCTCCTGTGATCACCCGCAGGGAGATGTTCTGGAACCGCTGCAGCCGTGCCTTCTGGGTCTTCGACAGCAGGGCGTACCATGCTGGAGCCGCGTAGGTGAGCCGCGAGCGCACATAGGCCTTGTACACCCGCAGCTTGGCTCTCAGAGGCAGGCTGGACGACAGGACAGGCCGGAGCATTGCCCGCGCGACTTTGGCCCGGTTGATGCAGTGTTGCACCATCGGGAACGCGTATGCACGCGTAACACCGAATCTTTTTTTCTACAGTGGTAGTTCGTAAGCGAATTTCCTCTTTAATAACGGCGAATGCTGATTGTATCCATTGGGATAAATCTTCTCTGGATTCAACTTCTGTAGCGTAGACGTAACTCTTTCGGCCGTCCCCAGATGTAGAAGTTCAAAGGGGTCAGGTCTGGAGAACGTGGAGGCCTTGGAATAGGTCCATCCCTCCCTAACCACGAATTTGGGAAAACATTGTCCAAGTGTGCCTTGACTGCAGTTCTCCAGTGAGCTGGACAACCATCTTGCTGGAAGACGATAGGCGCCTGCCTTTATCGAAAAGTGGCACACACTACTGCCAACAATTCTGGTAGGGCATTGATTAAAAAATCAAGGTAATTTTCCCCGTCCAGAATATCGGGTAGTAAGTGTGGTCTAATGACTTCATTTCCAATGACTCCTGCCCAAACATTCTGAATCTCCTCTGGAAACGCCTCTGTCTTTTGACCCGGGGTTTCTGTCCTTTCGAAGGCCAGTGGTGCAGATTGTAGAGATTTAGAATTGCCTCTTTTTTAAATTTGGACTCGTCCGTCCACATACTTTTTTTAAATTCAGAATCCTCCAGGTCTGTGTGCAGGAGAAAACGACAAAAACGGACACGTGTCCCAAAGTCGTTATCTTCGATACCTGTACAATACGGATGAGAACGCATTAATTATTGTCAACATGTAGATAATTAAAATGAGAAGTAAGTACACTACCGTAATAAATAGTGTTGAATGGCAATCAGGATTGGGTTTCAGGCAATGTGATATTAATTATACCTACTTAATTATGTTCAAAATGCGTACCTTGTACAGGAGTGTAATGAAATGCATGTTTGTCATTTTGCCGAACAACCTTCCACACCTTCCAGATTGAAATGTCCAGCAATAGAGCAACATTCCTAATGTTCCTGGTCGGTTGTTCTGCGAACAGCGCCAAAATCTGTTCGTCCAATTCGACGTTATGTCGAGTCACTATCCCTCTAGGTTCACTACATCTGAGATTGCCAGTATCGCGTAAGGGTCGGTAGTGTTTTGAAATGTGTGGCGGGAAGGTAACCGCATGAAATCTTTCTTGATAAATTCTTTGCGCTTCTCGTGCTACACCATTAGAGCTTCCATATGCCATTAGGATGTCCGCGTATTCTTCATTAGATAATGTAGACATTATTTAACCATCAAAACAATAGCATTAAAAGATTCGCGGCGCTAACCAACACGAAAAACAAAGACACGAAAAAACAAATTTTTGAAAAACGCGGCAATTAAAGTTTTTTTTCCTGAGTAGTCTCCCACTGCTGGGCAAAGGCTTACCTTAACAGCCCAGTACGCCAAAAACTTCTCGAAATCAGCGATACGAGTATCGCTCTCCTGCCCGTCACACAAAGTTGGCAAATTAATGAACTTAATAATGGTTTTATGGCATTATTGTACATTATTAGGAAGAAGATAGACCAGCAACCTTTTTGAAAAACTTTCAAGAAAAAGCCTCGTTTAGTTTTTTTTTATTGCAAGTCAAAGATGATTCGTTAGAAAATTTCACTTCTTGAAAAAAAAAAAATTAAGTAAATTTACTAAAAAACTAGATGTTAATTTCCAGTATTTCGACTACAAAAGAACCGTACAACATTATACAACCAAAAACAATAGATAATTGCAACTATTATCGCTAACTCTTTTATTTATTTAAGTTTGAAGGAGTAATTCTGGAGGATTTTTCAAAATGGTAAAAAATAATAAAATTAAAAAACCCTGGGGCCAAAACTTTTTTTGTGGACCTAGGCGATAACCCCTTCTATCCGCCATTTCAATTTGGCAAACGATGCGCCAAACAACCTGTATTGTGTATTTTTTTATTATTGTTGCATGCATCTTGTCATTATCGATGTCTAAATGCAAAATTGACTGTCTGTTATGACACTCTTCTGTTTCTTTTATTGGATCGATTTAATATTATTGTAAATGCTGTGCTCGTCTATAATTGATACAAACTCATATATTATTATTGTGTGATTGCTCATAAGTGTAAATGTTTGTATTGTTGATGTGCCTAAATAAATAAATATAAATATAATTATGAACATCTTTCCCCAAAAAACATAATTATGATCGCAATCGAAAAAAAAATATGTTTTTTTCATTTGCGACCATATGTTTCTTAGGGAAAGTTGTTCATATTGATGGGTACTATCATTCCCCAAAATATGGTCAGCTAATTAAATGTCACCTGTATATTTAATGTTATTTGTGTTTTATTTTAATTTAGTAGGTAATCTATTTTTAGCAATATTGCTCCGTTCCGTAAGCTTTTAGCTTTTAGGTCGAGAAAGAAACGGCAAGAAAACTCAAGCCAGCCCAGTAACTTTTTTTGAGTTTATGGATTAAATAATTATTTATCATTGAAGTATTCATTAATATCATAAATAGTATGTTTTATTTTTAAGAATTCTAGTGATAGTATGCTTGAAGGCCAGCCCAGTAACTTTTGCGAGTTTATGGAGTAATTAATTCTTTATCATTGAAGTACTCATAACAGCATAGTATATATTATTTTAATTTTAATACTCCATGGTCTAATGGGTTACACGCTTGCTCCTCACTAAGGAGATGCAGGTTCGATTCCTGACCATGTACCAATAAGATATAATAATAATTTATCTAAAGTACATTATATGGACGTTCTAACGGAAACATTGTGAGGAAACCTTCATTACTCCATAGCTGCGGCGATGGGCTATCCCCCTGTCAGCAAAATGGGGTATTGAATAACTGGCCCAAAGGGGCAGAATTATGCCTCTGCCACCCCGTATGAGAAAAGGCGTGACGCTATGTTATTTTATATATAAGAATGCTAGTGATAGTATGCTTGAAGGAATTTAAGTGTAGATTCTTTATGTCATTTAGTAATAAGTTATATATTTTATCTACACACGTATCATAAACCTTCTTTATTGCGTCCAAAAACCGCACATTACGACCAGCATAATGATATACTACTTGGCAAAAACTAATTTCTTATCTGAATATTGATACATTATGACCATAATGTACCAAAATTTGTCAAATTATGACATTCAAATTTCGAACTCCGACGCCCACCTGCGTGCCGCCCCTAGTTTGTCAGTGAAGTTGGTACTACAGAACAAGCTAAACAAGTGCAGAGCTATGATGTATGTAACTGACATAATTAGGCATTAAAACTCTCGAGTGATAATATTCTCGAGTATTGCCCTCCATTATGTAGCAGTCACATAAACTACTATTTATCGCCGTAACTCCTCATCTTAGGACCACTATCCTTTTCGACATCGATCAGGAACAGATTATAGGGGTTTGCTTGGCTGAATATTGATACTTATGACCATAATGTATCAATATTCATAACATTCAAAACATATAATGTCACTCCAATTTCGAACGCCGACGCCCGCCTGCGTTCCGGCCCTAGTTTGTGTGTGAAGTTGGTACTACTGAACAAGCTAAAAAAGTGCAGAGCAAGGATCAATGCCACAATGCCGGTCGAACATGCGGTTCCTGAACACATCAAAGAGAGCTTATGATATGTGTGTAGATAAACTAGTGTATGTAACTGTACATAAATAGGCATTAGAAGTCTCGAGTGATATAATTATGAAACTAGCCTTCGGCTCGTTTCATAAAACCACTCGAGTTTTAATGCCCTCCATTATGTAACAGTCACATAAACTACTATTAATAGGTACATAGAATACGCAATTCCTATAAAGTGGCGCTTTAGGAGATGGTAATATTAAGTGTTTATTACGTAAGTTTCTTGAATTAATTGTATTGCGCTCCTAAAACGACCATAATTTTCTTTTATAAAAATTAGACATTCTAGTATGAATATTCACGGAAATGTTAGGATATCATATTTTTTTAAATAAGGTCTCAACTTTCTGATGGTTCAATACTAGCAATAGCCCTGATGCATTTTTTCTGATGTACGAACACTTTATATAAGTAGAATAACCAAAGATAATAATTCCGTAGCTTAGGATTATAGAGTACAACACATAGCTAACTTTCCAAGGTCACAACTTTTTGATGGTTCCATACTAGGAATGGCCCTAATGCATTTTTTCTGATGTTTGAAAACTTTCTAAAAGTAATAATATTACCAGAAAAATAATACCGGAGCTAAGATTGGAGTGCACATAGCTAACTTTCCAAGGTTTCAACTTTCTGGTGGTCCAATACTAGCCTTGATGCATAGTTTTTCATATTTGAAAGCTTTATCTCTGTAAGTAGAATTACCAAAAAAATAATACCGTAGCTTAGGGTGAGTGCACATAGCCAAAGTATGCAGTAATAGCCACCTCTGTGGTCGCAATATGTGCTCGTCTCCTTAGTGGTTATACAAAGCTATTTATTGCACAACATGGTTTATCTATGTTAAGTTTCGTTCCATCTACAATGTTGGTCTAGGTGTAGTCCGAGGAATTTTATTGGTTTAACTATTTCTATGTTTTAGGTATATATTTTTTATTTGTAAGGGTTTGCCTGAGGCTGGTAATAAAAAAACTTAAATTGCATAATTAAAGTTTTTTGAAGTTTGATTATTAGATTATTACTTTGTAGCCATTTTACTAGTCCACTCAATGACCCGAATGGCCGAGTCAGCAGTGACCCTGACTACGAAGCCAAGGGTCCCGGATTCGAGTCCCGGTGGGGGCAAATATTTGTTTGATGAGAACGGATGTTTGTACCCTAGTCATGGTTGTTTATCTATCTAAGTATAATATTTATCCATATAAGTATGTGTATCGTTGTCTAGTACCCAAGATAGAATCCTAGTTTGGGGCTAGATCAATAAGTGTAAATAGTGCCAAGGTATTATTATTATCATATATATATTATATATAATGTATTCTTTATCTCTGATTCAAAGTTTAGTATGGCTGTACATTTTATGACATCCGAGCAATCATCCGCAAGCAAAACCGTCAGATGTGGTCTACTTTTTGATAGATCATTTATGTAGACTAATAATAGTAGAGGCTCCAGAATACTGCCCTGTGTTACTCCATACTTAACGGACCTAGTGTTGGATGCGTAGCACTCCTCTGGACCGGTTTGATCTAAATTATGAATCATACATTTTTTTTCTATTTTTCAGATACGGATCTAATAGGTTTTGTGTACCAAATCTGTCGAGTTTCAGCAGTAGCAGTTAATGATCTACAAAGTCAAAAGCCTTGGTTATGGCCATGAAGGTCACTGAGACATGTTGTCTATTGTTGATTCTTTACACATAAGGTCATCTATCGCTAGAATTGTAGATTTGTTTTTTCTGAAAGCATGTTGTTTCTCTACAAAGATGTTATTCATTTCAAGAAATGAATTAAGTATATTACGAATAGCCCATTCAAAAATCTTAGGTATTATAGGATTTGATTGACGACCTCTGTGGCGCAGCGGTTGTGGCTCTGCCTACCATGCGAAAGGTGCCGGGTTCGACCCCGGCTGGAGGTAAAGAAAAAAAACCACGCGGGTCTCGGATATTGGATGTTCTGTTTCTGATTCCCACGACACAGGGTATCCTAGTGTGGAGCCAGAAGCATTGTATGTGCCTGTATGTAAATATTTATGTTTACGTGTTGATTTAAAGCTACTGGTCAATAGTTAGTAACATATTATTATCACCAGATTTATGAATTTGTTTTATGATGGATGTTTTCAGTTTATCCGGGTAGATTCCTTTTTCTAAACATAAATTTATGACAAAAGATAGATAGAGGTGAGGTAGTTTTTAGTATTTTAGTAGTGATGTCGTCATGTTGTACACTATTGGTATTTTTTAGATTGTTTACATGTTCTGAGTTTTCTGAAGGCGACATAAATATAGATTTTTGATTTGATTAATTTGGTTTGGATTTAGGAAAATTGTTACTTTGTGATTCTACCTCTAAAAAGTCATTAAAAGTGTTTGCTATTTTTTATACTGTGTTTTTCATTTTGTTGTAAGTTCTTTATTATTTTCTAAGTGGCTTTCGATTTATTTTCAGCGTTATTTAAGCAATGTAAGTTTATAGATTTTTAGTTAAAATAAGTGTTTTTCTAAATTTCTCGCAAATATTTTGTAAGTAGTCTTGTTAATTTGTTTCTATTGGAGTATTACGTTGCGATATTCCTAGATTAGTTCACGTTTTTTCCTAGGCCAAGTTTTGATTCCTTTTGAGAGCCAGGGTGGTTTGCTTCTAGGGAACAGTCAGAGAATCATAGTGCGAAAATAATATTATTATCTCCATAGTTTCTCGAAAGCATCGTTTCCCTTGATGGTTGCATTCATCTTTCCAAATAATAAACTTTCTAGAGCCTTCATGAATTTAGATGTATTTTCTTTGGAGAAGTCTATTTTTTTTTGCGAAAATTACTTTTGATATGTTGTTATAGCTTTTTAACTGGAATTTGTAAAATAGCAGCAAGATTTGTTTGATCATTATCGTAATTAGTAGCAAAATTGTCAATGCAGGTGTTGTTTTAGCAGCTTCTCTTAGGATCATTTAATCGTAATGAAAAGTTATGTTTCTAGTATTTTTTCCAATGTATTATTATTGTTTTTAGTTAGTCTATTTATATTAAAGCACCTGCTGTTATTTTTTATTTTTTTATGTTTTTGTATGTGAAGAGGACTTGTTCTAAAATTTGGAAGACCATATTGTAGTGATTACCTGGTATTCGATATGCACACATTACCATGATATTTACTTTTAACATTTTTACAGCACAGCACTCAAAGTTAAAATTTACTGCATATTTACTTATCAAACTCTAGCTTATTTCTAACTAAACAGTTTACTAGCGATGGACTAGCCCTTCAAGGAGGCCTGGGTCATTGCCGTCGAAACTTCGGACAACGAAAAACGGACAGAGCTATGCTATACATATGTATAAATATCAGACCTTCAACATAGCCCTAAATTGTTGACTAAGGGAAACAAAGAAACCTATCATAAGTCCAATCCGCAGACGAAGAGTCCAATAGCTGCTCAAGCTGCCGCCTTTGTGTCAAAGAAGCTAGCGACCAAACGCTAAATCAATAAATAAAAAGAGATCATTATTACACTGTCCAGAAAAATACTAATGCTAGAAAGGTCAGGTTTTGGTCACTCGCCTCGAGGTCAGTGAAGGTCTTGCAGCAAGCGGGGCACTTGAAGCTGGCCCGGCTGGTCGCGTCGCGCTCCTCCGTCTCCATGCGCTTGCGCATCAGGTCCAGCTTGTACTTGACCACGTTGACAAACGTCTTGTAGTTTATGAAGTAATAGTTCACCTTCTGCGCTTTGCCGTCCGCGCCTGAAAGGCCGATGAGGGTTAAGAACTGTAATAGCCAAGCGACACTGTCATACAAATAATGACGACTAGCCTTTTGTTGAGTTTTATGGCAATAATTTACTGCTTGATATTCGTTCTAGAGCAACAAGGGTCAAAGAGGGCTTGAGAACAGATGTCGTGCGTTTGTGGCGCCAATCGCCGCCATCCAAACTAGGCGTGACTGGGGTAGCAATATAGAAAAATTGTGGTAAAACGGAAAAACTTGAAAAAATATGCGAGAAGACCGTGCAACGGTGTTGCTGGAATTAGCTGAGTGTTGTGATTGAGAGATAGGTATTCGCACGCAACTCATAAACGCAAAGCAAATTACTAAGTTAGCAGGTAGACGAGATGTGCATGCAATTAAGTAGATACCTACTGTAGTGATAATAAGTAAAAACATTCACTGACAAAACACGTATAATTTATTTTAATAATAATATCAAAAGTTTATAACAAAATATTGAATGACAACCGTGTATCGGACAAGGTGTCCAGGACCGAAAATTAAACTAGAAAGAGATCACAAACTGAACTTGTCTACGTTGTAAAAGAACACTGAATTTTCTGGTTCGTTTAAAACGAAATTAATATCTTCGTAACGCGCTTTTGACGCTGTATGCGCACTTTGACCAGGACTCGACGTGAAAATGGATTTTTCAGTCCTGTCAAAACTGACAACTACCAATAAGAATCTAGAATAATTAGTATTTTCAATTTAGTATAGACTTATAAAAGATAAACCAGCCTGTATCCCAATAAAATTTAAATAAAAATTAGTATTACACAGGAGTCTTAAATTGACGTCTGCGAGTTCACGCTGCACTACGTACCTGTTTCCATTTTTAGTCGCACTTGAATGAATTTGTCATTCTTTAGGGTTGATATTCTGGCTCTTAGCATTTTTCGCTCGAACTTCAGCAATTCGCATATGTCGTCTTCTTTCATGCCTGAAAGTAAAATGAATGCTGTAACCGCGCAGATAAAATGTATCCGTTTCAATTGCTCGGCTAAGTTATGCAGGCCTAAAATGAAAAGGGAAATAATGAAACGACCGAATAAAAACATGTCCATGAACAGCGGAACTTCCTAAAATAAGTAAGGACTGTCTGGGCGAAGTGGTAAGTCAAGGTAGGTGAAGGATCTTTATCCCTTTGGGTTGAGCGAAGCAAAGACCTCTTTATCCTTCGTGTTAGGTTGAACATGTAAGAACAAAAAAATCCAACGCTCGTTATCTATTATATGTTACTCGAATTAAGGGATTCAAGTTGCTGTTGATAGATTTCTAGTCGCGTCGTTCAGTAATTTTGTCAGACGAAGTCAGTATTTCTAGTCGCGCTCATTTTTTGTCACTATTCAGTAATTAGGTCAAGCAAAACCAGTATTTTGCCAAACAAATATGTACTGGATTTGGATATGGATGGATTTACAGTCATACGTTTAAATACTTCCCAAATGAATTGCACCAAGCCTGCTAACCAAAAATTTGTCGGAGCAGTAATAAAAATGTTATAAGAAAATAAGCAATTTGGCCGCGTTAAAGATACGCGGAGGATTACGCGGCCATGGAGATCTAGATAACAACGATGGCTAGAGATTGGTATCTGTATTGGTTGTGGAGTATTGTTTTTTTTCGTTTGCGACCATATGTTTCTTGGGAAATTCAAATTTCGAACGCCGACGGAGTTTACTCATCATGAAACGGTCTTCAAATCTGTCAAAAAAGATCTTAACAAAAAAATTGGTGCTATGGCCCATCAGCAGCAAGCAACCCCAAAAATAATAATACCATCATTTTCGGGCAATTATACACAATGGCCAACATTTTTTTATCTTTTTTCGGGAACTATTCACAACAATCCTGTACTGACAAAGGCGCAGAAGATGCAGCATTTAAAGGGAAAACTGCAAGGAGAAGCTGAGCGTCTCATCCAGCATCTCAATGTATCATCTGACAATTATGATACGGCTTGGGAGATTTTGACCCATCGATATGACAACAAGCAAGTTCTCTTTACCAAACAGATATAATGTTTTTTAAATCAGCCTATCATACAAAAACAATCTTCTGCCGATATCAAAAAACCTCATGACACCACCATGGAATGCATCCATGCTATCCACAACCTAGGGATAGATACATCTACATGGGATCCACTTCTTGTACATCTGCTGGTTAAGAAGCTCGATAATGTCACATACAGTGACTACATGGAGTCACGCAAAGCTCCTCGTGAAACTCCTTCATTTGAGGAATTCACCTCATTTCTCGAGGCAAAATTCACTGTCTTAGAGCCTTTGAATAAGAAAAGCGATGAAACGACGTCTACAATCAAGCAATTTACATCAAAACCTCCCTACAATCAGAAGAGCAAAGATATTCAGAGGTTATCATGGAACTATGAAAAAACAAGATCATACCAAAGCAATTCAACTATATTCAACTGTGCTGTATGTAACTAAAAACATGCGTTATTCCAATGCAGGAAATTCGAATCTATGTCACCGGATGATCAACTAAAAACAATTGCGAAACATAACATCTGCATAAATTGTCTGTATATTCACGAAATTATTAATTGTAATTCCACTAAACGTTGCAAAATTTGCGATGGCTTTCACAATAGCCTACTGCATGACGCCGTAACACAAATGCAAGCGACGGCGACGCCGAGTGCAGCAAATAAGCCGCAACGACGTCATAACTCGAATCACGTAGCAAGTAATGATGGTGACATACTACTCACAACGGTACAAATGCGTGTGCGAGCAGTGGATGGAACCTACATGTTTCTAAGGGCACTTTTAGATCAGGGCTCGCAAGACACCCTTATTACAGAAAACGCTGCACAAAGGCTGGGATTACCTCGTCAAAGTTTCAATGCTTCCATATCTGGCGTGGGAACCGTAGCGAAGAAAAGCAAAGGAAAGATTAAATTAGATTGCATGTCTATTCATAATGAGTTCAGTTTCACTACAGAGGCACTTATTATGAACAAGGTTCTAAACAATCTTCCGGCCAACTCGTTTGACAACCAGCAGTACTTACACATTCAACACCTTCAGTTAGCAGATCTTGAATACCACATTTCAAAACCTATTGACATTTTACTGAGCGCACACGTCTACTCAGAAATAATCATGAAAGGACTTATGAAAGGATCAATACATCAGCCGATCGCGCAGAAAACAAGAATGGGATGGATTCTGTCAGGGCAGGTGGCAGAAACCTTCAACTGTCACGTTATTATTAACAATAAGGAAGATATTTCTCAATACTGGGAAATGGAAGATTAACAACAGACTCCAATGACATGACAAGCCAGGATCAATACTGTGAAAAGTTGTTCTTGTCAACTACAAACCGTCTTCCAAATGGGAGATACGAAGTGCGAATACCTATGTATGTAACTAAAAACATGCGTTATTCCAATGCAGGAAATTCGAATCTATGTCACCGGATGTTCAACTAAAAACAATTGCGAAACATAACATCTGCATAAATTGTCTGTATATTCACGAAATTAATAATTGCAATTCCACTAAACGTTGCAAAATTTGCGATGGCTTTCACAATAGCCTACTGCATGACGCCGTAACACAAATGCAAGCGACGGCGACGCCGAGTGCAGCAAATAAGCCGCAACGACGTCATAACTCCAATCACGTAGCAAGTAATGATGGTGACATACTACTCACAACGGTACAAATGCGTGTGCGAGCAGTGGATGGAACCTACATGTTTCTAAGGGCACTTTTAGATCAGGGCTCGCAAGACACCCTTATTACAGAAAACGCTGCACAAAGGCTGGGATTACCTCGTCAAAGTTTCAATGCTTCCATATCTGGCGTGGGAACCGTAGCGAAGAAAAGCAAAGGAAAGATTAAATTAGATTGCATGTCTATTCATAATGAGTTCAGTTTCACTACAGAGGCACTTATTATGAACAAGGTTCTAAACAATCTTCCGGCCAACTCGTTTGACAACCAGCAGTACTTACACATTCAACACCTTCAGTTAGCAGATCTTGAATACCACATTTCAAAACCTATTGACATTTTACTGAGCGCACACGTCTACTCAGAAATAATCATGAAAGGACTTATGAAAGGATCAATACATCAGCCGATCGCGCAGAAAACAAGAATGGGATGGATTCTGTCAGGGCAGGTGGCAGAAACCTTCAACTGTCACGTTATTATTAACAATAAGGAAGATATTTCTCAATACTGGGAAATGGAAGATTAACAACAGACTCCAATGACATGACAAGCCAGTATCAATACTGTGAAAAGTTGTTCTTGTGATCTACAAACCGTCTTCCAAATGGGAGATACGAAGTGCGAATACCTATGAAAACAGACTTTGACCAGCAGCTTGGAACCTCAAAACCACAAGCAGTGGCCCAGTTTAAATAACTAGAGAGGAAACTCTCAAGGGACAACAATTTACATGACAGTTATCATCAGTTCATACATGAATATATAGCACTAGGGCATATGAAGATATGTCTCACCAACAAGCAACCGGAATGCTATCTTCCACATCATTCCGTTATCAAACAAGATTCAAGCACGACGAAGCTTCGTATCGTCTTTAATGCATCTGCTAAGACATCATCAGGCCACAGCCTCAACGACTTGATGGAATGTGGACCCAAACTCCAACAGGACATACAAGGCCTACTTCTACGTTGGAGGACGTATAAATACGTATATATGGCAGACTACGAAAAAAGCCCAAAGCTTTTACAAGATCTATCAGAGAGCCAACTAAACCCGACAATCGTCGACTTCAAAACGGCTGACTCTACAAAAGCTCTAGGATTACTTTGGAATCCGAAAAATGACACATTTAGCTTTAAATGCAAGGTAAATGACAAAAACATAAACATCATACAACACGAAGTATGCTATCGGATATATCCAAGTTGTTTGACCCACTCGGATGGCTGACTCCGATTACTATTAAAGCAAAACTACTATTTCAACGTGTCTGGACATCGGGCATTCAATGGGATGATCTGGTGTCAGCGGAATTACAAGATGAATGGACACTATTCCGGGACGATCTACGCAACATCGACAAGTTTGAAATACCGAGATGGATCGGAAATATCGAATTTAGATAGCAGAATGCATGTATCTGGATACATGCATTCTGTGATGCGTCGGAGAAAGTATACGCCTGTGCAATTTATTTAAAAACAACTGACAACAACGGCCGCATCACGATTCGAATTATTGCAGCTAAAACAAAATTAGCACCGCTGAATAAAACCGTAACGCTTCCACGATTGGAGTTATGTGGAGCACTACTACTTACAAGACTTCTTACAAAAGTCAAACAGGCACTGAAGCAAACTGACATTGAAACATTTGCATGGACGGATTCGATGATTGTGCTGGGATGGCTACAGAGCAGTCCATCACGATGGAAATCATTTGTCGCCAAAAAGGACAGCGAATACGACTCAAATATCAGTACCTATCGTCGACGAGCTATTAAATAAACACAGTGTTTTATCGCATGCCGTCAGAGTGATGTGTTGGGTGTCACGTTTCATAACAAACGCACGCGTCAGTGACAGAAATAGACAATGTTTACAACATATTCATAAAGACAACACAGTGGGAGGAGTATCATGACGTCATTTCCTAGCTCAAGGAAAGCAAAATTTCGAGTAAAAAGAGCAACATATTAAAATTTAATCCATATTTGGATGAGAATGACATACTAAGAGTAGGAGGACGGCTACACCATTCACAATTGACAGACGAGTCCAAACACCCTATTATCATATCACAGCATTCGAAACTGACTGCGAACTGCATTGATAAAGCTCACAAACGCACGCTGCATGGTTGACCAAGATTAACCTTGGCGCACTTATGGAACAAATTTTGGGTGGATGGGGGCAACAGAATAGTGAAAAAACATATTCGCAATTGCGTGAAATGTCGTCGATTCAGCAATAGCAGTCATAATCAGTTGATGTCCAAACTACCCGCCCCAAGAGTAACACCATCAAGACTCTTTACTCATACCGGAGTTGACTTTAATGGATTTGTGGAAGTAAAGGTCAACAAAGGACGGGGAATCAAAACAAAAAAAGGTTACATTTCTGTTTTTGTCTGCCTTGCCACAAAAGCAATCCACCTAGAACTAGTGCCGGATTTGACTTCAGCAGCATTTCTTGTAGCACTCAAACAGATGTGCAACAGAAGAGGCACTCCAAAAGGATTATGGAGCGACAACGCCACAAACTTTCAAGGAAGTTCGAAAATCCAACAAAGGGAATACAAGCAAGCCTTAGAACTAATTGACAAGGATTTTCTCACAGACATTGCAGAAATGGGAATAACATAGCACTTTAATGCTCCGGCATGGCCAAGCGCAGGTGGTCTGTGGGAAGCATCATCTAAAACGTATATTAGGGGATCAAAAACTGACATTTGAGGAATTTTATACTCTCCTGACACAAATTGAAGCATGCCTCAATTCCAGACCCCTCTACGCATTGACAGAACACATATTTTGACTCCAGGCCATTTCTTAGTAGGTGGTCCAATATTATCATCACCATTTTCTGACATAAACATCACCTGCCCAAGGACAAGATGGCAAATGACAGAAAAGATGCATCGTGAATTCTGGAAGAAATGGTCAACAGACTACTTGCATATACTTCAGACACGCAGCAAATGGAATCAACCACAAGAAAATACTAAAATCAATGATATAGTACTTGTCAAAGAAGACAACATGCCACCGTCTAAATGGCTCCTCGGAAGACTGACAGACATACACCCAGGCAAGGATGGACATGTACGGGTAGTAACTTTGAAAACAAAGGGAGGGCACGTGAAACGTCCTATTATTAAATTAGCCCCCCTACCGGTGCATCATCAGCATGACAATGACAAGCCAGATAGACCTATTGACAACACGCCGATATCGAAGAGGAGTCGCAAGAATAAACGTCCTAACGTATTTGTGACAGCGCTGCTGCTCTTTATGACATGTTTAACGTCCACAGTTCAAAAACAACAAGTTAGCAATTTTCAGATCACCACTCTAAATAACAGTAACACGCTATATTTCGAAAAAGTTGCTGAGCTTGGAATTATACAGGACCAGTGGAAAATTATCTTATACTACAACCTGACAGAATACTGGCAGAGTATGGCTGATATAAAATCTTATGTTCACCATATAAGTGACATCTGCAAAACACAACCAACCTTCATGACAATAGCAGCTCAGTTTGAACATGAACTTAGCGAACTCGAACATTATAATAAATTAATGACAACTCAGGACACTAATATATCTCGTAAAAGGATTTGCCAGACGTTATGAGCAGGACATCGAAATCATTGGAAAAAGAGAAAACCATTTGTTCACTCTCTTCAAGAACCTGACGTCAATTACAGAAGCAGAAAACAATAACCTGAAACGAAATGAAAACATCAAGAATAAACAATTCACTATCATCAATAATTACCTCAGTAGTATATCAGACGAAATGAACAAGTTAAACAACAACAACAACAATGCCTTACAAGCATTCTACATAGTAGCGTCTGCAATATCAGCTGACGTCATCATATCAAATTTGCGAAGAATTCAGGAAACTCTCATCGACATTATCACTGACATTTATCACGGTCGATTAGACTTTCACTTACTGTCGCCGAAGCAAATCCAAGACCAACTGAACATCGTCTCAGGTCAATTAAATGAAGACTTAAAAGTTCCAGTGAGCAGCGTCAAGGATCTATACAAACTATTGAAGATACGAGCAAGGGTTACACGCAGATTTTTGATTATGGACATTCCAATTCCGCTTATCAATCGTGATCAGTTCGAACTTGATAAATATAAAGGTGTCAGAGTAGTCTACACTAAGACAGAGGCACCCTACATAGCAGTCAATATCAGAAACGATATTATGGTGCCAATGACAGAATATGATCTACAATCGTGCATAAAAAATATCGATCAGAAAATGTTATGCCCCATCAATAACCCAATCTACAATATAAAGTCCCATGAGTCTATCTGTGACGCTCGATTGTTTATAAAAAATAAAAATGACACATTTTGCACGTCCGAAGTCAAGGAGTGTACCGACAAATGGATCAGTTTACACACACGAGACACGTGGCTATTCTCGTGTTGCCAGGAATGCACAATCCGCATTTTATGCCCAGCCGGTTACTCTACAAAACTCCTACGCGGCAGTGGTCTAATAACAATAGGTCAAGGTTGCGTTATCAAAGGAGAATCCTTTATGATTCATGCCCATCATGACTACGTAAATCAGTTGTTTATAGAACAGAAGATTGAAACACCGATTACTGGTGTATCCACATTAAATGACGTGATCAATACTTCTTTACGTCATGATATCCTGAATGTAACAGATCATAAGGAAATGTTTCAGAATATCCAAGCCAAAATTGAGTCGTTACGTTCACAAACATTGGAGCAAACCTTACCGAATGACTCAACTCATTACATAGTTACCTATGTAATGGTACACAAGAGTCAGTTCATTTAATACTTCATTTTGCGTGACAGAGGGCTAGCCCATCGCCGCACGGTACACATTGAATACAAGAGTCGGTTCAGTTAACGCTTGGGTTATCGAGTAGTTCGAAGTAAGTTGACAAAAAAGGGGCCATAGAACGTGGTTGGTTCGGAGAAGAGAGGTCGGGACAGGTTTTTTTGTCGCATTCCTGCGAAATGTGTAGGGATCAGAGCCGATTTGGTTGCGCGCTAAATAAATTATGAATAACTAAATAATGGGAGGTTCTTATGGAACTATGCGGAGAAAGCTAATGTGTTGACTGCAAATATACAATTGCGATTGATTGTTACGATGTGGTGAGTCTGACATTACGGGTTTGAATATCATTCTAGTGATCTTTGTCCTAGACGCTAGCGGTCGGGCAGGCTTAATTAATCGCAACCGCTTTTATAGCCAGCGATCGACAAATTTTGTGTATCGGCAATACCAAATGACTTGAGTGATAACCGACGGTTGATCATAGAAACTATGCATACACAAAATTGTAGAACAGCGGGCGTGCATGGCATGGTTGATTGAATTAGACCCTGTGTAGTTAGAGTTAAGAAGCTAGCGCTTGGGCAGATTGTGTCACGCAAAGGACGCCATTTTTTCAGACATGTGGGGCCTATAAATACGAGCGCGTGGGTGGGGAAGTCATTCAGTCCCTACGTCAAACCACTGTGGTATACGTGTCTTTCGGTAATCTGTACAGTTCGGTCTGCCGTTTTACGCGTCTGGAACTGGAAGATTTGTGATTGCGTGCTACAGTGGATTTTCGTGTGTGCCTGAAGCGACGAGATATACCTCGGTTCCTATCCTTTAAATCAAACTACCCCAAATTCCAAAACTATCCTTGGGTCGTTAGATAAGAACTTGTAGGTAATTTGATCTGAGTCTGAGTCTGGGCTTGGAGCGACCCTAATTTCCTTTTCCTTCACCATAGGGTTCCTGGATTAGCTCTTAGGATATTCGCGGGCTAATCCTTTCCTCATTTCCTTCGTGTAGCGAGTTTTGAAATTCCCACACACACAGTCGTTAACCATACAAACACATTCAATTCACACACAGCCAACTTCGAGTGGTGTCGATGATGGACGTGGTATAACACTAGGATTTTAGACTAGTTTAGTTGAGGCTAAACCTAGGTTGTCAAGGCATAGGGAGACTGTTTGATCGATGAGGTTCCGCGGATGAAAATAACAAATTCAGAACAAAGTATAAACGTTGTCAATTCAGATAACCTATCCTGTTGATATATTTGACATTTGAGTGTTGTCGGGGACGCGCGAAGAGATCAAATTACAGTCTAAAGTTCATTGTTTAGGGACGGGTAGATTGTTTTGCTTTGCCTTGGATCGTTTTGATTCAAGTTGCATCTTTAAATTAAATGTAAATTTCGCTGGAGATCTAACGTGTAGATTGTGTCACGCATTTATTTTGCTGGGCTCAGTCGAGGAGAGCTGTGGTTAACCAGATGCATAAATCGGTATTTTCCGAAGTATGTAACTCGTTGTGGAGAGGGTTAGATCTCCAAAAGCGCTAAAGAAAACGTTTCGATAACATCCAGCTCGAATTGCGCAGAGTTGAAGGTTTCAAAACGTTACGGACCTTTTGAGGAAACCGCTAGTTCAGACCCATTTCGGAAAATCAAATCGCAATTGTGTAAACCCGGTCTATTTGGATCGTTATTGCCGTGAACTAATTATATAATTGGAGCCACTAAAGCCGCTACTAGCGAGCACATGAAATATCATTGAGTACTCACGTCGTAACACTACGACGGATATCCATACGATATCCCAAACAAATATTATAAATTGTGGTCGACCACACGAAAAGAAGCTCCAAGCGCCCATATATACAAAAAATAAATGGTACCATTACACAAAATATAACAAAGATCGATCTGGCGCAAAACACCGCTAACTGATGCGAAACACCGGCTTGCGGGCATACATGCTTTCTCTGTTTGACTGGAAACTCTAACTTCCTGAACCAATCTTCCGTTCGACTATTGTACGCCTAACGAACTTCTCAACGAACGAGAAATTCAGACTTATCATTCTTAACTTGCAATTTTCACAGCTGAATCGGGACATCTTTTTTGGGGTAGATAGAATAGACGATCATAGCTTCTGAAAACGGTAGCTCGACCTTAGCTATTTATGCCGTTACAACTACACCGTGTTGTTCGTCATAATAGCAATATTGACTGGAGGAACAATCTCAAAACTTAAGCAAAGATGCAAATCGAAGTCAATCCAGAAGCAAACAGATCTAGAAATGACATCTGTATCAGCTGAAAATAGCGAAAGCAAAGCAGTGACAGAAACGTCTCTAAATGATGCTAAAGTGAACTCATCAGTGATGCGCAGTGATAAAGGACACAAGTCAGTGAACAGTGTAAATAAATCAACATCCACTTTAGACAAGTTAGACTTTAAGTTAGACTTTGACATGTCAACATAATTGCATTCGTTACAGCATTTGCACTATCATAGATGATTAGAGATTCTTCTTCTGTATTCTTTTTTTTTAATGTTGGCAGTATGTACGAGCCATTAGTATATTGTAATTATGCTTACTCTGCAGTACCTACCTAAATTACTTCACTCATTATTTGTAATATATTTTTTAGTGCAATAAACGCATTCGTTAGTATCGGTCGTCTCTCCTTTGACATCTCTCAACCCTCGCAATACTATTTGACATTCGGTGTGTGATCATAGCAGCCCGCACCGTACATGAATCATAGATCTGGTGACTCGAAATCAGCGAGTGCGTAGTGAGAACAAGGGCGGCTAGCCTTTAGAATGACCGCGGCTAGGTATCTTGGGGTAATACTAATATTTATACGAAGTTTTAACCGTCGGAGTTACTTAGTTAACGATATATTAATTATCAAAGTTTAATATTTTTTTTATGAACGCTGCCAAAACTAATTTTGCGCGGTATGAACGCATGTTATTTTATATTGCATTTGGTTTTTGCTATGCTAAAACCTGGATTGACAGTATATTTTTTTTTAGTTTGTAAATCTTGTGCAATAACGAAACTTTTTTCACAAATTCTGTCATCGCCATTTAAGCTGTTTTTTAGGGTTCCGTACCCGAAGGGTTCCAAACGGGACCCTATTACTAAGACTTCGCTGTCCGTCCGTCCGTCCGTCCGTCCGTCTGTCACCAGGCTGTATCTCAAGAACCTAGCTAGAGAGTTGAAATTTTCACAGATTATGTATTTCTGTTGCCGCTATAACAACAAATACTAAAAAACAGGATAAAATAAATATTTAAGGGGGCTCCCATACCACAATACCACATATAAACTTATGGATGCACCTGGTTACGTACATGGAGTGTGAAAGTAACCGCACCAATAACTTTGTAAACAATATTTTGCTGTGTAAAATCCAAACTATTCACTCCACACCATCGCTTCCATTGAACGGTGGTACGGAACCCTTCGTGCGCGATTTAGACTCGCACTTGACCGGTTTTTTTATGCATAATTAGTGTATTCAAAGACGATTGCAAAATACGCGAACTGTCGGAAATTATCAGTTTTCGAGTTATATATTTTTAAAATCGCCATTTCAAGCATTCGGGACACGTGGGGATTTGGGAGTATTAGGGTCGGGAAACGCCAGATTTGTCCGATTTTTTGACGTCATGGCTAGCCTTTAGAAAGACCGCGAATTCAAATGCTTATGCTGATTTTTTCTATGCATAATTATTGTATTCTAAAGCGATTGCAAAATACGCGAACCGTCGGAAATTATTAGTTTTCGAGTTATATTTTTTTTTAAATCGCCATTTCAAGCACTCGGGACACGTGGGGATGTGCGAGT
The DNA here is from genome assembly GCA_949825045.1 of Argyresthia goedartella. NCBI lineage: Eukaryota > Metazoa > Arthropoda > Insecta > Lepidoptera > Argyresthiidae > Argyresthia > Argyresthia goedartella. Next base: position 16,649,389 of record OX463815.1, read on the forward strand.
ATTAGGGTGGGGAAACGACAAATTTGTCCGATTTTTTGACGTCAGATGTACAGAAAGTTTATTGACCTTGAGGTCATCGACCTTGACCTTGAACTTGAATTTTCGCTCATTTTCCCCATAAAAATCAAGTGACAAATGTTCATTGTGCGTCATTCATTGATCAAAGATCATATTCATCGTTAATTGACCTCGAGGTCACCAACCTTGAAACATAAGGTCATTGACCTTGACCTTGAACTTTATAGATTTATTTGCAGAAAATTGGCAATTTTGCAGTGTCGTTAACTAATTACTCTAAGGTACCTAGCCGTTACAAACACCGCGGCCCTTTGGAGGGAGGAAATATAACCGTGGCAGACAAGTAGAAGGCCTTTGAAACAACAAATGAACTCGATTAAAAGTGTGTCCCGATATTGTGAGGTTCACAGAGGTATTAATACCTATTATTAAAAACATGTGAAACCAGGCACAACAATCCATACCTACGATTACTGGAGCGCGTATGATGCCCTGCCGACCCACGGCTACATACACAGGAAATTAAACCATTCTGAAGAATTTGTGGCAGAAGATGGGACACACACCCAGCGCATTGAAAGCCAATGGTGCCACTTAAAGAAGCGGTTCAATAAAGTTAACTACAAAGGAAACTTTGAGGTTTGGCTAATAGACCACCAATGGCTGCACCATTGCAGAAAAAATCACATTGTTCCTTTTATAAATTTTATTAGAGCTTTAAAGCACGTTTATAATAAATTTGAGATTTTTAAGTCATTTAACATGTTCATATAATTGTGTCTATATAAGGTGAAATATTTAAGTCACGAATACCCTCATCATGTATCACCACCATTTTAACGATTTATCTAATTCAAGTTTATTATTGTATACATCTAGGATTATCAAGTTTTCTGGATGTTTTCTTTCTAGGCCCGGGAGCGTGTACGGTCCCTACGTGTCACCGTACATCCTCCTTACGCGGCACTTTGCGTTTAGCCTAAATTCTACATACTCGTAGAGCATTCAGTATTCATTTGGCAACCAAGGCGGTCGGTGTTACTCATCCCCGTTACCCATCAAGTTTGTCAAGTTCGATACATTTCTAAATTTACCGAAACTTATTCTTTTAATCATCTATATTATCTTTATACAATACATATCTTCATACAACGTACTTAGACTATTTACTCTATAGACGGAGTGTCACTTTCGCGATTGCGTAGAAAAATAAGGCGCACAACTGTGGGCCGCCATTCAAACAGTCTGCTTTGAGCTGACATTGGAGACGCACGCGTTGTACAGTTTCACAGGTCATCAAAATTTGATAAAAAATGCCTTGCTGTGCGATTAAAGTGTGTAGAAATTACAAAGGACGAATAAAAGCAAATCACAAGTCATCATTTCATCGGGAAGTCAACCTAAATTCGTTGTATTTCGTAAAACATTAAGTAAATTTCTTGTTGATTTCACATGATTCACACTTTACGTTTTATTAGTGTTGCCAGTTTTTCAATGCAAAATTTCCCCACAAATTACAACTATGCTCGCACCTAAGTGCTTTTGAACATGAGGTGATAAACTAGCATCGCCTTTTTCCATACGGGATGGCAAAATCACAGTTGTGACCAAATTCAGTCATACTTCGTAGTTACTAGTCCGATTTGCTTCAAAATCTATATCTGGGAATCCGGCTGGAGTCAACACACAAGTAATAATGTAATAAATGATGTATATGTTACGGCTAAAGCTAGGTGTGAAACTAAACTTAAGTTTAGCCGGCTAGTCTTAACATTAATTTCGAGCGTCGGCTAATGTCCGAAATAATGTTCGTTGCGATAAATGATTTCAACATTAGTCGGCTAAACTGCAGTTTAGCCTCGACGCTGTTGAGGCTAAAGATGGGTGAGAAAATATGGTTGACATTAGCCGACTAAACTTAAGTATATTTTTCAGTATACCTAGGCTAATGCTGAAAAATTACCGTCTTAATCTGGAGTAAGTGATGATGTGGGATGTAGCCGTAAACACTGCGGTAGCTTAGGTGAAGGATAAAGGCGGTGAGCGAAGGGACATAAGAACAACAAAAAATACATATCTCGTCTTATTATAGTTTTTTTCTCTCACCCCCTTTACTCTTCACCTAAGCTACCGCAGTGTTTTGACCTGATATTAGAAATAGCTTTCTCATCTGAATAAAATTACCTCACCCCGCTCCCCGCAGTCGCACGAATACTTCGTTTTTAACATTAGCTAACTAATGTCCAACATTAACCGAAACGCATTGGCTTATTTGCAATCTAGCCGATTAAAGATGACATCCGTTATCACAAAAGAACATGACTTCGGACATTAGCCGAGGCTCGAAATTAATCTTAAGACTAGCCATTTTTATTATTTAGAAGTCTGATTCCACATTTCTTATTGCATTTCCAATTAAAAGATGGGCCTGAAAAACCCTGCGCATGTAAGGTGGGGTCTTTTTTTGACGCTACCTATTGAAAAAGGTTTAAATAAATACTCAGTCATTTTCTTTTCAGTAATTTGTTTACCAGTCGCTATATGAATTAGTTTATTACTTGAGAATATTATGCATTATGTAGTGCCTATGAATATTATACATTATGTAGTACCAAATTAGTCATACCATACCATTAGCTACACCAAAGATAGATATTTAAGTTAAATCTGTGAAGATAAAGAATAGATAGTTGCGTACTTAACCGAAATTCAGCTAACATAATATGGTTAAAATGAGTTTAGTTTATTCACCAAGTTTATTTATTTAGGTTATACTGTAGAATAAATGATCGAAGGTAATCCACCAACTTGTACAGTTTCCCTACTTTTTCCGGTAGTATTGCTTTTGTGGCAACATTTGACACACACACAGATTAACAGGTCGCGAGCGTTCCAACAAGTCGACACGCACACAAGCATGCTAAAGTTGGCCTGTTTTCACCGTTGTCATTCAGTACTGACGCGGTATCTAGTGTTTGTATAATCTAAGACAACGTACATACATAAAGAAAAAATCAGTGACAGTCAGATTTGACATTATGAATTTTATCTACACACGTATCATAAACCCTCTTTACTGCGTACAAAAACCGCACGTTACGATCAGCATAATGTTAAACTACTTGGTAAAAACTCATTTCTTATCTGAAAAATTACACATTATGAATAATGTGTAATTTTTCTACATATTATGACATTCAAATTTCGAACGCCGGCGCCCGCCTGCGTGCCGCCCCTAGTTTGTCTGTGAAGTTGGTACTACAGAACAAGCTAAACAACTGCAGAGCCACAATGCCGGTCAAACATGCTGTTCCTGTACACATCAAAGAGAGCTTATGATATGTGTGTAGATAAACTAGTGTATGTAACTGTACATAATTAGGCATTATGTAGCAGTCACATAAACTACTATTAAATAAAGTTATTGGTTTAGATAGTGAGTATTTTATTTTACCTACTCTAAGATTAGATCTGAAATTAGATAGGTAGGTGTGAAATTAAAATGCCTGAGCTTCTAAAATTTTCAATTGATTTGGTAAGTAGGTAGGTACTAGCCAAACGTGGGATTGTGCCGCTACCAACCCGTACGGGAAATGGCGCTTTGTTTTTGTTGTCGGTAGGTATCTTTTACAAGGTAGGTATGGCTGAATGCATGTACTGCTGCTTAAATTAAGTGCCGCTTAAATGTCATACTGCCGCTGTCGTGGTCCGAGCGAGACTTCGTTCTTTCGTCTGGATTGGATAGTGTACGGACGAGACTGTTGTTCTCTGCCCGTACATGTCTTGTTGTTACTGTTGATGTTGTTGGTTGAGTAGCCAGAAGATAAACCGCTAATTTCACTTTAAACGATTTATTAATTCTCAATTTTATGTAAATGTATGTCACAGCCCCTGGCTAATGGCTAACTGGCGACTGAAGCGCCGATATGCTTACAATGCATTTTACTTGCGACTAGGTACTAATGTACGTAACCGTACAGATAGTACATACAGAGGTACCTGCCGACCTAGGTAGTAACTCGACTTTGTAATTGTAGAGGAGAACGTGGTATCGTGGCCACTGCTTTTAAATTGGCCCCCTGCTCTAATAAATATAACCACTAAGGCCATCTTCAGTTTTTCTTTTGCACTACGTGCGTCACATCACCAGGACAATTTACGCCACCATATGGCCCAACAAAATTCAAGCCCTCTGATTGGTCAGAACTCGTCGCCGCATGTCATTTGCAAAGTTTTGTTGTGCGTTAAACTTTTGTACAGAAAAAATTTAAAAACAGGTGTTTTGTGCATCCTCACGAACAGAATATCACCAACATCATCCCTGTTGTCCATTATGGAAGGTAAAACATTGATTTTTCTGATTTATTCGTATTCGTGCCCACTTGTTTTCAGAGTGTGATATTTTCAATGCGGCCTCCCGTAACTGCTTATAATATGGCCCCCGGGGGCCATATTAGATGCAGGTCGTGTGGCTGAGATCAAAAAAAATTATAGTCTTCATTGTTTTTATTGGTATTAGATGCCTTGCACTACGACAATGTCACCTGGACGTAAAAGAAGAACGTGGGATCCAGAACAAATGGAGAATGCCGTGGAAGCTGTTAGGAAGAAATTGATGGGATATAAAAGGGCAGAAAAAAACTTTGCTGTCCCTAGAACCACTTTAAGAAGACTGGCTAAAGATACCATGTCAACCGAATCAGTGGTCCGAAAGCATTTAGGTAGACGTCCCATACTTTCACCTTTTATTTAAAAAAAATTGGTTGAATATCTGTTGTTCATGGAGGCTAAATATTATGGCCTGACACGGATGGACGTTCGTCGACTGGCTTTTCAGCAAGCTAGTTATCACTTAGAAGCCCAACAGGCACATCCTATGCTCGTGCTCAAGGTTTTAACCGCGAAGCAGTCAAGATGTTCTTTGAAATTCTACAAGCTGAGTTTGAAAAGAAACGATATGCTCCTGATCGGATCTACAATGTAGATGAAACTGGGCTTACAATCGTCCAAACTAAAATTCCTCAGGTTATTGGTAAAAAGGCAAGAGACAGATAGGAGCTCTAACTGCGGCAGAACGAGGATCTCTTGTGATATTAGTTTGTTATATGAGTGTATCTGGAAACTACATTCCACCGATGATGATATTCCCACGAAATAATTTCACTGACACCCTCATGAAAGGTGCTCCAACTGGTGCCATAAAAAAGTCCATCCTTCTGGTTGGATACAAGGAAACTTCGGAAGAAGAATCTCCTGTAATGCTCATACTTGATGGATATTATAGTCACACACGAAACCTGGATGCTGGTGCTGACTCTTGCTCGGGAAAACCACGTCACGATCATAAGTCTACCACCACATACGACGCACAGGCTTCAGCCTCTGGACAAGACTTTCATGGGTGCACTGAAATCTTATTACAGTGAGGAAATTCGCAAGTTGATGCTGCACTCTGAAATAATGATTAAACCTTATGACATAGCTGAACTGTTTGGCCGCGCGTATATGAAGAGCACAAGTGGCGAACTTGCATACAATGGTTTCAGGGTAACGGGAATTTATCCTTTTAACCCAGGCTGCTTTTTTGGCAGAATCACAAACAAACGTCCAAGCAAACCAAACTACAATCGATGGACAGTCTGCTACCAGAACATCAAGTGAACAGTCAGAACTGACAAGTGCTGAACCCTCAATATCCAGAAGTAATATGCAATCAGCTACAGATGAGAAACGTGCAACCACAATGCCTGTTGACCAGCCAAATCTGACTATCTCAGAACCGTCAACCGCAATCCATGACCTCATTATGCCAGAAGATATTTTACCTATTCCTGGAGCCAAGAGAAAGACATCTAATCGAGGAAGAAAGCCAACATCAGCGGCAGTGATCACTTCGTCTCCTTCTAAAGCTATTTTAGAAGACTCCTTGAACCGGTCGGCAGCTCGCGGTCGCGGCCAAGGGCGAAGAGGTGGTCGTGGATGTCATCGGGGTGGTATTCAGGATGCACATATTCAACAAAGGGCTAGTCGCAAACGTCGTACACAGAGGAATATTACATCGTCAGAGAGTAGTTCTGAAAGTGACGACGAGAATCTGGCGATCACTCAAAATGAATCTGGCGACAGTGATGACGACACTGAGCATGAGAATGGAAGACCAGCCGAAAACATGGATGCTAATTGCATCTTTTGTGATACTTGTTATTCTAACGACAAACGAGGAGAATCGTAGATTCAATGCCAGGCATGTGGTCTCTGGGCTCATCAGGATTGTGGCGGTCCTGAAAGTCCTACATTTGTGATTTCTGCCGTTAAATTAAACTTTAAGAACATTATCTGTAGAGGTAATACATTACTGATCTCATACTTTTAATATGGACCCCTGGGTGCCATATTACCCTCAGGTAACCGAGGTCCGCCATTTCTACATAATTTTAAAATACATATGTTTTCTCTAAAACTGAAAGACTTTCATTCGTGATGTTTTTTTTTTATCATAACTGATTACATTTAGAAGTCCTTGATAGCAGGTAAATAGTTCCAAACGGGGTTAAAAGATATTTATAGCTCTAAAATAAAAGGGGGGGCCACGATACCACCTTCTCCGCTAACATTGGTACCTACCTAGTAGATAGGTAGGTGAAGGCCCCGCCAATTTTCTCAGTTTTTAAGCGAGCTGTACCTCTCTTTCTCGCATTTGGTAGGGGTTGCGTGAGAAAGAGAGAGGTACAGCTCGCTCAATCAAGGAGAAACTTGGCGCGACCTGTATGATATTATTGATTCATCGACGACGAACTGTTGCCGTATCGTAGACGTCTTTGTGATATTGGTTGGTACTTGGTACGCCACCGCTCGTTCGATTGAAGCATTGAAGTGCCGCCGACAGCGCAGCCGTCGCCGCGCCACCCCGCCCCGCGCCGCGCCGCGCCCCGGCTCCCGCGCCGGCCGCACGCGCACCGTTGTGTGAGTGTACACTCACAACACGACATTGCGATGTTGATTGGCCCTCCCTCCAAGCATTTTGGCGAATGAGAAACGCAAAAAATGTTGGAAGCGCCTTTGATTGACTTTTAGGGTGACTTCATTTGACAACTGCGTTGTGAGGTCGGGGCGTGTACAGTTTGAATTAAAATTGAAATTCATTAGACAGAACATCCGATCGCATTTTTTATGGATAACTTATTAAAAAAAAACACTAAGAACATAAGTTCACATGAATGGGTACTATCATTTCCTAAAAAGTGGTCAGCTAACTAAAAGTCACTTGTATAATAATGTGAATGTGTGAAGGGGGAGGGCGAGATTTCTGTAATACAGTCTTTAGACTTAGTACAGAGCCTCAATTACTAGTAAGTGCATGATTTGTATATGTATGATGAATAAACTTTTACTTTTCTCATTATTATTTTTCCGACAATTGTCGTCAAATCATCGATTACTATTCAAGTCTGTGCGTCAAATGGACTCTTTAGTTGATAGAATCAAGGCCGCGCAATCCTTTGCGTATCGTTCACGTGTTAACTTAAAATGCTTGTGTAACTTTTTTAGGACTGCTCCGACAAATTTTCTCTAGCAGGCTTAGATGTAAAAGTAACAGTAAAATTTTTGAAAAGATTATACTCAATCAAATGCTCTCACACTTCAACCGTCAACCGTACAAAACAACTTCACGCCAAGCAATACGGTTTCACTAGGGGTAAATCGACTACGGATGCAGGTATTACCCTTATTCTCATATTATTATATTATATCTGATATTTATTCTGCATGGGAAGCCGCATAGGATGCTTTCGGTGTTTTTTGCGATCTGTCGAAGGCATTTGATTGTGTTGATCGTGATGCGCTACTAATGAAATTAAATCATTACGGAGTTAGAAATAAAGCGTTGGATCTACTAAGATCATACCTCAGCAATATAATTCACAGGCAGAAGTCAACCGTTTTAAATCTGATGGATTGGGAGTAAAAATTGGCGTTCCACAAGGTTCCATATTAGGCCCTTTCTTATTCCTGGTATAAATTAACGATCTGCCATTTATGGTGGAGAAATTGACTAACATAGTATTGTTTCCTGATCATACTTCACTGGTCTTCAAAATTGAAAGACAAAAAGAAGATTTTGATGATGTCCATGGAGTATTATAATAATCTTTAATAATAAGATAGTAATCTTTAACCTTGAATTGGTTCACAGTTAATAATTTATTGTTAAATTCTGGTAAAACCAAATGTATCAAATTCTCACTTCCAAATGTCAGGCAAGTTGGGACCAGTTTATTGTTGGACAGCAGCACGTTAGAATTAGTAAATGACACGAAGTTTCTTGGAATAAACATTGATAGCAAATTGCAGTGGGGACCCCACATAGAAAAATTAGCCGGTAAATTAAGTTCTGCGGCTTACGCTGTTAGGAACATCAGAAAAAACACGGAAGTGGCTACATCTAGGCTAGTATATTTTAGTTACTTTCATAGTGTCATGTCCTATGGTATCTTATTGTGGGGGGAAGCGGCGGATGTTCAAACTATTTTTATTTAACGGAAAAGAGCTATTCGAGCAATTTATAATTTAAAACGCACAGACTCCTTAAGAGAGCTTTTTAAAGAAATTGACATACTAACTGTAGCTAGTCAATTTATTTTCGAAAATATAATGTATGTACGCAAGAACCTCACAACATATTACAATGTTCAAGATTACTTAAATGATGGGAATGTATGGGGTTAATTTGGCTCAACACATACCTTGCTGTTAATAATTTTGTAATTATTTATTCCTGCTTGTTAATTATGACAATGATATACATCCAAATGGACACGACAAAGCGGGACAAATATTGTTGAACTATTTCAGTTTCGCCTAAATAAATGCTCTAATCGAAACGACTACCATACCAGCGATTGGAGAATATACTGTACCGTAAGATTGTCAAAACCGTAGTTGATAAACTACCGTTTTTTTGTGTCGTTAGTTGGTCAACTATCGCCAGATAGTAAACTGAAGCGTCCTGCTTACTATATGACGCGTTAGTTGATAAACTAACGGTTAAAACCGTTAAATAGTAAACTGGTTTTAACTTCAATTGCAAACTAAATACCAGGGCAAACACTGGGGTAGCTTAGGTGAAGACTAGAGGGGGCGAGCGCAGCGAAGCCGAATACTCTTCATGTTAGGTTGACATGTAAGACCAACAGCAACGTAAATTCTCAACCCTATCGGTCTGGTTTACTATCTGTCGATGGTTCGTCAGCTAACGCGTTAATTTATCAACTAACGGTTTTGAGTATCTTACGGTGACAAATACAAATGTATTGGTCTACTATGGTACGGATAGTAGCAATACCAAACGATAACTACCTACCTAATGAAATGAGTGACACGGGAGTTGTTTTTAGTCCGTTTACACATGAGCTGATGCCCGCTCAATGAGTAGAAAATCGGACATAGCAGGGAGATCTGACTTCTGGGCATGGTTATACCATTTTTACCCCCCCAAAAATAAATAGAAAGCGTGGGAGTCCCCAACAGCATACCATTCATGCGTCCTCCATACTTACATGGGTTTCTAACTAACATGTCGACTATGAGGGCGTCCTCTATTGTGTAGAATCCTCTAACGACCAGCCGCGCCAGTTGCTTCAGGCTGCTGGGCACCTCCGTCACTAGCCGCTCCTCAGTCATTGCTGGAAATTAAAGCCTGGAATAACAATTCGTAGGTTTACTAATCGCTGTATGTCATACACTGGGTTGCTGTCTCTTCCCGAGAGACATAGTTACTTTAGTCGAGCGAGTGTCCGTCAATCTTGAGTTGTTGCTAGTACATCCTGGCCTAGGCATTTTCTGCTAGAAATACGGGTGCTTCTAAAATAACTTTTTAATTTTGATGTAATGAATGGACATATCGGTAATGTACCGGCTACGTACACATATTGCAGCCGGTGCTTTATTGAGAGTGGCCATTCAGCTGCATGCACCTATAGATCGTGCCAATAAGGGCCACACCATATGGGAAAACGAACAGCATTTGTAGTTAATAGTGCCCCTCATAGCTGTAACATGCTTTCTTACTACGAGTACAATGTTGCTGCACTATTAATCATCTTGACACGATCTATAGGCGCATGTGACAAATGCAGCTGAATGGCCACTACAGAGGCAGTTGTGTCCACGTTTAGCCATAAATTCAATACTCCATCCTAAGTGACAGGTAGCTAGCCCATTGAAGCATCTACTTAATTGATTGGTAATCCACTGCCAGCCCTGGCAACCCTGAATGCATTATTTCGGCGGCATGCACGTTGTTGCCCCATGACATGACAGTATAAAGGTAGAACGAGTAGCTATTTCGAAGGTGACACGTTTAGAAGGTAAACAAGTAACAGGCACTACCAGATTCATTTGGGGAACAATTTTATTGAAACAAAATGTAATTTAATTTTACATAAAATTATTCTAAACGACAAATATGTACTTCACAATGATTATGATATAAAAATAGATTCGTTCGATTCCTTGAGACAAGTGTTCGTTAATGGCAGCTATGTTTGCCCTTGCTCCCGCTTGGTGGCGCTGGCGCAGTTAGAGGCAAAGAGTTCCATTCATCTGAGGTTAGGTTAAAAACACGTCACGTGATCATTCAAATCACTTGACACTGGCAAAATTGACCTCAAATGAGGTTATCCCGCCTTTTATGGAAGAAGAAAAATTATTTGGCGACTTTGACAGATAGACAGCCTCCAACTACACAAGCGCCTTCTGCAGTGAGCTTTTCAGATTAGGTGCCATTAAATCAATACTTAAGTACATCTTTGTACAACTTTCAATTTGGCATTTTGACAATGTATTTTTTAAAAGCTTAATTAAAATTATCCATCCTTAAATGCATGAAATTAAATGAGTACCGTGTAATCGTAGGTATACCTACTGACACAAATGAAACATCAGTCTTTTAAAGTATTATAATACAACACCCTTCTATATGGCTGAGGGCTCAATATAAATGGCTTAAAGTGTATTAGAAATAGCAACTCAAAATGGATCAGGCACCCAATAAATGTTGTGCATTTAGGTAGGTACCTACATACATAAATACCTAATTGATAATAATGCCTAAGCACCAACGTGACACAAAGTGCCCAAAACAAAATATACAAAAATAAATAATCTAATTGACACAAAAAACCTACTTATTTTCCAATAAATGTGCTTAATATTTTAATACTTAGGCAAGAATGTAATAAGTCCCTTACTTCATACAGGAAGGCATATTTTATCAAAGTCAAATTAAACACACTCACAAATAGTATAACAATACACACAATAAATTATTCTTGATGAGTCCTCTCACACATTATCTGAATGTTTTCCAATGTCTGGTAAATAATTCTAAAGTTTGGCCGGTCGCTCGGACTATGGTTCCAGCATTGTTTCATCAGGTCATAACAACATCGTGGAGTATTGTCAGGACAGGCTAAAACATTGCCATCTTTTAGAAACCTTACAACTTCTTCATGTGTCATACCAAAGTATGGTTGCAATGCAAATGAAAATATCTCCCAAAGGCACACTCCATATGCCCAAACATCAGATTCTAATGTGTATTTATTATAGAGAATACTTTCTAATGGCATCCATCTCACTGGAATAGCATCATGTTCATCTCCTTTATAATAATCTTGTAAATAAATTTTGTGGGAGAGTCCAAAATCTGCAATTTTGACAACCATGTCATCATTAATTAGACAATTTCTTGTTGCTAGATCTCTGTGGACAAATTTCCTGTCTGAGAGATAGACCATTCCAGCAGCTATCTGCCGGGATATGTTCAGCAGGTCAAGATGGCTCAGTGGGGTGGCAAGCAACCTCATTTCTTCTCTGTTCTCTAAAAGTGGTGGGTAGTTTGGTGCTGTGCTGCAAGCTCGCAGGTACTCGTTAAGATCTCCTTTACCCATGAATTCAAATAACAAGCACATGGGTCTGCCAATCGCACACACACCAAGTAATTTTACAATGTTTGGATGTTCAAAGTCAGCAAGCAAGCAAGCTTCTCTTTCAAAGTCTAGCTGTAGATCATGTGATGCTTCATCTTTGAGCATCTTGACAGCTACCAGTGTGAACTCTTCATCAGCTACTAAGCCTGGTGCTTTAGCTTGGAAGACTCTGCCAAATGCCCCTTGACCCAAATCTCTAATGTAAATAATATTATTCCTGGGAAACTCAAGCTTTTCCAATTTTGGATTCAACTGAGCTCCTGTGGTGTGGTACGCCATATTACTAGGCAGTTTATCTAAATCTATATCCACATTTTGATTGAGTCGTCTGCTTGATATACACTTTGAATAGCGACCTTTCAAAAAGTAGTGACACAAAAGGGCCACAGATGAAATACCTAATATACAACCAAGACCTGCCACTGAGAGCAACAGTACAAATGTAGGTGTAAAATAATTCTCCATAATAAGGTTTGGTCCAGCCATATTGTCATAGTCATCACTAGAGTTGGCACAAACTGCTATATCACAATGCTCCCAGCGTACTTCCGGGTCCATGGTGTAGCACCATGGCTTCCTTTCCTCACCACCAGCATTCCTGCAGAAATTCGTGGAATTCTGAACTTCCGGAAACAGCAAGGGAGGACGAGTATGTTTGTGTGGCGATTGAGACTCCCATGCTTGACAGGCTCTTCCTTGCTCTGTTTCATTCCGGGTGCCTTGGTAATACCGACCATTACCATGATAGCAATTTGTTGTTACTTGACTATAATCCATATCAGTGATTCCAACATTATTGCATGTCACTTGTGCTCCTTTACCGGCAAATTGAGGAAGATTTTCACAGTCAGGTAACCTGAAATGTCCTCTTGATTGGAAATAAAGTCCACGGTTTTTTTGTTCCTCTATTACTATCCAGTCATTGTAACAGAACTGCATTTTGACAGCCATGCAGTCTTCATAGCATAGGGGCAATGCCAATTCCCCATCTCTGTTCACACATTTTGGAAATGCATAAGCACAAAGCAGTTTTTCGGCGTTGCTCCTACATGGTTCTTTCAGGTTGGATATCATTTCGTTCCAAAGACCTATCGCAATCTTTTCATTCTCGAAACCACCGGAGTTGTTGTACCAAACAAACCCAGATGTGTAGCTTCTGCAAACTTGGCCATTGTATGGAGCACAATAAAGATGCACAGATCTCATGGCCAGTAGTATGCTTAGCAGCTTGCAGTACACCTCCATTGTCACAATACCATTTGGTTATCTTATTTGACTGTATCTATGCGAATATCTTCGCATGGCTAGCTGTCTACACTATCTTTTGAAACACTCCACAGAAAACATGATACGATACTGGCTATAATACAATGGCGGACACATTATTGATTTTAGTTTAGAGTAGAGAAAAACACGTTTTGTCTGGATTGGAATGGAATGGCAAGATTGGCAATGGCAAGGCAAATGCTGCTGGCTGTTCGGAATCGTGTCTTGTGGTTTAACAAAAAAAAGTAACAGAAAGAGAAAGTCTAGTATTCCTCAAGGCGCGGGCAAGAGACAGAAATAACGGAAATGTTGCTAGTAATAAAAATTATACATCCTACGTATAGGAAAAAACAAACAGCTCATTCTCTCTCATTTCTACATACATGATGATATGGTATCAATGATAATGATTATGATTAACAATGATTAATCAAACAAGAATTTGGAATTCAAGTGAGTCAGGGAGGCGGCGGCGCGGACTCACGCATGCCGCCGTGCCGCGCTGCCTGCCGCCACGGTCACACCATTATCTTAGCTCACTCAGAGTGAGTTGAAGCAGGGCAAATGAAGTTTGCCCAAATACCTACCTACCTGGCAACAATTTTCTTTTACAGTTGGCTTGACTGCTGAGTTGAGTTTTGCTCGTGAGCAAACGTCAAAATATAACAAGTTTAATTTACCTGTAATGGCTGCAATTGAGAAGGTTAAAGTCGTTGTCCTTGGTGACTCTGGTAATTACGATGTTTCCTATTAGTTAAACACTGCATTTGTTATTATAATTCATAATGTATTTATTACTAAACGGTAATTCACTTCACTACCGCGACCCGCTTGTTATTCCGTCATTTTATTTGACATCAATTTGACAGTTCATACAGGCTACCAACATTGCAAAATATAATTTATAACCGCGACCGCGGGGTTTTTAAAATCAAAAAAGCTTGGTGACGTACCTAAAGCCCAGATTAGCGTATTTGGGGATCCCTTTGTGACTTCGAAAGTCATTTGATCTATTTTCCTTTCACCGAACACCATTGATCTATTGTTTATATAGGTGATGGCCTATTTCTACGAAGCCTAATTATCCGATATGAATTTAATGTTTCATCGGAGACCCACTTGCCGATGCTCATTTAAATGATATACTTACAACGTTTCTTCAAAAAACTACTTCTGATTTCTCGAAACGATAAGATTGGAAGCTTAACATCATCAGCCACTCTGCGTCCTACTGAGGGACACTGGAGATCGTCCAACTGAGCAATCAATCTGAGTGTTCGGTGGAAGGAAAAGCGATCAAATGAGTTTCAAACGACTTTCACATAAATAGAGATCTATTATCTATTAATGTCATCATACTTCAGGCTAGGTACTTATAACATTATTTATTTATATTTATAACGTTTGTTTATGAATAAAGCACTTAATTATACAAATTTAAGTCTGCCAAACTGCTAAGCAGTTAATCGCAGGTTGTTTTGGCTCTTAATTATAAAGTACTTTATTTTTAATACTATACCCATCCCCCATTCCTTTTTTATGGGTATTTATAGGTTTTTAATATAATAATGTTTCATTATGTTACATACATACATGTATGTAACATAATGAAACATTATTACACACATTTAAACTTTCTCTTGGGCATTGTATCTATTTGGAACTCATTTGGCATATTATTTTGTATCTTAGGCAGCACCCTACAAGCAGTTCTAGACCCATAATAGTTTATATGTCTTGGAATAACATATTTGATCATAGTACTGTTAGTGCTACGAGTAGGGTAGCCATGGCCGCTCCTTTTCAGCTGGTTCCGCATTCCAAATGTATCTAAAGCAATTTGATATTCTACTTTCCTGTCAACTGGTATGATTTTACAAACTTTATATAATTTCTCGTAATTTTTGTTACATCTTTCTTTATCCCAACTAACTAAACATATCAAAAATCTTATCTGTATTTTTTTTATTTCATTGAGATATGTTGGAAAGGTGCGACCATAGCTACTCAACCCATATCCTATCAGTGATTCTACCAAGGCATGATATATGCTGACTAATAATGATAGTTTTAAATAATATTTTAAACTTTGAAACTTAGCTAAGTATTCTTAATTTATTACATAGGTTTTTTATGTGACTCTTCCAGTTCATGTCTTTGTCTATTGTCAATCCCAAGTATGTATTTAATTTTATCCACTTTTTCTATAATATCACACTGACAGCCAACCTGTTCTTTATGTAAACAATCATAATTATGAACTTTCTTTTTTATATTTATGTTTATATTTTTCTTCTTACACATTGGAGATCTGATATGTTAGAGTTTTGTTTTCTGCGCATTAAGAATTATACCATTATCATGTGACCAATTCATTATACTATCAAAGTCTTCTTGTATACATTTTTCAATATTACTTTCATCTATTACAGAGTACATTAGGCATATTTCATCTGCATACATGTATGATTTACAATGTTTAACTACATTCGTGATGCTATTATAGTAGTTTATGTGACTGCTGCATAATGCCTAATTATGTACAGTTACATACACTAGTTTATCTACACACATATCATAAGCTCTCTTTGATGTGTTCAGGAACCGCATGTTTGACCGGCATTGTGGTTCTGCAATTGTTTAGCTTGTTCTTTAGTACCAACTTCACGCAGACGGGCGTCGGCGTTCGAAATTTGAATGACAGTACCAACTTCACAGACAAACTAGGGACGGCACGCGGGTGGGCGTCGGCGTTCGAAACTTGAATGTCATTTTATGTAGAAAAACTACACATACTGACCATTATGTGTAGTTTTCCAGATACGAAACGAGTTTTTACCAAGTAGTTTAACATAATGCTGATCGTAACGTGCGGTTTTTGAACGCAGTAAAGAGGGTTTATGATACGTGTGTAGTTAAACCATATTAACAATGGGCCTCTTACACCACATTCCTCCATTGCTTTCAACAGCGTAATGTGGTCCAAGGTGTCAAACGCTTTTTTTGAATCAATAAACAGTGCCACCACATGTTGTTTGACATTTAGCTTTGTATATATTTCATCTGTAAATTGAAACAAGACTGTATTGGTGCCTTTATCGCGCTGAAATCCTTGCTGTGATGTGCTTATTATTTGATTTTTATACATAAATAATGAGATCTGTTCTACAATAATTTTCTCGTCAATTTTATTAATTGCCGACAATATGGCTATTGCCCTGTTATTAGTATATTTATAGTGACTTGACTGTTTATAGATAGGTCTTATTATTGATAGTTTCAAGTCGTCTGTGTACATACCCTTATCAACACATAAGTAACAAATTTTGCTAATAGAGGGCTAATTTGGTATTTTATTGCATTTAAATTTTTAACTCTGATACCTGACTTATTACTATACATACATTTGATATTTTTTTTTAATTTTGCAGAAGTTACTTTCGTATAGAGAAATGTTACAGGTGCGTTGGTTACATATTGCGATATATCAAGGAATGTATCAGAACAGTTGTGTTTTTATACTTTCTATTTAATTTGTAAAAGTTTGAGCAAATGTATCACATACATTATCCAGATCATCTTTATTACCAATATACCTCATTATGACATCATCTAAATTGTTTTTGTTTCTTTCGAGCCAATAATTTATGTTTTCCCAAATTTTTCTGAAGTCACTTTTACAGTCTGAAATATTTTTTTGTCTGTTTTTGGAAATGTTTATGATTTTAGATACTTTATTACGAAATTTTGTGTATTCTAGTCGTATTGTAATAGTTTTTGGTACATAAACATAAACATAAACATTTACATACAGGCACATACATTGCTTCTGGCCCCACACTAGGATACCCTGTGTCGTGGTAACCAGAAACAGCGACGTCACACACATATAAACATCCAAGACCTGGGGATTGTTTTTTTTTTTTTTTTCCATTACCCCCAGCCGGGGATCGAACCCGGGACCTCTCGCATGGTAGGCAGAGCCACAACCGCTGCGCCACAGGGGCCGTCAGTTACGTGTTTCCATTTCCTAAATAGCTCGTCACGTTTATTTATAATATTTAGAAGGTTATTATTTAGCCATTCACTAGAATTCCTGTTTTGTATAACTTTCTCTATGAAGCAATTTTCATAAACATTTTCAAACGCTGTACATACCTCCTCGTATAATTTAATGGGCCATTCTATCTCCATCATGCTATTCCAGTTATGTTGTGAAAGCCTATTAGCAACCTGTCGATTATCTAGCACTTTTACAGTTCTTATACCAGTCTGTTGTTGCACTGTACACTCACGTATTGTTATACCAGTTAAGTAATGATCCGACACGTTGCACGTTAACAGATTAGTACCTACAATATTACTTCCAGACACCCGCACAAAAATATGGTCGAGGCATGTTCTAGATAACTTGCCCTTTATTACTTCCTCCCGTGTATAATCTCGCAATCCACACTCCATAGCATATTTGCTCAGTAGATCTTCATATTATGTTATGATCGAACTTATAACAGAATCTGAATATCTTACCTTACTCATAATATCTATGTTTATGTCTCCCATATATAGCACATCTTCCGTAGGGGGCAGAGATTTTAAAACTTTCTCTAATTCTTGTAGAAATCGTTTTTTATTAGATCCAGGGCGCCTGTAGATAGCGAGTAAGCGTTTCTGCTATCGCATTCGAACTCGCATGTTTGCCGCATGAAGACTAACTCCACTCCTCCATATTTTTTATTTTCTCTCGTGTTCGAGTATACACAAAAACCTGGTATTCTGAATAATGATACACTGCGTTGCTTGATGTTGACATCCGTCAAGATAATGATGTTCAGATAATCCACTATGTCTTTGGTCATAAGAAGAAACTGGTCGAAGCCTGTGTTCAAAGATCGTATGTTGAAATGCAATATATTAAGGTCATGCCGATGTTTTTTAATATGTTGCGCCCATAACTCATGCTTTGTAAATGTATTGTATGGTATTTCACCAACGTTCGATACAGTGGCGAATTCGTTGTCCTTCACTGTAGCATCCGAAGTTCGCTGTACTTAGGTATAATCTAGTTAGATAGGCACCATATAGGCACATACAGTTTGTTTAGGTATCTATCGCAGATGCAGATAAATCAGGGCAAATGTGGGCCCTTATGTCCTTCTGACATTTAATTTGGAAGATCTTTGTTTTTATGTCACTTTCTTATATGAAAACTTTTAAATTTTGTATCCATACATAGCTTCAAGCTTTTAAGTTCTTTTTTGGTTTCCCAGAACAAATCTCGTGTCTTCTTTGGTATATTTTGGTGAATGTAAATAGGTTTATCTTTCCCAGTGCTGTACACCTCACCGTTTGTTATTTTATTCTTGCGGGCCTTCATCCAGGCATCACGGCAGGCTCGCGAGCGCATAGCAACCACGATGGGGCCTGGCTTCGGGGGCTGCGGGGTGGTGGGGGGCTGGTGCCGGCCGGTCTAGCATCGCGTCGCGGGGTGTACCTCGCTCTGGCGGGGCGCTTACCCTCCATGCCGATTCTATGTCCTTGATATTTCCCCCCGACAGTCCTAGGCAGATACCAATTTTTGATGCCAGTTCCCTCACATTCTCATTTTTGTATTCCTCTAAACCTATTATCTCTATCTTGTTTTCATACTCCTTGGCTTCCAATAATTCGATCCGCTCTTCCATCGCTCTATTAATCTTTTCCAAGTAGACATTTTTTTGCTCCAGATCATTAATTTTATTATTAATTTTCTTCATCTTATCGTTACATTCGCTTTGAAACTCCATCATCTCTGGTAGTGTTTTGCGTAAAAGTCGACATTCTCCGCTAGTTCAGTTATCGATTTTTCGATGCGGTACGTGCGGTACATGTTTTCCAGCTTCATGTCGATATCCTTGAGCAATATCTCCATCGAATTTGGAATAAAGCAGTAAAATATTTAATTAAATTTTGCAACTTGTTTTACAAACCTTTGGGTGTGGCGTGGTGGAGAAAAAATCTCCCCCGGCCCTCCCCCTCCACAATTGTGTCCCCGGGATTTCACTATTTTTGGCAGACTATAATAGATACGATAAAGTGTCAAATAACCAGAGAAAAAATAATTCTTACATGATCCTCTGTTACCTATGTGAAGTCTAGTTCTAGCGTACGTGGACCACAAAGTTTACATAAACATGCGTTTTGGCCGTTGTATAAAAGAGGGTCCCCGTAAAAGGTACGAGTTTTTTGGCATTTTAAGGGTCTCTCACCGTAAAGCGATAAAACTGAACCTTTTCTGTCTGTCTGTCCGTCCGTCCGCCCGTTTTATTTTTTTCTCTCCTATACCTTTTTTCTTATGAAGACGTTAAGGTTTCAAGTTAAGTATTGATATCAATTACTCATGTGTGCAGTACCATAGAACTGTGAAAAAATCCAAACTTCGAAGTCAACGCAAACAAAAGTAATGTCGCAATATTTCCGCATATTTCTAAACTCTTTAGGGAAACAACATGGACCTAGAATCAAGGAATTTGGCTAGAAGAAAGGCCATAAAACACAAGTAAAGAAGAAAAAATACGAAACCCGTAAATTTAATTTAAAACAAACAAACAAGAAGGATTCGAAAAAACACATCTCTTGTGTGAGGTTAGTAAAGCGTGGTGGCGTGGAAATATATTTTTTGCCGAAACGCACGTTGACGTCTACTTTGCGGCGCTCGTACACTAAAACTATTGATTTCACAAAAAAGAGATTGAGGCAAGCATTATAGCAAATTTTCTCTTGTTTATTTTTGCCTATGACTTTTTTTAAGTATCTATTATAGTTTTCCCAAAAAAGTGGTAGAATCATTAAAGGGGACTCATGTGAAGGTGAAGCGTCAGGTGCTAGACTTTCATAATTCATAATTCTTTATTGCACACACACATATTAAATTTAAAAGGTTACATTAGGATCAATCATATGTACAAAGGCGAGCTTATCTCTAAAAAGAGATTTCTCCCAGCAAACCAAGGCATGAAAGGGAAATGTATCATGAAAGGGTAGGCAGTGTACAATATCTAATCTACTAAAATACATATACCTATATAATATAAAATACGGAAAATAAAACACTTAAATACCAGACTACTAAATACAATACATACATATACCTGCAAATATAGTTTATATATTATAATGATATACATACGATTAGGTCCTTACATATGAAATTAGCGTTTCGCCGTACTGGCCACTTTGATCTCAAATATCTCCTATATGGTTAGGAATTACAAATTCAAATTTATACAGCTATTTACTCACGTATTTGTGTTTTTAAAAATATAATTCATTTGTTTTTTCCTCAATTGTTTTTTTTCTTGCGTCACTCAGCTTACAAAATGGAAAACTAGAAATATCGCGTTATTTAAGAGTATGAGTTCTGACGTGGCACCAGTGCTGCAGAAACGGCTCGAAGGATTAATTGTGTGTATAGCGAGTGTGCCGCAATAGAAAACACAGTGCGTTTTTGGTTCCAACGTTTTCGTTCTGGAAATTTCGACCTGCAGAACAAGCCCCGTGGACGGCCGGAGACCAAAGTTGATGATGAAGAATTGAAGGCTATTGTGGAAGGCGGATCCATCGCAAACCACGTCCGAGTTAGCTGCAGGCTGCGGTGTTAGTGATAAAACTGTTTTAATCCACTTGAAGCAAATTGGGAAGGTGAAGGTGAAGCTTGAAAGGTGGGTACCTCACGAACTGAGTGAAGCAAATCGACAAACGCGCGTTGACTGCTGCGTTGCATTCATTACTCACCCGGCACAATAATTACAGGATTTTAAATCGAATCATTACCTGTGATGAAAAGTGGATCCTGTACGATAATCGGAAGCGCTCATCGCAATGGCTGAACCCTGCCGAACCAGCCAAACCAAACCCCAAGCGAAAATTTACTCCAAAAAAGTTACTTGTGAGCGTTTGGTGGACTAGTGCTGGTGTCGTTTCTTACAGCTTTCTTAAATCTGGCCAGACGATTACGGCAGATGTCTATTGTCAGCAACTGCAAATCATGATGGAAAAGCTAGCTGCTAAACAACCAAGGCTGGTCAATCGCTCTAGGCCACTACTGCTTCATGATAACGCTAGACTACACACTGCACAACAGACGGCTACCATATTAGAGGAGCTTCAATTGGAATGTCTAAGACATCCATCGTACTCTCCGGACCTTGCTCCAACAGATTACCATTTTTTTCGAAATTTGGATAACTTCTTGAAAGGGAAAAAATTCAACTCCGATGGGGCAGTCCAAACCGCCTTCAAAGATTTTATTGATACCCGTCCGAATATTTTTTTTAGTAAAGGGATCGAAGAACTACCTATGAGATAGCAAAAGTATATAGATAGCAATGGTACATACTTTGATTAAATAAATATATTATATTAAAAAAAAAACGACTTTATGTTCCTCCCATGCAAAACGCCAATTTCCTGTGTAAGGACCTACATAATATAGCTATCACGAAAGAGAGAGGAAGTGCTCTTTTACCCGGTTTTTTAAAGAGACGAGTGGGACTGTCTCTTATAGTGCAAGGTAGTGCGTTCCATAGTCGAACCGCCTGCAGCCTGAATGAGTGCTCATATGCCGAGGTGCTATGCCTTGGAGTGGCTAAGAGTGAGACCGTGTGAGATCTCCGGAACCGATCTCCTGAAAAGAGATACTCAAAGCCGTCTCGAAGGTAGCTGGGGTAGCGCGGAATTTTCGATATATTGAAAAGATAACAGAGAATATGAGTGTCTCGGTGACGACGAATTGGAAGCCACCCCAACTCTTTGCGATATTGAGAAACATGGTCGAATTTGCGCAACCCGAAGATAAACCGAATCCCAAGATTCTGAAGTTGTTCGAGTTTGTTCTGTAGATCTTCGCTCGCGCTCGCCCAACAGACATCGGCGTAGTCGATTAGCGGCAGGAGAAGGGACTGAGCAAGGGTGATTTTGGTCTGCCGTGGCAAGAAGTACTGCAAACGCCTGAGGGAGTGAAAAGACGCAAAGACCCGTCTGCTGACCTTGCTGACATGTGGAGACCAAGACAGCAGGTTGTCAAAAATAACCTTTTTTTCGCCTTATCTGTATACTCTATTGTGATGCCATTATATGACACGGGAACAATACGTTTTTGTATCAAGGAAAGCGTGCGTGTGCCTGGTTCCTAAAAGCATGGCTTGTGATTTGGTCAGACCAACAGCCCGTATGATAAGGCCCAGTCTTTCACATTCTCGAGGTCAGCATTCAGTGCCTCCACGGTTGAGGCTACATCACAGGGGAAAAAGTAGCGATAAATTTGGAGATCATCTGCCTACAGATAATACGAAGAAGAGATACGTCGGAGATAGAGTTGATGAAGACTGAAAATAGAAGAGGAGAGAGAATACCACCTTGAGGCACTCCTGAGGAAAGATCACACCATTGAGTTTCAGTCTCTTCAGACTTAATGCGTTGCTGACGACCTCTCAGGTATGAGTGAAACCAGTTAGCAGCATGGACGGAGACATTCAGTGAGCTCAATATAGCGACCAGAATGTCAAAATCGACGCAGTTAAAGGCATTGCTGAAGTCAAGCAGGGCTAGGACCGTGACCAACTTCTGATCCATGGCTTGCTGTATGTCATCGCTGACTTTTAAGTTATGTGGTAGTACTATGGCCTGGTCTGAACCCAGATTGGAAAGGATTGAGAAGTTTGTTTGATGAAAGGAAGGAGGAGAGTTGGGAGTGGACTATGGATTCAAGGACTTTGGAGAGAATGGGTAAGATAGATATGGGCCTATAATCTATAAAGGAGGAGGAATTGGATTTTTTAGGCAGTAGGATAACGAGTGCTTTCTTCCACAGACTAGGAAAGGAGACTTGTGCGATTGTAACACCACACACACCCAAATGTATCATGTGGCATAAGTTTCAATTTTTTTTAATTGGTTGGTTCTTACCTTAGAACCTAGAGTGACTGCGTTCTTGGTTTATCACTCTACTGTACTGTAACTGTACTACTAATGCTGAATTTTCTTAGGTGTGGGAAAAACATCTCTCACTTACTTGATGGCCCATAACAAGCCGCTGCTGTCGCCTGACTGGACTGTGGGCTGTTCTGTGGAAGTCAAACTGCACAGATACAAAGAGGGCACTCAGGCACAGAACACATTCTTTGTGGAGCTGTGGGACGTTGGCGGCACGAACGGTCATAGAAATACTAGAGATGTCTTCTATCAGCCAACACACGGTAGGTGTTATAGTACCGTTCGCGTCAATTTTCTTGGGCTTGAGCGAGCTGTCATGTTACCCTTCTTCTCACACACCCTATCTTAACCTATATGAGAAAGAAAGGTCCAGCTCGCTCAGAGAATCTCGGCGCGGCGTGTAACTATGTGAAATTGGAACTAAGATTTTCATACTCGAACATCCGAAGTAGGTGGCAGGTTAGGCTAAAAAGAGAGTCCTGTGATCGGACCTTAATTTTTCAGTGCCATCCGGTGTCGAGTAGCAATTATTTTGATAACTGATCTAATTATTTTTTTCAGGTATAATTTTGGTGCATGACTTGACCAACAGAAAAAGTCAGGTGAACTTACAGAAATGGCTGTCGGAAATATTGAACCAGGATAATTCGAATCCAACTCTGCAGCATGTAGAAGTTGATCCTGAGCAGTTCTTAGGATCTACTCAGGTTAGTAAGATTCTCTTAAACCCATTCCTACTTATACAGAAAAAGAATATACCCGTCTTACTAAGAAAACTCTTGAGCCTTTGCTTAGTGAGCCTTTGTTTAGTATAATATCTTAAATCTTTGCCTTCTTCGGCCATTCCGGGACATGCCCAAGACGTTTTTTTTTAGGTTCTCGAGCGAGAAGACCAAATTTTGATCTTTGAAATACATTAGACTCTTGGCAAACTTTTACCCGAAAAAAGACACGCCAATAATTAAAAGAAGTTCAAAATTTATGTTTTTTTTTTTTTATTTATTTATTTACCAAATTGAGAAAAACATCTTAATTATATACATTTACATCACATAAACCACGGAGGTTTGTGCGTGATGCTGGAATTCGTGCGAACAGGGTACAATCATTAATTATTAAATATTTTTTTACATTCTACATGGGTACATGGGCATTTCGCAATGTATCGTGCAGTTACGTTACATTACGAAATACCCAAGATGTTTGTATTTATATAATAAGTTGTTTGTATTTGTGTATAATATATTAAAACAGTGAATAAGTTTATTTATCCATCTATCCATCAAAAGTCAGAGACGAGTAACTTTGGGACCGGATCGAACAGATGGAATGGATGGTGTTGATGAGTGGTGTTGTTCCGAGGCTGCAGTAATAATGAAGAATTTTTTTAATTTGAATTTTAGTGTATTAGGGGTGAATGATGCTTTAAGTTCGGTAGGCAGGCTGTTCATCAGTCGTGGTATGATAAATTGAGTAGTTCGCTCACCATAGTAATTTCGTGCTCTAACCGTCACTAGTTCGTTATTTGTCACCTTGCGAGTCTGGATGCTATGTGAATGGGAGACAGTTTTGAGTGTATGGATGTCAGCATATTGTTCTTTGATTATATTATATTTAACTTTAGTGTGGATTGGTAACATGTTGCAGTGATTGAATAAACCATTATAATCAGCCGAGTAGTTTAATTTTGTTTGTGGTGATACTATTAGTTTTAGAATTTTTAATTGTAGTTTATATATATTGTCTAAGTATGTATTAAAAGTGCGTCCATAACTAGACAGTCCATATGACACTATTGACTCTGCAAGAGCGTTATATAATAGTATCCTGGTTGAGAATGGTATTCGGTTCTTTATTATATACATCGTTGCCAGAAACGCGCGTAGTTTTTTGCATACTCTGTCAATGTGTTCTCCCCAGTTAAAGTGTTTGTCTATCACGAGACCCAGGTAGACGTGTGAGTCAACCCATTGTATTTGTTCACACGTGCACCCGGCTCCCGCGATAGTAGTTCCGCTATGTTGGCAACTGTGCGAGTGGGCGATCAGGTGATTTTTCGGTTGGCCTTTGAGGTATGGTGATCTTATGTGAATTACTTTAGTTTTTTGAGCATTCAAAACAAGGCCAACGTCATGGCACCATCGACTCAGGATGTCAAAGTCCGCTTGCAGGTCTCTCATAGCGATATTAATATCGCTATGAGAGACTATGAGGCATGTGTCGTCGGCAAATTGGTATGATGTGCTGTGTGAGGTGATGTTGGGCATGTCATTTACGTAGGCCAGGAAGTGAAGTGGGCCGAGTACGGAACCCTGGGCAGTGCCTTCGGTTACCAGGAGTGGGTCGCTAAGGGTGTTGTCAATTTTGACCCGTATATGACGGTTGCGCAAGTAGTCTGAACACCACTTCAACAGAGGACCCCTTATACCACTAGCGTCGAGCCTGTTCACTAAATCATCATGTTTAAGTGTATCAAAGGCACGAGAAAAGTCAATGAACAGTGCTAGTACGTGTGTCCTATTATTTAGTCGCTGGTTGATGTCGTCGGTGAATTTGGACAGTAAGGAAGTAGTGCTTTTTCCCGGCTGGAAGCCATACTGTGTACTGTTAATCACTTTGTTGTCGCTATAGAATGAATGTATTTGCTGGCATATGTACTTCTCAACTATCTTATCGATTGACGACAACAATGTGATTGGACGATAGCTAGTGGGGTCCTTATGGCTTCCCTTCTTGTATACCGGCCTGATACAGCCATCCTTCAGCTGATTTGGATATGAGCCCGTTAAAATACTTGTGTTGATAAGGTTGGATAATGCAGTACAAACTTTATCACCTATTCTTTTTAGGTCTAGCGTTCTTATTCCGTCTAGGCCAGGGGCTTTATGAATATTGAGGTTATTAATAATTTTCAAAATGTTGCGGCTGGTTGCTTTTTGGAACCTTAAACTAACTTGTGTGTGTGTTTGGTGTGAGTTATCATTCAGTAATTTGGTTTGACACTTAGGAATTATTTTTTTAACCGAATTGCTAAATTCATTGACAAATAAGTTACTGATATCTTGAGTCGAATTAATAGTATTATCATTGAATGCGTTCAGAATAACTTGGTCTATGGATTTTTGTTTTCTACCACTGATTGAGTTAATTATTTGCCAGATTTTTCTTATGTCACCGGTGTTTTGTTTAATTTCGTCTTGATAGTAGTTATTTCTTGCAAGTTCTAGCACTTTATTACATTTATTTCGTAGTTGGGTGTATTGTAGACGTGTTACAGAATCAGTTGTGTCCTTTTTCCAGTTGGTAAATAGTGAGTCTTTTCGTTCACATAACTTAGTTAAATTTTTAGTTATCCATTGCGGTTGGTTAATTTTGTAGCTTTGATTGTTTTAAGCGATTTTTGGTAGGCATTGGAAAAATTAGATTTAATATAAGAGTAAATCTCATGCGGGCATTTCATGGTATTTGTATAATTCCAGTCGATGTTTTCAAGTTCCTGAGTGAGTATCTTGTGATTGTGTATCAATACCTGTTTTCGAGGTATGTCTCGCGAGTTGGCTGCACTGCTGCCACCCGTGAGAGTGAGCGCTGTGACTCGATGGTCCGCTAGTACCGTACCGATAACCGCCGTGTGTGGGTCAAACGAGGGAGCGCGAATTAATATATGGTCAATGCATGACCTAGTTATGGTATTTTTTCTTTTCTCAATACGTGTGTAGTCGCTAATTCCGCTCGCTAACCCACACCCGGCTAACATGTTTAAATACTCGTCTCTGGCTGATGTGGGGGTTCTGAGGTCAATATTCATGTCTCCGACTATTATTACATTATTTTGGTGAAGAGTGTTACGAATGATTTGGTTAAACTCAGTGATAAAACTAGATTTGTTCAATCTCGGTGGTCTATATATTGCACTAACAGCTATGGTGTGGTTAGATTCCGTCTTAAGGATTCCGGAAATACATTCAAAATAAATATTTTTTGTCATTAGAGGTGTAAATTTTAGGTTTTGTTTTACATATATTACTATGCCTCCGCCTTTTCGCGAATTACGTAACTGTGGGTGCATCGTATAGCCATCAATACTAAACAATTTACATATTTCTTGTGATATATTGACCTCAGTGACTGCTATTATGTCTATTGGATGAATACTATTGTGGATGGTTTGTAGCAATTTAGGGAAGTTTTTTATTGTTGAACGTATGTTAACATGAATACAGGTAAGGTTATAATTACTATTTGGCTGTGATATTATACTGTAATATGCGTTGATATCAGGACAATTAAAGCATTCATTTATATTATTGACTTGTTCACCCATTTTTAGGTAGGGAAATTAAATACAAAGTTTTAAATACCTACTTGGCTGTACATATTTACTTGATCAACGCATCTATATCCGACGTTTTTCTAATTATATATACTTTACTCTTGTCCGACTTTCTTACACGGATATTGCCAAACTTGAACCAGATATACTTGTAGGATGATTTGAGCTGGTCTCGGGTTGTCCACAGAAGTGTTTTGATTTCCGGGGTGAGCGCCTCGCGCGCTACGATCTTCAGGTCGGCCAGCTCGCGGGGCAGCGATGGCAGCAGGTCGCCCAGGGGCAGCTCGCTGTCTCTGCTGGCGGTGATCCACAGGTCCCTTTCTTTCTCGTTCCGCAGCTGCAGCCGGATGGCGCCGGGTTTCTCCTGGCTGCCGTTGAGCCGCCGGATATTTTCCACTTCGTTGTAGTTCAGGTCGAGTTTGGTAGCGATTGCTTTAATTACTTCTGGTTCTTTTAATTTTATATCCTCACTTTTCGGCACACCAAAGATTTCTACACTACTCGAGAGCAAGCTCTGGTTGAGGTTTGTCACTTGTTATTCAAGCACAGAGATCTTCAGCTCAAGATTCTCATTTTTGTTGGCCAGGTTGATATTTTGGTTCTCAAGTTTTTTTATTTTTACTGAGTGTTCCTTAATGGTGGTCTCTATATTCGTCACTTGATCACTTATGAAGCTCAGTGACTCCCGGAATCCATCCAGCTCTTCCCTGAGCAGTTTGCGCATTTCCTTGTTGATGTCCTGGATGAGCTTTTTCGCGTCGACGGTCACCGGGTCGGTTGTAAACTTGGTCGGTTCCTCGTCCGTGTCCTCAAACTCATCGTCGGGAACGAAGAAGGAAGAGCGCTTTGGGGAGCTCCGTAGACAGTCTTCGCAGCTCCATTCTAGGCCGTTGTTGATTGAGCGGAGGGCAGTCAGCTGTTTAGCTGATATTTTAGCACATTCTATTTTAGCATGCACAACCTTATCACACCTGCTACATTCAAGGCCCGGCGATTTTTTGGTGATGTTCTTTTTGCATGTAAAACACTTAGACATGTTTATTGATTTCGGGGGGTAGTACACAAACAAACACGAGTAACGAACGACACTTGTTCACTTGATGAGTACCGAACGCAGATTCAGATCAGTATTGCTGTTGATATTTACAAATACTTAGTATACGTTTTTAGACGTCGGAAATCGTAGAACCTTTTGCTAAACCGTGTACTTCAACTCTCGCAGATTCCGATCTTAGTGATCGGCACCAAGTTCGACTTGGTTGAGGAGAAACAGCTGAAGAACCAATACCGACGGCTGGCCAGCAGCATCGCAGAGCAGTGCGGCTCTGACGAGATATTCGTCAACTCACACCAGCCTAGGTAAGTCTTCTCTTCTACGGCCGATATTAATTCGGGCCCTTTTAAGAAATATAGTTATTTACATATGTTCCACTGAAGCGCCTTAATTTCTGAGACGATTTTGATTAATGAGGTGTCTATCGCCTCGTTATTAGGATAAGGATGAATGAAGTGCTTTATTTTCTATCGTAGTATGATTACAGATTTTCAATATACTCTTTTGTAACTAGTTTCAAACAGATTTAATGGCATAAGATTTTCGATAGCACGGATTGTTAGCGCGTTGGCGTTGAACACTATGAATGACCTAATTTAATTAACCCCTGTAACCTAATGAAAGCTACAATATGCTAAAATATAAACAATTATGTTCTAGTCACTAGTCGCACAATATGGCATTGAAAAAATATATATTACAGGTCTCTGGCACCTGGGACGAGTAACTCCGTGAAATTGACCAGATTTTTCGATAAAGTAAGTACCTTTTCTAAAGTGTTTCTTTGTGTCACAGACTTGTGTATTTGCCATTGACTTTGGTTAACTAAAATTGTTGCTCAATTTCAGGTCATAGAAAGACGGTATTACTCAAGAGTCAGCCCTTTCACTGATAAGAGGAAGAACATTCCGCCTTATCTGATGCATCCATCGACACCAATATCAAGCAACAGGCCCAGTAATCAGTATCTTAGTCCAAGGTTTTATCACATGGACTGACGTAATAAAAGCTACGAGAAAAGAAATTTCCTAAATATTTTTCGACACGATGCGGGTCGGTACGATCTTTTCAAAATATGTGATATGTAAAATTATCCATACGAATTGTAACTACGGCCATATCAATAGCGTACTACAGAATAATATATCGAGACAGTAATTTCAAAGGCGAATGATGCGTTTTTTCGATTTTTCTAGAACAAAACATGATTACTGATTTCACGCGTCCAATCGAATAAGCGACCTGCAAATCTAAGACAAAAAACTCACCGTGACTATTGACACAGAATACTTAATAGTACGTACAGAAATATTACTCCTCAAATACACTTAAATAAATAGCTACTCTCGCTGCGCGACAATAAAGAGCTATCTAGCTCACACCTTCGCTACGTACAACAATCGCTAAGCACCTACAGAATCGGTTGTCGGAACAATTCCTTTAGACACACGATAATGTTAGGTACTTAAGTAATTGTTGTTGCAAAAATCACAGAAAAGTTGCTTATGAGAAGCGGCTAGCGCGCGACGCGACTGCCAGCCAAGCGAGCGGCAACAGAACTGAATTCCTGCCCGTCGGGTTGGCCGGTCGAACGTACCTAAACTGTAGAGTGAGACCCCACTGCCATTGATTTAGTCTTACGAAAATCGGAGTGAAAGCCAGGATCCATAAACTTGTTTTACATTTATTGTACTCTTTGGCGTGACACTAAGTACTTGAACAGTCGCGTACATTCTTCACACACAAAATCACAGATTTGACGTAGTTTGCGCGCAAGAACTTTTAGTGACCAATAATACGTGGACGGCATTCTTGTCACCGAGTCGTGCCTCAAGCCCTTACTGCAATCCTCATCGTATTCCCTTCATCATATTGCCAGGTTACAGGCTGCACAGGAACGACAGAGTCGGGAAGGCGGCGTGAATGGGGGCGTCGCTATCTAGCGTGCTTGATGGTATTTGATGGTGGCTCAGTACTCCGAGTCTGCTGAACATTTCTTCCTCGAAATCGTTCTTCACCACAACAAGGTCATCCTCGATGTTCTACATAGCATCTCCTCTCTTCGCATCAATTATTTCGAAACTTGAATTATTCCTCATTGAGCTGACACCACTTTCTAGCGATTCCCGCATTGGTGATTTCAACACATGTCTCATTAAAACAATCCACGTTCTGCCAGACTCAGGTCCATAGTCGACTCCTTTAATCTGCATATTCTGCTTCTTGATGCCACCTCTTTCCAAACGCATTGTTCTCTCTCGCTTATCGATATTATGATCATTTCCAATTTGGACAAAGTCGCCCTACACGGTCAATTCTCCAATCTCAACACTACAGCGAAATTCTTTTATATCCGGAACTTTAAAGTCGACCATACTCATATGTCTGATGCCATGTCGATTGACTGGACCCCTGTCACTACCAGCAAGACTGATGATAATAAAATTGCCAATTTTAATTCTATATATCGTCTACGCAGGAGAACGCCATGTTGCAGGCAGCTCTGGAACTCCGTGGACCAATACAGGAGATGTGGACGCGAGTCCCCCTGACGTAATATGAATCTAATATAATTCTATCTAATTATATGATTTGTAATTCAATTCAATTTAATATGCAATGGCTTGTATATGGTTCCGGCCAGAATAAAGGACAATTATTGTTAAACACGTTCCAGTCAGGATTCCGACCGGGTCATAGCACCATCACGGCTCTGCTGAAGTCACAGATGCCATCAAGCTTGCCATAGACCGCAAACAGCTTTCCGTGTTGGCTTTACTTGATTTCAGTGGTGCCTTCAACTGCGTAGTTTCGACATTCTCGTTAAGCTTCATAGATCCCTGAACGTGTCGGCCTTCTCTGCCAGCTGGTTCGACTCTTATTTGAGGGATCGGCAACAGCGTATCAGGTGGGAGGAGACATTCATTTAATGGTGGGATCTCCTTTCAGGCGTCCCTCAATGTGGTATTCTTTCTCCTCTTCTATTCTCGGTTTCCTTAATTCCATCTCGGACGTCCTGTCTTCCTCATGTCATTTTTATGCTGATGATCTCCAGATTTATCGCCACTTCCCTCATAAAGGTGCAATGTTAACTCTGCTGTGGAGGCACTGAATGCTGATCTGGAGGGTGTGAGAAGCTGGGCTTCATCCTACGGACTCCTGGTTAACCCGAGTAAGTCCCAGACCATGATTGTAGGTAACGGGCAACCTCTTAACTTGTTGCAGCAACAACCCGTCACACCTTTCACTATTAATGGTACCACAATCGTGTTTAGTGATAAAGCTAAAAACCTGGTTTATATCTTTGAAAACCAGCTGTCCTAGTCATCGCATGTCAATGAGGTCAGTCGACGAGTATTTGCTACTTTTCACTCACTCAGGGTACTTCAGTACTTTTTGCTTCGCCAGACCAAAATCACTCTCGGTCAGTCTCTACTACTGAAACGGTTGAGGGTTCCCTATCTATGAAAAGAGAGTTTACAATATTTACAATGATTTATTTAAGGGAAGACAGAGCGAGGCCGTGGTTGTGAACTCGATTAGACGGACTTTGCGCGACTCCCCTGGTGAGGTCCGGCAGCAGGAGCGGCAGCACACAACGGCCTCTAAAGGGCCGCGAGGTGTCAGGAGCAATAGAGGGGTCTTAGGTCCAGTGGTGTCAGCTGGAGGGTAGGTAGGCGGGTGCACTGGTAGACCCTGCGGAGGACACAGTGTTAGTAGCGGAAAATAATCCAGGATCCAGGGTTGTCTGCAACGCTCGCCGAGGTGGGAGAGCCGTATAGGAACCTAGCTTTCGGAGGCATTGCAGACGGAGTCGTAGCAGTGGGGATGGAGATACACGAGACATTTACTAAATAATATACACAGAAAATAGAAAGGCCTACGAGCCATACAAATGTTTACGTACCCAAGCGTGAGGGTCAGCAATCAATTACAGCACATGAAGTAAAGGCCTTCTATTCACACAACACAAGTTATTTTCACGATTTTGTCTATTAACAATTATGAGGGACTAGCCCATCGCTGCAACTATGGCTTAATGAGGAGGTAAAAATAAACGGACGTAGAGGAGACGTCTTAGCTATTCAGAGCTCAAGGAACAGTGGCGTAGCGTGCCTTGTCGGGGCCCCGTATAAAAATTTTTTTGGAGGCCCTTATATGGAGGTAAAGATTTTTCACAAAAGAAAAAAAATATTGTGAGAAGTAATATTTATTTATCACATAATTTACCCATTTTACAAATAAAAATCGAATTTTAAATATTCACTCTCCTTGCCTTTTTATCGGCAAACTGATTTATTAAATCATTTATGGCTGATGATGATTTTAGTTTTTCTAAAGTTTCTGCCTCTATGGACAATAGTGAGATGTCTGACAGCCGTTCTTGTCCCATCGAAGTTCTTAAGTAATTGTTTATTAGTTTTAATTTTGAAAAACTTCTTTCTGCCGTTGCGGTTGTAACTGGAAGGGTCAATAATAAAAAGCATGCTGTGATTACCTCGGGAAAACTGGATGCAAGACTATTGAATTTTACTAGCAATAATTCAATGAGTTTTTTAATGGAATAATTTTTTTTAATTTCAGAATTTAAGCATGTTTTTAGAGCCTTTAATTGGTCACAAAGATTAAGTGAGATGTCTTTACTGTATTTAGCAGACAGTTTTCCGGAAGCGTTTAATATCTCTTCGCTTGAAGAAGATAGGAGTTTCTCCGGTTGTAATATTTCGAATATACTACTCAGGTTGCAAAGGCTCTGAAATCTTTCTTTAGTTTGAGAAATTAATATATCTAAACAGCAATAGTATACATTGACTTTGAAATAGGATTCCGGGTCGGAAATTCTCTCATCTTGTGATAACTCATCAAAAAAACGCTTCGTTATCTTTCGCCTACTGTTTTTAAAAACAGTTGTTACCCCCCACTTTTTTGCTAAATCTTTGGATTCATTTAGCAAACTATTAAATGAATTCTGATTTCTTAATTGGCACAGTCTATTTAAAAGATTACTTAATAAAATACTACATTTCTGTAAGTCATTATTTTCATGCTGTAGAGCTTTAGAAACAGGATTAATAATTTCAAATAGTGAAGAAAAAAATGTAACGAGCACTAAGAAATCAAAACTCTCTAAAATATTAATTATACTTTTACATTCTTCACGTTCATCTTTTTTATTTGAAATTAAATTTAGTTGGTACAAAGTTTTCATGATTAGTAAAAAAAAAATCTTTACTGCTAATAAAGCGTCGTTCCTAGAAGACCATCTGGTAGGACATACCTTTTTAAGGGTAATCAAATATTTTTCAGATGAATCGTCACTTAGCATAGCCCAGCGTTTTATACTATTGCCAAAAAAAGTATATATTTTTTCTAAATTATCGAAAAAAGTCGATACTTCACGAACATGTCTCGCAGCATCGTTCAAAACCAAGTTTAAAGCGTGCGCAGCACAATGAATACAATCGGCATTTGGAGCATGCTCTTTTATTAGGGTTTGTAATCCTCCATACACACCCGACATAACATTTGCTCCATCGTATCCCTGTCCTCTACATTTAGTCAAATCAATTCCATATTCTTTAGTCAAATTTAAAATGACAGTTTTCAGACCTGCAGCACTGCAATCGGTTACTGCTATGAATCCTAAAAAGGACTCACAGATTTTTATTTCTTTAGGCACATTATCATCATTTTCTGTAACCGAGATATATCGAAAAACTACAGATAGGGTCAATTTTTGACAAGTCTTGTGTTGTATCCAGAATTATTGTCAGAAATGGATCTTTTTTAATTTCTGAGATAATACTGTTCCTAACGTTAGTACCAAGCAAACTAATAATTTCGTTTTGAATCGTAGGGCTTAAATAATTTATTTCACCTTTCGGTTTTAGAAAAAGTTCTTTTAAAGTTGCATCATAGTTAGATAGCAGACGTGAAATTGCCATAAAATTGCCAGAATCAGAATCAGGCCCCCTCAAAGGTAGATTACAAGATACTAAAGTAATTATAACATTAATTATACGATGCAGTACATCTCTCCAGAATGTAATTTTACTATCGATTTCACTTTTCAATAGAGTATCGATAGTATTTCCTTGCAACCAATTATTATAAGAGAGTGAGGCACTAATATGCTGCTGTGACTTTTCATGGTCAAGAATAGTTTGTGTGAAATTGCTTCTAACCGAAACACCGTTAACCCAAGCAGAGGAGTACGATTTGTTTTGACGATCTGCTAATAACCAACAGAAGTGACAGTACGGTTTGTTTAAAACGTTAGAATAACATAACCATGGTCTTATAATTTTTAGGCCTGCCTGATTGAAATATGAATAATAATAAGCTGAAAAAGGTCGGTTATTTTCTGAAACTTTTGGAAATGGTCCTTGTGGTTTAAATGGACCCAATTTAAAAATTATTTTTCGTTCGCATTCAGTTCAATTGTCACCAAAATTTCCTCTATCTGATGAAATTATATTACAATCTGCATTATCTGCAGATATATCAGAATCGTTGACTTGGGGTTCCTCGGTTTCTGGATGGACATCCGATAAAGTATGTGCTTGGCTTTCTTCTATTTCCGGATGGATATGTGACGAAGAACATGCTTCAGAAGAATCTAAAAATAAACGAGTAATTGTTAAAAAATAAATACGAATGCTTTGATACTAAACTAAAAAGAGTTATATATAAATAAATAACGTTACTAAGGGTCACAGTTAGAGAGTGTTCAGTTCAGACGCACTCAGATTCTACGCGGATTGTGCTCGTACCTATTAGTAGATACAAAATCACCTGCAGCCCGTCCGTGCATTACTATACACCTGCGTGCTATTTAAACGCAGCGCGTAGTGTAGTGGCCATACAAAACGAGAACCCGAAAGCGAGTCTGCACATCTGAAGTTCTCAACACGCAATTAACGATACGATACGGACTGATAAACAAACAACAAAACAAATCGATCCTATAGATAAGTTAGTTTTTTTTTTTTTTAATCAAGGCACGGAACCCTAAAAACAGTATAATTGTGAAAATCGAGGGGGGAGACAACTTTTTGTGACGGACAGATGGACAGACCGAAATTAAAAGATTTCCTTGTTTATCACTACGGGCTCCTAATAAATGGGTTGGGTAGTAGTGTAGTACTTACCTTTCCAATCTAAATCACTCACAGTATCTTGTCTCTGAAAAAATGAAGAAATTTTGGGCACGTTTTTTATAACCTCGTCCCTTTTCTGTTTAATTTTTCTTTTCTCAGCGCCGCTGGGATAATCTCTTTTCCTTTCACTCATTTCTTTTACAAATCGTTACTAATACTGCTAAACCAGAAGAACAATATTGTTTGTACTGAATTACAATGTAATGCACATTTATATAAAGCGCGTAAATAAACAGTGCACTGCACTCCGTGGTTTAACATCCAATGCAAAGTACAACAACGTACACGTACATCGCGATATCGATGAAGGATTCCCGGGGATTCCCCGCTGAGTTGAAGATGAAGTAAGTAAAACGGGGAAGTCCCGCAGCCCGCCATAACGATGTAGTGTTGCCAACTTTTGAACGCACGCTTAAGGCGGGAAAAAAAGGAATTGCTTTATAGAATTTTGTCATTTGTAAAATAAAATAAATTAGAAAGTTTTTATTCTTTTTCCTTACACACTTTGGGGGCCCCCGTGGCCCGGGGGCCCCGTATAATTGATACGGCAAATACGGCGGTAGCTACGCCCCTGTCAAGGAAGGAATGTGTCAAAAACAATAGAAGAGTTACCAGGCGAAATTCCAGGCTTGAATTCTGAACCTTTGCTTTTCAGAAGACTAGTCAGTCAGTAAGCTTGTTAAATGAAATAAAAAAAAGTTTTACTACAATCTGCATACTTAAGTACGGCTTAATAGTAAGTAGAACTTAATTTTAAGCAGACCATGATACACTACTACCCCTCATTGAATAGGCTGATGTCTGCTGGGTCAGTGCTAACGAAGAATTACTGAACGAACTCCATCGACTTCAAAATCTTCGGATTCGGTTTATCTTTGGGCTGCGCAAATGCGACCATGTATCACAGCATCGCAAAGAGTTGAAGTGGCTGCCGAGACCGTTTTTCATTTATTTCTGCCAGAACGCCTCGGAGAACTCACACGCAATTTCAATGTTCACAACCCCACAGCATAACACCGCGTCCTATGAGCACGGGTTTAGACTCTGGGCCATTCGGTTGTGGAATGCGCTCCCCTGCACTATTAGGGACAGTCCTTCTCTCAATATATTTAAAAGTCGAGTGAAGAAGCTGTTTAATTTCCCACGCCTACCGAACGGCGTGGGATCATGAGGGGGATGTGCCTTTGCCACGTGAGAGAAAAGAAGTGATGAATTTGTTACTGACCTTGTCTCCGTAGGCAGGAAATCGAAAGCTCGATTCGAGACGGGAATTCGGGAAAAGGGCACAGTTTGGGATAGGATATGGATTGAATCTTGCCGTCGCTGCCGACGCTGTCGCCGGCGTGCTGCCTGCCGTCACGTGGAGTCGCCGCTACCGATACGACGATGTCCAACCAACAAGGATCACTTGACCGCTGACGCGAATCTAATTACGATCAATAGCCCGACGCTATGAGGTAGATTTACACTTCGACCAGGCCCGATGCCTGTATGATAATTGGTACACCGAAATACCATCAATGCCACGGGGCCCGAGCCGCCATGTTATTCTCCCGATGAGACAAGACCAAGAGAAAAATAACCTCCAATTTTACATCTCGTTTCGATACGAGTGACAGCTGCGTTCCGTTATCGCTAGTGATGTCTCGATTACTCGCGATCGATTCGCGCAACAAAAAACCGGTGCGTTTCCGACGCATAAATATTAAACAGTCACCCGCCCGGACAGGCCCGAATCTGTCCCTAATCAATAGGAAGGCGAGAAAGTGTTGCGACCGCTCTCTTGAGGACCGAGTCCCCCACCCTGACTTCTGCTGATCGAGGCGTGCCATCCCGACCCGTGT
The DNA here is from genome assembly GCA_949825045.1 of Argyresthia goedartella. Lineage (NCBI taxonomy): Eukaryota > Metazoa > Arthropoda > Insecta > Lepidoptera > Argyresthiidae > Argyresthia > Argyresthia goedartella. The sequence continues at coordinate 16,687,026 of OX463815.1, forward strand.
ACAAATTGACGATCCGTCCTCGTCTCCATCTCAATGATGGCAGATTCGCATCCTTAATCAGCACCAAATCACCGACTTGAGGGGGGCTCGTCCGATCAGTCCACTTAAGGCGCTGCTGCAAGATGTGCAAGTACTCAAGGGACCACCGTTTCCAAAAATCTTGAGCCATCTGCTGCAACATCTGCCACCTAGTTAACCGACTTAACTTAACATCACCGAATGGGTATTCTGGCAGGGCGTGAAGGGGCTGACCTATCAGGAAGTGACCCGGCGTCAACGCTTCCAAATCATTTGGATCCGAACTGAGCGGGCACAACGGACGCGAGTTCAGTGTCATTTCAATTTTACAGAACAGCGTCGCAAGCTCTTCAAAGCGTAGAGAGGTCTCACCGATGATCCTCGTCAGGTGCGACTTAGCCGATTTAACCGCAGCCTCAAAAATTCCTCCCCAATGAGGACATCCCGGCGGACTGAAAACCCATTCAATCCCTCGTCGGGAGCAAGCCGTACTGATGGCGTCCTGGTTACCGTCCAGGAATTGAGTGACCTCCTGCAGATATCGCCTGGCTCCGACAAAATTTGTGCCGTTGTCCGAACGGATTAATGTCGGGAGGCCCCTTCGTGAGACGAACCGATCTAGACAAGCGATAAATGCCTCTGTAGTGAGGTCACTGACCACCTCCAAGTGGACTGCCTTCGTGGCCAAGCACACGAAGACGCACAGGTATGCCTTCACTAATCTGGCGTTCCGTAGCTGTGAAGACTTGACCATGAATGGTCCCGCGAAATCCGTTCCGACACCCGCAAAGGGCCGGATTTCGTTAACCCTATCCGAGGGCAAATCGCCCATCTGGGGCTGCATCGTAGCCGCCTTGGCCCGATAACAAGGCAGGCACCGAAATACGACGCTACGCACTAAGCGTCTTCCCGATAGAATCCAGAACTCGCGCTGGAGAAACGCCATCAAGGCGTGGCATCCGACATGCCCATTCCGAATGTGTCGATCCTGTATCAACAGTTCGACCAACTTCCCTTTCCGAGGGAGTAACAACGGGTGGCGAGCCGCATAAGGCAGGTTGGCATTCCGCAGCCGACCTCCTACCCTCAGAAATCCGTGAGGGTCAATAAACGGGTTGAGCCGAGCCACAGCTCCCTTCAGCTGGACGCGTCCGCGTCTCAGAATGTCCAATTCGGACTTAAAGTGCACCGTCTGCACGTTCCGTACCAATGCGAACAACGCATGGTTCCGTTCCCGTGGTGTCAGGACCGGTGTCCGCACTCGTTGCGGCTCAGAATTCCGACAATTCCGCGCAAATCGGCAGATCCAGGCGGTCACATTGACCAGTTTGTCGAGCGAGCTGTACCGTTCCAGCAGGCTGAACTCCTCTTCCGGCTCTAGCTGCGTCGTACAGACACCGACTGTCAAGGCGCCGTTCGCCGTGGTAACGCGTGGACTCATTGGCCAATCCGATTCGGCTTGAGTCAACCATTTTGGACCCCACCACAAGGGATGTCCAACCAACTCCGGAGCGTGACACCCACGAGACGCACAGTCTGCTGGGTTCATTTCCCCTGGAACATGTCTCCAGATCAAGGGAACCTCCGAAGTCAAAATCTGCGAAACCCGATTCGCCACAAAAATCTCCAGCTTGTGAACTGAAGCCTTCAGCCGGCATAACACGATCTGGCTGTCCGTCCAAGCGTAGACCGTATCTTCCAACGCTATTGACCCACGAAGAACCGTCATCGTGTGGTTGAGCAGACGAGTCAGGAGAGCCGCTCCCGAAAGCTCTAACTTGGGAATGGTCAGGCGAGTGCGCAACGGCGCAACCTTGCTCTTGGCCATGACCAACCGCACATCAACCTCCCCCGAGGAGTCGACCGTACGCAGATACACCGCAGCTCCGTATCCCTTCTCCGAGGCATCGCAAAACCCATGCAGGGTGGCGGTGTATCGTTTGGTGGGGACCAACCTCCGTGGCAGTGAAATCCGATTGATGCCAGGGAGGGTCGAAAAGAACGAGTCCCACTCTGAGCTCAATGACCCGCCGATCGGGTCGTCCCATATCAGCTCAGCAGACCACAATCGCTGCATAAAACACTTGAGCTGAAATGTTACCGGGGTGATCCACCCGTTTGGATCAAATGTCCTAGCCACCGTTGAGAGGACGTTCCGTTTCGTCCAGACCTTCGGGGTGTCCAACTCGACCCGATACGAGAACATGTCTGACACCGGCTGGTACTGGACGCCTAATACCGACAACATATTTGGATTTTCCAAATTTTTAAAAATGTGGGGATCCTGCTGGTAGTCATCCGGAAGACCAGTCATTAACTCTGGAGAGTTCGACATCCATTTCCGGAGCTCGTAACCTCCACCCTGTAAGAGCTCAACTAGCTCGTCCCGTCGAGCGAGCGCCTCCTCCACGGAATCTGCACCGGTACAGATATCGTCCACGTAGAGGTCCTGCTCCAGGATCGCTGCTCCTCTAGGGAAATTTAACCGTTCTCGATCCGCTAACTCCCGCAGAGTGCGAATCGCCAAATAAGGACTAGACCGTAGCCCGTACGTGTTGGTGTTCAGGTCGTACACCCTGATGGGCTGATCTGGGCTCTCTCGCCACAGTATCAGCTGATACCGTCTATCGTCAGGGTGAATGACCGTCTGTCTAAACATCATCCGGATGTCAGCTACAAACACAACATTGTGTCGACGGAACCGTGTGATAACATCCGCGATGTCATGATTCAACTTCGGCCCTGAATGCAAACACTGGTTCAGGTTCATGCCGTTAGATGTTGATGCCGATCCATCGAACACTACCTGTATTTTGCCCTCCGGGGTCCTCAAGACCGCGTGATGAGGCAGGAAGCAGTGGTCTTCACGCTTCCAGTCGATACCCGAAACCGACATGTGACCGAGCGACTCGTATTCCCGCATGAAGTCGACGTACTTCTGCCGGAAAATCCCGTCACGCTTCATGCGTCGTTCCATCGACAGAAGCCGCGTCTCGGCTGCATGGTGTGAACTGCCCAGCGGTGGGCGATCACTCCGAAATGGAAGACGTGTGAGAAATCGACCTGACCGAAGGCGACCAATATTGTTCCGATAAAACTGTTCACACTCTTCTTCAACCGGGTCCAACCGGCGTACCGTAGGTGGTTCCTCCACCTCCCAAAACTTCTGTATCACCTCCGAGAGTACAGAACCGAATAAGGGACTACGAGTCACTAGGCGTGGGGCAGCCGGCATGACCGGACCCATTACCGCATGGCCCAGTCTGGTGTTGACCGAAACCAGACCAGTCGCCTGCAACACGTGGACACCTGGCACTAACAGGTATCCCAAGGCATCGACACCCAATAAAATGTCTACTGGGCCCGGAATATCGAACTCCGGGTCTGCCAGTGACAACCCAGCGACCAACTGTCGTACGTGAGGGTGTGAGCCCATCACATTAGGCATGACTAATGCCGTGACCGTCAGATTCACCGATGAATCCACCCGTGACGAGAGAGTAATCCGACATACTCCCTTAACGGAACCGACTTCCGTGTTCCCAATTCCCCGAATGGAATGTGGGTACTCCCTTACCGAAATGCCCAACCGTCTTACAAGGTTGCACAAGACTAAGCACCCCTGGGCCCCCGAGTCCAATAGTGCTCGTGCCACACATGATTTGCCGTCCGAACTCCACGCTATCACCGAGGCGGTGGGGAGCATGACCGTCTGTGGAGTGGCGGCACCCTGTAAGTGGGCGGCGTGTCCCTAGCGGGAACCCCCGCGGGATCCGAACCCGCTCCGACCTCCGTCGGCCTGGTAACTCGGCTGCTGATATGCCACCGGTGGCATATCAGACCGCATGTACATCAGGGGGTCCCAACCCGCATAATAGGCCCCTCGCTGTCCCGGTACCCGACCATACTGGACTGTGAACGGTGTGCCCGGTGGCCACCGTGGATGGAGGGGGGAGAGCGGGTCCAACCTGGGGCGCTCTAGGAATGGGGGCGACATCCGACTGTTCGCCTCCCAGAGCGACGGGCAGGGTGGCGCAGAAGGTGGTGGGCTCCCAGCCTTCGCGCCACTCATAGGTGCCATCTGACACCCGCCCGTAACACGCGGTGAGCCAGCGGCCCGAAGTCCTCGCTGACCCTGGACAGCGGCGACCGAACCCCGGCTGTCCCGCCTGTTCCCGTGGGGTTGGGGGGCGCGGCCCCTCCCGCATCCGCGCGGGTTGGCGCTGCACACTGGCCTCCGAATCCATGGTGTCGCATCGCCTGCATTCACCCTCCAAAAACTCCGTTAATTGGACGAGCGTGGGCAGTTCCGAGCTACTGCCCCCATGCAGCTGTTCAAACCGACCTTGAACAGCTGCAGGCAACCGTGACAAAACCATATATAACACAATATATGACCATTGGTCTACCGGCAGACCAAGGTTCTGAAGGGCCTTAGTGGCCACCAGCACAGGGTTGAGCACCTGTACCCGGATGTCAACATCCCGGGTTACTCTTGGGATGCTGAACAGCTTCCCCAGCTGCGCATCAACCAACCGCCTTTTGTGTTGGTAGCGGTCAAACAATATGACCCGGGCAATCTCATAATTGCCCGCCGTAACCGTTAGGTGACCGACCAACTCCTTCGGTTCACCCCGCAGTGCCATCAATAGCTGGGCCAACTTGTAGGCGCTGTCCAGGTCGTCCCGACCGTGGACCAGGCTATCGAACAAATTGATGAATGCCGGCCACTCATCAATTGCCCCACCGAAGGCCGGAATCTCCAGGTGTGGAAGCCGTCCAACCACACCCTTAGGGGGGGGGGGGGTCTCCGCTACCCTCCCCGCGGTCATCCCGACGCGACCGCTTAATTTTTTCGGCGCGACGCTCGATGTCGCCCAAGCACTCCATCGCTTGGTCAGCATCCGCGCAGAGCTGCCTCACTGCAGCCACCGAGGCCTCATCCGTAAGCCCGAGGGCTTTAGCCTCGGCAGCCAGCCGACACACCTTCCCGACGCGTGTCATTGCGTCCTCCACACGCTTGAGCAGGACATCGTCCATGTCGGGTCGCTCCACATACTTGTGAGTATGGGCGAGCCATCTCATCTCCTCACGGACACCATATCGCAGTACCGTCAAGGGCGAAGGTGCCATGGTTACCGATTTAATTGTTCCTGGTCCTATGCTTCACTGCCGAACTAAACACAGCCAGATACCAGCACTTTCCCGTCAGCGCTGGGCACAGAAATTAAAACTAAGTTGTAAAACCCAAGGCAACCACTAAACAATTAAATCATAAACAATATTTAATATGGTCGCTCTGTGGACATACACCTTATAATATACACTCTAAATCAATTAGAGAATGCCACCATGTGGTACAATACAAATAACACACAAAAGGTTATTATAAAAAACTATTTTTCTAGTAGTGGCCCCTCCGATAGGAACCACACTTCCTTTGAGGTCAGCAAAATCAGCTTAATACCTCTTAAATAGCCCGACCCTGCTGTGTAAACCGAAATAACACTGTAGGACTATAGAACCCGACGTTCTATCGCAAGTAATACAATCTAGGCTTCGCAGAATGACTGTTCAATCCTTTATGCGCACAAACAGTAGTTTCCGACTACAAATTTATAACAACTGTTAACTAAATTGGCACTTATACTTTCACTTACCGAAAATGAACTTTAATCGTGGTATACCGACCACAGACTCATTGCCGACTTGAGCCAATCTGGGATATTCTTTTCTCCCAACTACAATGTGACAAAGGCAACCCTACCGTGAATCGATGATTTCCCACTAGGAAACCGCGCTTCTGCTACCAAAATGTTTAATTTCCCACGCCTACCGAACGGCGTGGGATCATGAGGGGGTTGTGCCTTTACCACGTGAGAGAAAAGAAGTGATGAATTTGTTACTGACCTTGTCTCCGTAGGCAGGAAATCGAAAGCTCGATTCGAGACGGGAATTCGGGAAAAGGGCACAGTTTGGGATAGGATATGGATTGAATCTTGCCGTCGCTGCCGACGCTGTCGCCGGCGTGCTGCCTGCCGTCACGTGGAGTCGCCGCTACCGATACGACGATGTCCAACCAACAAGGATCACTTGACCGCTGACGCGAATCTAATTACGATCAATAGCCCGACGCTATGAGGTAGATTTACACTTCGACCAGGCCCGATGCCTGTATGATAATTGGTACACCGAAATACCATCAATGCCACGGGGCCCGAGCCGCCATGTTATTCTCCCGATGAGACAAGACCAAGAGAAAAATAACCTCCAATTTTACATCTCGTTTCGATACGAGTGACAGCTGCGTTCCGTTTTCGCTAGTGATGTCTCGATTACTCGCGATCGATTCGCGCAACAAAAAACCGGTGCGTTTCCGACGCATAAATATTAAACAGAAGCATTTAGAAACATATATTAGGTATGTACTAGAGCACATGGTCTACCCCTGCTCAGGCATTGACATCGACCTTTCTCATCCTAATTTGGTTTGCTGGAAGAGATCTCTTATTAGAGATAAGCTTGCATTTGTACACTAATTTATGTAAGTCTTGTAGTCTTTATATTATTTATGAGCAATAAAGAACTTATGAATTATGAACTCCCTAGAAAATGCACGCACACATGAATTTTCAATCTGTGATTGTGTGTGTGCGTTCAAATGCTCCTACGCATACGAGATACTGATGTGAGACGACTGTAAAAACTATAAGATAATTAAAAGATATATTCATTTATTTATTCACGGCAACGTGGTACACAACAAACACATAATTATAACTCAAACTAAAAAAAAAATATTTACAAAAAGAAAACAAAGACAGCAGTTAAATAAAACAATGAATTTACACAAGCAAACATTGAGGTACGCTAAGGATCACTCTGTGGTATTGTGACTTTACCGCGACAATGAAATGGCCCTGGCTCAGCAATGTCACAGACGAATCTGTGACGCTGGTATTCTGTAAGGTATGGGAATTCTTCATGGGAAACCCGTCTGGGATGTCCCTACTTCTTTTGATACATTTTCAAATTTTCACGTCAATTCCCGTGCAACCATAAATCGATGGCATGAGCCGTGCGTCCTGCATCGTGTTATCCTGCCCCCACGCGTTAGCCCTAAACAGGGCGAAAAGGGACAGACGTCACCTAGATTACTGAAGATTCTATTATACCTGACGTTACCTGGCTTTAAGCCTAATATTGAGAGTAGCATACTTGACTTCCTTTCCGGTGCGACGAAATTAGCCCCAAACAGCTCACTTCCTGTTTAAAACTCCTAAAATACATGTCATATCCGTTTTGAACCTCAGCAACATTGCGCGCGTAAAGTTTCAGAAATGGCGGCAATTGTAGCCAGCGTTATTGCGCGTGCTAAATTTTCAGGTCATTGGCGTTTTGGATTTCATTCCGTGCGAACATATTCCAAATTTGAATATATTTTTCCAAGTTATTTTCTATATCTGGAATTATTACGGTTGAAGTGTTCAGCGTAAGAAAAATGAATCCGTTCAATAAAAATAAAAGTGGTAAATCTTCTAAACGGAGAAAAGCCCCGCGTAGTGATTCATCAAGTGATAGCTGCAGCAGTTCCACTTCTACGTCTCCGGAGAGGAGCAGCCGGAAAGGAATACGTCGGGGGAGAAAGAGCTCTAAGAGGATAAGTAAACTGGAAAAATCGTTCCAAGATTTAGCTGGCAAGGTCTCGTCACTGCATGACCTTTTGGTTAACAAATCGAGTGACGGAATATTGCCTTATTCAGATAATGGTTCCGTTTTATCTCTGTCTCCGTGTAGTGACCTTGAGAGGGAATTACGTAGCCCCGATAAGAAAATACAATTAAAAATGGAAACTACCCTTAAAAGTCAAACATTACGATCGTCCGAACTTCATGTCGAGACAATTAAAAAACTTCAATATTTCGATACATGTGACTGGAGTCAGGTAAGGTATTCGGAGACGCAAAAATTATTTATTCTGTACCTGGGTTCGTTGAACTCGAGTGTAATGACCTTGCCAAGCCCTTCGATCGTAACCATTCTTTGGCGGCAACGGAGCGATCACTCGCGGCTATATCACACGGCCTGATTATGAAGAACGAGGCGCTTAAACAGGGTTTTTCGACGTTCATCTCTTGGCTTGGCGAGAGAGGTGAAGAGAATCCCACTACAGCGAACCAGGTTTGTGACAAAATAAATGAGATATTTTCCGAGGGGGAATACAATAAGGTTCATTCTGATGGTGGTTCATTCCACCAATCTGGGATGTTAAGGTGTTAACGGCTTATCTCACGTCACACGCTCCACATAGTTTTTCGCTTTTTGAAGTATCTAGAAGAGTGGCTATTATTTTGCTATTATGTTCGGGACGCAGAGTCCTTGACCTTACCTTGCTAAGATGCGATTCTGCTAATTGCATAATTGAGAATAACTCAATAGTTATATGGCCAAAGTATGGCTCTAAGACGGATAACTCATCGTACAGACAGTCTGGCTGGCGTCTACTAGCTTGTAGCTCGAACACTAACGTAGACCCCGTGTTCTGGGTCACCAAATTGTTAGAAGTATCACAATCTCGCAGAGGTAATTTAGATTCCTTGTTCATTAGCACATGTGGCACACCAAAGCCTGCCACACCTACCATTATTGGAGGGTGGATAAAATCCGTCCTCAAGCTAGCAGGAATTGATTCTAGTCCAGGTAGTGTTCGGTCGGCAGTCGCGTCTGCTAGTTGGTTGGACCACACACCTATTGATCAAATTTTAAGTCGTGGCAACTGGAAATCAGCAAGGACTTTTCACAAATTTTACAAAAAAGAAGTTAATTCTAGCCCAACCAATAGCACTGCTTTATCTAATCTATTTCAATCAGTTTAATGAATGTATTTTTTATTTGTAACTACTATTGTGTTATCAATTTATGCAAAACACTTGTGTTCTATGTTGTATATACAATTATATAGGTTCTTGTATATTTGATGATCATAATTTACACATAAATGAACTCCTAGTCATATCACATTGGCGTTTTTAACTCAGCAGTCGATACCAAACACTACTCAATATTAGGCTTAAAGCCAGGTAACGTCAGGTATAATATGGCAATTTTACCTGAAAATAAAATTGTTATTATACATACTTACCTGGCTTTAAGCCTAGGTAAATCGCTGCCTGCTGTTCACATTACTGTGCATATTATTATGCATTGCACGATCGTGACACATTCTTCGTCACGATCAGCTCTTTATTGAGTTGCCAATGACCTGAAAATTTAGCACGCGCAATAACGCTGGCTACAATTGCCGCCATTTCTGAAACTTTACGCGCGCAATGTTGCTGAGGTTCAAAACGGATATGACATGTATTTTAGGAGTTTTACACAGGAAGTGAGCTGTTTGGGGCTAATTTCGTCGCACCGGAAAGGAAGTCAAGTATGCTACTCTCAATATTAGGCTTATAGCCAGGTAAGTATGTATAATAACAATTTTATTTTCAGGTAAAATTGCCATATTCTGTGCCTTTGTGGGCCAACAACATATTGAGCTTTGTATATTTTGCCATCCACTTTTTACCAGTTGCCATCTGCTATTTTGTTTTGTTTTTGTCAAAATGGCGGCCACGCATCAAACATTTAGAAATCGATAGATCACATCTGATCACATCAATGCCAACATAAAGTGTAAGTAGATGGGTAAAATCTCGTAAACCGTCACGTTTCCGAGATGTGAGCTGTCAAATATGTACAAGTGGCGCCACGTTTTGATGTTTGTAGATAAATAAAGGATACTTCCTGAATAAAATGTATCTGATATTCATTTTTGTGCGCTTTAGTTCAAGCAATATTATTACAATGGGAATGATCATGATTAAATTACATACAACACACAACGTATTCTGCACGACTGAGCTTTGGTATTGATTATGTATTTGGATTGTATTTGGATTGTATATGCTGAAATGCATTAAATGAAATAATAAATAATATAAATATCGCTCATGAATGTCCCCACCGAGGGGACAGGCCTTTACTTTAGTGGGGCGCGGTATTTTAGTTTAGACAAGCTACTATAATATAGTTTTCAAGGATGTTCTTATTTAACTAGAGGTAAATACCGATTAAATACTTAGATATCCATAAACATAAATGTGTTTTACTTTTTATGTTTATCTTTTATTTATGATGATACTGAATTACACTTACATTACTACAATATTTATGATAGCGGGGCGCGGTATTTTAGTTTAGACAAGCTACAATAATATAGTTTTTAACGTTGGTCTTATTTAATTAGAGGTAAATACCGATACATAAACATAAAGGTATTTTATTTTTTATGTTTATCTTTTATTTATGATAATACTGAATTACACTTACATTACTACAATATTTATGATAGTGAGGCTCGGTTTTTTTTGTTTAGCCAAGCTACTATAATATAGTTTTCAACGTTGTTCTTATTTAACTATAGGTAAATACCGATAAAATACATAGACATAAACATAAATGTATTTTACTTTTTATGTTTATCTTTTATTTATGATAATACTGAATTACACTTACATTACTACAATATTTATGATAGTGGGGCGCGGTATTTTAGTTTAGACAAGCTACTATAATAAAGTTTTCACGTTGGTCTTATTTACCGATAAATTACATATATAGATAAACATAAATGTATTTTACTTTTTACGTTTATCTTTTATTTATGATAATACTGAATTACACTTACATTACTAGAATATTTATGATAGTGGGGCTCGGTATTTTAGTTAAGACAAGGTACTTTAATATATAGTTTTCAACGTTGTTCTTATTTAACTAGAGGTAAATACCGATATAATACATAGACATAAACATAAATGTATTTTACTTTTAATGTTTATCTTTTATTTATGATAATACTGAATTACACTTACATTACGCCAATATTTATGATAGTGGGGCGCGGTGTTTTAGTTAAGACAAGCTACTATGATATAGTTTTCAACGTTGTTCTTATTTAACTAGAGGTACATACCGATAAAATACATATATACATAAACATAAATGTATTTTAGTTTTTATGTTTATCTTTTATTTATGATAATACTGAATTACACTTACATTACTACAATATTTATGATAGTGGGCCGCGGTATTTTAGTTTAGACAAGCTACAATAATATAGTTTTAAACGTTATTTTTTATTTAACTAGAGGTAAATACTGATAAAATACAAAGATATACATAAACTTAAATGTAGTTTACTTTTTATTTTTATCTTTTATTTATGATTATATTTATTATGATTATTATTTATGTATTATTAACATATAAAACTATATTAGTATCTAAAGATGCCATGAAAGTGCAGATTCCTTCCTTTCGCAGAAATTCCTTTTGGAATTTGACTAACTCAGGTATGTTGCTCCATGGGAATGAAGAAGAAGCTAAAAATCAATATTCAGGTTATTTTATTGAGGATGTATGAGGATGAAAAAAATAAAAAACAAAAATAAATAACCCCGTACATCTTTGATAGCTTATAAATAACTCGGCAACGTGACGTTTTACGAGATTTCGTCAATCTATACTTTATGTTTGTATTGATGTAGCTGCCATTAAAAAAAACTGCGGATGGCACCTGGTACACTCACCATACAAAAATGTTCGATCCCCATTATGTCTTCTTTAGGGTTCCGTACCCGAAGGGTGCCAAACGGGACCCTATTACTAAGCCTCCGCTGTCCGTCCGTCCGTCCGTCTGTCACCGTGCTGTATCTCATGAAACGTGGTAGTTGGAATGATGAAATTTTCACAGATGATGTAAGTATTTCTGTTGCCGCTATAACAACAAATACTAAAAAACAGAATAAAATTAATATTTAAGGGGTTCCTTTACAATTATTCTTTCAATAGCACATAAAAACTTATGAATACATCTGGTTACGTGCATGGAGTGTGAAAGTAGCCGTACCAATATCTTTGTAAACAACATTTTGCAATGTAAAATCCAAACTATTTACTCCACACCATCCCTAACATTGTACGGTGGTACGGAACCCTTCATGCGCGATTTAGACTCGCACTTGACCGGTTTTTGTTTGTTTTCTCTTCCAGCCAGCAGGGTAGGGAATAGGGCTTAAAAGGAATTAAAGTTTGGTATTATTATAAAATGTTAAATTGTTGTATTCATTAAATAAAATACCATATTATTGTAATTACAAAGCCCAGATTCTAACATAGTCTACTTGGAGGGCAGAGTCATCGCTTTGGGTCAGGTTCCAGGTAGGCAGCCAATCGCTCTGGGCGTCCCAGAAGTCTGTTAGAGCCTGTAGAAAAAACGCATTAATGAATCACTTCAATTTTAGTATCGCAACAGTGGTAAGTATTTCGGAAATAGAATTCCTCAAAGAGATGACAAAGCCTTTACCATGTTTGATTGAGGTACTTTCTAATAAAAACGGCCGGAGGGATAAATCCGAAAAGGATCCTGGGCAGTTTATATCATCCTTTGCCAAATAACTTTATTATATTATTATCAGACTCCTACGTTCGAAATTAAACTAGCAGATGTGATGGAAAGGATAAGTCTACTCTCTTGAATAAAGCACGATGAGTACGAGGAGTAAAAAATGAAAAAGTTCCTTCAGATAGGTGTTCTCGAGCCAGAAAACCAGGGGCCCAATTCCGGTACACAATGACATCTCAATGACAATTACATGACGATTACGGTCAACTTTAGATATACAATATCTGACGATTTTGTAATCCCATTCCCTTTGTTGATTAACTAAATCATTATGCTTACTAATTTGCTTAATTTTTACCATAATTTCCTAAAAAAATATTCTCGAAACGCCAGATATTGGATATCTAAAGTTGACCGTAATCGTCATGTAATTGTCATGGAGCTGTCATTGTGTACCGGAATTGGGCCCCTGAAGTTAAAACTTAGCTCTTACCGTTGGCGATCCGTTCGACCAGGGTTTGGGTAGAGGGTTGACAACACCGTCCGGGAAATAGCCGCTAGTGCCACCCACAGCCACGTTCATGATGAGGTAGAACTTCTGGTCGAAGGGCGCCATCTTGGTTCCGTAGCGCCAAGGGTTGAGGGTATTGGGGTTCGAGTTGAAGCCACCGTGCTCCCAGAACCCACCGTTGCCTGGCTGAATGCGGCCCAGTTTAACGTCATCAATGCTGAACTCGATGAAGTCTGGGGAAGACAAAAGTGATTTTTTTTAAACCTTTTTCTTACCTTTTTTAACTTTACTACTGAGGGTACTAATAATACCACATTACCTACTCCAACTGTCGGTAGTTACTTAGTATTTGAAACGTTAATATAGAACCAGAGTAATATTGAACCCATTTTAAGATCCGGTTATCGATATTGTATTCCCATGAAATATGACACAGTGGCTACTACACAAGCGAAAAAAAGCTGTGATTTTCTTAGTCATTCTACATTCATAATACTGTTCATACAAAAGTAGGATAGGAATAGAGTCAATAAACTTACGTTATGTGAAAAACATTTGGTGCATAATGTTGCATAATAATAATAAAGATCATAATCGTTAACAGAACTGCGGCGTGATAATTTATTTTCTTTATCTACACATGTATCATAAACCCTCTTTACTGCCTCTAAAAACCGCATAATAAGACCAGCATAATGTAAAACTATTTGGTAAAACTCATTTCTTATCTGAAAATTAGTACATTATGACCATAATGTCCCAAAATTTGTCAAATCATGTCATTCAAATTTCGAACGCCGACGCCCGCCTGCGTGCCGCCCCTAGTTTGTCTGTGAAGTTGGTACTACAGAACAAGCTATACAACTGCCTATTGGCATGACGTGTACACTCGGCACGGAGTCTTTGACTCGAGTGTATTCGATGAAGGACCTCGGTGTTACGTTCGACCCTAAACTTACATTCCATGAGCACATGAGCACTTTAGCCAAGGAATGCTTCAAAAGATTAGGGTTTGTGATACGGAATAGTGAGGGATTCCACAACTTGGGTGTGGTCCAGCTTCTATACACGGCCCTAGTGAGAACCAAACTTGAATCTAGCTCGGTTGTTTGGAATCCGCATGAAACCTCTTACGTCCTTATGCGAGAAGGTACACAAAGCTTTTATAAGGTACCTATATAAGAGGAAATTTGGATACTACCCTTACCTTTATCCGTCCGCTTTTATATGGTATGCTCGGATACAACTCACTAGAGGTGAGACATAACACCGAACAGCTTCTGACTGTGTGTCGATTGTTGCGAGGCGACAGTGACTGCGCGGCGCTTGTCAGCGCAGTATGTGCGCTATACGTGCCTGACAACTACCTACGCGCGCGCAGGCACCAACTGCTAGCGGGCGGCACGCACCGAACGGTGGCGCGCCGGCAGTCCCCGCTGGTCCGAGCGCGGAACAGCCTCAACGCTCTGTTGGCTGCTGCACCATTGAATGATCTGTTTGGTGAGGCATGGAGGGATATTGTGAGGAGTGTGGAAGGTTCTGCGAGAAGAATGCATGATTTGTTCTTCTGTATTTTTATTATTATTATTTTTCTTGAATGCTTATTTTAAATATTGAATAGAATATAATAATTGAAAAGAATATTGATTGATATTAATAATTGGATAGTTTTTGTATAATTAACTCGTCTTGGCGGGGCACTTCCGTGGCCCCACATGTAATTGTTTTTTATATTAATATTTTTTGATCAGTTTGGATACTTTGTACAACGACCTGGAATTTTCTGTAATGTTGTGCGAATTTATGTCAATAATAAATAAATAAATAAACTGCAGAGCAATGATAAATGCCACAATGGCGGTCGAACATGCGGTTCCTGAACACATCAAAGAGAGCTTATGATATTTGTGTAAATAAACTAGTTCTACACACGTATCATAAACCTTCTTTATTGCGTCTAAAAACCACACGTTAATAAAAACGCATTTCTTATCTGAAAATTTGTACATTATGACCATAATGTACAAAAATTTGTCAAATTATGACATTCAAATTTCGAAAGCCGACGCCCGCCTGCGTGCCGTGCCGCACCTAGTTTGTCGTTAATAAAAACGCATTTCTTATCTGAAAATTTGTACATTATGACCATAATATACAAAAATTTGTCAAATTATGACATTCAAATTTCGAAAGCCGACGCCCGCCTGCGTGCCGTGCCGCCCCTAGTTTGTCTGTGAAGTTAGTACTACAGAACAAGCTAAACAACTGCAGAGCAATTATCAATGCCACAATGCCGGTCAAACATGCGGTTCCTGAACACATCAAAAAGAGCTTATGATATGTGTGTAGATATACTAGTGTATGTACATAATTACGCATTAAAACTCTCGAGTGATATTATTATGAAACTCGCCTTCGGCTCGTTTCGTAAACCCACTCTCGAGTATTAATGCCCTCTATTATGTAGCAGTCACTTAAACTACTATTATCTACACACGTATCATAAACCCTCTTTACTGCGTTCAAAAACCGCACGTTACGATCAGCATTATGTTAAACTAGTTGGTAAAAACTCGTTTCGTATCTGGAAAACTACACATAATGGTCATTATGTGTAGTTTTTCCACATATAATGACATTCAAATTTCGAACGCCGACGCCCACCCGCGTGCCATCCCTAGTTTGTCCGTGAAGTTGGTACTGACATTCAAATTTCGAACGCCGACGCCCGGCTGAGTGAAGTTGGTACTAAAGAACAAGCTAAACAATTGCAAAACCACAATGCCGGTCAAACATGCGGTTCCTGAACACATCAAAGAGAGCTTATGGTATGTGTGTAGATAAACTAGTGTATATAATTGTACTACTGTACATAATTAGGCATTAAAACTCTCGAGTAATATTATTATGAAACTCGCCTTCGGCTCGTTTCGTAAACCCACTCTCGAGTATTAATGCCCTCTATTATGTAGCAGTCACATAAACTACTATTATGTAACTGTACAAAATTAGGCATTATGTAGCAGTCACATAAACTACTATTACCTCCTAAGCAAAGAGTACAAGAAATCCCGCTGCTGCATTTTTTTTTCTTAAATAAACAAAACAAACAAACCTTGCTTCTGCCCCCACACTTCTACCTTCTATCTTCTTGGAAACTTTTACACTTTTAACTGTATTATTTAACTGGTTGAATTCAGATTCTGAGTTACATACACAAATTATATCCCAGGGCTAAAGCTAAACGATGAATAAATTTAAGAAACTTGCTTTCAATACTGCTGTGATGGAATTAGGGAAGTGGGTGGTAATTAGGAAAGTGAGTATTGTTATACTATTCAAAAGATTCGTCACCTGGAGTCCACTCAAGCTGGTACCTATGGAACTGCCTGTCATAACCAGCGCTGTTACGACGAATCCAGTGGGCGAGCCTCCAACCATTCAGCTCCGGATAAGGTCCGTAGTGGAGTGTGGAGCCAGCTTCTTGGACCCCGATGTGGTTGCCGTTGGAGTACATGTCACGGTTGCCGCGAGATTCTACCAAGTCGATTTCTCCGGAAGATGGCCATGTTCCGTAAGCGCTATGTGCAGGCATAAGCCAGATTGCTGTGGAATAAGATTTGATCAACCAAAATTGACTCAGTGCTGTTCCTGGAGATGGAAGTGCCAAAGAAGCCTAGTCAAGGTATAAGCTTACCAGAAGTTGTTGAGGTCGCTGATGACCGATAGGAGGCAGTGTGGGCTCCATCAGAAAGGGGTTAGAGGACCCTAGAAGAAGAAGGGCTGATAAATTCTGGCTACGTACCAGGCCAAAGCCAGTCTCCGGCTGGCATCTTAGCGCGAACGTCCAAGCGTCCAAAGCGGAAGTTAAAAGTTTCGACGGTACGCAGACGAGCACTTTTTATCGGGTTCAGAATATTTTTCTCGGTCCCGTAACGCTCGCAACCCCACCATCGAGGATTAGTACATCTACAAAGATTATAAACGTTTAAAAGAGGTCCTGCATAAATACATCATTTAAAAATTTCACACATAGAAATGATAGACATAGAAATTGTGCGTCTTGCTTTATGTCTGTAACAAATAATCTCTTATCTCATACCTATCAGCAGGGGCACCACCTTCGATGTTGAGTTGTCCACTAGTGAGGAAAGCATTTCCGAACTGATCAGCCAACAAGGAAGGCTTGATGAACAGTGTGCTGTTGTGCACGAAAGAGTTGGTGCGGTTGTTGCAGTACCATTGGAACTCCCAGTGCTATTAATAGAAAATATATAATATTACTATTTATTTATTATCAATGTTAATTTGCACAGCATTACGGAAACAGTTCTAAATCGCTGCACAAATTGCATAAGATGTATCAATTGATGTAAGTAAAAACAAAGAGACCATCAGAATAAATTACATTACTAATTTCAACTTTACTCGTATAACAATGACAATGACAATATACAATGGAAAATTTGAATAATATCGATAAAAATTATAATTTGATAATTTATCAATATCAATTGAAGACAGATCACTGCCGTGCATTCCTCTAGCAGAACCTGGCACACTCTCGCATGATATCCCTCCATGCATCACCAAACAGATCATTCAGTGGTGTTGCAACCAACAAGACATTGAGGCTGTCCTGTGCTTGCACTAGCGGAGACTGCAGGCGCGCCACCGCCCGTTGCGAGCCGCCCGCTAGCAGCTGGTGCCTGCGCGCGCGTCGGTAGTTATCAGGCACATATAGCGCTGAGCAGTTTATAGAAGGTCTAGAGCAAATGAAGGATAAAACTTGAAGGACCCAGCTGATATGCTAAGACTGGTTGTATCATGTCAGCAACATGAACGGTTAGTTTACCGGAACCGGCTACCTAATCAAAACTTCCAAACACCTGCAGGCCATACTCGTATAAGTGACACGGCGTAATTCTGGTAGCCGTTGATTTTTCTGCAATTCAGGTTACATGAGACTTGGGACTTATTGTAAATCGGACGAAGCTAATACTTACACCACCACCAGCGAGCGTGTTCTCGTGCTGCCATTTCTCAAGATCGAACTCGTCAAACTCGTCGGAGAAGATGAGGTCACCCGAGCACACAGTCGCCGCCGGTGCGAAAGATCCGCCGACCGTGGTTACGCTGGGCGAACACCGCTCTTGTTCCTGCGCAGGTTGCTCAGCAAACAGCAAAGCTGCCAGTGTAGTGCACGCCACCACAAACAGAAACAACATCATGCTCCTAGAAAACAAATGATAGCTCTTTAAATAATGTCAACCACTTTATATAGGTCTCACAACAATAAAATAGCGTGTCAATGTGTTATGCAGACCTTGGACCCCGGCTGTGAATGTACGCGATGACGTGATAGAATAATTTAGGTGTATGACAGACTGCACACAAATCCGTAACTGCACGATTTTGTGTGTTTATATACATAAGCTGACTTTGAAGGTCTTCACAACTTCTACTGATGAAGTCGGTTGTTGTTATTTTTAGTGTCCGACCGAAACAAGATTTCTCGCCAAACCGAAACTGAAATTCCGGCGAGCGCTCAGTTTCGGCCGAAACCGAAACGTTTAGTTTTTTAGGGTTCCGTACCCGAAGGGTTCCAAACGGGACCCTATTACTAAGACTCCGCTGTCCGTCCGTCCGTCTGTCACCAGGCTGTATCTCACGAACCGTGATAGTTAGACAGTTGAAATTTTCACAGATGATGTATTTATGTTGCCGCTATAACAACAAATACAACAGGATAAAAGAAATATTTAAGGGGGCTCCCATACAACAATTCTTTCAATACCACATACAAACTTATGGTTGCACCTGGTTACGTACATGGAGTGTGAAAGTAACCGCACCAATAACTTTGTAAACAATATTTTGCTGTGTAAAATCCAAACTATTCACTCTACACCATCGCTTCCATTGAACGTTGGTACGGAACCCTTCGTGCGCGATTTAGACTCGCACTTGACCGGTTTTTTTATTTTATTTATGGGAATTCATATGTTTCTAGCTACGATTGCCTCTAAATTTATTAGAATAAAATGAAAACAACAATTTTTACACATCAAATCAACATTATATTGAAAAAAACTATGAATTTAAGACTTATTAACAAATCTTGCAGAGGGATTTCGCTTAATCTATTGTGCATTTTTCGAAAAATTCCCAGAGTGTATTTTTCTCTCTCTGCGACATCTTGTTTTGTTTATGATATGTACCAAAACAAAATAATTAAAAAAAACACGAAAGACCCAAAACATTAGCGGCCTTACTAATAAAAACAGTTATTCTCTGTTTAACTCACAGTGTTTTGTCCTTTTCATAATTCGAGTAAATCTCAAACGTCAAAGAAATACACACTGTTTTAGTTACCCAGTGAATAACTTATTTTATGAGTAAGGCCGTTAGCAGGTTAAACTTGTCTCAGACAGAATAATATTTAATTTAAAACATAACCCTTAACATTCACACAACAAATCACCGGTCGTAATTTCTTTTCTTGTGATTATGAATTTAATATGGATTCTGCATTATGGTTGTTGCTATTACGCTTATTTATCAATCTATTTAGTACCGAAGTAACATTGTATAAAAAGTACTCACCATTTATTTTGTGTGAAAACTCATAAACTATAGAAATAACAAACAACACAAAATAAACAAACTTTACTGATCGTCAAATGAATAACGTTTGACTGATGTTATCCAAGGTCATCCGCACGTACATGTCGCCAGCGCGCCGGCCTCCGTAACCCAACCAGCTCGGAGACTGCCGAGCGCACCCGATAACTGACGAACGTGAGCTTCGGCAACGCCGAAATTTCGGCTGATTTCTGGCCGATACAGAAACATTTCCGAAACATGAATTTTGCGCCGAAACTGGTTGAAACCGAAATTTAGGTCGGACACTAGTTATTTTATACCTTTTCGGCAACTTGAGCTGAAGATTTAGATCTGGATGTATTAGTCAAAGCCACATACACACACGTCTGCTTATCAAACGGGTATTAATATTTGTGCTAACCTCTACTTTGATATATTTTCTAAAGTAATAATAGACGCTTAAATCCTTACTGTGCAACCAGTGACATAGGCCCCAGATCCAACCCAGTGAGATCCTGCCTGATCATATCTGCTTTAGCAACAAGGTTCCACGTTACATGTTTATTAAATACTTGTGGCTCTGTAAGCTGAAGACCCCGCGAGTCTTTCTTTCAATACCTTTCTATTACCCTTACCACTCTCTCCATACAAACTGTATGAGGAAGTGAAAATTAAAGTTGCTCAGATCAAATCGGTTTCATAGCGAAAGTTGTTCAGAATTATGTGCCTAGCAACCCACTAAAAATCGCTACACCTTTCTGTTACAGCCTGTATAGGGTCGTAAGTTGTCTAGTAAACCTTACGTAAACAAAGCGGCGCGGTTTCCTAGAGAGTGGTATTGGATACCGTGGCATGACGGCCGTATCGACGGTGTTGAAAAGAACCATATCGCATCAACCTCCATTCGCATAAGATCCATTGGAACGGTATCTTAAAAATTATCCAT
Source organism: Argyresthia goedartella (assembly GCA_949825045.1). Lineage (NCBI taxonomy): Eukaryota > Metazoa > Arthropoda > Insecta > Lepidoptera > Argyresthiidae > Argyresthia > Argyresthia goedartella. The sequence continues at coordinate 16,707,561 of OX463815.1, forward strand.
TTTGAATGCTAGTCAAAATGGATAATTTTTAAGAACTGTTAAAACAATAAATTTGCTCATGAGTTCAATGAAAAAGCATGTGACGTCAAAATTACATGCTGTTTTTTGCACAATGTTGAGTTTATAAAATATAACTGCTGAAAATATACTATTCTGATGGTGTAAAGCCATTTTGTACTATCGAACCATCTGAATCATGACCCACCATAAGCTTATGTTGCTAAACCCCTTAAATGCAAGTAGGTCGAAATTCGCTTGGAGGTTTATTTCCTTGGTAACGAACTTGTTATCATTTGATTAGACACTGACATTACGATAGATCTTACAAGTTTGAAAGTTTCAAACGAATTATCAGGCAAATGGGTCATGATTCAGTTGGTTCGATTGTACATAATGCTGCAACTTCAGACACGTTGAAATTAGTGAACCTTTTGGCTGATAACAAGGATTCGCAAAAATACTACATTTGTGGGGCTAGAGGGCAAAATTTTAATGTCAAGGGACAGAGTAATCTGCCCAAAACCGAGCATTACTAGCACGGTTTGTCAGCATTGCATGTCTGGATTAGATGTTTTTTTTAAAGGTAGCATACAATATTAAGGTTAAAAAAGGCACGAATAAGAAACAAGACGATAATGACAAGTTTTTGATAGACACGCGTAAAAAATCAGACCCGATTCAAAAGTGAGACGGCTCTAAATGTTGACCAACCTAGACCAGTCTCAGGAACCAGTAATTGTGGGAATACTGCTAGAAGATTTTTCAAAAACCACCAGCAGATTTCCCCAATTAGTGGTGTAGACGAGGGACTAATCGAATATTTTTATGTAATTTTAAGTGTCATGTCTACAGGTTATCCCATAAAGTACGGTTCATTTAATGCCTTATCAGAGGAGGCAAAGTTTTAAATATATACCATAAAAAGAGTTGCAGTGTCTTGGAGTAATATTTTTTTCTGAGGTAAAACACCTAATTGACGGTTGATTGTACATAGTAACCAAAAACAAATAGGTAACAAACCAACCATCTTCTTAACACTTCCTCTCAAGCAACCGTTCATCATCAGAACACACTCACAACATCAAGCATTCCGGTCTAAACCTTAACCAAACACACATATTTCAAACTTAACGCCGGGCAATTTCTTTAAAAGGACATCGGCCAAGTTATCTTCAGTTGAAATGTACTCCAACTGAATTAGCCCTTCATTGACACAATGGCGGATGAAATTGTATCGAATGTCGTTGTGCTTCGTCCACTTGTGGGCAACAGGATTGTTAGCCAATTTAATGGCGCTCTGGTTGTCAACGAACACCTTGATTCTCTGAGAACCCTCACTTTTGACAACTTGTCTCACTTACCTCTGAAGATATACTGCTGCCTAGTATTCACTCTCAGTAGAAGACAGTGAGACGCATTTCTGCTTTTTGCACTCCCAGGATATTATATTCGGTCCCACTTTAAACATATATCCGGAAAACGTCTTTCTGTATTTAATGTCGCCTCCCCAATCTGCGTCTACGTAACCTGTAATGAAATAATTATTACGTTCACCTTTCAACTTTCGAAATGTAAGGCCTAAGTCACACGTTCCTTTAATGTAACGTAAAACACGCTTAGCCGCCTTCATGTGTACTTCATGTGCCCGGCAACATGAATTATATTGAGCTAAGAAGCTCACTAATGCGGAGATGTCGGGTCTCGTGTTACAGACTAGATAATTCAATGCACCAACCAACGACTGATATCGTAATTGTTCTTGGCTATTCAACTCATCACCACCACTATCTGCCAAAACTTTTTATTCAAGCCTTTATCCAAAATCATGGTTCGTGCCATCTCTGTTATGGATCTAAGCGACCTCTCTGCCATGCCGTTTTGTTCCACTGTGTAGGGAACTGTCAATTGATGTCTTATTCCTTTACTAGAAAGAAATTGGTTAAAATCTTTATTAACAAACTCTGTCCCATTGTCTGTTCGTAGACATTAACTGTCAAGCCTGTTTCATTCTCCACATGCCTCACAAGGTCTTTGAAAAAATTCAATGTTTGCGATTTCTCCTTGAGAAAGTAAACAAACAATTTCCTTGTGAAATCGTCTACAATCACAAACATGTAATGAGCACCCCCATACGAACGTTCCGACATGGGACCGCACAAATCAGCGTGCAATAAACCGAGTTTTTCATTAACTCGCCTTGCTTCACCCTTTGGAAAAGGTAATCTATGTGCCTTACCTCTTATACAAGCAACACATGGTTCCATTACACTTTTACCTCCAATCTCGATGTTAGGTAGCTTGCGTAAATCATTTCAATTTACATGCCCAAGCCGCCGATGCCAAAGCGCCAACAAGTTCTCAGCTTGAACCGTAGCCAAAGCCCCTTCTACAACAGGAAAACAGTCATCCAACTTATAGATACCTGAGACTTCACTAGCAGTAACCACAAGTTTACGCGTAATCTCGCCTATCGATTGGTGAAACATCCTACAACCATCAGAATCAAAAATCACTTTCCAATCGTTCTGTACCAATTTAGATATTGACAAAAGATTAACCCTCAAATTAGGTACAAAGGAACAATCTTTAATAGGTAACAGAACTCCTTTCAGACTTACCATAATGTCACCTTTACCTTCGCTTGAAATTTTGTCATCATTCGCACATGTCACAACATTCTTTTCAGTAACCTTAAAGCCTCTAAACTAGTGCTTCTGAAAACTCATGTGAGTCGAGGCACCACTATCCAGGTAAAACGCCGAGAGGCTGAAGGAACTGTGCACTGACAGCGAACAGCATAGCGCAACTTTCTTAAAATTCGAAGAAACCGTTAATACGCCTTCACCATCCAATTCCCTTATCAGCTTCGGGTAGTCGGACTTCTTGTGGCCTTTCTTGCCACATTTAAAGCGCACTTTAGCTTTAATACTGATTGCTGAGCTTGTTTCCTTGCTAGAAATGCCGAGTTGACAGACGAGGAATCATTCGAAGAGCTCTGAGGCCATTTTTCTTGTAGAAGCTTTTGCCGAACATTTTCAGAGGTAAGTTTCATTCCTGAGTGCTCTAGTGCCATCCGTAACGGACGATAAACATTTGGCAAACCTCTCAAAAGTACCACAGCAACTAAATCGTCATCGAAGCTTTGATTAATTTCCTTAAGCTTTTGAGCGTGACTCATGACAGCAGCTACAAAATCATGCATCGACCGGTGATTCACCAGCTTCTCATCTAAGAGAGAATTCATCAGAGATATTCGTCTATTTATTCCTTTTTCTTTGAAAATGGCGGCCAACGCATCCCACACTTCTTTCGCATAAGAAAGTTTCTGTACATACGGAAAGAGATGAGTTTCCAGATGTAGAGATATTATCGTAAATGCCTCTTGATCCTTCTCGATCTCTGCAGCATCATCTTTCTTCGGAAGGGTTGAAGTAAATAAAAAAAAAAAAATCGCGAACTAGTAGCTAATCGCGAATTTTTTATATTAATATTTTTTGATCAGTTTGGTTCATTAGTATTGTTTTTATTGTTAAGTTATTAGTAAGTACCTTATTTGTAACTTTTTTATAAGCATATACATATTTTTATATTATTTTCTATTGTATGTCTGTATAAATTTTACTTGAATGAAATGAATTAAATAAATATTTTCGAAGAAGTGATTATTTTTCATTATAATTACCCGTTTCGGTACTTACTTACATGTCTAGTACATACCTCATGTTATACAATTATCATTTTCCGATGTTTTATCATTGAATACGTCAGTCTAAGCAAGAAAAATGCATAAAATAATTATGGTCGGCAAGCTTGTATATGACGAATCACAGTGCGCTGACCGTCCGTCCGTCCGTCCGTCTGTCACCATGCTGTATCTCATGAACCGTGGTAGTTAGAATGATGAAATTTTCACGGATGATGTATTTCTGTTGCCGCTATAACAACACATACTAAAAAACAGAATAAAATAAATATTCAAGGGGACTCCCTTTTCTTTCAATAGCACATAAAAACTTATGAGTACACCTGGTTACGTGCATGGCGTGTGAAAGTAGCCGTACCAATAACTTTGCAAACAACATTTTGCAATGTAAAATCCAAACTATTCACTGTGTCTTCACTCCATACCATCCCTACTATTGTACGGTAGTACGGAACCCTTCGTGCACGTGTTAGACTCGCACTTGACCGTTTTTTTTTTGTTATCTTTTCCGATCAGCAGGGTAAGGAAAAGGGCTTAAAAGGAATTAAAGTTCGTTATTATTATAAGATTAAATTGTTGTATTCATTAAATAAAATAGCATATTATTGGAATTATAAAGCCCAGATTCTAATATAGTCTACTTGGAGGGCAGAGTCATCGCTTTGGGTCAGGTTCCAGGTAGGTAGCCAATCGCTCCGGGCATTCCAGAAGTCTGTTAGGGCCTGTAGAAAAAATGCATTAATAAATCACTTACATTTTAGTATCGCAACAGTGGTAAGTATTTCGGAAATAGATGACAAAGCCTTTACCATGTTTGATTGAGGTACTTTCAAATAAAAACGGCCGAAGGGATAAATCCACCAAGGATATCCCTGGGCAGTTTATATCATCCTTTGCCAAATAACTTTATTATATTATGATCAGTCTGCTACGTTCTTGAAATTAAACTAGCAGATGTGATGAAAATGATAAGTCTACTCTCTTGAATAAAGCACGATTAGTACGGGGAGTAAAAAATGTAAAACTTCCTTCAGATAGGTGTTCTCGCGCCAGAAAACCAGAACTTAAAACTTAGCTCTTACCGTTGGCGATCCGTTCGACCAGGGTTTGGGTAGAGGGTTGACAACACCGTCCGGGAAATAGCCACTAGTGCCACCCACAGCCACGTTCATGATGAGGTAGAACTTCTGGTCGAAGGGCGCCATCTTGGTGCCGTAGCGCCAAGGGTTGTGGGTATTGGGGTTCGAGTTGAAGCCACCGTGTTCCCAGAACCCACCGTTGCCTGGCTGAATGCGGCCCAGTTTAACGTCATCAATGCTGAACTCGATGAAGTCTGGGGAAGACAAAAGTGTTTTTTTTAAATCATTTCTTCTACCTTCTAACTTTACTACTGAGGGTACTAACAATATCAAATTACCTACTCGAATTTGTCGGTAGTTACTTAGTATTTGAAAGGTTAATATAGAACCAGATTAATATTGAACCCATTTTATGATCCGGTTATATCGATATTTTAATCCCATGAAATATGACACAGTGGCTACTAGACAAGCGAAAAAAATATGTGCTTTTCTTACAGTCATTCTACAGACATAATACTACTATTCATACAGAAGTGGATAGGAATAGAGTCTTAATAAACTTACTTTAAAGTTCATAATCGTTAACAGAACTGCGGCGTGTAATTTATTTTCTTTACCTCCAAGTAAAGAGTACAAGAAATTTCGCTGCTGCAATTTTTTTCTTAAATAAACAAACCTTGTTTCTGCCCCCACACTTCTACCTTCTATTTTCTTGGAAACTTTTACACTTTTAACTGTATTATATAACTGCTTGTATTTAGATTCTCAGTTACATATACACAAATTATATCCCAGGGCTAAGGCTAAACGATGGATAAATTTGAGAAACTTGCTTGCGATACTGCTGTGGAATTAGGGAAATTAGTATTGTTATACTATTTCAAAAGATTTGTCACCTGGAGTCCACTCAAGCTGGTACCTATGGAACTGCCTGTCATAACCAGCACTGTTGCGACGAATCCAGTGGGCGAGCCTCCAACCATTCAGCTCCGCATAAGGTCCGTAGTGGAGTGTGGAGCCAGCTTCTTGGACCCCGATGTGGTTGCCGTTGGAGTACATGTCACGGTTACCGCGAGATTCTACCAAGTCGATCTCTCCGGAAGATGGCCATATTCCGTAAGCGCTATGTGCAGGCATAAGCCAGATTGCTGTGGAATAAGATTTGATCAACCAAAATTGACTCAGTGCTGTTCCTGGAGATGGAAGTGCCAAAGAAGCCTAGTCAAGGAATAAACTGACCAGAAGTCATTGAGGTCGCTGATGACCGATACAAGACCATGTGGGCTCCATCAGAAAGGGGTTAGAGGACCCTAGAAGAAGAAGGGCTGATAAATTCTGGCTACGTACCAGGCCAAAGCCAGTCTCCGGCTGGCATCTTAGCGCGAACGTCCAAGCGTCCAAAGCGGAAGTTGAAAGATTTGACGGTACGCAGACGAGCACTTTTTATCTTGTTCACAATGTTTTTCGCGGTCCCGTAACGCTCGCAACCCGACCATTGAGGATTAGTACATCTGCAAAGATTATAAACGTTTAAAAGAGGTCCTGCATAAATACATTATTTAAACATTTCACACCGTGAAATTATAGTAGACATAGAAATTGTGCGTCTTGCTCTTTGTCTGTAACAACTAATCTCTTATCTCATACCTATCAGCAGGGGCACCACCTTCGATGTTGAGTTGTCCACTAGTGAGGAAAGCATTTCCGAACTGATCAGCCAACAAGGAAGGCTTGATGAACAGTGTGCTGTTGTGCGCGAAAGAGTTGGTGCGGTTGTTGTAGTACCATTGGAACCCCCCCCGGTACTGTTAATAGAACATATATAATATTACTATTTATTTATTTATTATCAATGTTAATTTGCACAGCATTACGGAAACAGTTCTAAATCGCATATTGTAAATCGGACGAAGCTAAAACTTACACCACCACCAGCGAGCGTTTATTTATTTATTTATTTTAATTAGGTCTACTAACAATTTATACACTAGTTACATAACATTTGATTAATCTACTATACAGGGTTACAGGGTATAAACACCACGTGCGCTATGAAGTGAAACACTGGGTCCTTATCCGACCAAAAGTAATAATAAAATACAAATTATAATTAAGAGTAAATTAAAGTACAGACTTAAATTAAATGAGCTTAGACTATTTGAAACATGATATAAGTACATATTTTTTATTAAAGTCATGTTAGTATTAGGCATTTTAGTTGGTTGATTGAGTCGTTGTGAATATCGAAGGTATTAATTAGTATTTGTTTAACAGATTGCAGAGACGTGGAATAGCGGAGTTGGCAGCAAGAACCGTTCGACGTAGACGCGTGTGTAGTGGGACAATCGGATGTCGAGGGTACCTGCTGGGTGTCCGTTATCTCGTGCTCCCATTTCTCGAGATCGAACTCGTTAAACTCGTCGGAGAAGATGAGGTCACCCGAGCACACAGTCGCCGGTGCGAAAGATCCGCCGACCGTGGTTACGCTGGGCAAACACCGCTTTTGTTTCTGCGCAGGTTGCTCAGCAAACAGCAAAGCTGACAGTGTAGTGCACGCCACTACAAACAGAAACAACTTCATGCTCCTAGAAAACAAATTTCATAAATAATGTCAACCACTTTATATAGGTCTCACAACAATAATATAGCGTGTCAATGTGTCATTTAGATTTTGAATTCCAGCTGTGAATGTACACGATGACGTGATATAATAATTTAGGTATAAGACAGACTGCACACAAATCCGTAACTGCACGATTTTGTGTGTTTATATACGTAAGCTGACTTTGAAGGTCCTCACAACTTCTACTGATGAAGTCGGTTGTTGTAATTTGTTGTGTGTGTGTATACGAATTGTATTGTTAAAAATATAAACAGTAATAAAAAAACACTTGCGGTATTCCTTGATCTAGCCAAGGCCTTTGACACCGTACCGATCCCCATTCTTCTAGGCAAACTCTATTCCATCGGTGTCAGAGGCACTCAGCACAATCTATTTGAATCCTACCTTGCGGGTCGATCACAGACAGTAAAAATAGGCCCCCACATTAGTGACCAATCGCAAATATCTTACGGTGTACCAAAAGGTAGTATTTTAGGGCCCACACTCTTCCTCATATTTATTAATGACATGTGCAGCATTTCGCTTAAAAATGGCACTATTATAACATACGCCGATGATACTGTTCTCCTCTTTAACGGCTGTAGTTGGGCCAATCTCGAAAAGATAACTCAATCAGGCTTTAATATTATCACCAACTGGATTTCTTTACATTTTCAAACGTTAAACATTTCAAAAACTAAATTTATACCCTTTTCTCCCACCTCTGCCAATCACCCAAAATCACCCATTATTATCCAAGCTCACTCCTGCTCCGATCCTCTATTGTGCAAATGCCCCTCCATAGATAGACATAATTAAATACCTAGGAATCACAACACCTTAATTTTAAAACCCATATTGATATGCTTACATCTAGACTTAGGAAATTAATGTACGTTTTTAAATCTATTCGTCACACTGCTCCCCCAGAGGTTATAAAAACAATGTATCTTGCCTTAGCCCAATCGATCATTACATACTGTATACCTTGTTGGGGTGGTGCAACAAAAACACACCTCAAACCACTAGAAGTGGCTCAACGCGGTGTGCTGAAGGTAGCCACTAAACGTCCTATCCTCTACCCTACTACTAAACTATACAGTGATTTTTACGTCCTAACCGTCAGACAACTATTTATATACAATTCTGTGATTCACCAACACGTCAATACGCCCTTCTATGAAACCTCCAAACGTCGCAGACTTAATTTGAATTACACCCTTGCCGAATCTTAGTTTCACAAAAAGGCATCAGTTCTATCTTGGCCCAAAACTATATAATAAATTAAATGCCATACATTTTATATTTAACAAACCCACATATGAATGTAAAAGGAAAGTGCCTACACTACTCAAAATTTACGTATGATGAAACAGAAAATTTTAAAGTATAACATAATCAGCAACGCACTCATCCTCCCACACCCTTACACACAAACACACCCACCCCTCGCACCCTCGCACACACCCATTCACCCTTACACATACACACACACCCACACACACACACACACACACACACACACACACACACACACACACACACACACACACACACACACGCGCGCACACACACACACACACACACACACACCCACACACACACACACTCACACACACACACACACACACACACACACACTCACCCTCATACACACACAGACATACACAAGCACACACACACACACGCACTTGCACATCAACATTGTTAAACTTATTGTATTTTATTTCTTTTTTACTTGTGTTACTGCCTAAAACATGACGCCACCGAATCACTATGTATGATCCTCGTAAGAGGCATGGGCCTACTTACTCATAAATACAGGTTCCCTGTGAGCCTAGCTATGATAAGTAGTCATCTAAACCATATTATCATGTCATTGTTTTTTATCTTGAATAAAGATTATTATTATTATTGTTAGTGTCCGACCGACACACGATTTCTCGCCGAAACCGAAATTCCGGCGAGCGCTCATTTTCGGCCGAAGCCGAAACGTTTAGTTTTTTTTAAATTTAATTTATGGGAATTCATATTTTTCTAGCTACAATTGCCTCTAAATTTATTAGAATAAAATGAAAACAACAATTTTTACACATCAAATCAACATTATATTGAAAAAACTATGAATTTAAGACTTATTAACAAATCTTGCAGACGGCTTTCGCTTAATCTATTGTGCATTTTTCAAAAATTCCCAGAGTGGATTTTTCTCCATCTGCGACATCTTGTTTTGTTTGTGATATGTACTAAAACAATAAAATTGCCTTACTAATAAAAAAAGTTATTCTCTGTTTAACTCATACAGTGTTTTGTCCTTTTCATACTTCGAGTAAATGTCAAACGTCAAAGCAAGACAAAACACTGTTTTAGTTACACAGTGAATAACTTCTTTTATTAGTAAGGCCGTAGCAGGTTAAACTTGTGTCAGACAGAATAATATTTAACGTAAAACATAACCCTTAACATTCACACAACAAATCACCGGTCGTAATTTATTTTCTTGCGATTATGAATTTGATTCTGCATTATGATAGTTGCTATTACGCTTATTTATCAATCTATTTAGTACCGAAGTAACATTGTATACAAAAGTACTCACCATTTATTTTGTGTGAAAACTCAAAAACTATAGAAATAACAAAAAACACAAAGTAAACAAACTTTACTGATCGTCAAATGAATAACGTTTGACTGATGTTATCCAAGGTCATCCGCACGATTTACATGTCGCCAGCGCGCCGGCCTCCGTAACCCGACCAGCTCGTGGCGGAGACTGCCGAGCTTACCCGATAACTGACGAACGTGAGCTTCGGCAACGCCGAAATTTCGGCTGATTTCTGACCGAGACATTGCCGAAACATGAATTTTGCGCCGAAACTGGCCGAAACCGAAACCGAAACCGAAATTCCGGTCGGACACTAGTTATTTTATACCTTTTCGGCAACGATTGAGCTGAAGATTTAGATCTGGATGTATTAGTCAAAGCCACATACACACACGTCTGCTTATCAAACGGGTATTAATATTTGTGCTAACCTCTACTTTGATATATTTTCTAAAGTAATAATAGACGCTTAAATCCTTACTGTGCAACCAGTGACATAGGCCCCAGATCCAACCCAGTGAGATCCTGCCTGATCATATCTGCTTTAGCAACAAGGTTCCACGTTACATGTTTATTAAATACTTGTGGCTCTGTAAGCTGAAGACCCCGCGAGTCTTTCTTTCAATACCTTTCTATTACCCTTACCACTCCTCTCCATACAAACTGTATGAAGAAGTGAAAATTAAAGTTGCTCAGATCAAATCGGTTTCATAGTGAAAGTTTTTTAGAATTATGTCCCTGGCAACCCACTAAAATATGACTACACCTTTCTGTTACAGCCTGTATAGGGTCGGAAGTTGTCTAGTAAACCTTACGTAAACAAAACGGCGCGGTTTCCTAGAGAGTGGTATTGGATACCGTGGCATGACGGCCGTATCGACGGTGTTGAAGAGAACCATATCGCATCAACCTCCATTCGCATAAGATCCATTGGTACGGTATTGGACTGCTAGTCAAAATGGATAATTTTTAAGAACTGTTAAAACGGAAAGTTTGCTCATGAGTTCAATGAAAAAGCATGTGACGTCAAAATCACATGCTGTCTTTTTTGCACAATGTTGAGTTTATAAAATACAACTGCTGAAAATATACTAAGTATTCTGATGTTGTCAAGCCATTTTGTACATAATGCTGCATCTTCAGACACGTTGCCAGATTTATTTGACTACTTTGTCCAATACCGAATTCTATATTGCACACAGATCTTATTGTTGTTAACACAAATACAGGGTGTTGTTTTTTGACACCATTATGTGTCTCTGCAATCATGAATAGGAAAACTACGTGATAGTATTTCTTAATGTTGTTCAATAAACAGACAATCTTCAGAGCGGCAATAGTTTACAATGGTGATGGCTAAATTATTGTGTTAATTTTCCAGTAATCAATCTGAATGGGAATCTCGATCAAGTGGCAAACGTCAGTGGCTCCGTCCAGCCTCAGCAGATGGTCAACCAACTGAACCAAATACTTATGGTAAGCATTACTGCGCAAGACCGGGATACCCGGCCTCATGGGAACCAGAAGCAGTGACGTCATAAACATCCAAGATAGTCCCCACTAGGATATCCTTTGTCACGGACACTCCTGGAGTTAACCAGAGACAACACCCAAGTATCGAAGAACTGGCTCTCACGTGGGCGGAACTGTCCCTTTGCCAACTCATAAAGGAAAGTCGTCGACTTTGAGATATCTGGTGGTGACAAACCCTAGACGAGGTTACTGCTACAATCAAAGAGGTTGAATGGATCTAACCATCTAATCATATGTTTTGTTAATATCGGTTCAGAAATTCGAAAGTTGCCGGTAAACGAATTTCAATGCGGCTTATCGTAGTCGGTACTAGACTTCACTGTGATGGTTCTTAGGTATATTTACCAAAATCAGTTCAGCGTTTCAGTAGTTATCAGCAAACAACTGAACCAAAGTTTAGCCGTAAGGTTTCATGAATGTGTCTTGTGTTTTTTTTTTTTATTATTTATAGTTGTTTTCCGTAAAAAGACGGCCGTTAGTCTCGATCATTCCACGTGTCTATGCTACGGCCAACATATTGCATCCGCCAAATGATGCAACCGCTTTTGGAGGAAACGAGCACAGACATCTACCAAGATAACGAGCTTTAATGAAGCGACACTTTGCTGTCGCTCCTCAGGTTATCAAAACTCTTTGCTTACTTACTCAATGCATCGCACATCTGTCAAAAATTAGGTCTGCTACCAGCAAAGAGGTGATACGGCTTCCAACGCGGCTTAAGTGATAGAAAGCTGAACTTACCAACAAAAGATTTTTCGGCTTTTTCATTGCGTAGTCTTAATTTTATTTTTACAAAATAGGGCTTGTACAAACCGTTCGCGCCATTTTAGAGTTTTAGCGAGACTAACGCCCGGTTTCCGAAAGGTTGCGACAACTTAATAAACTCATTTCAGCCAATCATATGCCGTTATTTTGAATTTAACTTCGATTAATCGCCTATTACATTTGACCACTCTTTCAGAAACTGGGCTAAAGCACATATTTTTTTAGTATGTTTTAGTATAGTCATAGTTATTTTTTTAAACTAAAGGTAGATATGTTACCCCTACTTGGAATAAATAAAGGTCATCGAAGAGGGCACTTGTCACCAATGACAAGCGCTTGACATTTTATTATGCTTCAGTGAACTTCAAGTTTGGTTGGTTTTTATTTACTATTTACAAAATGAAAAATTATGCAAGTAATATAATATCAGTTTTTTAAAATCTGCGAACATGCTTTGGGGATTGAGTCTCAATCAATGGCGACGGTACAAACGAACTAACAAGAAAGTACCTCGTCAACAATAATGTGGACTCTTCAGATGACATGTGCACAGATCTCCTTGTTGAGGCAGTTGCGACCCTCTACGATTAACAATTCTGCAAGAATCTTCAGTCGCTGCTGTACATACAACAATATTATAACATCCCCGTGCCACAGTAGCAGGTCACCAATTACCAGTGTACAAATCAATGTGCATGGACATGATTTCTCTACATGGAAAATAACGCCTCAGAAACAACAACCAGAGGCAGCAAAACTCACAAAAAAATGGTCAAAAAGTCCGGTTAACATCATCGGCCAAAAATACCGTCCACTGCTCAACAATGAAACTCATGATAACCCAAAAAAACCGATCCGACGAGTCCCAAAGCTGATATTGGTACAAAACCCTTTTTCTTGGTTGATGAGGAAAATTGACTTCGGTGTGCTAAAGATTGTCTGGGACTCTAAGTTTAATGAAAATGACTTCAAGTTTGGGACTCGGCAGGTAAATTATCCACGACCGTACTAAGAAGTAGTACACTTTATAGATATGAAACATTTCTGCAACGAAATTATATTCTGTAGCTTATTATGTTCGTGCAAAAATTCTATCATAACTGAATTTGATTTAGTGCGTCATCACACACACAAATCACTCAAAATCACAACAGTACACAAAATACCTATACCATAACATTTACACAATACCCATCCTATATACACTTACATTACACATCTATATACAAACTATATTGAACACACCTTTGTTAGATATGTCTATATTTATATCTGTTCACTACTTAACTTGTTACAGTTTTTCGCATAACAAAATTCCCTGATTTAAATGACCCATTATATAGGCAATATCACGAGTTAAACATTTGTGAGACATTATCATGTTATCCCGAGGAATGCATTGCACTATTAAAACATCCACAATACTACTTAAAAATACTACAGCAGAATATTCATAGCATTAATCATAATTTTGATAGCCTTTGCATACTTTTATGGAACATAAAAATAAAATGCGATATAATCGTACTTAGCGAATGATGTTTATCGTGTGTAAATAATCTACCTACTTTAGATGGATATTTAAATTACAAAACTTCATATAACTTTAACCAAAATGATGGCGTTGTTGTCTTCATAAATAGTGCATTGAATTTTTGTGTAGAGGAATATAATGTAGATGAACTGTCTGCTGGTTAAATCTAAATTGGATTTTGTAATAATCGCTATTTATAGACCCCCCCCCCCCTCATTTGAAAATACAGATACATTCCTATGCTCTCTACTACAGATATATACTATTGAAGAATCTGGTATTCTTCAAGAGTATCGTCTTGGTGGGAGATATAAATATAAATATTGCGGAATGACACAGTGATGCAACTGAATACTTGGATATGCTAATGTACAGGGGTCTAACAGCAACATAGTACACGCCAACGCGTGGCGTGTAGTATGTTGGTGCCTAGACCACGCAATCATTCAAACATACTACACGCCAACGCGTGGCGTGTACTATGTTGGTGCCTAGACCACGCAATCATTAAAACATACTACACGCCAACGCGTGGCGTGTAGTATGTTGGTGCCTAGACCACGCAATCATTAAAACATACTACACGCCAACGCGTGGCGTGTAGTATGTTGGTGCCTAGACCACGCAATCATTAAAACATACTACACGCCAACGCGTGGCGTGTACTATGTTGGTGCCTAGACCACGCAATCATTAAAACATACTACACGCCAACGCGTGGCGTGTACTATGTTGGTGCCTAGACCACGCAATCATTAAAACATACTACACGCCAACGCGTGGCGTGTAGTATGTTGGTGCCTAGACCACGCAATCATTCAAACATACTACACGCCAACGCGTGGCGTGTAGTATGTTGGTGCCTAGACCACGCAATCATTCAAACAAAACAAACAACAATAATATTTAAGTTGCAAATAGCTGTAAGAGATCATGAATCCGTTCTACTTTGTCTGCCCACTAGGGGCTACAACTTCTTTAATAAAACCAAAACATTCACTAAACTAAACTTCGAAAACCTTTTGAATGACTGCAAACAAATGGATTTTAGTAAAATACTAGCGATAAGCGACATAAACTATACCACAAATATGTTTTTAGAGTTTCTGAACACTATAATTTTACCATTAAGTTATCTAGAAACAAAATAACTTTTAAAACCGTGGATTACCGTTGGTTTGCTAAAGTGTATCAAAAACCTAGATAGAATGCACACTAAGCTAAAAAAAAAACCGGTCAAGTGCGAGTCTAAATCGCGCACGAAGGGTTCCGTACCACCGTTCAATGAAAGCGATGGTGTGGAGTGAATAGTTTGGATTTTACACAGCAAAATATTGTTTACAAAGTTATTGGTGCGGTTACTTTCACACTCATCAACATGTACGTAACCAGGTGCATCCATAAGTTTGTATGTGGTATTGAAAAAATTGTTGTATGGGAGCCCCCTTAAATATTTCTTTTATCCTGTTTTTTAGTATTTGTTGTTATAGCGGCAACTTAAATACATAATCTGTGAAAATTTCAACTCTCTAGCTAGCTAGGTTCTTGAGATACAGCCTGGTGACAGACGGAAGGACGAACGGACGGACGGACAGCGGAGTCTTAGTAATAGGGTCCCGTTTGGAACCCTTCGGGTACGGAACCCTAAAAAGACCCTTACAACTGTATACTTATTACTACATATAAGCGGTACCGAAAATATTTAAAGAGATTACTAGAAAAGCAAAACTTGCCTATAAACAAAAATAATTGCTAACTAATGCAAAAAGGAATAATAAAATGTTATAAAACACAATAAATTTTACCAGCCAAACTGTAAGTACCAAGTAACGGAGATGCTTATATTATAATAATGAAATCGTTATACCGTCCGTCACCCATTTTTTATTTTTTACTTTTCACCGAAATATAGCAGTATATTATAGATACTCATACATAAATATATGCCCACTCCAACAAAAACACTCATTCTCACACGCACACCACACAGGCAGACAGACACCCTACACACACAACACACACAAACACACACACACGCACACACTCATACACGCACGCACACTTGCTCTCACTACACGCACAAACTCACACGCGCACTCATATCCGCAAACATCAACACGTTAATGTAAAAAATTATATTTATATTTTCTAAATTATGTTCCTACCGACTCTTTTTATATTCACGTTCACTAAAAAGTAGTAGCAAATGTGTACCCATTCTTTAAAAAAAAACATCTCTCTATCTCGAGAAGTGGAGGCCAGGGGATCCATGGCACGGGGTTAACCTATTTTGGACTCCTGTCTCCCACTGCTTCTCAGACTGCCTGATTACTAGTTTGAGTTACCTACTATACCTACAATATGTATTGTGTTTTGGGAGAAAATAAATATTTTTTCATTTCATTTCAATATATAATTAACTATTTTTATTGCTGCTTGAAACATGATTTCAGGCAATTTCGCGAGTGACGCAAGTGATCAGTGATGGTCAGTATGGAGACCTGAACGGGTTGCTGACGAAGCCTGCTAAAGATAGTTTGATGCGTGAACTGGATCGTAACTGGAGCACCCCACAACGGGGACTCCTGAGTCTCACCAGGGATGACATTCAGATAACTTCAGCCAGGAGGGTCCACTTTATACGGATTGCTGGTGAGTTGTCTTAACCGTTGAGTGTAGGCCTCCCCCGATTCAGGTCTGACATGTGCGACGCTCGCTTTATCGTCGGACGATCTGGCAGGTGGTCTCTCTCAGACTCCGACTGATCTCTCTGATGATGATGTCTTAACTAGGCTTAAGTTAGAGGAGAAGGTGGTAATATAGCCCCCTACGTTGTTTTTGTGGACTTACGTAAAAAATAACTAAAATTATCAATTAAATAGGTACGTTGCAGTGTTCGGTGCTGCATTACTGTGGAATAAGTGAAATAAGTACAAAATAATCAAAAACATATTTATTCTGAAAAACCACAAATTTTCATTATGTGAAGGTTATATGGATCCCACCGTATTGAATATATTGGACTTTAGTTAATCGTGAACAGCAAAAATTACAAATTTAATATTTGCCTACTATATAAGACCATTAATTGCAACCCTTGTACTGAATCCACTTCTCGGCTGTCATAAGAATAAATGGTTTCACAAATCATACAGCTCCTATCTAATCTTTCAATTAACAAATTTATGTAACGCCATCTAATGGATCTATTGGTAACAGTTCATACGTTATCACAAGACTCCGCATTGTACTCCAATTTCACTATATTTATTTCATACTAACATTGTATTTCTTAATTATAAATATGTAAGAGGGGCAAAATACCTGCACGGGCCACATTGACACCTTTTCCTGTAACAGTTTTGTCGAGTCTACACCTACCCTAAAAATGTATTTACAGATAAGAAGTTTTGTGACGTTGACATGGCTTTCTTGGCCCTAAAATGGGTTCCAATACGCAGTATCGACGTGCTGATATTCACAGAAATATTTGCAAGATTCCACCGCGAGTATACACCGCAATGCATCCCGGAATGGACCATAGCGTATTTCAAAGTAGTGCGCTTTCAAATATTGAAAAAGAAAAACCAGTTGCTATGATGAGGAACCCTGCCTAAATTTCACTACATTTTATATAAATACTTTTATTTTGAAATAAAGTATATTTAAAATTATTGCTTTTCATTGAACCAATGTACTTACAATGTACTAAATATGTCAATAATGTGGAATCAAAAATAAAATTTAACGCTTAACCTAGATAGACCTAAATCGAAATCAATGCATTATAACCTAAAGGTCTAACAGTAATTTGTTAGGGTTTTCGAGATAAGCCTTGAGTGCTCCAGAGAAACGAGCCATCGTGACTCCATCGATGACTCTGTGATCAGCTGAGAAGCTGACTGTCAGGATATGAGCCTCTATCAGGCCCCCAGCTGAGTCGAACCGTGGCAACACCTGAAACACAACAATAATTGTTTTACTGCATGATAACGTAAGATAAGATTACAAATGTTTTGCAGCTAATAGGAAAAATCGAGAAACGGACTTGGATAACGAACAATAGATAAGATATGGTTTAAAATCACACCTAAAAATACTTTAGAGATCTGAAATGATTATTAGAACGAGTCGAGGATGTACTTTTTTCCTTCTCTTGTAGCGGAACAGCTACAATCTTAAGCAATCATCATATCTCTGATCGCCAATGTTTCAAAGGCTTTTGCCACACGATAATAGCTTTACAATTGAAAATTGACAATGATGAACCTAAAGAGCCATCTTTAAAGCTCTTGCTTCCTTGAATCCTGGCATAATCGTATTTTAAGACTTTTAGATGTTTTTTAGGTTTGTCTCACCTGTATTTTACCCAGCGCTGCTATAGAAACCTGTGGCGCCAAGATGACTGGATTGGTGTAAGTTCCGCCTACCTGAAATTGATCAAGTTGGAAATGATTATCAGCATGTGATTAGAAATTGATGCTCACGATTTATTTATCGTATTACTCACAATTCCTATATTAGATAGTGTAAAAGTCCCTCCAGTCAGTTCAGCGAGGCCAAGTTGACCTTTAGAGCCCTTTTCTTGAAGAGTGTTTAACTCGCGCGCAATTTCCAACACAGTCTTCTTCTCCACGTTCTGTTACCAACAAATAAAACGAGTACAAAATGTTTAGAAAGTTGGGATTTTTTTAAGTTTTGGAAAGTTTTTTGTTAAATATTTTATGTCTTCACCTTGATTACTGGTACGACTAATCCGTTAGGTGTGTCCATAGCAACTCCAATATTGTGGTTGGATTTATAAATGAGATTTTCGCATTTGTCATCGAGACTACTGTTGAGTACAGGGAATGATGTCAGACTTAGGGACATTGCTTTGATAATAAGAGGCATATACGTCAGTTTGACGCCACGCTGCTGCGCTACCGACTTCAAATCAACACGGGCTTGCACTAATTTAGATATATCGTATTCGTCGCTGAATCCAAAGTGAGGGATTTTCTGTAATGAAAAAAGTCATCAATATGGGAGATTATTTGCCATTTATCTTAAGATTACTGACAATTATTTTTATTTGTTTTAGTATATAGCTTCGTATGCTATTCTCTCTAGCCCTGCATCAGGAGACTCACCATGGATTCGGTCATTGATTTGACCATAGCCTTAGTGAACCCAGTTATCGGGACAACTTGATCTTCCAACAGGACTTCCGTTCTTACTGTAGCTTGCGTCAGCTCCATTGTCGTCGCTTTTACGAAAGTATTGTCAGGTAGTATATTAGATTTATCTGAACTGATGTCTAGGAATGACAGGACGTCTTCCTTGAGAACTCTTCCATTCTTACCAGTAGCTGCTACAGTGCTCAAGTCTACCTAAAAATATTTTTGTTTAGTATCTACATATAGGCATCTGGGAGTAGACATAAAGCTTCGAATTTATTATGGTCGATCGATTAGTCGGAGACACTATTATGTAGGTTTACAATATTTTGTAGGTAACACTATAATAGAGTTTGATGGGTTATTATATTATTTTGTGATGGTACTTTACGTTGAATTGAGATGCAATCCTTCGTACAGCTGGTGTTGTTAAAACTTTAACTTTTTTATTTATATCTTGTTCGGATTTGGTTTCTTCTGTAGTATTGCTTTCTGCGCCCTCACCGTTGGCAGCATCTGTAAATATGTAAATATAATCTCTCCAGCCCGTAGTTCCATCAATGGCTGTAATGACTGTTTAACTGTCCTACTTGTTTCTAGTTGAATCGCTGTGGAATCATACCGATATATGGGGAATCACTAATTTCGCGTGGACCAACTGGCCTCACAAGCAAAGCAAAGCAATTATTTACCTTCTCCGCTCTCATCTCCCACATCGATGTCCACCAGCGGCAGCCCCACCAGTGCTATCTTGTCCACCTCGTGGTACAACTTCGTCACTATTCCATCGTATCGGCTGGTGATAGTCACAGCTGCCTTGTCGCTCTGCACTTCGCATATGTTGTCGAACTGAGCAACCTTGTCGCCTACTTTGATGAACCTGGAAGTTCGTTTTCTTCGCTTTATATCATTCTTTTTTACAGCCAAATTCAAATTACTAGTAAAATTTGTAGGGATGAGCTCCTTATGAGTGAAAACTAACATTGTTTGTAATGTATTTGAAAGAACTCTGGCCCAAAGTATGATTTCGTTAGGCTGTTAGGAATGAAAAATGTAGATTGATTGATGAATGGTATCGAGAAGAAGTTTGTCTAATGACTAATAAAAATCTTAATAGATACAAACTTGTTAGTATCTATGTTAGTTTATCATTGTTTGTAATTTATTTCAAAGAACTCTAGCCCAAAGTATGATTTGGTTAGGCTGTTAGGAATGAAAAATGTAGATTGATGGATGAATGGTGTCGAGAAGAAATTTGTCTAATGACTAATAAAAATCTTAATAGATAAAAACATTATTTTTTACTCAAATAGTTTCTTCAAATGAGCAACTCGTGCTATCGAATATTTTATCTAAAGTCTTACCATTCTTTGACGACGACTTCACGGATTCCCTCTCCGATATCAGATAGTTTGAAGGCCACAATCTTATTGTCCACAGAGCTCGTGTGGAACTGACCTAATGATAATGTATTTTTTCTTCTGGTAGAGTTATCTTGCTCTGGAACTATGGCGAGCATGGATTTTGGCCTGTCCTTGGATTATAAACATAAAACATGTCTAAATATTCATACAGGCACAAATAGATCCGTCGAAGGAATCACGCTCCTCGGCAGCGAGGGACCGGCTCGCAATGAGGATACCCGGTTTAATTAAACATTTCAGCTTGTGAACTCTAGTTAGCTTGTGATAAGTGAGGTCGACTATTTTCTTGCGAATTGATGTCGTTGATGATGTCGGTCAATAAGATATTATGACGCAAGAAGATGATTTTGTATGAGTACCAGTTCTCTTGTACTGGATGCCTACTTATAATTGCATCATCCATTTCGATTGATAATCATATCTTTAACTATGATATAACGCTCATTATCATGTTTTAGTTACTCTTGTTATTTGCTTGAGTTCTGATATTTTTTTAGCTATTTAACTTATCGTGTTATCTTATGATTATATAGTATAAGTATAGTAAAGTATAAGTATAGGTATAATATTCACTAAGTCTTTCCAATAAGGGGTTGTCAAAGCTGCAAGATAACATAAGGATCCCACAACCGATCTGCAAAACACATGAAGCAAGGCTTAGATGACAAGCAAATAGTGACAAGTTGGTGGTTCATCACCTGACATACCTAACAATAAGCCTTTTACGTCACTTGAAAGACATCTATTATTTAATGTACCATCTACATAAATGTACAGTCTCGATAGACTTACTCTTAACATAATGAATTATTTAAAAAAAAACTTACCGTTTGAATTAAAACACACAGTTTCCCACATTTCTTGACCTGCTTTAGCTGAACTAGCGTTCGTCTCACAAGCGAAGTCATGTTGTCTTCAATAAGTTAAAATATATCAAAATAAATCTATATTAACGCCAACAAAGCGTTATCACGATCCATGAGCAAGCTACACTGACTAAAACCGAACTGAAGTTGGCTTCGTTAGCTTTGTTTTTGTATAATGCAACCGATTTAAGATTAAGATATATTTTTTCTCTGACCATACACCACAACAATATTATTACTAATACATATGTTTCCAATTATGTAATAAAACATAGGATAAACTGCCACTGAATATCTATGTCTAAAAGAAAGACCCCGGTAACTTAACATTATCAATACAATGTATTGGGTATTCGCGAACTTCGAAACTTGGAACAAGTTATCCATATTATCTCACAGAATCAGAGCAACTTCAGATTTGTTCGAATCGAACTAAATAAACAGAGTAAAGTAGTGAATGTTTATTGTTACAAATCACTCTTCTTGTGTCCACTTTTTATTTTATTTTATAATTTCGACGAACTATGTATAGAATATAGGTTAGATAGTAGTTAGAGATGTGTTTAGCCAAACCATTTTTATTAACACTGTATTTTTATTTTGGTTGGTTTATATCGTGAAGCTGGCGCCACTCATTACGTACGATAACGCGTCTTTATCAGTTGTTCAACACTCATTTACAATTCAAACCTAATTATACATTTAAATCACATAACACAAGCCGTGCGTAGTTCGACACAATTTTAACACCCGAATAGATTTGTTTGTGATTTAACAACGTATGGAAAAATCATTACTTTCTCTTATATTATTTTTCGTATATTATTGTTGATGAAGTTAAAATTATGTGATATGAAAAAATAAATATAAAAGGAATAAAATCAACATAAGAACGAAAAGTGAGCGCAAACAATGCGCTCGACCCAAACTAAAATAACGTAGCGCCAAACAAACCACATAAAAATGCTATTTTGTCAAAAATATTAAAGGAGAATTTACGAATATATTATATCCACATTTTGAATGCAATTCCGCACTAAAAAATAGTGTCACCTTTTTAAATTACACCGAAATGGGCAGGGAATGGGACAGAGAAGTGAGGGAGCATAATGTCTCTCTTCTCAGGCTGCTCGTCCGATTTTTTATTTAAGTTCCATGGAACAGTTCCATGAAGGAACATAAACTAATATTACACTCTCAAAAGATCCATCCTTTTCTGCTATGGAACAAAAGCGAATTTACCAATTCTTATTGGTTCCAAAAAAAAAGACGATTTGTACTTGTAACAACTGTAATTATGCCAACTTCCCGTGCTACCTCCGTTGGCGGTTTATCGTGCGGGAATAAATTAATATATAGCGAGAGCGAGAAGCGTGTAAGCGAGAAGTATATAGGTGTGATCGGTTTATTTATACACAATTCCGTTGACATTGCCGCGTCGATATTTTGAGAAATATTTTCGGCGGCACGAGTAGCAGTTGTGGACAGGGTTTAATGTAAACCAGCCAAAGGATTAGGAGCGGCGATGCAGAAAACCAAAATAATATAAGCAATTGTTTTATTAAAGATATAATAAACATGTTAATAAAGACAGTAATATAATTTAATCAATCGGGAAGTGAAATGCAATGTCACTTGATTAGAAACAACCCATAATCAGAATAACACCAGAATCATAGCATAAATAATTATTTTATACATCTGAGACGATGACATATCTATGTAGTACATCTTATAGCAGCCATCAAGAAACGAGAGATC
Source organism: Argyresthia goedartella (assembly GCA_949825045.1). NCBI lineage: Eukaryota > Metazoa > Arthropoda > Insecta > Lepidoptera > Argyresthiidae > Argyresthia > Argyresthia goedartella. Next base: position 16,730,595 of record OX463815.1, read on the forward strand.
AAGTCGACTAGTGAAATCATGAAGTAGTTATATGTACAGTTCCAACAAGTTAGCGCCCCGTTTTTCCCCTGTTGTGAAGAAAAGCACTAGGGTTACAACTTGTCTCGTGTCCTGGCGGCAGCGATTAAAATAAACTACGTATTCTCCTGTTTTCCATTCGAGTCAAGAACGCCACATAGAAATATCAGTTAATATGGAGATTTCTGAACCGAGTTAATAATGGAACTATAACGTGTATCACAGAAGCGCTCTGCCATTTGTCTAGTCTACACGACAACGATTACCAGAATGAGCCATTAAGTATCTCCACCACACACATTATTAGTTACACATGGAATATTATTTAACCGATTTAACTATAGCAGCTTGCACATACACTCAGCGGCAGAAAATGTGGCCTAGGTCCTCATCGCAAGTTTTTACACAAACTGAGCGATAATTAATTAATGACGATAGGATATACCTAAGAGACCTCTTTTATTCATTTAACTTAAGTTTAACAGTATTATAGTATCTGTGGTTTAACCCCTCGCACCCCCAGCCCCTTGGCGCCGACACAGCTCGTCCCCCAGGCACACTTAAGCCCGCGCGGCGCGCGACACTTGACTGACGTATCAAGTGATTATGTTGAAATGGTAACTCTTAGAACTATGAGAGTGCTAAATATGAGTAGCTAATGAAACCCTCTCTTAGTCAATGCAAAACTAATGTCACAGTGACCTTCCTTTATTATTGTACCGACATGAGAATCACAGACATCTATGAAAATGGTCCTTCTCGACACAAATCTAGCAGACATGAGAAAAACATCAACAACATATACATGTTATTTGATACCTACGTAATCTAAATAACATTACCCTTTCAAAACAATAAAAACATTAGTGTGTTCTTATATAAACTGTTCAATATTTCAGCGTTTGAAATTTTCCAAAAATACGGTATAAATAAAAGTGTTTTTTTGAGGCACGTTTGGAATATTTTTTTCTATGAATGACCATAGACAATTGTATCGGATTATAGACTTTGTCTTATTGAGCGTCTGGAAAATCTTTAACAGTACCAACATGACAAAAATTGGCCAAAATATACCGGTTTAAAAAAGCGCGGGAGCGAGAGCGTCATATGACGCTTGGGGGACGGACGGTACTCGAGGCGAGCGTCATATGAGGCTTGGGGGATTGTAAGGTTAACCTTGAATATCCACTATTCAGTCTTTTCTTAGAACCTGTGTCAGTATTGATTTTTACGTAAACCCAAAAGTTATGTTAAACATGAGTCTACTCCGATCTCAGAAAATGATAGAAGATGCCACTCTTAGTTATCAAACACTTAGTTGCTCAGGCGATCTTGTCAACCGGTCAGGGTCTAACTCAATGTTAGGTGGCTACATTTCATAAAGTACCGGCTATAACCCTAAGATTTATGCTCAAGAAGTATCGAGGGCATGGACCATTTACTCGGCGACTAGTTAGTGGCAGAGTAATGTAAACCTCCGGCCGTAAAGGCCGGTTTGTTATAAGGAAGTGTTAAGAACCCTCTTCTTCGCCGCAGTTGAGATCAGGCAGCGGCCGAGCCGGCCGATCAAGCGATACATGAAATTATCGTCAGTACGCACCAGAAGCTGAAGAATGGAGGAACGTTATTTATATGCAGTCTGAAGGCCACAACTTGACAGGCATCATTGAGAAGCTGGATTAAAATTTGCACACACCACATAAAAATGTTCAAAAATAAACTACGCTATGCCCTGCAAAATATTGTCAAAAAAAACAAGGAGAGTTTACGAATTAAAAATCTCCACATTTTGAATGAAATTCCGTAATGAAATTAGTCAGGATTTCAGAATTACAGGAAAAAATAAAACCATTTAGAGGTATTTTCGTAATTAAATTCTATCGAGAAAATTTCATCCAATCGCTTTTTCCTTCAGTGAGATTGTTAATAAAATATTCAATAATCATTAACTTAAAAATCAAATTTGTAGATGATTTTACAGTGGAGTAAATGGATTCGAAAAAAAAACATTTTTTGTATCGCCTTTAATAAGAAAATTGGGTCTCTAATATCATATCCTCGTCAAAATTTCATTTAATTAATGCTCAGCTTGTGTAAATGCACCTGGGCCATATTTTATGCCGCTGAGGGTTTCAGGGGTCCAATCGCATTTGGTTGTTTTTTATAGTTTTAACATGTAACATTCGAATGTAAGCATATGTATGGTAGACATAGTTTGTATGGTTCATGTTTACGGTTTGTGCAAACCGTCCTACTTAACTGTGAATGCAGCACGAATGCAATCTAAAATACTGGTACTTGTTATACAACCTAATCTACACATTTGCCATTTAGCTTGCAATGACTATTCTTTATGAAATTACTTTTATCGGTGGTATTCAGTATCATATAATTTTTATTTTCAAATATCTATTTTGGTCTTCGTAGGGATTAACAATAATTAGAAGATACTATTATGAGAGATGGTAAAGAAATACAGGTTGAGTCAAATATCGGAGTACCTCAAGGCTGGTTTAGACAGGTTAAGTAACTGACTCCGAATTAGAGGCAAGTATGTGCTGAACCGATTCTGTCTCTTTTTAAAAGCAGTCTGTGGTCATGGCGACGGCTTATTACTGATTCCAAATATGTTTACACAAGGTCAGATAACAGTTACTTTATTCATTCAGGTTCATTTATCACGTTTAATTTTAAATAAGTAGCAACTTTTAAATGTGTCACATGCCTGTTAAGATTAGTTTTGACAGGGTAAGTAACTGGCTCCAAATTCGAGTCAAGTCAGTGCTGACCCGATACTGACCTTGGGTAAATGGATTTGGAGTCAGTATAGCGCTGTCGCCATGACAACTGACTGTGTCAGAATCGGGTCAGCACTGACATGCCTCGAATTTGAATTCAGTTACTTACCCTGTTTATTGTCTAAATCAGCTGCAAATTGGTAGTTGTTATAAGTCTGAAGGGACCAATGGGAATACGTTGAAACTGTTCACGGTGCACCAATGCGATGTTCTCGTTTGTGAACAAATATCTAAATACCAATTAGTGGAATGGAAGACAATTTTGATTGATATAATTGAATCTATATTTTGGGAATAAAACAATACGATATTAATATTTATCTGTTTCTTTTATTGGCATTTGGAGAGATTTTGTGTTCCACTCACAGGTCTAATTTCTTTTTCTTTCTGGTCCTTCTTCTAGAAACTATTAGTTGCTGAGTTGCTGAAGTTATAATTTTGTGTCGCAACGCAAGCTTTTCTTACTTACAATATTTTATAAATTTCTATATTAAAGACAAATATAAACTCCTAAAAAGCTGTTTTATGTAAGAAGTAAACATACACAGTAACTTGAAAGTAGTTGTTAAACAGCTTATACTTTACAATTTCGTGCCTAGATGTTATTAAGTTATCAAAAAGTCACTAGCCTTTTACAATATTACTTGTAGTAATTTATACGACAAGAACATAGCAAATGTAATATTTATTTGTGTTATTGATAGCTTTTAAGCAGTTCACCATATTTGTACAGAATTTTGTATCGGTTGAACTATTCATGGTTTGTTAGTTCATTTCAATTATCTTAGTATAAAACCTCTTTAAATCTTTAACGTAAGTAATGTCAAATTACAGCTGCTATACTACGTTGTGTAACTATTTTGCATAAGAATGCAGACCATTGAGAACATTTCACTACTTACATCAATCGTAAGATAGTTACTAAGACAAAGAACGATATGTATCCATTAGTTACGTATTATCGGCATGTGAATCCGACGAGATCTAGATCAGTAACACGAACACTACAGGCTCATTTAGAATTGACCCTACATGGGTATAACAGGAAGCAACGACACCAACTTAATATAGTACTGAACATAGCCCCGCGAGCAGGCATCAGTTTTTATTTACCAGGGCTGTAAAATCACCTACAAAACAAGATGTCCTTTGGTGTCTTCATAATGATATTTTTTAATTCACTAAATATATTTAAACCGAGTTTAGTAACCACAATAATCATATTCATAATAATAGGTATTCTACAGCCCTTATAAAACATCCACATTATATATCTGCCTGCTCAGGAGATGCTACGTACCTAACACTCACTGTTTAGAGACAGCAAAGTTCAACGTACCTGCTCCAACTCTCCACTGATTATTTTGTTTATTACAGATCTTATAAAGCGTGGGTTTCCTATGATAGCGCTGCAGTCACGAAGCAGCTGCTTCATAGCGTTAAATTATTATTTTTAAATAACTTTTTACGTTTGTCAAATATTGTGACCGCTACGAGACGCTTTCTTTCTTATAGGAAACCCAAGCGGTTGATCGACGACGGTGCAATTGGAACAAGCAAATGCATCGCTAAACTCACCTCTATCCATATCTACTTTGTCATCATAAGTTTCAATACGACCTTAATTATCTAACGTATTATAGAAATGCAGGGATAAAGCTTTTTTTAAATTGTAGCGCTGGTTGTGCAATTAAGTATTTTTTCAAAAATTTATGTGCAGCTTTAAATCTGGTTTTACAGAATCTTTATTTCATTATTAGCCATCGATTATTACTTAATTGTGAATAATTATTGCAAGCTTGAACGATTGAAACTGACAGTTCCGGTCCCAATTACACTACCTTATTAAAAGAAGTTATCACGTTGACTCGATGAGATTTCGGTTCTGGCGAAGTCTGCGTTGCGTGCGATACATAAGACATGAAATTCGTTGTTATTTCTCCGCTTCTGGATTGCAATAATCATATTGCAGATATTTTAAATAAATGTTTAAGCAAGGAGGCAAGGAGATTTCAGTTCTGATGCCATCACTTGCGAATATAACGCAAAATAATAATTACTACAGAGAAGCTCTTGTTTTAACTTTACAACAAAGATTTAAAGATAAGTGTTTTTGAAATTCCTATGTAAGTTTTTGTTGCTTTTATGGTTTATATTTGCGTGATGAGGATGATCTCGTTAAGGCGGTCTTAATAGAGATTTCTGTAATGACTTGTTGTAGTGGATTATACACATTTTTACAGATTTCCAGTTCTACAGAATCCCAATTCTACAAATTCCCAGTTCTACAAATTCTCATGTTCATGATTCCCATTTCACTGATACCGATTTCTACAGATTACCATTTCTACAGGTTCCCAGTTATTATACAGATTACCATAACTACAGACTACCATATCAACAGATTTTCGATTTAATAGAATCCCATGTTTGCTGATTTTAAAGTTTCTCGTGCTATTTTACAGGGTGCCGATACCGCATGGTATTTTACAGGGTGTTACAGAAAGATGTAGTCATGATGTTATTTGGGACATCATTCTGAACAACTTTCACTGTGAGTCCAATTTGATCAGGGCAACGTTATTTTTCCCTTCTCCATAGATTTTGGGCCGGGCGCACATTAGAAAAATCTGGGAGGACAATATCATTTATTATGATTTTAAGGTTTCTTGTGATATTTTATAATGTCCTAAGGTAATTCTGATACATGTTTTTCGTCCTTTTTTTTCGTTTTTCTTCTCCAACTTATCTCACACGAGTCATTGAATAATTTTAATGGTCTGCTAGTAAATTATTGGGAATAATTAGGCACTTCCCATGTTCCTTGCAGCTATTTAGCATTATATTTGAAGAATAGCTCTTCTTTTCTATTAGCTTTTGCCCATCTTCTTCTAAATTGACTTTATCCTCAAAGTCTTTTATTTGGTCTTGACTATAATCTCCGGGCGTTAAAAGTTCCTTGTCCATATATACTTTAATTTCACTAAAAAAATCGATAACTTCTGTCTTTGCATCAAATCGTTTTTTTTTCTAGACATAACTTTGCAGTTAGAACAACCAGGTGTGTCTAAAACCAAATCAGAATTACGTTAAAACCTTTTTTTTCTAAAGCAGGATTGTTTTTTTTATATCTAGCTCCATAAAAATATATTTATAACGAAGATTAGCAAATATTAGCAGGTTTTTTTGCAATTTGTTTCCAAGAGGTCTAGAGGGCACCATATTCAAAATGTAGCGGCATCACGCGACACTCAGCAACTAATCCCGTAGAGATTAAAAAAATAAGGAAAAAAATGAGAGCAAGATCAATGCGCCATTTATAAACCTTATTTTATAATAAACTCTGTGAAATTACGTAGTAAATATGCAGTGTCACCTGTATTTTTATAATCCATTATTTCCATTTGTGAAATACACCGAGAAACTTCTCAATGAATTTTAATTACAGCGAGAAAATTCCGACGCAGTAATTGGAAAAAGTTTGTACTGGTCACAAATACGGGTAATAGCGCGATGTGGGTGGAGCTAACAGGGATTGCCTAGTATATAGCCTCTATCTGGCTACTAAGATAACGTTAAGATGTTTGATTAATCCTAAAAGGTGCTTGACAAAATTGACTTTTGTCCCCCAGATTGGCCAAATACTTGTTCAGGTGGTCAACTGATTTGTATGCAATAGAGAAGTGGATAACCCCCCTTTTGGCTTTAGCATAGTCTGATAATATAAAGCTGCTCTGATCAAATTAGATCCATTGAAAAAGATGTTCAGAATGATGACCCTAACTACACCAGCACTACACCTTTCTGTAACACCCTGCAAAATACCACGCTGGTTCAACGGAGCACAAGAAAATTTAAAATCAGCAAACATGGGATTCTATTAAATCCAAAATCTCTTGATATGGTAATTTGTAGTAATGGGAATCTAATAACTTTCCATTAATTTTTCCATTATTAACCATTTGACGACCTCGTGGCGCTGCGGTTGTAGCTCGGTGGCCGGCTGGGGGGGGGGGGGGGGAAACCCCAGGTCTTGGATGTTTATTTGTGTATGTCGTCGCTGTTTCTGGTTCCCACGACACAGGGTATCCTATTGTGGGGCCAGAAGCAATGTATGTGCCTGTATGTAAATGTAAATGTTTATGTTAACTGGGAACCTGTAGAAATGGAAATCTGCAAAAATGGGAATTTGTAGAACTGGGAATCTGTAGAATAGGGATCTTTTGAATTGGGCATGTGTAATGAAAATCTTTAGAATTTGGAATAATCAGTTTTGTCATAATTACTTCAGCACTTGTACTTGTAATTAGGTGGTTAGAGCACAATTAGGATCATTTGTTTATGATTTCGTATAGTTATCGGCTTACTAGTGCAAATGGTACATATATTATTAGCAATTCTTTCCTGAAAAACTATTTAAATAATTATATTATTTATGTATTATAAATAGTCGTTATAACATTACATCACGTATGTAACATATCTTATAACTAATAAACAATCTATTTTAACATTAAACACTTTTAGAATTCCATATTGTGAATTATTTATCAGTTGCAAAAAAATCTTTATCTACACACGTATCATAAACCCTCTTTACTGCATTCAATAACCAGCATTATTATATACTACTTGGTAAAAACTAATTTCTTATCTGAATATTGATACATTATGAGTATAATGTATCAATATTTCAACACATTATGACAAACAAATTTCGAACGCCGCCGCCCCCCGCGTACCGCCCCTAGTTTGTCTGTGAAGTTAATACTACTGGAGAAGCTAAACAAGTGCAGAACAATGATCAATCCCACAATGCCGGTCGAACATGCGGTTCCTGAACACATCAAAGAAAGCTTATGATATGTGTAGAGATAAACTAGTGTATGTAACTGTACATAATTAATCAATTAGGCATTAAAACTCTCGCATGATATAATTATGGAACTCGCCTAATGCCCTTCATTATGTATCAGTCACATAAACTACTATTAACTCCATATCTATCAGTGATTATAAGTTATGATCACTGATAGATATGATGTTTTTTTTTTATAATTACTATCTCTCCTTTCTTAAATAGTATTAAAATTAGTACATTTAAATTGTAATTTCACTTTATTCTCAATGTGCTCAATTCCTGTAAGAGTCTTCTTTGTCGGATCCGACCATTACGATACACAAAACTACAAATAAGTTCACTGCACTATTGACCAACGCTGAAGTTACTATAACTTAGCCAAGTTCACGGTCTGTCTGGAGCGAAAACACCAGCCTCACGAAATAATAGGAAGCTTCTTGGGGAAATATTTGTACCCAGCTGAGGAAGAGGGAAGAAATGGGTCAAACATTTAGCTATTTTAGGTAAACGATATTTTGACTTTTCAACAGACAAAATATTTACAAGCATGAAATTATGTGACGTATGGAGATGCATCAAAGTACAATTTTAAAGCTAGACTTAATGTATACTTTCCGTTTATCAAAACCTGATTGGGTCAGCAGCTTTTGATTCTGTGCATTGACCACAGAAGGGACAAAATGTCTTTTACTCAAAATTGCTATAATAACCCTCTTAGTTGTTAACTCAAATCGACAGCAAAACCGCAGTTTACGGGCCCGAAAAATAAAATGCGAGTGAAGCATAACCCTCGGATCAACCCGAGATTATATGTCGGTTCAACTTCAAAGATTGTATATCATCATCATATCGGCCCTTAATATCGTCTGTGATGTTCCACAATTGTCGGTCGATTTGAGTTAATGAATAAGGGCGCAGTTTAGAAGTCGGTGGTGTGAGGCTGGTCCTGCCGTCAGGGCCCGGGGCGGGGCAAGGGGCGGTGCGCGGGGGCGGGCAGCAGCGGCACCAGCTCCGGCTGGGGCCGCGGCGTGCGTCAGCCTGCGGGCTCGGCTGGAGTAGGCGGTGACTCGGCGAACTTTACCTGGCAGACAAGAGTAAGGTATGTTTTATTTGGAACGCGGCCATTTTAGATTGCTGCCGGACGTTGCAGTGATGTAAAACGTCGTAAAACTCCTGTCACAGAATTTGTTGAACGAAATGTAGAGATAAATTTCGTTCAACGTGCTCCTTTGACTACACATTTCTGTTAAACCCTTGCTCTCCCGCTCGGCGCGGCGGGCTGCGGCAGGGTGTCGTCGCGGCTGCAGCGGTGTCGTACGTAGCTACATACGAAGGGAGAGATGCGCAGCCAAACAAGAATTGGTTTTCTAGGGTTCCGTACCCGAAGGGTGCCAAACGGGACCCTATTCTAAGCCTCCGCTGTCCGTCTGTCTGTCTGTCTGTATGGGGTTAATCTGGCTCTACACAGACCTTGCTGTTAGTAATTTTGTGATTATTTATTCCTGCTTATTAATTATGATAATGGTATTATAATATTTGTATTACTTAAGCACAAGCAATTTTTAAAAGTGATCTAAAAATAAACCTGTGGTAGCCCTTCTAACAGTGGTCCAATGTAGAGAAGTGGCAAAAAATGACGATTGCTAAGTATATGTAAATATCTACAGTAATAAAGACATTTGGAATTTGGAATTTGAATTTGCCTGTCCGTAACGGCTCTATAGGATGAATCGTAATAGGTAACAATAACAGACATATCATCACATCATCGTCATTCAACTATAATCGATAATTTTGCGTCATTTATCAATCGTCTCGGTGGCGCAATTCGGATCCGCTATCTGTAAGGTAAGGCTGGTGCTACATTTTGCCCTTAAGTTGTCTTGTATGATGGTACGGAACCCTTCGTGTGCGAGTCCGATCTGCAATTGACCGTTTTTTTTTCTCTTCATGTCCGGCCGGGATTTGAACCCGAGACCTCAGGCCTGTAAAACAGAGGCCGACGTTATGACATACTATGCCACAAATTTAAACTTGGCACCCGCGAGGAATGCGATTCGCCTCCTTCTTTCGCTCGTGCTCGCCCTCGACAGGATAGTGACGGACACTACGACGTCATCAGAGCGAGGTGCCTTTGGCGTGAAGTATAAATGATCACCTCGCGCGGCTTCCTAAAGCTGGCGGCCCGACGCGGGGGGCTGCGCCGGCGCGCCGTCGGCTGCAGGCTTGCGGACGAGACCTGCGTGAGCAGCCGCGGCGGAGGCGTCGCCTGCGCCGTGAGACTGCGACCGAACGGGGAGTTACGCAGGAACTGACGCGCTATCATCGGCTGCCAGATGCTTCCTGGAGAAAGTGGAGCGAGAGTAAATGTTGTTAGGTGGTCAAATTGTATCACCCCGGACTCCTGATAAGGGCCATAAATAGCAGATAGGTGCAAACTAGAGCCTCTTACTTATAATTAGTTGTATGAAGTTCTATGCAACCCCTCGCACCTACCAGCACCGTTCTATACCTACAGACCTACATGTGTAAAGTTCTGTCAGGTCATTCTCTAGCAATTGATATTATAGACAGACAACCCTGCTATGCGAGAACCGGGTAACTAAGGCATCATGAGTACAGGGTTTAGCTGGACCGGTCCACATATTGCATTAGTATATAAGCCGTTTAAGTTTAAGCTAAAGCTTTCTGTAATAGCGCACTCAATATAAAAGACGCGTTTTGACCATTAAAATTATCCTTGCATTTCATGCTGGCATCTTTCTGATGAATCTATGATGTGTTGTGGTAACAGTAAGAGCTGAAACACATTGGTCGTAGTTCGCAAGTTTCTTTGGCTCTGAGCGAGCTATCTATCTCTCCCTCTCTCAACCCACCTTACCCTATGCGATAAAAAGAGGCCAGAGCTCGCTAAGTGTCATTTAAACTTGAAGCGGATTCTACCTTTCCCCGGCGTCTTGGTAGACCGAGTCCGCCAGTCCAGACTCCTCAATCGGCCCTGCGTGCCCTCGTGCACCGCGTCCACACTGGCCGATCTTGTGAGGTGCGCCGTGCCAGGGTCAGTGACCCCCGCTGTGCCGCTCGAGAGACCTTCGCTCACTGAGTACAACTTGTGAGTGATGTCTTTGCCTAGAAGATGAGATAAGCAACGATTAATTTAGATATCGGCAAGTCTTATTTTAAAATTGAGTTTAAATGCGATTTAAACTAAAGCCCATTGACTATATATATATATATATATATATACACATATATATATGTAGTCATATATATATATATTTCATGTTGTAAAGAGACGACGTTAATTTAGTTATTTACAACGGGTTTACAGCAATGTAGATCACTGAAATATTTATATAATATAAATATAAACGTTCAGTACAGTAACGTGGTATTTAAGGGAAATCTGCACCTCATTCTTAACTTCTGTTATTCATTTGTTTTGGACACTATTATTGGCTACACTATTATATATATATATATACAGCCAATAATAGTGTCCAAAACAAATGAATAACAGAAGTTAATTATGAGCATTATTATTTTACAAATAGCTCAGTGCAAAATATAAAACCGTTTCTCTGAAACTAGAGAGCGCTAATAGAACTCAGCGATCTGTCATCATAATAGCCACTCCACTACGTCCCTTGAGCGTTACGATATCTGTGCTACGCCTGCGCTACGACAGATCGCAGCGGTCGTAGCAAAGCTTTTTACTTTCCATCCATTTTCTTCGCTCGTCTGTTGCGAATTGCGATCTCTATTGAAACACGTTTTATCCATTTATTCGAGTTTTTGTCTCTGAAATTGCAATGGTTTCAGATGTTGGACATCTATTGATATAAATCGATATTTTGAGTTATTGCTTGGGTTGTGACGCTTTGGGAACAATTCTGCATTAAAAGACTGTGTTAAACCTTCTGTATATCATAAAACACGCCCAAATTTGTATATTTATGCATATTTTGCGCATAATAACTTAAGTTACAGGATATCCCGTAAACAATGGATATCCCCGGAGCTATTGATAGGCCTCATCATCCTAAACAACTTTCACTATGAAACCGATTTGATCAGAGCAACTTTACTTTCACTCATTCAAACAAATCAGCTGACCACTCGGCTAAAAATGTCTGAAGATGTCAGAAATAAAGTTGCTCTGTTTGATGAAGCCTATATATAGCTCCGGGGTTATTCATTGTTTACGGAACACCATGTATGAAACGAATTATTACCAAATCATGCCTGTTATCGTTTTACAGCAGGTTAATGTAGATTCATGATTGGCTATAACAATATAGCCAATGATGGATCAATCATAGCCAATATTCCTTAGCATTATAGGTAATCAACGGTAATTCAATATCCGATGATGATGGTATCAGCACTTGATGTAATACGAGTAAGTAGTTTCGTTGAAACTCCTATTAAAGGGAATGATAGTAACCATCATTATGAATAACTTTCTTCAAGAAACATATAGTTTTAGTCTCCCATAGTAAAAAATAATTTTAGTCTCCCATAGTAACTTGTAATCAGCTGATCGGGTGAATGTACTGAGGGACAAATATATTTTTCCATTTTCGACCATGTTTCGTGGGGAAAGGTGTTCATAATGGTATGTACTATCATTCCCCAAAATATTATAAGCTAATTAAACGTCACCTTCTTTATATATGTCACCGTAAGATAGTCAAAATCGTTAGTTGATCAACTACCTACAGATAGTTTCTTTTGTTCTTACATGTCAACTTGCCGCAGTGTTTACCCTGGTATTTCGTTTGCAATTCAAGTTTAAACCAGTTTACTATCTGACGGTTTTAAGCATTAGTTTATCAACTAACGCGTCGTATAGTAAGCAGTACGCTACAGTTTACTATCTGTCGAAAGTTGACAAACTAACGAGAGAAAAAAAAATTAGTTTATCAACTATCGGTTTTGACTATCTTACGGTGACATACTCGTATTTCAACGACTGTTTGTCATGCACTGAGGTACTCGTAATTATATAACATTTTAATATAATGTATGGTAATCCTTAGTAATTATGTTGAAACAAACCTCACTGATTCAGTTTGATACTATATTCTAATAACTATTACGTTTTGAATTTTTGAAAGAAAAATATCAAGAGAACTATCTATCAAACTGTCTAAATAAATAATATCCTCTTTAGCTAATAGAAAGAAATAGTAATGTTCATAGAACGACGTTGTAAATAATGTCATGAAATTAAAATAGACGTTAAAGCCGTAAACCTCTATTTAACCTTTACCCTAAACTTTAGGGTGACTCAGATCGCGCGCTAATAACACTAACACTCGTAGGTACTAAAATTAATTGGATACCTACTTGTATTAGCCTTTATGAACGTGCTCGTAAGTTCGTTGGCGTGATCTGTACTCATTAAACACGCTTTATCGTTGAAACAAAAAGTAGGGAAGTTAATTTTTCCGCTAGTTTCCGAACGCACCTTGGTAGAATTTTTTGATGATAGATAGTGGTATTGCTTCTTGTAAAGTTTTGATGCCTACTAGTTCGATACAGGTTCGTTATTTTATGTTCTGTATGTTTTCAAACTTTAAACTTCAGAATATTTATTTAAAAATAGATTCTTACGAATACTTTGGACGGCCAACACTTTTTGAATGTCATTTGAGTGAATATAATGTAAGAAAAAATACCGCTTCGGAAAGTGTTATGGCAGCGGAGTAGAAGCGGCGCCTGAAACTCTTACACTGCAATACGGCCTTTTTTCTTTTCTATGTTTCTTTTTTTAAATAGGTCTTACAATCGTGTGCGTGGTTCTTGTGCTGCGCTGGAAAATCAGAGCTCCATACATACGTCTTTTTTATAAATGTAATAATATGCTTTATAACATAATGTTTTTTAACAATGCCTTTAAATATCTTCTCTGACGAACTTAATATCTCTTCATCTCTTCCGGTATTTTGTTATAGTAGTGTATACTTGGACCCACAAATGAAGTTCTAACTTAAGCTAGTCTTTAGTAAGATGGATCAATTTTATTTCCGCTTATATTATTTCGCTTGTGCCTGTCAACATTTTTATTGAAGCTATTTATGTTCTTCCTAACGTTCATGATATTTGCATAAATATATCGACACGTTACAGTCACAATACTAATTTCTAATTAATAATATAACAGTTCCCTCAGGCAGTCACTTCTGCGGAGGTTATAAATTGCTCTAATAGCTCTTTTTTCTAAAGTCAATATCAGCCGCTCGGCCCCATGGCAAAATTACATAGGACATAATGCTGTGGAAATAACTAAGGTAAACAAGTTTCGCCGCAGCTACGTCCGTCAGCTCTCTGATTTGTCTCACAGCAAAAGCAGGTGAACTTAGTCTTCCCCATAAAGATGAAATGAGGGCTTCATTGTAGTTCCGAGTCAAGTCCTATCTCCGGGAAAACTCTACTATAAGTATATGTATGCTATAAGATACGAGTAAAATTGAGTTATACTCCATCACGCTGGCTCAGTGCGGATTGATGGAGGGATTTTAAAACTACTACTAACAAGTGTACCAAGTAGCGATAGCGTAGCACAGAACACACAGAACGTCCGATGATTTACATACGAAAAAATCATTATCTAAATGGTACTAGTCAGCACGACATTCTAACCTGCATCTCCTGACTTTAAAAAAAACACTTCAATGGCATAACCTGAATTGCCATTTATAAAAGTAAAGTTTATCGAAACATGATTATCAAAAAAGTGCCTCGGATGATTCCAATTTCAGTTGTAAACAACAATTCCATGTTGAATGTAAATTGCGAAGTCATCCAACGCTTGTTAAAATAAGCAATTACCTTCTAAACGGCTTTAATTTGGATAAATTCGGTGCCATTGAAATCGTGCTGAACAGCATAAAGTAGGCAATTATGTTGCCTTTTCGGACAACAATAATTATAGGTAGAGTCAGTATTAGATATATGTGAGCACGCAAGATACTCAAATAGACCTACACTACACATTACAAACAACCAGAAATGTCTAGTGTCAAAATTATATAAACATATTTTGTCATAACAAGGAGTTTTAGGACTCACCCACAAGACAGTCCAACACTACTTTCACCGAAGGGCGGTGCCGGAGCACCCTCTCGAGGCGCATGCGCGGCCAGCAGATGCACGAACATAGCTCCTCGGCCACGATCGTCACCTGCGGGCGAGTTAACAGTTCAGCCAAAAGAGGTTGCATTACGTTTGGGACTGGGTGAAATACAAACTGAGAAATTATGAAAAAGAAAGTCACGACATTGAAATGAGAACTCGAAGGTCATTAGAAGTTGATTATACTTGTACCATATTGAGTGCAAAACCGCAGCCAAATCCGTGACAATATACCACAAGCTTTGATTATGGTACCACAAATAATTATCTAATAATTTTCCATTTTGTATTCTAATGATGAACAATAAAAAAAAATACTTAACTACTAGTAGTTTTTGTTATATTGAACAAACAAATACCCGATAATCTTTTTAGACACCTTGTATTACAAAAAGGTTATGGGCAGCACATCTAATTACAAACACATTTGCTTCGACCCAAAACATCGTGTATTGAACTTTATTGTTCGTTGCTCTCTATACCCTTTTTAAATGGGCCATGATGTCCCGTGAAGGCTTAATGTACTTTTAGACAAATGGCTGGTTTTTAGAGAGAAGCTCCTGCCCTGGAGACTTTGTGCCGACGCGGGCGTGAATTCACGTACAAATGCAGCGTACACCTGCACTCGAGAACACTAGAGGTTTGCAAATGACTCCATTCACGTTTAGCAGAAGAAAATGACCCTTAAAACGTCGCACTAACCCACACAGATTGTAATAAACGGGAGAGATAAGCTTGCAAACAAACTTCTTACCTTCGCAGCCTGCGCCACTACATTATTTACTATATAGACGTTTTACATAGAGAAACTCAGGTCTGAAAATTTATCCAACGTAAATAAGGCAGCGGACGTGAAATATGTCAGCTCGCTTTTCGTTCTAAGTGTTTTAAGATGATCAAAGAAGTTGGAACGCGACAAAAACAGGAGTCTCAGAGTTTCCGCTTATTACATTACGCAAACAGTAAAGTTTGGGTAATACCCTCTTATATTATCCCAGTATTCGTTTATAAACCATTTATGCAAATATCTTCTTTCCATTGCGAGGGATAGATTTTAGGTTAATCACGCAAATGAACATCAATGAGCCGGGACATTAGCCCCGTCCGTCCCCCTGTGTGTTGACTAATGGCTTGGCACTGCATAATGCATTTCTTCGAGAACACAACAATCGTTTATTTATTGCAAAGTACGGAGCTTACTTTTCCGGAGGATTACAAATGCTTAAACCATAACGACCCGAATGGCCGAGTCGGCAGTGACCCTGCCTGACGAAGCCAAGGGTCCCAGGTTCGAGTCCCGGTGGGGGCAAATATTTGTTTGAAGAGAACGGATGTTTGTACCCTAGTCATGGTTGTTTATCTATCTAAGTATAATATTTATCTATATGTATAAGTATGTGTATCGTTGTCTAGTACCCAAGATACAGGGAATCCTAGTTTGGGGCTAGATCAATGTGTGTAAATAGTGTCCGAGGTACTATTATATTATTATAATTATAACTAATAATTAGTGGCAGCCAAGAAATTATTCAGTCCTCCATATTATGTCAATGTGAATAAGTAAATAGTAGAAGTCAACAAGACTTACTTGGAAGATATCGTCCGATTGCTCCCGATTCGCCTCCCACTCGGGCGAATCTACAAACTGATAAGGATGTATATAGTGGAGATGGGTCTCGTCGCAGCTGACTCGCATTCTACAATAGAGAGAAACTATTGTAGATAACAGTAAGTTAAACATTTAAAACACCCCCGACACATCTATGAAACCTTAAGACTAAAATGTGGTTTTAAAACTACTTGTTTACTACTACTACGTGTTACATATAACTTATTTCCTTGTTAGGCTTATAACATTCGAACCACTCTACTGATCTTAATAATATATAGTTAAGAACCATCGCAGTAAAGTCGACTACCAATAAAAAATACCGCATTGAAATAGGCCTAGTAGTTTTCCAGGACATCGGTAACAAACAAACAAATGTACAAAAGCCTCTAACCCCGAATAAATATAAGAGGACTTTTTTCGCCGCCTGTTTGCTTACTGCACATAAATGACGAGAATTTTTAATGTATTTATTTATTATTATTAAACAGCGTTACAAAAACAGAAATTTCTTTAAGATAATCACCAATTGTAACCATTAATAGATAACCCCTAAAAGATCCTTTTAAATAGTTACTTTAAACATTTGAAATGAGATAAACTGACTGTTAGGTGCAAACACAATTATTTTTATTCTTCCATTCTATTAAATTTAAGGCAAAATTTGGTTTAAGACAATGGGTATTGCAAAATGCCCATCTTTGAAGTGTTATTGCTTATAAAGTAGCTACTTCCAAATCCAGGAAAAATATAATGTTATGAAGACATCCCTTCCTTCAATTATTCTTGTTTGAAAACATCATAATTTGAAAATAACTAACCAGATGTTTTTCATCTAAAACGTGTTTTTTGTTGGGATCTAAAGAGAATATTGATATGGTTTGTGCGTCAAAAAATAGGCATTCAAAATATGTTAAAACGTAGTGTTTGAAATTATATGTATAAATATAATCAGTGTTTTTATTTAAATAGATGAAAACACCCAATTTTCGCATAGTTCTGCCGCAGCGACGACGTTACATCAACCATGTTGCAGTTTGAGCTGTTATGGCTTTTTGTTAATATTAGCTGATGCCCGCAACATTATCCGTGTTAATACAAAAAATATAACACGTAGTTTACCCTGAAAACAAACGTGACCTCCTATACATTTTTGTCAAACAAGTGTTGAACAGGAGTTTATTTTTTGTGGTCAACTAATTGGTGTCCAAAATATTACTATCACTAAGCGAGTTGCTATTTTTTCCGATACAGGCCTCAAAGGCCTACTTTTTGGGCCGAGCAGTCACCAAAAATAAAGTTGCTCTGATCAAATCAGTTTCATAGTGAAAGTTGTTCAGAATGATGACAACCCCGTAAAATATGACTACACCTATCTGTTACACCCTGTATATAGGTAGATCCTCCAATTGAGCCGTACATAACTTTAGAAAAAGAGTCAAGACATAGATCAACTACAAAGTGATCCTGTAATAATTTCTCTCCTATATTGGATAAGGAACCCTAAAAATGCCGCTCGGTCTTGTATCTACATAGAAGCATTGTTTGCTCGGGAAAATAGCTGCATTTTGCAACGGAAAACGGTGATGGGTTTTATGGTTGTTTGTCTCGTTCTTTTGCTATTTTATTGCTGGTATTACCCTTTCTGAAAAACCTTGTTCAGTAGCAAAATCAGATCAGTGTATCAGTTCAGTGCATACTAGGTTCACTTACGGCGACAATTTCAGTTTAAATACAACTTAAATATAACACGGTCAAAGAGCACTCTAAGCTAAGGTCAGCCAGGTACCCTGCATTACCTGATTTAACCTGCATAAAGCGGCTATCAAAAGGTGTGGTACAAGTCGTCCTAAGCATAGAAATGTGAGGAGGAATATTATATCATACAGAGCAAGTCTAACAAAACAACCTATTGTAAATTCCAAGTTACGCAAAATAGAAGCAGTTATTAAAGCAATTGTTTCATTATCACTTGTTGATCAAGAGTGTCAACAGGGATTCGTGAATGAATAAACATAATTAGGTTACATTTGCTTCATAGAAAAGTCTCGTTACCATCATCTATTTTTCATAATATTTATATATTCGTTATAAAAAATATTAAGTTATGTTGCTATGTTAGTCCTATATAGATCGGTGAAGAGCGTTTTTAGGTCTCCGCAGAGAAACAAGGAACGCTTATAGTTTCGTCAAGTCTGTCTATCCGTCCGTATGTCACAGCAACTTTTTGCAGAAACTATTAGGACTACCCAGTTAAAACTTGGTATGTACAAATATTCTGTGAACCACTACGATTTTTATACAAAAAATTAAAAATTAATATAATTTTTTTTTTCATCAAACCTATATGTGTGGAGTGTTTGTAGATAGGTCTTTTAGAATTAAGTTGAGGTTCCTGAAACCATCTTTTCTCAAAGTAAATCGTTAAAGAGACAGACCCTTCCAAAGTGGAAAAATATGTGTCCCCCCCAATCTAACTTTTGAAGTAAGAGAGTGAAAAATCTACATAAAATATATTCTGAGTATCTCAATACACATTTTAAAAAAAATGTTTTGACCAAAATAAAATAAGCAGTTTTTATGATTAAAACATTTATTAAAAACCGCAAAGATAACTTTGTCATTCATACGAATACTATGAAAAACAAAGTTACAACACAACCATCCAGTCTTATAATTACTTGCTACAACGGAACCCTTCATGGGAGCCACTTGCACTCGCACTTGGCCACTTTTTAACATTTGTATTCACCTAAAAGTAAGGTGAAGGCAACATTCTTATTTCCTCTGGGGCACCAGCCCAGCCCAATAGGTATGCCGACTAGCCGTATCGCTTGCGATAATAACATACTAGCTTGAACGTAAAGGCTATCAACAGGCCAGAGATATAAGCAACAGGTAACGAGCTTTGCTACCACACCACACCACACCACACCACACCACAGCAGTCTGAACTGTCTGCATATTTAATGGCACAATTGGTAGGTTTCACTGTAATGTCTTACCTCTGATGGATAGTTCGTAATTATACCTATGGTGTTTCATGTATGTATAATATAAACTTACTAATTGTACAGATGGTTTTGCTTATTATTAACTAAAACATATTCAATTATCACTGATAATTCTATCAATTTTTAATTATCACACACATTTTGAACGGGTTTTTGATTACAAAAGATAGACGATTAGTTAATAGCTTTAGCATTTGCACACAATAATGCTTCCTTATGTTTTATTGTTAGTACTTAAAGACTTTTTAGATAGAAATTTAGTTGGTTAACTACTCGTGGTAGGAAATAAGATGTGAATAGATAAGAAATCTCCTATACCTAAGGTACCTATTATAATGAAGGTGTTCTAATCTGCGAGATGTTATTAGTTTATAAAGTTACAACAATGACCGTGTCTTGTTTTGTACAGTTGTTACTTTTAAATTGAATAAAGGAAAAAAGGAACCCAAGGATTACTCCGTTGTCCGTCTGTCCGTCTGTCCGTGTGTAAAGACCTTTTTATCGGGAACGCGTGGAGGGTTCAAGTTTAAATTTATCTTACTTGGGTCGGTGGTCTTTTAAAGCTGTGACAAAATCAAGCTCCTAGGTTAACGCATTCAAACGATACGACCGTTTAAGCTGTAAAAAAGTTGGTTTTTCACAGTACTTGCAAGGGAACCAAAACCTATAGGGTACTTCCCGTTGACCTAGAATCTTTAAAATTGGCACAGAGCAAGGTCTTATAGCACAAGTAAAGGGACAAATCTGAAAACTATAAGTTCTGTCAATATTTCTGTCATTTTTGACTAACTGTCTGTAGCACTGGTCTGCATACGCGTTTCTTGATACTGTATGCAGGCAATGCAACTTTATCGGTCACGTGATTTAGGCTTACCTATCATTCAGCCTACTATTCAAACATTTTGCTTTCAGCCTTATCGTGAGTACAGCTTTGCGTATCTTTTGGCTTGCGGTAATAGTTAGAACTAATGCTTTTCGACTGTTTCGGTGCATTTATTCAGGGGTTACAAAAAGGATAATTTACATAACAAAACAAACAGAGGACAAATATACACAGAGCTTCTAACTGTACACGCCCTAACATCAGAAACTTTGGCCGTTTTGCTACTGTCACATGGGCGTTACGTAAAAAATGTTAGCATTACTTTTCTGTTATAAGTACATAATAGTTCTTGACAGCAGTCCGCTTAGTATGGTACTTTTTACTCTCTCTCGACGTCGAGTCTATAGTGTGGCTCTCCCGCGTCGCGTCGAGAGCGAGACACGTCGAGACATCTCGGGCTCGACAGAGAAAATGACATTTGTGCATATATAAGGGCCTTTCTCGAGTGTAGCATACTAAGCGTCAGGTCGAATACGATCTTGTCGGCCGTGCTTATAGACATACCTGCACAGAATTCGCGTGTCTTGAATTGAGTATTTTGCACTTTATATTCTTTCTAAAATGAGCTCGTGACGTCACTTTCTGTAGCAAAAAAAAAATACACGCTTGGTTCCCCTACATTTCTACGTGTATGAGTCGTCTATCTTAATCTATGGTAAGCAAGTCACCCCGGAAAATTCAGATGACTAGCAAGTCGAGTCAAAAGACACATAAGACGCGGTATATCGGAGGCGCAAGTAACCTCGGAAAATTCACACGGCTAGCAAGTCGAGTCAATAGCTGATGCACAAAACACGCTAGATGGGGCAGCGCAAGTCGCCCCGGAAATATCACATGGCATGCAAGTCGAGTAAGGAGCCACACGCAACACTTCCTATGAAGAGGCGGCGCAATCCACCCCGGAAAATTAACATGGCTAGCAAGTTGAGTAAGGAGCCACACGCAACACTTACTATGAGGGGCGGCGCAATCTACCCTGGAAATATCACATGGCTACCATTTCGAGTAAGGAGCCATACGCAACACTTCATATGAGGGGCGGCGCAATCCACCCCGGAAAATTCACATGACTAGCAAATTGAGTCAAAAGACGCTAGATGGGCCGGCCCAAGTCGCCCTGGAAATTTTACGTAAAGTTTTCGAGTAAAGGGTCTCTTACAAGACCTTTTACGATGAGGCGGCACAAGCATATTACATCTTTGGCATATCTAATTGTCCGCCATTTTGTAAAATTATGATTTTTACGCCCAGAGATGAAACCGGTGTAATTGATAAAGTAAATTACTTATGAATTCCGTAAACGCTACAACTGCTCTATACACAACAGTCAGTTTGAAAAACACTGATTTGGTGCTAAAGAGCACCGGCGGTTGCCCCTACATACTTTTATCCGAAGCGAATTTGTAAAGTCTACTTAAGAGAATCGTCCTATTCGTTTTTTTTTGTTCTTATGGTCAATCCTGCCATGCATTTACATGTATCTTTATGCAAGGCACATGTTCAATAGAAGTATAAGGTGCAAGATTATCGATAATACATTCAACCTTTTTAAACTTAATGGCACTCAACAAAAGTGATTGACCTGGGGGGCTACCACAACCTTTTACCAATTCATAACAGGTTCAAAACAAGAATATCACCGTGGCAACCATTCTCATACCCTATAATGGGCTTTAAAGTCTGGCAAACGAAAGCGTGACCTGGAGTTTTCTTAAAAGTTTCAATATGGCAACAAAATTATGAGGTCAAAGGCACGTCAAACGACATAGTGATAGATAGTCACACTCCGTTCCGTTATTCTAAAGCTCTGTCTCTCTTTCTAGCTGTAACGCAGAAAGAGAGACAGAGCTTTAGAATAACAGAACAGCAGAAAGAGAGGCAAAGATCTTTAGAATAACTGAACGGAGTGTAGTGATCTATGTTAGTGATACCACATAGAGGTTTTATGAATTCTACCACGTTTTCTCAGGTCACGCTTTCGTTTGCCAGACTCTATTTACTTAATACCAAGACTTGTTTAAGACGATCAAGATAATTTTGCGTATCAGTTTAGGTTCCTAACTGAATCGGCATGACGTTTTAGTGACCCCCTGTTATCAAATGCACCTGAGAGACATTTTTTTTTAACATTGACCCCAAATTATTTGTTTGCCAGAGGCAATTATAAGGAGAGCGACATCTTCGGGAGTAAAGTAAAAGGCTTGAGATGCGCGCAAATACGAGACTTTACTAGACTAATTTATTATAGGGAATCCTAGCTTATATACTAGGTTGGTACATGTTATTAATGACGTGCATGAGACATAGTGCGTGATGAATATAAATATACCTTATCTGTGACGGTCGTCAACTTATATTAACATTACGTGAAGATATGACTAACATAGTCGACCGGCACAGATACTCCCCCCTTTAGGGAAAAAAATAAATGAATGTACTTATAACAATGGAAAAAAATCTAAGCTAGATACCATAACAAACTTATCAACTGCAATAATAACTAGTAGTATTTTAATAAACATAAAACCAGATCTTAATTGTGCATACTTTAACTTAATCTATTTTTATATATAAGGAAAGTCATTGTTAAATAAAACTAGATAGTAATAGCGCATACTTCATCTTAATCTAAACGAATTAGAAAAATAAAGGAACTACGGTTAAATGAATTCTACATAAGTTTAAAGAATTACTTAATATTTACCTACAGGCAAGTCTTGCATCTGGCCGCACACTACATAAAATAAACTAAAAACTGGAAAACAGAAAAACACTAGGAAAATGGGGCTTCGCGGTTAGTAAACTAACCTAACCTATAACTGGAAAAGATCCGCAGGAGAGTCGTCTGATGCTGCAGCCGCCCATGTTTTTCAGGAATCGATGAGTCAA
Organism: Argyresthia goedartella; assembly: GCA_949825045.1. Lineage (NCBI taxonomy): Eukaryota > Metazoa > Arthropoda > Insecta > Lepidoptera > Argyresthiidae > Argyresthia > Argyresthia goedartella. Next base: position 16,753,807 of record OX463815.1, read on the forward strand.
TTTACATCGCACGTCGTTGAACTTGTAATCACTGTTTGTTTATAATTGCGACCGTACCTACACAAGGATGATTGTGCTGAATCAGCGTCAGCATTAAATCTGTAACCTTGGCTGTAGGCAGTCAATGATCTCGTACGTCATATGTACGTGCGTGCTCTTCACTCTTGAGTGAATATTAAGTTGTCGATTGATGAAATTTGTGAGCCTAAAAACCTTGGGATTTGGCAACATAGGGCACATCTTGTACACCAATCGTTTATATATAAATATATATATCTCTCTCTCTTCAGTGATTTGATTATTCTTCGTGCGATGTTCTTCCTGGATGATTTCAATATTCGTTGGATTAGGTATATCGATGATGTTTCAATACTCTTCTGGGGGCTGGAACGGCTTCCTATGTCTTGAACTTGAAAAAGCTGCTTGCTGTGAATGAATTTGCCGACGCGTTCGTTTCTGCTGGTGCGAGCTCCATTTTGATAAATCAGCAGTCGGCTGACTATCGGTTCACTATTCTTGCGGTATCTTGAGTTCGATGCGGGAAATCTTCAGTTGAAATCTTTTGGCTTCTGGTCCGTCATGGCTTGCTTGATGTCGTCTTGGTTTGGGTGGGGTCTTTATTATGGATTTCTGCAGCGTGGTTTGAAATATGTATGCAGAAGTCGGGGCTCGGCGATCTTGGACGAAGTGCTTCTTGCTTGCACTTCTAAGGTGGCAGCACACGGAGTTTTCTTCGCGGCTGGGTCCATGCTGCTATTACCGAAGGTTGCTGATGTTCAAAAGTCGGCTCACCACTTTGCCAGAGGCAATTATATGGAGAGCGACATCTTCGGGAGTAAAGTAAAAGGCTTGAGATGCGCGCAAATACGAGACTTTACTAGACTAATTTATTATAGGGAATCCTAGCTTATATACTAGGTTGGTACATGTTATTAATGACCTGCATGAGACATAGTGCGTGATGAATATAAATATACCTTATCTGTGACGGTCGTCAACTTATATTAACATTACGTGAAAATATGACTAACATAGTCGACTGGCACAATTTGAAATTTATTCTCGTATTTCCCCCTCATGGGAATACATTCATGAACAATCGCCTTCATAAAGATTGATCGACATCTTACCATTTTTGACTATGGTCAGGCACAACATTATTCTTTACTGACACACAGAAGAATGACAACACATCGATGGTTAAAAATACGTCTTACAATTTTTAGAACTTTGTTGCTCTGGGTGTAACAGAAGGTGTAATGAATATTTTAGGGTGTTGTTAAGGGCATGATTCTGAAAAACTGTTACTACGAAACCGATTCGTTCGGAAACTTAATGTTTCACTTCTCCATACAAAACAAAACAGCTGATCACCCGGCTCAGTCTGTATGGAGAAGTGAAAATTAAAGTTGCTCAGATCAAAACGGTTTCATAGTGAATGTTGTTCAGAACGCTGTACCCCAAAAAACCCCTAAAATATGACTTAACCTTTCCATTACGCCATGTGTATGTCACCGTAAGATTGTCAAAATCGTTAGTTTATAAACTAAAGCGTTAATTTGTAAACTATCGACAAATTGTAAACCAGACCGACAGGGTTTACATTTCTTTTGTTCATACATGTCAACCTAACACGAAGACTATTCGGGGGCTTCGCTGCGCTCGCCCCCACTAGTCTTCACCTATGCTACCGCAGTGTTTGCCTTGGTATTTCGTTTGCAATTTGAGTTTAAAGCAGTTCACAATTTAACGGTTTTATTATAAACTAACGCGTCATATCGTAAACAGTACGGTACAGTTTACAATTTATCGATAGTTTGTTAACTAACGAGAAAAAAACGTTAGATTTTAAACCAAAGGTTTAGACAGTCTTACGGTGACATATACAAACATACTACCTGAATTTAATTTAAACATGCTTTTATTGTTTATTCTTGTTTAAAATGTATTGTGCTTGTATTATTTATAATGGAACCTGAATTGTAATTGATATGTAACTATGCATTATCCTATTACTCTATTTGTTTTTGTACGGCGCTTTGGGCATGCGCCGTAATGCTGTATATCATATCTGTGTAATAAATAAAAATAAATAAATAAATACCTCTATATCCCAGACTAATTTCATAACTTAATTTCTCCATTAGTTTTTTTTTTAAGTCACTTACTTCCCTTTCAGCAGAATGGACAGTCTCTCATCAGCCGGCGACAACTCCTCTATTGCGTACGCCTCTCCCGGCTCCAAGCGGAGCATGCGCGCCTCGCGGGTCAGCTCCTGGAAGTGTTTCTTGTCCACCTTGAGCGGCTTGAACATCTTCAGGTATAGCTCTGTGAGCTCGAGCGAGAGTGCAGGTGGCAGAAACCTGTGGAGGATACACTCAAAGCTCAACTCAATTCGTAAACAATAAAGTTGCAGGCTGAAGCTTTGCCGATGACTTCAGGTACTAGTCTTTATATCGGCAAACGAGTAGAGTAAGCTGTTACAACGCGTGCTAAATAATTGTTCCACAGTTATGCTATATTTATCATTCATACAGAGCGATGTCAAATTCTTATCTTTGGGTTATTGAATTGACAAAAGTGGGTCTAATTAGATACAGGCATATGTATTCTTCTGACCCCACACTGAGACACACATAAATGCGACATAATTTACTACCAAATAAGTACTAACATTAAAAATGCAGATATTTCTACTGCAATTCTGGTTTACACCAGCAATTAAACCTTTCATGCTGCCTGTTCGCATCAATCATTAAACTCCGTATCAGTATCCGTATCAGTCCGTAATAGGCGTTTCCAACTGCATTCCACAGTTGCATGCAATTTTCATAAACCTGCGAAATGTGTTTCGCAAATTGCGAAACAGTTACAAATTGCTGGCACTCGAATGGCAATGGCAAAACTTTGTGTTCCATCAATTTGATGAGAGGCGATTGTTTTGCAATGCTCCTATTATGACTTTACTTTAGCGAATAAAAAGAAACCATGTGTTGTTCTACAGTGTTGTTAGTTTGTTACTCAAGTAAGGTTCTAACAGTTCACTCACTCACCTTACTATTAAGAAGATAGTGTGCAAAGAATTGACAAACACCAGCGCGAGGCTCCACGCCAGCACATCTGGCGCGCAGACCTCCGCGCCGGCCCACATCGCCATGAGCACAGCCCCAGCGGCAGCCAGCGCGCGAAGCACCAGGATACTCTGCTTGAAGCTCTTCGGCGCGAGGAAGGCGATCGCGAAGCACAGGTTTGCAGCCTGATAGAAGCATGGTACGTTTATAAAGTCATATATGTAGATCGCCTCTGCTAGAGACGATGTGGTGGAACCCGCAAAAGTAACTTCAAAAATAGGATGTCTGTTACAGGACTAAAGCTTTATTTTCTGCTCGGTCGGGCTTCGAAGCTGGCCCTTGTGAGGCAGAGCCTCGACCACTACGAATCTTTTGACGCATTCAACAAGCCTTCGCTTGTGATCATCGTGGATACCTCAAATCTAACTATCTTTTAAAACGGATACATCAATATCGCACATAGTACGAAAGTAGCACTACATTAAGTAGTTGAATATTCAACATAGTTAAGCATTTTAAATAACAATAATAACATTTTTCGCATAATTACTGGCAAATCGAGCACTTGAGTCCTTGCAATATCACAAACATAGCGTCACGCCTTTTCCCATACCCATACGGGTGGCAGAGGCACAAATGTTCCCACTTTTAGCCAGTTATTCAGTTACTCTATTTTGCGTGACAGGGGGCTAGCCCATCGCCGCAGTTATGGAGTTATGAAGGTTTCCCCAAGATGTTTTCCATCACTGCTAGAACGTCCGTATAATTTAGATAAGATAACATACTTGTCTCATTGCTAGATGTTCAGCAACGGGATTCGAACCTGTATCTCCTCGTAAGCAAGGGTGAAACCCACTAGACCACGGAGCTCTTTACATGACATAAATAAATTACATTGTGACAGCGCAATACGTTGCCCCGTGGAAATATTTAAAAAAATTTACACCGCCCGCCTGGTCCACAAATTCTGATATTCCCAATGGGATACTTTAGCTTTTATCGGAACAAAGTAAATGCAGCGGCGTAGACCAACGTACTCTCGGACGGCATTTATTTGTACCTCAGGGAACTAAGATCTACCAAGCAATAGTCTCCTGCCCACCACCCACTGTTGACTAAATCTAAACTTGACTTGACTAATCATTACATCTCGCCAATCAGTAAACCATGAAGCTAATAAATCTTCTGATAACAAATGTATCGTTATCTTTACCTGAAAGAGATCCTGCTGAGCACTGCTCCACTTAGCACAGAACCAGCTATTATTGTGCTCTTCCGTCGAGTTCACGCTCAGCAGCTCCAAATCAGCATCGAAGGTTAGGTTTATTCTGGAGACGTTGTAGGCGGTTGTGGCGTTGAGCCAGGGCGGTGCGGGCGCGCTGGGCGCCATGGCCGACCGCGCCGCGCCCGCCTTCCCCGCCGCCCGAGCCCCGCCGCCGCCGCTGCCGCCGCCTGCGCCCGCGCGGCGCTCGCGCGATGACAACAGACGATTCAGTTGCGCCTTCGCTTTCAGTATTACCAACTCCATCACCACGCCCTCGCGACCGCACCTAGTAGATCGAGCTGCGAGCTCTATCTGTGAAAGAAACAAACATTGCGTTACTATTATTCGCATATGGGGTGGCAGAGTCACAGTAGTTGCTCACACTGCTATAATTAATCTCTATTCAATCAATTCAATCTTACTCCATAGCGGTTTTTCTTCTTCTTTTCTTTTCTTTCAAGGGTCAATGCATTCCCTACTACAGCAAGATACCCTCTGGAGATCTTGAAATTGCCATTTGAGCAATTTAAAAACCATTTTAAAGCGACTTTGTCGAAAAAAGGATATTACAATGTTCAAGATTACTTATAAGACAGGACTGTATGGGGTTAACGTGGCTCAACACAGACCTTGCTGTTAATAATTTTGTAATTATTTATTCCTGCTTATTAATTATGATAATGATATTATAATATTTGTATTAGTTAAGCACAAGCAATTTTTAAAAGAGATCTAAAAACAATCTGTGGGAGTTTCTACGCCCTTCTTCTCCCACAGTGGTCCAATGTAGAGAAGTGGTAAAAAATGACGATTGCTAAGTATATGTAAATATCTACAGTAATAAAGATATTTGTAATTTGGAATTCTAACTACTTAGGTTAAAGTCGCCAAGTGATTTCTCCCCTCTTTCAAGAACCTGGAAATGATGTTCTTGGTTTAGATGCCCGTTAGCACTATGCCTAATAGAAAATTAAAAATCTCTTTCTTCAAAAAATATTTAAAAAAATATTAAGTTGATAATTATCAACATCAAGATGACACAGAAATAGAAATGCGATTTGTTTTTGATGGGGCTGAAGCCCTATCAAAAACAAATCCCATTCCAGATAAATCTGAACGTACCAACCGACCGAACCTCGATAAACAGATAATCGTCCTGAGATAGTTACGTTATTTCTGAGAATCGATTTAATAAATCAGATGAGGCGATCGTGGTTTCCATTACAAACAGATGGAATACATGAGGATAAATGCTTATTGGTACGATATGTTTTGTATAAGTAAAATGGTGGCCGTCAGTTGCATGTGATGACTCCGCCTTGAACTCTGGCGTCGATGTCTGGTCATTGAACCTGCTTTAGTATGGAATCGACTCATCAGTTATGCTACGTATACGAGTACAAAACCTGACCTCTTTGCGAACAGATAATGGTTGAATAGAGATAGGAGTCCGTATATTATGAGACTACTGGAAGTTCCTAACCACGATACCTTTAGAACGTCCTCGATTTTACGTCATAACTTCATAGTGTCAGTTACTGTAGTATCTATCGCATTGGGGGTATATGTTAATTACTTTTAAGTCACCGTAAGTACGAATAGAATGGATGACTATCAAGGTGTTTAGTAGGAATGGTATATGGTGGATTAACTGATGGCTGTAACTACATACGTATATCATTAGTAAAGAACTCACCACAACACTTTTAACTAACACTCAACCAAGTTCCTGAGTAATGCTTATTCAGACGTAGTACACATAACCTTCCTTCTTTCGTGGTAGAGACGAAGGAATATCTAACAGGTATTTGCTACTTTTCCACGTTTCCGTTCGCTTAGCACGCGATGTAAGCTCAGAAAACATTTGGCTAATCTCTTTTTAGACTCTATCGCTCGGAGATAGCCTAAAAAGTATTTTAAATCTTTTGCTGTTTTACTTTATCGAAAGGTCGATTCGCCTGGTATAGGAAAGGGATTTATTTACTTAATTTATCTACACACGTATCATAAACCCTCTTTACTGCGTTCAAAAACCGCACGTTACGATCAGCATTATGTTAAACTACTTGGTAAAAACTCGTTTCGTATCTGGAAAACTACACATAATGGTCATTATGTGTAGTTTTTCTACATATAATGACATTCAAATTTCGAACGCCGACGCCCACCCGCGTTCCGTCCCTAGTTTGTCTGTGAAGTTGGTACTGACATTCAAATTTCGAACGCCGACGCCCGTCTGCGTGAAGTTGGTACTAAAGAACAAGCTAAACAATTTCAGAACCACAATGCCGGTCAAACATGCGGTTCCTGAACACATCAAAGAGAGCTTATGATATGTGTGTAGATAAACTAGTGTATGTAACTGTACATAATTAGGCATTATGCAGCAGTCACATAAAATCGCACTGATCGTACCTTTCTATATGCACCTCATATCTTTATAATGCATTACCGTTGCCTTGCGAAAATTATGAAAGCGACCAGAGCTTTCGGCATTCGCTTTCCGAGCGCCGCCGGCAAACTATTGATTGGATACAAACCCAACATTTCCTGCCGCCTAGATCGGTATCGGGTGAAGGAAGGTTTAATCGTAATACCTAGAGGGGTTTCATTAAATCAAGTGGATCGGGGTCACTGATAGCTAGGTAGTGCTTTAGTATATGTATTACGTATCACCTGGCTCGCCTATGTTGGGTTCCGCAACTAAGTAAAGCTTTAAAGTACACTGACGAGCAATGAAAAAGTTCCAGTGACATAGCACCAAATTACTCCTAAACGGGAAAGGCTAGCTTAATGACGCCGTCTGCAATATTGAAGTACCTTTAACAGCGCATCAGAATATTACCAATCAAAAACGTAAATATTGTAAACGTAATATTGGTTCTATGTCTTAGGAGATATTAAGGTGTTTGTCGGCATTTTGTGGGTGGAACTTTTTCATTGCTCGTCAGTGTATAATAAAGTGAACACATTTCGAAACTTGTACCCAAGGTAGGATCAGAACTGATATATATATATTGATGCTATAGAGAAGAGTGTACCCAGCAGTGAGTCCAGTGTTATGATATGAATATTGGTAATTATTATTAGACATTTTTTTTTCTCGAATGAATTATACTCCTACATAAGAACGTTCCATCAACTTCCTCAATAAGTGGACGGTTTTGAATTAATGATTTAAACCCCGGCTGAACTAAGTATAAATGTTTATGCGTAGTCTACTCATTTTGAACACGTCGCACGATTATCATAAACGATATTGGTTTTTATTCATGCTCGAGTTTCAGTAGAATATGTGCGTTAACATAGGTTTTTTTAACTTAACAGGATGGTCCTACGACCTGTGCTGTAAACCATCTTAAATAAACATTTTTTTTTGAGTGTATAACAAGCTACATACGATACGGGCAGTCAACATTATAACTATAGTATGTAGAAACTATAGGTACCTGCCCCGTAAATTTTTCGAGAAGATTATGTTCAGTAAACATACGCAAATACTGCAATATATAGAAGTTCAAATAGCGAGACCCAAGACATCTCTTCGATTTAATGTACCAAAAACGCATTAATGTCCAATTTCCCGAGCCTTTCTGACTAATGTTGGCTGTGGTTCAAGTTTTCACTCTTGGCAGGCCAATGATTTTGGAGCTCCATCAATGAAACGTCTTAAGCCTTGAAATTAAAAGCCTTGTCATCTTCAATTACTGTTGTGTTGGTGGCCCATTTATTATCCTACAAGTTTATTTATTTTTTATTAATTTAGAGATTTAGAGAAATTCACAATTGTGTCGTGACACCTCATACCGATACGATTTAGTTTTCACCTTCAAAAACTAAATCACTCCACTCCACTCCACTAAATATTCCAATTTCCACTGCAGTCTCAAGAAACACCAAAATTTCCTTTTGCGGGCTAAAGTTTTGCGCCGACCGTCTGAATAAACCCATATCGGGTTTACCACATTTGCATTAAATTGCATTACCCGCGGCCCCGCGAGAATCCTGTTATAGTCGGTTTGTGTGAACCACTACCGGTTATTACCGCACCCACCCTGTTTGTATGCTGTGTCGTCTGTGGATCTAATGGATCCATTATCGCAATGTTCATTACCAACCGTTACGAGGAAACATTGCTAAACATAATTCAAAATTTGCTACATCATTATAAAAACTTTTCGGAAACTTAAATTTTGTAACTTTATGATATTTTGATGACAAGGCAATAATATTCATAGAAGTTCCAAAAGTGCATTTTCATTGCTATGGACTTGCTACGCGTCGCGTAGTGCCATGCTACGTAATGCTACGGGTGCTACCACGCTGGTTACATATCCGGAAAATCAAGCGTTAGCCTTTTAAGATAATTGAATTATCTTACCGTCAATATCCTTTATTATTTATTTATTTTAATTTTTCTGCATATTATGACATTCAAATTTCGAACGCCGACGCCCGCCTGCGTGCGCCCCTAGTTTGTCTGTGAAGTTGGTACTGACATTCAAATTTCGAACGCCGACGCCCGCCTGCGGCACGTTGGTACTACAGAACAAGCTAAACAACTGCAGAGCCACAATGCCGGTCAAACATGCCGGATAAACTACTGTATATAACTGTACATAATTAGGCATTATGTAGCAGTCACATAAATTACTATTAGCTATTAAAACGTACAGAGACACACACTGCCTTTGTATTATGTCTAAGTAATAATTTCTCTATGTATAATATTTGTGTGCAATAAAGAAATGGGAAGTATTTAATCTAACGATAACTCCGTGGTGAAATTAATAAAACAGCGGCTAATTGAAAACTTTAATGAATAATTAAATTTGAGGCTAAGATTTAGTATATTTGATAATGGGATTATTATTTACCCAAATAAATTATGAATTAGATGTGTACAGTTGTAATGAGCAATTAATTAAATTTAGATTAAATCTCAAAAATATATATATCTCCACTCTGGAAATAACCTAGCCCTCATTACTTTCATTCCTAGACCAGCTAATACAGAAAACCTTGACAGACATCCTGAATTGCACTTTTTACGACCACAGGACGCAGGCGTCACTGCCTATAAGCCATGGTGGCCTGGGGTCCGAAAAATATCAGATGTTGCACTCCCATCATTCCTGTCCTCAGCACTTGGTATACGTGGCCTCTACGACAAAATAATAAACCCATAACTTGGTGATGTCGATTTCACGTGCCTGGCTGATGCCAGGATTGCTTGGACGTAAGCCTGTCCGGGACAAAATTTCCCGCTCAACACAAACTCCCAAAAGTTGTGGGACGAGCCACTCTGCCTTCAAAGGCGCGAGAGCCTGCTTAACGCGGCAACTGACCCTGCAGAGCGTGCCCGTCTACTCGCAGCCAGGGAACGAGAGTCAGGGCACTGGCTGCACGCCATCACGTTCAGACAGCTTGGTATATGCTGATGGACAGGACCACCCATACGTTGGCCGTCTGTCTGCGATGTGGGATGAAGTACATCGCAGACAGACGGAATGAAGTACATCACTGCCGCTGCGGTGCCAGGGTGTGCCAACAAGGACACCACGGCCTGACCTGCCATCATAGCGCCGGCCGTTTCGCCAGACATGTTGCTCTAAATGATATCACCCGCCGGGCCCTTTCCAGCGCGGGCGTGCCGTCCATCTTAGAACCGTTACGTATAGCCCGCGACGACGGTAAGAGGCCCGACGGAATGACACTCAGTCCGTGGCAACATGGAAAGTCGCTAGTGTGGGACGCGACATGTGTTGACACGCTAGCGCCATCCCATTTACCAACGACTTCCTTAAGGGTCGGCGCTGCAGCGGAGTCTGTGGAAGGTCTCAAGAGGCGCAAATATACAGCCCTCGGGGATAGCTACATATTTGTGCCGTTTGGCGTGGAGATCCTCGGGCCCAGGGGGGCCATGGGGGGCCGGTGCTCGACTAGTCTTTAAGGAGATTTCCAAGAGGCTAGTTGAAGATCGGGTGATCCTAGAGCTGGCACTTACCTGGCCCAGACTACCTGAAGGACATTTTTTATTTAATTTAATATTTGTATTTGTATAAATTTAGCTAGGTTAAGTTATACACATATGTTATCCTTGTTTAAAGAAATATAATTATCTATGGATTAAATCTAGTAATAAGGCTTTTATTGACTGTAGTGGCTTTTAACCAAACTTACCCCTTACTTTGATATTGATACAAAACGCAGTTCCGCCGTAGCAAAATAAATAATTAAAGGGGAATAATAAACGAGCGAATAAAAAACTAATCGAGCGAATTGAAATGAGCGAAACAACAAAATTACTGAGTGTAAACCACACAGTAATTTTATTATTATTGAGTGACTGAGTGAGCCCAGATTTAGCTAACGTTTATGGGCTAAATCTGGGCGAAGTAGTGCGGATAAAGGGGGTGAGCGAAGCGAAGCTCCCTGGTGAATCATTGGTCATGTCCAAGCTCAATTATTGCGTCATTTTGTACATATCATGCTGGTCTAAGCGCACTGAATGTTAGTACAACGTGTATAGAACGCTTGTGCTCGCTATTGCTTCTACGTTCCCCCACGAGCCCACATTACACCGTATTTATTTAAATATTTAATAAGCGCTAATATTTTCAAAATAAAGGGTAGGCAGGAGCTGCAGCGGCTGCGCTTTTGTTTGGTATCACAAAGAGACACATACATTAATATCTATTCGAAAATCTCATTTGGAAAGTCTCACGTCACCACACTAAAAGCAACACGACAAGCATTCTCTCCATTCCCCGCCGCCGCTTATAGGGGCAACTTCAGGTATCTGGCTACGAGATGCTGGCATAATGTTCCACCACCAATTTGCAGAAAATGTACTAAGTATAGCCAGCTTTAACTCTTCATACATACAGACTATATATTAGCATTTCAAAGGATGTCTGAAGCTGTTTCTGCTGATTTTCTTCATCCCCTTGTTCTTAAAACCATCTATGGCTACAAATCTTTGTGTACTTAGCTATATATTTTATGTGATATTATTTTTGCTATTTTTTTGCATCTACATTATCAATATGCATTCACACTTTCCCAGTTTTGAAAAATAAATACACGCTTTTTGCTTTTTAGGGTTTTGTACCCGAAGGGTGCCAAACGGGACCCTATTACTAAGCCTCCGCTATCCGTGTCCGTCCGTCTGTCACCAGGCTGTATCTAATTAACCGTGATAGTAAGACAGTTACAATTTTTACAGATGATGTATTTCTGTTGCCGCTATAACAACAAATAATAAAAAACAGAATAAAATTAATATTTAAGGGGTTTCCTATACAACAATTCTTTCAATACCACTTACAAACTTATGAATGCGCCTGGTGAAAGTTGCCGATAACTTTGTAAACAACATTTTGCTATGTAAAATCCAAACTATTCACTTCACACCATACCTACAATTGTACGGTGGTACGGAACCCGTCGTACGCGAGTTAGACTCGCACTTTATTTTTTTTCTTTTCATCCGTATGTAATTTTTTGTTGTTTCTATTCTTTATAATCCTATTCTATGCCTACTTGTAGTATTTTCTGTGTTCTGTTTTGTTTATTTGATGACTGAATAAATCTATCTATATATCCTTCGTGTTAGGTTGAACTTGTAAGAACAACTAAATCCAGCGCTTAATTTGTATTTTATGATACCCGAATTATGGTTTGTAAATTGACGTTTTTCAGATTTCTAGTCCCGTAAATTTAGTAATTTGGTCAGACAAAACCAGTATTTCCAGTCGCGCTTATCAGTCAAAACTGGTATTATGGTCATAAGTTGAAATACTACCCGTAATTAAATATCCAGTCTCTGTACTACACCATGTTCAGTCCGGAGGCTCATAAATTCCGAGATGCACATTGTATATGCCTTTGGATCCTCGTGTTTGGCCTAAGCAATGTATTAAAGGCATTGCATAGCTTAGTTCATAAAATAAATAGCATTCCAGTTCGTCGGGTTGTGGCCACTAACAGCAGTAACTAGCGGATTAGTAAATTCATTTTTAGTTATATGGATTAGCATGAGTAATACAGTGAACCACATTTTGTTGTATTGGTCCAATGACGATAGATATAATTTAGTAACTTGTTTACCAAGTAATTTACTAAATTGTACTCGATACATTAGTGTCATCGGATATCTTGACAAAAATACCTTACACCCTGGATTCAGGTGTAAGCTATGTATTTACTAAATTGTACTCGATACATTAGTGTCATCGGATATCTTGACAAAAATACCTTACACCCTGGATTCAGGTGTAAGCTATGTATTTACTAAATTGTACTCGATACATTAGTGTCATCGGATATCTTGACAAAAATACCTTACACCCTGGATTCAGGTGTAAGCTATGTATTTACTAAATTGTACTCGATACATTAGTGTCATCGGATATCTTGACAAAAATACCTTACACCCTGGATTCAGGTGTAAGCTATGTATTTACTAAATTGTACTCGATACATTAGTGTCATCGGATATCTTGACAAAAATACCTTACACCCTGGATTCAGGTGTAAGCTATGTATTTACTAAATTGTACTCGATACATTAGTGTCATCGGATATCTTGACAAAAATACCTTACACCCTGGATTCAGGTGTAAGCTATGTATTTACTAAATTGTACTCGATACAGTAGTGTCATCGGATATTCTATATAGCTATGTATTCGTAGTATATATGTTGTGTTGTATTTGTATGGTTGTAGATTTTTCCGAAGCTTTCGTTGTAGTATGGTGGCAATCATGGCTCTGTGCTGGTTGCGCGCATAGAGCGCAGCTGGGTATGTTTTCAACATTTGACAACCTACACACCTAAACAGGTACCTGCTAGTACACATTGTTAACGTCTTTTCTTCTTTGGCAAGGAAGTAAAAATGAATATTTTTGAATAATGTCCGCATAACATTTGCTACTAAACAAAACTACATTTGTTACCTTCCTATGCCTCTGCCACTCATAATTAATCATTACTTTATTGCACACAAAACTAGTGTACAAAGGCGAGCTTATCTCTTCCAGCAAACCAGGTTAAGATGGGAAATTTTGATTGCTGAACAGGCGTAGACTTATGTGTACAACAATATAACGAATGAACAAGTACTTACAATAAATAAAATAAATTATATAATTACTATAATAATATACTAAATATATAAAATATACTACTACTACTTTATATATATACATAGTCAGGTCATAAGTTCTGTCACATGTGCAATATGAAATAATTTAGACATGTTTATTATTTATGTAAACATTTATATAGCAAAATGAACTTAATAAAACATAGATTCTTATGGTAATAAAGTTTATTCAAAATGACCCCGCGATTTTGAATACAGGCCTTTATTCTGCGCGGCCAGTCGTCTATCGCAGCACGAACGAGGTCCATGTCAATATCGGCGGCTGCCTTAATCAAGGATGCCTTGAGTGACTCCAAATCAGGATGAGGCTTTGAGCAGGCCTTTTCCTGCAAGTGTTGCCATATCTTGTAATCTAACGGACTCAAATCTGGACTGGAGGAGGGCCAGTCTTCGTGCCGGATGAAGTCGATTTCACGCGCCGCCAGCCAGTCTTGTGTGCTTTTCGCTCTATGAGCTGGCGCAGAATCTTGTTGGAATACCCAGTGCCTGTTATTAAACATGGTATGAGAAACAGGTTCCACAAGGTTCTTGAGGACTGTATTTTGATACACAACTGCATTCGTTTTTACGCCTTTCTCACAAAAATGTACCTCAGTTAAGCCCCAATAAGAGACTCCCAACCAAACCATGAGCGAGGATGGAAAATGACCTCGTTGGACACGCGGAATACGGTTGCTCGCTTCTTCACTGCTGTGTGCGTACACCTTATCATTTTGTTTGTTGTAGCTCTCTTCCACGGTGAAAATTTTTTCATCCGAAAAAAGAATTTCCCGATGCTTTTTTCCCGCGTACCGCTTCAACAAAGCGCGGCATCTCTTCAGTCTCAAGTCCATTAAACGAGCGTCCAAACGATGTCCTGTTTTTCTTCGATATGCCCTAAGCCCTAAGTCTTCATTTAACACCCTTTTCACCGTGGTCCTGCTTAACCCCATCTGAAGGGCCAACAGTTTCTGCTTACGTATGGGATTTCTTTGAATTCGCGCCTTCACAGCTTTTATCACTGCTGGAGTCCTAACAGAGCGAGGGTGACCACTTCTTGACCTGTCATCTACACTAGAGTCTTCATTGTATCGTTTTATGGTACGATAAACGAATCTTTTGGTTATATTCAAATTTTTCAGTAAGTCGAAAATCTGAATTGGCGCGTAACCGCAACGATGCAATGCAATAACTGCGACACGGTCTTCTTTAAGTGTCCACTCCATATTTAAAAATGAGGAAAATTCTAAAAAGTACACATTTTTATTTTCATGAAAAATTTTAAATTCGAATTCAATAAACTTTTTTGTGTTCTAAATTCAAAAGTTTTTATTGTGTGACAGAACTTATGACCTGACTATGTATATATACATAGTCAGGTCATAAGTTCTGTCACATGTGCAATATGAAATAATTTAGACATGTTTATTATTTATGTAAACATTTATATAGCAAAATGAACTTAGTAAAACATAGATTCTTATGGTAATAAAGTTTATTCAAAATGATCCCCGCGATTTTGAATACAGGCCTTTATTCTGCGCGGCCAGTCGTCTATCGCAGCACGAACGAGGTCCATGTCAATATCGGCGGCTGCCTTGATCAAGGATGCCTTGAGTGACTCCAAATCAGGATGAGGCTTTGAGCAGGCCTTTTCCTCCAAGTGTTGCCATATCTTGTAATCTAACGGACTCAAATCTGGACTGGAGGAGGGCCAGTCTTCGTGCCGGTTGAAGTCGATTTCACGCGCCGCCAGCCAGTCTTGTGTGCTTTTCGCTCTATGAGCTGGCGCAGAATCTTGTTGGAATACCCAGTGCCTGTTATTAAACATGGTATGAGAAACAGGTTCCACAAGGTTCTTGAGGACTGTATTTTGATACACAACTGCATTCGTTTTTACGCCTTTCTCACAAAAATGTACCTCAGTTAAGCCCCAATAAGAGACTCCCAACCAAACCATGAGCGAGGATGGAAAATGACCTCGTTGGACATGCGGAATACGGTTGCTCGCTTCTTCACTGCTGTGTGCGTACACCTTATAATTTTGTTTGTTGTAGCTCTCTTCCACGGTGAAAATTTTTTCATCCGAAAAAGGAATTTCCCGATGCTTTTTTCCCGCGTACCGCTTCAACAAAGCGCGGCATCTCTTCAGTCTCAGGTCCATTAAACGAGCGTCCAAACGATGTCCTGTTTTTCTTCGATATGCCCTAAGCCCAAAGTCTTCATTTAACACCCTTTTCACCGTGGTCCTGCTTAACCCCATCTGAAGGGCCAACAGTTTCTACTTACGTATGGGATTTCTTTGAATTCGCGCCTTCACAGCTTTTATCACTGCTGGAGTCCTTACAGAGCGAGGGCGACCACTTCTTGACCTGTCATCTACACTAGAGTCTTCATTGTATCGTTTTATGGTACGATAAACGAATCTTTTGGTTATATTCAAATTTTTCAGTAAGTCGAAAATCTGAATTGGCGCGTAACCGCAACGATGCAACGCAATAACTGCAACACGGTCTTCTTTAAGTGTCCACTCCATATTTAAAAATGAGGAAAATTCTAAAAAGTACAGATTTTTATTTTCATGAAAAATTCGAAATTCGAATTCAATAAACTTTTTTGTGGCCAGCGTTCTTAATTCAAAAGTTTTTATTGTGTGACAGAACTTATGACCTGACTGTGTATGTACTTATAAATACCTATAATTCTAAAAAGAGAGGTAATGCTTCTTTACGCAACTTTTAAATATATTCAGTGTTGGACTGTCCCTGATGGTGCAGGGGAGTGTAATCCACAACCGAATGGCCCGGAGTCTAAAACCGTGCTCATAGGACGCGGTGTTATGGAGTTGTGAGCATGGAAATTGCGTGAGTTCTCCGAGGCCTGCTGGAAGAAAGATATTGTACACCGTCTCGTAGGAATAATAATAATAATACCTTGGACACTATTTACACACATTGATCTAGCCCCAAACTAGGATTCCCTGTATCTTGGGTACTAGACAACGATACACATACTTATATAGATAAATATTATACTTAGATAGATAAACAACCATGACTAGGGTACAAACATCCGTTCTCATCAAACAAATATTTGCCCCCACCGGGACTCGAACCCGGGACCCTTGGCTTCGTAGGCAGGGTCACTGCCGACTCGGCCATTCGGGTCGTCGAACGGGTGGATAGCGTGGATTCCGTAATATGTTGTAGAGGAAATAGAGGATATGAGAATCCAGGCGAAGACGGCTCGGCAGCCACTGCAACTCCATGCGATGTTGTGATACATGGTCGTATTTGCGCAGCCAGAAGATAAACCGAATCCCCAGCTTTGAAGTCGTTCGAGTTTGTTCAGTAGATCTTCATTAGCACTGAACCAGCATGCATCATGCTTCTACCCCTCATCAGCATGATGAGGGGTAGAAGTCGAGACTGCGCGAGTGTTTTTTGTCTGTCCAGGCAAAAACTACTGAAGTTTCCTGAGGAAGTGAAAAGTAGCAAATACTCGGTGACTGATTATGACCTTAATGACATGTTAAGTCCGGATTGGAAGCGGCGTGACATTATTTTGTTTTGTTTTTGAATCCTTGTTCAGTATTTTACTCTTGCCTCAAAGGTCGTCCCGCTACTTTATTAGCCCTACCCTGGTGGTATTGGGGGAAGACTTGGCACTGCCACTATATAGGCAAGGATACGAAGCGCCTGACTGTCGCCTCTGAATAGGCTGCAATTCAGTATTGAACACACACATTGATACCATACTATGACTTAATTCCTAAATGCCAGTTTTTTAAATAAATAAATCAAGACAAAATCAGGAGATGCAGGTTCGATTGCTGACCATGTACCAATGAGATAATTAATTTATCTTCAGTATATTACACGGACGTTCTAACGGTGATGGAAAACTTCGTGAGGAAATCTTCATTACTCCATGGCTAGCGGCCAGCGGCGGCGATGGGCTAGCCCCCTGTTACACAAAATGGAGTATTGAATAACTGATTCAAAGTGCGCATAATTGTGGCTATGCCACCCCGTATGGGACGCGGCGTTACGCTATGTTATGTTTTGTTATAAAATAGCAAAAATTCTTATTAGCATCGCAAAGAGTTGCTAAGTATATTTATATGCAACAAGAAAACAAAAGTTTATTTTAAATGCGATCTACGTAATGCCTTTATGAAAACCAATCCGCAGTTAATCCTTTGTGATCTACTAGCGTACCTGTTCAGCTCGTAACTACGTAAGTTCATGAATCTAAGGCCTACGAAACTAGGTCACATCCATAATGTTATTGTGTTACTGTTGAGAAATTAATGCGATTGTAGGTACGACTAATATTGCTACTGCTGCGAACTTAATCCTATCCATAACAGGTTTCTCTATTATTGATTTCGGCATAGGAGTGACGGATGTTGACTTGGGTTCGAAGGCACGAAATTATTAATTTATTAGCTGATGCCCGCAAAATTCATCTGCGTGTTTTTTGGTGGTGGTGTTTGGGCATGTCTTTGTTTGCAGCGAGAGGGTAGAAAGGAAATATAGTATTATTTTGTTTGATGTTACACCAAGCTACGAATAGTTAATTTTTAACTCTATTCATCTTCATAGCAAGTAACTGACAGTTCTTTCATAGGATCTTTTGCCATTTGAGCAATTTAAAAACCATGTTAAAGCGACTGTCGAAAACGGGATATTACAATGTTCAAGATTACTTAAATGACGGGACTGTATGGGGTTAATCTGGCTCAACACAGACCTTGCTGTTAATCATCTGGTGATTATTTATTTTTGCTTAGTAATTATTTATTTCTGCTTATAATGATATTATAATATTTGTATTAGTTAAGCAAAAGCAATTTTTAAAAGAGATCTAAAAATAAATCTGTGGGAGTTTCTACTCCCTTCTACTCCCACAGTAGTCCAATGTAGAGAAGTGGCAAAAAATTACGATTGCTAAGAATATGTAAATATTTACAGTACCTAATAAAGACATTCATCTGCGTGTTCCTAGGAATTATCATTTACCGAGATAACGTTATCCTACTTCTGGTGCAGTCGAATAAAATGTATCCTGTATGTTAATCTAACACATAAACAATCTCTGTGATAAATTTAATTTAAATCCGTTCAGCCGTTTTAGCGAGATTGAGGCACAAACATATTTTCACTTTCACATTTATAACATTAGTTGGCTGTAGTGACAAATATGAAGATAAATTACGCATGATTCGGAGCTAAGTTCAGTTCATTTGTATTACACTAAAACCTGTAAAATGATCCTTGATAAGGTAGAAAACAGTTTCAGTCTGTGATTCTGCACTGCAGCGGAAGGATAATATAAATATTAGCACAGATACTTCAACATTATACCAATAATAATAACAATTGTTTTTAAAGACGTATTCAAATAAATAGTTACAGAAAGAAGTACTTTACTAGAAGGGAAGTAGTTGGGGAAAGGAAGAGATGATTTATATTCACCCTCTCGCATCTCATGAATAACCGAGAATTGCAAACAAAATATAAGACTAAACCTGTGCCCCATTTATAACTTTAGGTCAAACGTTCAAATCAAGAGGGTACCTTAATGAATAAACCCGCACGAAAAGCCAACATGGCCAAATGATTCTTAATTTCATCCAGTTATGATAAATTGGAAGTAAATCTTTGGCACTTCATGGATCGAGCTACACACGACATACATGTCTGTAGCTACACACGCACATACATTGATAATGTAGGGGTAAAATTTAAACGTATGATCGTAGATCCAGTTTTTGACTGACAAAAATAGTGATTTTGTCTAAATTAATGAGTTGCGCGAGCTAACTGGGCGTAATTAGAAATACTGGTTTTGTCTGACAAAATTACTGAATCGACTGGAAATCTGAAAAACAGCAACTTGAAATCCTTAATTCGATTAACATAAAATATAACACGAGCGTTGGATGTTGTTGGTCTTACATGTTTAACCTAATACGAAGTCTGAAGCGAGCTTCACTTCGCTCACTCTTTTTACCATCGATCTACCCTGACCCATCACTTCGCCCAGAAAGTCTTGATTTTATTATGATTACTTGAGTTTAGCCAATAAGCGTTGGCTAAACTATTTTTCCGCGTAATTGAGTATTTTTTTCTCATTTAGGTAATACCACTGTTTATTTTTTATTCGCTTGTTTTATGCTATTCCTCTTTGGCCAATAATCGTTGGCGTTTAACCTTTTAGCATTTTTTTTGCGCAATTATGTAATTTGTCACGCAATTCAATATTTTTAAAATTCATTTCAGGTAATTCAATTAGAATGTCAGAAAGTCAGATTTTTCACGATCATTTTATTATTCATATAGTAGGCTAGGACATTAATGAAACTCGTTACGGTTTCTTATCAAGAGGACAACTTCTTTGCGAAATATTTTGGTACTTCAACTACAAATAGGAACATAAAAATAAACATAAACGTTACCGAGCACAGTATTGAAACAGCCACATCACACACTTATAAACATATAAGACTCGGGTTTTTTTTCCTCCCCAGCCGGGATTCGAACCCGGGACCTCTCGCTCGGGAGGCAGAGAACCGCAACGCCACAGGTCGGCAAGTCAACAAATAACTCTATACAAGTGGGATTTACTCGACCGCGTCAGACGACCAATATATGGTTAGTTAATGACATGTTGATAAGTGTACATTTAAATAAAACTGATGATTTGAGCGTAACGTGAGGATTTTTTTTATGAAACTTCGTCACCCACCGTCACCAATCATCAGATTTATTGAAGAGTACACAAATTAGTATGTCATTATCTCACCATATCCTATTCTCGAGTAAATCACTTATTCCTTGTTACTCCGGCGCGGCTCTAGATGGAAAGCTCACATTTGGTGGAGTTACTAAACAGTGTGTAAGGTATCTCCCATGTCATGATCTAACGCGCTCGAGTTACTCACGAAATACCCTTATAGCCTCCCGGACTACGTTGTTTGTGTGTTCAATATACATTTAAGTAGAAACATGTTACTATCGAAATAGAAACAAACGAAAGGCACCCGTAGCGGTACCTGCCTTCGAAGGCACAGTAACAACACGATGCGAAATTATGAGTAATGAATGATTCGATGGGGCTCTTTTGTCTTTGGGCATGTCTTTGTTTGCAGCAAGAGGGTAGAATGGAAATATGGTATTGTTTTGTTTGATGTAACACCAAGCTAGGGATAGTTAATTTTTAACTCTAGTCATCTTCTTAGTAGGTAACTGACAGTTCTTTCATAGGATCTTTTGCCATTTGAGCAATTTAAAAACCATGTTAAAGCGACTTTGTCGAAAAAGGTATATTACAATGTTCAAGATTACTAAAATGACGGGACTGTATGGGGTTAATCTAGCTCAACACAGACCTTGCTGTTAATCATTTTATGTTTATTTATTCCTGCTTAGTAATTTTTTATTCCTGCTTATAATGATATTATAATATTTGTATTAGTTAAGTTTTTTAAAAGAGATCTAAAAATAAATCTGTGGGAGTTTCTACTCCCTTCTACTCCCACAGTGGTCCAATGTAGAGAAGTGGCAAAAAATAACGATTGCTAAGTATATGTAAATATCTACAGTAATAAAGACAATTTGAATTTACAATTTGGAATTTGGAATTTTCTGAAACATAATTTGTATCGAAACGTACATAATGATAATGATAAATAAATAATAAGTAGTCTGTTTTGTAAAATCTCAAATAAATTGAGAATACTCACAGAAACAAAATTTGTTTCCACATAACGAGCTACCTTAATGAAGTATAGGTCTCAGAATTAAATTTCGAACTCAATCAGGGTCGTGTGTATACGTAACTACGTAATTCTACACTTTATTGCTGAACGTCTACATAGTACGTACATACACAAATACATACTTTAAAATGGTAAATGAACATTAATTAATTATAACAACGTGTGTTATCATTAGAAATCATTACTTAAACGTAAGCGTAATTATTGTGACCAACAAGCAATCTACAATAACAAAATCGGCTGGATTATCATGTAAAATAATAATTTAGCGCTACGCTTAGCGCGTAGCCGACTACGCACTACGTAGCAAGTTCGCTACACGCGTGCTACGCAAACGCTACGCTTTATCAGTGTTTTCTACCATTCATCTGCGAAAATGCTATCGACCTAGACTGGCCTTGTGCTCACCTGAGCAGCCTCTCGGCTCTCCACCCACTTGTAGCCTGTAGGATGTCAGGTCGCTGGTCACGGTACTTCCGCATACCGTGCACTGTCATGCTGTACCATCATAAAGCACCACAACAAGGAACATCGCGGTGCGCGGGGCTCATAGTAAGGTGAGGATATTGGCGGGCGGAGCAATGCCGCGGGGCTCCACTGACGAGACTACGAGTGGGAGTGACGGGCACGTCGCCCTACGCAGGCGCCCTCGAGAGCAAGCCCCTCTCCCCTCCCCGGAACACCCGCGTGCACACACCCGCACTCCCATATCGCTACCTCTACAAAGATCTTATCAATAACACTAATAACTATGTTTTACTATACATTAATGGGAAATATCCTTTTGACAAACGAAACGAAAGCTTACGTGTTAAATTGTTTGTAACTCATTCAATCGGAAACCGTGAATGTATTCGGTCAGAAAATCCTATCTGAGCTATTGGGATAGATTTTCTAGAATAGTACGTTTTGTGCGTATGAGAAAAGCTTAACTAGTGTAACAATACAACTATGGATATAGGTATAAAGCCTCAATTTATAGCTACGTGGACGTATATAGACAACCTTAGAGTCACGGATAAGAAGTTTGCGCATTCAATAAGGCATACGACATGTATGGTTAATAAAACAAGATTATAATAAATTAATTATAATTACTACGCTGTATTCTTCTTCGTGTACCTCGTAGGCAGGAACGCGGCTGTCGTAATAAAAAGCTTTTCTCGATTGCGCTTAGTAGAAGTTGTTATGTCTCTAATAGTTTTATTAGACGTAGTTGTATTACCTACAATAATGGGCTTGTTGAAATTGATTTGTTCAGTAGCTTGAATTGTGTAAAAAAAGATTTAAGAATGCACTTTGGTTTTTAGATGTATTGTTTTATATTTTTATTTTGGTTCTATAATTCTAGTGTATAATATATATTTTAGATTACTTAGTTAGTTAAGGGAACTACAGGTCTACATTTAAGAAATTCGTGTTATTTTATTTGTTTAAGACTGTTTGTTTCTATATAAATAAATAAATAAATAAACAGTCTCAAAGCTGTATGCTTTAGCCTGAATGGAGTACAAGTATCAGAGTAGGTGAGTAGCTAGGAATCGGTTCTAGATTCCAAAAAGCTATGAAAACGGAATAAACGAGCATGGTTTAAAGCTGGTTCCACTTTAATTTGAGAGCAGTTGAGAGAGTTATGAGCGGCGCCTGCAGTATTGACACCGACACGAGTATCGCCCGACATCGGCACGGCTCCAGAAATGCTCGTATTTTGGTGGAACAAGGCTGAGATAAATCATGCCGAAAACCCGAGCCCCGAGCCAGCCGGCAAGCTGCGGCCCGAGCTCTCAATGAGATTTTACTTCTATTGCAAAACTTCTGTCTCAAACTTCGATCTCCAACTTTCTGATTACTTTTCCAGAACCATGCTCTGTACATCATAGCTGACAACACATTACGCAGACTTCCTCCTCCGTGAATGTATTGTTTGCGTAGAGCCTCGCGTGTTTAAATTCCACATACGAGTAACTCACTTCCTAGTCCTGAAAGACGAAAGTTTCATGAATAGTATTTGAAAACAAACTAGACATGAGCTTGTATGCACGCTCACTGGCTAAACAAACTGCTTTGTATAAACTACTCGGTTTGTTTGGTGAAAAAATTGTTGCAATTACTCGCACGAACGACGATTTAATGTTGGAAAGATGAGCCCTGCGTTGGGAGTGAAATGACGGGGACGTAAGTAAATAGTTACCCGAGTGAGTGCCTTCGGCGATGTTGGACTGTGTACCGATTAGCGGCTGGCGCGTCTCCAAGATGCGTCGAGGCGCGACCTTGGCTCAGAGGGTCGGGGCCATGATGTCTTGGAGGATCATGTTACACACACAATAGAATTCCTTTATCATCTTAGGCCGCGTTGCACACAGTCGTTAATACGGAACACGAGACGGGTTGTATTATTTCAACGAAGTTATTGTAGAAAGATTTTGATACAATTTTCAGTGAAATTCTTTTCATACTTCTTTAAACTTTCTTCTACCTAACCGATCAAAAATGAAAACCCTGCTTAGATTAAGATTAGATTAAGATTTTTTATTTTATGTTAAATTCTGTTATGTACCTAAATAATAAATAATATTTTAATACCTACTATCATATTAAATTAAGAATTTTGTTGTATACTTATAGAATGTAATATCTACCTACTGTATAATGCAGAATGAAGGTGCTGCGCACAATCCCACGAGGATTATGTAGTATCTTATAGATTGTGAATGTGTTATGTATTTCTTACCTATAATTCAATAAATAAAAAAATAAAAGGCTTGGTGGTAAACCTGAAATGTAATATTTAGGGTGAATCATACTTGGCCCGAATTCTTCGAAATGCTTTTTAGAAATTCAAATGTAGTTACGTCATGAGCATAAAATCAAACTTTTTTATCATAATTTTCTAACCTTTTGTTTCTCCAAGCGTCATATAAAATGTTCCAAAAGCAATTTAGGCCGCGAACTATTACAAGAGGCACAGCCCGCAACACGACTTCGCATTACCAAGATTACATCAAGGAACACGCAAACTGCACTTCACTATTTCAGAACATCACGGCGAAATATCGATCTTGTTCTGGTGTTATTTAAAGCTCCTACAAAAGCAGTGCCTCAGGCCATCTGATAAGCGAAAATGGTAGATCGCACGTTATGCGATTTGTGTGGTGCAAATGAAATGCTAGTGGCATCGGGTTGAGCCAAGTCAGCGTTGACCACTTAACTTTTCCCAACATCGGCCCAAGTTTTATGCTTTATTTGTTATTTCATGTGCATTAAATATATACAAAAGCTGTTGAGAATTTCACAAGCAAGCGACACACTGAGGTTACACGATATATAAAATTCTTTCTAGGGTCTAAACAGAGAAGACATTACCATTATACCTAAAATAGAAGCGTGACAATTTTCACTTATTCGGACAGTAATTTCCGTGTAACAGCAACAAAATCCGATTCTATCGTATCTTTGAAGTTAAAGGCCAGCGATAGGCCTCCCTTTGTTTAATTTATACTGTTGTAGAGTGAAGTTGCCACGCTCAACCTTAGATAAAGAAGAAGATAGAGTCCCTGTTGCTTATTTAATTCAAGTGGCCTTCCTTCAATAACGTCAAGTTACCTTCTAGCGGGCGATACGCATTGCATTTTTTATTCCGCAGCCCTTCTAGGTTATCCTAGCAACGTGAACTCAATAACTAGGTACGTCTGTTTTTAAATTGACACAAAGATATTTCAGGGGCAGAAAAGATCTGAATAAAATATCTTCAAGAGCACAACTTGATCTAGATCTTTGGTGTAGATTCCTGTATTTAAGAATATTTATTCGAGTTTGAATCCAATTGACCTACTCACAGACAAATATAGCTTTATCTCATACGATGTGGCAGAGGAACAGCTGTGCGCAGGTTTAATCAGTTATTTACGTAACAACGTCTTTAATTTAATACTATGAATAATTTGTTGCAGTTATATAAGTATAGTCACGCGACAACGATTATTTAGAACAAATTGTATACAAAGTGACTTTCTAACAGATTGGACCTGCCTATAAAGTTCTAGCATTGTAATGACTGCGCAATTAATATTGTTAGTACTAACAAACGAAGCGAAGCCAGACTATCGTTATCTAGATAAATAGGTTCATTTGTTAAGGCAATCCTTGGCATATTTATAAGCTGAAAATGCTTACAAACTGCTTTTTTGTATAAAATGCACTATAGTTTTTTGCACACTGTAATACTTTCGACTCAAGAACTGGTAATTAGAATGATGAATTCCTGCTAATTTAATTATGGCACATAAAAAATGTAGGTTACCTCGCTGTCGCAATGCTAATGCGAGGTACCTGACGCTTCGTCGAGCCGCTTAGAGATATGTCTTTAATGTCTCGTCGAGCATCAGCGCCCGACGGCCCGAGGGTCACGAAGCCGAACGGCATAAACAAGTCGCCGAGTGTCGCGTAGCTGGTATGTGATACGGTGCTTTTTCCGGATCCCCAGGCCACTGTGTCTGATTGGATAAGCGATGTATTCTTGGTCAAATCGCCTAAAAGTTTGAGAATGGGATGGTATTTCCAAAGAGGAGAGCATCGAAGGCAGTGCCGATAGCCAGGGCCATGTTGGGATTTAAATTGGTCCGTCTCATAGAAGTTTGACTGCATTTCGAGATTTGTTCATCCACGAAGCTTGGGGACCCGTCCTCTAGAAGCGAGTCTTTGTCTAGAATTTTAATGTTGGGGGCGGCTGAGTTAAGTTCAGAGATGATGGTAGTCTTTTCGTAGGGCGTGGTATTATCAGATATGAATAATGCGCATTCGGGGAAATTTAAGTCAAGGCCTATTTTTCTTAGTTTTGATGGTCCAAATGTTGTATGTTTTCGCCTTCTATGGTCCCGTCGTCTAGGTACCAAATGTTGAATTTGGAATGAAGGCTGGTATGTAACAATGGCCGAATGTACAAGGTGGTCCCTGAAGATTAATTTAGAATTTTGACTGTAATTGACACATTTGTTGATAGATGGTGTGAGATCTTTAATTTGGGATAGCAGGGCGCCTCTATCTACCGGATTGAAGGCGTTTTTCACGTACCTGCAGCAGCACACACCTCCTTCGTTAGCCTCCCTTGATACCAAAAACCAGCTGTACCGGTTGAAAGATATAGGTATATTTGCACATATATGGCGGGATGTACTTACAGCAGATCTTTGACACTATATTGCGGATGGTTTTGCCCACAGCGACGGATCTGATGCCCCTGCCTTTCTTTGTGAGGTCACACAGTTAAGTTCCGTAAAGCAAACCTGTTGTGCCCTCGTGTACCTTCCCAGCATGAGGCTCGCCATCTCGGCGATATCCGCCAGGAGAGACTGCCCGACGTACCCGACGGCTTCGCAGATGAGATCTTTATAGTGTTATGGGGTTCCTCGGCTATAGCCTGGAGCGAGAGAAAGCGAGCGTTCGGAAAGCTCGGGGAATCAGGGAGGTGCAGTGTTGGTGAAGGTGCTGGGTGTTTTGACTCCAGCGCTTGTAGAGTGTCTGAGGAATCAGGAGCAACAGCATCGCTCGAGAATAGAAGACGAGGAGCCCCCATCGCTGATTTTTTTTAATTTCGTCCGAGAAGTATTGTTGGGAGTTTGGCCTAAAACGGTTGGTGATTTGCTCTTGCAGATGTTTTTGATGGATTATTTAAGGAAACAATTATTGCTTCTATCCTTGTCCACTTGTAGCGTTCGCTATGCAAACGTCAACAACTGCTCCCAATTGGGGCCGTCATTGTTGAGGATGACCTTTCGTATAGTGACACAGAGAGGCCGCCACGCATTACGTCCTCGCACCACGTGGGATTCTTTTAATCACCGGGCAAATTTGTTTCAGATGTCCCAAAGTTTCCCAGAAGGTGCCCGTTGACGGCTATGTTCTATTGCCATCTACGGGTGCGTCCTGTGGTCCCTGGTTGCGAATTGGAGCGAACGACATGTTTTTTGTGGGCTCTGTCTATATATCTGGTATATTTTCAGACCTCTCTGTCCATTGAACAATAGCTGCTTTGTTTATTCTGGATACTGCACGAGGTCTCCGAGCGAGGTGCTGGTAGTCTAGCTGCAGCCGGCACCTGCTGACGGACCGGCTGTCCGGCTGTCCGGCGACATCGACGTAGAGCTAGTGGTTATAAAAGGTAACTCTTATCACAAATTGAAGATAGAAAATTGTATAAAATTATATATAAACATACAACTGTTCAACATGTCCACCTTTGGACTTCACTGAACTTTGTCATGATGGGCTCAGAATGCCTTGGCTGCCGCGTCTCCAGCAGTGCCGGGCGGCAGCGCAGCCGGACAGGCGTTGGATGAGCCCGCCGATGGCTTAAACTAGTCTCTTGAAAGTGCGACTTTGGCGATGGACGGTGATCTTGAAGATTTCACAGGGTAAGCGGAGATAATAATTTCTGAGTCGAAGCAGTAATGGATCACTCAGCAATGACAGCGGGACATTCACTTACTATTTTCTCGTATGAATGATGCTCCAGTAAAAATCCATTTTTTTATTGTGTTAATGACAATCAATTTGGTTTATTTGTTCTGAGGTCAATTGGATACCCATAGATAATAGTAGTTTTTGTGAATGTTACATAATAAAAGGCATTAAAATACGAGTGTAGGATTGCCTGTCGGCTTGTTTCTTCGACAACATCACACGAGTGTTTTAATGCATAATTATTTACAGTTACATACACTGCTTTATGCACCCATATATGTTAATCTCTATATGATGAGTTCAGAAACCTCATGTTACTACTACTAGCGATATTCGCACATCGGAAACGATCGTACGGGCAGCAACATCTGGCCAGGACAGGTACTGGATGTGTGTCCGTTTCTATGTGGCATTTGTTTTGGCCGCTTCCGTGTTTCGGATGACACATGAAGCTTGGTCCCAGCTACTATCGTTAATTTGTAGTAGTCGTAAAGCATTGTCATAGAGCATATAGGGCAGCTTGATAACTTCTGACAACCGGTTTGGCCTAGGCCGACCCCCCTCCATCAAACCGCACTGAGCCAGCGTGGTGGAGTATGGCTCAATCTTTCTCGTATCTGGGTAAAGGCCCGTGCCCCTCAGTGGGGGGCATTAATAGGCTACATTTATTATTATACTAGGTAGGTAATGAATTAGTTTAACTAGGTCTTGCTCGTAACCCTAAACTTGAAATATGGACAATATATTTTACAGTATTTTTATACATTTCATGAAGAAAAATATGTCGAAGCCTTTACTTTAAATATTGAAAGGAGTGGTACAAAGCGCTTTTGTTCGTTCGCACGGAAGTAAGGCGGCTACACAGATGTTTCTAGAGGTACATTATATCCATTATATCATTATAAATACACATATATGTCACTGTAAGATACTCAAAGTTCTGTCACATGTGCAATATGAAATAATTTAGACATGTTTATTATTTATGTAAACATTTATATAGCAAAATGAACTTAATAAAACATAGATTCTTATGGTAATAAAATTTATTCAAAATGACCTCCGCGATTTTGAATACAGGCCTTTATTCTGCGCGGCCAGTCGTCTATCGCAGCACGAACGAGGTCCATGTCAATAGCGGCAGCTGCCTTAATCAAGGATGCCTTGAGTGACTCCAAATCAGGATGAGGCTTTGAGCAGGCCTTTTCCTCCAAGTGTTGCCATATCTTGTAATCTAACGGACTCAAATCTGGACTGGAGGAGGGCCAGTCTTCGTGCCGGATAAAATCGATTTCACGCGCCGCCAGCCAGTCTTGTGTGCTTTTCGCTCTATGAGCTGGCGCAGAATCTTGTTGGAATACCCAGTGCCTGTTATTAAACATGGTATGAGAAACAGGTTCCACAAGGTTCTTGAGGACTGTATTTTGATACACAACTGCATTCGTTTTTACGCCTTTCTCACAAAAATGTACCTCAGTTAAGCCCCAATAAGAGACTCCCAACCAAACCATGAGCCAGGATGGAAAATGACC
Organism: Argyresthia goedartella; assembly: GCA_949825045.1. Taxonomy (NCBI): domain Eukaryota; kingdom Metazoa; phylum Arthropoda; class Insecta; order Lepidoptera; family Argyresthiidae; genus Argyresthia; species Argyresthia goedartella. Next base: position 16,783,067 of record OX463815.1, read on the forward strand.
TCGTTGGACATGCGGAATACGGTTGCTCGCTTCTTCACTGCTGTGTGCGTACACCTTATCATTTTGTTTGTTGTAGCTCTCTTCCACGGTGAAAATTTTTTCATCCGAAAAAAGAATTTCCCGGTGCTTTTTTCCCGCGTACCGCTTCAACAAAGCGCGGCATCTCTTCAGTCTCAGGTCCATTAAACGAGCGTCCAAACGATGTCCTGTTTTTCTTCGATATGCCCTAAGCCCTAAGTCTTCATTTAACACCGTTTTCACCGTGGTCCTGCTTAACCCCATCTGAAGGGCCAACAGTTTCTGCTTACGTATGGGATTTCTTTGAATTCGCGCCTTCACAGCTTTTATCACTGCTGGAGTCCTAACAGAGCGAGGGCGACCACTGCTTGACCTGTCATCTACACTAGAGTCTTCATTGTATCGTTTTATGGTACGATAAACGAATCTTTTGGTTATATTCAAGTTTTTCAGTAAGTTGAAAATCTGAATTGGCGCGTAACCGCAACGATGCAACACAATAACTGCGACACGGTCTTCTTTAAGTGTCCACTCCATATTTAAAAATGAGGAAAATTCTAAAAAGTACACATTTTTATTTTCATGAAAAATTCGAAATTCGAATTCAATAAACTTTTTTGTGGCCAGCGTTCTAAATTCAAAAGTTTTTATTGTGTGACAGAACTTATGACCTGACTGTGTATATTATATCCATGCAGATAGGAGGGGCTCTGCGCCTTGCATTAATGCATTTAGTACTTATATGTAGTAATGGCAGGATATTAAGATTACGCCCATAATGTCGGATTTACTTAATAATTGTTGAAATAATAAGTTGATTTGTAATATTAAAAAAGAAGGTAAGTATTATTATTATTAGAGAGCTGCGCTATTATAAATACCTAGTCCCTCAATTTTCACTTTTAAGAAAATATTGAAAGAGCATTTCCATTCTCTTTCGTGGTAGGTATTTTATGTGTATCTGTGTTTGATACATATTTTATTTTTGTGCTTTTTTATTTTATTTAGTATTTATATAATTTATTATATAATTATGGCTTCGTAAATAAGATAGGAGGTCTATATAGTTTTATTGCGCACAAAGGTTCTCCTGTTGCACAACTTTTCCTGTCTTGCCCTGCCTTGTTTTGCTGGTAGTAATTTCTCTTTAGAGATAAGCTTGACTTTGCTTATAAAATGTTTTGTTACCTTACCATTAAGATTTCTGTGCAGTAAAGAATATGAATATAAGGTTTTATTAGTTGTAAAAATGAACTCGAGTACTTGTCAAGACTAATCAAACTAGTCCAAACTTGATAGGGTTGAGTCGAATCATTACAGAGTCCCCATTTGCACTCCAAATCAGACCCTGGATATCACCTAGGACCAAAGAACTTGTCAAGACGAACCAAACCAGCCCAAACTTGAGCGGTTGCGACGTTTTATAACAGAGTTCCAATGGACACCTTCCTGCTCCATCGTCAGATCAGCTCCATGTTATAAAAATATTGCATTGTCATCGAATTCACATATGAACGCCAAATTTCAGCTCTATAAGAAACCTAGAAGTGGGTCAAATTCAACTTGCAAGATTTGATTACTTACACGCAGAGCCCCGGACAGGTGAAACTAAATAATGCTATTAAATACCTGTGTATGTTGATATATAACTGATTTTTGTGTCAACAAGTGGAGTTAGTTAGTTAATAACTACGATAGTAATCCTTAACGACTCAGTGTATGGTGTTTAGAGGTATTTCAACGACCGACCAACTAAATATGTGGGTAAAATCCCTATAAATTAAGCTTGGAATGTAACACTGGTATTTAATAACATAACTAATAATATTAGCATGGTATTTAATAACACAAATAACAGTATGCTGTCATACTTAGTTTAGCTAAAGTAGTCTATAATTAGACGAATTTTGATATAGGCCATGCCTTCATTGCCTAGAACCGCAGTAAACAATAAAAGACATCGATTTTCACGGTACGTTTGCACACGTCTAACAAGATTTTTTTATCCAATTTGAACCGAATTAGGTTAAGGGATAACCTAAACCGTATCTAAGTCTAGTCTAGTGTAATAGTAATATGTGGATTGCCTTGCAATGATCTAGCAGCCTGTTACTGTGTCCTTTTTATACCTTGACGGAAATTGTATCGATAAACCACCGTAAAGCTACCAGAGCACTCTACTTATCTTTGTTGAAGTATGTATTGGTTTCTCACATGCTGGTGTATTTAACATGGTAGAGTGCATGACACAACTAACGCCTAGGTATCAACCCACGTGCTATTTTTGTACTTCTGTGTGTTTAGTCTTTATGTATCGACCCTCTATTGCCGTTTGCTCATAAGTCTATCTATTCCACATGCGCAAATCCACGCGTGCGGCTGAAAAAGTTACTGCCTTTTGCGCTTTCTGACTTTTATAAAAATTAATACCTATTTAATAATAATTGTAGCCCATTAATGTCCACACCATGTGGCACAGTCCTTTACCCAGATACGACTACGGTTAGCGGGTTGGTGGAGGGGTTTTAGGGATACTACTACCAAGGAGCGATAGTAACTGGGACCTACAGCTTTACGTGTCATCCAAAACACGGAACGTCTGATGATGTACAAGATAAATTACTTATCTCATTGGTACATGGTCAGCACCAGATTCGAACCACCATCCCCTGCGTGAGAAGTAAGCGTGATACCCACTAGTCCACGGAGCTCTTTACATGAGATAGATACATTACATTGTGACAGCGCAATACGTTACCCCGTGGAAACATTTAGAAACATTTAGACCGCCCGCTTCGTCCACAAATTCTGATATTCCCAATGGAATGCTTTAGCTCGAATCGGTACAAAGTTAATGCAGCGGCGTGGACTAACGTACTCTCGGATGGCAATTTTTTTAGGCACCATAGATCTACATATCAATAGTCCCCTGCACCCACTGTTGACTAAATCTTGAATTAACTTGACTAATCAATTTAGTTAGATCAGTAAACCTTGATGCTAATAAATATTCTGATAACAAAGAGCTCATTAAACAAAAAGTAAAACTTTAGAAAAAACCCACTTCAGTAAAACAATATTTGCAATCTATAAGCAATCGTATCCCAACCCTTTAATTACCTAGAATTGAATATCTCCTGTAGCCATCCATCTGTAGTCGGCATCAACAGTTCCACTTCACCATGGCATGCTTCCTGAGAGTTGCAGCTTCAAATGCCTTATAATGTATTACTTAGCAACCGTTATCACAATCTGTGGGATACCTAAGTACTGAGCACTTCAGAAAGAGCAAATGAACAAAGAGTACAAAAATCGCTAATAGGACTGCCTATATTTTTGGATAGAAAGATAGTCCATTGAAGAGTTCCCTTGGTGTCTCCAGGACCCCACCATCAGATCCTGTCAATAAACCCTCTCGAACATAAATCATTTTCCAAACCGGTCCATCCGTCTAGGAGAAATCTAAGTACAAAAAAATAACATAAAAGATCCCGGCGAATTGAGAATCTCTTCCTCTTTTGAAGTCGGTTAAAAATTTACATACTAAAGTGAAATTTCAATTTCTATAATATTATAGAGTAATACTTAAACATTCATGGAATACTTAATTTTACGATTAGAATGCACACCGGTCTTACAAGATTATCTCTTTTCAGTCTGGTGTGCATTCTTTACCACCAAAAATCGTACATCTTTTTACCCCCTTAAGCCAGTTAGGTTTGACAGCACTCTAATCTACCCGAGCTGTCGCGTAATCACGAATAATGCCTGCCGTTTGGCGGCGCCAACCTAGTCGAAATTGCCAGTTCAGCCATACATCGGTGCCAAACTATGAACCACTCCAAGTTATCTGTTACGGTTCGGTATGCCAAACAGTCGCAGAGCACAGATGTCCGCCACTCCAGCCAAATGAAGTCCATCTAACTTAACACGAGTTGGCGTGTGCCTTTTGGCGGCAACCCCAATTCGTAAAGTAGCTACCATCTATAAATTTTGTCACCTAATTTGCATATCTACTCGAAGTAATTAGAAGGCTACTAGGGCCATTAAATAGAGGCTATCATGTGCTTTTTATTACCTATTACCGATGAAAATCTTACTAAGACGATTGGTGTATCTGGCTATTGCCCTCTAATACGTTTAAATGTTGTAGAATTTGAATATAGCCTCCCGACATTGTTTTGTTTTAATCTGATCTTCGACTTGGAAATAGAGATTAAAATCGACAAAGGCTTCGACCTTGAACGTTGGTATGAGGCAAAGGCAATGACGATTGACAGAACAACACACCTATAGTATATTTGAAAAAAATAGGGTGAGATTCACGATCCATTCTCATGGCTTGGATGTGGCAAGTTGGCAACGATATTTTCTGTTGAACGTTCTGTTCACCCTCCCTTTATCCGGCATGACTACGGCATTCCATTTATTAGATTATCGTAAGACCACGATCCTCATAATAGATTTCCGAATGGTTGCGTTTCATCGCTCCCTTTGATTGATTGAATTGACCGGCGATAGAGTGGGAAAGCTGTTAACATATAACCAGTGATCGGAATAGGTAGAGCTAATAATATTCTTCAAGTTCGTGGGACAGAGGCGAAAAGTGAAGACTTTCTTAGTTTTTTTTTTGGGAGGGGGTTTGTCCCGTTTTCAGGGCATTCGTTTTGGTAGCGACGATTTTCGTCAAATACTATTTTCGTCAAACGCTTTGTATTAAAATAAATGCCATAATAGTGCTAAGATTGGTTCAATGAATAAATTATGTTATACAATTACAGTAAAATTATTAATTTAGATTCTATTTTTTTTCTTCTTTCAATATAACTTTTTAGTCTTTATTGGTTAAGAAAAAATATTTTTAAAGACATCCTTCATCGTTGTTACAGCAAGAAACGAAACATAAACAGAAAAAATAACTAACTCGCTACTCTTAGTAGCTACGTACATTTATTGTTATCTATAAGCTCAGGCTCAAGCCTAGCACCTTTACGGCATTTATTTTAATACATTTAAACGATGTCCCAAAACCGGGACAAATGGTCCCGAAACTGTCATTTTCGTCGCTGTTCCACAAACTTCAGAGTATATTCGCTCTACCCATTCCAATCACTGCTTATAACGTATCTTTGTCCATTCGGGCAAGAAAGTTTTATTATTACGGAACCCATGTCATGGATTTTACTAAAAAGATATCTATTTCTCGGGAACTTAAAACAATTGTGGATTGCAAAGATAAATGGAAGTGGAAGGGTAAAAAACAAGACACGCAACAAAGCAGTTTATTAAACGGCAGTTTTACATAATTTTATCTACACGCTTATCATAAACCCCCTATAATGCGTTCAAAAACCGCAAATAACGACCAGCTCAAAGATAAACTGTTTTGTTAGAACACATTTCTTATCCGTGAAAATAATATTATGGCGTCATTATCATCTTCGATATTCTTATAACTTTAAAATTTTGAAAATTGCTGAAAGCAAAGCTATGTGATTTGACCTCAATTCTAATATCAATCGAGATGACGTTCTATTCAAAGTTAAATGTCAATGCCGCAACGCCGGTCGTAACATGAGGTTCCTGAACACATCATAGAGAACGTATAATATGTGTGTAGATAAAGCAGTGTATGTAACTGCCAATAATTAATTATTAATGCCTTTCATTATTGTAACAGTCAGTCTAAAAATACTACTATTGTCTTAGGGCGAGATAAATAGTCGTTGCTTAGCCTAAGTCCGTACTCATATCTCCCTAAGCATTACTTCAGGCTAACTTAGCTAAGTATCAATGTGTTTCTAAAATAGACATATCATAGACGTATGCTTGGCGAAGCATGTTCTTAGGCCAATGCTAAGAAGGTGTGAATAAACTTTTTTCAATTGTATCAGTGAATTTCGTATTGTTTGGTTCATTTAGGTCAAAAATTGTCTGTGACGGCTGATAGCATGACAGATGCTCTATTGTTGACAATTTGATATTTCCGATTCCCTCATTCCGTTTCTTTCGTAGTTTCGCCAATGCTCTTTTGGGTTTTTTAAGTTTGAATTTCACGACGGCCATCCATTGCACTTGACATTCATACTTACCCGATTGACTCTGGCTTGCCTTCTGGACTTGAAATTGAAGCCATCGCTATTGACCCTGGCTTTGATACTGGACATGGAAATGGAGCGAAATAAACCTTTCACGAACTTTGAAAAAAGTCTATTGACTAATTTAATAAGTCAATTTGCAACAGTTATAGACTGTAAAAAGACCGATGCTCTAAAAAGATTTTCGAACTTATATATATATTATCCATTCCATATCCATCCTTATTATATATCATCCATTGTATAAATATTTATTGTATCAACGAAAACAATACAAACAACAACCTAACACACAGTTTTCCAAAGTTTTCGTGACAACCACAGAACACATCTACAAGAAGACAAGAACTGCAACAGTTGTCATAGATTACTATTGCGATCTAAGAACGTGCTAAGTATCGAAAATAGCGTACTCAGTCTCGGCTAGGAATTAGTCCGAGTTCCGCGACTAGAGTGCCAAAGTACTGTTTATGATAGACAAATCTATTCTTAAGCAAGTGCTTTCGCTAAGACTCGTTCTTAGAATCGGTGGAATCGACTATATATCTCGCCCTTAGTAAACATAGTCTTACACAGGATGGCCCTTTTGACCTTTCGAAAAGGACTTCGAGTAGGGCGAAATCGGAAATTATAAGAGATAAAAGATTTTGTTGTTAGGAACATCGTTAAACAACAACAGCGTATAAAACATCGTTAGATTTTTTTGAAACTATTTTACTATACGGGCCTCGAACACGCAGATTTTAAAAATAAAAAATCATTGTTGTTTTAAATCTGCGGGTTCGAGTGAAGTAAATATCTGTAAATTTACAGCATTCTATAGTGATGATAAGGATCAATTTCTGGGAAGAACATAATTCGATTTAAAAAATAAAACATTAACTTAGCTGGGAATCGAACCAGCAGATTTTTAAAAAGAAAGGTCTCTGTATTATTGCACCATCCAATGGTATTTTTAGGGATCGAAGGTAATGGTATAAGAGAAGAATGTAATCCTTTTATTAAAATAAAAACTCATTCGAAACTGGTTATAACCTAAAATGCAGAGATATACGCGAAGAAATGTTAAAATTTAGCGTTGTACTCGTATGAGGAATTAATCATTATATAAAAAAATAACACTTTCCACTGTTTTGCCATTTACATAATAACTCAATTTGACGTAAGTCCTTATCTTTCTAATGGTATTGTTTTGTGGCATTTATTTATTTATTATAATATAAACTCGTTTTGTTGCTCTTTTCATTCTTATAATGTTTGAAATAAAAGAACTAACATCATTAAAAACATTATATGAAGGTTATAAACTAAACATTTTTAACCTTCATTTTTTTTTCCTTTAACTGGTGACAAGGGTCTTACAGGCCCAGCGACGTCAGTAAAACATTATTTTACCCCCTTCCCCGGGTTTCCTTGGGCTCATCACCTGAGTAGCTTCGACTTTACTTGCGTCCATGCCGTAGAAGGGGTTAGCTGTGTCGGACAGGCTCAAATCGGTAAGTTCCATTGACGTAAAGTTCGGCAGGGGTCTCTCAGACCCCATGTCACCACTTACGTAATTTTGCTGTATTGTTTTTTCACAGTTTTAACCGAGAACAAAGCAAATACTAGAAAAGCCAGTTGTCTCCCTCGATATAAGCGCCAATCAAATTACGAGTTTGAATTTGAAAATTATGCCAATTGAATTACGTGTGTGTTTGCAGTGTGCAAAAAAAAATATGCCCGGATTGCATATAAAAATTGGCAAAGTTTGAGCATTGTCAATTTCGTGAAATTACACTTTTGATTTTTGTTGTTTTTTTTTCTTAATTCATTATTACTTCAATATTATAGAAAAAAGTGTTTTTTTGTCGAAATATGTTGATTTATTTTTTGCGTATGTAATTTGTGATCTCATCTCTAGTTTTTTGATTGTTAAAACGACATACATTAAAATTGCAAGATCATAACAAAAAATACATTCAGAGTATAGTTATTTGTTTTATTTTATCCATATAAATATGATAACACAGTTTTTAGATACTTTGGCTAGCTACCACATTTAATTTCTATGATTTATACTAGATACCGCAGTGGGCCTCACAGACCCCTCGTCACCAGTTACGTTACACAAAAACCATGTCACCAGTCAAAGGTTAAAAACTAAATTATTTAGAACAATTCTTTGACTGTCGTTTATTAGCTAATACATCAATCTTAAATTTTATTTTTGATGAACTCACATAATGAGAAAACTGAAACTGATGTAGGATATCATAACAGCGATTATGTCAAAAAAAAATGGATAGCGTACAAATTGGCTAAAAAAACAAGTTTTATTTAAATCGATATGCGGGGGAGGTAAATGCGATTTGGTACAGAAAATTTGAAAATCGAACGCGGTTCCTTTCTTTGTTTTTTAGGACAAGCAGGAGTGTTGTCCCAAAAAACAAGACGCTTAAAAGTGACACAATAAAATAGTTTTCTTTTAAAAACCATCTCACTGGCCAGCAAGAAAATCGCACGAAATATATAATGATGTTTGCGCCCTGCAAATCTTGTTGAAAACGTTGTTGGACATATATTTTTAACGAGAAAAAAAAATTCTCACATAAGTAATAAAAAGTAGAGATTTCACTCGAACGTAAGTAATCAATTATTGTAATACAAGTGTAATACGACCGGTTTAGCCTAGCAGATAGTGACTCTGCCTACGAAGCTGACGGTCCTGGGTTCGAATACCGGTATGGGCAAATATTTGTTTGATGATCATGAATATTTGTTTTTTAGTCTTGAATGTTTTCTATTTACATAAGTATTTATCTCTATTAAATATTGTTGAGCTTATTATGGGCCTATATAGTACTTCGATTTGTGTAGGATTCCTTAAATAATAATATAAAATATAATTACACTCTTGAGTTGTTAACTTTGTGCTATTCCTCAGGATCAATTGATGTATTAGCTAACAAACTACAAAAAGCTACAAAAAGTAATTTAGATTTTTCCTAATTAATAACTTTATGGCAAGTTTCGAAAAAATAAAAAAAAAGTTTAAAACCTAAATTACTCGAAACCTACGATATTACGATTAGATTCTAATGAGGAGAAATCTGCTGGAATATATGTATCGAATAACAAATCAGCCTGTATAACGGTTAAATCCTCAATCTTTTTATCAGTAGTCCTCAGATTATCGTAGTTCTTCATCAGTCTCCACCGCTTCGCAACTGTGGTACTTGGAGGAGGTGTCAGGACAGCTATCAGCCATGGACAGGTCATCCAGCGACGCGGCCGGTGCCTCGTGGGCAGCCAGAGGCATAAGCTCCTCATCTTCCTCGTAGTGGCTGAGGTGGTCTTCGTTTCTTTTGGCCTGGGTGATGTTGGGCTCGGCATGGCTGATCCATTTGTCTAGAAAAAAGGGGGTTTTGGAGCAAGTGGAAATAAATTAATCCATGCAATTATACTCGAATTATAGGCGTATTTTCGAGGTTCTACTTTTATCCGTCTGTCATTTGAGACATTTGCCAGAAGGATATAAGATAAGCTATTTGAAGTGCATTGCATTGTATTCTACTAGAATCGAGGGAATATAATTTGCATTCTTATACCCAGATTTAGAGAAGATATTAATATTATTTTCAATTGATCCCCATTTATCTACACAATAATAGATAGATAGAAGCTCAAGCATAAGGCTAAGGTATCGGAATTTTGCAAAAAACAGCACTTAGTATTAAAGCCAGGGTTGTGGACACTACACCAGTTTTTTTTCGTTGTAATAGTCAAGTTATGACCAAAAACATGTCGGGAATTATAATTATCTGCGCTTATGATGACGTCACTCTACAGCTCGCAGACAGTCAGGATCGGGCGGCCGCTCAACCTCGCAGTCGCAAAAAGTGATTTCTTATTCTTATTATCTTCTCATACCAGTTTATGTTTTTGAACTACTATAAAATATAAAATTACGTGTGTTTAGTGTATAATAATATATTTTTATAATGAATGAGGGATTTGTCAAATGCCAATTTGACAACTTACCTACCTAAAGTGGACATTATTATGGTTGCACAGTATTTTTCAAAAAATAGTGACTACGTGGGTGTTGAATTACGTGGGATAAAATTACAAAAGTGAGTAAAACATTTTATTGAACTTTACTGGTATGTCCGTCTCGTCTATCCATTTGTCCGTCCTAGGTAAACAGTAATGTTTTTTTAAATCTAATACTATTCTGTTTATTTCTCTATAAGGAATAATAGTACATCAGTCGTGTGAGAACTAATATTGTAAAGATGTATAAGCTGCTTTACAAACTTGGTGTCATGGGCTGGTGAGTGAATGAGGACTTGAATGAGTACTGGAACTCAGGAACTAGGAATAAGGCAGTCGTGTTTGAACTCAATTTGATAAGGCTGATGAGCTGGTTTACGAACATAGTTTCATGAGCTGGTGATGGAATGAGGACTTGGAGACTTTACTGATATTCAGGAACCATTGTGCCATGAGCAAACCCAGCTTATCATCCTTAACAAATTGAGTCCGAACATGACTGCATTACTTTTTCTGAGCTTCAGTACTGTCTCCAAGTCCTCATTCCAACACGAGAATGAGGACTCGGAGACAGTATCATATTAAAATATGTTTGAATGATTGTAATATACACAAGGTGACGAAGTAAAACATCTAAAAATGGGGGTAAAACTTAGATACGTCAAAATGAAGAAGTACTTTTATTTCCATAGGATGTGCTCTCCTTACGGCGTTAATCCATTTTATTCTATTTTTTGGGTTTAATGGCACACAATAAATAACTTATTTGGTATTTTCACACTCGAGTTACGCACATGGACACAATGCAGTAATTCTTGGTCATTTTAGACTTTATTCGCGAGTATTGTGGGGAGTTCTTTACAGTATGGCCCGCTAGAGACGAATGAGCCCAACCGATCTGATCACCTGACTGGTAAAGTGACGTCATCGCTGATCCTACATGGTACGCTCAGTTGAAAAAATCTTTTCGCGGGGAATCGAACTTTGAGCTATATTAACTAAAAACATAGAATTTTTCTATATTTTTTTATAAATTTAAGTGCATTTACAGATAAATTTTCGTTGGCCATATTCATTGCATGTTTTATGCTCTGTTGTCAATTTATATATTGCAAATTGAATGCGAACCTGTATTATTGCAAATTTAATGTTGGAACCTATTAATTAATTTTATCTGATAACTCTGTCATAACTGTGTATTCTGTTGGTTAGCTTACAAAATAAATAAATAAATATATAAAGGGAGGCAGGGGAGAAGCTTGCCGCACTCACTGAAATTGAGTTTGAAAGTTACTCCATTGGGATGAATAGTAGGTTAGATCCAGAGGGGATCTTGTAACGAATGAAAAATACATAATATGTTTATCTCTTCGTATATAAAACAATGAATGTACCAGTATTTTCTCTTTATTTGCATGGTAAAATGGCAATACGGCCGCTTACACCTGCTTCCGGAATTTTTTACGAGGTCAGTGTCATAAATGTTTTAATAAAGATGACCTACTTGCATTATTACTTGTATTTGACTACTTGTTATTACGTACATAGGGACCTGCTAGATATAAATAATAATAATAAATGTAGAGGGGGAACAAGCCCTTACCCGGATACGAGTAAGATTGAGCCATACTCCACCACGCTGGCTCAGCGGCTCAAGGGTTGGTGGAGGGATTTTATGACTATTGTAGCTTAATAATTCATTCGTAACACGGAACTTTCGATAATGTACATAAGATAAACAACTTAGCTCATTGGTACTTAGTCAGCACCGGATTCGAACCAACGTCTCCTGCGTGAGAAGTGAGCGTGAAACCATGGATCACGGAGTTTTAGTCATAGGTCATTTAAATCTGTATGCCATCAATCTATCATGAATTCCTACCGTTATAAAGTATTTTATTGATAAACGATATCTAATTTCGGGATCGTTCAATTCATCAAACCACTTACAGTGACGGTGTTGGCAATTTTGCCTCAAGCTTATCTTTTGCCCTTTACTCGAGGGAGTCTAGTACGCTATATCTAGATTCAATTTCTGACGTCAAAGTTACTTTGAATGCGATCAAACTACGTATATAATCCGATATCTTGAACAATAAAAGCAGTTTTTTTGCATTATTTAAGTTTGCGTCTAGTGTGTACTTAATAGTCAAGTCAAATCAATGACGAAGTGGGGCGTATCATGACTATTACTAATTAATAACATAACCGTCGCTCGAAACATGTCAGCGTTGGTACCTCTTCCAGAACTTCCACACACCATACATACACTCACCTGCTTGGTGGGCAGCCAGACCGAAAGCCGATCCCAAGACCTTGCTCGTAGGTACTTACTGCTGAGCAGGTACACTCACACTCACTCAGCCCACATCATGCTTTGTATTATTCTTTGTCTTGTGTACGTCGTCTTGTTTTTCTTTAATGATTGCCCTATTTCATAACGGCTAGTATTTAATCGCACATCAAAAATACAGATTTTCACAGCAAAAAAGGAACAGCACAAACGCTTTTTATGTTTAAATATTTTTGTTGTTCTTACATGTTCAACCTAATACAAAGGATAAAGGGGGCTTCGCTTCGCTCATCCCCTTTACCCTTCACCTAAGTAAGCTACCGCAGTATTTTCCTGATTACTGATGACGATATTAAAATACTGATTTTCATAGCAAATATCAGGATATTTGCTGTGAAAATCAGTATATTTGCTGTGAAAATCAGTATATTTGCTGTGAAAATCAGTATATTTGCTGTGAAAATCAGTATTATTGATGTGCAGTTTAATAGTTCCCTTTCATAATTGGTATTTTAAGTGTTCTCAATTAATTGTATTTTTATTTTTTGTATACTATGTAACAGCAAATAAACGAATGTAATAAAATTAAATGAAACTCTAGCTGAATTTCGAGGATCATTTCAGATTATATATTAAAGTGCAACGATATTGTAAGACTGAATTCGTGAAAGTACAAAAAATATATTCTAAGACATTCATGCTAACGAACCTAACAGGGTGACGATCAATTGTTTTGCACGAAAACAGGAGGAAATCATCAATCGTTGAGAAGGCACAAGGAAAATTCTGAAGAAAAACCATGGCTCGCGTTCTGCGCTGCGACGCGAATAGAGGCATGCGATAACTTTTTATAATATCAACGAACCATGTTGTTTATGTCACTGCAAACAATGGGATACGGTGATCTACAGAAAGGGTAAGCCTAGCTTATAGGTGGAAAAGCTAAGACTTACAATTACAACGATTAATCCGGCATACTATCTGAGCAGGTTATAAAACTAGTAATACAACTTACATGGCGCCTTCCTTACTGGTGGTACCGGCTGCACCGTCGTCGGAGCCAACGGCTGCCTCGTGGCTGCCGACCTCAACTTCCTAGGACTCTTCGCCAACGCGTGAGATATACTAGGCAGCCTTATATCCAGATGGGAGCCCCTTTCGGTAACAATCTTGTTGTTCATGGCATACAACTTGGTGGTTATGTCGCGCGCTATAAGGGTTGTGACTACGTAGGCGAGGTAAGTCTCTTTGACGAAAAGGTATTCGAGGGTTGCGCGCGGCCAGTAGACGTAGCGGCATGACGAGGCTGCTACTATTGATACCTGGATAAGTAATTGCTCGAATTAGGTTTAAATTGTTCACCTGTCTTAAAATATTCGTAACTTATAACTACTTTCGCAACATGCCAAGCTATTTATTCCGAACGTTGTATGTTTACGAGGCGTTTTAAAAGCATTTTTGTGGATGTACCTCATCGATATTTAACCCACTTTCTTGCATTTATAGCCACTTTGGCGCTGTTATAAAGCCATAACAGACAATTAGGTCAGCTGTATGGGGGCGGCCTGTAATGTCGGGAAACTACCTTTGAGTGACGGAGGCGATGACTGGTGATGTGTATGACACATTATTAGGCACGGCTAAGGAATGAACATTTTATATAATAGTGTCTCAAGTTTCATAGAAAAATCATCAAATTGATGGACATAATTTGAGTAAGCTAATAATTTGATGATTACGTAAAATGGGAGGGTAGATTTGATTTTTAAGCTAGGATGATACGAAGGTCGTATTCAAGATACTTATAGTCATACATCCAGGAAAGTAAGTATCGCTCGCACGACACCAGAATCGGTAGTTAACACTAGAACACCACTCGGTCTAGAAAATCTACTCTCGTGAATGTCAGGCCATACGAGTAATAATTAATAATCCTGTACAGGTGCGACAGAAAGTTGTAGTCATATTTTAAGGGATTGTTAGGGACACCCTTCACAACAACTTTCACTATGAAACCGATTTGATCAGAGCAACTTTATTTTTCAATTTTCCTGATCACCCAAGTCAAGATCCTCTGATCAAATCGGTTTTATAGTAAAATTGTTCAGAATTATGTCTCTAACAACCCCCTAAATTATGACTACATCTTTCTGTTACAACCTGTATACTTATATCCCTATACCTCAAAAGGCTAAGCTGACCTTTAGTAAGCCGTTACCGGGTAGGTTTGTTTAGTAGGGCAGGACTCGTTCCGGAGCATTCCTACTACCTCTGGCCTATCCGGTCCGGCGGCTTGAATAATGAACTCATCAGCCGTTCGACGGAGCGTGGTACCCCAGTGCAAACAGGGTGACGCAACGCCTATTCTGAGTCTAGACCAGTATTTACTGGAGTCTTGCTATAGCCGACTACCTGACGTAATATCTTTCTAAAATCGACCCCTTTATTTGCGTTGATTTCGGACTATCAGAATAATTCAGTGTTAATGTTAAATAATTGGAATCCTCTCCAATCGACTACGGGAAGTTGTTTGCATTATTAATGGTTATAATAATAAGAGCTGCCTTTCATTTCTTAGGTGTAACGTCTGAAGGATAATGTTAGTGTTTCACTTTTTGAAATATCTTACCTCAGGTGGTGGGCTAATTCAAGAAAGAATTTCTGTGTTATTTTTAATGGATGTAAAGTTTTTCAAGCAAGCCACTCAGAAGAGAGTTCATTAATATAAAGTGTTACTTTAATTAGGTAAGTTAGATGCTCGTAGAACGTAACAATGGCAAAGTATTGTTAAGATTCTTTTGTACTGATAACTTCGGGAATTAATCAAAGTTCGATGGCTAATATTAATTTCTATAAGGTCATGCTCACTTTGGCATTGTATCGCGAATTGCATCGTGCGTCAGCCTACGAATTCTGTTCGTATAGTGAATACGATTCTCGTACGAATAGGCAATGTCCCGGTGAAGTCATCTTTAGTGCCATGAATGATCTGTATTTTCTAGATAATCATATTCTAAACCGGATATTGCGACGGCGTCGTCGTTATCGTGGAACCGAATGGGAGCGAGAAATATTTTTGAGTAGAAATGAATTGCATCATATTAGGGAAGATAATAAACTAGAATCACCTCGATCCCACAAACATTTCATAATTCAAAATTTTAAAGTGGGAAATGTTGATTGCTGAGCAGGCGTGGTAAGTAATACTAATTACTAATTTATAAATGTGCTAATAAATACTTACATACATACTACCTGTAATTCTAAAGAGAGAGATAATGCCTACACGCTACTTTTAAATATATTGAGAGTAGGACTGTCCCTGATGGTGCCAGGGAGTGCATTCTACAACCGAATGGCCTATTCTAAATTCTAAACCCGTGATCATAGGTCGCGGTATTATGCTGTGGAGTTGTGAGCATAGAAAATGCGTGAGTTCTCCGAGGTCTGCTGGAAGAAAGAAATTGAAAACTGTCTCGTAGGAAAGTTGGATAGCGTGGTTTTAGAGGAAATTGAGAATGTGAGAATTCCGGCGAAGACAGATCGGCAGCCACTTTAACTCCTTGCGATGTTGTGATACATATTGGTCGTATTTGCGCAGCCCGAAGATAAACCGAATCCCGAGATTTTGAAGACGATTGAGTTTGTTCAGTAGTTCTTCGTTAGCACTGACCCAGCATACGTCAGCATAGTCAATGAGAGGTAGAAGGAGAGACTGAGCGAGAGTGATTTTGGTCTGTCGGGCAAAAAGTACTGAAGTCTCCTGAGAGAGTGAAAAGTCGCAAATACTCGGCGACTGACTGATAAGACCCAGGTTTTTAGCGTTATCGCTTTATATGATTATGGTACCATTAAAAGTGACAGGTGGAATGGGCTGTTGCTGTAACAAGTTGAGAGAATTTCTGGAACCTATAATCATGGCCTGGGACTTGATCGGGTTGACCAGTAGTCCGAAAGATGAAGCCCAGCTTCTCACCCCCTCCAGATCAGCGTTCAGTGTCGCCACAGCAGAGTTTACATCGTTATGAGAGAAGTGGCGATACATTTGGAGATCATCAGCATAAAAATGATGCAGGCGGTCCGACTGTGGAACGCACTTCCTTGTACGATAAGAGACAGCCCCACTCTTTTCGCTTTTAAAAAACCGGGTAAAAGAGCACTTCCTCTCTCTTTTGTGATAGTTGTAGTATGTATATTATTATTATATGTAAACTATATTAAAGGTTTATGTATGTATTGATACTTATTTAGTAGTTTGGTATATACGAGTATGTATTTTATTTACCGTATTTTATATATATTTAATTTACTGTTTGGATATTGTGCACTGACTACCCGTTCTTGATAAAATTTCCGGTCTTGCCATGGTTTGCTGGAATAAATCTCTTTTTAGAGATAAGCTCGCCTTTCTACATATGTTTTCTCTTAATGTATCTTTTTTAAATAACTGTGTTCAATAAAAAAATATGAAAGATGATATGAGAAAGACGGGATGTCCGAGATGGAGTTTATGAAAATCGAGAATAGAATAGGAGAAAAAATACCACCTTGAGGGACACCTGAAAGGAGGTCACACCATTGAGTGGAAGTCTCATCCGAACTGATACGCTATTGCCGATCCCTCAAATCAGAGTCGAACCAGCTGGCAGAGAAGGAAGACACGTTCAGGGATCTGAGAAGCTCAACGAGAATTTCCAAATCTACGCTGTTGAAGGCACTACTGAAATCAAGTAAAGACAACACGGAAAGCTGTTTGCGGTTCATGGCTAGCTGGATGTCATCTGTGACCTTCAACAGAGCCGTGACGGTGCCATGATCCGGTCGGAATCCTGACTGGAACGTGTATAGTGGATTGTTTGAGGAGAGGTAATAGGAAAGCTGGTTATGGACAATGGTCTCAACGACTTTGGAGAGGATGGGCAAGATTGAAATGGGACGGTACTCTTTGAAAGAGGTGGGACTAGATGTTTTGGGTAGTGGGATGACTAGTGCTTTTTTCCACGGGAAAACGCCATTAGCTAAAGAATAGTTTATAACGTGTGCTATTGCTGGTAATAGTTCGTCTAGGATTGTCAGTAGCATTTTAACGCAAACTTTGTCATCGCCTACAGCTTTCGAGTTGACCGCTAATAGCGCTTTCTTGACCGCATTGATTTCAACATTACTCAAAAGTTGAATGGTGTGGTGTTGCTTAAGGGTTAAGAGCGCAGGCTCTGAAGAGTGGCTTGTTTAACCTTGGGATCCATCACAACATGCGGGGCAGAAACAAACTGGTTGAGACCGTTGAGATCCACATCACCAGCATGTAGGTCCTGAGACTTACTTATACCAAGCGTTTTTAGAGACTTCCACACCTGAATCAATACTCTTGTGGATGTACCGACGTTTAGTATCACGACAGAGATGGTTGCAGAAGTTGCGAAGACATTTGTAAGAAAGGAAATTATCATCTGTCGGATTCTTACGGTATTTACACTTGGCTCTGTTTCTCTTGGCCACTAGACGCTTAATAGTATATGTTAGCCAACATTTACATTTGTGTCCAAAAACCGAGTTAGTTAACTTTTCTAAGTTCATTTTTTATGGTAAACGTACGAAAATCCCAGCAAGTTCGAATGGTGTTCGGGCGTCGTAACTAAACGCACGTTTGCATATGACTAATTCGGAAGCAATCTGCGCGCTCCCGTAGAACTTGGAAGATGGGGATTGTTCGTGCATATATTGTGTTTTTCTTTCCGTATAGTACCTAACAGTATGATTGAGAGGATCGCACTTTCTGTGGACAGTCCAGACCTTAATCCAAACTGACCATCATTCATCAACTTTCAACTAAAATAGTCTCCATCATATCCTGCGGGAGATATTCGCATTGTTAGTTCCTTATGGATTGTTAAAAAGTTCTATGGACGGATTTGAAGACAATAGTTACTACGGGAATCGGAAAAATATCGATTTAAATAATTATAAGGGTCTTAAGTACCGGGTCAAATGTATGAAAATATATTTACATACGGTAAAATTATCAAATATTAAAAATGTAAATTTTAGCGAAAAATATCTTTTGTTTGTTTTGGAAAAACTTCCAACCAACCTAATTCAATGCGGAGCAAAATACAGTGAAAAGGGCCAAAACAGATTTTGTATTTTATCTCCCATCCCGTGCCCCGCGCCTCTTTCCCTTGTCCGTCACTCCTGCACCCGTAAATAAGTCAAATCACTCAACTGCATTTTGTGGAGCCGTGGAAATGAAATTTAGAATGGTCAAATAGTTCATGTAACTGTTCTTTCAAAGAAATGGAGAAAGGCTAAAGATAAACAGAATTATAATATTTTAAAAAGGGTTCTAAATAATATCCAAAATGCCTTTTCTTACATGCACCATTGGTTTTGAACGCGATGTCACGTATTTTTATATCTGCAGCTGTGTTGGCTTGTAGTACATTTATATATATATATATATATATATATCTAACCGATTTAACTGCACCATAGCGAGCATCAAACTGTGCACTTTTGGGTTTAACGGTTAATTTACAACACTAGTCCAGTCAATTTTGCACCGCAAGCCCAAACACAAAAAAAAAAATTTGAACGACATGACTAGGTGCAATAAGAAGAAAAATCCGTACTTTCTTTGACAAAATATTGGCAGCTGTTGTCTGTGTGCTCTTCGCTTGTAGTTGTGCGTTATATTATGGTACTCGATATCTGTTCCTCGATGAAGGCGTAGTTGTTCTTCTCTGGGAGTAAATCTTCGGTGTCTGGTCATGTGGGAATAATGTAGTGTTATTCTGAATGCCGCTCTGCTGATCAACTGCAGAATAGTGCCAGCGTTCATGGATAGGCCTCTCCATGCGCTAGTCACCTTAATTTGTCATGGCGAGGTGCTGGATGTGATGACTGATGGTGATGATGATGTTGCTTCTGGCTGTAGAACTTTTGCCTGTTCTTGGACGTTGGCTGTTAGGTTTACCTTGTTCTTTACTCTCCTTTCTTCATTACAATTGGTCAAGTTTATAATGAGGGTTAGCGATTCATCTTTCTCTTCAAATGATAGTGATGATGATGATAATTAATATGTATCCTCTTCCGTATTTTAACCTCTCCTTTCTCTTATATTATTTTTTTTAGTTTGTTTAATTTTTATTATATTATTATAAATAATTAAAATTAATCATACGTTAATCATTTATTTTTAATATTTAAGTATTGTTATTTGCATGTAACATGATTATAAGTGTACTTTTACTTGTGATAAAATCCACCACCACCAAGGCCACCATCCCGCACTAGTCTTTATTTTCTTGGTTCTCTCACCCCTTTTTTTTTGTTTATACCTTAGCAATAAGGCCTTCTGTTGACTCATAGTTTTTGTTCAATATCGTTTTAATATTTATTTTGTATCCTTATGAATTCGATAATAATATTTGTATTGTATTAAAATGTGGAATTTCTTTATTTAAAATACGTGTTAAGCCTACTGAGAAACATGCTTTTATTTCATTGAATTACGTATAATCTTGTAATTCAGTCTATTTAGGAAATATTAAGAATGTCAGTTTGATTGATATAAAAAGAAACCATTACAAAAAAAAACTATGAAAGATTTAATATAAAACCTACCTATCTATTTTAGTACTTCTAACTATTTATTTATCACACTCACGCAAACACACACACACACAAACACACTCGCACACTTAAATATCAATTAATTTAAATTTAATGCCAACTTAATTGAATTTAATGTTTCGTTATTGTAATTATTAGTTATTATTTTATTCCATAATTATCAATTGTATGAGGTTACTTTTCCTCCTACCAACTTTCTTATAGGTTTGTTTCGTAACTGGCATTTCGTATTTATATTAATTATTTTCTGTATTTGTATTTATATGCTGTGACACAACTAATCATAATAAATAAATAAATAAACTCGTAGCGTGATTTTTGGACACCCGATGGTTGAGGATAATTTTGTGTTAGGTCACGCGTGCTTTTCAGGCACCCGGATGGGCTCAACGCAAGCGCTGTAATTGGCAATTTTATTTCGTACGGATAATTAAGAACGGCGAAAAAGAGTTGAATTATGGAAAAGCGGCGGCAAAACGGCCAGGTATTTATTGCATGACGTCGATTGTTTTTGTGCCAGAACATTTATGTGGATTAGTTATAATGGTTTGATGTATAGTAATGAGTGAAAATAACATCGCGAAGGTGTAAAGTTTCATTCGAAAGTGTAAGTGTTGTGAAATGTTTGGATCAAATCGTGTAACAAGCGTGTAACACCGCACCGCAGGATAGGAAAATATTCAAAACACAGAAAAGTTCATGAAAAGAAGCATAAATGAAAACATTCAATGAAATGTAGGTTTATACTTTTCTGTACTAGATTTATTGCCTTTTTCAAACATATGTAATTTATATCATGAACACCAAGAATAGTTGAGTTATATGACTATATCTGACACCGGTCCCCTTCCATTTTTATTTGCCATAAAAGAGCCTGCCCTCAAGGTACTCTTCTCCTCGGCCGGCTGCTGCACATGATGGAATATTTTGAACTATAACAATAATGATCAAGGCCATTGCTTCTTTTTTTTTAATGTGGTGGTGGTAATAAATTTTAAGGAATACACATGTACATTGAGAAACTGAATTAGGTGGGCCCGGAATTTATTAAGATTTTCGGCCTTTTCAGATAATTCAGTATAACTGTATATTTCTACAACTAACCTTAAATTTCTCATCAATCGTTGCCCGGCTGGATTCAAACTCGGGAGAGTCCAGGAACTCGCACGGAAGTATCGGATGCAAGAACTGATGCCCACTCAATACGTTTACCTGCAAAGGTATATAGCCATTTGGCAAAATTCCAACTGGTGAAGGAACAAAAAGCGTATACAGATATCTACTAGTATACCGACAGAGGTCATCCCATCAAGAGAACTAGCCGAAAAAACAAAATTCAGATTTTGAATTGAATAAGAAAACCCTCAAGCTCTCAACGTCCGCCGCCGTCTTGAATTCTCTTAGAAAAACCCCATATACTGAATGATTTTTAGATGTTTATATAGGGCTATAAACTTAACTGACCTGTGGCCTGACGACCTGGTAGCCAAACCCGAAACTAAAATCATCAGATACTATGAAATGTACTCAATCAGGTATGAAATGAAATCAAGCCTTTTGACTATTATGATTTTGTTGTAGGGTTTGTAGAATTACAGCTTCTGGAATTGGGCCTTATCAAGGAGGAGGAGGCCTTATTAGGAGCCTATCAGATCTGACTGACTATTTTTCCAACATTTTTCTTGTCGTAATTTTTTTTCTGTATGAATGTTATTTGTTGTACTCAAATAACATTCACATGACAATGAAGTGAAACATGACTTCTCAATACATGAAGTGTTTAGATCAGACATATACATTAATATATTGCCCTCCTGGTGCATGTGGATTTTAAAACGAATTGACGATGGCTCCATCCGCGACAGAATTCTGCTCGATACATCTTCGTAGAGCCGGCAGCGTCTACGAATTCGCTACGCTACCGCTACGGTGCTACGGCGTAACGCTTCAAATTAATTTAGTCTGAACTGGGGCTGAAATATTGACATAGAGTAGCGAACTCTATGTCAATATTTCAGTTTAAATGATATTACACAAGCGTAATATTCACAGCACCTAACCCAACATATTTTTCCTGAATTTTTCCTTTTTTATATTTTTTTATCGACCTCATATAATGATAACGATAGCGTTATCTGAAGATCCTAACTTTAAATGGCTATAGTAATGTAGGCCATCACGATGTACTTATCTTACCTATTGGTTTGATAAAACACGTTACTCAACATTAGTCTACAACTAAGTAAACCACACGAATTGAAAATGTTTAAATACACCATTTCCACAAGATATGTCGGTTTAAAACAATTTTTACCAACACGTGCCGATTTTGCGTTGAATATTCAAACCAATCTTTATCGATACTGCCATTCGATTACATAATCGAGTAACCGTTAACGGCTAGAACGTGATCCGAGGTGGTGTAAACTTCACGCTGTAAATTACGCTCCTCTTGCTTTTATGGGTTTTTAAGCTAACATTTATTTTAGTATCTCGCGTCCAGATCTTTACGATACTGGTAAAGTTTGGGAACACGCTTTTAACCTGATGCATGATGCAGCTAGTCGGCGATGCAGGCCTTGCTGCAGGATGAAAATGTTTTAGTGCCGCGAGTCATAAACGAAGGAGTTTCTTGGCAGACAAATAACTGAAGTATATTTTTCCGGGCCAAGTAAAGTAGGTATGTTGTGTTTATGATATAACATAACATTGCCGCTTCTGATACTGCCGTCACTGCATTGGTCTGACGTTTGAAGGAAATGTATGAGATAAACATTAACATTTATATACAGGCACATACATTGCTTCTGACCCCACACTGGGATTCCCCACAGTGGTCCAATGTAGAGAAGAGGCAAAAAATGACGTTTGCTAAGTATATGTAAATATCTACAGTAATAAAGTACTTGACTTTGACTTTGGATACCCTCTATTGTGGGTACCAGGAACAGTGACATCACACTCATTATAGACATCCACGACCTGTGTTTTTTTTTTTTCATTTATCCCCAGCCGGGGATCGAACCCGGTACCACTCGCATGGTAGGCAGTGCCACAACATCAGCGCCACAGAGGTCGTCACGTATAACTTGTAATAATTGTTGTTGTTTTATGAAAGTCCTGTTGTCTGTACATTATTCGTGTGCAATAAATAAATTATGAACTATATACTTAATCCCTGACGCTGAAAAATATAATGAATGCACCTACAATGTTACCTACCTTTCCTGACAGCAGCAAGCCCAGTCGATCAGTCTTGGTTAGGTTCTGCATGGCGTACGCCTCGCCCGCATGAAGGGACATTATAATAGCGAAGTCCGGGGATACCATGCGCTTGAACAGAAGTCTTGAGACCTGGATCAATATCCAAAATATTGTACATTCCTAATACCAATATTACACGATAAAATATCATTAGGGCAATACTAGTATAACAAAGTGCTATCCTCGTATTTTGGATATTATCTGATTTTATAATACAAAAGCACTATGCATGAGCTATGAAGTCATTCTTATCATAATATCATGTGTAATATTGCTTAGTTTAAGATCAATATAAAATCAATTAACGTTCTATGGAAAAGTCAGCAGTTTACATAAAATGTACTATCGAACCATCTGAATCATGACCCACCATAAGCTTATTTTGCTAAACCCCTTAAATGCAAGTAGGTCGAAATTCGCTTGAAGGTTTATTTCCTTGGTAACGAACTTGTTATCATTTGATTAGACACTGACATAGCGATAGATCTTACAAGTTTGAAAGTTTCAAACGAATTATCAGGCAAATGGGTCATGATTCAGTTGGTTCGATTGTACATAGAGGCAATACATTGCTTATGTCCCCACACGACGTCACAGACAGGTAAAAATCCAAGACCTAGGTTTTTTTTTCCTTCGCCTCCAGCTGGAATTCGAACCCGGGACCTCTAGCATGGGCAGCACAGCTTCGACCGCGACACCACAGAAGTCCTCTCAAACGCAACACCACAGACGTCGTCAACAGAAGCTAAACTATACAAAATGCCAAGTGCAAGTCGGACTCGCGCACCGAGGGTTCCGTACAAAATAGCTCTACAAGACCTTGCTTCGTGCCAAATTTCATGATTACAGCTCAACGGGACGTACCCTATAGGTTCTCATTCCCTTGCGAATATCAAAGCAAATTAAGCAGATTTGCGGCATAAACGGCCTTATGTTTTAGTTGAGTTAACATAGAAGTTTGATTTATCACTACTTCTAGGGACCACAGACCTTGGTTATTGATATTTATTTCAACTTGGTTAGTCCACACGGTTCCTGAGAAAAATAGACCGAAAGACAGATATTGAGACGAAGAATCGGACAGACGGACAACGAAGGGAAGGGTAAGTTCCTTATTTATTTTTAAGGTAGGTAGGTACACACCCCCTAAATATATCTACAACACACAATTGATTAAATGGTGCGTTTGAACAGGATCAGGCAAACAAAATAACAAAAAGAGCATTTTTCTATATTTAGTGGCAGAAGCACTAAAGCGTGACAGGGAAAATGTAATGAATAGGAAAATAATTATTTGACCAAGTCGACTCTACCTTTAGCTAGCACAAACCTGAAACGGCTCAAACAGCGCATGGTACACCTCCTCCAACTCCGGATCGAATTTCACGGGTCGCATCTGGTAGACCAGGTAGACCACCTGCCCCAGGTTCAGGAAGACGAACGCGAAGTTCCAGGAAAACGCGTCAGGCGCGCATATCACGTGCCATGACCAGATTGAGTACAGCAGAAACGCTGCAGGGAGATTTGGGTTGATTTGGTAGCCAGAGCGATCGAATTGCCGACCTATACTAATACATAACAAGATAAAAAGTATCGCGTAGAGTTTTGGCGGCAAATCTACGTCATTTTCATTCATCAGTTTTTTCTGGTCTGAAAATGTCTCGAAAATGATTTCCCGCCACAGCTCAGAGTTATTAGTTAGACTATGATCTCAGATGAACTAAACTCTTTGCTTAGAGCTATGGAATAACCTGATAAAGGAAATTCTTTGTATAACTGTAGAAACTCTTGGCATAATCTGTGGGTATAACCATAGATTTAGCTTTCAGTCAAGAACCCCTTCGTAATCTCTATGGTAGAACCCGCCTGCCTAAACACCAGCTTCAATCCAACTTTCGTTCATCTGCGACCTAAGAGTGTGATTATAAAAACTCTTTGCTGGATGACGATCCCCATCCATCACCTTTAATCGGGTGAAGATGAATCCATTGTTGTAACTGGCAACTGATCATGACGTTGCGTGGTTAAGCGCCGGGCCCACCGACGTGACGCACGTGCGTGACATGTACATCTGACAAAAGGCCCCAGTCCTTCAGTTCCGATTGGATAGAACATGCTGTGCAAACGTGGCCTTTGAAGATCGATGGCACGAGACCTCAGTCAGGCGCTCTACCCACTGAGATGACTGCGCGACTTTCGCCACGCCACAGGCCTCGTTTGCACGGCGTGTTCAACACAATCGGACTTGAAGGACTGGGTACCCAAAAGGACATGCCGTGCAAACTTGGCCTGTGGCATGCCACTTGCTTAGGTTGTTTTGTGGTAATCTAATGCTCAGAAGAGACATTTGGGTGAATACTAAAGGTTGACTATCAAGCTTGACGTCAGTAAAATAGTAATACTTGCTTGCTATCCTGTATCAGAAATACTAGAAATTATGTTAGTTTTGTAATAGCCAGAGTTACTAATAAATATTTAATGATAATTTTAAGCCAAAATTATTAGGTATCAGGTAGGTACTCGTTATATTGTTGATAAAGCTTTGCGAAGTCCTTACCGAAAATTAGTATGGTGTGCATCCATAGTTGACCCTTCTTCGTGCTTGGAGCACAGTATGATGCCACAAATAAGAAATTGGACAACTGCAGAGGAAATAAATTACATATTGTTATTTTATTATACTTATGTACCAATATGTAATAAAAAATGTCTCGTGTATTTTCTTGGTATGCACCTGAAATAAAGGATGTTGAGAAACTCTCCACAATGGGCACCACGGCCAATACCAAGGTCCTGAAAAGGAAATAAACGGTCAAATGCGAGCCGGAATCACGCAGGAAGAGTTCCGTACCACCGGACAATGGTGTGCAAGTTTCTTGCATTGGAATTAGATATAATTTAATGAATATCACACAATACAGTTTAAAAAACTTTTTTTAAATTTTCTGGTTTGCGACCCAAATTGTGACCCAATATATTATTTGTATAGTATAGTAAAGTATATACATAGTTTAGTATTGTTTAGCTTATTTTCTTTAATATTTTTAACTAAACATTTCAGCTTTGTGAAAAAAGTGATCCTCGCAACAAGCCCATTAATTTGACATGTCACACGATATAGTTTGAAAATCATATTTATTTTATGTTATTTATTTGTTATAATTTTCTGATTTGCCTCCTAAATTCAAAATGTATTTGTTTACGTAATATGTTCGTGTTTAGTGCGCTTAAATACAAAAGCGTACCAAAATTCAACGTAATCGGTTCAGAATTCAGTCAGAATTAATATTACTTTGAGACTCCTGGGACAGCCACAACAGTAATTGTATAATGGTTCTGTTTTCCTTTTTTAAGGTATCCTAAAAATAGACTTAGCGTATTCTTTCCAAATTCAAATTAATTGGATAGAATATTGGATATTGTTAGTACGGCAATTGAAAATACATAAGTATATACCACTTTTAATGTGTGTATAAGTTTTTATTTACCTATTGGCTGAGTGAAGTTAACTGAACCTAAATCGTGCAACGTGCCATTTCCCCCAGGCCATGATAAATTAAAGTCACTATTTTCGAAACTCCCGACTTGCACTCCCGATAAACCACCATTCGACATTATTATCACTTTGTAAATACTTTTAACAATAAACACCCTACGTCATTCGTGTTAAATTTCCACGATCTTTGGATAGCAAGCTTCATTCTTCTTCGCGGCAGGCAACAAATCAATAGTTTTGTTTTTAAGAAATCAAATCTGCCGCCACCAACATTAGCTGTCTGTGGATATTTTATGCCGTATCTACACTGTCCCTTTTTCTATTGATTTTAATTAAGTTCCACTCCCCACTTCCCCATTCATTATAAATGTCAAACATAATATACATTTTATAGTTATCTTTATAAGTTCTGCATCTTCAACTTGTTTTTGAGGCTCATTATTTTATTTATCTACACACGGATCATAAACCCTCTTTAATGCGTCTAAAAACCGCACGTTAACACCAGCATAATGTAAAACTATCTGGTATAAACTCATATCTTATCTGAAAATTTGTACATTATGACCATAATTTACAAAAATTTGTCAAATTATGACATTCAAATTTCTAACGCCGACGCCCACCTGCGCGCCGCCCCTAGTTTGTTTGTGAAGTTGGTACTATAGAGCAATGACCAATGCCACAATGCCGGTCAAACATGCGGTTCCTGAACACATCAAAGAGAGCTTATGATATGTGTGTAGATAAACTAGTGTATGTAACTGTACATAATTAGGCATTAAAACCTCGAGTATTAATGCCCTCCCTTATGTAGTCAGTCACATAAACTACTATTTCAGTACAAATAAGTGACGTCTTTTCCGAACGTGCTCTTGATTTGACAGTTGATCTATCTTATCCTTGACCGAAGCTTCATTACATTCATTCATTTTCATTCATTCAATTTGTAATATGTGATCGACGAGACAGAGACAGACGATTACGATTTCTAGTTTTTCAAATAATAGTTACAATGAGCTAGCACCGGCTAATATCAATTGATATTAAACATCGCATTACTATGCCTTAATTTTTTGTGTTTCAAGTGCTATCATATTTATTGTGGGAATGCCAAACATGTACAATGCCACCGTCGACAATGGTAAGTCCTCAACACTTGCTCAAATATCGTGTGACTCAGTAGAGAACACTTCTATAGATTTGCTGAATTACAGAGATAAAACGCTCCATAACGTACTATTTAATCATGAGCAGCAAAATCACACATTTCACTCACAGCACTCATAGAATTTCAGGACACAGCTCCTCTTTTCCTGGTATAATTATATCTACTATGCTATATATCGCTGATACACTTACCTAACGCAAATCTATATTTATTTCATGGTCAATGTGGTTTTCCAAAAGAACTGATTTTCTACAGGATAAATAACTTGTTCACCTGTCATTCAGCCTTGCAAGGCATACCTACTTGAAATTCATCATCAATAAAGATCATCAAACATTCACATGCTTGTGCTCTGTGCTACTTTGTTTCGTCGGGGATACTGTTGGGCTTAATGTAAACACAGCTATCACTCTGCATAATTCATCATCAAAAAAGGTTCATGAGACATTCACATGCTTGTGCTCTTTGCCCATTTGTTTTGTCGGGGATACTGTTGGGGTAAATGTAAACACAGCCATCGCTCTGCATTCACAATTCTCGCAGTTTATTTCATACTTAATAATTCATAAAAGTGGAAGTTTTCTGACATATCAAAAGTAAATGTTTAACTTGTTTGTAAGCATACAAATCGCTTACTTATAACATGTTTGAACAGTCATTAACAGTTTGGATCGTAGTTTTCATTTCATGTTAGACTGTGAATGCACCAAGTGAATGGATTTACTAACTGTAAACCAGAAAGCTGTGTTTATTTTTACTGATGTGTTGATAACACTGTGTTTGCACATTGGCTCCTATACTATATCATGCAATATGTAACTTATAAATAGTACACTAATTTTTGCTTTATGTTGTATTTGTTTATTTCATGTGCTAATCATTTCATTAATTTTAATTTCATAATATTTACTCTATTTGATGCCCAATACTTGAAACTACCACATAGCTATTTGAAAGGGCAATAGTGATAACTGATAATTCATCTTTCAAATTTTAACCAGCTTCGTGTCAATCAAGACAGAATTTTAGCTAAAAGATACAATCTAAAATGAAAAGAATGTATTTTTCTAAACTTTATCATAGGATTTCATTCATAATGCTATCTTTGTTATGAAATATAATCACCAATTGAAGAACAGATATCACAGCAAGTATTTTAATGAACATGTTTTTATTTGAAGTCATTGTCAAGTGGAGCATTCTATTGACAGTCAATAAAAAATACTTAAAGTGCCCTTTAATTTATTAGTGTCCCATATATTGTCGGTACAATGAGCCTACTGATTAAAGTCATCCTAGTTTTAGAGTAGATGTATGGATATGATTCCAAATGTATTGCAAAACGCTTGAGAAAAAAAAAAATTAGATTAGCTCAAGATATTTTTTTTTGTTGAACTGGTGTACTAAATGCAAACATTGTGTTATCATTCACAGCCAACAGCTATCCCCGGTTTGGAATACAGATCCCTGCTTTATGTTCCAGATGAATATGAAGTCATTGGAGAAGCCCACTGGCAAATACTGGAGAACAGTGGCACTGAAGACCTGGTTGTTAAAATATATGGCTACAAAAAATCGCTTTTGCGCTGCATTTTATTTCACACCTTCTGCATTGTACTCTGTGGTCTGCCATACTTAATATTCAGCTATTATCCCACTTATAACACAACAAAATACCTTAAATGCAGTTTGAAAATAGCTAATATGATTTGCGGTAAGTAATTTGTTTTTAATTTATGCAATTTTAAGATAAATATAGCCCACTAATCCACATACAATCATGGGTCTACTCGTAGCTATTTCCAAAAATAATTAGCGTAATCTACAAAATGTCAGTTAAAAATATGTAGTTCTTGTAACAAATTGACAGCCTTTAATTTCCATTGTTTATTTTATTGCAGTAACTGATAACGAAGGAACATTCTCAATGATTGCTGTTGAGGAGATTGACCTGAACTTGTCCAACCATCGAGACAACAAAGTTCGATACATCATGTATCAACACAACAAATTCATCTGGCTCAAAGATCAAGGCATATTCTCTAACATCCAGTCTCTAAATGAAAAACTTACTCTTGGAATGTTGATGGAAAACCCGTCTGGAATAAATAAGAGGCAGCAGAATGAACTGTAAGTAAAGGAGAATACTGTTTATTTTTCATTATATGGTTTTAATATTAATTGCTTTTATGTCTATAAAGATATATGCTAGCTTTTGTTTTCAATCTGAAATCTACCAAGACTTTCTCTGACCCTTTCCAACCAATTAAAAATTAATTTAATTTCCATTTAAAATCACTACACATTGGTTTCTTTTCTAGGATTAAGCTCTATGGAAACAACTCAGTGGACGTCGAAGTAAAGAGTTACTGGAAGCTATTTGTGGACGAAGTGTTCAATCCATTCTACCTGTTCCAAGTGTTTTCGATCATACTCTGGTCTCTCGACGAGTACTATCAGTACGCCACCTGTGTGTTTATTCTGTCGAGTGCATCCTGCATGGCCTCTTTGTACCAGACTAAAAAGGTATATATATATATATATACATATACATAGTCAGGTCATAAGTTTGTGCAATAATTTAGACAATGCACAATATGAAATAATTTAGACATGTTTATTATTTATGTAAACATTGATATAGCAAAATGAACTTAATAAAACATAGATTCTTATGGTAATAAAGTTTATTCAAAATGACCCCCGCGATTTTGAATACAGGCCTTTATTCTGCGCGGCCAGTCGTCTATCGCAGCACGAACGAGGTCCATGTCAATATCGGCGGCTGCCTTAATTAAGGATGCCTTGAGTGACTCCAAATCAGGATGAGGCTTTGAGCAGGCCTTTTCCTCCAAGTGTTGTCATATCTTGTAATCTAACGGACTCAAATCTGGACTGGAGGAGGGCCAGTCTTCGTGCCGGATGAAGTCGATTTCACGCGCCGCCAGCCAGCTCTATGAGCTGGCGCAGAATCTTGTTGGAATACCCAGTGCCTGTTATTAAACATGGTATGAGAAACAGGTTCCACAAGATTCTTGAGGACTGTATTTTGATACACAACTGCATTGGATTTTACGCCTTTCTCACAAAAATGTACCTCAGTTAAGCCCCAATAAGAGACTCCCAACCAAACCATGAGCGAGGATGGAAAATGACCTCGTTGGACACGCGGAATACGGTTGCTCTCTTCTTCACTGCTGTGTGCGTACACCTTATCATTTTGTTTGTTGTAGCTCTCTTCCACGGGGAAATTTTTTTCATCCGAAAAAAGAATTTTCCGATGCTTTTTCCCGCGTACCGCTTCAACAAAGCGCGGCATCTCTTCAGTCTCAGGTCCATTAAACGAGCGTCCAAACGATGTCCTTTTTTTCTTCGATATGCCCTAAGCCCTAAGTCTTCATTTAACACCCTTTTCACCGTGGTCCTGCTTAACCGCATCTGAAGGGCCAACAGTTTCTGCTTACGTATGGGATTTCTTTGAATTCGCGCCTTCACAGCTTTTATCACTGCTGGAGTCCTAAAAGAGCGAGGGCGACCACTTCTTGACCTGTCATCTACACTAGAGTCTTCATTGTATTGTTTTATGGTACGATAAGCGAATCTTTTGGTTATATTAAAATTTTTCAGTAAGTCGAAAATCTGAATTGGCGCGTAACCGCAACGATGCAACGCAATAACTGCGACACGGTCTTCTTTAAGTGTCCACTCCATATTTAAAAATGAGGAAAATTCTAAAAAGTACACATTTTTATTTTCATGAAAAATTCGAAATTCGAATTCAATAAACTTTTTTGTGGCCAGCGTTCTAAATTCAAAAGTTTTTTTTGTGTGACAGAACTTATGACCTGACTGTGTATATATGCAGGTAACACTCAATTAGCTGACCATATTTTGGGGAATGACCATAATTGACATAATGACCCATAATTATGAACAACTTTTCCCAAGAAACATGGTCGCAAACGAAAAAAAAATTGGATCTCCTTGTAAGTAACTTGTAATCAGCTGATCGGGTCAGTGGACTGAAGGACGAATTTTTTTTGTTTGTGTTTTTTGCGAAAAGTCGTTCGTAATTATGGGTACTGTTATGACCCAAAATATGGTCAACTAATTAAATGTCACCCTGTATATATATGTGAAATAGATTCCAAGTGGCAAAGAACCGGGCGTTCGGATCGTGATGTATGAAAGAAACCTTTGATGCGATGTCAATGACTTCTAATAGGAAAGGTGCGATGAAGGTTAAGAAAAAAAACCAAAGGCTACAAAAAAGCGATAGCATATTAATCTCTATTTGAAGTCTGATATTTCATTGGTCATTGAACTTGTCGGTAAGTTGGATAATATAATAGTAGGTACCTATCAAAATTTATTTTCAACCACTGTTTAAAAAACCCGCAACACAACAGCGCTTAAAATCATTAATGATTTCTTTGATTGAATGAAATTTAACTAACCCGAAGTAGAAGACAGGCAGCAGCTGAAGACTCCGCAATAGGCCTGTCTTGAAGCAACCAGACACAGCAAAGTCAAACATACAAGACTCCAAGTTCAAAACTTTCTCTAAATTCGCTGTGGAACTGGTACTCATAATAGATACTTTTGTACATAATGCATCAACTTCAGACAAGTTTTCCTTTCCTTCGCAGATGAGTATCCGCCTCCACGATATGGCCGGGTCTACCTGTAAGACCACCGTATCAGTCGTCCGTCCCTCCCGCACCGGCCGTGAGGAGTCCATCGTGGCCGCCGACCGCCTGGTGCCGGGTGATGTCCTGGTACTGCCGCCAGCTGGCTGCGTGATGAGCTGTGACGCTATGCTGATCACTGGGACCTGTATCGTTAATGAGAGTATGCTTACTGGTAAGTATTGTTGGAAGTCCACCGCATCAGTCGATCGTCCCTCCCGCACCTGCCGCGAGGAGTCCATCGTGGCCGCCGACCTCCTGGTGCCGGGTGATGTCCTGGTACTTCCGCCAGCTGGCTGTGTGATGAGCTGTGACGCTATGCTGATAACTGGGAACTGTGTTGACAATGAGAGGTGCTGACTGCTCAGTATTGATGTAAAAGTCCGGTTATTGTACAGGGTAAAAGTCTATTAACACGATGCGTCGTGGCGGAGCCAAGTTACTACGGTAAGCTACTCTGACGCACACGACAATCTCTTAATTATCTCACGTCATTCTCTTAAGGCTGGCCACCGCGACAGCGGAACTTAGAATTTCACTCGAAACTTTTTCTACAATCATTAATTAGGCCATAATAATATTATTTGTGTTGCTACGGTTATACTAATTAGCAATACACGATTTGAAAGACGAGAAATCATGCAATAAAGATTTATTTTTTATATTAGCGTTTCGTATACCAACTGGAATTACCATACCGCTTTTCGTACCCTTTTCAGGCGAGAGTGTCCCTGTAATGAAAGGCCCTCCAAACATCTCTAACGAAGTGTACTCCACTGAGAACCACAAGCGACATACACTGTTCGCGGGCACCCACGTCATACAGACGAGATACTACGGCAGTAACCTGGTAAGACTTCTTATTTTCATGCTCTCTTGGTGTTGTAAACCAGGCTTGAACGAAAGTATGGCACCTGTCAAAAATTACGACACGTGTCAGTTTTTGATAGGTTTCCCATCAAAAACTCACACCTCTCAAAATCAATGACATTATATTTTTTGGCATTAACCCATGCGTTTGCTTGCGCCATTGTGCGAAGGATGACCTAAACTACTTAATAAAATTTGACAAATGAAGTATCTTTAGTAGTCCATCTATTGGTGATCTACGTGACGTCACTTTAAATTCTAGAGGGCATAAAGTCATGGAGTCACAAAAGATTTTGAACAGAACGATTTGGGTATCAAATTAAAAGATGCATTTACTTGAATCGAAGTGACCATCCGTTTGTGATATATTTTTGACTCGTAAGAGCGCGATGTTTTAGTAGTCGGATTTTAGATTTTGTATGCATATTGTCTTGTCAGTGGTTATTTTGAGTATCCTGTTATCGTACGTATTGCTCCAGGTATTAGCGAAAGTCGTGCGGACAGGCTTCTATACCGCTAAAGGCGAGCTGATCAAAAGCATCCTCTTCCCGAAGCCCTTCGGGTTCCAGTTCTACAAGGATGCGGTCAAATTCGTCATATTCCTGTTCAACATCGCTGCGGTGGGCATGGGGTATTCCATCTGGCTGTATGTGCAGAGAGGGGTAAGAAGTCCCTCCTCCCCGGCATGTGGCGTCACTCACACAAGCGTATTTCTCAGGTCTTGCCATCTGAACCTTATTTATTTTATTTTTTATTTTATTTATTTATATATTATTAAAGTAATTCGTTCAACATAACAGATACTTAGATTAATTATTTCTTTATTGGACACAAATAGCTCAAATATCAAGATATATATTAAATAGTGTAAGAAGGCGAGCTTATCTCTAGTAAGAGATCTCTTCCAACAAACCAAGTCAGGATGAGAGAGGTTGATCATTAACAGATTGAAGATGTTGAGGATAGATTTTAATCTTTGTAAAAATATCATAGTAACAATTAACATTGATCAAAAAATAATATAAAATACATTACATTATTTAAATACAATATCACTGAATTTCAATTCAATTCGATAAGGTCGTGTCAGTCCAATTCAATTAATATATATCATCATTTATAGCCCTTTATTTACGTATTGCTGGGTAGTCACGCTACCTAATGGTATTCTAATCTATCTGCGGCACCCTACGGTAAAGATTGAATTTGTAACAAAACTAAACTTTACTTTCATACTGATAACGAAACTTTACTGTCTGAGATGAAGCTCTCCAAAGCCGAAATCTTCCTTGCACAAAAAAGGAGTATTGATCCATTTATTTCTGCATAAATGTGCCACAAATATTTGCCTCAGGATACCTCATGGGAAAAGGAGAGTCATAGGCTCTTTGGCTAGTAGCAAAAACCATGGCTAGTAGAAGAACCTATCGGACACAGGTTGTTTTTAATCCGTATACTACACGCAATGTGTAGGGAATCAGACATATCAGAAAGATCTGACTCTTGGGCATGGTTAAATCATTTAATTCCCCTGAAATAAAAATTACGGATAATTGATATTTTCTTCCAGAGCTCAATCGGCACAATAATCCTTCGAACCCTCGACATCATCACAATCGTGGTCCCGCCCGCGCTGCCCGCCGCCATGACGGCCGGCACGGTCAACAGCCAGCAGCGCCTGCGCAAGAACAGGATCTACTGCCTGTCGCCGCCCAGGATCAATGTGTGCGGGAAGCTGCAGGTCATCTGCTTTGATAAGGTGAGCGGCATGCAGCCATACAGATTTAAGGTCCTTCAGGAAAACAACAGATGCTCTCCAATACCCACATCCTCCCTATTCAAAATATCCTATATTGGCTTAGGCTGAAGAGCCGGTCGATTAAAATCCTCCACCTTTCCATCCTGACGAGCAGGTCACTCCACCTCCTTTCAAAATGTGTGCCCTCTGGTTGCTGGCCGAAAGACCGGAACAGGTATAGAACCCTGGCTGGAGAGGCACCATTCATTAATGTCGCTTATATGTATGGAATTCTCGATGCATATTTTGATTTCAAAGATTAATTGTATTATTTGATGTGTCTTTTTAATATGCATTTTCTCTGTTATAGGTGTTTTCAAATAGTCAAATTGAGTTTTCAACAACCTTGTGTTGAAAACTACATGACACATGCCCATGGATGTATAGGTCATAACATAAGGCATTGTAGGATCAAATACAAAAATTATATGCTTCCTTACATTATACATATTGTAATATCTGTAATTATAATCGCTATACTCGGTCCATTTATTTATTTTACTTTTGGTGATTCCATAATGCAAACTACAGTTCCTAAAATCTTAAAATCCACTTTTTAAACAATAGGGATGTTACCAAAATAATCGGAAAGAATCTAAATTTAAAAGAGAATGTCAATATCTATCCAAATTTTTTGCATTCAATTCACAAATGTTTGAAGAGTGTATCGATTCACTTGATTAATCAATGATTTTAAGCAATATTCCCTCACTAACAGGCTAAGACTGACTCCAGTCAAGCACCATGTTATCTTTTTCATACTGTCAGCTATCATTTTCAGTGCAAATGTCAATAATGTATGAGGTTTGAACTGTCAAAAGTAAAACGATTTGCTGAAATGACTAAACAGTACACTCGGCGCCACGAATAAAGAGCTCTCGGAGAAACTGGCGGGGATTACTGCGCATGTGTAAAGTCGCGGCATAATTCCGAAGTGCGTTTTTAGGGTTAGTGTGAAGGAATGAGTGTTCAGGACTTTCTTCACTTCTATTTTTTCTCTGTTTGATATTTTGTTGATTGGGATATTAGCCGATGTAAATAATGGACTTTGTGTCAAATAAACTATAGGTACTCTCTATTGACAACATTTGTTAACGTCAAGGTTGAAACCTATATATAAATAACCCCCTAGCATAGAATGCCCCTAGTCACTAGGGCCTAGTGAATATAGATACTTGTAGTAATAGTCCTGCACACTCTTTTCTTCCCGCTGACTAATAATTTGTAACAATTAAACCACAATTAAGTTTTTCATCAGACTTCTTCATCAGTATTTCATCAGACTCTTTTTTGATATAACAGTTCACATCGTAAACCATTTTTCTAGCTTGCCTAGTCAGTACTTTATTTTTCGGCATTTTCGACCGGGGCGAAAGATAACGTTGGGTAATATTGTATGCGACTGTACTCAAGAAGCTTCGAGACGTGCTTTCGGTGCGGGCATCGGGAAGCGACTGATCAACGAATCAGGTGCCGGCGCTGACTACCGCCCCCGTCGCTCCTCACTTCCCCGCGCCAAACACTTGTGAAAAGTGACTACTGCGCATTCAAGGACAAAGCTCTTTAGTCGTGGCGCCGAGTATATTTTTCATTACGGGACAGCATGTAAATTTACCTCTCATGCACAGCAGTGCAGTGTGGTAGCAACGGAAGATAAAAACTTGGTTACATCAAGTGTAAATTTATTTAAAATTCCAGACTGGAACCCTTACCGAAGATGGACTCGACCTTTACGCAGTTATACCAAGCGCGGTCGACGGCTGCGGCGACGTATTCGGCCGGTGCATAGTGGACGTCACAGGTTTACCTGCGACCTGTCTACTGATGCAGGCGCTGGCTTCCTGCCACTCCCTAACCAGCATCGACGGGAAGTTGACTGGCGACCCGCTGGATCTCAAGATGTTCGAGTTTACTAAGTGGGTAAGTTGAACTGTGGGTCACATACAAACCAACATTTAGGACCTTTGTGGTGTCCCGGTTTCAAATCCTGGCTGGGGAGAAAGAAAAAAGAAACCCCCAGGTATTGGATGTTTACATGTTTGTGTCTACGCTGTTTCTGGTACCCACGACACAGGGTATCCTAGTATGGGGCCAGGTGCAATGTATGTACCTCTATGTAAATGTTATGTTAGGTCCACTATTTTGAACGCGACTTAACACTTTGACAACTCCATATTGACTCGCCTTGACGTATCGAAAAGTTTGCGAGTCGAGACATAAGTAAAACCAATCTGCGATTGGGCACTTATTGTTATCGTCGCCTGGGTGCGTGCTGATTAGACTACGCGATTATGCAATGCATAAATGTTTCGCTAATGAATGATAGATACTACCTCTTTTTGGTCAACTTCTCGAAGTTACTGCATTGTATATAAACTTCAAAACTGGTCATTCACGAATTAAACAGATCTAGCACAATACCACGTCAATGTGCTTATCTCTAGATACTCTTGCTTGAGAGTGGTTAATCAAACACGGAACTATACGTGGCAAATATTGTGTAATATTTGTAACAGTACATTACAAGGCATTGGCTAACACGTGCTTGCATCCTTGAAAAGTAACCCAGGCAGGAAAGCCATTTAGTTAGTAAGGCTAGATAGTTTCGAGGATAAGATTTATAGGATGCCGGAAGTGGAAGGATGAAATTTTTGCCATGGTAATAAAATTCAAAACCGGTAACGGGATTTTGGGTACCCAGGGTACCCAAAGTCAATCGAGGGGATAACATACTTGGATTTTAGGGTTAAGTACCTAAAGGGTGGTAAACGGGACCTTATACGTCTGTCCGTCACCGGGGCCGTATCTTATAAACCGTAATAGGCAGAGAGCTGATATTTTCACAGAATATGCATTTCTGTTTCCGCTACAGCAACAAATACTGCCTTAAATAAAAAAAAATATAATTCACCAAGTAAAAAACTTAAAAAAAAAACGACTTAAAGGTCAAACCTTATTTCTTTCTCCCCGGTCGGGATGGGAATGAAGTCTGTGTACATGAAAAGCACAAACCCGTCATCTGTGTATATATTTTTTAATTTGTTGATTTTTTCAAAAAGCGCTAATTCAATTTTGATAAAAATTGTATGGGACCACCTCTGAAGTATGACCTACCAATCAAAACAAGAATCATCTAAATCCACACATAAAAAGA
This sequence comes from Argyresthia goedartella, assembly GCA_949825045.1. NCBI lineage: Eukaryota > Metazoa > Arthropoda > Insecta > Lepidoptera > Argyresthiidae > Argyresthia > Argyresthia goedartella. Next base: position 16,821,584 of record OX463815.1, read on the forward strand.
CGAATTGAGAACCTCCTCCTTTTTGAAGTCGGTTGAAAATGGGAATTTTTTGTCATTTCGTTTTTATCGCGACTCGCACTTCACCGATTTTTCTTGTAATCATTTTACGAGCAGCCGATACCGATGTGCTCTGTTTTGCCAAATCAACATTCAAATATTTATTCCCAGAATGACACAATGACGTCATACTTTACTTAACGCAGATTCATTCAAAGGAATGGCACATACAGCGTTTCCTTGTATTCAATACTATTTATAGTATGGAGTCATTCATTACATGGTGCAATAAAAATGTGTCACACGAGGAAATTCACAGATAACAATGTATGTTTGCGTTAATTTTCAAGGGCTCATCTGATAGGTGAAAATAGAATTTACATGTTTATGTTAAAAGACCTCTATCACTTTTGAATATAATCTTTGCGTTAATCAACTGATCATTTTGGTTATTTAGATCGTTTATTAGATGACGAAAATGAATTGATTACTCAACCACAAGATAACTAATCACAATCGCAATCATACTCTAATCGAGTAAATAAGCCTGTGCCTCTCGGAGGGGACACCCATACTTTTGAGAATTGGATCGCGAATTTTGAACTTTAACTTTACAGTTTTTACTTAAAGTATTATTTTACTTAAAAGTATAGGTACAAATCCTAGGTTTTTTTATCGTTTTAAGAAACAATAGGTCCTAGTGGGACCATACAATTTATTTATCTTTACTTTTAGCTTTTATTTAGAAAAGAAGATTTCAATCCTTCAAGCCCGTGGGCCTTATGCTTAGAGGGACCAAATCGCGTCCTGACTAAACTTCATATTAAGTTAGCGTTCGTCTATGACTTGTGCTAGTCTATTGCACTTATTGCTTATTTCGTATTGTAGCTAAATCCGTAACAGTCTAAATTTTCATCAGCCTAAATCTTGTCATGCCTAAATCATATGTAGCACGTGCAACTTCGTTACTTGTTTACGTGCAAATTGTAGTAACCCCTCACTTGTTCATAGTTGCAGCGATGGGCGAAATGCACCACAAGATAATTGGCTAAACATGGGCCCAACTGTGCCTTGCCAGTCAGTATGTGAAAAGGTGTGACGCTGATGAGGTATGTGATCGATCACATAGCCTAAGTTAAAATCATGATGAAAGTCTTGAAGAAGCCAGCGAACAATGAAATTTCCATACAAACTTATTACCATAATAATTTTAAATTCGAGAATATTTCAACGTATATATGCTGTTATTCGTATTAATACAGTATTTGCCTAGGTTCCTATTCCAACATTTTTCAAAAAATATTTATTTACTTAAAAATATATGCCATTAAATTTCATAAATGTTTAGGACGCAAACGACGTATTTTCCACCTGTTTATTTTGCATTCAAAACTACACCATTCATGATGTAATTATAATAGAAACACTGCTTATATTGTCAAGTTGCATAATGTCATAAAGAAATTGACAATATAATCAAGTTTCATTCTCATTTTCGGTATTCACGGAACACAACCAAATTTACTTTATTTTTGTACAGCTATCTAGCTGTCTCTGTCCGCAAGGGGGGGACGCCGGCGGCGGCGGGGCGCACAGTGGGACGGATTTAGAAAATGCGATTTCACGTGTTTTTGTTAAATATCATTATTTTATTTATGACAATCGATAGTCCCAATTAAGGCAATCATATGTTCTCAGAGCACTTTTTGATGTAAATGTTATGATTCGCGAGAAAAAAACATTTAATAAAAATAATGTATGGAGCGATATCTTATTTGCTATTTGTCTTAAAAGTGCTCAAGCTGGTTTTTTGTGGGCTAAATGTAAGGGTGTTTGCGTATAACACCACATATATAATCCACAGGGTCGGAAGACAAATGGACATTATGCAGTATGTCCCCATTTGACGCATACCTACTTACTTTTCTGGAATGTCCTTCTCTATATTTTCTAAACTCTTTGTTCCTAGCTTCTGAAGCTTCTTTAGAAAGTTTTTCTTTTGTACGCTAGCAGGCATATTATACCACGGGTATAGATTTACAAACAAGGCTGCTGTTTCTCGGCAAAACTAAGAAAATTTAGCAACATCTACATGTTCTCCACATGCTTTTGTTTTGCAGTATAGCATGAAACGTTTTAATTAATCTTCATTAATGCCTTTAATACGTGAAGATATTTTTCTATCTCCGAAAAACTTTCTAGCAGTGTTGCCTTCATTTGTGGTTCCCGCGTCTTGTTTAACGATGTCAATCTGCAAATTGCATTATTTCGAAATGATTCTCTGTTATTATTATTCTTGATTTTGCCTCTTACAAGTCATTCATATATCTTTATTTCCTTTTCTTGCAGTCCATTGTTTGAAGTCTAACCTGTTAGCTGAAATGTATGTTATTGACGTTTGACATCGTTATCGTGACTCCTTATTAAGAATTATAATTGCAGTATTATTAATACATATACATAGTCAGGTCACAAGTTCTGTCACACAATAAAAACTTTAATTTAAAACGCTGGCCACAAAAAAGTTTATTGAATTCGAATTTCGAATTTTTCATGAAAATAAAAATGTGTACTTTTTAGAATTTTCCTCATTTTTAAATATGGAGTGGACACTTAAAGAAGACCGTGTCGCAGTTATTGCGTTGCATCGTTGCGGTTACGCGCCAATTCAGATTTTCGACTTACTGAAAAATTTGAAATTAACCAAAAGATTCGTTTATCGTACCATAAAACGATACAATGAAGACTCTAGTGTAGATGACAGGTCAAGAAGTGGTCGCCCTCGCTCTGTTAGGACTCCAGCAGTGATAAAAGCTGTGAAGGCGCGCATTCAATGAAATCCCATACGTAAGCAGAAACTGTTGGCCCTTCAGATGGGGTTAAGCAGGACCACGGTGAAAAGGTTGTTAAATGAAGACTTAGGGCTTAGGGCATATCGAAGAAAAACAGGACATCGTTTGGACGCTCGTTTAATGGACCTGAGTCTGAAGAGATGCCGCGCTTTGTTAAAGCGGTACGCGGGAAAAAAGCATCGGAAAATTCTTTTTTCGGATGAACAAATTTTCACCGTGGAAGAGAGCTACAACAAACAAAATGATAAGGTGTACGCACACAGCAGTGAAGAAGCGAGCAACCGTATTCCGCGTGTCCAACGAGGTCATTTTCCATCCTCGCTCATGGTTTGGTTGGGAGTCTCTTATTGGGGCTTAACTGAGGTACATTTTTGTGAGAAAGGCGTAAAAACGAATGCAGTTGTGTATCAAAATACCGTCCTCAAGAACCTTGTGGAACCTGTTTCTCATACCATGTTTAATAACAGGCACTGGGTATTCCAACAAGATTCTGCGCCAGCTCATAGAGCGAAAAGCACACAAGACTGGCTGGCGGCGCGTGAAATCGACTTCATCCGGCACGAAGACTGGCCCTCCTCCAGTCCAGATTTGAGTCCGTTAGATTACAAGATATGGCAACACTTGGAGGAAAAGGCCTGCTCAAAGCCTCATCCTGATTTGGAGTCACTCAAGGCATCCTTGATTAAGGCAGCCGCCGATATTGACATGGACCTCGTTCGTGCTGCGATAGACGACGGGCCGCGCAGAATAAAGGGCTGTATTCAAAATCGCGGGGGTCATTTTGAATAAACTTTATTACCATAAGAATCTATGTTTTATTAAGTTCATTTTGCTATATAAATGTTTACATAAATAATAAACATGTCTAAATTATTTCATATTGCACATGTGACAGAACTTATGACCTGACTATGTATATGTGAAGTAAACATTACATACTTCTGATCCAGTCATGTAAAGATGAAAATCCGTACTTTTACATTTCTTTATCTACTGGTCTTCAGTAAATCGCGTTTAGATTGTTATTTTCTAATGGCATTGCTTTACAGATATCGCAGAAAACCGGCGAATTGTCAGAAATATATGTCTTTTTTGCCATCTATCCATTGTCAAGAGCAATTCGTGATTTATAGATAGGTACGTCTCCTTTTTTTTGTGGGCTACCAGACTTAAATTTGGTCTTAAATCTGAATGCTGGACTTCCTTTGACATATAGCACGTGTATGGAAGGTGCATGTAAATGGAAGGAAAAATAGAAGGTGAAAGAACAAGAGGAAGAAAACCTGTACGCTGGTGTAGTCACACGCAGGAATGCCTGCAGTTTGGTCTACACGAGGCAATAACGCAATAGAACAACATAGAGATTCTTGGTCGAGCCCTGTACCAACAACCATGACGGACACAATCAGATGTAATTAATATTATTAATAAATTATGTCTATTTATATGTATCTCCACTCGTCTATGGGTAGATCAAAAAATGGCCCGGGATTTTGAACCTTATCGCTTGGTTATAGAGTTCAAAACCTATGGAAAATAATCAATCATCTGTTGATGGCCCCGCAGCTGAGTGGATATGTCCATCCTCAGCCATGAGGAAACGACTAGAAAAAAGAAGTAATAATGCGATTGCTTCATTTATTAATATATAATTATAGAGTAAATTCAACTCTATCAGTGTAGTGGGTTATATCGCCAAAGGTACCTAAGTTCAGTTTCGTTTATCCGGAGAACCGGGAAGTTCGGGGCCATGTTATATATTTGGTGTGTACACAAACACCCGAAGATTAAGCTTACAAAAAACCAGCCTGATCAAATTAGATATCGCTCATACATTATTTTTATTAAACAAAAAATTCTGGCTAGTTGTAAAATTTACAACAAAATTACAAGAACTTATGGTTGCCCATTAATTTGGACTATCGATTACCATTAATAAAATAATGATATGTAACAAAAAAGCGTAAATCCGCATTTTCGAAATCTGTCCCACTGTGCGCCCGCATGCGTCAGGATAGATAGCGATATGTCGAATGAACATTGGCCTCAAATTGCACTTGATCGGCTGTCCGCCGGCGTCTTAGGCAGAAAATCAGTAGGTACAAGGATCTCATAGCCTCAGAATATTACCATTTGAAATCTCTTGGAAAGCCGTGTAATTTTCATACAAATGAGAATTCTTAAGCTTTAATTCTTACAATTTTCAACTAATATTATGGTTGGCACACACATCACAACAACCTTCTTTGACTTAAATGAAGCAAATGACTGACTAGTCATAACAAGATCTAAGTAGTTTATCTACGCTTTAGGACTACCCTTCTAGAAGGATTTCAATGACATTCGTGAGAACTAAACATGAACATATAATAAATCACTAAGTCAACGCTCAAACCTATAGGTATGGTCACTTCTTCATAAATAGTACCAAACAATGTGCTGGATTATGGCCTAGTGATAGGCTCGTTTCGCTCCCCTAATAATTTGTTTGCAATGGCGATAGATATATATTTATAAAATTAATAGTAGTTTATGTGACTGCTGCATAATGGAGGGCATTAAAACTCGAGAGTGGGTTTAATAAAATAATAATATCACTCGAGAGTTTTAATGCCTAATTATGTACAGTTACATACACTAGTTTATCTACACACATATCATAAGCTCTATTTGATGTGTTCAGGAACCGCATGTTTGACCGGCATTGTGGTTCTGCAATTGTTTAGCTTGTTCTTTAGTACCAACTTCACGCAGACGGGCGTCGGCGTTCGAAATTTGAATGTCAGTACCAACTTCACAGACAAACTAGGGACGGCACGCGGGTGGGCGTCGGCGTTCGAAATTTGAATGTCATTATATGTAGAAAAACTACACATAATGACCATTATGTGTAGTTTTCCAGATACGAAACGAGTTTTTACCAAGTAGTTTAACATAATGCTGATCGTAACGTGCGGTTTTTGAACGCACATATCATAAGCTCTCTTTGATGTGTTCAGGAACCGCATGTTTGACCGGCATTGTGGCATTGGTCATAGCTCTGTAGTACCAACTTCACAAACAAACTAGGGGCGGCGCGCAGGTGGGCGTCGGCGTTAGAAATTTGAATGTCATAATTTGACAAATTTTTGTAAATTATGGTCATAATGTACAAATTTTCAGATAAGATATGAGTTTATACCAGATAGTTTTACATTATGCTGGTGTTAACGTGCGGTTTTTAGACGCATTAAAGAGGGTTTATGATACGTGTGTAGATAAATAATATTATGAGACATAAAAACATAAAAGGCACGTTTTATTTTATTCTGTATTGTTTTGTAACAATAATCACGCGAGATGGAAAGTTTTGTTAAACACCCATCAGCGTCTAGTCACTGGAAGCACAGGAAGTAAGCGACAGAGCTATGCGTTAGCCTCCCTTTCATTTTATAAGCGAAAGAAGGAGATTGAGGGATAGCTCTGCCCCTTACTTCCTTTGTCTTCCTGCCACTATAACTATTTATAGACGCTGGTGGGTCCGTTTTCGCGCCAAACTCTCACTTTTAAACACGCGATTTTTCGCAAAAAAACTTTAGTATTGAGATTTTTTTAATTGCTCGGTCTATTCTACGTTATAAATGAACATGAAAGCAAACACAAAATGAATGCAGATTCTGTACTGTTGCAGGAGTTAGAAGAGCCGGGCCCTGAGAACACGCGCTACGACAACCTGGCGCCCGCCGTGGTCAAGCCCGCGTCCACCAACGAGTCCGCGCTTCAGAACTTGGATGACCTCGACCCTATGAACATGGAGATACCTTACGAGGTGAGCTAATACCCTTTGATATCTGTACAGGCAATTTTCTGGATATTTTTCAACAGGCACATAATAATCCGTGGCCGACGGTATTCGCACATCGGAAACGATCGTGCCGGTGGCAACATCCGGCCGAGACAGGTACTAGATCGGTGTTCGTTTATATATGGCATTTTATCGCGCTTTCGTTTTTCGGATGACACGTTAAGCTGTAGGTCCCGGCTACTATCGCTACTTGGTGGTAGTAGTCTTAAAGCTGGTCAGAGGCCCCAATAGGGCAACTTGATAACTTCTGACAGTCAGGTTGGCCTCTAGCCCGACAACCCTCCAGCAACCCGCACTGCGCCAGCGTGGTGGTGTATGGCTCAATCTTACTCGTATGCGGCTAAAGGCCCGTGCCCTTCGGATATTAAGTGCCTATATTTATTTTATCATTTATTCTAAAGGAACAAACATTGCTGTGTCGGGAACAGGAATCAGCGACGTTCACAAACTTATAAACATAGAAGACCTGGGGTTTTGTTTTTATTCGTCGCCAGCCGATATTCGAACCCGAGACCTCTCCATTGGGAGCCAGAGCCTCAAACAGCAACGACACAGAAATCATCACATCGACCAACTTTTCTAGGCCTCATACCCTTTATCTGGCTGTGTGTGATACTTGGTTTTAGGTTTAAAAACGACAGTCCTTTGTGCCGTCATTTAAAAATCTCACCTTGTTTATCCTTTCTGCGATCTTTCAATGATATTTTACACGTATTCATTAATATTTTAGATCTGGATTGCCTTTCATTTCCTATTCTAAAGTAACAGGAAAGTGTAGACATATTTTAAAGGGACATCATCTTACTGCGATAAATGGAATTAGAGCAACATTTTATTTTTAGCTTCAAAAACTTCTTAAACAATTTACAATTACTTTCAGATTGGTCTATTGCGAAGGTTCCACTTCTCTTCGTCGCAGCAGTCGATGGGCGTCATCACTCGGACGCTGGGACAACAGCAGATGGTTTACTTTGTGAAAGGCGCTCCCGAGAAGGTACGGATAATTAATTTATCTTAAGTACTTTACCGGACGTCCAGTCTTTCGGATGACACCTTAAATCGGTAGGACCCGGCTACTATCGCTTATTCACTACTTGGTAGTCGTCTTAAAACCCCTAAATCAACCAGCACTGAGCCAGCCTGGTGGAGTATGGCTCAATCTTACTCGCATTAGGTGGGGTCATTAATGGGCTGCATTTACTTTACTGAAACACTTTCTTGAAACTGTTTCACCACGCATTTAAATTTTCGACCTTTAATAATATATTAAGATTTACATAAACTCAAGACCGATATTCAGATCAGTTTCTATTCTATTGTTACCCGACTGCAGCGAAGCGAAGCGAAAAAAAGGGGGTTTGTGTTTGACCTATACGTCTTTATGTGTTTACTTATGTCTCTTCCTGTTTTCCCTCGTAACTACTCAAAGGCTCAACCGATTTTGATAAATTTTACGTCATTAGATTCGTCTTGATGGCCCGAGTGTGACAGGAAAATAATAAAAAAATGGCGGATTGTATGCTCTTGAAGAAGCCGGAGGACAGCTTAAGTGCCATTCGAGGCGAGCGCCAATGTTCGTTCGACATATCGCTACCTCTCCTGACGCGTGAGGGCAGGAAGCTAACCAAGGGCCGCGCCCCGCGCTCCCCGCGCGGTAGGATTTGGGTATATGTGTGTGTGTGCGTCAGCGTGTAGTTCTTTAGAGCTGCCGCCACCGCCACGCCAACGCCACCGCCAACGCCAACGCCAACGCCGCCGCCGGCCGGAGTAACAAGGAGTGTTCTATGAATTTACCGAAATAATATTTTCCTTGTATTTTTTCGCGTATCTGTGACGGACTTTGTCACGTTGCAGTTCGAGGCTTTGCCTCCCGAGTGAGAGGTCCCGGGTTCGAACCCCAGCTGGGGAGGAAGAAAAAAATCCCTGGGTCTTGGATGTTTATATATGTGTGACGTCGCTGTTTATGGTTCCCACGACGACACAGGCTATCCTAGTGTGGGGTCAGAAGCAATGAATGTGCCCATAAAATAATTGTGTAAAAGTTCAGTAGTCTAGTCGCACTGAATTACCTAAAACTTCATAATATCCACTTTTTAAACACTAGGGATGTTACCAAAACAATCTAAAAGAATCGAAAATGAAAATGAATGTCAAAATCGATCCAAATTTGCTGGATCAAATGTTTGAAAAGTGCATCGATTCATTCGATTAATCAATGTTTTTAAGCTCACCCTCACTAACAGGCTAAGACTGACACCAATCAATCACCTTTTTATCTTTTTCGTACTGTAGAACCCACAGAGTAAGTAAGAAAGAGTTTCGTTAATCTGAGGTAGAACCTAACCTACTTGTCGAGCGGGGCGACTTTCCCTGCCCGCACCCGCGCCGCCACCCCCCCCCCCCCCCCCCCTTGCGAGCAGAAAAGCTGTCCAAAATTAAACTGAAATTCGCTTGTGTTCCGTGAATACCGAAAATGATGAATGAAACTTGATTCTACTTTAATTTTCTTGCAACTTGATAAGATAAGCTGTGTTTCTATAATAATTACATGATTAATTGTTTTCTTTTTAATAAAAAACAAACAAATGGAAAATAAGTATTATATTATAAATCGAATATTTCACTCCACTGCTCGGAAATGTGGCAAAAGATGGTTAGTAATGGGGCTGCAAAACAATGAATAGTTAACTGGCAAGAAAAATAATTGTTGGCGTCTTTGTTATGGTTCTGCTACATAGCAACAGATGGCGCTTAATGCAGTGTCGGTTTTTACGGACGTGGCGTGATGTCGTCGCATCGGTAAAAGCGTGCCTGGAGGGCCAAAGTTCATCTGACTCGTCTCTTAGAGTCACTGAAACTCACTCGTCCATACTATTAATTTAACACTGTACTGTAATGATTTTATCAAATCTCAATAAATGACGTTAAATCTTATCTGCTTGTTTTGTGCTCTTTAGGGTACCGAAGTAAAGTTTTTAACCAGTGGACATGTAAAGGCTGGATTAGAAAAGTATCTACTAACTGGAGTATTAAAAAACTGGCAAACCATGGGGGCAACTGTGAATCCTGCCACAAAGAAAAGGCTCGGCGCTGTATTTGTTTGTTTATTTACAACAACTATCCTCTCATTCTCAGGTCGCCGGCATGTGCAAGCCGGAATCCCTCCCCGCGAACTTCAACACGATCCTCAACGAGTACACGTCAAACGGGTTCCGCGTCATCGGGCTGGCCTGCAAGAAGCTCGACCGCAAGATGAAGTGGATGGACGCGCAGCGTATCAAGCGCGAGCAGCTGGAGGCTGACATGGTGTTCCTAGGGCTGTTGGTGATGCAGAACAGTCTGAAGCCAGAGACCACGGAGGTGATCAGGGACCTGCATGACGCTAATATGAGACAGATTATGGTTACCGGTGAGTGGTTTCGTAATTAGTGAGGGTTTCTTGTAAACCACAACAAAACTTATGGAGAAGTTATAACATATTTTATCTACACACATATCATAAACCCTGTTTACTGCGTCCAAAAACCACACGTTACGACCAGCATAATGATAAACTTCTTGATAAAAACTTATTTCTTATCTGAATATTGATACATTATGACCATAGTGTGCCAAAATTTGTCAAATTATGACATTCAAATTTCGAACGCCGACGCCCGCCTGCGTGCCGCCCCTAGTTTGTCTGTGAAGTTGGTACTACAGAACAACTGCAAAACAAGAGCAATCTTAATGCCACAATGCCGGTCGAACATGCGGTTCCTGAACACATCAAAGAGAGCTTATGATATATGTGTAGATAAACTGTACATAATTAGGCATTAAAACTCTCGAGTGATATTATTATGAAACTCGCCAGTTTCATAAGCCCACTGTCGAGTATTAATGCCTTCCATTATGTAGCAGTCACATAAACTACTACTACTACTACATAGTTACACAGGTTCTACTTAAATATCTTATACTGTATTCTGTTATTTCATTTGGCGGACTTGTTTAAAAGATAGAGTGATAGCCTATTGAACAAAATTTAACAGTGATTGGGCAAATACCGATATTGTTATCTACACTGCTGACTTTTATCGATAATAATATCGTTATTTACATATTATATACTCGCATAAAGAAAAAAATGTGCCTCATCTTTTTGACAGCGTTTTAAAGGGCACTATCCGTCTGTGAGTAATTCGTTTTATTTTTGGGCCTAATCTAACTTATTCTATCTGAACCATTGTCATTGGAGATGGGTACTTCATATGGAATGCTGGCTTCTAAGCAAGATTTCTTTATGTCCCCTGCGAGATTCGCGTCTCAATAAGTCACAACATAGGTTCATTTATGACCCTACGATTGTATTTGATATTATGTGGCAATAAACATGAAATTACAGAACAAAGTCTTCCGAATAAAAATTGGATATGGTTTATCATCTTAGTTACATCTTGTTTGAGACATAACCATTACAGTACAGTTGTTCGATTTATTTGAGGATGTCTAACTATGACAATTACGAGTACTACTTAATTTGGTGGAGTAATAATCGAGTCATAAACATTCATCGACTAACGCAATGAGTTTGAGGTTTGCTTATAATCTGAGTATTTATTGGCAATCGATTAGTCCAACACTGTTCAAGTTCTAGCAACATTTGTGCATTTGAATTGCCGAACAAGTCCGTCGAATGAAATAACAGACCATAGAATGGTTGTTCTCATAGTTAATGACGTTGTAGTCTGAACTAGTGTTACCGCTGTATATCAAAAGAATAATGTAAAGGATGTTTTTTTAGAGGAAAACAAATTCAAAATGAAATAAAACACGTAAAAATAAATTTCAAAATCATGGTTTTGGTTTTATTTAAAAGATATTCTTATGCCATTAGTGCTTAAAACTATTTGCGGCGTATGGGCGCCGAGGCTGGCTCAGTTTTTCGAGCAACTGGGGCTGTTCATCGGCAATAGCGCGGCAAATGTTGGCTTCCAAGTGGTCTGTCGTCTGGTTTATCGTGTGAGATCACACGATCGTGGAGGCCAGCTCACAGGTCCATTACGCGTCCATTATGGATTTTATTTCATTTTAAATTTGTGTACCTATAAAAAAAGACCCATTACAAAAAGGAGTTCATCTCTCTTCCAGTGAACTATGGATGGATAGGAAAAGTAGATTGTGGAGCCTGGGTAGATCTGTCTACGCGTGTAGATTGTTGGTTCAATCTTTTACTGTTTGATTTTCGCCATCTTGGATATTTAATGACTTCATCTTGCATTTTAAAACGAATACGACGATAAATCTGACGAACAGTAATTTATTAGTGTACGATAAGTTGTTTTTCAGATAATCTCAAACATACGCACAAACAAACAGACAATAATGATAAAAACTCTGCAGGTGACAATATAATGACGGCGATGGCGGTCGGTCGTGACTGCGGTATGGTGCTGCAACACCAGAAGTTGCTGTTGATCTCACTCGCGCAGCAACAACCCACTGACGCGCGCCCGCCGCTGTGTATCGAGGTGAGTTGACCTTGCGTCTGGCCCTACGCTAGGTCAGCATCTACTTTGGCTATCCGCGTCTCAGGCATTGGTATGAGCTGTCCTAGTTTTGAGAATCAAAAATTAGGTTTCTATCAGCCTGACGTAGAACACTAGAAGTTCAAAATCAGTACCATTGTAATCCGAACTGTATGGAATGGAAAAGGCGTAGTTTAGCCAGTAATTAGTTACTCCATTTTGCGTAACACGGGGCTAGCCCAATATCAGAAGTCCTTATGGCGACGACGCATGAGGCCAATACAGCCTTAAACTTAAGTTACGCAAAATACGAGGCAATATGTGATTCCCCGTGGTTGGAGTGTGCATATTAGCCGCTTTCATGGGAGTAGCCAGTCGCGCTCCATGCAGGCGCCGGTTGTAATCTAACTCTAAAATAACCAAAATAATTTTATTTTAAAAGCATCTTATTTCACTTTGTGAATTAATCACTATATCGACAATAATAAAAAATGCCTACTTTATGTTTGTGAGTCCATAGTTATTCCTTAGAGAAAATAGCAATGTCAAGGAAATTCTAATAATGTATTACAAAAGGGTCTATATTTAAAATTAAAATACAAAGTCAATATGTACAAAATTTGTAAAAAACAATAACGATGCAAATCAAGCAAGCTATGTCAAGCAAGGGTCAAGCAAGGTCTTATTAATATTACAGATATGAACAAACTATACAAGTATATGTGAATTATTCATCCCAACTTAATAATCCCTACAAGTAGTAAAAAAAAATGGACAAGCAATAAACAAGTCATAAACACAATACTAAACAAAAAGTTTTCTAGGCCCTGAGGCACTCCTACACGAGCACTGAGCCACCCTCAAACAAATAACTGCTCACATTAAGCATCAAATAACAATCAAGGCTGTACAGTGCGACCAAAACAAAACCAACTGTTCAAAGCGAAGCAACTGCGTAACATGGAACGTTGATAAGCGAGTCATCGTCTACTTGAACCCGCTTTCACTTCGTGATGTTGGTACTACCGCAACATGACACAACACGTTGTAAACATCCACCAATCAGCTGACTGACAACAGGCATTTTTGGAAAAAATATCTGTTGTTTTGGATGTTTATTAGTCTATTTGATATGTGTCTATATACCGCTGCGATTTTTTTTTCTTGTTTTTAGACCCGTTTGATATGGGTGACCGTCCTCAATGCTTGCACTCACTTCCTGATATTATGTGGTGTTTAAGTACCAACTTTCTGGACTTGTAACTCACTTGTAAGCACAAAAAATCTATAAAAACAAAGTAAATTCACATGTTTACCTGTATTAGCGGCCAGGGTTGTCACCCTCCTAAGGTCCTCCTAAGAAATTTATCTTCTTCTTTATGAATTGTTGTAAAATTATTAAGGATTATTGCTCTGAGTCCTCTTAGACTTTTTAACTTGAATGGTGAAATTCTAAGTTACGCTGTCGGGGTGCTCAGCCTTAATATTAATATAATTTCAATATACTTTATTGCACAAAAACAGTACATACAAATAAGAAAAGGAAAATACATGTACAAATGACAAGCTTATCTCTAACGAGAGATTCCTGCCAGTAAATCTAGATTAGACAGAATAAAAAAAAATACAGGTTGACCTATGTGCACAACATCAAATATGTTAATAATAGTAGTTTATGTGACTGATACATAATGGAGAGCATTAAAACTCGAGAGTGGGCGAGTTTCATAATAATATCATTCGAGAGTTTTAATGCCTAATTATGTACATTTACATACACTAGTTTATCTACACACATATCATAAGCTCTCTTTGATGTGTTCAATATTCAGATAAGAAATTAATTTTTACAAAGTAGTTTAACATTATGCTGATCGTATCGTGCGGTTTGGACGCAGTAAAAAGGTTTTTGATACGTGTATAGATAAAAATAATAAACTGTTTAACAATATGTACATAATACTACAAATAGTAATATATCAATATTTTATATGTATATGTATGTATAACATATATATTAATAGATACAAATATTAATATATAATTTGTTGCACAGGTGATGGGCGAAGGCGGGGGGACACCGAAGACGCCGGGAGAGGACTACGCAATAGCGCTGGAGGGGCGCACGTGGGCCGTCATCAGGCAACACTACCCGGAGCTTATGAACACCGTACTCACTAAAGGTAGAGTTACCGCAACGACCGACACGAACGTACCGACATTAGAAACATCAGACACTGGGAACAAAATACAAAAACACTTTTTAACCAAAAACCTAATGATGATTGATTTATGACACTTATCAAAAACCGCTGATCATAGAAGCTTTTCGTCGTCGTTCAGTATATGTTGTGGCTCTGCCTACCATGCGAGAGGTCCCGGGTTCGATCCCCGGCTGGGGATAAAGAAAAAAAATCCCCAGGTCTAGGATGTTTCTATGTGTGTGATGTCTCTGTTTCTGGTTCCCACGATACAGGATATCCTAGTATGGGGCCAGATGCAATATATGTGCATATAAAGAGACTATTTTATTCCACGATACACGTTCGCAGGCACAATCTTCGGCCGATTCGGTCCGGACCAGAAGACGCAACTAGTCACCGGGCTACAGGGGGAAGGTCTCATCGTGGGCATGTGCGGCGACGGCGCCAACGACTGCGGCGCACTGAAGGCGGCGCATATCGGCATCTCGCTCTCGGAGGCTGATGCTTCGGGTAAAACAATATATTATTTTTTATCTATGAAATTTATTTCAAACACGAAATTCATTTCCAAAAAATAATAAGATAATCAAATAAAGCATAATACACATTATATACAATGAAACACATCTACAGCACACACACGCACACTTACATACATAATAGGCACATATTATTTCTTATTAAGGGTAAGATATACACCTACAGTGTACAGTGTCTTATAATAGGGCTGTATTCGGGCTGCCGCGTACACGACTCATTATCATGCAAACTCGTTCTTACTCCTAACTTCAATTTCACACTTATAGCATTCAATGTGAGAAGTTATGATAAAAATTTCGATGCCTTTTGTTGGGGTTATTTCACATGGAAAGACATGGCGGACATAAAATACACATTTATTTTTAGTCTTTTACAATAACAGAATTGCATTGACAATCTGAAGTATCTTGTCACATTAATTTCATACAGAGAACCATCGACAGTGCTGTGGCCAGTACTCACACTCCTCTTCACGGCACTATCGTAGTGATCAGGACAGTCCAAGGCTGCTCCGCAACTTCATCAAACGCGGACCAGCTAAAGCTTTGGTTAGCAGGTCTGCCTCCATGTCTTCGGTTCGCAGATACTTGACGTCTATTGCTCCTTCTTGGATACAGTCCCTAATGAAGTGCATTTTTAAATCTATGTGTTTTGACTTCGACGTCACCATTGAATTTTGACTTAACTTGAGGGCTGCTTGATTGTCGGTTGCGACAACAACTCGTTCGTAGTCAGCTCCCAAGTCTTTGAATAGACTTTTTAAGTGTATCGCTTCCTTCGCAGCTTCGGTTAAGGCGACGTATTCCGCTTCTGCTGTCGAAAGGGCGACGCTCTTTTGTTTCTTCGACATCCAGCTTATGGCCGTACCAGCATATTTAAAACAGTAGCCTGAAAATGACTTCCGATCGAGCTTGCAAGAGCCCCAGTCCGCATCAGCCATGCCATGCATGTCTTGGCCGGTCTTCGTGAATGTCAATCCGACGTTTTTAGTCGCTTTGAGGTATCGAAGTACCCTTTTCGCGCACTTAAAGTGCTCTTCCTTATGACAGTCATTAAACTGTGATAGGTAGCTTATAGCAAACATGATGTCAGGGCGAGTTGCCACTGCCAGATACATCAGCGTACCTATTAAATTTTTGTAAGGAAGATTAAGATGTTGACTTTCATCTTTTCCACATCTTTCAAGTTTGAGGCCTGGCTCCATTGGCGTTGATGTAGTTTTGCATTCTTCCATTTTAAATTTCTTTAAAGTGTCTTCAATGAATTTCTGTTGGCATATTTTAATTCCTTCTTTGTTATATATCATATCTATACCAATGAGCCGTTTCGGTCTTCCCAAATCTTTTAATTCGAATTTTGAATTTAGCAGGTCTTTGACTTCTTTAAGTTTTCTAGGACACGAGTAGGCAATCAATAAGTCGTCGACATAGATTACTATTATTATTTTAACTCCTCTTTTCTCTAGTAGGTATACACATGGGTCAGCTTCTGATGCTCTGAAACTGATGTGTTTTAGTTCTGTGTCGAGCTTTTTGTACCACTGCCTCCCTGCCTGCTTGAGTCCGTAAAGCGCTTTGATGAGACAGCATACCTTCTCTTTTGGGTTGTTTTTTATGTCTCTCAGCATGTCAACTGTTTTGTTGTATATAGTTAAGTCTTCTTTTGTACTTTCTTCGACCATAATTTCTGTCAGGTATTCTTCTAAGTAGTCAGGGTATTTCATCACTATCTTTTCTTCCAGCTCACCATTTAGGTACGCGGTTGTGACGTCCATTTGGTTCAGATTTAACTCTTCCTCGACAGCTACTCCGATGACAGATCTGATCGAACTTAGTTTCGCAACGGGTGCGTAAGTGTCATTGTAATCGATACCTGGTCGCTGTGTAAAGCCTCGTGCTACAAGTCTGGCTTTTCTTGTGACGCTGTCATCTGGTCCAACTTTATTTCTTAGAACCATTTTGTAGTCAACGACTTTCACATCTTTGCCTTTCTTTTCGACTTTCCAGGTTCCGTTCTTGACATGTGCTCTTATTTCAGCTTTTATGGCATCATGCCAGTACTCGTCGTTCTCATTTTCATCAGACGGGTAAGTTATTTCATTGAGTAAATGACTTTCTTGGCTTTCTTCAGTCTCATCCAGTACATAATCTCTAGTCCATGCAGGTGGGCGCCTCTCTCTTTGCGGCCTCCCATTCTCAGGAATCTCTACTATCTCCGATGCGTCATCAAAGGATTCGTTTTCGTCCAAGTCATCAGGATCTAGAGGTAAGTTTTCCGGATTTTGAATTTCGTTATTCATTGTGTCATTTTTCCTCTCTGTAATTTCGATTTCTATTTCCTGTCTAATTTTGTTCTTTTTTCTTTTCTTTTTATTTTCTTTTTCTTTTTCAGGTGTGTTCGAGTGATGGCGTTCCTCTTTGTATACAAGGTTTTCATAATCCGTGTCTTTTTCTTTGAAGAACATCTGATCTATAACCTTGATGTCCCTGCTTATCATCATGTCATCATCTTCAGGTATGTATACTCTGTATCCTTTTGTAGTCAACGAGTATCCCATGAATCATGTATCTTTAGCGTGTTGAGTCAGCTTTCCTCGTCTGTTCTTTTTCAGGACAAAGGTCTTCCTGCCGAAAACGTGAAGATGATTGCCAGATGGTGTTCGGTCAATCCATTTCGTGAATGGTATCTCGCCGTTTAACGCTTTCGAAGGGCTACGGTTAATAAGGTAGTTGGCCGTATGTACCGCTTCTGCCCACAACTTTTTGGGTGCGTTTGCTTCGATCAACAGGCATCTGGCTTTGTCCAACAAAGATCTGTTCTTCCTCTCGCTTATTCCATTTTGTTGCGGGGTATACACAGTGGTCAATCTTCTTTGGATTCCGTGTAGTTTGAGGAAATCGTCAAATTCCTTGTTGCGATATCCAGTGCCGTTGTCTGTCTGCAGGTGTTTTATCTTTTTGTTGTGGAACGTCTCGACTTCGCTTTTATATTGCTTAAAAGTGTTGAATACGTCACTTTTCTTCTTTATGAAGTAGACGTGGCAGTATCGAGTGAAATCGTCTATGAATGTGACGTAATATCTCGATCCCGCTAACGTTTCGCACTCGAAAGGCCCACATACGTCGCTATGGATAGATTCCAGCTTTTCCGTTGTGTAGAGGCCATCGTGTCGCGTAAATGGTAATCTTGACAGCTTGCCTTTTATGCAGGTTTCGCACGCTTCTAATTTTTCATCAGTCGGTCGCAATCCATACATAAGGTTGTCTTGGGCCATCTTCTTCAGATCCCTTTCATTTATATGGCCAAGTTTTCGATGCCATTCCATTAGGTCGCAGTCGTTGCTTTTTCGGGTGTAGTTTGACACTTCTTTCTTCTCAAATTCGAAGTAGTATAGACCGTCTCTTCTCTGTGCTGTCAGTGACACCTCGCCGCTTTTTTCTACGATGTAGGCTTTATCTTTTTCGAAGATGACTTTATGTCCTCTGTCAGCTATTTTGCCTACTGACAGTAGATTGACTGACACATCAGGAACAAACAACGTGTCTTTGAAGTTGTAGTCTACTTTTTCTTGGCTGACTGTAACTTTTCCTTTGCCTTCAATTTTGCTCGTATATTTGTTCGATGCCAACTTTAGGGTTCCATTTTCAGGGGTCAGAGCCGAAAACATCGTCTTGTCGCCGCACATATGGGATGAGCAGCCGCTATCTAAACACCACATGTTTTTATCGGTGCTTGAACTTGCAGTACTCAGGCAGACGTTAAAAGTTTTTGATTGGCTTCTGTTAGGTTTCTCATTTGAGCGATCCTTCTTGCCCCAACATGCCTCGGTAGTGTGGCCCTTCTTCTTGCAGTTCTTGCAGTACAACTTCGTCTTATTTTTCTTGAAGTGGTATGCTTCACTACTTTCAGGTGCTTCGTTACCGCTCCTGGCCTGGTATTCTTCGAGAATCTTCACTTTCAGGTCGTCAGGATTAGGCAGTGTGTCTCTTGACTCGATGGCTATTCGGAAATTTTCGAATGACGTTGGCAAACTATAGAGGAGCATTATGCTGAGCAGTTCTGGCGGTATTTTTATTTCCATGTCGGCGAGTTTATCGACCACATCCATGAAGTTATATAGATGATCACGGATGTCTTCGTCAGCTGTCATACGTTTGAGAACTAGCTGTTTTAATAAGGTTGCCTTACGTGCGGGCCCGGTGCTTTGATATGTAGCTTTAAGTTTGTCCCATACAGATTTCGACGACGTGCATGTTTTTATTTGCTTGAGTTCGGAAGGTGACAGCAAAAGTAAAATTTCAGCTCTTGCCTTGAGGTCTTCCTTTTCGAACGCAGATTTTGCCGCCGCATCCGCAGTTGATGACAGACTTTTATTTCCGCTTACGATATCCCAATAATCGTTTTTTATTAGGACGGCTTGCGCTTGTAGGCACCAAGTGTCATAATTTGACTTGGTCAATGGTTCGATATTTCGGTAACTCGTCGATGCCATATTTTTACCTTTTTATTTGTAGATAATCGTATCAAACGCTCTGCTACCATTTGTTGGGGTTATTTCACATGGAAAGACATGGCGGACATAAAATACACATTTATTGTTAGTCTTTTACAATAACAGAATTGCATTGACAATCTGAAGTATCTTGTCACATTAATTTCATACAGAGAACCATCGACAGTGCTGTGGCCAGTACTCACACCTTTCTAGTAAGTCTTCATCGGTTGGGAGTTACAAACGACGTTATAATTTTGACCAAATGCTGGCCTGGTTACTCCTCTCACTATATGTTACACAATATTAACCAAAATGGAGGAATAGTGGCCTACATTAAAACTACCTGGAATGCAATCGTCTCTGAGCAACTCTTTGATGAGGCATGCTGCTTCGCAATAGATATTACTAAACAAGCTTGCATTCTTGCAATATATAGATCACCTTCCTATAGTAACCCCAGCAACATTGCATTCATTCATACAAAAGCTAGATAAAATCTTAAAGAATTTCAGACACAATCAAACCTTAATTATAGTGAGCGATATATACATAAATATAATAGCGCCTGACAAAAACAAGATAGACCCCTCAGATTACCTCTCCCTCCTAGCCGAGTACGAGTTTTTAACTGCAATTTCCGTCCCAACTAGATTAGACTCATGTCTCGATCACATTTTAGTGATGACTATTTATCCTACCATTGCCGCAGCCTGCGACAATGACATTACAGACCATAAAATTGTAGTCCTAGGTATAGAAACTAAAACCAAACCAAACCAAAAAACCTACCACAGATAGGACAAAAGTAGTTATTAACTTCGAGGGTGTTAAGGAGGATCTAATATCTAACTCGATGAAATTGTCAGAAAATATGGACATCAATTCCGCAGCAGAATGCTTCATGCAGGACCCTCAAAGTGTAGAAAACAATGCCGAGTGTAAAAAGGTTAGCAGATCGAAATATACCATACAGCCGTGGATTACACCTGGCCTATTCAGATGCATACGTCATTGAGACAAGCTCCATTCAAAAGCGCTTCCGAAATTCTCAAACTGACTCACTCGCTACAGAAACTTCTGCGACAAGCTATTTAAAACTTTAAACAGAACTACGAAAATCAGGAAATCGAAACAAACTAGCGTAACCCAAAGAAGCTATGGAAGTCTACAAAGAAAATTTGATATTCTCGACCTAGTTGCAAACTGTAAGGATCCTATTGAGTCACTAAACGATTGCAACAATTACTTCTCTGGAGTAGGGCAAATGCTTGCTGACCAAATAATGTCACAGAGAAATAAAAATGAAGGTACAACAAATAAAATTAAATAAAAAATAAAATAAAAATGAACATAAAAAAATCGGACCCCTGATTATTCACCCACTCATCCACATTTTTAATCGTAGTTTCAGCACTGGATGTTTCCCAGAATGCTGGAAGACAGCGTATGTTACTCCTATCTATAAAGCAGGCCCTAAACACATACTTACGTGTGGCTAACCCACAGGTTGCGGGTTTAGAAGGTTTGACAGTACGCTCTAAACAATGTGAGTTTCGCTTCTCGAGTAGACCATGCGAATCTGCGAGCCATCATGTCACAAGGGATTGCCAGCGCCATACGCTCCCTATGTAGATATCCAGATCGTCTGAGTGTCCGTGGCCACATGACAGTACCTGACTTAAACTCCGTGAACGCAGGAATACTACAGAGCTGGACGGCTGGCACGTACGACGATGTTTTATTGCCAGCCTTAAAAATGAGAAACTCGCTCTTTTTGGCGTTGACCTAAGGTCATGTGACGCGTATGAATCACAAACCACCAGCAACTGCCTAAGCACTCTGATCAAGGATCTCAGGACCACCATATCATCAGCGTAGCTAATGTTAATGAGCATCCTATCCTGGTGGTGCTTAGCCCCTCGATCAGTTTGTTTATAAACAGGTTAAACAGCTTAGGAGACGTCAGCCCACGCTGCCTTACTCCGCAGTGTAGTCTGTATTCTCGACTCAAGAATCAGGCCCACTTGACAGCGTTGCGTTGATTTTCAAATCAGCTAAACATAAAAATAAGCTCATCGGGAAGGTCGATCTCGCTAACCAGCTTATCCCATAGGATCTCGTGGTTTACCAGGCTAAAAGCCTAAGATGAACCAAAGAAACAGGCGTACTCCGGCGTCTTCCTATCTGTGTAGTACCTGACAGTTTGATTGAGACACAAAATTGCACTCTCTGTGGAGAAACGTTTTTTTCCCCTTGCATAATTTTGATTCATATATAGGCGTGTTCAATTTGGCCTGAAACAACCGCGACGTGCGGACATCCCCGGCGCTCCACAAAGCGCGCCCGCGTCGCTACTGCGGTGGCGGCGTGGCGCCCGATATTGCGAGCGCGGTAACAAGCGATAGAAGTATGGTCACCATTTAATGTCCCAAAGGTTCTTTTTAATATATTTTTTGCTTCAGTGTCGTGTAAATAATCTCAGGGGTGATTATTTACATGGCGCGAGCGTCAGTTAACAAATCAACACCGTGTAATAAACCAATGTAGAAATACCATGTGCGAATGCAGTTTCATTGTCATGAACTGTTGAACCAAATCGGCCAGATTGTACTCGACATCTAAATCGCTTTCGGAGGCCGACCCGTCCGGTAAGTCACACCTACCCAAAGTGGAAGGGAAAATACGTACAGTAAAGGTATCTTTTTTGTTTGATCAAACGAAGTTGTCAAAGCGGTATAATACCCCAACTAATGTAAACAGTTTCCTTGCAAACCATTTCATTATTACGAACTAGAAATGAACTCGATTGTGCCGGTCAATGAAACTGTTTTCATGTAAGAACTATGAATATACCAACTTTAATAATGTATGATGACAAACAGAAATTATTTCAACGATGTATTGCCTATTTCCAGTGGCGGCGCCTTTCACGTCACAGAACCAGAACATTCGGTGCGTGAAACTGCTCGCCTTGGAAGGCAGATGCGCGCTCAGCACTTCCTTCGCGATCTTCAAGTACATGGCTCTCTACTCGCTCATACAGTTCTTCTCAATACTGATCTTGTATAACGTGAGTGACATAACATAGCTTCAAGCCTTTTGCCATACGAGGTGGCAGTGGCACAATTGTACCCAGTCTTAGACAGTTATTCAATACTCCAATTCGCCTGACAGGGGGCTATCCTGTCGCCACAACTATGGAGTAATGAAGGTTTCCTCACAATATTAAAAATACCGTGAAACCTCCGGTAAGTTTTTATCTTATTTATTAGTTATTAATTTTCAGGTTGGCCACCAAATCGAACTGTTTACGAATGCTTGTGATCACAAACCACACTGTCCGTTTCTCGTTTTATAACAGCTTTTGATTGACTACCTTGCGTGCATTTCTTGCTCGTTGTCATCGCCTGGAGGGGTGCTCGACTGTATATTTGCGCCCGTCTTTTTGCACACCCGATTTTAAAGGTCCACTCTGATGAAAAAGTATAGGCCCCCAGACCTCGATAAAAGAGACGACTTCGCCACTTTTTCACGCACCCTGGCACTACTTTTACATTCTAATTAATACATAATAAAAAAATACAAAATAATAAAATATTCAATTATTTTCTTTCATTGCAGTACTATTCGATCCTGGGCAACAACCAGTTCCTCTACATCGACCTGGTGCTGACGACGCTGCTAGCACTGTCTCTGGGCCGCTCCGTCCCCGGCGCGGTGCTGACGCCGCACTGTCCACCGGTGTCTCTGGTGGCGGCGTCCACCACGGTGCCGCTGCTACTGCAGGTCACGCTGCTGCTGCTGCTGCAGCTTTGCGGCCTGCTGCTGCTGAAGGAACAGGCCTGGTACGTACATCGACCTGGTGCTGACGACGCTGCTAGCACTGTCTCTGGGCCGCTCCGTCCCCGGCGCGGTGCTGACGCCGCACTGTCCGCCGGTGTCTCTGGTGGCGGCGTCCACCACGGTGCCGCTGCTGCTGCAGGTCACGCTGCTGCTGCTGCTGCAGCTTTGCGGCCTGCTGCTGCTGAAGGAACAGGCCTGGTACGTACATCGACCTGGTGCTGACGACGCTGCTAGCACTGTCTCTGGGCTGCTCCGTCCCCGGCGCGGTGCTGACGCCGCACTGTCCGCCGGTGTCTCTGGTGGCGGCGTCCACCACGGTGCCGCTGCTGCTGCAGGTCACGCTGCTGTTGCTGCTGCAGCTTTACGGCCTGCTGCTGCTGAAGGAACAGGCCTGGTACGTACATCGACCTGGTGCTGACGACGCTGCTAGCACTGTCTCTGGGCCGCTCCGTCCCCGGCGCGGTGCTGACGCCGCACTGTCCGCCGGTGTCTGGTGGCGGCGTCCACCACGGTGCCGCTGCTGCTGCAGGTCACGCTGCTGCTGCTGCTGCAGCTTAGCGGCCTGCTGCTGCTGAAGGAACAGGCCTGGTACGTACATCGACCTGGTGCTGACGACGCTGCTAGCACTGTCTCTGGGCCGCTCCGTCCCCGGCGCGGTGCTGACGCCGCACTGTCCGCCGGTGTCTGGTGGCGGCGTCCACCACGGTGCCGCTGCTGCTGCAGGTCACGCTGCTGCTGCTGCTGCAGCTTAGCGGCCTGCTGCTGCTGAAGGAACAGGCCTGGTACGTACATCGACCTGGTGCTGACGACGCTGCTAGCACTGTCTCTGGGCCGCTCCGTCCCCGGCGCGGTGCTGACGCCGCACTGTCCGCCGGTGACTCTGGTGGCGGCGTCCACCACGGTGCCGCTGCTGCTGCAGGTCACGCTGCTGCTGCTGCTGCGGCTTTGCGGCCTGCTGCTGCTGAAGGAACAGGCCTGGCACGTACATCGACCTGGTGCTGACGACTCAATCGCAACCAACCTCGACATGCTTAGACAAGAAGATATGAGTGAGACCAAAGTGGGCGTGGTGGCAAAGGTGTCTCACCTGGTTAGAAGAGAAGTCGGGAGATGGACCGAGATAGTAACAGAGTGGTAGCCAATAATAGTACAAAGAATCTGGGCAGACTGCCAGCCCGATGGTCAAACGACATTATGGACCAAAAAAGAGGGAACCAATGGCGATTAATGAAATTAGTTATGCTGATGTTGATTTTATTGTTCTGAACTTCGTAACATTACTTCATCAGGTGGAAACCGATAGAAGGTGGCGCGAACGTGGAGCAAGTCCTCTGCTGGGAGAACACGGTGGTGTTCATCGTCAGCTCGTTCCAGTACCTCGTGATGGCGTGCGTTTACGCTAAGGGACAACCCTACCGGCAACCATTCTGCACCAACTGTGAGTGACTTCTTCGAATGTTCTTCAATGCACGTAACAACGAAATACAGGTTGAACATGTACAAAGGCCATAATTTATTTATTCTTCGTAGTTTCAATATCGAATGAGTGATCCTCGTGATAGGGTGATATGTCGCCAGTTCTCTAGAATGTTTTTCTAGTGCACTTATAAGAGAGCCCTTGACCATCACCGAGCGTGTAGAGTTTGATTTCTAGACGCTTTCTATTGTTTAACATAAAGAATATAAGGACAACTTAACTATCCAGTACATTATGGCAAAGGGTGGAAAGTGTTCTAATAGTTTGCGATGTCGTCCTACTGACCTTTCGAAATAATACCTTGGTCACTATTTACACACATTGATCTAGCCCCAAACTAGGATTCCCTGTATCTTGGGTACTAGACAACGATACACATACTTATATAGATAAATATTATACTTAGATAGATAAACAACCATGACTAGGGTACAAACATCCGTTCTCATCAAACAAATATTTGCCCCCAACGGGAATCGAACCCGGGACCCTTGGCTTCGTAGGCAGGTCACTGCCAACTGGGCCATTCGGGTCGTCGGTCGGCCAAAAGGGTCAACACTTCATATAACATACCACGTGAGAGGTATGTCAAGGCACTATGTCAACTGAATAAAAAAAATCACATTGAACAGACTACATGGTGGGCACGCTGCTCACTCAATGCGCTCTGGTGATCCTGCTGCTGCTATGTCCGTGGGATTGGCTGAACGACTACATGGAGGTGATACCGCTGGACACGAACGACTCGCAACAGACAGTGTTCCGGCTTTACCTTCTTATCCTGCCGGCACTGCATTTAGTGTTGGCGGCGGCTATAGAGGTGAGTGTACGATTTTGCACTTCAGTTTTGAGTTATCATGGTGTTTGTTTTCGCGAGCTGTTTGTTTCCAACCAGCCAACATCATAGTTCGAAGCCTATTATGTTGGCTGGATGAGCCTGCCCTCGAATCCTAGCCGAGGAGCATAAAGCTCGGGTCTTGAACTTTTCAATATGTTTGTGACGCTGATGTTTCTGATACAGGGTATTCTAGTGTTTCTCGTATGACATTTATCGAGTTAGCTATGACTTGACAGAGCCGGGAGCACGAATATTTGACTGATGGAAAAAGTGTTTGGAGTTCACTGAGTTCAGATGAAATTAATATTACGACATTCTGCATAAGAGTCACTGACAGTTCGATTCGAATACTTTTTAGATACGTAATTAGCCATGCTACTCACACAGGCTAGCGTCGGTCGTTTGAGGAAAGTTAACTAGCTGTATAGAAATGGTAAAGTCCATTCGCTTAGATAGCGTCGGTACACTCGCACACTATTGTGGTTATTATGTGAACATGTTTTATGAAACCGACGTATTTTTGTTGTTGGTTCATTAAAGTTTCATCTTGAGGCACTTCCCTTGCCTTCCAAAACTGAAAAAAAATATTTTCGCTATTCGTATTAGTAGCAATATACACAATCTTTCCCTATGATGCTAACCGCTCGCGACGCCCTTTGTAATGCTTTGCCATGATGCCGCACGTGCCGAGCCGGCGCGATTAAAAATGGCGTTAATAAATTGAATAAACGTTATATATTGTTTGTTTCCCCCTTAGGCCGTGTTCTCCGACACGCACAAGTTCCAGTCGCTGCTGCAGCTGGCGCGCCGGCCCTGCTCCGACAAGCAGCTGGAGGCCGAGCCGGCCGCGCATGCGCCGTGGCCGCACTCGCTGCGCCCCGCGGCTCACATTTGCTGACAAGGCCCGCGGCGTGCCCCGCGGCGTGCCCCTCGGCGTGCCCCCCGGCCCGCTCCGGCCGCGTAGTGTTTGTGTTCCTGTTATGTTTATTCTCGGATCGTGTTGCGGTCTGTCACATTCTGACTGTGTTTGGATTCGACTCGGCGTGGTTTCGATGCTCGTAAAAGTAGTTCTAGATATTGGCCTCGATTTTCGTTTGCGAATAATAGCCAGTGCTAAGCACAAGTGGACAAGTGGTGTCGGGTGATATTGGGTGGCGTATTTGTTTATCGAAAATTTTACGTTTTGGTGAATATTCATGTAAAAGCTACCTTCGCGGACGTCAGTTCAACGACCAAAGTACGATAAAAGTATGAATTTATGAATAAATATGAAGTATGGATTTTATTGTAGACTATGCCAAAGATTAGTTGGTGTTCGGAGATAAAGCAGAGATAAATATTCGGGCTACCTTGAATACCTCGCTGCACTCAAGATATTCGCTGTCCTCGGGGTTTATACCGTTTTACAATCTTCTATTATAGAAAAGACCAAAATGGGGGCCAATCTTTTACGACGCTTGATGAGTAGACATGACTAATTCCGAGTCAGAGTTCTTGCTGCGTGATCGTTCTGTGATATATTTCGTAGACGCCAACCGTCTGCTATTCCGTCACGCAGCGCACAGCGCAGACCACATCAGTATCTCGTCACAAATGTATATCTCCAAGGCACAGACCGTACATAAGTAGACGCCGCAAGCACACCAATATGTATGCGAACCAACCATGTAATTTTTTAGGGTTCCGTATCTCAAGAGGTAAGAAAGGAACTCTCGCGTGTCCGTCCGTCCGTCTGTCGCAGGCACTTTTCAAGAGATAGTCTTGAAATCTTCTGCAAAACTACTTATCCAGATAACCGCAACATAATTGTAAGTCTAATATTAAAAAATATTGCCTACAAAAAGTGAAGGGGTAAAATGACAAAACGAAAAAACATAATTCACCGTAATAAGTCATATAAGGTATCGTTGAAAAGGGGCTCTTTATAAACGTTTCAATATATTTTTTTCATTGTTGGTTTGATAAATTCAGAAGTTATGATCAAAAAAGTGCAAAAATAACAATTCCCCCTCCCCCCTTATCTCCGAAACTACATTCTCAAATTATGAAAAAATGCAGAATATAGAACCTAAGCTAAAGATTACAGGAAAACCTACCTGAAATTGCCAAGGTTTTTTATTTATCTGTAAACCACAAACAAACTTATAAATACTCCTGGTTACGTACATGGAGTATGAAAGTAGCCGCACCAATAACTTTGTAAACACCATATTGCTAAGTAAAATCCAAACTATTCACTCCACATCATCCCTACTATTGTACGGAACCCTTCGTGCGAGAGGCCGACTCGCACTTGACCGGTTTTTCACGTCCAAAAACGTCATACAACAGTCATAAAAACACACTCCCTATCATGAGTGGTAAGAGAGACTGAGCGGTGGTGCAGAACAGCAACGTAAGACACGCGAAGTAGGTTGGTTGTGCACTTGCTGCTTCTACCTAGACACGGTCTGTGCTTCAAGGTTCTCTCCACGGCGCGGGTCCTAGACTGAGCGCCGTTTGTATTTATACTGTTAGAAAATGTTATCGTTGAAATTATGTATACTGTTCATTTATTCTTTAGGCCGACATTCTCGCAAAAGATACCCGTATGTTCGGAGGGGGACACAGGGGCTGCAAAGGCTTTGGCGGTGTGGAGCTCAGTGGAGGCAACCCGGCAATAAATTAACTTCATTTTACCATGACAAAATTGTACTTGAAATGTAACAAATTGTACAATGTAAATGCGAAAATTGCATGTGCCGTGTTTAGAGAGAAATTTCAGGCCACTGCGGTACCGCCAATGAGCGTGTTATAAAGAGGTTTTTAAACATCGTTGTACAATGTTGCCATGGTGACATGAAGTCAATTTCAATTTCTGTGGTACCTCCACTGAGCATCACACCTTTGGCGCTAAAACTCAGCGCGGGAACGTGTTAAATAATAAAATAAGCCCTTAAAATGAAACGCACCCACTACCCGCTTCGACCGTCGGGAACGCTACTTTGTAGAACGTCGAACTCTATGATTATTCATTGAAAGTAGAAAATTCCAGTAGTCAATGGATGTAACGTCCGCCTCTTGATAACTAATTTATTATAAAGTTTTACAGCAGTACAGAATTCCTAAATCAACCGCACAATTTATAGTAATTAATTCCGAAATTTTATTTAGCGGGGCCCCAGTTCCACTAAGTAAAGTCAGCATACATATATGCGAGCACGCAAGCTACTCAAATAGATCTAATGCTGAATGAGTACTCAATAATTATTTTGTTAATTCGTGGAATTGGGCTCCAATCAAAAAAATCTACATTGTTGTAGAGGGTGGAAAGTGAGCAATAGTTGGACGAGTTTAATATTGGTTTAAGGGCCGATCCACAGGCGAGGCTTTCTGAGAGACGACTACATCTATCGCACTTTTGGCCGAGACATTACATAGTGCTTTTCACGACTACTGCGAGGAAATAAAATTAATGCAGAAAGTAATTTTTAGATAAATTAGGTTTGTAACTCTGTGCTTCGCCTGGCGTAGTCCGCTTTCAGATGAACGAAACCCTGGTCCGCCATCTACCGCAATTGAAAGCTCAAGTCAGACACGTTTTTACCGACACGAAGGCATGACGCAGTCTATGTCGGTAAAAACCGACACGGCTTGAAGCGCTATCTGTTGACATGTGGCAGAACCATAACGAACAAGCCAACAATGTTTTTGTTGTACTGGTTAACTATTCATTGTTTCTCGGCCCAATAACTGACCCATCTTTTGCCACATTTCCGAGCAGTGGAGTGAAAACTTTATTAAGTTGCGTGTGTTTTTGATTTCCTATGTGTTTTCTATCGTGAATAGGTTTTAGTGTAATTTAATCATCCTAGGTACTTAGATTAGTTCAATTGTAGTTGTAAATAGAATGAAATGTTCTTATCTGTGTGTATGGACTTAATGTAGGTCGAAAATGTAATTGATTATATTTTCAAATGCCGTGTTCGCTATTACCACTTTCTGTACTTTATTTATTAGAATTTTTATAACTGAAATAGAGATGAAAACTTTCTAAACTAGCAATATTATCGGGGTGCTTACTAGATACCTAATTTGTTTTGAATTTTATGTTTAGCGACTGCGGCTTGTACTTTATGCAGTACTTATGAACCAAATTAAACCTCATTTTTGTTGGGTGTGGAAAGGCCTACACTTTTGTATGTCTGCTATGGAATAAGATGAAAGTTATCACAATATTCCTAGAATGTATGTAGCGCCATCTCATGAAATTAACTGTGAACTAAATCCTGGTATGTCGAAGCGAATGCAGCAATGTATTACCGTTGATGATAATAATAATAATAATAATACTAAAGGTGCTCCCGACCGAAGGAATTCGCCTGAGGGTACCCGACGACCACAGACTGTCTACCGGCCGTCTTCTAGTCGGGCTCCTAAACAGTATGGAGATGTATGCTAGTGCGCACATTACAACGATTCCGTATCGTCCGAATGGCACTTATTCACAAAAGCTCATTGGAGATGGCGCTGGTGTAGTTGGCTATATGTATAAATGGCTGTCTATCTGTCAAAGTTTTCAAATTATATTTACTTCTTGTTTATATGGCGTTTGGGCAAAATGGCCTCATTTGAGGCCATTTTGCCCAGTGTTAAGTGTATTTAAAAGATCAAGTGACGTGTGACCTAAACTCAGATGAATAAAACTCTTTGCCTCCAACTATCCCTGCGCCACCAAGCGAGAGCAAAGGTGGACATAGCTGCCGTTACTATGGCAATGTAATTTTTATTAAGTAATCCAAAATCTAATGTTGGATTGTCACAATACAGACCAATGTTCTCAGTCTGGGAGCGCCTTTGAGTGCAAATAGGTTTATGTTTGTTGCTGAAACAAGGATAATCAATTGTTTATGGCTTATTGGTAGTTTAATAAAAAAATGTGTTCCAGAGTGACAGCTGAATATCATATACAACTTAATTATCTGTGAAACGATAATATGAACACTATTAATTACTTAATAAGGGATGTGCCAATTATGAATCCATTTATACATATATCCATAATATATTTATTGTTATTGCAGCCCGGGTGGTGCCAACTTCTTGGTTAGCAACCTCACTCATACTACTTTGAGCGCAGTCGGGCAAAAATACTGGCACTATTATGACAAAGACATGGATGGAGATATTTTATGTCCCAGATGTTACGACGTACGTGGATGCCAGAACGTATCAATATATCCATAACCGTTTAATGAAAGTTTATACAATTTACTAAATGTAGCTTCAACATCCCAAATCTGATTCCTTAAGAATTTGTAGATATATAGATGAACGTTTCATGGAGGAAGAACAATAATCAATATCATTTATTGCGAAAAATATTGCCCTATTGCTTTGTCAGCATACCTAAATAATTTCCACTCAGGTTTAGTTGGTTTGAATATTTGAATTTTTTGGGCATTAAAATACAATATTGTGACCGGTTAGAACCCTGTTTATTTATTTATTTTTGTACTACGATAACAAACCTAATTATAGCACAGGCTCAACTAATATTTCATAGCTATATGGTTCTTATATGCACTTTGGTGACTTTACAATAAACATGCTATATTAGCCAATTTTATTCAATCTGCATACTATGTCTGTACAAGTATGTACAATAACGAGAGGGTCACAGTTCATGTATCTAATATTCATTGTCGAGGCTAAGCACGTGGGTAAATTTATTGACCTTTGTTTTGCCATGCTTTCTTACTTTAGTTCCGTCAGGTGTAAAGACATCAAAATTAGAATACAATCATAAATTATATTCCATCCTTTCCTTTCCTTTACATTTGGTGCTTTTTAGTTGTGTCATGTTGTGTTGATTGAATTTTTCTTTACCAAAATTGTGATAATTTATATTTTTACTTACTATCACTGCGTTGTTTTTCTGTCATATCAGAATTTTATAGTAAGATTTATACTTACATTAATATAAAAATGTACTTAGTACGACTCATGTTCGTTGGGGTGTGACCAAATAAACGTTCGAATTATATACACCCTTTTATTTATCATCAAAAGTGCAGTCACGTAAAAGTGCATTTTATTGATGCTGTGCCTGAAATCCAGTACGCGAATCCAGGTCGTCATTATCATATCTTAGGATACTATGGAGGATGTTGACCATCATCTATCGGCCACGATACGATAATACATCACGCGAAATGGTCATCGCTGACTTATACGACCTCGCTCCAACCCAGGTTTTCTGCAACAACTCGATAGCAGCTACAGAGCACAACCCAAAATCCATATTTGAATGAACATTTTTTGCCAAGTGGGTCGCATAAGTTAGCGATGACCTATAAACGTCTGGATAGTGGGGTGTACCACCACCTAAGAACCCAGTCAATCATCAAGAAAGTACCTACTAATCAGTTCGCAGTAAATTAATAGCTAGCTTTTGGCTGATATCAGCATGTAATAGTAGCACGTGAGTCACTGTTTTCATAATGCAAACGAACATGTATTGCCTTAGGGCAAGTAGGTGGTGTAACCGGGCGGTGGAGAGTATTGCGGTGGCTTCCCCTCCTTGGACCTGACGACCAGGGGGGCGGCACTGCGGGGCGCGGGTGGACGCCTCCACCTGCGGCGAGATGATATGGTGAATAAGTACCTGTGTATGTGGTAGTTTACAGCACAGTTACTATAATATTATACGAATACAGATAGACCACGTAGAACAAAATATGTCACCGTTATCATAGATCCTACGAAATCATCTTTAGGGTATATCTCGAGCCACGAATAACGAGCGCTGGGCGACGTTGGCGGGAATTACTGCGCATATGTACATACAGGTATTGAAAAGTGACTACTGCGCATTCAAGGCCACCGCTCATAACGTGTGGTCCGACCAGTGTTGCCAACCCTCACCAAAATTTTTCCCCAACTTATTTTCTAAATCCCCCTAAAAACCCCTAAATCCCCAACTCAGATGATGAGTAGACCCGAAGAAGATGGGAAGGGGGGAGGATGTTCTGGAACCGTATTATCATCACGTTCCTCGTTTACATTTGACGTCTCGTTTTTAAAATCATACATGCGTACGTATCTACAGTGGGTTCAAATTTTATACACGATTTTGAATACTTTAGTTTATATTTTATGTTTGCGTCTTTAGGCATTATTCTTTCGCATGTACTCGCTCGAAACTATACGTGTTCGTGTCGTTCGTTATTTACGGTTAAATATAATAGAATAGAAAACAATTATCATCACATACATAAAAACAAAACAAGAATGGAATTAATGAATAAAAAAGTCAGCGTTGTGAGTGAGTGACGTGCATGAATGAAAGAACAACATTTCAAGATTGATTGATTGAATAGGAAACAACGCGCCGCTCATTCACTCGTTTTGTTCGTATCGTGTCGTGCCGGTGCGTCCCATTCTATCTACGCACATATCTGAAAGAAAACACACGCTTTGCTTTCGATTTAATTGCAAGTTTTTTTGAAGTCCCTAAAAAAACTCCTAAAAAATTCCAGCCCCTAAAAATGTCCCATTTAACACTTCTAGCCCCTAAATTTGGGGGCAAAACCCCTAAGTTGGCAACCGTGGGTCCGACATATAGAGGCCTGTGCAGCGCTATTACAATTTTGCAAATACCACGAGATGGCGCTATAGCTATAGCACAATATATAAAGGATCCAAAAGTCTATTCAGCTTACATAAAATGCAACAAAATATTTTTTCTAGGATCGTTTCGTATCGTGTGGGTATGCCAAATCTAAGCGACTTCGAAAGTGAGGGGGCAACTTTTGGAGGCCCAGAAACCTCAATATTTTCGGACTTATTCCAGTTTTTCCAGAACCATGTTTTAAAAAATTAAAGAGGACAAAATTTTGCTTTGATAAAATAAAGAAATGCAAATTTGGTCCATTAGGGTTTGCTCTCACGACATCGAAGGGCTATTACGGCACGCCCATCTATCTTCATAAACGAAAAGTTTGTATAGACGCCATATTGGTTTAGTGTCTGATGAAGTTTTAATAAAATGTTCCTTGCCTGTGATTGGCTAAAAATGCGAGTCAGTTTTTCGATTCTTTTGTAGTCTGTGGTGGTTAGCCGCACAAACTAATATTGGATGTCCAAGTTTGTACAAACTTGTCTCTCCATTTGAATTTCTTTAAATTTAAATAATTTGCTTTGTGAAAAATTATAACATTAGAGGCTATGTCGAGTTGAGTGAAAGAAAAAACCAGCTTGCTGACATGCGCTTGTTTTCATGTTAAGAGGAGCCGTTTATAAGTGGCAACAACCGGCGGCTTTCTACTATTGTAAAGGGGCTACGTCCGGATTGGAATTGAAAAATATTATGAGGCAAGTCACAACTGCTGTGGTAGAATGCAGTTTGAAACCAATCGCATCAATATGTGGTCAAGGATCAGCCTTTCGATCGGCTCTTAAGGAGGGAGCTCAGGGAGGAGACGAACTGACGAAGCGAGCTCAAATACTGTCAAACCAAGGACCGGTTAGTTGAATGTAGAGGGTTATTTTTGGAACCCTAGCCAAATTTTTTCACGTCATAGTATTGCGGGAAAGCAATATTTACAAATTCGACCAATTATTCGACTCTGTTAATGGAGCGGCGACTTTTACAAGTAAACCAAAGGGAAGCTCCTGCGAGCCGCTGTCACCAATAAATCGCTTCATCATGAGTTCTGGATGGAGGCGATAGAAAAATTAATAAGAATGAACTTCTTGGATTTTACAGGAAAGCCCAAGTCTGCGCCCTCTATCGAAAACTTGATTGTAACTTTGAAAAGTTATATGAGGCTGTGGCGGATTTTCAAGAACGAAGCCATCCAAATAATGAGGCCAAGATATTTCAATTCAGACCCTATTGAGAACTTCTTCG
Organism: Argyresthia goedartella; assembly: GCA_949825045.1. Taxonomy (NCBI): domain Eukaryota; kingdom Metazoa; phylum Arthropoda; class Insecta; order Lepidoptera; family Argyresthiidae; genus Argyresthia; species Argyresthia goedartella. The sequence goes on from OX463815.1 coordinate 16,856,077, forward strand.
GTCAAGTCCGGGCTTACAATTATAGAAATAACGACCCGTCATGCCACAGCTTCAACTGCACTTTCAAATCATTGTTGATTACTAGAATAATCAAGTTGATGGTAAACCATTTTGTGGAGTTGACTTTTCGGTTTCAATTAATGAATTGGTGCAATGTTATTAATAACATATTAAAAGGCAAGGATAAACATAGGCTTTAAGGGCGAGAATTTTCGACCATGCAAAAAAAGCACCTTTAAAAAATAAAAAATAAAAAAACAACAAATTATGTATGTACATGGGAAGTTTCATTTAATCTCCCTCAGCTTAACCTTGTTAGGAAATTGAAACAGCCGTGGACAGCGGGGTGGACAGGCTCAAAATGAAAAGGCAAAGTAGGTAGGTGAAACAAATAAAGAATAGGCTGTATTCTGAAGTATCCAAGCCTACATTGATGATATTAGTTGGAAAAAAACAAGTGTCATGCAACACTAAACCTATTTTTTTTTCTGTATGCATATTTTTGTTGTATGGAAGTTGGCTGGCCGTCTGATACGTTAGTATCCCTCTATAGTCTGTGTATTACGGGTAGCTACAGAACGACGAGTTTCATAACGTCGAGCGGACGGCATGTCGAGCGGTTTTATCTGAGGTACAGTCTAACAGAAACTAATATGTCTGGTAAATCGGCAGATCGTATTCTAGAATAATAAGTTTTTTTTTATCTAACCTGTACGTGTGGGGTGTCTATAGATAGGTTTTAACGGTCGAGATGATTTGATATTCGATATCATATTTTTCAAATTCCTAAGGAGTGCACAAGGAAATAAGCATACAAGCGGACAGTACCACTCTTCCCTTGTTGTTACATCAAGTTGCAGCCTTCGAGATGCGAAAAGATTCCTAAGTTGTGGACCTGAAATAAGCACACAGGCGGGACAGTGCCACTTTTTCCTTGTTTCTACACCAAGTTTCAGGCTTCAGGACACCGGGATGACTGAGATAACCATGGATTTCGAAGGGGAAACGCGGTTGTCCCAGATATTTGTGGGGATATTATTCCTCTTCTCACCTTTCAGCTCTATCATCTTCGTCTCAAGCATCACTAGATTATTATCTTGCAAAGACAGGGGAAATATTTATTGATAAAAATGTACCAGGAATACAGAACTTGTTAGTAGTAAAAGTCTGCCTTTTTATTTAAAATTCAAGTGAAAGGGATAGTGTACCTAAACCAAGTGTCAAGCAAAAAAAAAACCTTACTAACCTAGAATACGATTTTTTTATTAACCAGTCACGTAAATTTTACTCGAGTTTACCTCAAATAAAAGCAGTGCCCGTGGCGAAGACTCGACGTAATGACAATCGTCGATCTACGCTTCGCCGTAGTGGGGCCTCGATGTCACGGGAGCAATTCATTTTCAATGTGCTGTTAGTTCCCATCAACAAACTTATCCCGCCCTTACAAAAAGTTGCAGAACATCAATTTGTTAATTCAAAAGCACAGATTTTTCCAAATCGGGCCATATTATTATTATTTTTTACTTAAAACAAAATTTGGGTAATCCTTAAATTCACTTAATCGGGTTTTCGCTCTTTTTTGATACTATGAGTACGTCAATAAATTCTGGCTTGGTTCTGAGGCTTAGGATTGCATCTGGATATTGTCTTAAAAAATATTCCAAAACTTTCAAGTTGGTTTGTAGAACTGCAAAAACTTTACACATTAATAGAAAAATACAAAATTCAAATAATAGAATGAAAACAGTTTGGCAAATAATAAACCGTGAAACTGGCAAAGTTATTATTTATTTATTACCAAGGGACAATTATTTCTGCCTAAAGAAAGATGATGATGTTGTTAAATCCAGCGCTGATGTTGCTCAAGCTTTTGAAACATTCTTCACCAATGTACCCTTTCTCATAACAGATCGTCTAAATTCATTTCCATATGAAGCAGAGACTTTATTAAAAAATAACACTAGCGTCAGTAAGGTATATTTAAAATTTCCTAATGTATACCCCCAGGACATTGTTAAAACGTTGAGATTACTTAACTTAAAAAATACTGAAGACCTGTGGGGTATATCAGTCAAAGTCATTGGTTCAGTAATTCCAGTTATAGCCCCACACTTAGCTTATATATTCAATAAATGTGTTGACGATTGGACTTTCCCAGACCTCATGAAACACAGTAAACTGATACCTCTGTTCAAGTCGGGAGATAAGAGTGAACCTTAAAATTTCAGACCAATATCAGTTCTTCCAACACTAAGTAAAATATTTGAAAAGATCAATCAAATGCTCTCACACTTAAAACCGTACAAAACAACTCCACGCCAAACAATACGGTTTCACTAGGGGTAAATCGACTACGGATGCAGGTATTACCCTTATATCTCATATTTATTCTACATTGGAGGCCGCACAGGATGCTATCGGAGTTTTTTGCGACCTGCCGAAGGCTGTGTTGTGTTGTGTTGACCATAATACGCTATTAATTAAATTAAATCATTACGAGTCAGAAATAAAGCTTTCGATCTATTAAGATCATACCTAAGCAATAGAATTCAAAAGGCAGAAATTAATGGTGTTAAATCTGATGGATCGGGTGTAAAAATTGGAGTTCCACAATGTTCCGTTTTAGGCCCTTTCTCATTCCTGGTTTATATTAGCGATCTGCATTTCATGGTGGAGAAATTGACTGACATAGTGTTGTTTGCTGGTGATGCTTCAAAGGTCTTCAAAATTTAAAGACAAAAAGGAGATTTTTATGATGTTAATGGTGTATTGTCTTTAACCTGGAATTGGTTCACAGTTAATCATTTATTAAAACCTATCTAACTGACTGCGATAAACAAGTTGTGTTTATCGCAGTCAGTTAGATAGGTTTTACAAATTACGTGAATTAAGTGAGTTACGATTAAGTTTAAACAACAGAAATATTTGGGTAGGTAGTGAAACATTTCAACATCACGATTGATAAGTGTTGAAATGGCTTATGAATGAGGAATGTTTTATGTTTTCTGTTTTCTTATTACAATAAGGACCAATATTGAAGCAAACATCGTATGCCTGCAGCTTAGGGTCGTGAAGTATATTTGTTAGTACCACGTGATCGTATCCAAGATATGTGAGTGTGCAGGATGGATAAATTTGTACAGTATATGTGGTGATTGCAGATTATTTTATGCCGAGTTATAGTTTAATTATGTTCTGGTAGGAAAGTATTGTATTTAGGTAAGTAAGTATTTGTTTGCATTGTTTTTATCGTTTTATTTATTTATTTGTAATTTAGATAGGTATTCGTTTTAGTGTTATAGTTGTAAATTTTTATTTGTTTTGAATTTTGGTAAGTATGTATTTGATTGTATTTTTTATTTGGAATTTAGATAGGTATTTAGTGTTTAGTGTTTTACTTGTATTTTGATTTTTTGATTTGATTGAATTTTTTATTTGAAATTTAGATAGGTATTTCGTCTTTAGTGTTTTACTTGTAAATTTTTATTTGTTTTGAATTTTGGTAAGTAAATATTTGATTGTATTGTTTTAATTGTAAATTTTTATTTATTTAGTTTTCGTTAGAGAATATCTTCGGTTTCATCATAGTTCATTTACAGTAGCCATTTAGTTAGGATTTTTTTACATTTATAGGGATTTAAATTGACAATCTGGAGTGTTTTGTTAATTTTAGAGTACAAGATGGGGCCTTTAAATTTGTAAAAATGACTTGCAAACTTTGTCTTAATCTTAGGTACGCGCCAGCGGTCATTCCTCGTGGGCCGAATAGATACTAAGCGGGTTGCTGCAGCGTTTTTGTGGAATCTTAAGATGGTTTTTAGCATGTAAATTTGTTTAGTTGTGAGTATCTTACTTTCTTGATAAAGTTCTTTTGTAGAGAAACTATAGGGCTTGGAGTGAAGAACTTTTAGCGCTGCTCTTTGTGCTCGTTCGAGTTTGATTAGTGTTATTTTGTGAGTTCCCCCCCACACCACAATGCAGTAGCTGATTATTGACTTACACAGAGCGTAGTATACCGACTTCAAAACAGTTTTATTAGCCGCTTTACGGAGCCGTTTAAATATGTGAAGCAATTTTCTGACTCTAGGCACTAGTGCAGCGATTTGGTAAGACCAGTTTAATTTTTCGTCAATTATGACACCCAGGTATCTTATATTTGTTGTGCGTTCGATGTGACTGCATGAACAGGGTTGATTAGGGCGAGGATTATTACAAGAGTGAATTTTGATCATGAAGTCTTCAGGTTTAGTTGCATCGGTTATGTGAAAACATAGGAATTTGGTTTTAGAGGTATTTAATGTCAGAAGATTTAACTGTAGCCATTGTGAGACCTGTGTTAGGCCTTCTTTAGTTTTAGCTTTGACCTTTTCCCATGTGTCCCCCCTAAAGAGTAATGCCGTGTAGTCAGCAAAAGCCAGTACCTGAGCCGATACTGCTTCCATTTTACATATATCGTTTATGTAAGCTAGAAACAGCGTCGGCCCAAGCACTTTTCCCTGCGGGACCCCAAAAAGTGTGTACATAGTGTCGCTTTTTGAGTTGTTTAGTTTGGCATACTGTCGCCTTGTTGTCAGATAGCTTGTGAACCATGCGAGAGCCGTTCCAGTCACTCCACGTGCCTCTAGCTTTTTTAAGAGAAGGGGAATTGACACTGTGTCAAATGCTTTTTTAAGGTCCAGGAAGACACCAATACACCTCTCTCCTTTGTCGAGTGAGCTAGCTATGGAGTCTCTAAGTAGGGTGACGGCGTCCTCCGTGGACCTCTTGGCTCTGAAGCCAAATTGATTTTCGGCAAGCAGTTTGTTAGACTCTAGGTACTTGGTTAAGCGATGGTTAATTACTTTCTCTAGTATTTTTGCTGTTACAGTCAGTAGAGAGATTGGTCTGTAGTTACAGGGATCAGTTGTGTCACCATCTTTATAGATAGGGCAAACTTCGGACAATTTCAGCAGTTCAGGAACAATGCCCGATGATATGCTCAGGTTAATAATGTGTGATATGGGTTCTGCAATTATATGTTTTAAATTTTTGAAAAGTTTAGGTGGGAGTTCATTCCAGCCGGGCGAACCGTCTGATTTGAGACTCATTATAAACTTGGAGGTTTCTATGGTATCAGTCGGGGTCAGAAAGAGTGAGAAAGAGTTGAATCTAGGGGTTATTTCTATCCTTGATGTGAGTTGTTTCTCTGTTAGGTTCGATGAAAATCAAAATCAAAAATCATTTATTTCCATAGGATGTTGTTACATCACTTAGATCCGTCATTACATTTTTTTGGGTGAGTTCACTAACACAATGGCGGAATCTGTGGAGAAGAGCTCACCGAAGAAACTCCACAGTCGTCGCATCTTTTGCGTTTCCTTTTTTAAATAAAATATTGTCAAATTACAAAATGAATGCTAATTATATATCGAAACAGCCTGTTACTCAAACAATCTATTTCCATGGACATCTGTCCTCTAAGTAATCAGATATCCTATAGTAACCTTTTTTATACAATTTCTGTTTTATTATTATTTTAAACTTGTCTAAAGGTAAGTTTTTAATATCAGTAGGGACCTTATTGTAATAGCGTATACAATTGCCTTTAAAAGAATTACTAATTTTATGTAGTCGGCTTACATAAGCAACCAACTTGTCTTTATTTCTAGTATTAAAATTGTGTATATCACTGTACTTCTGAAAATTAGTTATATTTCTTTTTACATACACAAGATTGTCATAGATATATTGAGACACAAATGTCAGAATATTGATTTCTTTAAACTTTTCCCTCAGTGACACTCTAGGCCCTAATCTATAAATTGCACAAACAGCCCGTTTCTGCAGAATACATATACTATTAGCATTCGCAGCGTGACCCCACAATAAAATACCATAGGTCATTAGACTATGAAATGATGAGGTGAGTATGTCGTTAGCCAGATTACTGCCAACTGAAGTGAAGTAGTCGTTCACCAAGTTTAGAGCTGAAGATGGTGTGTCACCTATTTCAAGTAGGTCGGTGCATGTTTTTTTCCCAGCGTCTAGTGGCAGATTGATTTAATTGCTTGCCAGGTTTTTTTTGGACAACGTATGTTTTTGCGGATAAGTTCTTCGTCATGTTGGGTTTTTAAGTTTTGAAGAATAAAGTTGCGTGAAGAAGAAAGTGTTTCGATATTTATGATAATTTGTTCTTAGGTTATCATTATTTGGGTATTTATTCAGTTTTTTGTGCAAAATGTCACGTTTTTTCATGCATTTTATCAGGCTGGGGGTTATCCAGGGTTTCATACTGTAAACTCTGTGGGGTATTTTATGAGTAGTTTTGTAATCATTGTAAAGAGTTGTAAGAAGTTTAATAAAGTGATCGCAAGCAATGTTTGGATCTTCAATTTGGTAGAAAGGGTCCCAGTTGGTTTCAAGTAGTTTTTTTTCAAGAGCTTCATAGTTAATTTTTGTTATAGACCTAGGCAAAGGTGAGGTCCTAGCTAGTTGCATTTCGATGGACACCATTACTATCGAGTGTTCAGTAACACTAGTCTGACATACAACTGCTTTGCTAGGCTTGTCATTTTTGAGAAGTATATCGAGACAGTTCGCCTCACGAGTAGGTAGTAAGTGAGCAGGGTAGTAACCGTGCAGGGCTATCAGGTCTAGGTATCTGTCACTGTGCCTGTTGTCATTGTTTGTTTTGATGTCTATGTTAATGTCCCCTATTATTATGTTTGTCTTAGCAGATGAGTATTTTGCCAGAGTAAGGTCGAGGGAGTTAATAAATTTGTCTGTATTTTCAAAACTAGGAGATCTGTAGATAGATGATATTATTATATCTTTTCCAATTTTAAGAATAAAGCAGTTAGATTCTTCGAATAAAGGTTCATCAACTGTGACTTTTATGTTGTTTCTACAGTAAGCAACAATACCGTCGCTCTGATTTAGATATGTTTTAGAATAAAATAGGTTGTACCCAGTCAACGGAAATTGTGGTGGAACGTCTTTGGTGAGTCTACACTCAGTGAGTATTATAATGTCTGGTGTAAATTTTAACCTTGTAAGAAGTACTAGAAAATTGTTAAAGTTTTTGTTAATACTGCGTATGTTTTGCGTAATAACAGTGAGATTACCATGTTTTAAGTTAAGTTTAGATTTTCATAATTCTGGTTCGGTTTCCAAAAAACTGCTGGATATTGATGGCTGTCTATGTCATCTATTAGGTTTTTAACTGTGAATTTGAAAAGAATTCGGGTAGAGCCTGTGCTCAGGACTTGTAATTGGAGGAACTCGAGTAGACAAGGTTGGTTTGTTTGTGTTGTATGGTGTTGTGTTGTGTTTTTCATGATTGGTAGTTTGTGTAGTGTATGTAAGTTTAGTTATAATCGGGTCAAGGTGGTTGGTTTTGGTTCTTTTGTGGTAGTTTTTTTGTAGTGATTTTGGCATAGTTAAGCTTATATTGTTGTTTTTAGAGAGACAAGGTGGGTTGGTTTTTGTTTTGCAGGTTTTATGCTGTTTTTTTGATGTAATTGATGTATTTTTGTGATTGTAGTATTTGTTTGTAGTTTTTAATCTGATGAGTTGGGTGTGGTCATGTGTGGCGTTTAACTTACTAACTTTGTCTATAATTGAAGAGATATTAACAAGAATAAGGTTAGGTATACTGTTGCTTATGGTTATGGCTAGTCAGTTACTCCGCAGTGCTTGCTCAATCAGTAGAACCTGCTTTTCATGTTTCAGCTCGATGGCAGGTGACTCCTCATTTTTCTTTATGAAGATCTTTCCTATGTTTGACCAGCAGAACTTAAAGTTATGATTGCGTTTGAGCATTCTGCCCAGGTAGTATAGCTTGGCCGCTTTTTTAGTCAGGTGATCAGACGCATATATTGGTGTTTTGTTGCCTGTTAGTCCCAGGGTTATGGTGTTCAATGGTTCTTGCCTGTTTTGAAGATTATACGATTTTATAGCACCCAGTAGTACCGCTTTTGAATTGGTGCTGTCCATCTCCAAGATCAGTGGCTTAGTTACGATGTCTTTGCTGGGCAATCGATAAACATCCTTAATGTCGTGCTCATCGAAAGGCAGGGATAGTACCTGGTAAATAGTCCTTATCATGTTCGTAAGGTTCTCCCCTTTGTGAAATGGTATGTTCCTCACCTCAATGCTTTTTGAGCGAAGTTTTCGCTGGAGATCTTCGATATTGTCTTCCAGTTCATTTATGTAAAGCTGATTCTCATCCTTTTCTAGTTTTATGTTGGCACCAAGTTTTGTTTCCAGGCCGTCCACTTGTTGCTTAAGTTGGTCATGTTGCGAGGATATAAAGTTTACAGATGCCTCGAGTTGAGCTTGTTGTTCGAGTATCTTTGTGTGTTGTTCGTTAATCTTGCTTATTTGGGCACTGAGCACTCCAAATTGTTCCGAATGTTCCCGCTTCATTTCTGCCAAGAAAGCTAATATTGCGTCCTCGGAGGTATTGTTCTGGTTGACTTTCCCACGGGCAGTCACGAATTGTGGAGGGGGTGATTCTTCTAGTATGTTGGATAGATTAGCATCCAACGTATTAGTCTCTTCTATATCACCTTTAACAAAAGTGTTGTCGAACATTGTGATTGATGTTGACTATTGAATTTCTGTGAGTTTCTTGCGTGTACTGTGGAGTTGTAATGTAGGTGTTTTTGTATTTCACCCAAACGTAAGGTACTATTGGTCACCTTACTCACACCGCCTCAGCAATGATAAAGTAGTTTACGCAAACAAGTTATTTATTTAGTTAGGATATTCGAATTTCGGTCGACCGGGGAATTCACTTGTAACGCGACCGCTTCTATCGGAGTCCGGACGAAAGAGCATCGTCATCATATCATCCTGCTCAACTTGCTCGATCCAAAGTTCCTCATCAGCCCCATCCTCACCTTGCTCCACAGCGAGGTCACCGTCTAAGTCTACGTCGAGTTCATTGTCTGGGGCGTTTGTACAAAAACTCCGTACACATATCTTGCACGCAGTGGTGCACTTGAGGCCTGTCTTGCGATAAGTGCATGCACGAGTTCATCTCTTTTTGCAGCCGCAGAACGCCAGTTTCAGAAGCTCTTGGGGACCAGGTTAATTCATCATAGGAATGGGGCTGAGTCCATGGTTGTCCCATCTCCAACCCCTTCAAGTGAGTTCAGCGTGTTCCCATCCACCACTGAACCTGAAAGAATGCTCTCTAGCTGTGCATTTCCGCAGCGTCGGGTGTTGGAGGAAGTCGGGGCAAGATGAAATTCGCCTTCGTTGACATCTTTACAAAGAGGTGATACCGCAAATCGTTGATGCTGCATATGGTCGCTCTTCCGGTGCCATAATTTGCCATCAGGATCTTCTCCTCAGCTCTGCTGATGTCTGCTGGAGCTGCAGATGCCTTGTAGAACACCCCAGCAACTTCCTTCAATGATGGCGTACTGTCGATTAGAGTACACAGTTTGATTTTACCATGCCCGAATTCGTTTCATTTCCCAAGAACTTCTCCTGGAAAACAACCGGGAGTGTACTCTCATCAAACGTTATATCGGCTGAAGTCTTCACTTTCGAGCGCCGAGCCTTTTCTGAGCTTTAAGTGCCTCGCTGCTTCGCCTTCGTTCGTTTAGTGTAGCCACGGGTACTAAACGAACACCAACAATCACTGTTGATCCGTGCCTGCTAATGAAGCTGAGGTACTTTTGCAGAAGACATCAAAATATGCATGCTTGTCCCACACAACTTTTAGAAGGAGAAATCTTCCATCCACAACAACAGAAACAGCTTCAAAGCCTTGCACAACAGAGATTTAATATCCTCGCGAGTGTAATGACTTTATCCGTGCGTTTTTAACTTAAGGCTGTGGAAGTTTTGGCCAAGAACAAGAAAACAAGCGGCAAAGGTGAAAAATTTAGATTTAAAAATTTTCATTTGAGACAATTTCCAGATGCAATCAGATGACATACCTAAGCCTCAGAATCAAGTCAGAATTTATTCCCGTACTTATAGTATCAAAAAAGAGCGAAAACCCTTATAATTGAATTTGCCAAATTTTGCTTTTAGGTCATTTTTTTTTAAAAAGCCCGCTTTGGAAAAATCGGTACTTTTTAAATATACATATTGATTTCCTACAACTTTTAGGAGCAGGCGGGATTGATAAAGTTTGTTGTTAGAAAGTTACAGCACATTGGAAATTGGTGAAACACAGTTTTTGGCAAAGTTGGAAAAACGACTCTTTTGGACCACCATAAAAATCGAACTACTGAACCAATTTTGCATTTCTTTTTCTTAACGCGAAATTGTATCTTCATAAATTTACTAAAACGCGATTTCTTACAAATATGGTCTATTTACGAATTAAAAGTGAAAAACTGAAATAATTCCCAAAATTTTGAAGTTTTTGGGCCACCAAAAGTTGTCCGCCCCACTCACATTTATTGAAGATGAGGGGCAAGATCGTCTTTCACCGAGCTAAAATTTTTACTGACATGCCCCAGATAGAGATCCTCGGATTTTTTCAAATTTATCAACTTAAATGCTTTAATTATGCCATAGGGCTCAATATATGCTAATGAGAAATCTGCACTGCTTGCACGTTGGAACATTGTCTTTTAAAAATGATGCAGCAAAATCCGGAGATGAGTCTAAAGAAGCCGTTGTAACAATTGGACCATTTCTAAAGAACTGTTCAAATGCTTAGGTTTGGCATACCCACACGATACCAAACGATTCTAGAAAAGAATATATTTTGTTGCAAGTAATATAAGCTGAAACCCCCCCATATATTGGGCTACTAGGAGATTAAACTTTAAGAGAACTACAACCGATTTATCTTTAACACTTTTATTTAAATTTAATAGATTGTAAAGATTAAACACATTTACTTAAAGCCAACCTGTAATTGCAATTCCGTAAAAAATATATTTTACTTTCCATCTAGGAGTATGTTGACTGAAAGGCCTTTAAATTACTATCGCTACTCACAGCACCATCTCTGGATAATGAAGGGTTACTCTATGTGTGGAATGAGCATTGCACCCTGTGGTTACAGGAACGTTTGAAAAAATCTCAAATTATCCTACCTACTCGTCAAGGGATTATACCATATTTGTACAACTGGCCCCAACTTTTGGTGTTGGCTTAGCATAGATAAATTATACACTAGGTATGTATAATTTATCTATGCTTAATGGGACTGTAATTATGACATATTACTACTCATACTGTACATTGGAAAATGGATAAATGTAATGTAGTAGTGCATTATACGGACGTTTTAACAGTGATGGAAAACATAGCGAGGAAACCTTCATACATATCTCTACAGCTGCGGCGATGTGCTAGTACCCTGTTATGCAAAACGGAATAATAACTGGCTTAACGATGGCGGAAACCTCTGTATGGGAAAAGGCTTGACGCTACGCAATGCAAGCCAATGTGGGCCAAAGTAGATCAGGGTTAGTAGATACGTACAATAAATATATAAATGTATCCCTAATGTTCCCACCGAGGGGCACAGGCCTTTACCTGGATACGAGTAAGATTAAGTCATACTCCACAACGCTTTCTCAGTGCGGGTTGATGGAGGGGTTTTACGACCAATACCACGCGTAGTGATAGTAGCCGGAACCTACACATTAACGTGTCGAAACACTGAACGTCCGATAATGCACTTTTTACGATAAATTAATTATCTCATTGGAGAAGAAAGCTCATTAGATCACGGAGATCCTCCGGAGATACGTATACATGTTTGATATATTATAGTCTTGCCAAGGTTTTCTGGAAAAAATCTCTCTTTAGAGATAAACTCACCTTTGTATAACTTGTAACTGTCTGTGTACCTTTATATTTTCTGTGCAATAAAGAACATGAATATATGAATATACGTTACCAGGGCACCAAGCTGAGGTCATACGGCGGTTTCGGCTTGGCCAGTCGTGCCGCGCGCTCCTGTTTCAACATATCTGAGTCGCGCGCCACCGCACAGCACGCTCGCAGCGTGAAGTAGTAGACTAGCTCCACGCCAGAGAGCAGGGAGAAACCGAGGAATAGGCCTGCGATACCGCCGAATGATACTGTGGATAAAACGTGTCTTAGTCATACATGGCATCGTAAGATTGTGAACACCGTTGGTTTATGAACTCACGAAATTTATCTCGCGAGATAGTAAACTGTTGATAAACTATACCGTACTGGTTACAATATATCTAATGTTTTAATTTTCGTTAGTTTATATTAAATCCGTTTAACTTGAATTGCAAGCGAAATACCAGGGCGAAGTGGTAGGTCAGGTAAGGTGAAGGATAAAGGGGGAGAGCGAAGCGAATTCCCCTTTAACGTTCGTGTTAGGTTGACAAATAAAGTACATTTTACAATCTTGGGGTGAAATACTTATGTAGCCCTTGGGAAACAAGTTTTTATAACTAAGTAGGACAGGCAAAGGCGAGACTTGAGAATTGCGAGTGTGTGCGTGCACAAGGGCCGGGCAACAGGTAACTTGACAAGAGGACTTTATACTGACGTAACTTACTTAGACATGTCTCACTCTTCAATGAAGCCACTTAGACATGTCTGAGTCTTCGCGCCGCGGAACGCAACTCACACACAAAACGCATTTCTCACTCAGGTCTCGCCTTCTGGACTGTAACACTGTGTGTTTTAGATTGGAATATAATAGAAATGAAGCTGCTTTTGAATAGGATACTAATCTGGTAGGTAACTTACTAACACTAGGTTAAAAGTGACAAGCCTCGTGTATCTTGGATAACAAAAGTAGGTTTCGTTAAATGCTAAACAGGTTCACAGGGCGACTTATCAAATATCTAAATTTAGCATACACTCCTATGACGAAACGGCGCCAGTCTCCTTGCATTAGAAAACCCACAAGTGACGACTTACGCGTAGGAATTCTGCTACGAGACGCCAAAGCAAGTAAGCCTATTTACTACAGTCGTAAACTTATTGAAATGCACTGCAAATCCAATAAGAATGGGTGAATTAAGTACACAATAGCAAATTGTTTGATCTTCCTTGGATGTGAGTGGCTTGGATGGCCGTACAGAACACATGTGGCCACGTGCATTTAGGAGTTCCGTCAGGCACAAATATAAAACATCTATATTCTTAGAGACAGGCTCAGATACACACATAACATTAACATACCGGCACATACATTGCTTCTGGCCCCACACTAGGATACCCTGTGTCGTGGAAACCAGAAGCAGCAAAGTCACAAAAATGTAAACATCCAAGATCTGGGGATTGATTATTCTTCCTCCCCAACCGGGATTCCAACCCGGGGCCTCTTTTTTTAGAAGCACAGCCTAGACCGCAACACCTACATATGTCGCAGTTAGTTGGTTAAATCAGACACTTAACTAACTCTCTAGACCGTTAATTAAATGCCGACGTTTAACCAAGTCACTAAATTTCCGTCAGATAAGTGAGTGAACGAAACGTTTAACGAGTTGACTAAACGTTCCTAGGCATTTAGACATAATAGTAGTTTATGTGACTGCTACATAATGGAGGGCATCAATACTCGAGTGGGTTTATGAAACGAGCCGAAGGCGAGTTTCATAATAATATCACTCGAGAGTTTTAATGCCTAATTATGTACAGTTACATACACTAGTTTATCTACACACATATCATAAGCTCTCTTTGATGTGTTCAGGAACCGCATGTTTGACCGGCATTGTGGCTCTGCAGTTGTTTAGCTTGTTCTGTATTACCAACTTCATGCAGGCGGGCGCCGGCGTTCGAAATTTGAATGTCAGTACCAACTTCACAGACAAACTAGGGGCGGCACGCAGTCGGGCGTCGGCGTTCGAAATTTGAATGTCATAATATCTAGAAAAACTACACATTATGGTCATAATGTGTAATTTTTCAGATAAGAAATGAGTTTTTATCAAGTAGTTTAACATTATGCTGATCGTAACGTGCGGTTTTTGTACGCAGTAAAGAGGGTTTATGATACGTGTGTAGATAAACAATATAAAAATGTATTTTTATGTGTACTTAAGTTTATGTTTTAAGAATTTTTTGTTGTTCTTACATGTTCAACCTAACTCGAAGGATAAAGGGGGCTTCGCTTCAGTTACCCCCTACCCTTCACATAAGCAACCGCAATATTTTGCCTGATACAAGCTGTGCAAATCAGCTGTTGCCGTGACGCCATCTTGTTTTCCAACACGCTGGCTTTTGGTAAGACAGATTGTTAAACGTTTTCGACGATGCTTTATTTAAATCAAAATGACTTGGTTAAACGTCGGTATTTAATTAACGGTCTTGAGAGTTAGTTAAGTGTCTGATTTAACCAACCAACAGCGCCACATACATTGGTTCTACCCCCACACTAACGCAACCAGATACAGCGCCACTACACACACATATCTCGGATGGATAGATGGATGGATCGAACCCGGAACCTCTCATGGTAGACAGAGCCACAACCGCTACACCACAGAGGTCATAAGCTAGGATTGCATTCTAATGAAATAGACATTAACTGAGCATGCTTTGACAAGCCTATTATTCAGTCTCCCGTCGGTTGCCCCACTGTCAGCAAACGTCGAAAAAATCACAATCAACTGTCAAAAAACATAGCGTCAATAGTTTTCACATTCTGGGTGATTGGGACACACGTGACGTGGAACTGTTGCAATATTCTCACCCAACAAGTCGACCCATCCGAAGAGCACCTCCCGCTTGTACCGCACCATCGGCCATGAGACGAACTCTGTTTCTAAGGAACTGATCGCGCCCGTGTTCTTATTTGTACTGGAACGAAGCAGAACACGGTCCTTATACGTTATATATAATACACTGATACGCTGCCCACTCACTTCATGAAAGGGAAGATCCAAGGACTACTGACCAAAAGAACTGGGGGGTTACTTCAAAGTCTTATGCCGATTCAGTTAAGTACCTAAATTGCCACGTGGTATTAGGTGAACAAAACCCAGGCGTGTTGGATAGGAAATGGTTGCCATGTTGATTATTCTTTTTTTGAACCTAATCTGTATCGCTATAAAGGTAGTTGTAACCCCCTGGTCACACTCAACAACAACTGGAGCACAACGTCCTTATTCTGAATGGGATTGCCCTAATGGCCGCTAACCTCCGATAGGAGCCTCATATGTATAGGTACAGATATGAGCATCATACATAACATAGCCAGACACAGACATGCAGCACAAAAGATAATGAGAGTAAGAAACCGGTCAAGTGTGGGTTGGACTTGCACATGGAGGGTTCCATACAATCGTACAAGAAAACTTAAGAACTAAATAATTCACCAAGTAAAAAATAAAAGGACGACTTCAAATTCAAGCCCTATATCTTCCTCCCCGGTCGAGATGCGAATGTCGTCTATACACACGAAGCCTCATTCTGAGGGGAACCACAAACCAAAAAGTCGTCTCTGTATATATTTTTTGTTTTTGTTGATTTTTTCAAAAAGCACTAAATCGTTTTTGATAAAATTTATATGGGACCACCTCTATACATATATATTAGGTCCTTACTTATGAAATTGGCGTTTCGCCGTACTGGCCACTTTGATCTCAAATATCTCCTCTATGGTTAGGAATTCCAAATTTCTAATTTATACAGATATTTACTCTTGTATTTGTGTTTCTAAAATTATAATTAATTTGTTTTTTCTTCAATTGTTTTTTTTCTTGCGTCATTCAGCTTACAAAATGGAAAACTTGAAATATCGCGTTATTTACGAGTATGAGTTCTACCGTGGCACCAGTGCTGCAGAAACGGCTCGAAGGATTAATGATGTGTATGGCGACGGTGCCGCAATAGAAAACACAGTGCGTTTTTGGTTCCAACGTTGTAGTTCTGGAAATTTCGACCTGCAGAACAAGCCCCGTGGACGGCCGGAGACCAAAAGTTGATAATGAAGAATTGAAGGCTATTGTGAAAGCGGATCCATCGCTAACCACGTCCGAGTTAGCTGCAGGCTGCGGTGTTAGTGATAAAACTGTTTTAATCCACTTGAAGAAAATTGGGAAGGTGAAAAAGTTTCAGTGGGCTACCTTTAAGGGGTACCTCACGAACCGAGTGAAGCAAATCAACAAACGCGCGTTGACTGCTGCGTTCATCGATATAAATACTAAGGATAGGCCTTCCCGTACTAAATTTCTTACCATTTTGAGGCTAAGAAAAATAGCGCCCCTGTTGGAATTCGTCGGAACCAAGACAGTACGAAAAATTGTAACGGCCTCACGGTCGGTCACGTTCCGATTTGTGGTGTATAGACACAATATTAGGAAAGTTGATCTACGGATAACTCTCAAATACCCGGTGACTTTTAATCGGTGATTAGGAGTAGAAATAAAATATATCTAGCTAAAATTTTACTTAAGGGGCGAGTTGCGAGTTCTCACGCAATTACCTCATGTTTAATTAATAAAAAGTTGAAACATAATTAAATAGGCATATTAATTTTTGTCTTTGCCGTTAAATTATGAAAGAGGATGTAAGCTCACAGATACACATTAGTAGCGTGACTTGGAATTTAAGATCTTGATTTTGATTTACAAGTAATAAACTAATTAATTACATTTGTAAATTAAAACGAAAACAGTGAAATGCAAACTCTAACTGACTGAAATAGGGGGGAGGGGGGGGGGGGGTAACCAAATTTTTCAAATATAGGAAGCGGGCACTATCACTGTGCGTCGCGCGTCGCTACAAAGTTACGTCAGTCGAATGGTTGATTTTCGTTTGAGGATTTTTTCGAGAACAATATTGTATAGATAATCAATTTAAAGCCAATAGTAATTGAAAATATAATACTTACTTGTGATAAGACACTCCCTGTTTTTGTGTTTTGCGATTTGGGTATGATTTAAACCTTTTTACGTCGCAGGTCACCATTTTTGTTTTTGCTGCCGATATGTCAATCGGCTGTCAAGCGCGACTGATTGCAAACAGTCCAATTTTCCCGATTTTGTACTGTTTTTGTAGCGACACTTTCAAGCGCTCCGTGCCCTGTCCCTACTATTCAAGTCTGTGGCTGCGTTGCATTACTCACCCGGCACAATAATGAAAGGATTTTAAATCGAATCATTACCTGTGATGAAAAGTGGATCCTGTACGATAATCGGAAGCGCTCATCGCAATGGCTGAACCCTGCCGAACCAGCCAAACCATGCCCCAAGCGAAAATTGACTCAAAAAGAAAGTTTCTTGTGAGCGTTTGGTGGACTAGTGCTGGTGTCGTTCACTACAGCTTTCTTAAATCTGGCCAGACGATTACGGCAGATGTCTATTGTCAGCAACTGCAAATCATGATCGAAAAGCTAGCTGCTAAACAACCGAGGCTGGTCAATCGCTCTAGGCCATTGCTGCTTCATGATAACGCTAGACCACACACTGCACAACAGACGGCTACCATATTAGAGGAGCTTCAATTGGAATGTCTAAGACCATTACCATTTTTTTCGAAATTTGGATAACTTCTTGAAAGGGAAAAAATTCAACACCGATGGGGCAGTCCAAACCGCCTTCAAAGATTTTATTGATTCCCGTCCGAATGTTTTTTTTAGTAAAGGGATCGAAGAACTACCTATGAGATGGCAAACGTGTATAAATAAATATCAATGGTACATACTTTGATTAAATAAATATATTATATTTAAAAAAAAACGACTTTATGTTCCTCCCATGCAAAACGCCAATTTCATATGTAAGGATCTAATATATGACCGACTAATCAAAACAAGAATCATCAAAATGGATTCATAATTGGGGTTGCTAACTTTCTGGACAGGAACGGAAATCTCAAAACCATTTCGATAAACATGTTTTCTGTACAGTTTCTATTTATCAGATTAATAAATAAGTAAATATATTTTAATAAAACAATGATATTCATTTGACCTATCTACGACGTCATCATAAGATGTATGAAAAAATGCCCGCCTTACCTACAAAAAACGTCAAACGTGTGAAACGTCTATCTATTCCCTGTAAAGTCTGTAATATATGTATGAGTGACCTCTCATGATTGTATAGTACAGATGTAGTGAATAATCCTTTCCTTTCGTATTTTCTCGGAAATGTTCGTTTTTGTTCGTCGACGTTCGTTCGTCAAACGGGCAATTTGACATTTGACATTGATAAATAAAGTATGCGATTTATTTGATACCTACACGTAATTTTATAATACAGTAATTCATAGACACATCGGCACCATTCGGGTGTTATCGTTGTTCCGAGTTTTGCCGATAGGAAAGGATTATTCACTACATCTGTATCTTATTTTATGTCTTTGATTGTAGGTTATATTCAGCGTTTTGTTTTGATATTTTATCGTTTTGTTTTTATTCGCTACGGCAAGAATGACAAATTTTTAAAAGGCAGACTCGTGAAATTTACTTCAAGTTACCAAAATTATGATCATGTCGAAGTTCATCTCGAATTCCAGCAACCACAACATTGCTCAAGTCAGAGAGCCAAAGCCCTCATCTAAGTAAGATACTGATACTGAGATCCTGGAGCCAAACTGTGCGATTGTGCAGCTTCTGCATGTGGGAATTTTTAGAAGATTTTTATTCATCGGTTGCAAATTGCATATGTATTGCCGTGACAATCGATTGCATATGTATTGCCGTGACAATCGATTGCATATGTATTGCCGTGACAATCGATTGCATATGTATTGCCGTGACAATCGATTGCATATGTATTGCCGTGACAATCGATTGCATATGTATTGCCGTGACAATCGATTGAAGTCTTCTCGTTAATGTATAACACGTTTGATATTCAATCTACAATATGCTCTTCCTCTCAACGACCCAAAGCATCATTATGATGCCATTTTCCCGTAGGTTTTGAATTATAATACCATGGCATAAGGTTCACAATCGCGATGCCTCAAAACAAACTGTGGGTTTGTGAATTAAGCATATGGTAGAACTTGACATGTTTGTGTGGTAATAGGTATGCAATTTTGTATATTATTGTACATATCTTTCCTTGAAATATTAATAATACC
Organism: Argyresthia goedartella; assembly: GCA_949825045.1. Lineage (NCBI taxonomy): Eukaryota > Metazoa > Arthropoda > Insecta > Lepidoptera > Argyresthiidae > Argyresthia > Argyresthia goedartella. Next base: position 16,875,067 of record OX463815.1, read on the forward strand.
AATTATTTTTAAGACAAGACAATGACAATGAGATTTGGGGAGGGAAGTCGGCTGTATCAACAGTAGCTGGTGCTCAAACACAGAGAATTGGGTGAAATTGTCCCAAATTTGTGTATAATATTTCTAGTAAATGTTTTGTATAAATAAAACCATTCATATTCTGAGAAATTCAGCGTATTTGTATTATATCAGCCTGCAAATTTATTAGTCCACAAGCAATCATCACAATTTGATCCAAGTAGCCCAAACAAAACTGAGAATATATTCTGCGTTCACTTGACAACACCATTCTTCTCGGAGACGTTCTAGAATTGGTACGAATAACAAATCCGGGTTATCACTGCAGTTTGAACATGGCGGGACGAAAGACTCTTTGCTTCCCACAATAAAAAATACAGTCGATTGAGAACCTCTTTTTTGAAGTCGGTTAAAAAATAATAAAACGAAAACTAAAAATAATAATGTTCGTAGTTGGTTTCTACGGCCTTACTAATAAAAGAAGTTATTCACTGTATTGCTTTGACATTTGACATTTACTCGACGTATGAAAAGGACTAAACACTGTAAAAGTTAAACAGAGAAAAACTTTTTTATTAATATTGCGGATGCGACGTCAAACCAATTGCGCCATGGGCACCTTGAAGTTTGTGATGATATTTAAATGATGATGATATTTGATAATTCGCAGGGGCAGGAATATTAAAACACGTCTTTTGTGTGGGGGCCCCCTTTAATTATAAATCTCGTGTCTTTCATTATTTCGTGCTGTAGCAGCAACAGAAATACATATTCAGTGAAAATTTCAAGAATACCTATTACGGTTTACAAGATACAGCCCGCTGACCGACATCCGGACAGTGAGGCTTAGAACTTAGAACCACGCACGCACACGTTTGTAACACAAGACCTATTTTTGAAAAAATTAAATTTAGAAAAGAAAAGTAGGCCGTGTTGGCTCCGCTGCCGTAACGCGTTCCGAAGCGGTAGTTTGTCTTGCATTATTTAGATTCAAATGACGTTGAAAAAGTATTTGAAATAATCTGTTTTTAAATAAATATTTTGAAGATTTTTTCGGGTACTCACTCAATTTCCGATAATTTCTCCACCTCATAAACGGTATGTGAGCAGCCGAGTTCGCAGTTGCAGTATGTGACGTCAGTGATGACCGCCACATGCTCCGCTATGCATTTGAGCTCATGGATGGTGCAGTGTCGATAGCCATCTAGAAAAGCAATGAGATTGTTTGGGCTTAGACAAAACGTGATCGGAGTATCGGCATGAAAAGTTGCTAGTTCATCGCGCCCACAGAACTGAGTTTTCACATATAGATCATTAAAGGTCAAGATTGCAAGCATTGCAACAAGCGTATCTGATGTTATAATGTAACCTTCTTTAACTCTAATTCTAATAAGAAGCTAATTCGTTATAATATTACAAAAAATAAAAAAACAAAAAACCACTAACCTATCGACGGATAGAAATGCGGCACGCATTTACAAAAAGACCGACACAATCTCATCCGACACTGCCTCATACACGCCGAGTAGGTATAGATGGACGATGTCTCCAAACGTTGCTCATCAGCGAAGATACACCTCCGCTGTCGTATGGAGAGTTGCCTCGCATCCTCTGTAGTATATGTGTGTTTTACAGAGAACGATATCTTGTCGACGCGCCGGTCCCAGGCGAGTTGGGCGCTGAGCTCTAGGCCGGCCATTTCGGCGGTCGAGTGGATGTAGATCTAGAAATGGGTCGTAACCTCTTCAGTATAATAATTTGAAAACTTTCAAATTCAGTCAGCTTACAGGAGAAAAAATGTTCTTAAGAAGGTACTTTAAATTAATGTTATGAGCATCGAAATAAAATTGAACTTCCTGAACCTCTAAACGTCGCCATAGCTAATAGGAAGTGACTGCGAGAGCCTGGTGAATGTGGGCTGATTGATTGATTGCCGTCAGTTCGTGAAAAATTTTCATGCGATTTACTTACATCCATTACAGTGTCGTTGTCATATGAGTTGAACATGAAAGACCATTTCGTATCTGTCTCATGAATGAAGGCTTCGACAAATTGATCCGCCGTTAGTCTGAAAAACAAATACATACTACACATATGTACATATCGTCACGCTGCCGTTTTCCACACGGGGTGGCAGAGAAACTGTTAGTTACCTATGGAATAGTAAGTGACATACCCAGATCGCTCGGCATGGCGGGAATTGAACGCGTAACAGAATCCCATCTCCGTATAGACCGGAGCAAGAAGGTCGCAGCACTCCTCCGCGTCTCCTTTCCACTCACAGTCAAAGAAAAGGGTGTCACAACGCTGCACAATCTATAAATATTTAAAACACCCCAGACTCAATAAATTAAACTTGGCTGACTTTTTTTCTTGTCAAGCAGATAAGTTTCGAACCACTGAACAGATTTAGATAAATCATAGCTAAGTAAGTATCGCAGCAGAAAACCGCATTTAAATCCGTCGACCCGTATGAGCTTTAGAGTGCCACAGACAGATACATAGGCACACCCAGACGCTTTAAACTTATAAAGGCCTTTAAATATCTTTTTCGTCGTCGCGGGTTATTAAAATAATCTTTAGGCCATATGGGATGGAAGAGCCATAGTTGAACCCTCGTTTAGCCATAACAGTAATTCTCCTCTTGGACAGCGAGGGCACGCAACATGCCAGCGATATTTCGGAACCCCTCACAAACTCTTACAGATTAAAAGCATTCTCATTACGGACTTACTGAAGAGTAATTTAAAAATAACTGTATTTGACCTTCAAGTTGATATGGTCAATGATTGCGATGGTAGATGGAGTGACTTACACCGTTGACAACAGTCTTGAGCTCCTTCTCGCTATCTTCATCGAAGGCGCTGACCAAGTCCTGTTCCGTCGAGAATTTCGCCGCCTGTTCAGCTATAGTGCGGTAGCTGAGTGTAGCCAGCCATCGGAGAAGATCGGACGCCCGTTCCGGTGCGGCGGTGCCCCAAGTTCTGTGTGAAGAGGCACATTGTGGCTAGACTCGTGTACGGCAGGAGAGGATATTTGTTGATTTACGGCATTTGCGTATTTTGGTAGTTGGTTGCTAGTGACTGGGATACGCGTGTTCGTGCACACAGTGCATGGGGTAATGCAACGTATTACTAGAACAACTTATTCAGTTTAAGAACCCAAACCACCCAAACTGATTCGCAAAATTACCATGACCGACTTAAAACAACTCTTGGTATTATGTACGTAAAGCCAATTTAAGCCCATTAGTAGGGTAAGATTGGGAAGCTAGATCACAGCGTGATCTAGCGTGCCCCAATCTTACTCTTACGGACTCTAGTTTGCTGCCTACTTTCAGATAAATCTAATCTGATCTGATTGTCTAGCAGCCTCCCAATATTATTTCTATTTTATAGTATTCCAGTAAGGTAAGCGAACATTAAGTACAACAGGCGCTGGATGGACTCCAGTTTATCACCTGCTTACAGAAGAATCTAATCTTATCTGATTGTCTAATCGATCCGAATGATCCGGGGTGGATATGTAATAATTAAAATACGTTGTCTTTTAAATTAAAATATTTTTATTATTTAACATACACCATTTCTTCATACAAGTTACATTTTTAAAGCACAAATCGTTGGATGATAAATACAACTATAAATATCCGAGCTGGAATCATACAATTTATAAAAAGTTAATAAATTAGGACATCCATAATCTTCTAAATTGTATACATTATATTTCCAAACATTTGCTTTAACCATAAGATCTTTTCAAGACCTTTACAATATAGATCATTATTTCCAAAAACAGTTTTTAAGTAAATCTTAAAATTATCATAAGGTACAATCCCCTCTCCCCAAAAAAAAAATCTGTTTCTCTCAATCCAGGAAACCTGTTTCTTTTCAGTATCCGTCAGGTGATTGTAGTGAAATGGAGGTTTAATTAACAGCACTTGCACTTGGTCTTTGTATATAACTGCAATTTCTTTAGGTACAAAATCGTTCTGATCAGTTTTGAAACCTTGTACATCTACAATAACTTTCATGTTAACTTGTGTACAATATTACTCAGCGGTTTATACTCTACAAGACGATCATTAATAATTAAGCAGTAGGCGCTTGTATTATTAGGAATATCGCGAGCGGTTTCAATTTCTAATCGCACATAAACTGGACCACTCTTTAAATTTTCATTTTGCCTTGAACAGTCAATAACAAAAAGTGGAGCTTTTTCTTTAAAACTTTTTAAATCAAGCAATGGATCAGCAGGAAGGTTGTGGAAAGACTGTCGGAATTTACAGTACATATCATATAATATACTAAATTTATTATCATCAAATTGAAGATTGAGAGCATCATAAGGGTAATATTGTGAATTCAAAAATAGTTTTACATTTGTAACAGCACAGCGATCGAAGATAGAACTGTCTTGGGTTTTACTATTTTTCCTATTTGTTTGTAACCCAAATATTACATATCGAGGCTTTTCTAGCTGACATGCAGTTTTTACAGACCAAGAGTGTTTTGTGGTTATTGGTAAAAGAGGATACTCATATATATCCCAATTTCTAAATGCTATTAGTATGGGGTTATCTTTTTCTAGATGTTTCAACAAAGTTAACCTTTGCTGATCTGATACTTTAATATGGGGTACACGCCATTGAATCCTTTGTATACTGATTTTTAAAATATCTTCAGAACCCATGACAACACTATTAAGACCAGTACTACATCTGTTCAGTATAAGCTCATGTTTACAGTTTAATATTATTTTTTTATAATCTTCAGCAAAACCTAAAACTTTGTTTAAAGGTAAAATAATACTAAATATTCCATTATGATTTTTGAATCCTTCAGTATTCTATCCCCATATTTCAGCCGCTTTGCTCTTTCCACTATTCATTGAAATGTATGATTTTATTGTTGTGGTGATGCCTACATTTCTAATGCGATCAATTTCAACACCATTTATTTCATATCTTATATCTTGGAAAAGGAATGACATTGTGTTGTTTGTAAAATCAACAGTTTTTTTTTTAACTTTGCCAGCGGCATCTTTGTTAGAAATATAAACAGCCCCTTCGATGTAAATCGTTGTTTATTTAATTAAATATATAAAAATCATTAAAAGAAATGAAATACTATGCATAAAATTTTGTATAAAAGAAAAGTTTTCAGAAATATAAAACTTCAGTTCGACAAGTTTTGTTCAGTTCTGTTGGTGTTTATCGTCGATCGAAATATATGGTAAGTTTTTTTGTTTTTATTTTCACTAAACTCGATATCAATTAAAAAGAAAAACATGTTTCTAGTGATTGTAAGTGAGGCCTGCATATAAATACTTCGCTTTAGTAACTGTACTCGCAAAACTCTTGTTATATTTTTACGTTTTAGATATGCCTACTTATATAACGCATTTTTGTTACAGAGCATGGCGTACTTTACAAATATTGACGATGCTGTTCCAATGTCAAATCCAGTTTACTATCACGAACTGGATCAATATTTATCAAAAACAGAGGAAAATGATTTGCAGCAAAGTCATGATCATGGTGCTACTCTTTTAAAGAAAGCGGCTAAAAGAGAAAGTTTTCTCCATCATTAATACCATCAACGACAGAATATGTTATGCGTCATATTAGTTCAAAAAGTGGAAAATATCTCATCAAAATTAGTATCCATGAATTAAATGGTAGAGAGCTTAAGAATTTTGCCAGCGATGATAACGATACCGCTTACGTATCTGTCCAATATATAGTTAAAGATAACTATGATAAAGTTATGGAATCAGCAGAGGATCTTATTAGGGAAATCGGAAAAAAGCTATGTAATATGGAGTAAATTAGAAACATGGTTGGTGTTATTTATTTTTAATTATAAGTACATATAATAATATAATTATATCGCAAGTATGTTTAGTTTATACAATACCGCGAAATAAATACCTATCTCAATACTACTAGCAACTTGTTTTATTTCAGGATAGGGGGAGGGTATCCATTATTATAGAAAAATAATAAAAAGTCTTATAAGTTATCTATTGTTAATTTAATCATCAAATTAAAGTAATGTTAGGTTGAGTAAATACATGAATGCTTATAAGCTACACTTAATAATTACATAAACATTATAAATATTGTAGGTACATAATTCTCGTATCGTAATACACACTTGATTAAAATACAAACAGCAATCTTATTCACATCTGAGATATTTTTTCTAGAGATAATCATAATGGAGTGCTATAATGACCCCAAGGTATAGTTGTAATTTTGTTCATTAATATATTTCTCTTGTCATCGTTTCTGCTTAAAACTAATTTGTTTAATTTCCTAGTAAAGACTTTGTGGTTTTTAGATTTGTTAATATACATATTATCTCTTAATTCTTTGTTATTATACAAACAATGTTTGAATTTATCCATCTGAAGATTTTTGGTAACGGATTTTTTATACCTTTTGCTTTTTTAATAGATTTTTTTTCTGTGTTAATGCAATATAATTTAGCTCGTAATCCAATGAATTCTGATATCACTTGACCTCCCATTTCATCTTTGAAATATCCAGGTAATTTTATATTCGCTTGCGGTATATCATATACATTTCCTACCTCAAAATTACTCGTGTCAAAATATTGGATATTTCGTTTCATATCTTTGTAAAAATCGGGGGTTTTTATGATATATAGCAGGCTGTCCGTGTCTGTATAGCAAAGTTTAAGATCTTGATAATATAGATTTTTCATGACAGTGACAGAATAGTGGAATTTATACAAGTGACTCTTTGCTATTTCAAGTACACTGAACCCGATATAGATTGGTCTGTCTAAGACAAGTTTAGTTTGTTGTAACTGAATTGCCACCAAATTTTCGGAAAAGACGGCTAAGTTTTTAAAATTCGGCATGCTAATATATTTCTCCGCACCACAAAGTTTATTAGTTAGGAACTAGTTATGAATTAGTTATGAACTTCTCTCCAAACATTGCCAAGTTTTACGTCAACCTGCTTTCGTTTATTTTCAATAGTTTTGCCAAAGATGCTATTATTTTGTTTTTAAAAAAAATCGCGTTCGAATTCAGATGTTGCTTTCTGACGCAAAACTGTATTTAATTCTATATAGGGTTTCAAAAAGTTATCCTGTTCAAAGGTTAAAATTCTATGTATTTTCAAAAGTCTCAACCCGTTTAACAGACACTCTTTCAAATGCACATAATGTATGATGTATTTATACTTGTTATGTAGATTCGCTATGAGTTTTTTTACTCCTTTTGCCTGGTGCTGCATATTTTTCTGGCGCAAATGGTAGATCCGAATGTTCATCATGAATGTTAACAGGGTACAATATCAACTTCTAGAATATAACCTTTTTGACTGCACTCTGGTATAGATTCTAAATTGAACTTTTCAATTTCATCATGTTTTAAGAAGCGGAAATTTTTGGTAGGAAGTTTTTGCATCATTGCAAAACCATATAGATTGACACAGCTCATATACACTAAGTAAGAATCTGGTACATTGTCATCGTAATCACTCAAATATACGTAATTTGCTTTGGCGTGTCTTAACGAGCATTGAGCAAGTCCTCCCCGTATACCGTTTTCTAACATCTGATACATTTCAATATCAGATATCAAATCCAATTCAACTTTGGTAAATAACAACATAGCATCCCAACTAAGTGAAGGAGATGACACATAGTAGCAAGGATCCAGGTTATATGAATTCAAACTCATCACTCTAAACTTTTCAAAAACATCACATAGCAATAATACATCACACATTAGATAAAGATCCGTATATTCTCCCAGATTTTTTATTTGAATGACCTGCCAAACCTTTTGCGCATGATTATAGTTTTCTTCGCTTATATTTTCACCTGAAAGTTTGTTGAAAAAATATTTTTTGTCTGGTAACTGACAGTCTTCGTATCGTTTCCATGAATCTACATAGTGGTAACAATAATTTCCTTTTCTACGAAGTAAATCGAATAAATGATTTTGTGGGAAAAAAGTTTTTAAGCTCTGAAAATCACTCGGATCCAAAGTATCCACTAGTTTGTCCAAGCTCGAACTGAGAAAATTAAAAGAGTCAATAAATTTTAATTGTGCTGAATTATCTTTATCTATTGGGATGAACTTTGTTAAAGTTATATATTTCTCTTTCGTTTGAGGAATCAAATTAATACGGCCTGCAATATTAGCTAATTCTGTTATGAATAAGTGACAATCATAACCAGAGAGATTGTGAAATACAATCGGTATAAACTGACAAGTCTTTGCACTGAGGTTACATAAATTATGAGCAGGTCCGCGTAACTTTCCCGTGAAGTGATCATGATCAGCTACAATTGTATCATCGTTTTTAAAATCCAGCTTGCAGATGTGACAAACTGTCGCATTTTCAATCGATTGACGCTCGGTTTCAGTTAGTGGCAACATTTCCTTGTTAGAATATATTAATGGGTACAATTTCATCACATCACGAGTGATACACTCCGCAAACTTTTTGCTACAATTTGGGCCCCGATACGATACGTACTGATTCAGTTCTGGCTTTGACGCACAACATATATTGTACAAAACATGATGCTTCATGAATTTGAAGATCTTGTACATATTGTTTTTTACTTCTATCAGAATATTCTCGGAGCGAACTTTCAAAATCACCATTGATTACAATTGGTATTTTTTGAGTTTTTTCAACATTGGAAAATTTCAGTTTTGTATTCGGTTCAGGTAAAATAGTTTTTACCCTAGCGCAATCATGAGTTGCGAGTTTTTGCTCACAGTCAAAGTAAATGAAACACTCCTCACACAAAAATATCTTACATTTGTGTTTAGTAAGCTGTTTGTGTACGAGTCTTTCAAATTTTTTTATCAAGCAGAAATGAAATACTTCATTGTTTTCCAGGAGTTATAAATTAACATGATGCAACTTTCGCTTAGCCGTTTTGTATAAAGGCCCCGTAACATGTTGCTTTTTTTCCAATCCATAAACATTTACAGAAATACTTTCATTTTTCATCTGAAACAGTTTTATGTCATCTAAGCTTAGAGGAAATTTCATACTTGAAATATTCAAAATGTCTTTAAAATGGGGATAAGATGACACTCGGATTGAGTTACTTTTCACAGGATAAAGATGTGCCATAACGCTGTACAAAAAACAATAATTGTCATTGTTTTTTATGTTCAAACAGGCCTTGGTATTTTGAATATTTTTCGGTAAATTTATGTAAGTTCCTGCTCTCAAAGGGTTATATTGATAAGTATTTAACTCTAAATGACTCTAAGTCTAATTGAGTCTAAGCTCCAACCTGATTCTGAAAGTTCAAACTCTGAACATTTGGTCATGAGTGTATCTATGCATTGCTCATAAAACGATTGTAAATCTGTATTTTGGAATACTACACAGAATTGTGTGTTAAACGACTTCATTGATTTACGCTCATCTTTCGGTAATACATAAGATGCAAAGAGCTCAAAGTTAACTTTCAAAGCCTTAAACTTGTGCAAAGAATCGTTGACAAGTTGGAGAACTGTGGCAGCTATGCTTCTCAAAAACATTTCTGCGTCAAATTCTGCGGTCATAGGATTGACTCGATAGCTAATGATTCGGGATTTAAACGCACTAGAAATTACTTGTACATTGGGGAATTGTGACTGAATCAAACAGTTAGATTTATGTAAGTTAGATCTTTTATGTGACGCTGAATGAGAAACATAAATATCACACTCCTTGCAAACCTTCATGATTATTTACTTTTAACTAACTACTTTAATAACTTAATCAGGAAATTACAATTGTTTGTCACTGGTTGTAACATTTATTTCATTTGACTGATTTATGCCATTTGTGTCATTTTACTGATTTATGCCATTTGTGTCATTTAACTGATTTATGCCATTAGCTGTAAGGGAAAACACAGCAATAATGAATGAATGAATGAATGAATGAATGGTGCTTCTCCAGCCAGGGTTCTAAACCTGTTCCGGTCTTTCGGCCGGCATACCAGAGGGCACATGTTTTGAGGGGGGGCGGAATGACCTGCTCTGTAGGAAGGGAAGGATAGTGAATTCAATCGACCGACTCTTCAGCCTGAAGCCAATATAGGATATGTGGAATGGGGAGGATGTGGGATTTGGAGAGCAGCTGTTGTTTTCTTCAAGTTCTTGTTTTCCTTCTATTTTCAGTTATTGTTAATAGTTGAGTTTCCTGAGTCGTGTTCGTTTGGGTTATCCGGTAAGTTTCCAGTTTCGCTTTTGCTGTCTGTTTCTGGGATACGGTATATTTGCCTCTAGGCCATCCTGACTTCGTCCCTGTTGTGTGATGATTCTGTCCAGTAACTGTGTTCTTCACCGTAGTATTTGATGTCATGCTTAAGGAAATCTTTCCAGGTGTATATAGGTCGGCCGACTTTCTTCTTCCTTGCTTCGTAGGTATTTGAATGGAGCGTGTAGTAAGTGCTGTTGTGGGCGTCGCAGAATATGTATAGTAACATATCCGGTGGTTTTTGATTCGTTTGGTTATCGTTTTGCCCTGTAGTCAGTCATGAATTTTGTGCTATCTTGGATAGCTTCTGGCGTTCTCAAACATGTCTCTGAGGATCAGGCATTCATATACTGACTTTCAACTGTTTGCTTTAGTGAGGGTTGCCGCTTTTTGTCCGTATTTTATAAACAGTGCAATGACCATTTTGTAAATCAGGCGCACTATAATTCAGTCCATGTTGGATTTCTTTATAAAATGCATTAGGGCCTTGGAATTGCATATGGCTTGCCGGCACCTCTTTTTTATTGTGTCCTATGTCCTGCCGTAATATATGTGCCGAGATATTTGATTTCGTTTACGGTTCGTATTGGAACTACGTCCAATTCACTGGTTGTTTATGGGGTCTCTTATAAGAATTTTCGTCTTTCTACTTTTAAGTTGAGCCATGAGCAGTTCTCCGATGATATTTAATTATTCACTTTTAGCTACTCCGCGGCATAGCAGCGCTGCGTATAAACGCTTTTTCAGGTCGCGGGCGGTCCGACTCTGGAACGCACCTCTTTGCACTATAAGAGACAGTCCGACTCTTTTTTCTTTTAAGAAACATATCAAAGAGCTCTACATGTCTCTTTCGTAAAAGTTATTGTATTTATTTTATTATATGTAAGGTTTATGTATATATCGGTAATTATTTCGTATTTGCTATCTGTATTTTACAGATATTTTAATTTATTCCTAGGCATTTTAGTTATAGTAATTATTGTGCACTGCCTACCCTTTTATGATAGCAATTCCTGTAATGCCTTGTTTTGCTGGAAGAAATCTCTTTCTAGAGACAAGCTCGCCCTTGTACATGCATTTTCTTTTGATGTAACTTTTAAAATATTTGTGTGCAATATTGTGAAGGAGGTTTGTTCCTATAATTCCCTTTTTCCTGTATTTCTTTATAGCGTCTTGTCCGATGCGAGCATACAGATACCAGAGATAGTGTTTTGACATATGTATCATGTTTGTTTACTGTATATAGGCTATGTGTATGTTTCTGTTAGTCAATTCCTCATCAATGTTGAGTCTTTTAGTTATGTGGAGATTTTTTATGTACTCAGTGAAAGCTTCTGCGTTTGGTGCGTCGATCGCAAGTTTGATGCGTGGATAATTGCTGTTAGCTTCCACGTATCTAGCTAAGTCTCTTCTGATGTGGGTATGGTTGAATGTCGCTCCAAACAGATGGTTGATTTGGTCTGCAATTGCATGGAACAGGCAATTTCCATCTCTGGGCATTGGTAGAGTTTCCATTGTGAGATATTACTACAGCAGAAAGCCTCATGGTATTTTAGCTAATATGAATGTGTGTGTGTGGGTTGTTTCTAAGAGGTGTACGGCCGGTATGATGAGAGACGCTGTTTGGCTTTTTACGATCTATTTTTATTCTAATGTTTCCCGGTATTTCCAAGATGGGCTGACACCATAGAATGGGTGCCAGATGTGTGAGGGAACGTTGTGAGCCTTTTGTGCTTCGAAGCTTTTTCAATTGTTCCTAAATAGCAGTCAATTGTTTTGTCTAGTTTCTGGGAGTTTGGTGAGATGGCCTTTTTATGACATGCACTTGTTTAGTTTTTGTTTACTGTCGGGTTTAGTATATTTGCAGTTTAGCTACATAAAAATAATTCTAGGATTGTTAAGTTTTGGGTTGGCTTATTCACTGAGTTTCAGGGTTTAGTGGATGGTTATTGTTAATGACTGTTTTGAATGGTCTTTCGAAGATGAGGAGAAAATAAATCTCGAGGAGAATTATCTCGAATTTATTTTCAGGCAAAGCAATATAAGTATGTATGTAGCTATAATAATGTTTTATTAGTTGATTTTGATATTGCGTAGGTAGGGAATTGTTATATCCTGCCTATGACGCACCTATAAATGTGATTATGCCTTAGTCAATAGGGGCGACCGCGGCCGCAGTAAGTGGTGGTTTATTATTGTCAGGCGGCGAGTGGTGCTGAGAGAAATAAAGTTAGAGGTAGGTAATCACTATCAATGATGTCCTAATCGGAATGATCTCACCAGGTTGGTGTGTTTAGCGGCGGTGGTGGTGGAGGCAGTAGCGTTGAGGGTGTGTTGCGTAGGCGTCGCTCGCTGCCGGCCTGTCGCTGCGTGGCTCAGACGTGCACCTGGCCTAGAATAAATTCTAGGGCTTGCACAGATGGGATGCCTAAGAGTATCGCGCAGTTCTCTGGGCATTCATTACACTTGACCGCACTAGTATCATCACAATCACTGAAATGCGCGGTATTGCACAGATGGGGTGCCTAGATGGATCGCGCAGATTCCCCAGGTAACCCTTACAGTAACACGCGGTATAAGCCAGCCTATAAGCCAGGCTCGTTTTCGGGCCTCCGGAGGCAGAACAAAAGGCGCGCGCCGGGGATGAAAACTATTGTTTGTTTAAATGCGTTTGGGAGATCTCGGGGGGACACGTCCGTTCGGTCCGGCAACACAAACGCCACTCCTGTAAGGGAAAACACAGCAATAAGAAGAAAAATACAATTTTATTCTTATGATGTTTATAATAATCCATTAAATGTGCACTTAACAACAAAAACATAAAATTATAAAAGAGTAGCCGCCTTATTCATAAACGTCTAATAAACCTATTTTAACTATAATGCCGTTATAGTTCGTTTGTCTCTGTCTGTCACTTTGAAATTTGTATTTGTGAGAAAAGGACAAAACACATTTTAGCTATAATAGGTTTAATAAGTTTTATGAATAAGGCGGTAGGTAAATAGATGATTATATTTTATTATTAATGGTTACAATAGGGTGGTTACATAATCTTAGGCCTACAATGGGTTATGTGGGTACATAATAGGCTGTATGTTAGAAAATTCATCCTTTCCTGCCTGTATCACACGTGAAACGGTACGCCAGATTTCTGTATCAGTATCAGCGGCTAGTTTAAGTGTAACCAGCGCGCGTTTCCAGCGATCTTCACTTGGCTCGCGTTCTACCTCAGAGCTGTTGTAGACGCGTAGCTCGAAGTAGTATTGGCCGATGCGAGTTGGATCACGCTGAGTTGTGTAGCCATGCGCTCCTCGCTGGGATAGAAAGCTGCGCAGGTTGGCTGCTCTCACAGGCTTCAAGTTTTGATGTGCTGGCTCCACCTGAGAAATATAAAAAAATAAAATACAAATTGTAATACTATTTAACGCTTTTTATACTGTAATGCAAATAAACAGCTTTGCTTGCTACACCACGCGTGCTACGCCCCACTCTTGCTACGCCGCACCGCGTCACAATCACGAAAGCGCATGCGTTACGAGATCTCTGGCGCTACGACTTATCAGCGACAGGATAGACACATTTGGAAAGAAGTTCGTATCTTGTTTGTTTGTTAGCTATTGGGTTTGTTTTTTAGTGTGTTTAGGACCGCAATATCTAGCTTACTACACCTTTCTAAGGTGGAGCGGAGCCACATCTTACAAAACTGCGGCTGAAAAACTGAGACTGTTGAACCAATTGAATACTGCGGATGCATGAAGGGTGGACAGAGGACGGATATGGATAGCAAATATAATTGGTCGCCTACCTCTGATGTTGGACGTTTTCGTTTGATCGCCTGCGATGGTGGTAACTTCTCATCGGACTCGGAGCTTGCAAGTTCCAGCTGCGGGACCTGCATCGAGGTCTTCTTGCTTCTGCGCTTCTTGGGGGCCTCGGTTTTCTTTTTTTTCGCCCGGCTTCTTGGACGTTGACGGTTCCGCTTTTCGCGGCGACTGCGGTGCCGATGATGTTGCAGGAGGCGCCGACCAAATGCTGACGTTGTCAGCAACTTCGTCCGCCCAAAACGGATTTTGTGACCAGCCAGACCTGAAAACAATAAAACTATGTTATTTTTAACCCTTAATAAGGCAGGGAAAATATTCCCGCCAAATCTTTATCCCCATGGCTTGGTAAAACCAGTTGTATGAAGTATGGGGCAAAAAAAAACATTTTGTGGAGTTAGGGACATCATTTTGAACAATATTCACTATCAAACCGATTTGAACAGAGCAACTTTATTTTTCATTTCTCTATACAAATCATCTGAAAACAATAAAATATATTATTTTAACCCTTAATATAGCAAGGAAAAATATTCCTACCAAATTTTTAACCCTATGGCTTGGTAATACCAGGTTTTTGGAGTATGGAGCGACAAAACCTTTTGGGGAGTTAGGGACATCATTCTGAACAACTTTCACTATAAAACCGATTTGAACAGAGCAACTTTATTTTTCACTTCTCTATACACATCATCTAATATCCGCTCGGCCCAAAATGTATTGCGATGTCAAAAAAAAAAGTTGCTCTGATCAAATCGCTTTTATAGTGAAACTTGTTCAGAACGATCTCCACTACTCCGCAAAAAAAATTATCGCTCCATACTCTCAAACACTCTGTACATTCCAAAACCAACGAAATTTTTTGCAAGCTCAGGCCCAATCAAGGGCTATCACCCCTCTTAAGACGCTAATGAAGAAATAACTAGGAAGGTTAGGAAGTATTAGTGCATACATACTTACATGATGCTGCAGGATTAAGAAGGTATTGTGAGTACTTGAAACTTGCAACGAGCACAGCAAACTGCAACGATTACCACTTTACTTCACTTCACTCTTTTCACGAAATGAGTCACAAACTTAATTTAGCTCAAATATATACGCCTCCACTCTTAGACTGTGTTCATATTGACAAATCCATCAAGAAAAATTGTAATATTATTTTTTAGAGGTGATAATGATACACAAATTTTAACCATAAGTAATATGTTCATAAAGCCTTTACTAATTTCAAACGACAGCGTAAGTGTGAATCAGTCCCAATATTTCTTTATAGAAATGCTTCGTCAAGTGGCGCCTAACAGTCCTAGTAAGTCGAGACAAAATCGTTTAAGGCAGTGTTAAAGTACTTGCGTATGAGGCAGCGCTAATTTAAGGTCTTCTTATTTTATTCTACATAGCCAGTTATGTAGAAAACCATTATAAAAAGATTCCTTGCCTTATACAGGTTGTGGCAGAAAGGAGTAGTTATATTTTAGGGTTGTTATTGACATCATTTTGAACAACTTTTAGTATAAACCGATTTGATAAAAGGAACTTTATTTTTGAAATCTCCATACAAATCAGGTTTTAATATAATCTTTCTCTTTTTTAATACCCAACCATCCTTGTTGTTTTATTTGGCTAAGATCTTCCCTTACATATTTTAACCATTTATAATTTGCCCCGCAGTGGGATAAAATAAATTATAAATATTTAAGGTCCATATACTTGCATTGGCCACATTACCACCTTTCGCTCTATTAGTTAATCTTATTGAGAGCCTATTACTTTTAAAAATAGAAAATCTGATAGTAAAGTTCGCGCCAAGTTTCTTTATTTCTAGCGAGCGAGTGCTACCTCTCTCTCACACACCCACCCTTACGATATGCAAGAAAGAAAGTCACCGCTTTGCTCAGGTCCACAAAAACTTGGCGCCGTCTGTACCACTGAGTCCAAGATAACACATCTCTCCATATGGACAATGGAATGTCGCAGCTTTCCATATACGTCACCACATATCATGTTCGCACTGTCCCGATGCACCGAATAATGATTTATTCTTATCACAGTATTTAACATTTACATACATGCACATACACTTCTTCTGGCCCCACACTAGGATACCCTGTGTCGCGGGAATAAAAAAACGGGTCAAGTGCGAGTCTAAATCGCGCACGAAGGGTTCCGTACCACCGTTCAATGGAAGCGATGGTGTGGAGTGAATAGTTTGGATTTTACACAGCAAAATATTGTTTACAAAGTTATTGGTGCGGTTACTTTCACACTCCATGTACGTAACCAGGTGCATCCACAAGTTTGTATGTGGTATTGAAAGAATTGTTGTATGAGAGCCCCCTTAAATATTTCTTTTATCCTGTTTTTTAGTATTTGTTGTTATAGCGGTAACATAAATACATAATCTGTGAAAATTTCAACTCTCTAGCTAGCTAGGTTCTTGAGATACAGCCTGGTGACAGACGGACGGACGGACGGACAGCGGAGTCTTAGTAATAGGGTCCCGTTTGGAACCCTTCGGGTACGGAACCCTAAAAATAGCGACGTCACAACATGTAAACAACCATGACCTGAGGATTTTTTTTCTTAGGCTGCGACTTACTATCGCATGTTTCAGATAAATTGAGAAAAAAAATATCTCAATTTATCTGAAACAAGCTATAACCACTGTGACACCAGTGTGCGATGTGCAGTGATACGGTATGCCTCCACCGATAGTACACAATACGTATTGCTTAAGCGAATCAAGTAGGGCTGTAAACATACTCTGCGTTACGACAAAAATATTAAACACCGTTTAACCTCAAACCCCATTATTGTTTCTAACCCAGTATTGAACGGGAGTTTATTATTTGCGGTAAGGCTCACTATGTCGCTTACTTACCGTCATGCAGTATCAAGTCATCCGTATGTAATTAAACATCGATATTTAATCGCTGTTGTTGAAAGGGTGAGCTAGTAGGTTGAGAAGTATCAGTATCAATACATATGCGTGAACTCATTGAAGCTCTAGCTACCATCATACATCGCAACTGAGCGGACTGCACTTAAAATGATATGTTCGACAGATAGACAGAGATACACTATCATCGATAGACGCGTGCCGGTATGAAATGACGGTGCGCCGGATCGTAAGCGTTCTTGCGGACGGCAATAAAAAATGAAATACTATTGGGAGGCTGCTAGACAATCAGATCATATTAGATTTTTCTGTAAGCAGGCGGCAAACCAGAGTCTGTGCAGTGCCTCAGTAAGATTGGGGCGCGCTAGATCACGAGCGAAGGAAGTGATCTAGCCGCTCCAATCTTACCCTACTCCCATTCTGGCGTATTGGAATAAAAATGGTTTCCATGGTTCTTGTTTTTAACCTATGAATCGCTATAAAAGTTGTGGTAACCCCTCAGAACTCGGTGTGTTTCAGATGCGTTCGAGGAAAAAAAGTAAGTTTTCTGGCTTTAGATGTTTATATCCCTGGATTTATAATTGCACGTACTTGGTAATATACTCCTCGAGAGCTGCATCATCGACCGGGTTGGTGTTGCAGATAGTGACTGCCGGGAACGGAACGTCCCAGTTGTGGAAATCCGTGTCCAAGCCTGTTGGGGTTTGGGAAATCAATTGGATCGGTTTAACAGCTAACAACAGTTCCACATTGTTTATACAATCGCAGGGTCGGCTCTTGGGTATCTATCAATTAAAGTGGCAGTGTTATCAGATTCAGCACTTATGCTGGGTACATAAAATGAAACTAGCAGGTCACTGGACTTTAGTTCAGCTGTCGAAAAACTGATCTATCAGAGTTTATAAAATAAGTGTAATGAACTTACCCGTAATCGTAGGGTTGGTTTGAAACTTCTCCCACAGGCTGACTATGATAATGCAAGTCGTCACTGCGCCCACAGCCGTAAAACTAAACCACATGAACCTAAAACAGAAGTATCAATAAATCACTCTACCTACATGGAACGCCAGTAAAAAAGTAAGATTGATTGCTGAAATGAAAATAGGGAGTGAAATCATACAAATAACAAGACAGAGTTCGTACTAACTTCTCACAAAATGGTCGATCCTTTTCAGCGATGTAGCGCACGCCATGTAGCGTTGAGTTATTGAAGAACTCAGTAGTCTGATGACGAAGACTATCAGCAAACAGAGATATGCCTCCTGAGTTGCTTTTATCCCTTTTAGGCAGTATCCCCCGGTCTTGCAACTCCGGATAAACTTTCATGGTAAGCATGTGGGCGTGTGCCTACATCATGCATTGGGTACAAACTAGCTAGGCAATGTATTGACATCAATTCCACATGTCATACTAATAGTTAGTATAGAATTTGGAATCACGCGAGGTAGATAACATCTAATGTTGAATATCGATCCGAGGTGCGTGATTTGTTCGATGTGTTGTGTTGGCTCAATACTACAGATTGATTTAATTGTTATGTGGAACTGGAAAGGAAATTAAACGAAATTGCCTTCAACACATTATTTATGGTTACTAAATATCAAATCCCTGGTTAACCAAAGAAAACCTAATTTATATTAGGGGCTTACTGATATATGTTTGGGATCAGCTTGTGTAACGTGTGAACATATAGCATGTAAATCAAATTTAATAAAACATAGAAGGCTAATAAAAAAAAACGCCATAAGTAGGTATAACCACAACTAGGTAACCTACATAATTTAAAATGAAAGGCGGTAATCGCAAGCACATGGTAACCACGTAATAAGCCTATTATCTACCAATCAATACTCCTACAAAACAACAGAACACAACTCCCACATATATATGTATAGTTATGTATATTGAAACCCAACATGACAGTCCCACAAATCTTTAACAAGGCATTGAAGGTTCGCAAGGTTCCGGGCAATTAGTTTTCTTTTTCTCTGGTGGTGGATCGGTCACTTCCGCCTCAGGGGATAGAAGGGGGTCTATCTTGATATCCAACTCCCGGAGAGCATTATCGAGGACCTTGATCTTGCCCAATAACATCTCAGCCTGGAGATTGTAGCCGGGCTCTAGCATCTTACCGGTTGGGTTCAGTTTGAACAAGTATTCAGCCTGGAATGATGACTTTTGTTGACAAATTGTAAAGCCAAAAAGTTTACCGCATATATATAATTATTCAGAAAAACATAAAATTTGAGGAAACTTAGAATCTCTTTGTTCTTGGATAAATCGATAGGCTCGATAGATATTCGTGTCTAGTCATGCTGCAAAACGAACACTGACTATAACAGCCAAACTAGATCCGCATCGCAATAACTTCACAGGTTAGATTGAAGACCTCGAGAGGTCCAAGATTCGAATCACTACTGGGGAGAAAGAAAAGGAAACCCAGGTCTTGGATGTTTATAAGTGTGTGACGTCACTGTTTCTAGTTCCCAAGACACAGGGTATCCTAGTGTTGGGCCAGAAGCAATGTATATGCCTGCATATTGTTTCTTGTCCCAAAAAGCATTACCAAAAAGTCGACCGGATCACTGGGTCGTATCTTGGCGATCTCCAGGAGAGCCGGCGTGAGGGCCGGAAAGATGTGGTGCATCAGGTAGTTCCTCATCGGCTCGCCTGCAGCAGCCAGCGCCGCCTCCTCTTCCTCTCGCATTAAGCCGTACAGTTCAGACTGCGTGGATCAAATTATAAGGTTACTGAATTCGGTTTAATATTTGATGAGGGACTGTATTTTATTGCTAATATTTGGAGGACTATGGCTGTGAGTCTACGGTACATCAGCATTGAGTAAATAAGTCCTGTAAGTATATCATGTACTTGATATATAGTACAGAGGTAATTTGGTATATATGATGTCGTACCCAGTACTCCATTTTTTCCTCCCGCTCTTGTTTCATTTTAGTTTCTAGTTCTTGTCTGATCTTTTCTTCTTTAGCGTTGAGTGTTTCATACTCTTTTTTAGCTTTCTTTTCAGCTGCTTCAATGATAGCTATAAATATAAGAGGAAACATTGATCTGTGGCTTTTAAATATCTTATGTGTTATCCGAAATGGACCTTAGGTACTATGTAGTAACAGTCCATATAACAACAAAAAATTACATTGTTCAACAACTAAAACTATACCAACTTCACTGCCTACATACTAATCGCATCTTCTAAAGAATATAACAAATTATTAAGATTAATAGATACCCATAAGCTTAGGGTATCGGGAAGGGCCTCCCATGCGAAGGGTGACGTCAGAGTACGGCCTTTTCATTTCGTAATCCACATGATCATCCACTGGCACAATGAGCGGATGGATATCAAGCTCATCGAAGAAGTTCAAAGGCGTGACGTCGCGGGTGTCTCCAAATCTGAACCCCGCAAGACGCCTGACAACAGTTTCCTCATCCATGCGAGGGTCGCCTTCTGGCTGGCGCATCGCCTTGTCACATATGAATTCGTCTGTGGCTTCCAAAGATACCACTATGTCTGCAATGTTAACGATCAGTTTCATAACTGCCCATTTCCCTTGACTAATACATTATAGTATCTGTGCTGATACTCAGTCATGCTGGCGCTGTTACTCATTGCATGATTTGATCACATATGACAATTGCTGTTTGGAATTAGGCAAATTAGTAGACTTAACTACAGGGAAACTTGCCTGGAAGTAATCTCTTCGATACGGTATCGTACAAATGAAGATCTTCCTCGAAATTTTTGTCATCATCTTCATCTTCCTCACTTTCTACTTCGTCGTCTTTATCCTTATTGAATACTATGAAAACATATTTAAGTACTCAGCATCAGTTATAGGTACTTACGTATGGAGTTGTTTTGTGAAGTTATGCCCGACTCAGGGGTGGTTATTTATAAGACACTGAAAAAATATATTTAAAAGAATATCATTTTTATATATCGCCTGATAGTAGTTATGCTCACAAGACCGGGCACTCGGCGCGCGGCGCATCAGAGACGGGCCGGCGTAAAGCCGCTTTCTGTATATTAGTCAGCTCTGTTATGTACCCAGACTTCGGCCTTCACCAATGCGCACACCGATGAACAACATCTGTGTATGCCTCAGCGCCTTTATGTTCTACAGTTTTTACGCAACATAGTTGGCTTGGTCACAATCGAGAATCAGAGGGGCAATCATGATGGCTATTAGCGCGTTTCTAAGAGAATGCAATGAAAATTAATTCAAAACGCCTTAATCGATGGGGCCAAAATCGGTTGCGCATTGACACGCGTGTGCATGACTTAACAACGAAGACGCTTAGCGCTTTGCAGTGTGCGCAGGATGAGACGTGCTTATGTTTTTTTTTTGAGTGCGAGTAGAACGACTCTTGATGAAATTTTTTTTAGTTCATGCAATTTACATGCTTCCATATCTATAGCGGATAAGGTCCTTTATTGTCACTTGAACTGTGACATTCCACCACCAAACAACAGCCATTTCAAGATGCAAGGACCGAGACATGTCTAAAAGCAATAATCGAATGCAAAGTGGACGTCGAGCGAACACAAAAAACAAGAAACGCGGGCATTGTCTTTCCCAAAATGTCTCACGAAATAGGGTCTATCTGGGCGGAAGTATTTTTTTTATTCATGCAATTTACATGCTTCCATATCTATGGCGGATAAGGTCCTTTATTGTCACTTGAAATGTGACATTCCACCACCAACCAACAGCTATTTCAAGACGCAAGCACCGAGACATGTCTAAAGGCAATAATCGAATGCAAAGTGGACGTCGAGCGAACACAGAAAACAAGAAACGCGGGCATTGTCTTTCCCAAAATGTCTCACGAAATGGGGTCTATCTGGGCGGAAGTATTTTTTTTATTCATGCAATTTACATGCTTCCATATCTATGGCGGATAAGGTCCTTTATTGTCACTTGAAATGTGACATTCCACCACCAACCAACAGCCATTTCAAGACGCAAGCACCGAGACATGTCTAAAGGCAATAATCGAAAGCAAAGTGGACGTCGAGCGAACACAGAAAACAAGAAACGCGGGCATTGTCTTTCCCAGTGTCTCACGAAATAGACCCAATGCCAAAAAGTACTAGATGTTGATTTTTAACTCATTAAATTCATTAATATTAAATAACAAAGACTCATTCTTTTCTTTTATGCTGCCTGGCGATTTCTGATGTAGTCTGTGTAGTGTAGCTATTTAATTGAACGACAAAGAAAAACTAGACGCAAATATTTAAAACGACTTACTTACTACTCGCACTTATGCCTACGACTATCGTATTTGCATATAATTCAAATACATAAAGTGTTCCAAAAGACATGCACATCCACATTCCATTATCATCTCTATTTATTTTTGATCATCTAGGTATGGATAGAATTTATATGATAACTAATATACGTACCATGTGAATGTTACTGAAAGGCAAGAACTGTTTGAAAAGGAAGAGTTTTATTTACAATATTACTAATATACATATTAAAACAGCTATACTAAATTACTAAGATATCCTCCTGCAACCCAATGTCCTTTTCGATACAATACTGCTATTGGTCGTTTTATGGACTGATCAAAAACCAATCAGAGTTAAGAATATTTCAATGACGTTTGCCACTGGTAAAAATAAAAGAAAGATGCCACCCATCACAAGACGAAGTGAGTGAGTGAGTTCTTTATCATGCTTACTATAAATCTTATTATTCTTATCAAATCACATGCACTAGGGAAAGAAGTATTTGAAGCTACAATTAGTTTATTGGTTGGTCGAATAATATATTTTTTAGACCTATTTTTACAAGTAAAATGACATTGGGCGTTAACGCCATTTGTTGGTTCAATATATTTGTACCCTGTAAGTGAGAACGGGTTGTTATGATGTAACATTTATATTTTCAGTTTTGCGAGATGACTTTATTGAAGAATGTCTCAACTCCCTCGATTTTAATCCCAGAGACAAAGATATTGGGAATGAAGAGTTTCTGGTCTCCAATCACGAAACTGATTCATGGACTTCAGAATCAGAACCTGAACGCAGCACTTCTGACACGAGTCGTGCTCCTGCGAACATAGGTGGATTGATTCGGGGCCAACGGCAGCGTGGAGGTAGGATACATTTACAGTCTGTCTCCTTCACAACCCGTATCTTAAAATCCTTTATGAACGATAAAAAAAATACTCCAAAAGCTCTTAATTTGTCAGAGCCAAGATACTTGCCTCAGGACACCGAAGAATCTTCGATGATGAATTAATTCGCCTGATTGTGGAAAAAAATAACCAAACCGCTGTTTTTAAAACAGGCCAAAGGCTACATTTGACTGTCGAAGAGTTCTATGTTTACATAGGTATTTGTATGATGATGGCAAGTGTTAGTTATCCCTCTATAAGAATGTTCTGGATGAATAAATATCGTATAAATTTCATCGTTGATAACATGGCTCGTAACAGATTTTTAGTTCTTCGCAGTTCACTGAAAGTCGTTTTTGATCAAAACATAAAAGTTGACATGAAGTCAAAAGACAAACTTTGGAAAGTTCGCACAATTATAACAAAAATGCAGTCTGTTTGCCGTAAATAAAAGGAGCAGTATGTTCCATCGACGAGATGATCATTCCGTTTACTGGGGCGTGTGGAGTACGAATATACTGCCCAGGAAAGCCAAATCCATTGGGTATCAAAGCGTTTGTCTTAGCCAACCCCAACGTGATGATTTGTGACTTCCACGTGTATGAAGGAGCTACTACATATCCCAACTATGATGGTACTAGTTTTGGCCTAGGGTAAAAAGCTGTCCTGACTTTGGTTGAAACTATGCTGCCCGGACATGTCGTGTATTGTGACCGATACTTTACAAGTGAGAAACTCATCGTTGAACTTGATAAAAAGCGTATAAGTTGTTCAGGCACTTTGATGAAGAACCGCATACCTTAGAAATGTGCGCTCTTTACTTAAGTCTGATAAAGAGCTCAACAGGGCAGGACGGGGCAGTAGTTGTTGGCAAGAATGATGGTAAAATAGCAGTCACTAAATGGTATGATACTAAACCAGTTACCATGACGTCATTAATAGAGGCCAAAAAAGAAGAACACCAGTGTCAACGTTGGTGCAAAACTCAAAAAAGTATATCACCGTAAACCGACCAAGAGTGATTAAAAACTATAACAAAAATATGGGCGGTGTAGACTTGGCAGACAGACTTCTTGCAGTATGTCCTCACAGATATAGAAGCAACAAATGGACTCAAAGATTCATTGCTCACATGCTTCACCTAGCGGTGTCCAATTCTTGGTTACTGTAGAAACAAGATCAAACAGCAAACCAAAACAAAAAAATACCAGTTTCGTAAAAAATAAAAAAATACAATTTTCGTTGAAATCCCCATCATATCTTCTCTGAAGATATTTTTCAATTAAAATCTCTCCCAGGTTACGTTTACACTGTCTCATAAACTTATCCCGGAAGAGATTTTGATTGAAAAACTATCTTCAGAGAAGATATGATGCGGATTTCAACCAGGTGGTTGAGAAGTCTTCTGGGACCAGAAAGAGATGTAGAGGGATGCCTAGGATTCAGGTGCCCACAAAACAAAAAAGGTTGTCCCAAGCTAAACATTTGCCTATATTTGCAGATAAACAAGGCAGATGCAGAACTTATTTTATTTGTAAAGGTTGCAATATTAGATTGTCTTACAAAACAATGAAATTATTATGGCTTCTTTCATTCTTAAGAATAAATAAACAGTTAGTGTAGGGTTAGCAGAGGGAAAGCCAGTTATTCAATACTCCATTTTGCGTGACAGCGGGTTGGCCCATTGCCGCAGCTATGGAGCTATAAAGATTTCCTCACGATTTTTGCTGCATTACTAAAACCTACACATGCTTTTAAAATAATAATTTTCATTAACTTTGAAAGCACGGCAAAAGTACTAATTATTTACTTACAATAGAGTTGACGAGTCGCGTAGAGTTCCAGTATATATAGAGTTACACATGACATTATTGGCTCAACACCTTCCGCAGGCTGAGGTGACAGTTACACATATTTTGTCCACGTTTTATTCCCGAAATAGCAATGAAGGGAGGTCACGAAGTGTGCGGTTTCAGCACGTCAGGCAGGGCTGATTCATAGACATAATGCGGCTTTACGCGACCGGCCGGCGGCCGGGCGTGTCCGTACGTTGCTATTATTTCAGGACGAATTTAACACAGCAATTTGTAAATAAAAATTATGCAAGGGAAAAATAAAACGTTTTTTTTTGTTAAAAGCGATAGTACACTATCGTCCTTGAGTCGGGCGTTGCTTTACAAAACAAAACCTGTATGTATGTGAGCACGCAATCTCCTAAAATAGATCTACACACATTCTGAAGAACCAGAAATATATAAACAGTGAAAATGTCAACATTATTCAACAACCATAATACAGAGGAAGTTGACATAATTTTGATGCTCATTTATAGGTATGTCAAATGCTGACTGTACCTCTTTATTAGGTCAATACGTAAGGTGAGTGTTAGAAAGCCGTGTGGATAGATAAATATATACAAATAGTATAACTTACACGCACTACATTGTGCCAAATTCATCGGAAATCCATCGAGAACCCATCCCCTGTTCTGCGCAACTTTACTCAACATTCTCTGGCGCATAAACCTGTAAACGATATATATTTCTTAGAACGCATAGGTATTTTTAACGGTACTACATTTCTTAGAGGGCTATAGAGGGAAGGAAGAAAACCGACACAACACATAACCAATTTGGTTTTATATTCCGGCATGTTTAGACAGCAGCTTATCGCAATATAATGAGAACAGCTTGCAACGGTATAGAATCATCTACTGTACGTAATCCCAGCTATAGAACAACCTCTATGGACAAAAGTTGGTAATGTCTATATTCGATACCTTGGTTATTTGACTGTCACCCAAATTATTGGCCATCCTCTTATCCTACATGCACCATGCATCCCTAGTGATACACATTTCACAAACCCTAAAATCTCTTCATCAGTCAGTGGTCTCACAGAGCTCAGCAAAGCCAGCGTCTGCTTGGCTGCCTCTCGCACTTCTACCTCCGCCGAGTCTTCGGCTTCTAAAGGTTCTTCAGATTCTCCCACCTCAATAACCAGATCTGCTGTCTCGCCGACTTCCCAATGACGCACACGCGATTTCTATACAACACCGTAACTCAATATTTCGAATGGAAACCGTCACTACTCCTCATTATGTAGGGACGGTAGATGATCTGGCTCTTGTTTACTCCCGGATTTAGAACAAGAACTTGTAACCAAGAATTCATGATTAACTGTTAATTTCATGTTCAATGCTAATGAGCTTAAGATTGTTAGGGTGCATAATTTTAGTGACAAATTAATGATGTCACGGAGGATGAAACAAATTATAGAAGCATTATAGTTATCCGGCGTTGAATAATGCAAAACTAGTTATGGAAAAAAACTCAACGTCAAAACATTACAAAGAGACGATGCTCTGCACAGCTGCAACTAGTCGATTGATTAGGAATTGCAAGCCCGATGTGCATTCTTATCCGCTGGATAACTACAGGTCAACAATGAATTCGGGTTAATAATTGGTGGTGACAATAGCAATTCTACTAACAATGGATAGACAAAGCAAATTGTTAACTGTGAAGAATCAGAAACGGGTATAAAACACGAACCAAATCTTCTAGTAAATCTTGCACTACTGTGTCAGGGGACACATAGATGAGTCCGTAATTTTCACAGAGTTGTTTGGACAATGTTGTCTTCCCCACAATGGGAGGCCCGTAGATCACCAACTGCAAAATAACTATTGTTAACAACTCATACTATGCAATCTAGCTTCGTCACAACACATTCGCTTTTGCCCTTTGAGTAATAATGTATTACTCAAAGTTTTTGCCCTTATAGCGTTGCTGTTCCCTTTTATTCTAGTGTGAGCTACTTTCCCGAAATAATGTTACCAACATGAAAATTTGTAGATTTTAGTATGTATAACTATTTTACACATATTGTGCGAGAATGTGAAAGGTTCTGTGAGAAGAATGCATGATAGTGTTGTCATGTAATTGTTTTCCTGTTGATTGAATAAACGAATATAATTGACCTGAATTTAGTTAGGATAATTTGTACGACGACTTGGATTTTTTTGTCCTGTTGTACGAATTTACTTTTTTTTTTTACATTTGACCCACAAAGCGAACGCAAAACAAATTGCTTCAAACTAAAGAAGATAAGAATTAGGAGATTATACGTTAAACTTGAGTAAAGTTATGAGATCACTACGACCTACTTAGTTTCTTGTGTATTTGATGCCGTTTAAATGAACACGGTGTGCCAACGTTCAGAAGAATGTTTATTTTTCATTTCAGGTCAACTTTAGCATTAAGTATAAGTGCACATTACGGTGCGATGCGAAGATTAAACCTATGCGGTCCCGACAAAATCAACAGTTATTGCAAACTCGATCATGTGGAGTAGTTAGGAAGGCAATTTTTTTATTGTGGGAAATACATAACTATGTATGTAGGTAATTAGGGAATCCCTGTCCAGATTATTAGGAACTCATTTAGTTCCAAATATTAAACCTTGCTAGAAACTATATTGTTATGCTCACTTTGAAAGATTTCAGTCGTCGCTCTTTCTTAAATTGTCGGATCAGGACCGGAACGTTTTCGCCAAAGGCCTCCTCCACGCTAAAGGTCCAGACGAGGCCCATCGTCGCCACGATGTAAGTTGGCTCCATGTACAAATTTAGTGTCATCAGATCAAAGATCCTTTGCTATAGAAAACACCGTGTTAAACCAATAGATGAAGTAACAACAAATCAATGTAACGCCACTCTTTGTCCCCGATAATATGGCGGAGGTTTTGAATGTTTGATCTGTTGGTTAGACAATTATGATGGCAGACAGGCACACGGTTCAACTGTGTGCAGGAAAAAAGTTTCCGGTATATCATGGATGCTAGGTAGGAATTCCAATACTGATAAATAAATTAAGTCACATTCTCATCACCATCCGCAATGCATTGCAATCAACACAAATGAGCTCGCCAATTTATAAAGCCGATTAAGAGACATAGGTAAGTACAATCCTAGAATGACTGGACTGAAACACTATAATGGTCATTGTCTATCCTATTATTAGCCTTAGATTAGTAGAATCAGGTAGATTGGGTACAATAGAAAAGGTTACGAGATATTCTAATTTCTCACGTCTATTTCAGGTATTAGAAAGGCATCTTCTGGTGGAATGCATTTGAACATTCCAGTACCGACGATCCGACCCAGTGGCTTTATTATCTGCAAAACGCATAAGTATTTTGTCTCACAAATGTCCTTTCGAGATAAGGCGGGTGGCTTATCTCAATTATACAACCTCTCTTTGTTTCGTTATGTTCTGTTCCACGGCTAGAATATAAAGCTTCTTTGGGAAGTCCACGAGTAGGTTGAAAATTATTCTGGAAAGTTTAA
Source organism: Argyresthia goedartella (assembly GCA_949825045.1). Lineage (NCBI taxonomy): Eukaryota > Metazoa > Arthropoda > Insecta > Lepidoptera > Argyresthiidae > Argyresthia > Argyresthia goedartella. Next base: position 16,903,560 of record OX463815.1, read on the forward strand.
GACGTTATCTTGTTTTTATTATATCATATCATTAAATTGGTATAGTACTTGGTAAAAACTCATTTCTTATCTGAATATTGATACATTATGAGCATAATGTATCAATATTTCGCATATTATGACATTCAAATTTCGAACGCCGACGCCCGCCTGCGTGCCACCCCTAGTTTTTCTGTGAAGTTGGTACTACTGAATAAGCTGAACGAGTGCAGAGCAATGATCAATGCCGGACGAACATGCGGTTCCTGAAGACATCAAAGAGAGCTAATGATATTTGTGTAGATAAATTAGTGTATTTAACTGTACATAATTAGGCATTCAAACTCTCGAGTTATATTACCATAAAACTCGCCTTCACGAGTTTTAATTCCGTCAATTATGTATCAGTCACATAAACCCTCTTTACTGCGTCCAAATAAATGCTTAATGATATAATACTTGGTAAACTCATTTCTTATAATGTATCAATATTTCGAAATATTATGATATTCAAATTTCGAAGGCCGACGCCCGTCTGCGTGCCGCCCCTAGTTTGTCTGGGAAGTTGGTACTACAGAACAAGCTAAACAAGTGCAGAGCAATCATCAATGCCACAATGCCGGTCGAACATGCGGTTCTTGAACACATCAAAGAGAGCTGATGTGTGTAGATAAACTAGTGTAACATACATACATGTAACTGTACATAATTAGGCATTAAAACTCTCTAGTGATATTATTACGAAACTCGCCTTCGGCTCGTTTCATAACCCCACTCTCGAGTTTTAATGCCCTCCATTATGTATCAGTCACATAAACTAAGTACTATTAATTCCCATAGTGTGATATTATTATTTCTTTCCGATGACGGTAACCATCTAGTTTATCTTGCACGTCGTACTTATCGTCTAGATGTTAGATTTGCAAATAGCCCTTATGGAGCTACACCTACATTCTAACGGGTTCCACGAATCCACAATGTTCAAAGACATTATCAAATCAACAACTTTAAAGTATTGTATAATGTATAAGCTAGAGGATGTAAGATAATTAGATTTTAATAGCTGAACTTACTGTGCTAGATCGAGGACATTTATAATAGGTATGGCGTTGGACCCTCGACCGAGGATGGGTAAAATAGGCTCGCACTCCCAAGCCTTTTGGAACCAATAGTAAAGGACATCTTCCTTGCCACCGTAAGTGACTCCGACATTTACTACCAGAGCTCTGTACGAAATAACACGTTTATTGTTGATACCGTCGTCGCTCGAAATACCAGGTAAGCTAAGAATAACTAAAACAATATCTTACCCAATAAGCGATTTGTAATTCCGCGCTAATTCGATGACTGCGTTCTCAATATCTAAATGCATCTTGTAGCTTGGATGTGGCTTTCTTTTACGAAAATCTGTCTCAACAAATGGCATGTCTGGAGCACTCTGCGAAAAAATGAGATTGTTCTATATCTGTCTGAAATAATTAATGTAATTAAACGATTATTATAGATACCGGATCCATGGGCTTCGTTAGCGCCCAAGTCATTACAGAAGAAATAAGAATTAGGAATCTTCTGTTGACTACAACTTCAACTTCGCCATCCTCTCTTGGAGATAGGATCTCTTCTTTGCTGAGAAGATCTTTTAAAACTGTATAAATCAGAACAATACGTTTTACATTATAGTAATTAATGGGGCTAATAATTACTAGAGATACGATAAAAGTTTGATAGTAACTACTTACGCTTTAGATACTCCATTGCGGTATTCAATTCGTTTCTATCACTGGTTATATCGAATACAACATTACCACATGCTAGCATTTGTGGGTATAACAAACTATCTGTTTTCGGAATAATCCTAGTAACTTTATCTAGAGTTTTAATTTTTGGATCTTCGACGGTTCCTGCATTACAAACAGGAAGTAACATTTAAATCGTGGTGAGAAACACATATAGACATTTATATACACATTCAGGCACATAAATTGCTTCTGACCCCTCACGACCTACTCTGGCCCTTCGCCTCGGTCGAGATTGTAAACGGGACCGTTGGCTTGTGATTCAGAACTTCGGCCAGTTGCCCAGAAGTCGTCACTTCCGACAGTTAATTCATCTTGAATCTTTGTATTCTCATAGACCTTTTAGAGGTGATGGATAACTTCATGATTCTTACCAACTATTTCATAAGGCTCCTCCGGAGGTGGTGGGACCACCTCCGTATCATCCTCCGCTCCTATAATATGCACAGTAGTCACCAGAGTTTCTTGTGCCTTAATCTTTAATACCTTGGCCACATTTTTGATATAATACGCACTGTGATAGGAATCTAAATTATTTATGAAGTATCGCCTGAGGGAAAACACATTTTCTTTGTCTTCCGACATTTTTGTTGATATGAAACATTATTTGACACAAGATGATCTACTGGCAATGGCAATGCACTTTTTATTTGGACTGTACACGGTAAAAAGGTTTTAAGAATGTCAGTCTGCATGTAGTTCCGTGGTTTTGTGGATTTCGCGGTTGCTTCTCAGAAGATGCAGATTCGTATCCAGTGCTGACTATTTATCAATAAGACAATTAAGACTACTAAATCTTACTGAAGTACATCATCGGACGTTCCGTGTTTCGGATGACACGTTAAGCTTTAGGTCCCGGCTACTATCGCTACTTGGTGATCGTAAAACCTCTCTATCAACGCACTGAGCCAGCGTGATGGAGTATGGCTTTATCTTAATCGAATCCGAGTAAAGGCCTGTGCCCCTCGGTGGGGGCATTGAATGGCTACATTTGTTTTGCATAGTTCGGCTCTACACTGGCTGCGATACTCACTCACTAGACCTTTTGTTTTCAATGGTTATCTGACTGACGAAATTTCACGCTTCCTGTGGTTTCAATGAAGATGGGCATCGTAATAAAAATAGGAATCATGAATTAATTTTATTTTTACTCTCATTTTCACGTAATATCATGTCGAATAGGCCACGAGCATATTAACCAGTCGTCAGTGGGCGACATTTTGTATCTTTCCTCGTGTCTGTGGCTCTGTGCATCCGAAATACGGAAATTTCACTGACAAGGGTTTTGAGCGCCGGCCGATTTTCGTATTGACCGAATGACAAATTACCGAACCATTGAAATTATTAATTCAGTAGCTAGCTTGTTCCTTTATGCGCATTTAAAAAATGCTAAAGAGATCGGAACAAAAATGAACGTAGCAACTAGCAATGTGTGCGAAATTGTACCTACTCATTCCTTCCAGAACCCGGAAGACGCACTGACGCGTCAAAAGCCACATTTCTGATTCCCGGAAATTTCACTGAAATCCGGCTTAACACAAACGCGTATGAGCAGGTTAATATTCGCTACATTAATGCCAAAAATCGCGGCTACTAACTGACAGTTGACAGTTGTCGGAAGGGACTGGGCGTCAATCTCCTATGGAGTGTTTCAAATAACTAGCGGGCAAAAATACATTGAACCCTGTCTACCAATGTATATAATTTTTGTTAGCGATACGATAAAAGACGCCGTAATATGCATATCGTGGTAGAGGGTGGGGTGAGCCTGTGACCTTGGCAGGTGTGGCAAACATTTTTATGAATATTGTTTTTTGAAAACTTTTCAATACAAACAAAAAAAAAAACAGTATTTCTGGGTTGTCTATACATTTCAGATAAGTAATAAAAAAAAGAGGGTCACTAAAGAACAGCCATAGAAACTATCTTTCTCTAATTCTCTAACCTAGTTTAGAGCGTTAATTTATGTATTCGTTTATTCATAACATTACAATATAGTATAGTACTAGAACGTTCAGTCGGACAGTCGGCCTGTTGTTTGAATGATTTTGTCGACTGGCGAATACACATTAGTGGGGGCGCATCGATTAGTATTCGTCGATCGCTGTCAGTCGCACCTCGTTGTTGTGAGGTGTCCATTCGAATGATTTAGGTGTTCCATTCGAACGTTCTAGTTTATGTAGGGTATCTAGCAGTTAGATTAGTAGTTATAGTAATATTTATACCTAAGTATATTTATTTTCCCTTGCACTTCTTGGTCTATTGTATTGTAATACTTTATTGCACAAAACAGTGATGACAAAACAAAGATAAAGGAAAGAACATGTACAAAGGCAAGCTTATCTCTAACAAGAACAAATTTTATACAAGGATAGACCTTATATAAAATTAAAATTATCCTCTCAACTATAGGATCACTTTGTTGTCCCTCCGTCCGTCCATCCGTCTGTCTGTCTGGCTGTCAAGTCCATTTATCTCGGGAACGCGTGGAGGAATCGAGTTGAAATTTAAACAATATACTCAGGTCTACAGTCTCTTGAAGCTGTAAAAATCGAACTTCTACGTTAACGTAAAAAAAAAAGATACGGCCGTTTATGCCGCAAAAAACGTATATTTCGACACTCTCAAGGAAATCAAAATGTATAGGATATTTCCCGTTAACTTAAAACTATGAAATTTGGCAAGTAATACTGTCTTATACTTCAAGTATAGGGAAAAATCTGAAAACTATACATTTGTAATTATACCATAAAAAACAGGGTCTTCATGCAAGGAACGGCGGAATATATATCTACAAATTTGACGAAACCCTCTACTATATAATAAATGCATCTACTGTTCTATCTATTATGCGATCCATTCCCCTCATCTTGACTTCTTCCTTTTTAACATCGTCCACGCAGTTTTTCCATTTTTTAGCCGTGTTTTTGGCTAAACCTTCGTTCAGCAAGTTCTTCACGTCAGCCTATTTAAAACTTGTTAATAATTTTGTAATTATTTATTCATCTTTATTAATTATAATAATTAATATTGTAATATTTGTATTTTATAAAGATCTAAAAATCTATCTGTGGGAATTTCTACGCCCTCCTCTCCCACAGTGGTCCAATGTAGAGAAAAGGCAAAAAATGACGTTTGCTAAGTATACGTAAATATCTACAGTTATAAAGAAAATTGACTTTTGACTATATTGTTTCTGACGACGTGCCCTTTTGAATTCCGCCCATACGAGCTCAATAGGATTGAGCTCGCAGTGGCAGGGCGGCAACCTCAAAATTTTCAGGCCTTTGGCTATCTTATCTACCACATAATGTTGATATTGGCTCTAGATTGGGCTGGCTTTTTCTATAAGCTGCGCTTTTGTATCGCCAACTTCTACAGTGATCTGTTTGATACCAACCAATCGACAATTTGTTGTTTTCTCCATGACATGGTAGGTGTCCTTTCTAGTCGCCTTCAATAATAAAAGTATTAGGCTTGATGAGATGCGCATAAAGACATTTGATTAAATTGAAGCACAGGTAAAGGCTACGTTAAAAAAATAACTACATACAGTGAGTGGTAACGGTAACTCGCATTATCCATGACAATTACATCATTGTTTTGCAGCTTGTCAAGGACTTTTGCAAACCATTCCTCAAAATGATTAGCGTCCATGCTCTTATGGTAGTCGGCTGCCCTCAGGACGACTTCGTCATTTTCTTGAACTTGACACTTTCCCAACTCGTCCCATTCCTAACTCGACTCTTTCTCAGTCGCTGTTTTTTGCTATCCTTTATTGGTCTCTCCTACGACCACGAAACCCTAATGAATTCGCTCGTCCGCAATAGCCGTCTAGTTACTACATATTACTGGCCACTTGTGAGATTCGATTAAAACCTACTTTAATCTCAAGATTAATTATGCCGGCTGTCACATTTTCTTTGACGTTGACATTGTCATTGTAATGGTGATTTCTGTATTATTTGTTCGTGAATAATTATGGTGAGAAACTAAAATAAATTCTGATTGTTTTGGTAAATATGTTCACAATTCACAATTCTTTATTGCACAGAACATTAAAACAAAACATTTTACAAGAAATTAAAAGGCAAAGGCGAGCTTATCTCTCAACAGAGATTTCTTCCAGCAAACCTATCAGGATAGGATACTGTGAGTACTGGCCACAGCACTGTCGATGGTTCTCTGTATGAAATTAATGTGACAAGATACTTCAGATTGTCAATGCAATTCTGTTATTGTAAAAGACTAACAATAAATGTGTATTTTATGTCCGCCATGTCTTTCCATGTGAAATAACCCCAACAAATGGTAGCAGAGCGTTTGATACGATTATCTACAAATAAAAAGGTAAAAATATGGCATCGACGAGTTACCGAAATATCGAACCATTGACCAAGTCAAATTATGACACTTGGTGCCTACAAGCGCAAGCCGTCCTAATAAAAAACGATTATTGGGATATCGTAAGCGGAAATAAAAGTCTGTCATCAACTGGCGATGCGGCGGCAAAATCTGCGTTCGAAAAGGAAGACCTCAAGGCAAGAGCTGAAATTTTACTTTTGCTGTCACCTTCCGAACTCAAGCAAATAAAAACATGCACGTCGTCGAAATCTGTATGGGACAAACTTAAAGCTACATATCAAAGCACCGGGCCCGCACGTAAGGCAACCTTATTAAAACAGCTAGTTCTCAAACGTATGACAGCTGACGAAGACATCCGTGATCATCTAAATAACTTCATGGATGTGGTCGATAAACTCGCCGACATGGAAATAAAAATACCGCCAGAACTGCTCAGCATAATGCTCCTCTATAGTTTGCCAATGTCATTCGAAAATTTCCGAATAGCCATCGAGTCAAGAGACACACTGCCTAATCCTGACGACCTGAAAGTGAAGATTCTCGAAGAATACCAGGCCAGGAGCGGTAACGAAGCACCTGAAAGTAGTGAAGCATACCACTTCAAGAAAAATAAGACGAAGTTGTACTGCAAGAACTGCAAGAAGAAGGGCCACACTACCGAGGCATGTTGGGGCAAGAAGGATCGCTCAAATGAGAAACCTAACAGAAGCCAATCAAAAACTTTTAACGTCTGCCTGAGTACTGCAAGTTCAAGCACCGATAAAAACATGTGGTGTTTAGATAGCGGCTGCTCATCCCATATGTGCGGCGACAAGACGATGTTTTCGGCTCTGACCCCTGAAAATGGAACCCTAAAGTTGGCATCGAACAAATATACGAGCAAAATTGAAGGCAAAGGAAAAGTTACAGTCAGCCAAGAAAAAGTAGACTACAACTTCAAAGACACGTTGTTTGTTCCTGATGTGTCAGTCAATCTACTGTCAGTAGGCAAAATAGCTGACAGAGGACATAAAGTCATCTTCGAAAAAGATAAAGCCTACATCGTAGAAAAAAGTGGCGAGGTGACACTGACAGCACAGAGAAGAGACGGTCTATACTACTTCGAATTTGAGAAGAAAGAAGTGTCAAACTACACCCGAAAAAGCAACGACTGCGACCTTATGGAATGGCATCGAAAACTTGGCCATATAAATGAAAGGGATCTGAAGAAGATGGCCCAAGACAACCTAATGTATGGATTGCGACCGACTGATGAAAAATTAGAAGCGTGCGAAACCTGCATAAAAGGCAAGCTGTCAAGATTACCATTTACGCGACACGATGGCCTCTACACAACGGAAAAGCTGGAAATTATCCATAGCGACGTATGTGGGCCTTTCGAGTGCGAAACGGTAGCGGGATCGAGATATTACGTCACATTCATAGACGATTTCACTCGGTACTGCCACGTCTACTTCATAAAGAAGAAAAGTGACGCACGAATGAATGCGTCGAATGTGACACACGGCGACTCCAGTCAGATATGCATATTTTAAACTCATCATTACAAATTATTACACGTAAATATGAGTCAGCACAATACGAAATTAAGGAACATGTGTCGGCTATGAATAGTTTGTTGGAGACGTGTAAGTATAATTATGACACTTTCATATCTTTGACCGACAATCACATCTGTGATTGTAAACAAGCTCCAGCGGACTGTTCCGTGCCGACCGTGTGTCCCGCCGAGCAGCCGGCCGAACAGCTGATACTGACCCAGGCGCCGCCGTCAGTCGACTTGAGTACTAATAGTGTTATCAATAACGCCTCCTTCTCTCGGACAAAGGATAGGTATATAATGTACAGCGATGAACTTGGAAAAAATATGGGTTTACAACTTAGTCAGCGCGTGGGCCAGGCAATATTAAATAACTGTATGCCTGGCGCCACATATTCACAAATATTAAACAAAGTGTTGTCATCGCAGTTTTTAGAACCAACCACCCTAATTATTTTAATTGGTAGAAGGGAAAATGTATCTAAAAAACTAATTACTAAATACTTTTCCAAATTAAATTCTTTACAAAATGTAGATAGAATTATCTTGTTTGCGTTTCCCTTCAGCCAATCTTTGTCACAACATGAAAATCATATAAGACATGATTATAATACATTTATACACACATTGACATGTCGTCATACTGAAAAATTTCATTTCATAGACACCAATATTTGTATTGGAAAATATTTTTATTTGACTAAGGATAGGTATTACCTATCTAGGTTTTATAGAAAACAGATAGCACAGTCACTATCTTATTTTATTTTGAACTCAGTTCAAGTTTTTGACTAATGAAACGCCTGCTTCTATTGAGCAGTGTAATAATAATGACATGTACTCCTTGGAATCTGTTCCAAGCTCTTTAAATTAACCCATAGGACAACAGAGAGTAACTCTGGCAGTAATATTAATATTTGTATAAATATACCTTCATCTTGCCCATTAAATCAAGTTACTAGTAATGAAAAATGTAAAAGTAAGAATATTTTAAACGTGGTTCATCAAAATATACAGGGCATGTTAAGTAAAGAACTGGAAATTGAGTTATTCATGAACTGTAATAATATTGATATTTTATGTATAACAGAGCACTTTTTAAAGAGTTATCAGTTCATGTTCAACTTTAATAACCACCACGTTGCTAGTTCGTTCAACAGAAAAACAGCTGATCGCGGTGGCTCCTTAATACTTGTAAATAATAGTTTTAAATATAAGGAACGAGTTGACATAGTGAGCCTGTCTGTTGAGCGTACCATGGAAATAGCCTGTATTGAACTTGAACAACTTATTGTAATGAGCGTATACAGACCACCAGATTCATCCTTTGATTTATTCGAAAAGAAAATGGATGAAGTGTTGATTAAAATCAGCGATAAAAACAAATTTTTTATAATTTGTGGTGATTTTAATGTTAATCTGTTAGAGGATAATAATATTTGTACTAGATTAAAATCTTTATTTTTATGTCACAACATGAACTATCTGTTTTTGGAGCCTACTAGAATTACTGCAACATCTGCTACCTGCATTGACAATATATTTACTAACATTACGCCCATTTTCAAATCGATCATCAATAAATTAACCTCTGATCACTCTGGTCAGATAGGTATATTCAATTTTAAAATAAAAAAGGACCAAAAAGAGGATATTACATGTGTGCCCGTTAGTGACACTCGGCTTGAACACTACAGGAATAATATTTTAGATAAACTATGGGAAATACCATACAGTGACGATCCAAATTTGTTGTACAACTCAGTATTTAACCTTGTCAAAAATGAATATGATACGGTATTTAAATCAAAAACTATAAAAGTTAATAACAAAGCTTTGTTTAGTGATTGGGCGACAGTTGGAATTCATAGGAGCAGACGAAGATTATATGAACTCTATGAAGAGAAATCATATAACAAAAATACGGCCTTTCTAGATTATGTTCGTAGTTATTCAAAAATGTTTAAACGCGTTTGTGCCGTAGCTAAATCTAATTTCATTAAAAACAAAATTGAATCTAGTAGCAATGTAATGAAAACGACTTGGCAAATTATAAACAGAGAGACTGGAAAGGCCAAAGCTACACATAATAACTTCAAGCTTAAGATAGATAATCAATTGCTAAGTACAGACCTAGAAGTAGCAAAAGCTTTCGAAAATTTCTTTACGGACATTCCAGTTTCAACAACCAAGTCTTTAAATTCATCTCCTGCTGCTGCTGAATCTATACTTAAACAAAACTTTGAGGATTGTAAAACAGATTTTAAATTTAGGCACGTAAATAATGAAGACATTGTAAAAGCGTTTAAATCCCTGGAAATGAAAAAGACAGCTGATGCCCATGGTCTATCAGTAAAAATTATTAGTTCCATTGTAGATTGTATTGCACCTCACCTTTGTTGTATATTTAATCAATGTATAGATAATGGTGTGTTTCCTGACTTGATGAAACTAAGTAAAGTTATACCTTTATTCAAAGCTGGTAGTACATCAGACCCCACCAATTTTAGACCCATATCGATACTACCAACGCTTAGCAAAATATTTGAAAAACTCATACTTAATCAATTGCAAAGTCATTTTTATCTCAATAATTTAATTCATATTGCTCAGTTTGGTTTCACAAAGGGTCGTTCAACAGCCGATGCTGGTGTTGAACTAATCGACAATATTTTTGATGCCTGGGAAGACGCAATGGATGCAATAGGTGTCTTCTGCGATCTATCCAAGGCTTTTGATTGCGTCCATCATGACACTCTTGTCAGGAAGTTACGCCATTATGGTGTAAAAGATCAGGCACTTGGCCTTCTGGAGTCATATCTAACAGATAGGGTTCAGATGGTCGATGTTAATGGGAAAAGATCACCTGGGTCTTCAATAGGTATGGGCGTACCGCAAGGTTCAATTCTTGGTCCTTTCTTGTTTTTAGTATATATTAATGATTTACCTTACCTTGTTAAAGCAAAACATGGATTAGTATTGTTTGCCGATGATACTTCTTTGATATTTAAAGTTAAAAGACAGCAATCAAATTATGACGAGGTAAACAATGCTATCTCTAGTATAGTGAACTGGTTTACTGTTAACAATTTATTACTTAATGAAAAGAAAACTAAATGTATTAAATTCGTGTTACCCAATGTGAACCCGGTAACTACAGACATATTTATAAAAGGACAGAGATTGGACCTTGTGCAGTCGACTGTCTTTTTGGGCATTACTTTAGACGCCAAACAACAATGGGATCCTCATATAAATAAATTGTCGAACAGACTGAGTTCGGCAGCGTTCGCAGTTAAAAAAATTAGAGCTCTTACCGACGTAGACACCGCTAGACTAGTCTACTTTAGTTACTTTCATAGTCTAATGACCTATGGTATTTTATTGTGGGGTCACGCTGCGAATGCTAATAGTATATTTATTCTGCAGAAACGGGCTGTTCGTGCAATTTATAGATGAGGGCCTAGAGTGTCACTGAGGGAAAAGTTTAAAGAAATCAATATTCTGACATTTGTGTCTCAATATATCTATGACAATCTTGTGTATGTAAAAAGAAATATAACTAATTTTCAGAAGTACAGTGATATACACAATTTTAATACTAGAAATAAAGACAAGTTGGTTGCTTATGTAAGCCGACTACATAAAATTAGTAATTCTTTTAAAGGCAATTGTATACGCTATTACAATAAGGTCCCTACTGATATTAAAAACTTACCTTTAGACAAGTTTAAAATAATAATAAAACAGAAATTGTGTAAAAAAGGTTACTATAGGATATCTGATTATTTAGAGGACAGATGTCCATGGGAATAGATTGTTTGAGTAGCAGGCTGTTTCGATATATAATTAGCATTAATTTTGTAATTTGACAATATTTTATTTAAAAAAGGAAACGCAAAAGATGCGACGACTGTGGAGTTTCTTCGGTGAGCTCTTCTCCACAGATTCCGCCATTGTGTTAGTGAACTCACCCAAAAAAATGTAATGACGGATCTAAGTGATGTAACAACATCCTATGGAAATAAATGATTTTTGATTTTGATTTTGATTTTGATTTTGACGTATTCAACACTTTTAAGCAATATAAAAGCGAAGTCGAGACGTTCCACAACAAAAAGATAAAACACCTGCAGACAGACAACGGCACTGAATATCGCAACAAGGAATTTGACGATTTCCTCAAACTACACGGAATCCAAAGAAGATTGACCACTGTGTATACCCCGCAACAAAATGGAATAAGCGAGAGGAAGAACAGATCTTTGTTGGACAAAGCCAGATGCCTGTTGATCGAAGCAAACGCACCCAAAAAGTTGTGGGCAGAAGCGGTACATACGGCCAACTACCTTATTAACCGTAGCCCTTCGAAAGCGTTAAACGGCGAGATACCATTCACGAAATGGATTGACCGAACACCATCTGGCAATCATCTTCACGTTTTCGGCAGGAAGACCTTTGTCCTGAAAAAGAACAGACGAGGAAAGCTGACTCAACACGCTAAAGAGGGCGTATTCATGGGATACTCGTTGACTACAAAAGGATACAGAGTATACATACCTGAAGATGATGACATGGTGATAAGCAGGGACATCAAGGTTATAGATCAGATGTTCTTCAAAGAAAAAGACACGGATTATGAAAACCTTGTATACAAAGAGGAACGCCATCACTCGAACACACCTGAAAAAGAAAAAGAAAATAAAAACAAAAGAAAAAAGAACAAAATTAGACAGGAAATAGAAATCGAAATTACAGAGAGGAAAAATGACACAATGAATAACGAAATTCAAAATCCGGAAAACTTACCTCTAGATCCTGATGACTTGGACGAAAACGAATCCTTTGATGACGCATCGGAGATAGTAGAGATTCCTGAGAATGGGAGGCCGCAAAGAGAGAGGCGCCCACCTGCATGGACTAGAGATTATGTACTGGATGAGACTGAAGAAAGCCAAGAAAGTCATTTACTCAATGAAATAACTTACCTGTCTGATGAAAATGAGAACGACGAGTACTGGCATGATGCCATAAAAGCTGAAATAAGAGCACATGTCAAGAACGGAACCTGGAAAGTCGAAAAGAAAGGCAAAGATGTGAAAGTCGTTGACTACAAAATGGTTCTAAGAAATAAAGTTGGACCAGATGACAGCGTCACAAGAAAAGCCAGACTTGTAGCACGAGGTTTTACACAGCGACCAGGTATCGATTACAATGACACTTACGCACCCGTCGCGAAACTAAGTTCGATCAGATCTGTCATCGGAGTAGCTGTCGAGGAAGAGTTAAATCTGAACCAAATGGACGTCACAACCGCGTACCTAAATGGTGAGCTGGAAGAAAAGATAGTGATGAAATACCCTGACTACTTAGAAGAATACCTGACAGAAATTATGGTCGAAGAAAGTACAAAAGAAGACTTAACTATATACAACAAAACAGTTGACATGCTGAGAGACATAAAAAACAACCCAAAAGAGAAGGTATGCTGTCTCATTAAAGCGCTTTACGGACTCAAGCAGGCAGGGAGGCAGTGGTACAAAAAGCTCGACACAGAACTAAAACACATCGGTTTCAGAGCATCAGAAGCTGACCCATGTGTATACCTACTAGAGAAAAGAGGAGTTAAAATAATAATAGTAATCTATGTCGACGACTTATTGATTGCCTACTCGTGTCCTAGAAAACTTAAAGAAGTCAAAGACCTGCTAAATTCAAAATTCGAACTAAAAGATTTGGGAAGACCGAAACGGCTCATTGGTATAGATATGATATATAACAAAGAAGGAATTAAAATATGCCAACAGAAATTCATTGAAGACACTTTAAAGAAATTTAAAATGGAAGAATGCAAAACTACATCAACGCCAATGGAGCCAGGCCTCAAACTTGAAAGATGTGGAAAAGATGAAAGTCAACATCTTAATCTTCCTTACAAAAATTTAATAGGTACGCTGATGTATCTGGCAGTTGCAACTCGCCCTGACATCATGTTTGCTATAAGCTACCTATCACAGTTTAATGACTGTCATAAGGAAGAGCACTTTAAGTGCGCGAAAAGGGTACTTCGATACCTCAAAGCGACTAAAAACGTCGGATTGACATTCACGAAGACCGGCCAAGACATGCATGGCATGGCTGATGCGGACTGGGGCTCTTGCAAGCTCGATCGGAAGTCATTTTCAGGCTACTGTTTTAAATATGCTGGTACGGCCATAAGCTGGATGTCGAAGAAACAAAAGAGCGTCGCCCTTTCGACAGCAGAAGCGGAATACGTCGCCTTAACCGAAGCTGCGAAGGAAGCAATACACTTAAAAAGTCTATTCAAAGACTTGGGAGCTGACTAAGAACGAGTTGTTGTCGCAACCGACAATCAAGCAGCCCTCAAGTTAAGTCAAAATTCAATGGTGACGTCGAAGTCAAAACACATTGATTTAAAAATGCACTTCATTAGGGACTGTATCCAAGAAGGAGCAATAGACGTCAAGTATCTGCGAACCGAAGACATGGAGGCAGACCTGCTAACCAAAGCTTTAGCTGGTCCGCGTTTGATGAAGTTGCGGAGCAGCCTTGGACTGTCCTGATCACTACGATAGTGCCGTGAAGAGGAGTGTGAGTACTGGCCACAGCACTGTCGATGGTTCTCTGTATGAAATTAATGTGACAAGATACTTCAGATTGTCAATGCAATTCTGTTATTGTAAAAGACTAACAATAAATGTGTATTTTATGTCCGCCATGTCATTCCATGTGAAATAACCCCAACAGATACATATAAACTGAAAAGGGTAGTCTAGTGCAATTATAAAATTACTAAATACCAATAAAATATAATACTTACTATAAAAATACATATAATTAAAGAAATAGTAGATAAAATAAAAATAAACAAATAATAATAATAAACAGATAAATACAATTACATACTTATATATACAATACCTATGATGAAAGAGAAAGCGATTCTTAAAGGAGAAGAGAGTGGGACTATCCCTAATAGTGCAGGGAAGTGCGTTCCACAGCCGAATGGCCCTCAGCCTGAGCGAGTGCTCGTAGGCGCCGGTGTTATGCTGCGGAATACATAGAAGAGACACCGTGTGAGATCTCCGCTCCTTGCCTCTGGAGAAAAGGAACTCAAAACGTTCACGAAGGTAGGAGGGATATCTGGGATTTCTCAAGATGTTAAAGAGTAAAGCCAATATGTGGAAATCACGGCGAAGACGAATCGGGAGCCAACCCAGTTCCTTGCGATATTGCGAAACGTGGTCATACTTGCGCAGCCCGAAGACGAACCAAATCCCGAGGTTTTGAAGTCGTTCGAGTTTATTCAGTTGTTCTTCGTTTGCACTCACCCAGCAAGCATCGGCATAGTCAATTAAAGGAAGTAGAAGGGACTGGGCTAGAGTGACTTTAGTGTGCCGTGGAAGGAAGTATTGTAATCTCCGAAGAGAGTGAAACGATGCAAAGACTCGTCTGCTGACCTCGGAGACATGGGGCGACCAAGACAGCATGTTATCGAATACAACTCCGAGATTTTTAGCTTTATCGCTGTATTTGATTACGGTTCCGTCAAATATTAGAGGAGCGATTTGAAGTTGTTGTAACAGGTTAAGAGAGCATCGGGTTACCAAGATCAAGGCCTGCGACTTGCTCGGGTTGACTAGAAGCCCATACGAGAGGGCCCACTTCCGGATATTCTCGAGGTCAGCATTCAGAGCCTCCACAGCCGGAGTCACATCACGCGGAGAAAAATGCCGGTATATTTGGAGGTCATCTGCGTAAATATGATATGAAGATGTAAGTACATCAGAGATTGAGTTGATAAAAACCGAGAACAGAAAGGGTGAAAGGATGCCACCCTGAGGAACCCCAGTGAATAGATCGCACCAATCGGTGGATGTCTCCTCAGACTTGATGCGTTGTTGTCGATCTCTGAGATAGGAGTCAAACCAGAGGGCGGCATGAGAGGAGACATTAAGTGAATGAAGGATCGCAACCAGGATATCAAAATCCACGCAGTTGAAAGCGCTGCTGTGTATGTCTTTCTCTTTATTAAAACGCAAAGGGATAAAAATTTGCTACTTAACAATAATCAACCGTATACTCTAGTGAAAGAAAATTTTAAGGGATCGTCCAGATGGAGATGCACAGAACGCCAAGATTGTACCGCCTCTGTTACTCTGAACCCAACGAAAACCAATATTTTAAAGGAGTCGTTACACACCTGTGATCCGGACCGGAAGATTACTGTTGATGTGAAAAACTTTGTCAATAATTTAAAGAATGAGGTTTGTTTCAACTTAGGTTCGATACAAGAAATATATGAGCAAGAAGTTGAAAAGCTGAAAAGAATTAGTCAAGTGTTCCATTTAATGCCGACATTTGTTTCGCTGAAAAGCACACTGTATCGAGCCCGTAAGATTTTCTTGAACACAAATAAGTTGATTTTTAAAACTTTATCAGAAGTTAAGCTGCCAAACGAAATGACACAAGAATACTTTGTCATAGAAGATGGAGACTCAGATAAAATTTTGATATTTTGTTCATTCATAGAATCTGGCAAATATCATTCGTATTACGGTGAAGGAACGTTTCGTGCAAGCCCTAAGCCTTTCTACCAACTGTATATATAACACCTAGATTTATTCTCTTTTGACAAGTCTGTGAATGTGATTCCTGCTATTTTCAAATTCTTGCCGAATAAAACTGAAAAGACTTACAAGCGTCTATTTACATTGCTCAAGACTCAACTAAATTTTACGTCAGATTGTTCAAGTGTGACTATGAACAAGCTCAAATAAACTCGGTTACAGCTGTTTATCCAGAGGCCAAAGTAACAGGCTGCTTCCAACATTATAATAAAGCGATATGGAAACGAGCTAAAGAGACTAAACTCAACAAAACTAAAGAAGGCGTGAAAATTGCTTGACTATGCTCGTTACTTGCCTTAATGCCCGCTTCTTTCATAAAACAAGCTTACAACGAAATTGTTGCTTTTGCCCCGAGTACGGTACCATGGAATGCATTCAAAAAGTATTTTGAAAAACAATGGATGTCAAAGGATCCTACAATATTAAGCTGCTCTGAAGACATCCATAGAACAACAAATTCAGCTGAGGGCTACCATAGAAGGCTTAATACCAAATTCGCTGGAAAACCAATTTTTTTTTATATTTACAGTATCCTTAAGAAGGATGTGAAACACTTCGACAACAAAATTATGCGGAGCGTCTTTCACCATTTTCCAAAAAACAGTAAATCAAAGGACATAATTTTTGATACGAAATATAAAAAATACTTGTCCCAATTAAATAAAAGAACGATGACACCATTGGCTTTTTTAAGAAAAATAGTTATTTTCAGGCTTACTTTAGGTTAAGTGAAGATTAAAGTGGGAGAGCCGTGGCTCTCTAGATACTCTAAAGCCGAAAGGGGGTTGCTTTCGGCTTTAGAGTGTCGAGGAAGTCACGGTATGTGTTTAAGGGTGCGAGAGTGTGCAAGTTGAATGTGTTACCGTGTTTAAATTATTAATTAATTTGAAAACTTAAGGGGAGATCTTAATAATATTTAATAATAATATGAAATAATATTAATGTAGAAGTAGTATTATGTTTAGGTTAACAAAAACATGTTTTTTTTTTTGTAATCCTAAGCAGAAAAATTAAATGGTATACACAGAAATATATATTCGTTTAAATACATAGTTACTTATAATCATCATGAAGTACAATCATAATAGTAATACATAGTTACTTTCTATTTGCCGGTAACATATAAAAATATTCCGTAACCACTTTCTTGTAAAATAAAATACGAGTCTCTTAGGTAGTGGGAAGCAAAATTAACAATCTTACACCGGAGTGAGTGGCGCGCTTTGGGAGAGGCCTATGCTCAGAAGTGCATAAGGCATGCTGATTATGATAAGGGCCGATCTAAAAATGAGACCAGTTAGGAAAGTGTCAAGTTCAAGAAAATGACGAAGTCGTCCTGAGGGGTCGGCTGTCTTTGAACATGTAAATACCCACTGGCTATCCTCCACAAATCCCTCTTCATTCCCAACATGAACCACTATCAATCTCTTGCCTTTGCCAGTGGGATTTTTTGGCCCTGTATTCAGCCCATATGTAGAAATGCCTGGCGGCATGACGTGACTGTTGTGTCAATCTACATGTTTGATACAGTGTGACCTGAATTAATAAAACATATTTGTTAAATGTTATTAAAAAGTTTTGCTTAACAGAAAAGGGTTGATCAATCAATCAATCAGCCCACATCAACCCACTGCTGGGTATAGGCCTCCTCTCTACTACGCCATCCACTCCGGTCCTGAGCCTCACCCATCAACTGCCTGCCCGCTATGGCGATTATGTCATTCGCTCATCGGGCCGGTGTGGTCTGCCCACTGGACAACTGTGTTACTGCTTTGGTCCACCTTCCATTTCCCATTTAAAAAAAAAACAAACATTATAAAATACGTAATACGTGCGTTCATCCATGTTTCGTCGCGATAAAAAATGCGACGGTTTTCATTTAAAATTTTTCGAGATGCTGCATTTATTTGAACCGCCACAAAACGATTTCAGGTCGATCTATGAGGTAACTTTTTCGGTCTCTTTTCATAAATTTAAATTTGTTTTTTAAGCACTCGCCATAACATGGTCTTGCTGAAAGTGGGCAGCATATCGTCATCATTTACTGCTTGTAAAACCTTGTTCAGGTTCGGTAGCTGCTCCTCACGAAATAAAGTGTGAACTTTTTACCTAATGGCCAATTTTGTGAAGTCATCATCATCCCAAGTTGACAACTTTTTCCTCGTAGTTTCTTTAGAAGTTTATACATAGGGCGCACTGTAAGTTTCCGGAACTGGCCACTTACATAAACAATATTTAAAAATTTATCGCAACATTTGAAAATAGAACTCTTTGGCTGTAGAATGCAGTTTGTTTCATCTGACTGCCTTTTGTTTTTACCTTGTGGCGCCATTTAAAAAATTGTGTGTCTGCATCAACATGGATTTAACTCGGGAAAATTTTCGTAGTATGATTTTCTACGATTTTAAGTGTAATTTGACAGCTCAACAGAGCATCGCTCGGCTTGAAACAGCTTTTGGCAATGAAGCACCATGCAAGACAACTGTTTATAGCTGGTTTGCAGAATTCAAGCGTGGTCGTATCAATCTCAGTGACGAATCTCGCGATGGTCGGCCGTCCACCGCTGTGACCAACAAAAACATCGATGCTGTGCGCCGTATGATTGAAACAGACAGGCATGTGACCTACCATGAAATTCGCGCATCCTTAGAAATAGGCATGAGTCAAATACAATTAATCCTACACAAACATTTGGGTGTGAGAAAGCTGTGCTCGCGGTGGATCCCACACAACTTGACCGAGGCTCAAAAAACGGACCGCGTCACTTGGTGCAGTGCCATGCTTACCAGATTCAACGAAGGTGCGTCAAATTTGGTGTGGGACATAGTAACAGGTGACGAAACATGGATTTATTGCTACGATCCCAAAACAAAGCAGCAATCGAGCGTATGGGTCTTTCAAGATGAGCCGAAACCAACCAAAGTGGCGCGCGTGAAAAGTGCATCTAAGCGGATGATTGCTTCTTTTTTTAATAAAACTGGACACGTGGCTACTGTTGCTTTAGAGAATCGTCGTACAGTGAATAGAGACTGGTACACGACCATTTGTTTGCCGGAAGTTATTGACGAACTCCGTAAAAATAACCGTAAACGCCGTATCATCCTGCACCACGACAATGCTAGTTCTCACACGGCCAGACAGACAAACGACTTTTTGAAGGCGAAAAATGTAGAACTCATGAGTCATCCTGCATACAGTCCCGACCTGGCACCTTGTGACTTTTTTCTGTTCCCAAAAATTTAGAACCAATTACGCGGTCAACGATTTTCATCACCAAAAGAGGCTGTCGAGGAGTATGAAAAACACGTTTCAGAGGTCACCACAGAGGAGTGGCACAAAAGTTTTCAAAACTGGTTTCATCGAATGAAAAAGTGCATAGACGCCAAGGGAGATTATTTTGAAAAACAATAAATTAATTTTGTACCTTTAATAGTATTTTTTCATATTCATTCCGGAAACTTACAGTGCGCCCCACGTATACACAATGCTTGCTTACACCTGTTATTTCAGATGTTTTGTTTACCATTTCCGGATTTGAGCGATATTTTTCTTGAGTATTTTGCACAAATTGAAAGACATCTGGATCCCCATATATCGATTTTCAAAGAAATCGCTCCAGTGAATAAAAAGTTCAAAAGAGTTTACCAAATAATCTGACATCAGATTTGTTTTATGAGACCTATTGGACCTTCAGACATATATTTAGATTATGTAGGTACTACCTGCCTGCGGCTAAATAATCCTACGCCTCCGAGTTTATTTTTGTTGTACGACTCCATTGTCGCTCCACAAACTCAACAATAAACGTAAATATTATTGAACAAGATATTCAACAAAAACAAATAACTAAACTGTTACACAACAAATAAAAAACCGGTCAAGTGCGAGTCTAAATCGCGCACGAAGGGTTCCGTACCACCGTTCAATGGAAGCGATGGTGTGGAGTGAATAGTTTGGATTTTACACAGCAAAATATTGTTTACAAAGTTATTGGTGCGGTTACTTTCACACTCCATGTACGTAACCAGGTGCATCCATAAATTTGTATGTGGTATTGAAAGAATTGTTGTATGGGAGCCCCCTTAAATATTTCTTTTATCCTGTTTTTTAGTATTTGTTGTTATAGCGCCAACAGAAATACATAATCTGTGAAAATTTCAACTCTCTAGCTAGCTAGGTTCTTGAGATACAGCCTGGTGACAGACGGACGGACGGACGGACGGACAGCGAAGTCTTAGTAATAGGGTCCCGTTTGGAACCCTTCGGGTACGAAACCTTAAAAAGACCAAACAAAAAAAAGTCCCGAAGTATGTCTAACTCAGGTACTGGCTCAACATACACATAAACTACAGAATGGAAACGTAACTTATTTTTTTTATATTTTTGGAGTCTAAAAAATACAATTGTATTATCTATTATTATATTTTTTTAAATTAATTAACGTGATTAAATGTAAGTAAAATGTTGATTATTTTTGGAAATTTGAAGAACTTGAAAACAAAATAAAATTAACAACAATTTGAACCTCGGTCTCTGTTGCAACCATGACAAATAAAAAAAAAATATAATGTTATTTTACAAAAAAAAAACAAATGCAAATAGTGCAACTTTCTTAATTACATCTTTTACATTTTAACTGAGCTGTGTCAATGTATTATTATTATGAAACACCTGACGCGTCGTTTTTAGCGACAGTTTGTATGACGAGCGATAAAATACGTAGATGTTTGCGTGAAACGTGGTAGAAGTCGAGTCAATGTATTTTCGCCCGCAGTTATTTGAAACACACCATACTCCTTTTTTCGCATAGAAAAGGAAAGGGAGACTCGATGCATAGCTGTTTCGCTTACTGTCAACAACTATTACGTCACTTCCTCTGGTGTGGTTTTTTTAGACAAGTGCTGTTTGACGTTACTTTAAATTCGTATTTTTAGTTGAAAATCAAGACAAAATAAAACAAAACCGTGCTAAAGGGGGCTTTTAATTTTTTATGGTTCCAAAATTATTCAATTTGTTAAATATCTCAACCGAAGCTTCTCTTTAGTAAAGCGTGATATTTTGTACAAATTGGCATTTATATTTTTTTACTTACGCAAGTGGTTTTTGATTTTAATACAAACGTTTACTCCCCATTTTCTCCTCTTTGGGTTAGGAATATTGCAAAATCTCTTTCTAGGACTCCCTTACTCCATATAAGTTAACCTCTCAAAAACCGAGGGTAGTTTGGACGGGTCGCGATTTTGAACCTTATGCCATGGTAATAAAATTTAAAACCTATAGGTTTTAAACTTTATTACCAACGGAAAAGTGGCGCCGGTGGTATTCAAGAGACTATAGGACCTCCAGAGCTCCGCTCCTCTGTTTACAAATGTTTGGATGTCAATTTGTAGATAGTTGAATGCTTAAGGCCCAGTTCTGGCTGTTGAGGTGAGGGGTGCCGCATTCGCCCGTCGTCTTCTGGCGGGGTAGCGGAACTGGCGGGGTAGCGGGCGGCGCGGAATAGCATCGGGCCGCCCGAAAAGGTTAAAAATTAGGTGTTTTTTCGAATTGACTGATAAACGGAATTAAGCAAATTGATAAAATTTAAGGATTGATACGGAGCTCTAAAAGAGGAAATTTTAGGTATAAAAATTATGAGAAAAATCAGTTATTTTACATCAACATTTTTGTTTTTCCTTTTTAATATAGACTATGTTCAGGATTTTTACGATCCGAGGCAAATTAATCCAATCGCGTAACGACCTAGTATTTAAACTAGATTATCTCTTTGTGAATAACATATATATTTTTGAGACCTATGAATGTAGTGGAAACTATTTTATATTTGTTTTTTGCCAAAGCGCTCTTCAGTGGTTTTGTGTGATCTTGGGCCTTAACAATTGACATCAAAAGGTCATCATCATTCAAATCATAGGAAGCGAGGTAAGACCGATTTTTGACACTTCTGACCTGGAATTTCTTAAGACGCGGGCAGTGACCTTTGGGACAACACTTTGGATGCCAAAATAAAGAATTTAAGCAAGTTCCCAGCTTATTATCCCACATTCCGATGTTGATCCTCGTGACAACCTTTATTTTAATGTAAAAAAGTAACTAAGAAGTTCGTCAGTCAGGTAACCATTGAAAACAAAAGGTGAAGTGGTTGCGTACAGCAGCGAGAGAACAGCTGAACTATGCGGTGGTTAGAGTCTAGTTTGGGTTCACATCACACAACCACAGTGTAACACATCTCGCTGTGACAGGTAGACCTACGCACACCCTGTAGACATGAATTAGACTAAGTCATTTCGGTTAAATAAGATATATTTTATTAGTAGATAATATAATAGTATTTCATCAGGTGCTAACTCACACATATTTCTTTTGCATGTTAGACGCATGTACCTGCTTGCAAAGCAGTGCATACGCATTCCTTATATCTGCTTAATACGTAACATACCAAGATCCAAAGCACCTTTCATATCTAGAAGTCGTTGGAGAGATCGTAGCAGTGTTGACTACCTAGAATTTATAAGATGCCAATATTTTATGAATTCGGGGTAGGCCAACAGTCTTTTCTACATAGAAAGAATCTTAATATTGTTTTACTATTTTGCATGGATAGGATACGGATAGGTAATATTAGAACTCGGTTACGAACTCTCCAACAATCGTTACCTTCCTACAGTATAACAATAATACTTTTACAATTTACAATAGAATCCACCACCATGCCTTGTTTACACCCAACAAACTCGAGCACACGAAACACGGGTACGTATTACATATAATACCGAAAGTTCAATCCTACGATTGAAATCCCTACGTCTAAAACATCGAAATTCAAAACACCTAAAGTTCTATCCCGAAGTCCAAAATACCGAAACTCAAAATGTACAACAAAAATACTGATTTGCACAGCAAATATCAGGGAAAACACTGCGAAAACACAGGGAAAGCTTAGGTGAAGGGTAAACGGGGTGAGCGAAGCGAAGCCCCCTTTATCCTACGTGTTAGGTTGAGCATGTAAAAACAACCAAAAATACTTAAAATTTAGTACTATCGGCATTTCCTACTTTCGGGATTTCATACTTTCGGGTAAACAGACATTCGGCGTTTTAATTTTCGGGATTCCGTATTATAATACGTACCCCGAAACACTTGATATCTTAATTTGTACCTGGTCAAAAATACTGTTGAAAACTTGGCACAAAGTAACTAACTAAATTGAGCTGAATTCATCAACGAGAACCCCAATGATATAGATAGAACTTACATTAGGGTCAGCTACGTAAGTATCAACGAAGGAACAAAAATACTGATATCTCGTTAATACCAACAGACTGATTAACAAACCCTGTAATTAATATCTATTCTGTTTAATGTGTGTGGTATTCAAATACACTGATATGATCATTCACTGCTTTAAATTAAATTTGGTTGTGTACAAAAAAGAATACGCAATTATGTTGCTAGTTATCGATACAGCTGATACATATGCCGTGCGCTTGCCAAACAATGCGATCAGTATATACCATATTGTTGTTTTCTCCCACACTGCGCGATATGCGAATGAATTGTAATACTAATGCTTTGTTGATAAGTACAAGTTATTGTTCTATGGCACCATTCACTATCGACTGTGTGTTTCATAATACTGACAAAAACTGTTGTACTACTTATTATACTACTGAATCATACCATTAGTAACTTAGTAAGTACATGATTATCGAAATTGGACGGCTTAAAATCACATGAAATTATAACAGTTAAAATTGATAATTTGTATAAATGGAATGTAAAATCTTCCATTGGAATGAGTTTAAGTACGTAGCCGAAGCTATGGCAGTTCATGAAACATTTGTATTAAAATGAATTAGCCCCAACTTATAACAGAGGCCTCACTTTAGGTTTCTTTCGAAACCTTGAAAGTGAGGTGATCGTAGTTGAAAGTTCGAGAAAGGCACAAAGTTAAGACAAATCAAAATAAATCTCAATATAAATAATATTTTCTAAATATTGAAGAATTCTTACTTATTTAGCTCGAGAAAAGTAGGTAGATTCTCTATCACTAGATTTTCGTATAATTAAGGCACAAGTATAACTAAAACAACTTGAGTAAATATCTAAGTACAGATGTCATGTTTTAAAATTTTACCAAAAGTAAATATTCGAAATAAACCTCAATAAAATGCGACAGTATGTCTCTACAATTGCGTAGTGATGACAGATTTACGATGTATAATCGTTATCTCCTTGTCTCCGATTCCTGAGGGAGAGCTGGGTTCAGAGGAGACTAGCCAGGGGGAGAGAGATGATATCGGTTGTGACTTGGGCATAGTGTCTACCTTCCGTTCGATAGGCTTTGGAGACGCCACCTTAGCTTGTGCCTGCGGCGGTTCCACCACTACTATGGACACGTACTGTGAGCTGCTGGGACTTGGAGTTGGCATGACTAGTGGCTCGTTCAGTATCTTCGGTGAAGGAGAAGACGGCATCGAAAGGTTCTTGTTTGTCGTCTCGTTGATAAGTTTGACTTCATTCTCCCGGGCTTTCAAAATGTTATTGCACTTCAGTTGACCGGGCGGCAATGCCTTGGTCGAGCTCACGTAACACTTGGACTGATTGTTAGGCACCTCCTTCTCGGCTGAATCCAACTGATCCCTTTTGGCTTCATTCCTAGAGTCATCGTTGTTCAATTTCTCCTTTACCAAGCTCATTAGCAGATCGTTAAGAGGATTTGACTCGGTGACAGGGGAACAGTTACAAGATGGCTTGTTGATAACAAGTTGAGTGAGATTACTTTTCTTTTCCTCTGGTTTGTCAACATTGAATATATTATGGTTTGTGACAACCTCTTCAGTTATTGAAGCTTCTTCAGCACGTACCTCATCCAGGAGGTTTTTTGTAGAAGGTTCTCCAATTTCACCATCTTTCGTAAAACTTTCAATAAATGACGACTTTTGTGATTTGGCACTGCTCTTTCTTGACAGGGTGTCAAAGTTGCTGTCTGGAATCAACATACCAGTTTCAGTTGAGGTACTAGGCGCGTCAGTGACACCCTCAGAGGCTTCACTACTTTCAGGTTTGGATTGTTTCTCACGCTCTCTTAATACGTGGCTCTGTCTGCGAGCAAAACGTTGGCTGGGTCTTCTTTCGAACTGAACAGTTCTGCGCGCGCGGTTTTGTATCGTGGTTTGATATTCTGTTTTGCCCGAATATTGGAATCTGGATCCCATTCTGAAGAAGTTTTGGCGCGCAGACGGTCCCTTGACTGGCGCTCTCAAGCGGAAGAAAGTGTGGTGTTCGACCGCACACTTCCACAGATGTTTACAAGCCTTCTCGTTATGCAATCGAAAGACGAATGTGTGTTCCTGTTCGCGACCCTGATCATCATCTTCAACAACCACTAAAGTCAGTTTCTTTTTCTTGAAATCCAGTTTGCTTATTTTTGGCCAGAAAAATAAACCAATTTTTTGAGGCCCTTCAAAGACAAGGATCCCTGTAGGCGTCAGACCCAGGTGGTACTCACATCCATCTTTGCCCAAGACTATGTGCATATCAACACCATACATTTCAAGCCACTTTGCTTTATTTAAATAGTTCACCTCTGCTTGAGCTGGTGTCAGACCCTTGAGCTTTTTATATTCCTCTAAAATCTCGACTTCCATTTCCTCTGTTTGATTTGGTATAAACCTAAATTCAGAAACAGTGGCTGGTGTATGAACTGCCTCATCATAGTCTCCCAATTCTGACTGGAGTGCTAGAGCTGCAAGCTCAACTACTGTAGCATGAGGACATTCCAAACGGCTATCACTTGCTAGGATATCCTTTTTCAATTGTAGAAAGAACTGGTATCTGGTCAATTCCTCTCTCAAATTGTTAGGTTCAGAAGAGTAAAACTTAACTTTCAGTCGAAGTGTGTATGGAGGGCCAATTTTGACTTGTTTTTTTATGGTTTTTGTTGGGTCCAGCCAGTGCTTGACATTGTGTGTATCAGTGAATTGAAGTCCAAAATAGTCTTTTTCTATGAGGTCCAGAGAATAAAATACCTGCTCATAGAGGTCAGCAGCAATTGCCTTCTTTGAGAGGTTTATAGAGAGGTCGGTATCATCAAGGAGTATTACCTTGCACTGGATGAGGTTCTTGGTACTCGGGGGTTTGGGGCCTTGCTTGTTGCGATTCTGGCTCGAGCGGCCTCGTCGGCTCAGGAATCGCAACATTGTGTAGTGCTACTGGTGAACCTGATAACAAAATAAATTTAATAAAAGTGAAAGTGTCACAACTTATGCTATGTGTAGTCTGGTCGCAGATAAGCACACTCATTTTGACATTTTCTGTGAACGACTATGAGGAGTGCCCCTTTATTAGATGAACTGTAAGGCAAGTCAGGGTGCAGTGCCATTACATTAGTCTGTCCTCTCACAAATGTGCGAAGGTGGATGATAGGTGTTAGTGTTATAGGTATTAGTAGGAAATGTTGAACATGTTCTATCTGATCCTGAGTCACGGTCACTGTTTCTAGTTATTATTTTGTACAATGTAAACGTGGGCAACTACTCCTACTGCCCCCTTGTAAAATGGTCAATAGAGTATCCTACTTGTCAGACAAATATGTTGAGTAGGGATACCCACCTTTTCAGTGTCCCAGTGATTAAAACGTAAATATCACATGAATAAATAGTTTTGGACAATAAAATCCTTTCACAACACCACCACCACAAACAACACCAATCACCACCATCACGTATCACGAATCACGATCACGAGTGTTATTTTTTTCTAATTTTACGGCTATACATTCTTGTCCTTCATGATCATGAATGAACGAAGGAAAGAACATATCTAAAGACGTGCTGATGCTAGACTATATTATCATTCGACACAGGCAGGGCTACCACACAAGCAGAAATAATATGACACACGGAAAAAGCATCATTCGTTTCTTCATTCATTGAATTCGTTCGTTCGGTTCATTAGACATTTCCTACCAGGGCCGTGAAACTCATTATAAAAAAAAAAAGACATTTCCTACTAGTATATCACAGAGTACCTTGTTAGTATATTATCTGTGGACATTTCGGGGTGACTGGTGAACTGAATTTGTGATGATTTATCACAAATTTTCGCTAATATCGCCAATAAATTAAATATAATACAAACTCCAAAAGGTTTACATCCTTAATAAACAATCGTAAGTACTTTAACTATATTTTAACAAGTAAATACTTCAACAGCAGGGGTAAACTAATTTCCACGTTTCTCATCGTTCGTGTTCACGTATCACAAGGTTGTTTTTGGTTAGTTTTAGAATTTCTGATGGTGATGTTTTATGGACGCTTTGAATATTTAATTCCATTATCCTTTAACATTATTACATCTTTACATCATTTATAATCTCGTAAGTTTTTCTGTATATTATCTACAAATAAAGAAATTAATTTAAATAAAACGCCTGGGCCAGATCACTGCCGCAGTCGGTGGGCAGGGTGCCGAGAAGGCTGGCGGCATTGCCTCGCTGTATCTTTACTATTGACTTTTGTTGATCTTGGGCTCCCAGCCTAGCGAGCCCGGCCTGACAGTTAGTTGGAATGTGAATATGATAGTTTGCTTCAAAAAGCTCATTGTATTTCATTGTTTTGATTTATAGTCTAGTATATCTGTAATACTCAGTTGTTCAAACTTTTTATTTGCAGATGCCAGTCGCTGATGATATCCAGCCCTCATGGGCAGATGAGGTCGAGATTGATCAAGGGGCACTACCGCCGCCGTCTGAAGTTGTTGAGAATGGGCTCAAAATTGTAACAGAGTACAAGTATGACAATGACAACAAAAAAGTCAAGATTGTCCGCACTTATAAAATTGAAAAGCGTGTTGTTTCCAAGGTTTGTTTTACTTATCCATGGAACTGTCAAGGAGCGCAGCAAAATGGCTGCCATGTCACGGCGCGCTGCGGCCCGATTCATAAAAAAATATGATACCTCTGTTTTTTCTATGGGACCTATACCTGAATGTAACGTGGTTGAAAATAATATTAAATAAGCTAAACCAATAAAAATAGTTTAGTCCAGTTTAGCTTAGCAATACGTTCTAAATTCTTATTTGAAATCAGGATGCCTACTTCAGACCGCGATCATATTTGATTATGTGACAGACAGGCCCTTTTTTACGTGATCATATTTTATTACGTGACAGACCGATGGTTATCAAGTCTGCACATTTAATAGCTTTGGTAGCTAAGCCAACACTAAAAAATCATCATCATCAAATTTACAGAAGTTCTTCATCAGAAACAATTGTGATTCTGATTTCAGAGTATTGCAAAGAGGAAGACATGGAGCAAATTTGGTGACTCTGCCAATGACAAGCCGGGGCCTAACCCTGCCACCACCATGGTATCTGAAGATGTCTACATGCAGTTCATCACCAGCAAGGAGGAGAGCCAGAGACCTGATGATGGAGATCTTGATGGTCTTAAGGTATAAATAGTTACTTACTTTCTATGACCCCATCTCTGCTGGGAAGCTATGGTCGGAAGCTAAATTATACCACTACAATAAGGGAGCTCAATTATCACAGCAACTTGCTAAAGATGATCCAGAATTTATGGTGTTCTACCACAGAGTACAATATTACTGTGATCCGTCTGTGATCTGAGTCTGAAATTTCAAATTTGTACTGTGTTCTGAATTGTGTAGTCACATGCTCGCGCTAACACATTTTCACCATTTAGCACCGCAAATTCTCATAGCAAGCTATTTGGAAGCTTTATTTTTTTAAACAACTGTCAGAAACAATTTCATTTATCTTTCATGTGTGTTATCCATGTTTAGAATAACATTAAGCACAGTATCCAATAGTTATAGTTTATTGCGGGCCGATTTTCCGCAACTCGAAAACTTCATTTTGCATGATTTGAGTTGGGAGCACTACTACTGCCAACCCAGCTCCTGTAGGAAACCTAGCAACCTTAACATCTCAAAAAACGGTGGTAGTTGGGATGGATGGCGATTTTGAACCTTATGCCGTGGCAATAAAATTTAAAACCTATAACGGAAAAGTGGCGTCAGCTAACGCCAGTGGTATACAAGAGGTTAATGTTGCCCATGACTTCCTGGAGCGACCACGGCGACCCGAGGTGTGTTGCCCAGTAGATGGCCATGCCAGAACATTCCAGCAGGACTTGGGTGACTGTCTCCTCAACTTTCATGCAGGCTTTGCACAGTGGGCTGTCTTTAACACCTAGAGTGTGTAAGTGTTGGTTTAGCAAAGCGTGTGCAGACATTGCTCCAGTTACCAAGCGGAGATGTGACCTCTTTAGCTTCATAAGCTTGTGATAATCCAGGTCTGATCATCAGGACTGATGTCTGGCTTGCTTGCCTTTGTTACCTTTGTGTGCTGTCGTAGGGTTATGAATGAATGCTGCTGAATGGCAGTGGTATTATGGGTCCTGGTCCCTCTAATGTCTTTTCCTAATCCAACCTTGCCTGTGCGTCGGCTGCGTCGTTGCGGCGCGAGCTATTGTCTCCCTTTATCAACTGCTGGGTAACAGTAATTTATTTATTTATTTAAAATTTGGAAAACCAACAGCTATAAAACTAATTTCTTTAAAAACTAAAATAGAAATAGAAAGCCAATTACAGGTATTCACTTGTAGAAATAGAGCAAAAATTAAACATGGGAACACTCATCATATTTGTCACACTTGCCAATTAAAACAAACAGTGAGATATTGACACACAAACCATATTAAAAAAACCGGTCAAGTGCGAGTCTAAATCGCGCACGAAGGGTTCCGTACCACCGTTCAATGGAAGCGATGGTGTGGAGTGAATAGTTTGGATTTTACACAGCAAAATATTGTTTACAAAGTTATTGGTGCGGTTACTTTCACACTCCATGTACGTAACCAGGTGCATCCATAAGTTTGTATGTGGTATTGTTGTATGGGAGCCCCCTTAAATATTTATTTTATCCTGTTTTTTAGTATTTGTTGTTATAGCGGCAACAGAAATACATAATCTGTGAAAATTTCAACTCTCTAGCTAGCTAGGTTCTTGAGATACAGCCTGGTGACAGACGGACGGACGGACAGCGAAGTCTTAGTAATAGGGTCCCGTTTGGAACCCTTCGGGTACGGAACCCTAAAAAGATAAAAACTATGCACTAAAAAAGCACCGCCTTGCCTTGACAATATTGGTATGAAATAGGTATATCTATGTCCAACAACTTGCTAAAACAGTTAACAGTCCTGCTTGCTCGTATCATAAATGAATTTTGTCTATAGTTAGTTGAGGCTCTAGGCACATTTAATGGAGGGTTGAATCTGAGTGACCTATGTGGAACAACAAATTTAAGTTTGCTCAGGAGGACCAGACAATCGATGTCATTATTAATTATTTTTAGCATATATAGGTAATCGGCAATATTCCGCCTATTTTGAAGAGGTAAAAAGTGAAATTGTTTACAGAGATTTAGATAGTTATTGGATTTATAGGGAATTTTAACTCTAAAACATAGGTACCTCAGGAACCGCTTTTGGATATTTTCAATACGATCTATATAGTTTTGATATTAGTAAAACTCTTAGATATTCGCATAACAAAACCCAGTGATTTCGAAGCTTTATTGTCAATTTTATCAACATTTAACAACATGGTGTACACCGATATCACGCATTATATTACATCTAGAAAGATCCTGGCCTTGTAAAGTATAGTTTGTGTGAAGAACATTGAATTTACGGGTAAAAGTACAGACGAAACATTTAGAAGGATTCAGCTCTAACTTATTGATACGGCAATAATCTTCTAAGCGAGTGAGATCTGCCTGAAGGGTAATCACATCAACATGAGATGAAATGTGGTTACATACCTCTGACAGGGCATGGTGACACTCGTATATAAGCCCGGAGGTGATGGTGCTGCTTTGTAGGGCTTGCAGTACTGATTTGTTGTCAGATAGTATGCAAATAGGGCAATCCTTTACCTCTCTTTCTGCAATAGCTGTAGTACCCATTATGATGCCCATACACTCGGCTTGCCCATACACTAAAACTAGTAGATGAAACAGTATTTCTCGGCGTCACTATTGATGCCAAACTACAGTGGGGTCCCCATATTTTAAAATGATCACATAGAATTAGCTCCGCAGCATATGCGGTTAAAAGAATCAGTGAATTGACTGACGTTGCAACTGCTAGGCTTGTATATTTTAGTTATTTCTATAGCATTATGTCCTACGGCATACTACTATGGGGACGGGCTGCTGACATTGAGACCATTTTCATTTTGCAGAAGAGAGCGATCCGATTTATTTATAAGCTATGTAATAAAGAGTCTCTGAGAGATTTCTTCAAAGAAACCAACATCCTAACAGTTGCAAGTCAATATATCTATGAAAACATAATGTATATGAGGAAAAATATCAGTAGCTTTAAAACCATTGATAGCCGCCACAATGTGCAAACTAGAAATAAACATAAACTTTCTTTTCCTATGTTCAGACTCACAAACGTAAGCAGTTCTTTTATGGGACACGTATACGCTTCTACAATAAAATTCCGCAAGAAATACAAAACTTGACTGAAGCTCGATTAAAAAAATGTATAAAGCACACTTTGTGCACTAAGGCCTACTACAAAATAAATGACTTTTTACAAAACACCGACATCTGGTATTAAACCAGTTCATTGCACCCTATATATTATGTTCTATGTAATAATTAGGCACCTACTTAATGTTATATTATGCTTTCTTTGATTATGTTATGACGTTAATTAAATCTCAATTTTTGTGCTAGTATGAATAAAAATCTTTGTACTTGAACTTGAAAGACTGTGTTGTGGGCACCTAATGTTGTTGATCTCCTCATGTTTAGATCTTCTGAGAATGCCCCGGCGCCTGTACCTGAGTTTGTTTTAGAACCGTCTCTGAAGATTCTTAGTTCTCTTTGGTTGAGGCCCTCGCAAGGGTTTTCATGCAATTGTATTTTATACCTTTTGTCGAGGACATATTGCTTGGGTATCCTATCAGTGGCCGCTTCTAGTAGGGGTTCCTTACCTATGTACTCGTCTAGTATTTAAGTGTGGGGTACCCTAGCATGTCTCCACAGGTTGAGTTTTTTAAGACACACCGCTGTTGAAGCTGCTTCCTGTCTGATGAAGAGGTGTAGCGGCGGCAGATCCAGTACGGCTTCCAAGGCCGCAGTGATTGTGGTCCTCATGCATCTCGTTGCTGCCATGCAAGACAGCCTCTGGAGTCGTTGTAGTTTTGCTTCGACAGTGGATAGTTTGGTTCTTGGCCACCAGACTATAGCGCAGTAGCTTATTATAGGCTTGATGACAGCTGAGTAAAGTCAAAGAGTGGTTTTTGGGGTAAGCTCCAGGTCTTACCTACCATTCTTCGGCACTGCCAAAATGTGACTGTTGCTTTATCAATCTTGTTGGTTGCTCCAATTTAGCTTGCTGTCTAGTATTACACCAAGGTACTTTACCTCAGCAGCAAATAGTAGCTCTGTACCAAACAACCTGGATGGTCGATAGTTGCCCAGATTGCGCTTGCTGGTGAACTGATGCTGATAGTTCGTTAGTTGTGCACCAGCGTTCCATAATCCGCAGTGCTGCTAGCGAGGCATCATATACCGTACTTGTGACGATTCCACTTGTTAGTATCACTATATCGTCAGCATATCCTACCGTGTAATAGTGTTGTGTATTCAGTCTGGTGCTGAGGTCGTTCGCCACGAGGTTCCAAAGCAGCGGCGAGAGGACACCACACTTGGGGAATCCCTTCGCTACCAATGCGTGTTGTGATTCCGCTGAAGTGAGTTTAATGACTCTTACTCAACATATTATCTATAACTTCACCATAACTGCATTTGTTCCGTGATTTACCAGTGCCGCTGTTATGCTTGTGAATTTAGTCTTGTCGAAGGCTCCTTCAATGTTAATGAAGATTCCTGGGCACATAGACTTACTGTTGATGGCTTCATCGATTTTGCAAATAACAGAATGAAGAGCTGATTCTGTAGATCCATCCTGACTGTAGGCGTACACATTCTGATGCAAGGGTATGTTTCTTAGGGCCTTCTCCCGCAGATCTCTATCACATAGCTTTTTCAACGTTTTCAGCAGGAATGGGGCAAGACTGATCGGTCTATAGGATTTGAGTTGTCGCTCTTACCTGGCTTAGGCATGAAAATTACTTTTACGTCTATCCAGTGTCTCGGTACATATTTGTGTGCCAGACGTGCCCCCATGACAGTGGTTAATGCCAGAACTAGTTGGTCTCCTCCCCACTTTAACAAAGCTGGGAATATGCCACACATTCCTCCTCCGTCCAGTATTATCTCCTCCTCCGTCCAGTTGACCGTTCCTAATAGTTGAAAGTCAGGGATGTGTGTCTGTACTAAGGTACATTCTGCTTCTTCTGGAGTGTTGGTGAGTGTCTTATCCGCTTTGCGCAGGGATCCAAGTGTTTGACAGTATTCAATATAATAAATGTAGACCATTAATGTCCCCACCTAGGAGCACAGGCCATTACCGTACGTCAATAAGATTGAGCGATTTTCTACCGGCCAAAGAATACACCTTAAGCAAAGTACCATCACATACTTTTGCACTCATGTTAAGCCAGTTACTTCCGTTTTTCGTGAAAAGAGACTCTGTAAAATCACTAGCTCGCGCTAACACATTTTCATCTCTTTACATGTTCGGTTGGCTTTGGCTTAGGGTTTCGTTTAGGTATAAAATAAACAACTATCACAAAAAAAATACATGGTCATCTATCAACTTGAGTATAAGAACAAATTATTACACATTAATTTGTTGTTTCAGCCGCAGACCAGCAGTGTGATCTTCAAGTGCAGAACCTGCCAGGGTGACCACTGGACCTTGAGCTGTCCTTTCAAGAACTCGACCATGGCGCAAGCCAAGGCAGGAGACGCCAAGGCCGGCGCAGGTAATATAGGACTTACTTGCATGCGCATTGGCATAGCTCTTTGGGAAACTTTGTTTTGCAAGAATAAGACAAAGCACAGTATCCAATATAATAAATGTAGCACATGAATGTCCCCACCGAGGAGCACAGGCCTTTACCGTACGTCTATAAGATTGAGCTATATTCTACCACGCTGGCTCAGTGCGGGTTAGTGGAGGGGTGTCGGGTTAGTGACTGATCCAACTGTCACAAATTATCAGGCTTCCCTATTATTAGGCAGAGGCCTACTACTACTACGACTACTACTCCCAAGTAGCGGGACCTACAGCTTGCCATCCAAAAAACGGAATGTCCGATAAAATACTTGTCTCATTTGTACATGGACAGCACCAGGTTCGAACCTGCATCTCCTGCACGAAACGCAGAGGTGAAACCCACTAGGCCATGGAGCGCCCTGTAGCTCATTCATTATTAAATATACCTTAATCAAAGTTCCATCACATACTTTTGCACTCATGTGTAGCCAGCCAGTTACCTCTGTTTTTCGTAAAAAGAGACCAGCTCATCTGACAGAGATCAGCTGCAATGACAGATAAATGTTAGAATATCACACACAAGCTGCTTAAAAATAATTTGTATTCAATAAATCAAGGTGGCCAATGGCTTATAAAAAATGTGTGAAATATGAATGTTTCCAGACAAGGGCGGCACATCAACCAACAAGTACGTGGCGCCGTTCCTCCGCGAGGGTGGCGCGGGGCGCGGCGGCACGGGCCGCGAGCCGCCGGGCGCGCGTCGTGACGACATCGCCGCCATCCGCATCAGCAACCTGAGCAACTTTGCGGTGGAGGCCGACCTCGAGGACCTGGTGAAGGGCTTTGGCCCGGTGCAGAAGCTGTATCTCGCAAAGGAGAAGGTAGGTTGATCTAGATTTGATGTCCATGCTCTGTTCTAGCTCAAGCTGTTAATTACACTTGAATAGAGGTTCTTAGTATGAATAACAAAAAGTATCATTTGAGTAGAGGCCTTATAAACAGGCGTCTATTCGAATGATAACAACCTACTCTTGCTCAAACGTCTGGGGGGTTGTCGCTTAGCGCCGCCATTCTTGAGTTCATTCAACAGCCGTCTTGTGTCCGACTCGATCCTCTGAAACTCTACAATGCGTGAAATGGATGCAGCAAATTTGCATAGATTTTGTCATTTTCATTCTCTTTCAAACATTACATGCTTTATCTTCTGTTACAGAGTACTGGACATTGCAAAGGGTTCGCATACGTCCATTTCAAGTTCCGTGCTGACGCCGCAAAGGCCATCCAGACCCTCAACGGCCACGGCTATGATCATCTGATTCTAAACGTGGAATGGTCCAAGCCTCCAGCGAACTAACAGCCTTGTCTATCTACTGTCACATTGATTGTTTATGTATTAAAGATTTTTTGAATAAATGAATGGAAATCATGTGGCGGTTTTATTATGATAAAATATGATAATTGCTTTCGAAGGCTACTAACGCTGAACTCCTATACTGCCGCCGCAAGAGAAAAGGACGTAACTTCCATTTTTGCGAAAATGATATATATACACCATTGGAGTCGGAAAACGAAGGCGCGTCTGATGAACTAAGTCTTATTTTACTAAAAAATCGCATTACAGAGATATGGTAAGGAAAAAGGGCTAATTTTTGCATAACACAGTCAATACACTAACACAAAAAGACACGGTTTTGAAGATGAAAGGACATTATAACAACAAACATCATAGTCAAATGTGCATAATTGTATAAGACATCCATAACATGCTAAGGAATAAAGACGCAAAAAGTTAATGCTAAAATGAAAGGATTTATTTGGTTAAATATGTCCGCATTTGATGATATAAAAAAGACTATTAGGAAGACAGGACAGAAAGACGCATCTCTGTGCCGAAATCTCTAAAGAATAAAGCGATATCATATTTTTCTAAGATGAATGAACGTATTTGGCTATTTGAGCCCTTGCTAGTTGCTACTTAGTAACATGTATAATTTTAGTATAGTATGAGCTAAGAAAAAATGGAATATTGCAATAAATAATAGTTAAAAACATTTTTGTTAAATTCATAGTGAAAGATAATGTATACTTTCAATAAGTTACATTTAAAAAATATCCCTTTAACTAACTGTTTAAGCACAGCCAAGCGTTAAACAAATAAACTCTTGTCGTCTCAAAATCAACTTTTGGAAGTTACGTCTTTTCCTCTTAAGACGGCAGTATAGGTACCAACATGCAATCTGCTATTTATTGTGTGATGCAGCGTTTTAATAATATACCATATACATGGTGGCCCATTTCGTGGCTAACAATCAAATTTTAGGTGGTATGAAGTTCACTATTTAATGTAAAGAAATGAAAAATATTTTGTCTTTTTATGTGATTTATTACAAGCGCTTGCTGTGGCAGGACTAGATGAATATGAATTTTCACTAAAGTAACATAAATACA
Source organism: Argyresthia goedartella (assembly GCA_949825045.1). NCBI lineage: Eukaryota > Metazoa > Arthropoda > Insecta > Lepidoptera > Argyresthiidae > Argyresthia > Argyresthia goedartella. The sequence continues at coordinate 16,940,292 of OX463815.1, forward strand.
TAGATAACATAGATACCTACATACGAACATTCACAGGAAAAGGTTTGATCAGTATAAATATGTAATCCAAATATATTTTTTACATATTGATAACCTTTACCAATTACTTAAATCAATGATAAACCCTCAAATAACAATTATTTACATTTCCAAAGAAAAGCTTGTGCAATTCATCTTAGCAACTAGATTTAATTAAATATCAATATCATACTTTTCATCATCACTGTTAGGGCTATATGTCTCCTCAGGCAGGTGAATTTCACCACAGAACATAAGTTCCACATAGCGGAAATAGTCCATAGCAATATTTGTGAGCATAGCTCCAGTTGTAACCCCAAGAACAGTTCCAAGGACTGGTTTTTGACCAACTGAACTTCTCAATATTGCCCATAGGAAGATGGAGCCCAGTGGCCAGAGGCAGCCTCCAAGGAATGCCCAGGAGAACCGTCTGGCTGGGGCTGCTGCCGCCATGTGCGGCCTCGCCCAGAGCCAGAGGCCTGCACCACCACCCGCTGTCAGGAATAGTATGTCCGTGACGTCTCTTTTAGGGAATAATCTGTAAGACAATAGTTGGAAACTGGATAGTTCTTGTGCAACTGACGCTTCTTATAAAAAAAAAGGGACATTACAATGTTCAAGATTACTTAAATGATGGGACTGTATGGGGTTAATCTGGTTCAACACAGACCTTGCTGTTAATAATTTTGTAATTATTTATTCCTGCTTATGGTTGGAGTGTAGATAAGGGGGCGCCAAGGAAAAAAAAACTTGCGGCTTCCGCCCCCTTATCGACACTCTGACCGTCGATTTTTTTATGTGAACATGTCAGCAAGTCATGTGTTTTCGGAATTTACAGCAACATGAACATACCTGACCATCAGGTGTGGATTCATTACAGACACGGACAGTGTTGTATAACTGACGAGGCCTTGAATGGGTATATAATAATACAACACATTGTCCCTTGTAAATGGTGGTAGCTTAACGCTGGTCACAGATTTGTTCACCACCTCCACAGCGTTATTTACCGTGCCTGGTAGATTTGCGAACCGAGCTTTGAGGTTACAAACAATCTTCTGTAACAAATCCATGGTTCTGATGCTCTTGGCAATGGATTTAATATTGCACTTTAGACCAGCCTAAACATTAGCGGTGATTGATACGTAGGTAGCTCAACATTATTTGGCACAGGTCGAAAGCGAAGCATTCATGACGTTATTAAATGTACTCTGTGATGACGCTTTTTGTTCAAGATTTAATTTTCTTTTTTTTAGTCCAACATTTTGACATTTGTTGGGTTATTATACATTTTTATCTATGATTGCAACTACACTAGGAAACGGTAGTTTTTTTTTTTTTATAATGAGTGAAACGGTAGTGCAGTTAAAATATGAATGATTGAAAGATAGATGTGAATGATTTGTTTGTTGACAGTCAGGGCTTGAAACTTTAGGGCAGGGGGAAGACACTTGCATAGTTTTTCGGTTGGGTCCTCTACAAAATGCCCCGAAGCTATCTTGCTCTCAGTTTTATCTTACCGTCAACAGATGGCTCTAGAATCAATGATATTTGGAAAAGTATATGTTTTATAGTTATCGGATCACAATTTGATTTGATTTTTGTTTTATCTCCAAAGTGACATTTTAGAGGAAAAAAATAGTTAAATTTCCAAAATAATAATGATAAAATAAAGACATTTTTAGCGTGAAGAACACTGATTCTTGGCTTCCGATAAAGTGGCATTGGCAACATCGGCGCCTCGACCTGTCATTCACAAAATGCCGACTTGCTTGTGTTGCGTACGCGTATTTCGTTCGTTTTTGTGTGATTTTTTGTCTTCCTTGTGCCAATTATACAATTCTGTCTGCATTAATAGTAAATATTTAAATTGTTATTTGAATTTTAATTAACACCACCGCATCAATCTACGTTTCAGGTTCTAATGTCTAGATTTATGCTGCCTTTTCATAGTACATACCAATTGTTTTCTACAAAAAGTGTAAATAAATATAGCCTCAGGTTTTCGCTTTTTATTGAAAAAAAAAGCTACATACAATACGACTTAACTTTAATTACTAATCATATATTTTTGGGTAAACAAAGAATGACATTACTTAGTTTACAAAGAAACATAAGATTGTAATTTAAGTTTGTTACATTCATGAACCTGAAAGCCAAATCCTATACACGTGTAATATATACGTACTTATACCTATATGTATATACCGGGGCTGAAATGCAGATGTCGCTAGCATTCAAAAATGGTTGCACTTTTTTCACGCAAGGGGCCCTCTTTTTCTATATGTATTACTTTACTCTTTGCTTTATTATATGTCTGTGTATATAATATCACGCCTTATACGGGGTGGCAGAGGCACAGTACTGTGCCCCACGTTTAGCCAGTTATATCCATTTTGCGTGACAGGGGGCTAGCCCATCGCCGCAGCTAAGGAGATTGAAGGTATCCTCACGATTAGAACTTTCTCATTTAAATTACCTAACACATTGATACATGTTCAGCACTTGATTTAAACCCACACACATCTCCTGCACGAGAAGCGACCGTGAAACATAATGATCTAGCTAGTTTGTCGTGGTATTCGAGTATGTAACGTGATACCCTTCTTCCTAGCTCAGTCTGGTTATCACGCTATACGAAGACCTTTTGCGATGGGCCTACTTAATATATCCTAGACCTATGGGACATCAAGGTAAAACAACGGATTAATAGGTAAGACCTGCTTGTATATTCGAGACTTAATAAATATGTACAACGGAAGTTAAATTATATTTACAGGTAGGCTACTGTTCGGGACTAACTTCCCGATTTTATTGGCGTATGCGTCGGTCAGGCTAGTCTGGTTCTAGTTTTATTTAGGTCACTTGAGTCGGGGCCTAAGGGCCTGGCGTAAGGTATCTTTGCCGGAAGGGCTCACATGGAACGTTCTACACGAGGGGCTGCCTGTATATCGTAGGCCCTAGCCCGAGGAACGTATGCGACCCACGAAATTCGACTTATCGGCTAGAGGCTACACGCATCTGCTCCACCCGAGCTGGGCTACGAGGGTGGAGGTCCTACGTTCGACCTGGAAAGTCCCGGGTGACAGATGCCTAACCACCATCGGACAATTACGTCCGGAGGGGATCCTAACCCTGACGGGCACCTGGATATAGCCCGGGTGCCGGGGCCCTACCGTTGACCTTAGCCTACTGGCGATTGGTTTACCCGTCTCGTCAAACCTTGGTACGGGCGGAAGACGGGGGGAAGCGGAGTGCCACGGCTATCTGGATGAAGCCCGGGTGCCGGAAGCGGGGATAGGGGACGGGAAGTGCCTTTAGCAGTCCTGGATTGAGCCCGGGAGCTATCGGCGAAGGAAGGGGCAGGCCAGTTAGTGGAGCGAGGGCGACCAACAGACCAACTGCCTCATGAATCAATCAAGTATTCATCTCACGCACCCATTCTGGGGCGAGGGGAGTCAGGGTCAGATCATCGGATCTCTTCCTGAAGAAGCGCCTCTGTCCACTCCTATGGACAGGTCATCGGGGGGCCCTCGCGGGCGGTGAAGATCTTCTCACTTGGGGTGTTCCATTGGATGATCGCCGGCTAGGCAACCAGGTCGCGTGGCAGGCGGCGGCGGTCGGGCGGGCGCGCGTGGTACGGCGCCATGTCGCGGATATGCGGATGTTGTGAGCTATCCGCACGCGCGAACATGCCCTTCGCCAGCCTCTGGACAAACTGGTCCACTGGTTCCCATCTGAGGTCCCTCTGGATCGTCGCATTCCTCACGTAGCGGGGGGCGTCGACGATGGTACGCAAAGAGAGGTTCTCTTGGGCTCGGAGTCTCCGTATGTTCGTCTCCGAGCACAGGGCGTACCATGCCGGGGCCGCGTAGGTGAGGCGGGATCTCACGTAGCACTTGTAGATCCCGAGCTTCGCCGTCAGAGGGAGGCTGGAGTCGAGAAGTGGACGCAGCTTGGCGCGTGCCACCTTGACCTGGTTGACGACGTTGTCGACATGTTGCTTCATGGTGAGCCGGCGATCGATGGTCACTCCCAGGTACTTCACCTGCGGAGACCACGCGATGTCCTGTCCTTGGAGCTGGAGTGGTGGTGGAAGGGGGGACTGGCCTGTGATGAGCGCCTGCGTCTTCCCAACGTTGACGGACAACCGCCACTTGGCGAGCCAGTCGGGCAAGATGTCCAGGGTGCGCTGCAGTTTGACGGCAGCGTGCCGTGCCTGGATCGACGACGCGTAGTAGGCAGCGTCGTCGGCGAAGAGTGCCAGCTGGGCACCCGGCCCGACGGGGATGTCGTCCGTATATTGGGAGTAACAGGCTGGAGACAGGCAGGACGCCGGCTGCAACGGGGTGTTCCTCGGAGACGGCGTCTTCCACCATCACTCGGAAGCGGCGATTCTTCAGGAAGGAGGCGATGATCTGGACCAGTCTTCTTGGGGCTGGAGACGTCGACAATTTGTACAGCAACCCCTCGTGCCATACTCTGTCAAACGCCTTCTCCATGTCCAGGAGTACTGCGACAGTGTATTCCTTCTTGTTTAAACAAACCGTCATGTCATTCATTACTCTGGTGAGCTGAAGCGTCGTAAAATGCTCGGGCCTGAAGCCGAACTGTTCCGGGCGCGGCTGGATGTGGGGCAGTAGCTTCGCCAGCAGGAGTTTCTCAAACACCTTTGAGATGGTACTCAGTAGAGTTATCGGCCGATAGCTCTCAGGCAGCTTGGAGTCCTTGCCCGGCTTGGGCAACATGATGACCAAGCCCTCCTTCCATTGGGTTGGGAAGTGGCCCGTGCGCAAGATACCGTTAAACAGGCGCGTAACGGCCGCCACAGTACGTGGCGGCAAATGTAGCAGCGCCATGTTAGGTATGCGGTCTGCGCCCGGGGCATTCCTGGGCTTGGCACGTCTGAATGCACGCATGATCTGGCCGGGCGTGACGACGGTGGGGTCCTCTTCGGGAGCTATCGGCGAGGCGAAGTACTCTCGCAGGTGTCTCTCGACTGCTGCGACGTGCTCCACATCATCCGTAGGGTTCGGCTTGAACTGCTTCTCGAGGCATTCGGCGAAGATCTCCGCACGGTCTTGGGCTCGAAATCTTGGTAGGCCGTCGCTGCCCAGGATTGGACGGACGGGAGTTGGAGTAGTCGACAAATCCCGGCATAAGCGATGCACGGAGGGGACGTGGTCGCCCATGGACTCGACGTGGCGTTCCCAAGATTCTTCGGCGTGGAGATCAAGTCGGCGCTTCAGCTCTGCCGTCATGGCGTTTAGCCTGGTCTTCATCGTTGGGCAGCGGGTTTGCTGCCACTGCTTCCGGAGAGCGCGCTTATCGCGGATGAGTGCGCGTAGCTCAGCAGGAAGAGGATTGGGCTTCCCCCCGCGAGCTACGGTGTGCGATGATAGGTCGAGCGCGTCTCGGATCTGGGTGGTTAGCAGCGATGCCAAGCGGTCAACGTCTTCCGGCTGGTTGACTGGACAAAAAAAATTGCCTCATGAATTTACCGGGCGCCGGCTTTTATAACTGCGGGGCGAGGAGCGGGGCGGCGCGATGGATCGAAACTGCTATGTTAGGGACATTCGCATATTTTTTACAAATAAAAAAAAAAAAAACTTATCGAAAGATCGTGTCATTCTGATTAATTGTTGTATTATACGTTTTTCTTTAAAACTAATAGTTTGCCCGGAAAAAAAAACAGATTTTCTTGTATAGAATGAAACAAAAAATGTTGAAATCTGGCCAAGTCTTGACAGGTCTTGCTTTGAAACTACTCAAGTCTTATTGTTTGGCTTTTTGGCTATAATTCTACGCTATCAAAGCGTACCCAAACTTCCCCGTTTAAGAGATATAGGGTTCAGCAAAAAGGAAAAAATATAACCAAAAAGTTCATTTTTATTGATAATATCAAATAAAAAAAATGTTTTGCATTAAAATACTTACAATTAATGCACATTTATAGTTTCAAACCACACACTTACAGAAAAAATACTTTTTTTTAAATAAATGAGTTCTATAAATTAATTATTTATAAAATAGGTTTCAAAGTTATTTTAATTTTAAACTACATTAAAAAACAACTTAACTCTAACAAAGAATGTACATAAATTCCGATTCGGGTTCATTTTCAAAATCTCAATGAGAGAACCATTCTCTGTGAATTGATCCAACAGTCCTTTTATATTAAATCGCCCGTTGATTAATGCTCGATTTAATACTTAACAAACAGACTATGGTGAAACTGGTCCTAAATCTGTACATGATACTTAAAATAAAGCAAATTCAAACAAAAAAATAGTTAGTCTAAACTGTATTTGTTGTTGGAAGGTAATTGCAAACAGAAAAACAATTAGCTAATCATCAGATAAGTACTTATATTAGTTAATTTGCTGTTATATTCATTACCAATATCTCCTCTACGAATTATCTTGTCCAGTTGATAATTACTTTATTACTACTATTTTCTTAATGTGATTTTTAATGTCTCTTCTACCTTATATACCTTGATGTAGGGATAGGAAGGAGGAACTCCGACCTATATAAACATGGGTTTCATTTAAATATAACCATTCAGAGATACACATTTTGCCTACCAAGCAAACTTGTAGTGTACCTAAATATTTTTAAGATCATAAAGGAAGGTCTATTAAATAATTTGGATTTGTTCATAGTGTTGCGAGAACAGTTCGGATCTTTGGCGGACAATAAAAAACTTTGTGAATACCTCAAGTAGACGCTGAATATTTTGCACAATTTTTCCTGTCCTGCCAAGGTTTGCTGGTAGAAATCTCTCTTTAGAGATAAGCTCGCCTTTGCTCATAAATTAATGTTTTGTTACCTTACTATTAAGATTTCTGTGCAATAAAGAATATGAATTTAAATATGAATATTGACTGGACTGAAGAAACAAGTGAAAATCTCCTGAAGTTTTGTCAGAAGTTTTGTTCAAATGTTTGTGGTAGATGGGAAAGAGCAAATAGGACTCTTAACAATTTTTTGAAGAAAAATTGAGATTGGCTGGAGTCTGCCATAATCTTGCCTGAAAACCTTATCTTCCAAACAGAAAATGTCCAACCGGATGATTTCAGTGAAGGTGTAGAAACTTTGGAACCATTTATACCAATAGCTTCAACGTCATCGTCACAATATAGGTACGCCGAGAAAATCCTTTGAAGAGCTGTCTAACAAGCAAAAAAGAAGACGGGTAGAGCCTTTGGCCAAATCAGTGTCTCCACAAGAGTTACAGATAGCTGCCATGAATAATCTTCAAAGGAGTGGATATTGCGAAGTAAGAAAAATAATGGATCATTTGCTTAACCATTCTGAAGATATTGATAAGGTGAAGACTTGCATAAGTCAGGAAAAAAAAGGAAGTTTATATACACCTGAAAAGGCACTAGCTCTCTCGATATCGCTTAATTTATCCAAGTGGCAATATATTAATCTACGAGATTCTGCGATTGAACAAGGTGCAGCGACTATGTATACCTACTACAAATAACAGCAAGCGAAATTAATGTGTTACCCTGCAAAAGACGACATCAACATAACGACAGATGGAGCATCTATTAAACTGCAGGCACTGCTTAATTTGACTACCTTCAGATTACTAGACGCAATTGACTTCAATTTGACGTCTAAAGCTGATTTAAAACTGATACCTATGTAAAGGGGATTTTGATGGAGCATCTAGTCAAAGCAATTACAAGCAGAAGGCTAGCAGTTCCGAATTTGACGATTCGAGTGATTTTATGGCCAGCTTAGTACCCATAAGGCTGATGCGTGACGAAGAAATACTATGGGGAAATGATTGTCCGTCTTCAAAGTTTTACTGCCGCCCTATTCAATTCAAGTTCATGAAGGAGTGTGAACTTTCACGCTCCTTCATGAACTTTCATTACAACGTGAAAAAGAAGCCAGAAAGAAGAACTACAGATAGAAGCTCTTCAACCGTATGAACTGCAGGAAGTGACTGTCAAACATCAACTGCTAATGACAATGATCGATGGGAAAATTACTTCTTACATATCGGAAACTTCGACAGCTGTGTGTGACATTTGTTAGGCGAAGCCATCAGAGATGAATAAGCTAGAAGATATCGACCGCAGAACAGAAAACGAAGATATGTACCAATACGGATTGTCTTCATTGCGTGGATCCAGTGCATGGAATATTTGCTTCATATAGGTAAAAAAAAACAATATCATAAATATATCGTATTAATATATATTTTGCAATGAATATTTTTTGTATAAGTTACGTTTTTTTATAAAAATAAATTGCCTTCTTTTGTTTCAGCTTACTGGATGGACTTAAAAAAATGGAGCTCAAGGGGTGAGGATAAAGAAAAGTTAGCAAAAAAAAAACAAATCCAGCAAGCCTTTACAGATGATAACGGCTTGCTAGTCGATATTGTAAAACAAGGCGCAGGCACTAAAAACGACGGCAACACCGCCAGGAGATTTTTCAGTGATGCAAAAACGTCGGCTCGCATCACAGGAGTTGATGAAGAGCTGATCGAAAAGTTCCACGTTATTTTGCAGACAGTGGCTTCTGGTGAGCAAGTGGAACTTCTTAAATTCTCCAAATTTTGTAAAGGTACTGCTACTTTGTATGTACAGTTATATCCGTGGTACTACATGCCCTCTAGCGTACATAAGTTGCTAGTGCATGGTACGGACATAATTAAACATTTTGGACTTTTACCAATCGGGAAACTATCGGAAGAAGCATCAGAGCCTCGAAATAAAGACTTTCGTAAATATAGAGAGAACCATACTAGAAAAGTAAGTAGGACAGCGACAAATTAAGATATATTGCATAATATTCTCTTGTCGTCTGATCCAAAACTGACCATTCTAAGGCCAAGGATGCCCAAACAACGGAGAATGGTTCTCTCACCAAGAGCAGAGGAGCTTTTGGTGTCTCTTCCAACTGAACCCGAATTTAATTTCATAGATGTAAATACTTTACAAGATAGTGATAGTGATTAGTTTTGTTAGAGTTTAGTTGTTTTTTTTATTTTAGTTTAAAATAAAGATATATTTGAAACCTATTTTGTAAATAATTAACTTATTTATTTTTAAAATATTTATTTTTGTACTTTTTCTGTAAGTGTGTGGTTTGAAACAATAAATAATTGTAAGTATTTTAATGCTTTTTTTTTGGATATTATCAATGAAAATGTAATTTTTACTAACTTTTTTTTTCTTTTTACTGAACTCTATATCTCTTAAACGGGCAAGTTTGGGTACGCGTTGATAGCGTAGAATTATAGCCAAAAAGCCAAACAATGAGACTTAAGTAGTTTCAAACCAAGACCTGTCAAGACTTGGCCAGATTTCAGCATTCCATACAAGAAAAAGAAGGAGCAGCCTCAACAAGTTAGGAAAGAACTTAGGCGATTCCTATGTTTAGTGCAAACGGGTGTTAATGTAATAATAGTAGTTTATGTGACTGCTACATAATGCCTTATTATGTAAAGTTGCATACGCTAGTTTATCTATACACATATCAGCTCTCTTTGATGTGTTCAGGAACCGCATGTTCGACCGGCATTGTGGCATTGATCATTGCTCTGCAGTTGTTTAGCTTGTTCAGAAGTACCAACTTCACAGACAAACTAGGGGCGGGGCGGCCGGCACGCAGGTGGGCGTCTGCGTTCGAAATTTGAATGTCATAATTTGACAAACTTTGGTACATTATGGTCATAAATAATCATGGAGCAAGTACTTGCTCTTTGTCATAATGTATCAATATTCAGGTAAGAAATGAGTTTTTACCAAGAAGTTTATCATTATGCTGGTCGTAACGTGTGGTTTTTGGACGCAGTAAAGAGGGTTTATGACTGATACGTGTGTAGATAAAAGAATATTAGTCCTCGGTTCTATTTGAGTTCTATAATTTCTCATCAATGTCCAAAAATGCGTTAAATGCGGGCAATGTTGGAAGATTTGACCGTAGTCTGTAGGTAGGTTACCTGGGGGGATAGATTTTCCATTTGTGATTGGAATGTCAGATTTTCTACCTCTTCAATGCAATGTTTTTCTTCACGAGCCTTCTTAGGTATATTTAGAGTTCCCCTGAGTTTGCTAGTGTGTGCAGTCTTCTTTTTTCCAGTAGGTACCTACCTACCATATCCCTTATTTCAGTCGGTAGGTTCCTCACTTTGGGCTTGCGGTCTTCGTTTGTTTCCAACATGCCACCTTAGACTATCTTTGTATATAATCTAAGTATGCCACCTATAAAGTATTGGTAGGTACTTCTAAGTCTTCATTGTTTTTAGTTTGACGTTTAGGTTTATGTTATCTTCTATGCAGCCCCGATGTTTTAGGCAGCCTGTTCAATTGTTTGATTTTACATTGTTTTTGTGATGCTCATTGTTTGTCATTAGGTAGCAATGGTGATTGGCTTATTGCTCCATCAAGACAGGTCTCCGCCAGCGCCAGGAAGTAGGGACGTGATAAGCCTTTAAGGGATTAAAAATGGCCAGAAATGCATCTTTAGCTTCAATTCTAGGCTAAACTAGACAACATAAAAATGTAGGATAAATATATGTTATAAAAGGCCTATTAGAGATAAGAATGGACTTTTAAAATTACCGGATATCTGTTATATTTAATACTTAAAAATATTTATCACAATGCATTATTATTCAACTAAATGAACAAGCGCTCGGAGACGAAATCAGTTTCCTATATGAAACTTACAAGCAAACATAGGTAAAAAAAAGGGAAAATTTTTGGTTGTTTTATTTTATTTTTATAGCCGCCGCGGGGCTCTGCGCCAGTGGCGGCTTTGGCCCTCAATACTTTCTGAGGCGCCGCGCCGCCCGATAGAAAAAATGGCCAAGTGCGGATCAAATCTTGGGTACATGACAAATTACGCACGAACTGCCGCGAGACTGGCCTACCTACAAATTATAAGAATAAAAACGCGTCAATAGCTAGCCGTGTCCGGTCCGCGACTGATGGCGATTCTGGCGAATGGCGCCGAACCGTCTCGGTTGGGGGTTCGGGACTCGTCGGTGTGACATGTCTTCTCACTCTACCCATTACAACGAATATATCTCCTTCCTTCGTTAGGCGCTCGACTGAAGGCGCCTCTCTGCCCCTCGTACCAAGATAATGATCAACCAGGACTCATCAAAAAACGACTCTGATACAAGGTAATAGGTTTCTCCTAATTCGTCCCGTTAAATTTGTAAAATCTCTGTTGCTTAATGCTATAGAGGCGCTAGATTTTTTTTAAAACATCCAGCCTTACGCCGCCGGCCGCAACAGCATTACAGCAGTCCAAATAGGCAAAGCAAATTGTGTGCTTTGGCTACGTACAGAAGGTCGCGCCGCGGGTGGGTAAAATAAAAATGGTTTTCGGTGCAGCGATGATCGCGGGGATTTCGGCAGGATATCCAACTTTAAAGTAGGCTAGTTTTTATACTATAGATTAATTAATAAAAAAATATTGTACCGTACACTAAGTGTATTTATGTATTTCTATTTTGATGTAGGTGGTAGGTAGGGTGCATAGTGAGAGGTGAGGCGCAGCCTAAGTTGCCTCCCCTGGAAAACCGCCACTGCTCTGCGCGGGAGCATGCGTCAGTCTGCTTCGACGCGATGCGGCGGGTATTTGTTTTCTATGTCTAATTCCCAATGCCATTGGCCTATGATCAGCCCTTAATAACGGATCGATGAGGTCAGGAATCTTGTTAGGGTCAGCTGGTCAGTTTGTTTGTTCATCATTAGGAAAGAGAGTTAGAAGGTTCGACTTGTCTTGGTTTTTTTTAGTTCTCTTCCATGCGTTGTAATTAAACGAGAACTCTATGTGTATACTTCAAGTTCAAGTCACCTCCTGCTATGAAGCGTCCACCTAGAGTTTCAAGGTAGGTACTCGGTGAACACAGTTTCTGTAATATTGTGCTTTGGAGGGCAGTAAACGGAATATTTAGACCTGCCTTGTCCCAATTGCAATGGATGTTGCCAGCAAATAGTCTAAGGTTGCCTGTAAATGAGCGGCTCTGAAAGTAGGTGATGATGAATAGATCCTTTACAATGACTAGCCCCGCCATGCGTTGTTCCATCTGGGTGAGCTGTTGAGTAGATTTGGTACCTGTGTACCTACATTGAATATTGAAAGGCGCGGCGTGTGAAGTGCGTTTCCGATATTAATAACACATCGAGTTGGATCTGTTAAACAAAATTTTCACTCATAATAGGAGTAAGTCCTTCTATGTTCCAAGTAGCAACTCTTACCCCCAGTTCTGATAGAGTGGTCAAATGTTGCAAGCGATTATGACTGCAGTCCCGCCATGCGCTGTTCCACCTGGGTGATGTTGAGTAGATTTGGTACTAGGTACCTACATTGAATATTGAAAGGCGCGGCGGGTGAAGTGCGTTTCTGTTATTAAGGGGTTAAATATGTCCAGCGCCAGGGGACGCGAACAAAGAAATGCATCTTTAGCTTCAATTCTAGGCTAGACTAGACAACATAAAAATGTAGGATAAATATATGCTATAAAAGGTCTATAGAGATAAGAATGGACTTTTAAAATTACCGGATATATGTGTTTACGCAGCCATCACTAGATGGCGTTGTCTGTACTTTGCCTCGCGCAATAGAGATTTTCTTGTGTTAGGTTAAGTACCATTCGATGATTTGATTAAATTAGTTCTTCCATACAATACAACCAAGAGTGTTTTACTTCAGTACAGTGCAGTGTTCAGTCAGTTTTAGGTAAACATTTTGGGCCTTTACGAGCCGGATTGAGTGAAGAGTGTCAAGTGCGAGTGCGTATCATTGGATTGCAGTGCTTACGGATTTCAGTGTTACGGAATGGTAAATTGCGGGAGACTGTAAGTACGGAACTCATTACTAGGGCAGAGACTTAGAAGAATTCATCAGTGTTTGCATAGTGAAAAGACTTAGAAAAATCAGTGAAATTTAGAGACTTAGAAAAATTGTGGTGCAGTTTTGTATGAAAATAACACTTAGAAATTTTTCGAGAAATTCTCTATTGAAAAAAGACTTAGAACAATTTGGGTAAATTTTGGAGACTTAGAAAATTTTTGAATTATGTCGTTTCAAGAGTTAGTCAGTTTACAGGAAGAAATGGGAAGGCAGATAAACCGAGCCCTCAGTAATTACAAAAAGTCGAGGAGTAGAATTACGGAAGCATACATTGAAACAAGATTAGAGTCATTAGAGTCAAACTGGGAAAAATACAAACAAACAAACCTAGAGATTAGCAAAATTGCAACCACAGATTTGAGGACAACAGAGAGGTATTTCACTGAAGACACATTCTACACCTGCGAAGATGTTTATTTGGAACTCAAGACACTGATGAAGGAGCGCTTATCAGAAATAAGTTTGCCCAAGATGAGCACGAGCACGGAAAAGGAAGCCACACACAAAACAGAGACACAAAAGTTGACAAAACTGCCTCCGATTAAAATACCTTCATTCTCGGGGATTTACACAGAATGGCCGAGTTTTTACGATCTCTTCAAGTCGTTGATTCATACAAATTCAACGTTGAGCAATATACAAAAATACCACTACTTGAAGAGTAGTCTAACTGGAGAGGCAGAAGGATTATTGAGGCAGTTTCCACTGACTGATGCAAACTAAAATAAGGCACTGACACTTTTGGAAAGTCGATTTGATAACAAGAGGTTGATAGTTCACGCACACATCACACGACTGAGGAACCAAAGGAAACTATCAACAGAGACAGCAAGGGGGATACGAGATATTTTAGATACCACAAACGAGTGCTTGAGCGCATTAAACACTATCGGCGTACACACGGAAAGCTGGGATGCGATCATCACTCACATCATAGTAGAAAAGTTAGATATCGAGAGTCACAGGCTCTGGGAACAAAAACAGGGAGCGTCGCGTGACATTCCAACTACAGGGGAACTATTGGAGTTTATGGAGGTTCGATTTCGGTCTTTAGAAGCCCTGAATGCCACGCAGACGAAAGAACACACGACACGCACACCACAACGACCCCAGCCAATAAAGACGTTCGCAACAAGCTCTCAAGATACGACAGCACAAGCTACTAAATCAAGCTTCCTAGAGCACAAACCTAGCTGTGTGTTATGTTCTGGAGATCACTATGTGTACCACTGTCAAGAGTTCATTAAAATGACATCTGAACAAAGAAGAGATTTGGCGCAAGATAAACAACTCTGTTTCAACTGCCTTGTACCAAAACACCCTGTGCGTTTCTGTAGACAGAGAACTACTTGCAGAATATGCAGTCGAAAACACCACACTCTTCTTCACACTACGAATGAACCTACGACAGCGAAACAGTGCTCACACACACAAGAAGAACTGGAAGAAGAAACAACACCAATTGCCGTTCACAAAGTTGAGTCGACTAAGAGTCAAATTCTGCTTGCCACTGCCTTAGTACGAGTAATGGATCGTGATGGACGAAAACATATACTGCGTGCGCTGATCGATCAAGGTTCTCAGGCATCCTTCATAAAGGAATCAGCAGCGCAACGACTGGGCTTACGCAGGACTGGAGTATTCAGCAGGATCACTGGAGTAGATTCTACTATGACTACAGTGTCGAAAGCGCAGATAGAACTCGCACTGTTTTCACTAAGTTCGGAAGAGTCGGTAGCCGAAGTGAAAGCACACATCCTCAAATCGCTACAATCTATACTACCAGGCAGGGAATTCACAACAGAACCGGGATCAGGGATTCGAGAGTTGACACTAGCGGATCCTGGTTTCTGTAAGCCTGGTGGTATAGACATGTTATTGGGAGCAGAGATATACGCACATATTTTGTTGGATGGTTTAAGGAAATTCGGTACACTATTGGCACAAAACTCACGACTCGGATGGATAGTATCCGGAGCAGTACAAGGGAATAAAACACAAGTAGAAGATATAATAGTGATGCACAATAAACGAGAGGTCAATGACCTATTACAGATGTTTTGGGAGTCTGAGGAGTTACACACAGAGAAACGCATAATGACAACAGACGAAAAACGGTGTGAGAAGATTTATGAAGAGACACATTCTCGCACACCCTCGGGACGTTACAAGGTAGCCTTACCATTTACAGATGAGAATGAAACACAACTAGGAGACTCAAAGGACGTTGCTGTCAAACGTTTGATGAACATGGAGCGCCGCTTCAAAAGGGATGGAGAGTTTCAGCAACGGTACATCGGATTCATGAAGGAGTATGAGGACTTAGGGCACATGGAGAAAGTGCCTAAGGATGAGATACACAAGTCCAATACATACTACCTCCCACACCATGGCGTACTTCGAGAAGAGAGTACTACAACGAAGGTGAGAGTCGTGTTTGACGGTTCTGCGCGGACAAGTTCAGGGACATCACTAAACGAACAACTTTTGATTGGTCCATCACTACAACACGACATCCGTGACATCTTCTTGCGTTGGCGAAAACACAACATCTGCTTAGTGGCCGATATACAACGGATGTACAGACAGATCCTCGTGAGACAAGACGACGTGGACTACCAAAGGATCGTATGGCGGAGTAAGCCAGAGGACCCCATACAGGATTATCGCCTACTCACCGTGACTTATGGGACATCTTGTGCGCCATACCTTGCTATCAGAACATTGAGACAGTTAGCAAGTGATGAAAGTGATAAGTTTCCAAAGGCGGCTAGTGTTTTACAAAGTGACTGTTATATGGATGACATTTTATGTGGATGTGATACTATCGATGAAGCTATACAATTGTCTACAATTGGGAGCTTATTGATATGTCAAACAAGGGGGGGTTCGTGTTACATAAATGGAATTCAAATTCTGTGAAAGTATTGGAGAGCTTGCCTGCGGGAAACAACCAGACACGAGAACCTATTAACATAATGATGGATAAAACTGTTAAAACGTTGGGTGTCAGATGGAACCCCAGTAGTGATTGTTTTGAATTGAACATGAAGCTTCCATCTGCCTCACCAAGGGTAACAAAGAGAAGTGTATTGTCTGATGTTGCGACAATATATGATCCTCTGGGCTGGTTGTCTCCTGTGGTCATAGTTGCTAAAATGTTTCTACAAAGGCTGTGGCTGCTTGGTCTTGGTTGGGATGACGAACTACCAAATGAAGTCAAAACAGAATGGTTGACATATCGAGATGAGATTAACACCATGTCAACAATTTACTTGCCACGTTGGATTGGCATGACTAGAACAATAAAACGGGTAGAGTTACATGGGTTCAGTGACGCCTCCATAACTGCATTCGGGGGAGTAGTCTTTCTTCGCATTATACGGGAAGATGATACAGTAGAAGTTAAAATGGTATCAGCCAAGACCAAGGTAGCACCGGTAAAACAAGTCACGTTGCCACGTTTAGAGTTGTGTGGGGCTGTATTGACAGCAAAACTGTTACACAAAGTTAAAGTCTGTTTAGGTATACCCGATGATCAAATTTATGGCTGGACGGACTCAACCATAGTTCTTGCTTGGCTTCAGAAACATCCAAATTCTTGGAAAACTTTCGTGGGTAATAGAGTCGCGGAGATTTTGAATGTCACAAAGCCAAGTCAGTGGCACCACGTTAGTTCAAAAGACAACCCCGCGGATTGTGCCTCTAGAGGTTTGCAACCGGCACAATTAGCTCAACATGAACTATGGTGGGCCGGACCACAATGGTTGAAATCACCACATCCTATTTCATGTGTTAGTAGGATACATGTGACTAATTTAGAAGAGAAGATTGTTGTACATCTGGCTGTAGATGTAGATGAAGAGTTTCTTTTACACAAATATTCTACCTTGATGAAACTGAAACGTGTGATAGGATATTGTTTTAGATTTGTACATAATTGTAAGAGAAAGGCACAACAGAAAAACATCGATTCCACTGAAGATAGATTAGAAGAAATGCCAAAGTTTCTAGTAACAAGAGAGTGGAAGAGGGCAATGAACGCATGTGTAAAGATTTCACAGAATCGATATTTTTCAGATGAGTTGCATGACTTATCACATGGACAAACTGTAAATAAGAAAAGTCCGTTGTATTTTCTTCATCCATTCTTGGATACTGAGGATATAATCAGAGTTGGTGGACGTCTTGAGAACGCTCCACTTCCATATGATACTAAACATCCTGTAGTAGTGTCTGGTAAATCCAGGTTAGCGTTTTTAATTGTTGATCAGACTCACAAAACCACATTGCATGGCGGACCTCTGCTAATGTTAAATGTTATAAGAAGTAACTATTGGATTATGAATTTAAAATCTATTGCTAAATTCCATGTTCGAAAATGTATACAATGTATCAGACAATCTCCAAGGTTTGCTTCACAAATCATGGGAAACTTGCCAGCATCCAGGGTGACAGTTTCTAAACCTTTTACATGTAGTGGTGTTGACTTTGCAGGGCCTATATTGCTTAAAACCTCGAGACTTCGAAATGCACAAACAACGAAGGCCTACATTGCCGTTTTCATTTGCACCGCTACTAAGGCTATTCACTTGGAGCTGGTTTCAGAATTGACAACCGAAGCCTTTATAGCTTCATTTAACCCGTCAAACGTCCTATGCGCTACATAAGCGCATAACTTTTTTGGGCGGCTAGCGTCCTGTGCGCTGCATAAGCGCATAGAAAGTATTGCAAACTTCGACGTTTTATGAATATTCACCAAGTTTCAGAATGTTCCCGGAAGTAGTCTTAGATTATGAGTAGTTTAGTTGGCAACCGTGTGATATGATTGGAACTGACATTGAGACAGCCAAATCAGATCAAAATAAATAAAATACCAAGCCATGTTGCCATTTTGGGCAGGCCGGCCGCAGACTTACATTTTATGTTTGTCAATATTTATTAATTGTGAAGTAATTACTGTGTTTTGTAATAAAATAATACATCTTATCGCTGGAGAAATGAATAGTGGTGATGTGAAAAATGGAAAAAAGTGTAAGTTTTGTGTTTGGCCCGTAAGAACGAAATATAATTAGAGGTGTCAGTGTCAAATAATGGATTCTGAAAACAATCGATGAAAAGCCTTATCAACTTTATTATCACATGTGAGTACTATACATCACAAGATAGGTAATTTCATAAACTTTATTATGGTACATAACATGTTAGGAAACTAATAAAATAACCTAACAAACTTATGAAATTCCTAACGCAAGTCGATTGAAAGTTTATTTTCGCCAGAACCTTGGACGCGTTAGGGTCCTCAAGATTCGCTGTACAGGGACATTCCAGAGGTTAAAAGATTTACTTCAAGGCGTGGTCATTGCGCTCAACTATATTCAGACTGTGGATCCAACTTCATTGGTGCCAACTTTGAACTAAAGAGAATGCTCAATAAAGCTAAATCAGAGCTGCCAGAGGACCTGTCACAATTATTGGCCTCTGAGGGTACCGAATGGCATTTTATACCTCCAGGATCGCCACACTTTGGAGGATTATGGGAATCCGGGGTGAGATCTACGAAGCACCATATCAAACGTGTTCTCGGTGACACAAAACTAACATTCGAAGAATATGCTACGTTGTTAGCGCAGATCGAGTCTTGTTTAAATTCTCGTCCCATTTCACCCATGAGTGACTCAGTTGATGATCTCACTGCTTTGACACCTGGTCATTTTCTAGTATTGGGACCACCAGTTGTGGTTCCTCACGTAAATGTCTTGGATGTTCCCGTCAATAGACTAAATCGATGGCAACATCTGGAACATATGCTACAATGTTTCTGGCAAAGATGGAAATCTGAATACTTGACGACCTTACAAAACCGTTATAAATGGTCGTCCCAGAAACCATCTATTAAAATAAATGATTTAGTTATTATTAAGGACGATCGAGTTCCTCCATCTAAATGGCCTCTTGCTAGAGTCGTTGATACTCATCCAGGCAATGACGGATTAATTCGAGTAGTCTCATTGAAATGTCTTCAAAAAGTTATTAAGCGACCTATTACTAAGTTATGTATTCTACCTTTTATACAGTCCACAGAGATTTAAAGGACTATAATAGTCCTTGGGTGGCGGCATGTTTACGCAGCCATCACTAGATGGCGTTGTCTGTACTTTGCCTCGCGCAATAGAGATTTTCTTGTGTTAGGTTAAGTACCATTCGATGATTTGATTAGATTAGTTCTTCCATACAATACAACCAAGAGTGTTTTACTTCAGTACAGTGCAGTGTTCAGTCAGTTTTAGGTAAACAATATGTTATATTTAATACATAAAAATATTTTTCGCAATGCATTATTATTTAACTAAATGAACAAGCGCTCGGAGACGAAATCAGTTTCCTATATGAAACTTACACGCAAAAATAGGTAAAAAAGGGGAAAATTTTTAGTTGTTTTATTTTATTTTTAATGTTATTATTACAGGAGTTTAGTAATATTTTCTATAATTTTCTTGGTCTCGGAGCTCAGGCTGCCCCGCGGGGCTCTGCGCGGGAGCATGCGTCAGTCTGCTTCGACGCGATGCGACGGGTATTTGTTTTCTTTGTCTAATTCTCAATGCCATTGGCCCTTGTTCAGCCCTAAATAGCGCATCGAGTTGGATCCGTGAAAAGAAAAAAAACACTCTTATTAGGAGTAAGTAAGTCCTTCTATGTTCCAGGTAGCAACTCTTACCTCCAGTTTCTAATGAGTGTTCAAATGTAACAAGCGATTAATCGAAGATTAATTCAAAATAACCGCACGTGATTGGCTGAAATGAGATTAACAAGAATTTAACAAGTTGTCACAGTAAATTTTCCTTTCGGAAACCGGGCGTTAGTGTATTCAGCAGGGTGACATCTTGTCAACAAGAGTGAATATCAGTCCCAGTCTCAGATAAACGAAACTCTTCGCTCCCAGCAGAGTAACTAGTTTGTTGAAGGAGTGTTTTATTTTTCAGCTTTGTTTTAGTTTTCAGATTGCTTTATCAGCAGTTCTTGAATTGTGGTCATTGTCGATAAGGGGGCGGAAGCGGTTCTTGGTTGTTTTGTCATGGTAATGTCAGTTCTTCATGACTTATATTAGTTTCTTATTATATGTCTGTGACTTTTATCTCCGATTTTGATTATTTCTGCATGAATAATACATTTCCCTCTGGAAATGATGTTTTGTCCATAATGAATTGCTGGTTTTTTTTTTCCACCATCCACTTTGCTTGCTACTTGGGTTGTTGCTGGATGAGTATTTCTTTTTTTTAGATTTCTTTAAGCAATTTCTTGGTATATTTTACAACTTTTGTAATAACAAAAGTGGCTGGATGGCTTCCAAAGCATAAGGCACATTTGGCAGGTGGGTTCCTTTGGACAGTCTGATGTCTAGTGGCCCTGCGCGTTTCACACAATGATAGGGCCTCAGGCAGTTGTTCTCACTAAAGGTACATGTTTAGCACCCGCTTCAAACCCACATCTCCTGCTTGAGAAGTGAGTGTAAAACCACTAGACCACAGATTTTAATCCTATTTTTGAAAGCCAGTATTTATAAATTTTAGAGAAAATAAGAAGGCATAAGAAAGGTAGGCCCCATTTTCTATTAGGTGTCTGTAAAAAAACAATGAAAATTTCTTTGTAAATTCTATAACTTTAATTTCATTAATTTGGTTTGTATTCTTGATTCAATTACATTAGAAATCATATTAATACCTAAAGGACTAACTGCTTTTATGTCAAGTTTTTCTATATCATGAACAATATCTATATTTCTGAGCCATTTCTCTAAACCATTCCATGCAATCATGACTCCATTATCTTTACACAATATAGGTATTGGTCTATATATGCTATAGTCCAGCTCACTGCACATCAATGTTAATGCACTGAAAATGAAATTGTTGCAAGCAACTCCTCCAGATACAACAAGCTGCCTATTATATTCAGGTATTAATTTATTGATATGACAGAACTCTGCAGCTCTCTGGGTTCGGTGAACTAAATGCCTCGATGTTGCCATGAGCATAGCAGCACACAAATCATTTACTTCTGGGATGACCTGATCACCTACAATTTTATGTTCTTTCTCCTTCTTGTAAAGTTTTGAGAACACAGAAGTTTTTAAGCCATTAAAACTGAAATTACAGTCCTTGTAATCAACTAGGGGTAAAGGAAGTTGAAACATGTGTGGATTTGTAGCTTTCGATGCAGCAAGTTCTATGGCTTCTCCGCCACAAACTTTTGAGTATTCAGGTATGTTTCTAAGTTTCATTTTTCTGGCAACTTTATCAAATGCCTCTCCTGGCGCGATGTCCATGCTTTCACCGAGGAGTAAAAATTTGTTGATATCTTGAACTACAGCTAGAAGACAGTGACCACCTGATATTAATAGCACTAAGTATGGAAATTCAATATTTACATTAATTCTGGCAGCCAGTGCATGGGCTTCCATGTGGTGGATGGGTATAATTGGTTTATTGTATTTGCGTGCCAGGTGCTTCGCGTAGTTCTTGCCTATAGCTAAACTCAGGGCGAGGCCTGGTTCTAGAGTAACAGCGATAGCGGATATATCTTCGATAGATAGATTAGCCTTTTTCATTGTTTCTGTTACAACTGGCTCCATGTTTTTTCGATGAAGGTCTTGCGCTATATCGGGTATGATGCCTCCGTTTCTGAGATGCATCAAGTGCTGGGAATGCAGGCTTTCTCCAAGTACTTCACCACGATCATTTATAACCGCACACCCGGTATCGTCACATGAAGTTTCGATACCGAGTATTGCACATTGCGAATAGTGTTTGCACTGTCTAATGATAAGTTCGTTTCTAATCGTCGTCCGGGGTTTAAAGAACTTACTAAAATGCCTCAAGTGCATTGTTAGATGATGAGATAACTTAAAAAATAGTTTCTTTAAAATTAGAACAACAAAAACAGACCTAATTTCGAGGTTAGTTTGACGCAAATAGTGATGTGAGTGATCCATTCTCCATATCCGATTTGGCCGAAAACCAAACCTATAGATAATTCAATCGATGTGATGATTCTCTTGCTTGATCGATACCTCCTTGGCCGGCAGGTTTTATAATAGAGGGAGACACAGCAGCTGCCGTCTACCCTTTGACGGACCTAGCAAAATATGAAACCATAAAGTAAAAGTGGGTCCCTAACGTGAAATGAAACTATATATGGGTAATTCTCATTTGCAAAAAAAAAATTGGTAGTCACTAACCGTCTTATTAATAAAAACACTATTCTGTTGTTAATCCTTCTTTACTCTCAGACTAGACTAGACTAGCTAGTTGCTCTCAGGTTGAACTGGGTAAGTCTGGTGTAAAATTGTTATTAATAAACATTGCGTAAGCTTGGAATAACAAAGTATTCCTTTCGCTTGGTTTAGCGGGTGATCTATGGCAACCACAATTATTTAAAAGTAAAAAATGGTCTAAAAGGACTGATTCCAGGGCCGTAAGACCCAAAAAAAACTAATTGACATCCGTTTGACACTGAGAAGTTGGAGTTGGCGCTTCAAATCT
The DNA here is from genome assembly GCA_949825045.1 of Argyresthia goedartella. NCBI lineage: Eukaryota > Metazoa > Arthropoda > Insecta > Lepidoptera > Argyresthiidae > Argyresthia > Argyresthia goedartella. The sequence continues at coordinate 16,962,752 of OX463815.1, forward strand.
TCATTCTTCAATTAAAGACAATAATTTAATTGAAGATCAATGAAGTTAAAGATATCTTTTTGCTGATTAACTATTGTCGTTGTGGAGTGTGTTGTAGTGTTGAAATTATGTCGAACAAACGGAATCGCTCTGTTAATTGGGACCAACAAGAAAAGGCATGTATGTAAAGTGCATTAAGTGATCATTTCTTTGATAGTACAGTCTTGCTTTATGATACTAAGGTATGCATAAAATAGATTATTTTAGTGAAGGAACATTTAATGCAAACTTTGGTGTTTGTATTTTATTTTTGTGGTAAAATGGTAGGGATCTAGTATCGTTTAGCAGGGGGGGGGGGGTCGCCCCCATCCCTCTGACGCTACTCCCGTTACAAGGTAATGCACACTTTTTGTAACCTCATTTTTGAAGTTATGTTTACATAATTTTGCTACGAAAGTGACCAATTTCGCATTATTATTTCGAAATCGCCTTGGGGGGTCCCCCCCCTGAAACTACTCCCCTTACAAGGTAATGAACCGTTGTTGAGAATTATGAAGTTTTCAAATTTTTAATAACGTTATTTGATGGGTCGAAAAAAGTGACATCTAGTGAAATATCTCGTAATTTATGTGTGTAGATGGCTCAAATTTCTCTATGGTTGAATCGTTGTTTGCGACACGCATGAGTACGCAGGAAGCAAAAAAACAACACATTCTGTCTCAATATGCTCGCGACCTCGAGTATAACGTTAGTTAGACTCTGTAAAATATAGCATGATAGCTGAGTCAGCTGTTAGAATGACATGACTAAAACTGAGATTAAGTAGGTCAATATAATTATCAATATTTCGACTATATGTAACTGAACGTTTCCATTAAATCAAACAAAAGGAACTTGTAACACGTTTTTATTCTTGTAATAAAGGTTCACAACCCAAATCATCATCATCAAATTTAAGTCTCAATCTATTTTCTCACGCTATTATATGATTCATTAAATTTTTCAGGATCGATAACTTGTCTTGTTTTAGATGACCCTAGGACATCACTATTCGCGTCTAAAGTATGATATTTGTCTTCCATACATACATTTCACCGTCCAAAAATACGGTACTTCATAGGCGTGATTTTGATGACAGCTGCCACAGCTATCATGCTTTATTTTACAGAGTATATTTAGTAATATTTTGCTGGAGGGAGTTCGTTATTTGTTGCTGTGCTGTGTGAGAGAGTTGACATAGAAAATAATTGTAAGTATGGCGAAACAAATGTACGACTTTAAAAGTACTTCTAAAGAATCAGATTGATATTTCGACCTACTTAATATTGTATGATAATTTGGTAATAAATAATAAATTATAAAAGTAATTTAAATATAACTGTATTAATAAAGACTTTATTAAATCTTTATAGTGTTTTTTGGGGGGTTTTTTCAATTGATTTTGGGCATTTAAGGGGGATTTTAAGTTTGGTTAGGGGGAAAATATTTAAGGAGTTGGCGATCCTGCAGGCAGTAAGGCAGGTATTAGAGATGTGTACCGGTTGCAATTTTAGCCTCCGGAGATTTTCGGAGATTTTTCAGCAAGAACCGGTGTTTCACCGGAGAAAAACCTATAGGAATATTTTTTTATATTTTATGGAAATTGGCTTAATTTACCTAGGGGTGCGTTCAGGAACATCGCACAGTGTGATTATCGTGGAGCGAAAGTCGCCCGATGACAGTTACCCAAATACATCTATGATCGCACTGAATTTTTGAACGGGCTGGTGATTTTCGCACTGACAGGTGCGATTTCTCACCCTGTTTCAGTGTAGAGTTTTATTCATGAAAGAAGTCCTCTGGATCTAGGCATTTTCGTACTTAACCTTTGACAATATCGACTTTGACGGGGGACTTTTTTCGTGAAAAGGACTAGTTAATAATTACCAACCCTAGATATACACAGACAAGATTATATAATTCGTCTATACGAATTCTATAATTTGTCTATATGTTGTCCTATGACAAAACAGATCCCCAATGGGGATTCCCCATACATTATTTTCGGACGTAAATTTAAGTTGCGTTCCGCCCGCGTTACATAAAGTAAGGTGCGTTCGAACCAAAACTATCAGACGCAAAATAAAGTGTTCAGCGCGCGTGTTTGAAAATACCGGTAACGAATAAAATCACCGGTTAAACTCCGGTAGTGACGTTCTCCGGTTTTTCACCGGTTTTTGTAGAACCGGTACACACCTCTAGCAGGCATCGTGCATTCACTCGCTTCCAGTAGGTACTACGAAATAAGATTTTCCCATAACCAAACTAGTTATCCAGTGTTATATTTATGGACTATTACATTTAATTACATTATATTTGTGACATTCTGTTCGATGATTTTCTGCCGTCTTGTAGATATTAACAAGTAAACGAATGTAATAGAAATCAACGATTGAGAGACCCGCTTAGGATTGGGCTGGTTACAGTATAAAGAAAGTTTTAAGTTAAATTAAATAACTGGGAATGTTGTGTCTAGAATTTGGGGTAAATTTTTGAATCGATATAGCTAAGGAGGGGGGTGGGGGGGGGGAGAGGGGGGGGGGTCCCCCTACACCCCCATATAGTTTTTAAAGTGCGGAAATGTATACTTTTTGAGATATGATTTTTTTAAGTTTTGAGGTTAGATTCATCTGATTTGATAGGAAGATGAAGAAAAACACCATATTTATGACACCAATCTATTCAATTTTATAGACCTATCCTTAGTATTTACACAGGAAGTGACCTAAAACAAACATTTCGGTTTAGTGAAACTAGATGGGGTCGCCTCGCTCCGCTCCGCTTCACTCGGCTCCGGGTCGTTCATAACGTTGTGACCTAACACAACCTATCTTTAGTATTTACACAGAATGTGACCTAAAACAAACATTTCGGTTTAGTGAAACTAGATGGGGTCGCCTCGCTCCGCTCCGCTTCACTCGGCTCCGGGTCGTTCATAACGTTGTGACCTAACACAACCTATCTTTAGTATTTACACAGAAAGTGACCTAAAACAAACATATCGGTTTAGTGAAATTAGATGGGGTCGCCTCGCTTAAAGTTCGTCAAACGCATCTTGGGTATTTTTTCCAACACGGACTCTTTCGTATGAGGTTGAGGGGGGGACGGGGGGAGGGGGGGGGGAGGAAGTAACCCCCCTGTAAAATATCCAGTCTAGGAAATGTATGGTTTTTTTATATGAATTTTCAAAAATCCATTTTGAGGTTATTTTTTACTATAGGATTTTTTCCAAAAAGTCATTGTTTGTAGTATTGATGTTCGAAATCGCCTTAGCTCCGGCTACTAGGGCTCATAAAAAAGGCAAGTATTTAATTGCACATCAAAAATACTGATTTTCACAGCAAAAAAGCATCAGCAAACACTTATTATGTTTTAAGTATTTTTGTTGTTCTTACATGTTCAACCTAATACGAAGGATAAAGGGGGCTTCGCTTCGCTCACCCCCTTTACCCTTCACCTAAGCTACCGCAGTATTTTGCCCAATAGCACTAAACAAGCAAGAGAGAACATTCACGCAACATTAATTGCACATCAAAAATACTGATTTTCACAGCAAAAAAGGATCAGCAAACACTTATTATTTTTTATGTATTTTTGTTGTTCTTACATGTTCAACCTAATACGAAGGATAAAGGGGGCTTCGCTTCGCTCACCCCCTTTACCCTTCACCTAAGCTACCGCAGTATTTTGCCCAATAGCACAAAACAAGCAAGAAAGAACATTCACGCAACTCGAAGAAAAACGGAATGACTTGACACACACCCACACTAACCCAGCAACGTTTTTTTTTACGTTCAAACATCGACGTTACGTTCCGTTCCACACATTCTAAGTCTAACTGACATTCATCTTAGTCCAAATTTTACGAAAAACGTTCCGTTTCTCCTGATAATATTCGTAAGTTTAATTAATTCATAATTAATTAAATACTTAACTCCTAGTATTAAAAACTGGATAAAAGGTTCAAGGTAAACCCTATCTACCCCCTAGTAACCAATTTTACTAAGTATCAAAGAGTCAGTGTTGGAAAACCAACCCCGCATCTTTCTTTGACCGCAAAACTTGTCGCCTCCACAAGTATTCAACACACATATCGTCAAAGCTGTTGGGATTGTTGTAAAGGGATAGCCAAAGTCGTCGTAAATAACAGAAATAACACGGAAAAGTACATTCGCGTAGCTACGAGAGAAACGGAATGAAGATGCATGCATCATTTTTCGACCACAGACGAACATTAATGTCAATACCACAGACAAAACGTCATAATTTTGTCTGTGAATTGTACTATTTTTGTCTGTGAATGGTACTTTTGCGTTTCGTTTCGCCGATTTTCGTAGTAAAATGCGTTTCGTTCACCAATCTTCAATGTGGATTTCCAGAAAAACTATGCATTTCCGCGCAAAAAGAAAAGCACTTTGGTATGAAAAGCGAGTGCCAGCTATCCATTAAGCATATCATTTTATTCAAAAAAAGCTATATCGGTTTAAAAACCAACCCTTTTCATATAACGTTGTTAAAGTTAAAAATTGAAACATGTTCGTTTTTAATCGACTACGATGAAAATACATTCGATTATTTTATTAAGATCTATGTTCAATTAGCACATTGCGTAAATGCTACACCCTAATGAATAAAGTAAAAAACCGGTCAAGTGCGAGTCTAAATCGCGCACGAAGGGTTCCGTACCACCGTTCAATGGAAGCGATGGTGATTGTTTTCCCACGCCTACCGAACGGCGTGGGAATCTTGAGGGGTTGTGCCTTTGCCACGTGAGAGAAAAGAATTGATGAAATTGGTTACTGACCTTGTCTCCGTAGGCAGGAAATCGAAAGCTCGATTCGAGACGGGAATACGGGAAAAGGGCACAGTTTGGGATAGGATATGGAGTGAATCGAACCCTATCGTTGCTGCCGACGCTGTCGCCGGCGTGCTGCCTGCCGTGACCGTGGAGTCGCCGCTACCGATGCGACGATGTCCAATCAACCGGGATCACTTGGCCGCTGACGCGAATCTACTTATTTCAATCAATAGCCCGACGCTATGAGGTAGATTTACACTCTGACCAGGCCCGATGCCTGTATGATAATAGGTACACCGAAATACCATCACGGGGCCCGAGCCGCCATGTTCCGATGAGACAGACCAAGGGAAAAATTAACCTCCAATTTTACATCTCGTTCCGGTACGAGTGACAGCTGCTAGTGCCGTTTTCGCTAGTGATGTCTCGATTACTCGCGATCGATTCGCGCAACAAAAAACCGGTGCGTTTCCGACGCATAAATATTAAACAGTCACCCGCCCGGACAGGCCCGAACCTGTCCCTAATCAATAGGAAGGCGAGAAAGTGTTGCGACCGCTCTCTTGAGGACCGAGTCCCCCACCCTGACTTCTGCTGATCGAGGCGTGCCATCCCGACCCGTGTACAAATTGACGATCCGTCCTCGTCTCCATCTCAATGATGGCAGGTTTGCATCCTTAATCAGCACCAAATCACCGACTTGAGGGGGGCTCGTCCGGTCAGTCCACTTAAGGCGCTGCTGCAAGATGTGCAAGTACTCAAGGGACCACCGTTTCCAAAAATCTTGAGCCATCTGCTGCAACATCTGCCACCTAGTTAACCGACTTAACTTAACATCACCGAATGGGTATTCTGGCAGGGCGTTAAGGGGCTGACCTATCAGGAAGTGACCCGGCGTCAACGCTTCCAAATCATTTGGATCCGAACTGAGCGGGCACAACGGACGCGAGTTCAGTGTCATTTCAATTTTACAGAACAGCGTCGCAAGCTCTTCAAAGCGTAGAGAGGTCTCACCGATGATCCTCGTCAGGTGCGACTTAGCCGATTTAACCGCAGCCTCAAAAATTCCTCCCCAATGAGGACATCCCGGCGGACTGAAAACCCATTCAATCCCTCGTCGGGAGCAAGCCGTATCGATGGCGTCCTGGTTACCGTTCAGGAATTGAGTGACCTCCTGCAGATATCGCCTGGCTCCGACAAAATTTGTGCCGTTGTCCGAACGGATTAATGTCGGGAGGCCCCTTCGTGAGACGAACCGATCTAGACAAGCGATAAATGCCTCCGTAGTGAGGTCACTGACCACCTCCAAGTTGACTGCCTTCGTGGCCAAGCACACGAAGACGCACAGGTATGCCTTCACTAATCTGGCGTTCCGTAGCTGTGAAGACTTGACCATTAATGGTCCCGCGAAATCCGTTCCGACACCCGCAAAGGGCCGGATTTCGTTAACCCTATCCGAGGGCAAATCGCCCATCTGGGGCTGCATCGTAGCCGCCTTGGCCCGATAACAAGGCAGGCACCGAAATACGACGCTACGCACTAAGCGTCTTCCCGATAGAATCCAGAACTCGCGCTGGAGAAACGCCATCAAGGCGTGGCATCCGACATGCCCATTCCGAATGTGTCGATCCTGTATCAACAGTTCGACCAACTTCCCTTTCCTAGGGAGTAACAACGGGTGGCGAGCCGCATAAGGCAGGTTGGCATTCCGCAGCCGACCTCCTACCCTCAGCAATCCTTGAGGGTCAATAAACGGGTTGAGCCGAGCCACAGCTCCCTTCAGTTGGACGCGTCCGCGTCTCAGAATGTCCAATTCGGACTTAAAGTGCACCGTCTGCACGTTCCGTACCAATGCGAACAACGCATGGTTCCGTTCCCGTGGTGTCAGGACCGGTGTCCGCACTCGTTGCGCCTCAGAATTTCGACAATTCCGCGCAAATCGGCAGATCCAGGCGGTCACATTGACCAGCTTGTCGAGCGAGCTGTACCGTTCCAGCAGGCTGAACTCCTCTTCCGGCTCTGGCTGCGTCGTACAGACACCGACTGTCAAGGCGCCGTTCGCCGTGGTAACGCGTGGACTCATTGGCCAATCTGATTCGGCTTGAGTCAACCATTTTCGACCCCACCACAAGGGATGTCCAACCAACTCCGGAGCGTGACACAATCGAGCTGACCGAAGGCGACCAGTATTGTTCCGACAAAACCGTTCACATTCCTCCTCAACCGGGTCCAACCGGCGGACCGTAGGTGGTTCCTCCACCTCCCAAAACTTCTGTATCACCTCCGAGAGTACAGAACCGAATAAGGGACTACGAGTCGCTAGGCGTGGGGCAGCCGGCATGACCGGACCCATTACCGCATGGCCCAGTCTGGGGTTGACCGAAACCAGACCAGTCGCCTGCAACACGTGGACACCTGGCACTAACAGGTATCCTAAGGCATCGACACCCAATAAAATGTCTACTGGGCCCGGAATGTCGAACTCCGGGTCAGCCAGTGACAACCCAGCGACCAACTGTCGCACCGAGGGCGACAACCGTACGTGAGGGTGTGAGCCCATCACATTAGGCAAGACTAATGCCGTGACCGTCAGATTCACCGATGAATCCACCCGTGACGAGAGAGTTATCCGACATACTCCCTTAACGGAACCGACTTCCGTGTTCCCAATTCCCCAAATGGAATGTGGATACTCCCTTACCGTAATGCCCAACCGTCTTACAAGGTTGCACGAGACTAAGCACCCCTGGGCCCCCGAGTCCAATAGTGCTCGTGCCATACAAGATTTGCCGTCCGAACTCCACGCTATCACCGAGGCGGTGGGGAGCATGACCGTCTGTGGAGTGGCGGCACCCTGTAAGTGGGCGGCGTGTCCCTAGCGGGAACCTCCGCGGGATCCGAACCCGCTGGGACCCCCGTCGGCCTGGTAACTCGGCTGCTGCCGGTGGCATATCAGACCGTATGTACATCAGGGGGTCCCAACCCGCATAATAGGCCCCTCGCTGTCCCGGTACCCGACCATACCGGACTGCGAACGGTGTGCCCGGTGGCCAACGTGGATGGAGGGGGGAGAGCGGCTCCAACCTGGGGCGCTCTAGGAATGGGGGCGACATCCGACTGTTCGCCTCCCTGTTCGCCTCCCAGAGCGACGGGCAGGGTGGCGCAGAAGGTGGTGGGCTCCCAGCCTTCGCGCCACTCATAGGTGCCATCTGACACCCGCCCGTAACACGCGGTGAGCCAGCGGCCCGAAGTCCTCGCTGACCCTGGACAGCGGCGACCGAACCCCGGCTGTCCCGCCTGTTACCCCCCGCGCTGCCCCCTTCCCCTGGGGGGGGGGTCCCGTCCGCGGGTACCCCAGTCACCCCGTTGGTGACTCCCGTTGCCCGGAGGGGGACTGGGTCCGGCCCTGGTTGGGCCCTGTGACCGACCAACCTGAGTCCGGCCCTGGTGACCGTCCGATGGGCCTGACCGGTTCAGGCACATCACGACGTGGTGCCTGCCACCGCAGCTCTCACAGGGGGACGCCCGTGAGCACTCGCTCAGCGGGTGCGGCCCCAAACAACCGAAACACAATCGGTGGCGGAAGACCACCTTCCTGCGGGCAGCCACACCGAGCGCCTTAAAGTTGGCGCAACTGGTTACCTCATGACCGGCACTATCACAGTGCACACAGCCGTCACCCGACGGCGCAGCACTCAAAACGCCAAATTGTTTTGACCGACCACCCCCCCGTGGGGGTGGGGGGCGCGGCTCCTCCCGCATCCGCGCGGGTTGGCGCTGCACACTGGCCTCCGAATCCATGGTGTCGCATCGCCTGCATTCACCCTCCAAAAACTCCGTTAATTGGACGAGCGTGGGCAGTTCCGAGCTACTGCCCCCATGCAGCTGTTCAATCCGACTTTGAACAGCTGCAGGCAACCGTGACAAAACCATATATAACACAATATATGACCATTGGTCTACCGGCAGACCAAGGTTCTGAAGGGCCTTAGTGGCCACCAGCACAGGGTTGAGCACCTGTACCCGGATGTCAACATCCCGGGTTACTCTTGGGATGCTGAACAGCTTCCCCAGCTGCGCATCAACCAACCGCCTTTTGTGTTGGTAGCGGTCAAACAATATGACCCGGGCAATCTCATAATTACCCGCCGTAACCGTTAGGTGACCGACCAACTCCTTCGGTTCACCCCGCAGTGCCATCAATAGCTGGGCTAACTTGTAGGCGCTGTCCAGGTCGTCCCGACCGTGGACCAGGCTATCGAACAAATTGATGAATGCCGGCCACTCATCAATTGCCCCACCGAAGGCCGGAATCTCCAGGTGTGGAAGCCGTCCAACCACACCCTTAGGGGGGGGGGGGTCTCCGCTACCCTCCCCGCGGTCATCCCGACGCGACCGCTTAATTTTTTCGGCGCGACGCTCGATGTCGCCCAAGCACTCCATCGCTTGGTCAGCATCCGCGCAGAGCTGCCTCACTGCAGCCACCGAGGCCTCATCCGTAAGCCCGAGGGCTTCAGCCTCGGCAGCCAGCCGATACACCTTCCCGACGCGTGTCATTGCGTCCTCCACACGCTTGAGCAGGACATCGTCCATGTCGGGTCGCTCCACATACTTGTGAGTATGGGCGAGCCATCTCATCTCCTCACGGACACCATATCGCAGTACCGTCAAGGGCGAAGGTGCCATGGCACAGCCGAACTAAGCACAGCCAGATACCAGCACTTTCCAGTCAGCGCTGGGCACAGAAATGAAAACTAAGTTGTAAAACCCAAGGCAACCACTAAACAATTAAATCATAAACAATATTTAATATGGTCGCCCTGTGGACATACACCTTATAATATACACTCTAAATCAATTAGAGAATGCCACCATGTGGTACAATATAAATAACACACAAAGGTTATTATAAAAAAAAACTATTTTTCTAGCAGTGGCCCTCCGATAGGAAACACACTTCCTTTGAGGTCAGCAAAATCAGCTTAATACCCCTTAAATAGCCCGACCCTGCTGTGTAAACCGAAATAACACTGTAGGACTACAGAACCCGACGTTCCTCCGTAAGTAATACAATCTAGGCTTCGCAGAATGACCGTTCAATCCTTTATGCGCTGGTAACAGTAGTTTCCGACTACAAATTTATAACAACTGTTAACTAAATTGGCACTTATACTTTCACTTACCGAAAATGAACTTTAATCGTGGTATACCGACCACAGACTCATTGCCGACTTGAGCCAATCTGGGATATTCTTTTCTCCCAACTACAATGTGACAAAGGCAGCCCTACAAACGTGAATCATGATTTCCCACTAGGAAACCACGCTCTGCTACCAAAATGTTTAATTTCCCACGCCTACCGAACGGCGTGAGAATCCTGAGGGGGATGTGCCTTTGCCACGTGAGAGAAAAGAAGTGATGAAATTGGTTACTGACCTTGTCTCCGTAGGCAAGAAATCGAAAGCTCGATTCGAGACGGGAATACGGGAAAAGGGCACAGTTTGGGATAGGATATGGAGTGAATCGAACCCTATCGTTGCTGCCGACGCTGTCGCCGGCGTGCTGCCTGCCGTGACCGTGGAGTCGCCGCTACCGATGCGACGATGTCCAATCAACCGGGATCACTTGGCCGCTGACGCGAATCTACTTATTTCAATCAATAGCCCGACGCTATGAGGTAGATTTACACTCTGACCAGGCCCGATGCCTGTATGATAATAGGTACACCGAAATACCATCACGGGGCCCGAGCCGCCATGTTCCGATGAGACAGACCAAGAGAAAAATTAACCTCCAATTTTACATCTCGTTCCGGTACGAGTGACAGCTGCTAGTGCCGTTTTCGCTAGTGATGTCTTGATTACTCGCGATCGATTCGCGCAACAAAAAACCGGTGCGTTTCCGACGCATAAATATTAAACAGATGGTGTGGAGTGAATAGTTTGGATTTTACACAGCAAAATATTGTTTACAAAGTTATTGGTGCGGTTACTTTCACACTCCATGTACGTAACCAGGTGCATCCATAAGTTTGTATGTGGTATTGAAAGAATTGTTAAATGGGAGCCCCCTTAAATATTTATTTTATCCTGTTTTTTAGTATTTGTTGTCATAGCGGCAACAGAAATACATAATCTGTGAAAATTTCAACTCTCTAGCTAGCTAGGTTCTTGAGATACAGCCTGGTGATAGACGGACGGACGGACGGACGGACAGCGAAGTCTTAGTAATAGGGTCCCGTTTGGAACCCTTCGGGTACGGAACCCTAAAAAAGTAGCTTGAACAGAAAAGCAGCATTTTGCTCCCTCTCGTCGTGGAGCAAAACTTACTTTTCCGAATGAAAGGTGGAAAATAACTATTTCATATTACACTTGAATTATGTTGCGGTTATCAGGATAAGTATTTTTGCCGTAAAAGTGCCTGTGACAGAAGGACGGACGGTCACGCGAGTGATGCTCTAAGAGTTCCTTTTCTTACCTGTTCAGTACGGAACCCTAAAATACCTACACGTCACCACCACACCGTACTTTACTCGTATCAATACGAAACTTCAAATTTCAGATATATGAACATACTATAAGGCGGTGACTTCTATTCGATCGCGACGCTTTTGTTAGTAAGTATTATAAACAAGTCTTCCCGCATAATCGAATAACAAAACTCCAAAGCAAGTAGGTAGACGGCATAAAATATACAAGCGACCTCAGGATAGCTTTTTTCCATTCCATAAAAATAACGTTGATATGCGCATCTTGTTTCGTGTCCGTCGTAGATTCACACTCGGTAATAGGACCTCAGTGACGCAAAACTTGGATCATATTATTAAACTAAAATGCTCAAGACAGTGTTTCGAGTCGGACAGTGCTCGGGTAATATCGTGCGCGACAATTCAAGCGCCAGTGAAAGTTTGGTGAATCGCAAAATCGTCAAAAGTTACTTGAGCTTCAACGAGATTCCGGGGCCTAGGAGCTACCCCCTTGTGGGGACACTGCATACATATCTACCGTTTATAGGTAGGTACCTACGTATTGGTTACAGGCATTCATGCACTTACATACTAATGTAGGTAACGTAGACCGTGGCATAGAAGGTACCTATTGAATTAACCAGTCATCAACAATGAGTGTCAAGTTCTAATAACATAGCCGCGACCTGCAACCTAATATTTTTTTTTTTCCAACCTGTTGACCCATAAACCGGTAGGTATGTACTGGTTTTAAAACATTTGTAACTATCACAAGTAATTATGTTGTTAAATACTTATGTATTATATGTATTTAGGCAACAAATATAATGACCACCAAAATATTCTTTTCCTACTCGAAATGGGTAAATGCTACCCAAAACGGGTAAATGATCACCAAAGTTGCAGAAAACATTAGTTCAAAATACTGCGGTAGCTTAGGTGAAGGGTAAAGGGGGTGAGCGAAGTGAAGCCCTTTTATCCTTCGTGTTAGGTTGAACATGTAAGAACAACAAAAAATACTTAAAACATAAAAAAAAAGTTTGGTGATCATATATCCAAACACAATTTGGTGGTCGTTTACTAATTCTGGCGGTCGTTTCGAATTTATTGGTAGCAAAATAGGTGCGTTTTTGGTGATCGTTGAAACATAAGCCTTATATTTAAAACATAAATATCATAGTTATTTGCGTTTATTGAATATCAGTCAACTAATACCCTGTAACGTATTAACATTTAATTAGCTGACCATATTTTAATATTTTAGGGAATCGTAGTATCATTATGAACAACTTACCCCAGGAGAAATATATTTATACATATACATAGTCAGGTCATAAGTTCTGTCACATGTGCAATATGAAATAATTTAGACATATTTATTATTTATGTACCTAAACATTTATATAGCAAAATGAACTTAATAAAACATAGATTCTTATGGTAATAAAGTTTATTCAAAATGACTCCCGCGATTTTGAATACAGGCCTTTTTTCTGCGCGGCCAGTCGTCTATCGCAGCACGAACGAGGTCCATGTCAATATCGGCGGCTGCCTTAATCAAGGATGCCTTGAGTGACTCCAAATCAGGATGAGGCTTTGAGCAGGCCTTTTCCTCTAAGTGTTGCCATATCTTGTAATCTAACGGACTCAAATCTGGACTGGAGGAGGGCCAGTCTTCGTGCCGGATGAAGTCGATTTCACGCGCCGCCAGCCAGTCTTGTGTGCTTTTCGCTCTATGAGCTGGCGCAGAATCTTGTTGGAATACCCAGTGCCTGTTATTAAACATGGTATGAGAAACAGGTTCCACAAGGTTCTTGAGGACTGTATTTTGATACACAACTGCATTCGTTTTTACGCCTTTCTCACAAAAATGTACCTCAGTTAAGCCCCAATAAGAGACTCCCAACCAAACCATGAGCGAGGATGGAAAATGACCTCGTTGGACACGCGGAATACAGTTGCTCGCTTCTTCACTGCTGTGTGCGTACACCTCATCATTTTTTTTTGTTGTAGCTCTCTTCCACGGTGAAAATTTTTTCATCCGAAAAAAGAATTTCCCGATGCTTTTTTCCCCCGTACCGCTTCAACAAAGCGCGGCATCTCTTCAGTCTCAGGTCAATTAAACGAGCGTCCAAACGATATCCTGATTTTCTTCGATATGCCCTAAGCCCTAAGTCTTCATTTAACACCCTTTTCACCGTGGTCCTGCTTAACCCCATCTGAAGGGCCAACAGTTTCTGCTTACGTATGGGATTTCTTTGAATTCGCGCCTTCACAGCTTTTATCACTGCTGGAGTCCTAACAGAGCGAGGGCGACCGCTTCTTGACCTGTCATCTACACTAGAGTCTTCATTGTATCGTTTTATGGTACGATAAACGAATCTTTTGGTTATATTCAAATTTTTCAGTAAGTCGAAAATCTGAATTGGCGCGTAACCGCAACGATGCAACGCAATAGCTGCGACAAGGTCTTCTTTAAGTGTCCACTCCATATTTAAAAATGAGGAAAATTCTAAAAAGTACACATTTTTATTTTCATGAAAAATTCGAAATTCGAATTCAATAAACTTTTTTGTGGCCAGCGTTCTAAATTCAAAAGTTTTTATTGTGTGACAGAACTTATGACCTGACTGTGTATAGACCATATGTTTCTTGAGGAAAGTTTGTTCATAATGATGGGTACTATCTATCATTGCCCAAAATATGGTCAGCTAATTAAATGTCACCCTGTTTATTCTTCAAAATTTAAGAACGAGTCCTTTAGTTCTACAAAAACAGAAACGTAAAAATAATTACATCAGGTAACTAATAAAAATAGACTTACTAAAATAATACATTCGAAAAACTACTGCAATATAACTATTCTTTAAGATTAAATCATAGATGGCTACTATTTTGCACATTTTAGTGAAAACGCGATTAACAATATTTACAAAAAAAGTGAAATTTATTAAAAAAGAGACTTCTCCAAAGAAAATTCGATGGTTTGTCGTATGGTTTTTGAATGCACCGAGGGAAACGATGCTTTCGAAAAGCTACTGTATATAACAATATTATTTTTGAATTGTGCTTCCCGTGGTACAGAATTGGACTATTCGCTAGAAACAAACTACCCTAGCAAAAAGCGTGAATTTCTACGGAAATATCGTAAATATACCTACCAACAGAAACAAATAAATAAGAATACATAATATTTGCGACACGATATAGGAAAATTCTTACATTAACTCAAACATCTCAAAACTTACATTAATTAATGAATGCTCAAAACAAAGGAAAAGCCACTTTGAAAATAAAACGGAAAACATATTATATCGACCCGAATGGCCGAGGCGGCAGTGACCCTGCCTACGAAAGCCAAGGGGCCCGGGTTCGAGTCCCGGTAGGGGCAAATATTGTTTGATGAGAACGGATGTTTGTACCTTAGTCATGGTTGTATATCTATCTAAGTATGATATTTATTTATATAAGTATTTGTATCGTTGTCTAGTAGCCAAGATACAGGGAATCCTAGTTTGGGGCTAGATCAATGTGTGTAAATAGTGTCCAAGGTATTATTATAAAATATATTAATAAAGTATTAAATGAGCCTCACGAAATAGCAAACATTTAAAATGACTTTCATATAGATCAGGAAGTAATAATATTCCTAAATTTAAACCCAATCAATCAAGTCATAAAATCATATTTATGTCGCAAACAGATAACACAGAAATTTATCATCTTATATAACACTAGTGTAGATAGGTGTCCATTAATTACGTGAGGTGTTTAGGCGACAATTCTCACCTTCATAAAATCATCATCAAATGTCAGGCAAGTTGAGACCAGTTTAGTATTAGACATTCGGTAATACGTTAGGATTAGTAAATTATATGAAGTTTCTTGGATAAACCATTGTTTTATTTATTAATTAATTGCATTGGGGACCCAAAATAAACAAATTAGCTGGTAAATTGAGTTCTGCAGCTTATGCTCTGTTAGGAACATTAGACAAAACACGGATATGGCTACATCTAGGCTAGTATATTTTAGTAACTTTCATATTGTAGTCCTTTGGTGCGCTGTTGGGTGATCTGTGGCTGTTGGCCTACAACGGTATACATAGAAAGGCAAGAAATTCTGGGTCACTGTCAAACCACGAAAGTAAAATTGTAATCATGAAACTTCTAAAAACCCTTTCGTATGAGGACACGGAACAACTTCTTAAACCCCTTTATTAATTAGAAAAAAATTTTTTTTTATTAATTGACTTTTATTATAATAAAATAAATATAATTCTTATAACATGCTTAAATTAAAAATCAAAATTGTAAATACTGTACTTATCTATAATTTTCACCAAGTGATGGCAAAATATACTAGAAATCGTTAAATGGTCACTCACGATACAGGCTTGCCTAGTGTGAGGACCGAAAGTAATACCAAGTGTAAATACCGTCAAAATAGCCAATATATTGGTGTATTATTTTAGAAATAACATACTTATTTGTAATGTTAAACTGTACATACAACTGTGTGCTATTTTTAAATAAATAATTTTCATTTCATTTTCATCTTGTCGCGAGGGAAAGCAGCGGATATTCAAACTATTTTTATTTTACAGAAAAGAGCTATTTGAGCAATT
Organism: Argyresthia goedartella; assembly: GCA_949825045.1. Classification (NCBI taxonomy): domain Eukaryota; kingdom Metazoa; phylum Arthropoda; class Insecta; order Lepidoptera; family Argyresthiidae; genus Argyresthia; species Argyresthia goedartella. The sequence goes on from OX463815.1 coordinate 16,978,661, forward strand.
TTATAAATTAAAAATGCACATAATCCTTAATAGAGCTTTTAAAAAAAATTACATACTGCAGCTAATCAATTTATTTTCGAAGATCCGCAAGAACCTTACAACATTTTCGAAACTTAGCGATAGATGTTATGTTTACCTAAGAAATTATCACAGACTAGTAGCCCCCGGTTTAGACTCGCGAAGATTAGCGATTCTTTCAAGGGTCAGTGCAAGCTATACTCTGGAGATTTTGTAATTGCCATCAGAGCAAACTAATAAGCATGTTAAAGCGACTTTGTCGACAAAGGGATATTAAAATGTTCAAGATTACTTAAATGACGGGAGTGTATGGGGTTAATCTTACTCAACATAGACCTTGCTGTTAATAATTTTGTAAGTAATTATTTTTTCCTGCTTATCAATTATCATAATTAAAATTATAATTTTCGTATTAGTTACACAAAAGTTCTCTTTTAAAAATTGGTTGTGCTTAACAACCAATTTTTAAAAGAGATCTAAAAATAAGTCTGTGGGAGTTTCTTCGCTCTTCATCTCCCACAGTGGTCCAATGTAAAGAGGCAAAAATGACGTTTGATAAGTATATATGTAAATATATACAGTGATAAAGAAATTTGTCTCTGACTGACTTTGACATCAAGAAGGCCTCACGTCATTAATGGACGCCCAGACATGACGGCATCAGTACTGAAATACTAAAAACTTGTTCCCATGTATGTACTATCGGCTTTGAATCTTTTGTACTAGTTGACATCCGCCATATTTTTTTTTCAAAATGGTGGCCACGCATAAAATCTTCAGAAATAGATTGATCACATCAATACAAACATAAAGTTTAGATGGGCAAAATCTCGTAAAGCGTCACTTTTCCGAGTTATTAGCTGTCAAAAATGTACAAGTGGCACCACATGGTTTTTTTGTTATAAAAGTTTTGATGTTTGTAGATAAATAAAGCATACTTCCAGAATCAAACTAATTTAATATTAGTTTTTGGACGCTTCTTCACCCAATATTATTCCAACGGGAATATTATTGGGTGGTTAGTCGTGCAGAAAACGTTTGTAATATGTATACAATATATATATATATATATATATGTAATGTAATATATATGATGAGATGTATTATGTAATGATATAATATATATTACAAACGTTTTCTGCACGACTGAAGGCTTTACTATTGATTTTGTATTACCACAAGATTTATGATAGTGGGGCGCGGTATTTTAGTTTAGACAAGGTACTATAATGTAGATTTTTAAAGTTGTTCTTATTCAACTAGAGGTAAATACCGATAAAATACACAGATCCAGTGGTTACTTGCGTTTATACAAAGTGGAGGGTCGCGTCATTTTAAAATATACGAGTATTGCGCTCATGCCATGTGCATCACATGCTACATGGCCTGGGCCCGCCGTCAAGATGTTGTTCCCCAGCTGGGGTTTAGATGCTCTATTTAAGAGTGATGATGAAGAATTCATCATCACTCATAAATAGACACATTAGCGAGGGACGTCACCCAAGGCATCGTCCCTCACCAACATGTCATCCACAATAAGTGTAGATATAACAAAAAAGGACTGTTCACTTTCATCCTAAAAATTTAAGATCGGTTGGTTTTCAATGTTTTAATTAGCGAGTTCTGGAGATGAAACGAGATATAGTAAATTGCAGAATGGCAAAAAAAAAATATGTTAAAAATAGAGACGCCACTTTGTTTGTGAAAGCAGATTTGACATGACAACATTAGAGCAATATGTTTGAAGTTTTTTTAGTTCCTGCTGTCACGACGTCATACTCTTTTTTGCTAAGCTATACATTGATATAAGTACCATCAGTTTTTAAATGTAATTTTCAGTGTATGATCATTGACCAGTGTTTATGTGACGACCCAAATGTCTCCAAACCACCTGAAGGTTGACTGGATGATGACTTACTACTCGACCAATACAACTACATGCATGACAGGTTTGTGGTTTTGACGCTCGCACCCCGCCTCTAACCCCGCGCTTTCCCTAGTGACGTGCAGTGGTGTCTCTAAGATATAACAACGATATCTCTGGGATATAATTGACATCAAATGTATCATATTTTACATACTCCCGAGTTACCCAAGTCAGACAGCTAAAATTTTATTTTTACTTTTATTTCTGTTTTAGAAATATGCAATCTATGAAAATTTTATTTTTCTACTGTTTGTTTGTGTACCCGCCAGACGTTATATGAACGCCGGACAGACGGACGCATAGACAACGGGTTCTTTTTAATAGGGTCCCAATTTTAGGTACGCTTCGGGAAACCCTCTGTTGGTTCCAAGTACACCACATTAAAGGAAGTTTAGACTGTGTCGCTTAAAAAAAAACATCTGTTTAAGCTGATGATTAATTAAAGATGTTTGACTTTGGAAATTATGTATTGCGTACTTTTACAATCGAATTTATTGATAGATATAGGGGACGCGTCTTCTTTGCGTCGCGCTATGTTCGGTTCTACCGGGGCGGCGGCGGCGGCGAGCGGCGGCGAGCGGCGGCGAGCGGCGGCGAGCGGCGGGCCGCGACCCTCCCCGCGCCCCGGCCCCCGCACCTCTCATCTGGTCTGGTAGTGGCCTGCATTCGTCGTCGGCGTGAACAACATCTAAATCGAACCCTTTTTGATGAGCAACCATTCGTATCTGTATCCAATGGTTATTATTAAGTTATTATGTATGATTAAATATTTGAAATTAAATAGTAGAATTTAGCAGATCCGGTGGCCGTCTGTAGTTTTTTTATCATCAGTTTCTTTTTGCGTAACCAAGAGCTTCCCGAGAGCAAATGCACGAGTTAGTATAAAAAATACCCAAATCGCTATAGATGTGTCTTTATCATTTGAAGAGTTCCCTAGAGTTGTCCATCGATGATAAGCTCTCCTGGCATGTCACCGTCACCTCCACCTCAACATAAGCATTATGACAAGCATCATCATATAGTACTTATATATAGCAACCGTCATAAAGTAATCACATTGAAATCTCTGGGATACCTAGTATTGAGCTGTTTCAATGATCATCTGTGGTCTTCATCATCAGTTCTAATTCACAAAATGATGCTTTCCTAGAGTGAATGCACGAGTTATTATGAAAACACGAAAATTGGTATAGGTTTGCCTTTAGTATTTGAAAAGTTCCTTCGAGTTTTCGAGCATTCCTTCATCAGATCTTGACCTGATGCCAAGAAGACCAATAGAAAGATAAACATTTCAAAGGAAAAATTATAATTTACAAATCGGTCCATCCGCCTTGGAAAAATCTAGGCACATTCATACAAATACTAAATAAAATATTCCTTTTTGTCTGTTAAAAATACGAATTTCTTTGACTTACAGATTCGCAATATCTCATTAATGATGATTAACAGGAAAAGGTGTTTTTTTTTTGTATATAATGCTATGATTAACAACTTTTGTTTAACTGTTTTTTATTTAACGTACCGTTTACCACAAAAATGCAAAAAATCGATGTTTTCACATTTGATTTTGGATATATTTTTTACCAGTAGTGGGCTTGGTGAAGACTGTTTGATATGTGTTTTTTCAGCTCAATGCGAACTCGTGCAACCTCCAATTACTATTTCGACTGGAATATTGTATAATATTGTATTGTATATTGTATAATATTGTGGTGTGTTATATAAATAATAAAAAATTGTCGGACGCAAAATCAGTTATCTCTGTTTTGTTGTGGACCATCTGATTTCCATACATTTTTGATACGGCCGCAAACTGACCCCCTCCTACTGAAAACCAGTTAGATTGCGACCACATGGACATTTTTCACAGGATTATAGTACATTACGCTACAAGGGAAGTAAGTGAGCTATTACGGAACGAGATGCAATTTGGTGCCCGTGCGAGCTTCGCTCGCAAAGGGCTCTAAGGATCGAGTGCACTCGCTCGGGCGGATATAGTTCGAGGGTGCAATAGCTACTTACAACCCGAGAGAAGTATACTATTTTACACCTTTCTTGCGAGGAAAATAAAACACAACAAATAAAATAAAACAATGTAATTTAAATTCATATCAAAAAACTAATGAGGTACCTACATATTAATTTTAATGTGATTTTAATAAAAAGTTGTGTGTGTAATTTCTGAATTAGTATTGGGAAAGTATGTAAATTTTGATAAAGTTACATACTTTCCCAATATCTAATCAGAAATTACACACAACTACTTATTAAAATTATTGTTTATTGTTATTAAAATTATTAAACAACTATTAACAATTATTAAAATGCAGTTTTAATGGTTGGCCAGGTATGTTTACTGCCTGAATTAAATTTTGGGACATTGATACACTGTCTTCAACCAATCTAGACGGCCCTGGTTGCGGTTCTTCGGTATAACCACTACGAGTATGTGTGCGTTTTTGCTCTAGTTGCGGGTCAATGTTCTTTATAGAATTGGTGATTTGGTTACATATTTTAGTCTTGTTCTCAACAGACTCTTCGATGTAGCTCTCTGCGACTGTGTTAGACTTCCATCCGCCTAGTCTTTTGATGGCAGTAATATTCGCACCAGTATCCGCTAAAATAGTTGCAGAAGTCCTGCGGAGACTGTGCCCAGTGTATAGTTCAGGATCAGGTAGCTTTAAGAACACGGCCACTTCTTTAGGTACTGATACCAGTTTATTTTTGCCCATCGGCTGGCGAATGCATTCACCTTTACGGAATCCCAAGAAAAAGTCTTTTCTATCATAGCCTGTGGGTCGCTTCTCTATATACTTTTCTATCATAGCCTGTGGGTCGCTTCTCTATATACTTTTCTATCATAGCCTGTGGGTCGCTTCTCTATATACTTTTTCACAATTTCGACGAAGTCTTTATCAACGACGAATGATCTATCTACGTTTGTTTTAGTGTTATTCAATTTTACTATTATCAAGTTGTAACGGCCCCAGGGCTAAGGTCGAGCCGCCGCTATCAGTAGCTATGATCGTCTATTCTATCTATCCCAAAATGAGAGGACCCGATTCAGCTGTAAGATTTGTAAGTTAAGAATGATAAGTCTGAATTTCTCGTTCGTTGAGAAGTTCGTTAGGCGTACAATAGTCGAACGAAGTTTGGTTCAGGAAGTTACAGTTTCAAGTTAGACAGAGAAAGCATATATGTCCTCGAGCCGGTAATTCGCATCAGTCAGCGGTGTATTGCGCCAGATCAATCGTTGTTATATTTTATGTGAGATGGTACCATCTGGTTTTTGTATATATGGGCGCTTGGAACCTTTTTTTTTTTAGTGGTCGACCACAGTTTATAATATTTGTTTGTGATATCGTATAGATATCCGTCGTAGTTTTACGACGTGAGTACTCAATGATATTTCATGTGCTCTCTAGTAGCGGCTTGTGGTGGTTCCAATTATATATTTGGTTCACGGCAATAACGATCCGAAAAGACCGGTTTACACAATTGCGAATTGATTTTCCGAAATGGGTTCTGAACTAGCGGTTACCTCAAAAGGTCCGTAACGTTTTGAAACCTTCAACTCTGCGCAATTTGAGCTGGATGTCATCGAAACGTAAGCATTATTGTTTTAGGAGATCTAACCCACACCATAGCGAAGTGCATAGTTCGATAAATACCGAACTATGAATTCCACTAGCCACAGCACGTCCTGGGCTGAGCCAAATCATATATACCAACTCAGCCTATACATTAGACCTCCAGCGAAATTTACATTTAATTTAAAGATGCAACTTGAATCCAACCTGACCCAAGGCAATGCAAAACACCTACTCGGACCTAAACAATGAACTTTAGACTGTAAATTGATCTCTTCGCGCGTCCCCGACAACACTCAAATGTCAAAATATCAACAGGATATGTTATCTGTGTTGACACCGGTTTAACTTTGTTCTGAATTTGTTATTTCCATCCGCGGAACCTCATCGATCAAACAGTCTCCCTATGCCCTGCCGACCTAGGTTTAGCCGCAACTAAACTCCTGTCTAGCCTAGTCTAAAACCTAGTGTTATACCACGTCCATTATCGACACCACTCGAAAATGGTTGAGTTTGATTTGAATGTGCTTGAATGTTTAATGACTGTGTGTGTGGGAATTTCAAAACTCGCTACTCGAAAGGAATGAGGAGAGGATTAGCCCGCGAATATCCTAAGAGCCAATCCAGGAACCCTATGGTGAAGGAAAAAGGAATTTAGGGTCGCTCCAAGCCCAGACTCAGACTCAGATAATTGACTTTCAAGTTCTTTTCTAACGACCCAAGGATAGTTTTGGAATTTGGGGTTGGTTGATATAAAGGTTAGGAACCGAGGTATATCTCGGCGCTTCAGACACTCACGAAAACCCACTGAAACTTCGCAATCACAATTTCGTATAGTTCTGACGCGTAACACGGCAGACAAAACTGTTTAGAACTCGTGAAAGACGACTGTCACAGTAGCTAGACGCTGAGACTGAATGCTCTCCCTTCCACCGCCATCGTATTTATACGCCCCACATGTCTGAAAGAAAAAAAACACAGCGTCCTTTGCGAACACGCTCTGCCCAAGCGAAGCTTCTTATCACTAACTACACAGGGTCTATTTTCAACCATGCCATGCAGATCCGCCGTTCTTCAAATTGTGTGTACGCATATTCACTATGATCAACCGTAGGTTATCACTCAAATCATTTGGTACTGCCGATACACAGAATCTGTTGATCGCTGACCAATAAAAGCTTGTTGCGATTTATTAAGCATTTCCCGACCGCTAGACGCGCGTAGCAAAGACCACTAGAATGATATTCAGACTAGTGGTGTCAGACTCTCCATATCATACCTCAATCGCAATTGTATATTTGCAATCAACATAATAGCTTTCTCCGTATCGTTCCATAATAACCTTTCATTATTTAGTTATTCACAATTTATTCAACGCGCAGCCAACTCGGCTCTGATTCCTACACATCTCGCAGGAATGCGACAAAAAAAAACCTGACCTGTAAACTTCCCCGAACCATCCCAAGCGTCGGCTCTGTTTTTTTGCTAACTTGCCACTGAGCTACGCAAAACCCCCAAACGTTATCTGAACCGATTCTCGTATTCAAAACAGCGCGGCGTTGGGCTAGCCCTCTATCACGCAGAATGAAGTATCAAATGTACCGACTCTCGTGTACCATTACAAAGTCATTGGTCATTGTGACATCATCTAATGTAGGATTTTTGAGTTCTTGGCTTCTACAGGCCCCACAGATTCCTAATATAAAAGCAACCTGAAACAAAAAGAAAAAAAGTGACTAAAGTAACAGAAATAAGACTAGAATAGACTATGATAGATTGGGTCATCCAAAATGGACTTAAATGTAGTAAAAGTTATATTTAATAATAAAGTTATAGATACTAATACGAATACATAATGTAATAGTACACTGTACATACCTTTGTTGCTAAAAATTGATCATCTGGAGCGTTTTCGATAAAGGTTTGTACCTCTTGAGCACTGAATACTTTAGCTTTAGTGCTTTTAAATCCAACGGACTGCTTTTTCAGAAATGCAGTTAGTTTTTCATATTTATTAATCTTGACGTCATGTTTGGTGTTCAGTGTTGCTTTTAGCATAGAATATATGCTCCACAATGATGATGGTTTATATTGTTTTGATAGGTAATTAAAATATACAAGCAACAGATTTTCTGAGAAAGACTTGATCTTTTTTTCTGCACGCCATTTAATGAAGTCATCATAGCATTTTAAATACCTTTCTTTTGATTTATTTGGCAAAAGGTTGTCGATTACATTCTCAGCTTCCATATCCACTTCATCACTTGACATTTTTAATTAGGTAATTAATTTGAGATAAACTTTATCAAACTTCAAATAATATCGATTGAATTACCGCCAATTTTTTTTTTTGTGTTGGTTGACTTTTTGACCAAGGAGGTTTGCATAGCTTGAACTGTAAAGTTGTATGAAAATCCATTACATATCAAGCATTGCTTGTTCTGCAAAGTAATTTGAAAATGGATCGTGGTTTTCAATGCAGACAATGAATGAATGACGTAAAGACTAACTTACATTCACTCTTTGAACGTAAGTAAGTAGGTCTTTACGAGCAAGGCAGGTGTAATAGTACATTACGCTACAAGGGAAGTAAGTGAGCTATTACGGAACGAGATGCAATTTGGTGCCCGTGCGAGCTTCGCTCGCAAAGGGCTCTAAGGATCGAGTGCACCCGAGATATTTTGTAAGTGCACCCGGATATAGTTCGAGGGTGCAATAGCTACTTACAAGCCGAGAGAAGTATACTATTTTACACCTTTCTTGCGAGGAAAATAAAACACAACAAATAAAATAAAACAATGTAATTCTATAAAGAACATTGACCCGCAACTAGAGCAAAAACGCACACATACTCGTAGTGGTTATACCGAAGAACCGCAACCAGGGCCACTTCATCACTTGACATTTTTAATTAGGTAATTAATTTGAGATAACCTTTATCAAACTTCAAATAATATCGATTGAATTACCGCCATTTTTTATTTTTTTTTGTGTTGGTTGAGTTTTTGACCAAGGAGGTTTGCATAGCTTGAACTGTAAAGTTGTATGAAAATCCATTACATATCAAGCATTGCTTGTTCTGCAAAGTAATTTGAAAATGGAACGTAGTTTTCAATGCAGACAATGAATGAATGACGTAAAGACTAACTCTTCACTCATTGAACGTAAGTAAGTAGGTCTTTACGAGCAAGGCAGGTGTAAAATAATATACTGGCGGCCGTAACCTAACAGTGAAGGAATATCCAATCCCCAAATTTTAAAACAGGTGGACAATCATGAACCTTAGACTCAAAGCAAAATTAAAGAAGAAAAATATATTTGATTCATCAAAGTCAAAGTCAAAGTACTTAATTACTGTAGATATTTACATATACTTAGCAAACGTCATTTTTTGCCTCTTCTCTACATTGTACCACTGTGGGAGAAGAAAGGGGTAGAAACTCCCACAGATTGATTTTTAGATCTCTTTTAAAAATAGGTTGTGCTTAACTAAGAAAAATATGAAAAAATTAATTGTTATGATTAATAAGCAGGAATAAATAATTACAAAACTATTAACAGCAAGGTCTGTGTTGAGCCAGATTAACCCCATACAGTCCTGTCATTTAAGTAATCTTGAACATTGTAATATACCTTTTTCGGCGCACATAGTCTGTGATTATTTCTTAGGTAAACATTACAGCTATCGCTAAGTTTGGAAAATGTTGTAAGGTTCTTGCGTACATACATTATATTTTCGAAAATAAATTGTCTAGCTACTGTTAGTATGTCAATTTCTTTAAAAAGCTCTCTTAAGGAGTCTGTTCGTTTTAAATTATAAATTGCTCGAATAGCTCTTTTCTGTAAAATAAAAATAGTTAGAATATCCGCTGCTTTCCCCCACAACAAGATACCATAGGACATCACACTATGAAAGTAACTAAAATATACTAGCCTAGATGTAGCCACATCCGTGCTTTGTCTGATGTTCCTAATAGCGTAAGCCGCAGAACTTAATTTACCAGCCAATTTATCTATGTGGGGTCCCCACTGCAATTTGCTATCAATGGTTATTCCAAGAAACTTCGTATCATTTACTAATTCTAACGTGCTGTTGTCTAATACTAAACTGGTCTCAACTTGCCTGACATTTGGAAGTGAGAATTTGATACACTTGGTTTTACCAGCGTTTAACAATAAATTATTAACTGTGAACCAATTCAAAGTTAAAGACAATACACGGTTAACATCATCAAAATCTCCTTTTTGTCTTTCAATTTTGAAGACCATTGAAGTATCATCAGCAAACAACACTATGTCAGTTATTTCTCCACCATGAAAGGCAGATCATTAATATATACCAGGAATAAGAAAGGGCCTATTATGGAACCTTGTGGAACGCCAATTTTAACAACCGATCCATCAGATTTTACGCCGTTAACTTCTGCCTTTTGAATTATATTGCTTAGTTATGATCTTAGTAGATCCAACGCTTTATTTCTAACTCCGTAATGATTTAATTTAATTAATAGCGTATTATGATCAACACAATCAAACGCCTTCGATAGGTCGCAAAAAACTCCGATAGCATCCTGTGCGGCCTCCCAAGCAGAATAAATATGAGATATAAGGGTAATACCTGCATCCGTAGTCGATTTACCCCTAGTGAAACCATATTGTTTAGCGTGGAGTTTTTGATTGAGTATAATCTTTTCAAATATTTTACTTAGTGTTGGAAGAACAGATATTGGTCTGAAAATCATGTTTAGTTATCTGAGCACTAACTAAAATGATTGCGTTTTCATATTTCGGTTCTCGGCCACGTAATGTTTCACTGTTTTCTTCACATTTTCCACCAAATAAGTAAGAAATTGTTTTGATTATATACTTCAGATACAAAATCAGCAAGTATAATCATAATAAGTAAACAGCACAGGGAAATATTCATTTCTAAAGCGGCTATTGCTCGCTATTTTTTTCGTACTTTTGCAAACATATCGACTCGGGCAGCATATGCGTCCAAATGAATGAGATTGTCTGGTCACCTGATTCATTTATTCCAATTTAAATTGTCCCGAATTCTAGCACTATCCTTCTTTCCAAAAATCGGTTGTAATTTGGTAAGACGACATGAAAATTCTTATTATGATAATATTTCTGCAGTAGGTCCCTCAAATGGCCGCCAACTAGCCCCTGGCCGCCAACAGGCATAATGACCCTACCACAGGGCAGTGTCTTGGGGCCTCTAATATTCCTAGCCTATATAAATGATCTACCAGAAAGTATTGCACATTGAGTAGGCTTATAAATTTACTTTGTGGCAATAATGCAATAATTAACCCACGAGAAACTGAAATTATGCAAGATAAAATGAATTACTATTTAATCTACGAAATGCCACCTTGCGTGATATTCTTGGTGCGTCTATCGTTCTTGCACTTCAAAATGGAGCAATATGGCATGTTTACCAGATATTTCCTTTTTCTTCCCCATAACCGTGGCATACATACACACCATGACCAATTTACACTTCTCTGTTTCTTCTGTTCTGTGAGCAAACCCACCGACCTTCGATAAAAAATATAAATAGTAAAAACAATAAAATTGCTCGGACTACACACAGACCAAAGTGGATGGAAGCTTCACATAGAGATACTATGCTGTAACATAAATAACTATGCTGTAAATTAAAAAACAATGGCGTCCACAGATACGGCTATTACTGTTTACTTTGGCTATGTGCACTATATCCTAAGCTATGGAATTATTAATAATTCTACTATTATAGAGATAGAGCTAAAGATTTCAAACATCATAAAAATACAGGGCTACTGGCATAAACCCTCGGAACGTTGAGGACCTTATTTCAAATAAAATTATTTGAAATGCTTTTCAAGTTAAACGATTTTATTGAAAATAAAGATAACCATGTTCATCGTGATGATGTAAGTAGATGATGTACTAAAAGTAAAAAAATATGGTCCTAGGTACTGTAGTGCTCTTGGTGCTAATGTAATGCTCCTAGCACTAGACGTCACTGCCTAATGGATAACCATGAATATAAAGACGTTGGTTTGCGTTTGTGGTTGTTTTTATTTGGTTATTTTACACTTTGTATAAAAGGGATCCACAACTGGCTCGATAGCCATTACTCTAATCCTCACTATAATTTAGCTCAGTCACTGGCCGAAGCCTACGGTGAAGTGTGTCACATTGACTTCTCACAACCAAGCCTCTTTCTTTTTAAAATTATAAAATAAGTAACAATGTCAAAGTGACACCCACTCTAAAGAGGCCCGTATACAAAATAATCGCATAAACAAATATCGAACCTTACAATTATTCCCCACTCCCTTCAAAAAAAAAAAAATCCAACGGTTTTTTTTTTTCAAAGTGGCAACCCTAACTCAAAGTCTAAAATCTAAAATGACAACCCTATCTCAAAGTGTAAAATCTAAAAAACATTAAATGTTAACTTTAAGTTAGTTTGCTATGCATGAAATCTAAAAGACAGTAAATATGCCGCAAGCATAAATTTAAATAACATCAAGTACCCTAATCCTTATCTGTCCAACCATCCCATTTAACCTACTCAATAAAACATTAAATAACAAAACCAAACTACACTTAAGGTGTAGGGCTATGCACCTTAAAAAACTTAAATTATAACACCCTATGATCCCATCATACAATTATTCGCGGCTTAACACTAACCTACCTACCGCTAGAAAACTCTCAATTACAATACGAAGGCAAACAGCTGAATCTAGCTAAGATTTAGCTTCTCGAATGGTTATCATTCGACAAACTTTCTGACAATAAAAACTAGCGAAAAACTTATCAGACAACCATAATACCTCCGTTCCTAAAATTAATCTAACTCGATCTTTGCATATAACAATTGTGAACACATTGTAAACTCTTTCCACCGAATGGAAATATTTCAAAAATTAACGCAGGCAAACATCAAAGAAAAAAATTATCATTTTTAAATATAGGAAACGTCAACCATATTAACAGGATTAATCTATAGAACCGTATTACTAAGCCACAGCCTAAGAATGAGTTCATTAAAATTCGTTCCAATAATACGATGAAATCAACTAGCTTTAAAACCGATACTACTACATACATAAACCTCAACTAATCCATTGGAATTCAGTAAACTATCTTTTACTATTAACAGTTTAAGATAATCGCCGTGAGTTGCAACCAATTACCCAAGTAAAGACACTGCAAAGAATCTCGAATGTGTATCGAATACCCGAGTTATCCCACATCAGAAATTACTTTCATTGAGAAACCTTCGTTACCAACTTCGTTATACAACCCATAGTCTCCCCTTACCAAATCATCCCAACTCTATACTTTAAGAACGCGGGAACCAAAACAGAACCCTATGACGAATAGCTATTGCCTCGTCATACTGTTCTCAAAGATGAAACCAGGCGATCAGTTCAAACAATTATACGAACTGTCGTTTATAAAAGTTTCTCATATATGAAAAGGTAATCTACCACGGAAATCTAGTATGTTACAGATATTTCTTGGGTCTTTGGTGTACGGTCCTCATCAGACATCATAGTTCAGCAACAACATGAAAAGAAACACCGGTTAATAAACAATTCATAACACTACCGCATACACAAACCACAAACCATCAACCGGGATAAAATTGTACTATACTCCTAATGTATAATTATTTAATATCATAATGTTTCTATCCTAATCCTATAATTATTTAATGTCCTAATGTATAATTATTTAATATCAGACGAACCCCTCAACGCAGCACAAAGCGTTTTAAACGATTTGTGTTAACAATAACGCCCCGTGACCGTGAGTTCAGACGACGAATCAGCACATTAGACCTTCCAACGATCTCAATGACCTTGAATGGTCCTTGATACAGACGTGCCAACTTCATACATCTTCCCGTTATCCGCCTTGGTACGTATAACAAAACTAAGTCATTCACCCGGAACGATCTGGGTTTTGATCTCATATCGTAATACCGTTTTTGCACACGCTGTGCGTTCGCAATATTTCCTAACGCCCTAGTCAGCAGCCTACCCATACGATTCACCCTTTCATCTATCGTTTCGTCTAAACCAACCGCGTTTAATCCTAATGATCGATCCACCACTGAGCACGGCTCCCTACCAAATAAAATATTATACGGCGACACCCTCGTTGACGCCTGCACGCTATTGTTATACGCATGTACCACCAAAGGTAAAACCGAGCACCATTGCCTTTGATTACTACCTTAATATTTTGATAACATCGAAGTTAACGTTCTATTCATTCGCTCTACCAAACCGTTACTCTGTGGGTGAAATGAACTTGTATATATCATTTTAGCCCCAAAGTGCTCTACCGTTTCTTTTACAATTCCCGCCATAAAAACTGTTCCTCTATCCGAAATAATTTCCCTAATCGGCCCGAACCTACAGAAAACCTCCTCAACTAAAAACCGCACTACATCTTCGACCTACCTAACTGGTCAGTTGCAAACGCAAATCTATCCGCATTCCTATCCAACAACGCCAATAATACCCGCTTATCATTCTCACATAAATCCTCATTTACGATAAACCGTTTATCTTCTACCCCAAACGCAAATTCGCACGAATCCGATAACCCCGAGAAATAAACGTAATCGCCCTTTCTTAACTCCTGAAAGTCGATAGAATTTATCACGTCACGATCCCCAATAACCGTGGTTTCCCCGAAGTTCACTTGTTTCCTTCTAGAACCGTCTAGAAAGTCCGACCCTATCTTTTGTTTTGAAAGAATCCCTACGCACATGATATTTCGTTTTACCGGCGTCGTGTTTTGTTTCGTATGGAAATTATTGAAAAACGGTATTTTTCCCTGGAAAAAACACACACACGAATGAACAAAATCAATATTCATACCGTTCTTTATTAAAAAATCCACCCCTAAAATAATGCTACAATTCAAAATGAAAAGCTAAAATTGTCCAAACTAAAATCTATAACACATTTCCCTACAATTTGCAGCAAACTTCCATTTACCGCCTTAACCCGTCTCTTCTCTTCTTGCATACATCTCGCACCCACTTGACCTGCAACGGCTGGGCTGATGCATGAAGCTGTAGCGCCTGTATCTAAAAGAGCTACCACATTTACATTTGAAGAATTTAATAAAACTAATGGTCTGACCTGCTGATCCGCCTCGTCTGCGACGATCTTCCCCATTGGTCGTTCCGCTTCTGTGCTACGCTGCTGAGCTCGTCTGAGGCCCTCATTCCACAGGTCAGCCTGGTCACCGCTATCGGGCTCTAGCGACGACGTGTTGCAAAATCCGCTTGCCTAGGACGCAAATTATAATTATTAGTACTAGAAACATTCGGCCTGTCTCCCCCCCCCCTATTGCTATGGGCCAAATTCGGTCCAAAAGTTGCCGGGTTCCTAAACACATTCACATTATCATCACTTCCCGGACTTAATTTATTCTAAGCCTTCTTATCTACAAAATGGCTCAACATTAATTTATTTCTAAGATGGTTTTGCAATCCTCTTAAAAATTGCGTTATAAAAATGTCATCTTTAGTAACTCTAGCCTTTCTCGCCAGGTCCCCTAAATAATGGAAGTAGTCCAACAAACTTTATTTCTCTTGCTTGGCATTGTAGAACTTCTCTGCAAAGTCTGTGCCTCCAAACTCCTCATTAAATTTATTCACCACCTCGTCAAATGTCTGGGCACTACCCCTAATTTCCCTAAAAAAATATAAGGCTCCACCTTTTAAATACGAAGGAAATAATAATTTTAATTCCTCCGACGATATAAATCTCTTCAAAGGACTCCTGAGGACTCCCCGAAAAACAAGTTGACAATCATGAAATAATTTCATAACATTTTTCACAAAATGTCCGCCGCTATAAAACAATCTTCCCACAACATTTTTCTATTTGATTCTTCACTCGCTTGGCAGGTCGAGGTAATTCCTAAATAAAAACTTAAGTACCGAAATATACTTCCCAATGCACATTCGATCCTTCCTCGATTCAGCAAGGTCTGGATCGACGATCACTATCCTCTTCTATTACGCCACTTTTTATGACGTCCTTCCTTCTGAAGCAGTCTTCCTATTTCTCCGGCCCGTTCGGCGCCTCCGCCAATGTAAATGTAATGCTCCTAGCACTAGACGTCACTGCCTAATTGATAACCATGAATATAAAGACGTTGGTTTGCGTTTGTGGTTGTTTTTACTTGGTTATTTTACACTATGTATAAAAGGGATCCACAACTGGCTCGATAGCCATTACTCTAATCCTAACTATAATTTAGCTCAGTCACTGGCCGAAGCCTACGGTGAAGTGTGTCACATTGACTTCTCACAACCAAGCCTCTTTCTTTTTAAAATTATAAAATAAGTAACAATGTCAAAGTGACACCCACTCTAAAGAGGCCCGTATACAAAATAATCGCATAAACAAATATCGAACCTTACAGTACCTACTAGTCATCACACCGCTCTCCTCATAAATCTAGGGTATTGATCAGAAAATAAATTATATCGTGGGGCGCGTAACATTTCTATCATCAGTCAACCGCTCCTATTATCAATATTCTGTTCAATGCCCTAGATTTTTGAGGAGAGTGGTGTGATGTCTTGTACCTAGGACCAACTTAATTATTTTTAGCTTTTGTACATTATCTTAAAAGCGAAATGGTACCTAGGTCCTAATACCTATTATATAGGTTCATATATGCCACAGCTCTGACTATCCGGATTCAGCAATGCACAAAATAATAGTACATTTTATGAATTATGAACTCCGTATGGACGTACATATAGGACCATAAAATATAAAAAATACCTTTACAGGCGACTACAGAGCTGAAGCACTCGACAAGAACGCCTTACTGAACTACCGCCGATATGGGCCCATGGTGCGGGAATCCCTCATGCCAGGAGTCCAGATCCTGCATCTATTCGACCCCGAAGACATCGAGCTGGTCTTCAGGCAAGAAGACCGGCTGCCGGCAAGACGCAGCCATCTGGCTATGAGATACTATAGGATCACCAAACCAACGGTTTATAACAGTGGCGGGTTGATTGCAACGTAAGAGCGTTTTTTGATATACACTTATGTAAGTGGTATACAGCGTAGTAGCGTCACACTATTTGCAATACGGGGTGTTATAGTTTTACGCCAACGTTTAAAAAGCATATCATTTCGTCTCAAAAAAAATATATACTAATCTGTAGTCTAAGACTGCTATTATTTCATCCTATTATTTCATCTCGGCGGGGATTCGAATCCAGGACCTCTGACATGCCCGTGGTAAAACCATAGAGGTCGACAAAAATAATTTACTTACCTACTCATACATATGTATGTACATGAAAATATCATTTCTGATCCTACACTCTTACTCCATGAGTCACGAGGACCCCAATCATTGTCGTCACAAACGTATTTAAATTAAACATCCAAGAGACAAGATCCGAGGAACCTAACTAAATATTTGATATTCCAGAAACGGCCCTGTTTGGTGGAGGCTTCGTAGCACATTTCAAAAGAACTTTTCCAGCCCTAAGAGCGTCAAGGGGCATGTTGAAAGCACTGACAATATCGTGAGAGAATTTGTCCAATGGATTCAAGATAACTCCTTCCAGGATTTTCTGCCTTACCTTAACAGACTGAATTTGGAAGGTAACAAATACTTAAATAATAATCAAATGTTTTCATATTGCTGATCGCTCTGTAAGGCATATGTCCGAATTCACAAACGCTACTTAACTTAAGTGCCACTTAAATGTATATCATAGAGGCGCTATCAATTCCTTAACTGGACCGCATAACGAGAGTCAGTAACAACATACCAACATGCCAGTCAAACTTTGAGTTGACAGTTGTTCATTGGAGCAATAATAATTATCTCATTGTATTACTCTGTCTTTCAGTGATTGGTGTGGTGGCATTCGATGAGAGGTTCCACAGTTTCTCTTCTTCCGAACAAGAGAAGAAGTCTCGCAGTAGCAGAATCATATCTTCAGCGTTCGGCTCCAGCAGCGGAATCATGAAGCTGGATAAAGGGTTCATTTGGAAACTCTTTAGAACGCCTTTGTACTCTAAGTTAGCAAAGTCTCAGGAGTATTTGGAAAAGTGAGTTAGTTTTATTTCGTTCATTGTACTGACAGTGGCGAGTTACATCAATGTATTAAGACCGCAATCCCAATGACGCAAAAAATAACTATTAGAAGGACGTTTAAAATGAGGAATTTATAGAATAAATGTAGGAACCTTGGCCTATTCACAGGAAATTACGTATGCTTAGCACAGGAATTATTGCTAGCCTGCCAAAATAGGTTCATCTTGTGATAATTGTTTTGTTCGACCTTGCAGGGTTTCTTCTGAAATACTGATCAAAAAGGCTGCGTTCTTTGAAAATAACAACACCAATTTAACGAACAATTGTCTTCTATCCTCATTCCTGCGTGAGTGTGATGACTTGAAAGACGTTATGGGAATGATGGTCGACATTCTTATGGCATCTATTGATACGGTAAGTATAAGACGTAATTTTATATAAAGTACACCCGTTGAGTTTACCAGCTGAAGAAATATCATAGTGAAATGGAAACTAAATCCATAATATGAAGGTATTTATCAACTCATGCCTTCGTAGATGCAATCCATCGATAAGAGTACGTAGTCTGGTACTCCCGCATTTTAAAACCCCCCGTTCTCGTTACAGTCAACGTGTATCCTTCCTTTCAGACTGCCTACTCCACAAGCTTCGCTCTTTACCACCTGGCGCGCAATCCAGAATGTCTGCAGAAACTCTTCGCTGAAGTATCAACCCTTTTGCCTAACAAAGAAGATGTGCTAACTGCAGATATGTTAACTGAAGCTGTATACACTCGCTGCTGTATAAAAGAGAGCCTCCGTCTGAATCCTGTGGCGATAGGGGTTGGGAGGGTGCTGCAGCGGGATATTGTTTTGAGGGGATACGAAATTCCTAAGGATGTAAGAGCCATTTCACACGATGCAGTGCGATAGTCGCACGACTGACTTGCGGCTATCACGCTGCTCAGAAGCGACTGTTTTCCGACGACTGACAAAAAGTGTTACAAGCGCACTTACATATGCATTCATTCCATATATGGCAGACTATCAACCTTAGAATCAATTTTTGAAATGAAGCGTGCCATGAAGCCGCGCGACAGCCGCTCTAATGTGAAAACAATGTGTCTTTAAGCTTGTCATGTCTTTAATGAGCTTGTCAACCTATACAATATTGTACCTAAATGTACGTACATAACAACCTCGAGGTACATATGTCTAATTCTATATTTCCAGACTGTGATTGTAACACAAAATATGACAGCGTCACGGTTGCCGCAGTATGTGAAAGACCCATTACGGTTCAAGCCCGAACGGTGGCTTCGGGATTCTGAAGATCATGAGAACATTCACCCATTCCTCAGTTTACCTTTTGGCTTTGGTCCACGTTCTTGTATTGCTAGACGATTGGCAGAACAAAATATGTGGATTACCTTGATTCGAGTAAGATTTTTAACTATAAATGTTGCTTTAGACAAATGTTGAAACTGCTTTTCTCTCGAATTGCGAATACTCGCAAGACTTACGTGATACTTTGGATACCCAAGAAGAAGAAACGTCTACCTTTGCATTAATTATGTGGAGGATTAGTGGAAGATTATACCTATTACAATTTTATTTTCAGTTGGTGCGAGAATTCGACATTAAATGGGATGGAGGAGAGTTGGGTATCAAAACACATCTAATAAACAAACCGGATCAACCAGTGGCTTTATCCTTTGCAACTAGATGTGCTTAGTTAAGTTATGTATTAAGTATTAAGAAGTATTTTTTTTAGACGATACTTAATCGTAAAAATAATACATATTTTATCTCGGTCATAGTTTTTATTGCCACAAATCATAATCATTTTATAATGGGAGACCGTAGGTTTCCGCTGGGGGTCCGGAAATGTAGTTAGACTCAATAGCCGGGATATATGCAGTCAGATGAGGTAGCTCGGGCGCTGCTGGAATACCCACGATGTCGTGAACACATGGCTCAGCTAGCCTAGGTGCCTCAGGTACGACAGTGATGACATTTGTAGGGATGTCTGGAAGGACTAATGGTGACAGAACAGGGGCCTCAGGAAAGTACGTGGGTAGTTTAGGAACCTCAAATCTTACCGGAAACTCCGGCAACAAGAAAGGCCCAAGCTTTGGAGCTTCAGGGATAACAACTGGAGTTATTGGTTCCTCAATGATCACGGGTGATTCTGGAACCTCAACTCTAACTGGAAACTCGGGTAACACGAAAGGCCCAAGCTCTGGAGCTTCAGGAATAATGATCGAGGCTTTCGGTTCTTCAATGATCACAGGTGATTGTGAAGGTACTTCAATGACCGTTGAATGTATGCAGGGTTCCTTCTCCGTTATTAATGTGGGTAATTCCGGAACCTCAACTCTTACCGGGAATTCAGACCATACAAAAGGCGGAAGCTCTGGAGCTTCAGGTATAAAAACCGGCGCTTTTGGTTCTTCAAATATCACAGGTGATTTTGGTACCTCAACTCTTACCGGAAACTCGGGCAAAACAAGAGGTCCAAGCTCTGGAGCTGCAGGAATAACCACTGGGGCTTTTGGTGCTTCTATGATCACATGCTCTGGAGCTGGCAGTTCAATGAATGGTCCGTGCTTACAGTCTTCCTTTTCCAAACCAGCAGATTCAATCACGTTCACTCTAATCGGCAGTTCAGGAAGCACTAAAGGCTCTAGGATGGGCGCTTCGGGAACGTTTGTTGCTGCTGGATATGGGGCCAGTACCACAGGCTCTGGAATGTCCCCCCTTACCGGAAACTCTGGTAGTAAGATAGGACCAAGCTCTGGGGCTTCAGGAATTGCAATTGTTTCTTTCAAGACTTCTATCTCATTTGGGACCACAGGAGGCAGTTCAGGTGCTGACGGTAAGATATGACCGCAGTTTTCGTGGGTAAGTTCAATAGTTGCTGCGGGGTATGGAGCCACAAATATTGGCTTGACTGGTAGTTCAGGCAAAGTCCAAGGTGGTAGGGCGGGCGCTTCAGGAATATATAATGGTTCTTCGATCACAATAGGTTTTGGGGCCTCTGGTACGTACAAGATTTCATGTGGTTCAGCAACTCTGATTGGGAATTCAGGTATTACGAATGGTCCCAGCTGAGGCGCTTCTGGGATGATTATTGATTCTTTTTCTTCGCCAACAATAGGCGACAGGGGTCTAAGCTCAGGCAGTGGTAGAGGCGCAAAGTTGATCTGGTTTGAATGTTCACAGTTGGTGTGGTCCACTGAAATGAAGGCTCCATTACCTGAAACCTGAATAGGCAGTCCATATTCCTCATGAGCTATTGCTGGAGGGTACGGGTACGATTCCCGTATTACGCTTCCCGATACGAGGGCTGTTCCAAGCAGGAACAGAGTTCCTACAGCAATCTGAAATATGAAAAACAATTCTTATATAACGATCTGGAATTTTCAGGATCTAAGTTATAGACTTTTAGTATCTATCGGCGAATCTATTTGTATGAACCTTCGAACAATTAAGGAACTTATCAATGTCGTTCGAGAAACGAAATTACGAAAACGTAGATTATGAAAATATGTGGTGTATTTGTTTTTTGGATATATCGGAATTATTATAATTCTCACTTACCATTGTGGATGAGTGATGAGACAGATGATTGCCGAATGATATCAGATTAGGATTTGGTTCACATTTTATACTTAAAAATTGCCGGAAGAAAACTTGATCCTCTTATTAGCATAGAGTAGACTAACGAAATTATCAAGTTTTGTCATTAAACTTGTTCATTATTATTGCTACGGAACGGTAGCTCTACAAATAATTATGTGATTTCACAAGATCACATTCCTCAGTATCGACATAATTATCAACGGTACCTAATGTGCCTTTGTGTTTATAAGCTCCACTAATCCGAATAAACACCATTCAGCCAGGTCACTGAGAAGTGATCACTCACTCATTTGCGATAGCTGACTAAGCATCTTAATTTAACAGCAATGAATAAGGTACGAGTAATTTTGTACAGAATACCTAACTATCAAACAAATATTCTATATTTTTTTTAGTATCAACAAAAGAAGACGTAATGAATTCTCTACCTATGTTATGTTTGCATACACTCCTACCTGCCTCATCTTTCTTCTTTTCTTTTTCGGGTTTCTAGTAATACATTCTATGTATTTGGTGCCGTAATATATATACCTACTATGGATGATTCTAGAACGTCACGCATCGAACCTCCTCGTGGCCATTTTGTACTACTTTTTACAATAACGTAATTTATTTATTTGTTTTTCATTACAGTTTATAGTAACATTCGGCCTGATGGCCGCCTCGGCTGTTCTGGCGGCTCCCACCACGGACTGGGAGACGGCGGCGCGGCGCGCGCTGCCCGCGCTGCAGCACGAGGAGGTGCACGACCAGTTTGGGCAGTACGCGCTGCGCTACGTGACCGCCGAGGGCACCATCGTGTCCCAGCGCGGCCGCCTGGTGCCTAGCGGCGGCGGCCACGTGCTCGCCTCCGAGGGGGAGACCTCCTACCTAGGCACCGACGGCAAGCGCTACGTCACGCGCTACACTGCTGGGCCCGATGGGCTGCACGTCGAGGGCGACCACCTGCCCATGCCACCGCCCATTGCCGTCGTCCCAGCCGTCGCTTTTATATAAACTCATATACCATTGAAAACCGACAATAACACTCTTATTATTTCCACCTACAGACTAAGCACCACATGGTCTTAATTGGAATTGGGGCTGCGAGCCCATCATAGTTATAAATCAATATTACCCGCTAACTGGACGTTTAGCATCCACCTGTACAGCAGTGTCGCTAGTCATTTTTAACAGCATCGTAGGAAATTGGTGATCACGATACAAACAATTATATAACGCTACCTACATATTTTTCTTTCCTCCTACCTATGGGATCCCCTATGATGAATCCTGTTACACGTCACAAGGCTTCGCAAATGGGAGTAATAACCAAGGTGACGTAATTGTGTCGTGTTGTGGTTGTGATTCAACCAAGGTATATGTAAAAGTATATTTTAAGGGCACGTGTTAGCTGTAATTCAAACCCCGTATACAAAAATACTTTATATAAAGAGAAACTATATGAACTACGATAAAATAATATTGAACCTAGGTGTTCTGGGTTGCTTCATAATCACATAAAGCTATTGGAGACGAAAAGATATCTTATATCACTTGATCTTGTATATTGTAGAGTTTTGGTATGTCTTTTCGGGTTAGGGCTGTATCGGGCATTGACACCTGTCAACCATATTGGGTTTGCGATACTTACTTATTGGGAGGCAATTGCTCACGTCCAAGGAAATACTTGGTTTCTACATCCGTTCACGTCTCCCCGGGGAGTGCTTAGGAGCAAAAACAAATTATCCACAAGACTTAATTTCCAGGTTCTCGAGAATCTGACCAAATTTTGATCTTTCAAATACACTTGACACTGGCTAAATATGAGCTAAATTAACCTCAAAAGAGGTTAGCACTCCATATTTAAAAGAAAATTAATAGATACTTACTTATTACGTGGAAAGTTCGAAATAACTGTAGTTTAGCTTATCATGGCAGAGGTTGCCCATCGTTACATGGTTACAATGTATGATTTGGTTTGCAGTAGCAGTCGGGTCAAAGACCGCTATCGCAATGCTAACCCGTATACACTATAGCATTATATTAATGACAAAACACTCACTACGTTAATGACGTGGGCACTTAACAACAGCATCAATAATTAAAAACGCAATTTTCTTGACCACTATCTAACCGATAAGTCATTTATTACTGATATTTCTACCTTTTTCGATATAAAAAGGGCACCATCTACTAATATCCGACAAATACTAAAAGGGTATCTTCGCTTCGAGGTGAGTTATATATACTCTATAGTTAATTCTTAAGGTGATACGAAAAAATAATGTTTTTAATGAGTATTTGATTTTTTCACTAAATGAAAACGCGATTAGATGAAATTTTCTCGATATAATTTAATTACGAAAACAACCCTAAATTGTTTTATTTTTTCCTGTAATTTCATTTTTATTATTTCATTTTTCATTGTGGAACTGCGTTCAAAATGTAGATATTAGGTATTCGCAAAATATCCTTAAAAACTTTTAAACAAAATAGCGTAGTTTATTTTTAAACAATTTTTCTGTGGTTGAGTTAGCGGAACGTTTTTTCATTTTTTCCCGATTCCGTCCCTCTCACACTGCGGGTCTTTCCGCCTGGAGTAACGGGGACCTTTGCACGGACGAGGTATCGCCTTAAAAGCATATCTTTTAAATATTAAATAAACAAAGTAAATCTCATCGGTCATTTAAGTTGCCTGTGTAAGCCTGCTTGGAAGCAATCAATACCAACAGAGTAGATTTTTGCATGTTTGTGGTTCTTCACTGTGAAAAAACTCTTGTTGTTCGTTTAGCTAACTTTTGTCTAGGTATAACATAGAAAAAGTGACCACAAAACTACAGTTATACGTAACCAAATCTAGTTTGGTTATTTTTTTAACGAAACTGTTTTATAATTCATGTTAACACTATTGTCTAAGTCTTACCAACTTGTTAAAGTTACCTTTTGCTAAATATATCGTAATAGAGGCCTACTTATATGCAGCTAGTAAGCCCATTGTTTGTTTGCTTAGACCAATTGGTTTTGTTGCTATTTATCCAACTTACCAACTAACTCGGTATTGTTTAACAAAATTCGTACTTTACTTACAACCATATATTAGTTAATTGAGATCGGCTTTGTTAATTTTTACAAAAGTTTGACTGTTAGTAACAAAACGAATTGGTTGTTTTAGCTGTAGTTGTTTGTTTACTTAAACCTTATAGATTAGTTAATTGAGACATTTTGTTTTGTTGTTTTTTACAAAACAGTTTGACTGCCTTAGTAACAAAATTCTGCTTGCTTTCGCTGAATTTGTTTGTTTATATGGTGTTTTTTTTGCTTGTATAGTCTGAGCATTGTAGCATGGCAATTATCGGTCATTTCCATTTTGTTAATATTTCAAGAATCATCGATTAGATTAATTTCAAAATAATTTCAATCTAATCAGTGATTCTTGAAATACTTACAAAAGGGAAATGACTGCTAATTGCCATGCTAAAAAGCTTAGACTAAATGTAGTAGCTAAAATAAATTGGATACACACTTCAAAAGTACATTTACTGAACATCATATAAACAAAGAAACTACTACTAAAACTGAAATTGCTTGTACTACCTAAATAAAATTAAAAAGTAGGTAGATGAATAAAAGGCAATTATTTTACAAAGGTTATAGTTTTATTGCTAGAATTAAGTAATTAATTAATTTTACAATATTGTTAGTCATCATTATCATCATCTCATAAATCAAATGCATGAAGAGACTTATGAATGTTGAGGAAGCAAGAGATGTATGCCAGGATCGTAGCAGGTGGACGTCTTTGGCCACTGCCTACCCCTATTTCGGGAAATAAGCGTGAGCATAATTCAAAATCTCAGAACAACGGGAATCTTTTTTCCAATGTCCCAGTGTCCTCTACTGAGGCCACGTTGTAGTATTACTAGTACCCTGTGAGACCTGTGATGTGTTCGGCTCAGTCAACCGATCTTCATATGTCTGAAACTGAGAAAACCATGTGATTAGGGCGTATCTATCTATTTCAGTTAGGTTCCGACGTAGTGGTAAGGAAATTTATTTTTTATTTTATTTATTAGGTTTACTAACAATTTGTGCACGAGATAAACAATTAGGTACATATAGGTATATGCTTAATAAAACAACGCAACGGGACTGCATTCATCGATTAATATATTTACAGGAGATAGGTGAAACGTGTCAACCCACGCCTATCTCGCTGTCCAAGGAAGCTCTTATGGAACTCGATAGCCAGTACTACATCTTATTGTTTCCAAGGTCCACCAAAATTCAACTGATATGCAATCAAGTACACAAGCTACTTAAAAGTAAATATAACATACAATTGGGAAACAAAGTACTTTAATGAACTATGCTATAAGTGCTATTATTCACTAGAGTACTATCAGTATAAGGAAATAGAGGTACCTATTCAATTACTGTTGATTGTTAAATATACTTCTATTTCTATAGCCATACTTTCCTGCCATTTGGTCTGAAAAAATATATCGGTAGGTAGGTTAGACACGGATGCAAGCTAGCGTTATTAATTAGTATAGGTTTGGGTGCCGAGGTACTAGATATGTTACTTTCGGCGCATTGGCACCATGCTGGCGCGGCTCACATCTTATGCCTTTTTATCTCCAGATTGCCCTAGCTATAATGAAAGGAAATGATTAGGTATATACCTACCTTTCCATTATGTAAAATACACTTCTAGGCCCAACTGCCCCAGATAATCTTCGAAAGCATCGGGGCTCTGCTCAGCCATGGTTCTCTCACTCAAGTGTTACGTAGGTAGCTCACTGAAATAAATAATCTTCTTCTGATTATGCTGATGAGAGAGATGACAAGCCCAGAACTATTTTACTTTGGAGTTTGGTGAAAAACAGAGATACATCTTCACACGACTGTCCCGAGAGGCGTAAGCGCGGGCTGCAAAATGAAAAGGAAATCAACGTGTTTGACATGGCGTGTCGCATCATCGCGACGATCGCAGCAAAATGCAGTTTTTGAAATTCTTCGCTCTTGCACAGATTAATAAAGGATTGCTCTTGGCACTGTGCCGCACGGCCGGATTTTGTTTGACAAGACTACATTCAACTCGCGCGCGAAACGTTGGTAGTTCGACATCGCGTAAACCAAAGTGTTTGGTTTTGAAATATCAAAATACGGCGTGATCGAAGATAACGCTATGTTTAGCTGTATTAACTATCAGTTTGGTGTAAATTACATAACTTTTGTTGAATTGCAGTTTTGTCATATATCAATACAAAAATAGGCTATTTGTTTTAAAAATCTGTGTAAAAACAAGAAACTTAATTGGGTTAATAGTAGCAAAATGATTGTTTGTGTTTCACAATAATAATTGTTTGATAGTTCAGCAAGCCTTTAGTAACGAATAGTCTAAGAATTAGTATAAACTAGGTAAACATGTTTTGTTGCACGTTACCCATCCGATTTGTTTACTTCATTAAGGTTACACATGGCAAAATCTTTGCTTATTAACAACCGAATTGAAAACAACAAATACCAGTTTAGTGCTTCGTAAATAAACCACTTTAATTATTTCAAATTAAGTTTGTTGACGACTAACTGAAGATAGTTAAAAAGGCAATAACCGAAAAAGTTTTGTTATTCATTTTTTTCAGCATTAATACGTTTTTTTTTGCAGATGTATCTCCCTATCGCAGTTCTGGTTCTGGTAAGTATGGTGGCGGGGGCACCAACGCTCTCCATTGATCCGATGGCCTCTCGAGTCATGTACCTCATGCACGACGGCAAGCTTCAAATGTCTGAACTCATAGAACCGTTCCAACAACTACCCAGCATTTTCCCTTCAGGCCCATTCTTGAGCTCAATAAGCAAACCCATTGAATCTGTCATTCTGGACAAAAGCGAAGTCAAGGTAGGCGAAAAGGACTTTGTGGCTATCCCAAGTGGCCCCGGCGATTATTACGCCTTGCCTCTCACAAATGAAGAAAATCTGGATATGCCTGTCAGGGTATATCGGTCCATCACTGAGCCTAAGGAAGAGGAAGTAAAGGAGATACCAGAAGAAATAGAGGAAGCAATGGAAATACCAAACGAAGAAGAAAGTGAGGAGAAAGAAAAATTTGAAGAGATGCCTGAAGAAATGGAAGAAATGTCTGAAGAGCCAGCGAAGCCTGCCGAAGAAATTAAGGAACCTGAATTGGTCCATATCAAATTATCTCTAAATAAATCGGACTTTTTAGCTTCAATGGGCAGTTTGTTCCCGATGACCTGGCCCAGTTGGCTGCCTCAGCTGCCAGTGTCTGTACCTGGCTTGTCCTCATCATCGGCCTGGCCTAGTTGGCTGCCTCAACTGCCAGTGTCTGTACCTGGCTTGTCCTCATCATCGGCACGTGTCATGGCGAATCCTCACAACCAGGTGATTTACTATATCCCCGCTGCTGCGCCTATAAAAGCCTTCATCAAATAAGACTGATAACGCAGTTGCAATCTTTATAACTTTCTATCTAAAAATGGCTTTTTTTCCTTGGAAATAAATAATTCTACTTCATTTACAAAATTAGTTTTACTGTATTTTTTCACGTCTGCCCAAAACAAGGTGTGTAATGTTTTCAGTGTTCATATTTCAGAAATGTTAGTATCAGGGTGAGTTTATTTACCACACGATTTAACTCAACTGCTGAACAGATTTAGACATGTTAGGTATTAATAGAATCCTTACGTTTTCCCAAGTGTCTTAGGGTAAGTGACGTCATCATAAAACAATATGGCGGATTCTGTGCGTCAAAACGTGAGGCCTGAAAAAAAATATCTTCCAATCCTATCTAGTGGAGTATCAAAATAATGGATTGAGAAAGCTGATAAGGAATTTTCATAATTTATATGTCTATGATAAAAAAATACTGTAACTCAGACAAGAACTCTCGAAAATGTTTTTTCCCAGTTCAATCTATTTTATATGATATAAATAAATGCAGTTTTCACGATGAAAAAACATATAATAAAACTTATAATCTGCAGTACGTATCATCACGCTATGATAAATAGGTGCAGTGAAATAAAATGTTTACGGTAAGGTGGCAACATCTTCTCTATTTAGCCATAAATTTCTACGGAGAAAAACACACACACGATCACACAGATCATAGTAAGAAAAACCTACGGTCTGTTTGGTTTGGTAATCTACCGGGTGATCTCATAATTCAGTAACTAAAATCAAATCAAATGTCTTTATTACTGTAGATATTTACATATACTTAGCAAACGTCATTTTTTGCCTCTTCTCTACATTGAACCACTGTGGGAGAAATAGGGCATAGAAACACCCACAGTGTGATTTTTAAATTTATTTAAAAAATGGCTTGTGCTTAACTAATACAAATATTACAATATTAGTTATAGTAATTATAAGCAGGAATACATAATTACAAAATAATTAACCCCAAGGACTGTGTTGAGCTAGATTAACCCCATACAGTCCCATCATTTAAGTGGTCTTAAACAATGTAATATCCATTTTTCGACGAAGTCGCTTTGCTCAAAAGGCAATTTTAAAATCTCGAGAGGTATCTTATTGTAGTAGAGAATGCACTGACCCTTGAAAGAATTGCTAACCTTCGTGAGTCTAAACCGGGGCGAAACTAGTCTGTAATTATTACTTAGACATTACAGCTATCGCTAAGTTTGAAAAGTATTGTAAGGTTCTTGTGTGCATACATTATATTTTCGAAAATAAATAGATTAGCTACAATTAGTACGTCAATTTATTTATCTACACACCCTCGTATCATAAACCCTCTTTACTGCGTTCAAAAACCGCACGTTACGATCAGCATTATGTTAAACTACTTGGTAAAAACTCGTTTCGTATCTGGAAAACTACACATAATGGTCATTATGTGTAGTTTTTCTACATATAATGACATTCAAATTTCGAACGCCGACGCCCACCCGCGTGCCGTCCCTAGTTGGTCTGTGAAGTTGGTACTGGAATTCAAATTTCGAACGCCGACGCCCGTCTGCGTGAAGTTGGTACTAAAGAACAAGCTAAACAATTGCAGAACCACAATGCCAGTCAAACATGCGGTTCCTGAACACATCAAAGAGAGCTTATGATATGTGTGTAGATAAACTAGTGTATGTAACTGTACATAATTAGGCATTAAAACTCTCGAGTGATGTTATTATGAAACTCGCCTTCGGCTCGTTTCATAAACCCACTCTCGAGTTTTAATGCCCTCCATTATGCAGCAGTCACATAAACTACTATTAAAAGCTATCTTAAGGAGTCTGTGCGTTTTATACTAAAAATTGCTCGAATAGCTCTTTTATGTAAAATAAAAATAGTTTGAATATCCGCAGCTTTCCCCCACAACAATATACCATAGGACATGACACCATGAAAGTAACAAAAATATACTAGCCTAGATGTAGCCACATCTGCGTATTGTCTGATGTCCTTAACAGCGTAAGCCGCAGAACTAAATTTACCATCTAATTTATCTATGTTGGTACCCCACTGCAATTTGCTATCAATAGTTATTCCAAGAAACTTTGTATCATTTAGTAATTCTAATGTGTTGCTATCTAACACTAAACTGGTCTCAACTTGCCTGATATTTGGAATTGAGAATTTGATACACTTAGTTTTACCAGCGTTTAACAATAAATTATTAACTGTGAACCAATTCAAGGTTAAAGACATAACATTACAACAACATAACATACTCCATTAACATCATCAAAATCTTCTTTTTGTCTTTCAATTTTAAAGACCAGTGAAGTATCATCAACAAACAACACTATGTCAGCCAATTTCTCAACCATGAAAGGCAGATCGTTAATTTATACCAGGAATTCCAAATTCCAAATTCCAAATGTCTTTATTACTGTAGATATTTACATATACTTAGCAATCGTCATTTTTTGCCACTTCTCTACATTGGACCACTGTGGGAGAAGAAGGGCGTAGAAACTCCCACAGATTGATATTTAGATCTCTTTTTAAAAATTGCCTATGCTTAACTAATACAAAATATAATATTTAGTCATTATCATAATTAATTAGCGGGAATAAATAATTACAAAATTATTAACAGCAAGGTCTGTGTTTAGCCAGATTAATCCCGTACAGACCCATCATTTAAGTAATCTTGAACATTGTAATATCCCTTTTTCGACAAAGTCGCTTTAACATGGATTTTAAATTGCTCAAATGGCAATTTCAAGATCTCCAGAGGTATCTTGTTGTAGTAGAGAATGCATTGACCCTTGAAAGAATTGCTAACCTTCGCGAGTCTTAACCGGGGCGCCAGTAGGCTGTGATTATTTCTTAGGTTAACATTACAGCTATCGCTAAGTTTGGGAAATTTTGTAAGGTTCTTGCGTACATACATTATATTTTCGAAAATAAATTGACTAGCTACAGTTAGAATGTCAATTTCTTTAAAAAGCTGTCTTAAGGAGTCTGTGCGTTTTAAATTATAAATTGCTCGAATGGCTCTTTTCTGTAAAATAAAAATAGTTAGAATATCCGCTGCTTTCCCCCACAACAAGATACCATAGGACATGACACTATGAAAGTAACTAAAATATACTAGCCTAGATGTAGCCACATCCGTGTTTTGTCTGATGTTTCTAACAGCGTAAGCCGCAGAACTTAATTTACCTGCCAATTTTTCTATGTGGGGTCCCCACTGTAATTTGTTATCAATGGTTATTCCAAGAAACTTCGTGTCATTTACTAATTCTAACGTATTGCTGTCCAACACTAAATTGCTCCCAACTTGCCTGACATTTGGAAGTGAGAATTTGATACATTTGGTTTTACCAGCATTTAACAATAAATTGTTGACTGTGAACCAATTCAAGGTTAAAGATAATACTCAATTGACATCATCAAAATCTTCTTTTTGTCTTTGAATTTTGAAGACCAGTGAAGTATCATCAGCAAACAACACTATGTTAGTCAATTTCTCCACCATAAAAGGCAGATCGTTAATATATACCAGGAATAAGAAAGGGCCTAATATGGAACCTTGTGGAATGCCAATTTTTACCCCCGATCCATCAGATTTAACGCCGTTTACTTCTGCCTTTTGAATTCTATTGCTTAGGTATGATCTTAGTAGATCCAACGCTTTATTTCTAACTCCGTAATGATTTAATTAAA
Source organism: Argyresthia goedartella (assembly GCA_949825045.1). Classification (NCBI taxonomy): domain Eukaryota; kingdom Metazoa; phylum Arthropoda; class Insecta; order Lepidoptera; family Argyresthiidae; genus Argyresthia; species Argyresthia goedartella. The sequence goes on from OX463815.1 coordinate 17,010,068, forward strand.
TTAGTAACGTGTCATGATCAACACAATCAAATGCCTTCGACAGATCGCAAAAAAAACCGATAGCATCCTGTGCGGCTTCCCATGCAGAATAAATATGAGATATAAGGGTAATACCTGCATCCGTAGTCGATTTACCCCTCCTGAAACAGTATTGCTTGGCGTGGAGTTGTTTTGTACGGTTGAAGTGTGAGAGCATTTGAATGAGTATAATCTTTTCAAAAATTTTACTTAGTGCTGGAAGAACCGATATTGGTCTGAAATTTGGCGGATCACCCTTGTCTCCCGACTTGAACAGAGGTATAAGTTTACTGTGTTTCATGAGGTCTGGGAAAGCTCCATCATCAACACATTTATTAAATATATAAGCTAGGTGTGGGGCTATAACAAGTATTATTGAACCAATGACTTTGACTGACATACCCCACAGGTCTTCAGTATTTTTTAAGTTAAGTAATATTTACGTTTTGACAATATCCTGGGGACATACATGATAAAATTTAAAATCTACATTACTGATGCTAGTGCTGTTTTTTAACAAAACCTCTGCTTCATATGGAGATGAATTTAGACGCTCTGTTGTGAGTAAGGGTGCATTGGTGAAGAATGTTTCAAAAGCTCGAGCTACCTCAGCGTTGGATTTAACAACATCATCACCTATCTTTAAGCAGAAATCATTATCCCTTGGTATAACTTTGCCAGTTTCACGGTTTATGATTTGCCAAACCGTTTTCATTCTATTATTTGAATTTTGTATTTTTCTATTTATGTGTAAAGTTTTTGCAGTTCTACAAACCAACTTGAAAGTTTTGGAATATTTTTTAACATAGTCATGAAATTTTATATCAAAGTTATAGGTTTTTTGTTCATAAAGATCATACAAGATAGCTCTACTTTTACGAATTCCAAATATTGCCCAGTCATTAAATTTAGATTTATTGTTGTTGGCAATGACTTTAATTTAAAAACTATATTGAATTCTGTTTAAATAATGTTGAAGAAGTCAGAATAGATTTTGTTCGGGTTCTGTTCATCAAAATCCGGTACTGACAAACCCATATCTAAGTTTTTCATATACATCTCTAGTCTATGGGATGTAATAGGCCCATAAAATGATGGATCAGTCTTATTTTCACTAGTAATTTGGAATGAAACAGTTTGACCACTGTGATCGGATGGTAAAGAGTTAATTTCATTTTTACTTGTGAATGCACAGTCACAAAAAACGTTATCTAAGCAAGTTTGGCTGGTAAGTGTAATTCTAGTCGGCTCTAGAAATACATGACATAAATTAAATGATTTGAACAGAGTTATTATTCGTCGCTTCAGTGTTGTATCGACAAGCAGATCTACATTAAGATCGCCACTAATAATTAACTTTTTTCTGTTATTACAAAGTTTAATGAGGGCTTCCTCCATAATTTTCTCGAATATTTCAAAATTGCCATGCCATTCGGAGGTCTGTAGACACAAACAATAATATGGCTATCCAACTCAACACAAGATACCTCTATTTGTCTTTCCACAGTAAGTGTATCTATCTTTCCGTTGTTTCACCTTAATATTATTTTTTACTAAGATTAAAGAACCACCTCTATCAGCAGTCTTTCTATTGTAACAACTGACAATTTTGTAATTATTTATATTAAAAGACATCATATTTTCCTTTAACCAATGTTCTGTAATACAAATAACATCAGTGTCCAAATTATTAAGAAATAATTCTAATAAAAGTTCTTTGCCAGGTAGCCCCTGCATGTTTTGATGGGTAATTTTTAAGTGGGGCTTACCTTTTGTCTAAATATTATTCAATATTGGGATATTATTAGACTTTTTTGACTTATTTAATTCGGGCAAGATATTACACATTTTTGATCTCCTATGCTTGCTTGATATATTTATTTGCTTATGTATGCTAGAGATTTCCTCTATTGTCTTAAAAACTAATTTAAATTACTTGGAATGTCTTCCAATATCCCTTGTCTGTGCTCAATAGAAGCAGTCAGGTTAGCCAAATTCTTGGCTTTAATACTAAAAAAATAAGATAGCGACACAGCTACCTGTCGTTTGTAAAAATCTGAAAGGTAGTAACTACCTTTGGTCAAATAAACATTATTACTAACATAATTGTTAGAGTCAATCAAATGAATCAAACTATTATTATATGACATTGTATGTAATGTATATATCTAAGATCATTTTCAGCTTGTGGCAATCTTTTACTGTATGGGAATGTAAACATAACAATTTTATTAACATTCAGTGAGCAAAGTGTTTCAAAGTATTTAATTAGGTCCCATTTGGTTACCTCACCCCTATTAAGTTTGATTCAGATGTCAGATCAAGTGTCTTTGTTATTTTTTGCATAACATCATGAAAACTGGAGTTTGGTAAACAGTTATTTATGACTGAGTGTCCCAACTTATTCAATAATATGCCTAAGGTTCTTCCAATTTCATCACAAAACATGACAGTTTTGCTTGTGATGCTTTTGTGCGACCCTGAAATCCTGGGTCGGATACTTATTTCAAGGCTCGTGGTTGAAGCTGGTCTCTCCGGCTGTTGCAAGAAACGTTGGCAGTAACACAAATGATTGGCCACCAAAGAGTCATAGCGTTCCTGATTAATATGAGACAGTTTAAGCAGCTCATCCATAGCCAGGGATTACTCCTCAATGGCCTCTTGAGATTTTTCATAGCGGGCAGTAATAGATCTCAAGCAGCCATTGACAGTGGCAAGTTCAGACTCAAGATTTTGCAGGTCTTTCTCATATTTTGTTTTATTAATTTCTAACTCTGCCATACACATTTTAAACTTTTCCAAAATTTCTATTTTACTGTTATTATATGAACTTTTATTGAGATTTTTATGAGATTTAAATTTTTTTGATGTTTGAGTGATGTGTTTTTTAATTTTAACATATCTTTTTGATGCGTTTTGCTGCATGTTGAACCAGTGCCCACCACTGAGTCTTCATGAGTCAAATCAATAACTGCACTGGACACATCACTACATGCAACAGAAACTTGGCCGGTCGACTTATCCGCTAATATCAATTCCTCAAATAAATTTTGGAATTTTTGTGCTGCTGAACCGTGAGACTCCTCTTCTAATTGTGTGATTTGGTTGTGGGCATCAGACAGGTCCTTTTCCAGGGTAGAAATTCTCTTCAAAGCAAACTCATATTCAGCAGCGCACTGATCAAAACCATGAATTATCATTTTTGACCTATTTTGTTCTTCAAGTACATTTTCATATTGTGAGTGTAAAGTAGACAGCTATTTTAGTTTAGTATTATTACCTAATGCTTCTAGCAATATCTTTTCATTGTCCTCCCGTTCACAAGTCAACTGGCTACACAATTCCCTAGATAGTTTTAGTTCTTCTAAAGCCAGGTTAAGTTGGGATTCTACTTGGCGTGCTTTACGGGTCTGCATGCGACTGTCCATTATAGATATGAAAGGAAAATAGTATGTGTCAGTGTCAACAAACTACCAGAATAATTGTCAGCCAATTGAGGTTATGTCAGCTAAGCCGAGTTCGAAATGATTGCCACTTACGTGATTTATTTGGTTGAAATAGATTCCAGATGTTATGTTTTCGCTTAGAATACACAGAAAGTAGAACGAAATCACTCCGAACCGAGAATAACAATGACAAAGACAAATTTCTGTAACCGAAAAACAATTGGCCAGTTTGAATCAAATACAAGTCACTCACATAAAATATTTACAGTCACACGTATATTTATGATTATCCTATTAAATACAACTAGAATTGTAGATTAATTACACAAGAAAACAATTTATATTTTAATTTTACATAGGATAAATCTCAATCGGTTATTGACCTCAGTGTTGCCACAAGCTGCAATAATCTTAAGTGGTCATCAATTGATGATTGTAAGTTTCCTTCTTCCAATGAATGAATGAATAAGAAAGGGCCTAATATGGAACCTTGTGGAACGCCAATTTTTACTCCCGATCCACCAGATTCTACGCCGTTGACATTTGTCTTTTGAATTCCATTGCTTATGTATGATCTTAGTAAATCCAACGCTTTATTTCTAACTAAGCTTCAACTTATGATTTAATTTCACTAGTAGCGTATTATGACCACCATATTCAAATGCCTTTGACAGAACGCAAAAAACACCGATAGCATCCGGCCTCCCATGCAGAATAAATATGAGATATAAGGGTAATACCCCTATTTAAGGGATTTACCCCTAGTGAAACCATATTGTTTAGCGTGGAGTGGTTTTGTACGGCTGAAGTGTGCATTTGATTGAGTATAATATTTTCAAATATTTTACTTAGTGATGGAAGAACAGATATTGGTCTGAAATTTGAAGATCACCCTTGTCTCCCGACTTGAAAAGAGGTATCAGTTTACTGTGTTTCATGAGGTCTGGGAAAGCTCCATCGTCAACACATTTATTGAATATATAAGCTAAGTGTGGGGCTATAACTAGAATTACTGAACAATGACTTTGGCTGATATACCCCACAGGTCTTCAGTATTTTTTAAGTTAAGTAATCTAAACGTTTTGACAATGGCCTGGGGATATACATGATGAAATTTAAGATGGACATTAGTGATGCTAGTGCTGTTATTTAACAAAGTCTGTGCTTCATATGGAGATGAATTAAGACGCTCTGTTGTGAGTAAGGATACATTGATGAAGAATGTTTCGAAAGCTCGAGCTACCTTAGCGTTGGATTTAACAACATCATGACCTATCTTTAAGCAGAAATCATTTTCCCTTGGTATAACTTTGCCAGTTTCACGGTTTATTATTAACCAAACTGTTTTCATTTTAAAATTTGAATTTAGTATTTTTCTATTAATTTGTAAAGTTTTTGCAGTTCTACAAATCAACTGTCACGCCTTTGAAACTGAGGTTCCGCGGGTTCGAACCGCGTCAGCCTCGACTACGCTATCTAGGGCCGTGGGTTTGAAACTGTGCTCCTACCTGCCTAGAGGGTGACTTCCTATAGGTGCGGCCGGCAAGGAAAGACGGATTACTCAAGGCTTTGTTTTATGTAAATATACGTAATAACTTAATATTCATCTTATCGTTACGTTAAGCTTAAGCGAAATAAAAAAAATACAAGTATTGTAACATAAATGCACTATAAATTTTATCCGTTGTTGTTAAGTAAAAATATTAACGTTGACTGTGGTGTTTTACTGACAATGCTGATAAGAGTAATTTTTTACAGAAACACAACACATGACAACCCGAAAATCTCCTTAGTAGTTTGTGTTTTAAATACAAAAAGTAGCTTTTGAAACCGCATTCATATGACTAGTTTCCAGGGTTCCGAACCCGAAGGGTCTCAAACGGGACCCTATTACTAAGCCTCCGATGACCGTCCGTCCATCTGTCTGTCTATTCGTCTGTCCGTCAGTGGGCTGTATCTCATGAGGCCATACGGCCATGGCCGTAATAGGTAGAAAGTTGACATTTTCATGTTCCGCTACAGCAACAAAAAATGAACTACGGGAGATTTTATAAAATAATGGGAGTTCCCATACAAGAGAGGTGTTTTAATCCCCCATATAAGATACTTAACGATATTATAAAAGCAAATTTAGTCGGAACTTTTATTATCGTCAGTGACGCAATTGGTTTGACGGCAGATCGTCAATCAGTAGTGACAGTTTTCGAAACCAAGAACGTACATTTTTTTTATTCGTGTAAGTTTTCTTGTACGATGCGACGGAACCTTTCATGTGTGAGTCCGACCCACACTTGACAGATTGAATTAGGTATACCTACTAATTAAATGTAAAACCTGTTATTTTTCGATAGCTATGAAGTGTGGACGAAAGAGGGGGAGGCCTTTGCCCAGCAGTGGGACACCTTAATGGCTAAATAAAAAAAATAAAAAAAATGCCAAATTTTATATAATTATCATTAAATTGTTCACCTGTTTACAAAAATGCGGACCTAATTAGTTATTACACATCTTTATAAACTGTGACTTAGTTTATTCCGATTGCTATAACTGTCGGAAAGGTCAACAAGCAGGTTGCACGGTTAGGTACCAATACCCAAAAAATTACGTTACGCTTTGCAGCGATATGTGGTTTTTAGTTGTGACTCTACTGGCAACTGCATACGCCATGTCGCCGGTCAGCAGTTACTATTACACCAGCACCCCGGAGCCAGCGAGAGTAGCGTCCCTAGACGTCCATAGACGCCAATGACGTCATCTACAGCATGGATTTCTGGGTGAACCCCAGCGCCCGACACATCATCTACAACTTCGAGCACATCCGGAGAGACCAGCCGGCACACGTCGAGAATAGAGAAGAGGACGTCGGAGCGTATATCTACAGGAGACCATCGACTACACACAGCCCCCAAATCAACCTTCGTCCCACGCAAGCTCTTGGACCAACCCGCGGTTGAAGTATTATCTCGCCCCGTCGAGCAAGCACCGGAATGGAGCCAACTAGGTGCTGAGGAGCAACCAGCTTTCCCGCAACACCCGGCCAGATTCCCAGCCTGGAACCCGGAACAGACCGTCCCTAAACAGGACTATGTGCCGACCACACAAAAGCCGACGACACCGAGCTGGGAAGAATACTACTACCACGAGACGAGCGAGCCTCCGCACCTATCTGTGACCACGGCGCCATCTTTCTCGGGTGCTGATTTGACATCAGCTGGCCAAAACTTCGCTCAGCACAAATATCTTTCTGGAGCACGAAGAAGTGCTACAAAGACCTCACCGCTGGATGCTGTTGCTTGGACACGTAGGCAACGTGCGGTCACACAAACCCACTTGGAACATTCAATTAAGACACAGTTAGGATATCCGCCTATGCCTCCGGCTGACCCTGCCTATTACGCGGGTGGAGGGTTTAAGAGGAGCCAAGACTTGGCTACCTTAGATTCTTCTTAGATCTTCTAGACGTCATTATTTCGTCGGATAATAACCGCTAAGCATTTCGTGTTTTGTAGAGATTGTAATTAAAAGATTTTTTTATGGATAATTGATATCTTATTATTTAATTTGTCTGTTTTGTTTGTTGTACCTATAATCCAAAGTAAAGTGTCATCTTCACAGCTATCTTTTAGCAAGGTTTTCTAGATATGACACAAAATTAAGCAGTGTCAAATTAGTTGTAAAGAAAGACTAATAAAAAAAATGTACACTGGAATTAAAAATACGACCTATGATCTAAATTTAAAATAAACGATCAAGTGCATGTCGGAGTCGTGCACGAAGGGTTCCGTACCACCGCACTAATGGTATTCAAATTTCCCAAGCAGCATTTAAGCTGTAAAGAAGCTGTATATTAGATTTTTTTAAAACTAAGAGCTGTATTGAAGCTTACATTTAGGCTGTATAAAGGGTAAGAATGCTTATATACAGCCCTTATAAGGGCAAAAGGGCCACAAATTATACAGCCTTAGGCGTTACATGTGCTGTAAAATAGTGCAAAAGCTGTATTAGAGCTGTATTAGAGCTGTTATTCGGTATAAAAGGAAACCATTAGCTGTATTTCAGCTGTTTTTCGGTGTAAAAAGAAACCATAGCTGTATTAGAGCTGTCATTTGGTGTAAAAAGAAACCATAAGCTGTTATTTGGTATAAAAATAAACCATTATATTTATAAGAGCCTATATTGGGTGTAAAAATAAACCAACACTCAGTTTTAGTTTTACAACGAGGTTGCGCCAGGAACTCCGAGCTGCTGATCATAAGGTAAGTAAGATAAAGATTGATGTTATAGTTTATATGTAATATGGAAACCATTTGTAAATAGTACCAAGTAAATATTATTATAGATTAGTTTATATGGTGAACTATACATCATTCTGCGTCAGTATTGACTTGCAGATTTATATTTATTGTATACCTATGTGAGATTTATGGCATAATTTTCACGCCCTAGCATAATAATTAAGAAACAGTAAAACTAAATATTAATTAGCGGGAAGTAGTATTTGATTTTGAGGTTAAAATAATACAATATATTTTAAGTAATAGATATGAGGGCAAAATCATAATTATTTGAGTTGGTAATTATGAAACGACTTGAGTTATTACCTAATATTGTCAAGTATTTATTATATTATCTTTTTAAATATATTTTCATACATTCGAAAATGGCGACAATTTGTTAAACAGCCTTAACGATATTTGAACACCATTATAGTCTAACTAGCTGTACTACGTTATAAGTAGAGTCTTTTATACAGCCTTTGGCTTTTAATCAGCTTTTTAATAGAATATTTTTACTCGTTAGGCTGTTTATTGGTTCATCATGCATAGCCTTGTAATTCTCTTTAGAGATGCTTAGAAGAAATTAAAAACCTTTAGCCGTTAATCAATATTTTAACTTGCCAAGCAATTTATTATACGAAGGCAAAGAAGGCATTTCCTTTATTTTTCTCCTTCGGTTTGTCATCGTAGGTAGTCTTTCTTACGTTACTTGGAAGTGGTTAGCAAAAACTTCAGTTTTATTTTATATGGGTTTATGTGAACAAAAAAATATTGCGTTAGAGTGTATCATAATGAGTTTTAATATTTTTTTCAGATAACAATGCCATTTAAAATAATAGAGACGATAGAGAAAGGACAGAAACAACTTTGCATTATACCAAGTGCGTGGGAATCAAAAAATGTATTGAGATGGCCAAGAAAACGAATAGATGCCAAACTAGTGAAGGATAGAAACTCGAGACCCGCAAGTAATTGGCTAATTGGTAATCTCGTGGCTTAATTTGTCCATAAGACAAAAAATTAAGAGATACGCGAATCTCGTGGATAAGATGTTACCTATCTAGTTAGTACAGATAATGACAAGGCTGTGCTTGTCTTCTAAACCTACAAAAAGTTCTGTAATAATTAATAATATCATTAATTAGTAGGTAACAAATAAAATACATTAACTCGATCTTGTGAATTTTTATTTCTCTCATAAACTTAAACTGTATGTAAAAGGGGTATGAAGTACAATTCATTTTTGTGTTCAATACATACTAGTTTAGTCTTTATATCTTTGGGATAAACAACTATTTCTGTTCGCATGTTAGATTGTAATTTTGCTTTGACTATATTCAAGTATGATGATTTCACCGGTTTTTCAAAAAGTTCTGTCAAGTCTGTAATTTTATAGCCATATATTTCTATTTCACTGCCAACAACAGTAATTGTTTTTGTTTCCATGACTTCATTATTGGTACATAAAAAATATTTATCATGTGATTTTGATGATATTATACAATCTTTTAAATGTAGCACAGTTAATTTCCTGCTATTAGTAGATACAAAAGGTTCACGATTTGTGAGTTGTTGATTTTCTCTGCTGCTGCTACTGGTAGTTTTCATGGATGCTGAATCTTCACTTAATCTTTTTGCAACTTGAGCAAGAGGTTTATTGCCGTGCCTAAGCATTCTTTTAATTAAATACAGCTTGTTTTCAAAAGGATAAGCGCTAAATGTATGTAGTGGGCCAAACCGTTGTACTTCATCTGCTACATGGACTATATTATGAACATTACTAGTTACATAATCTTTTCCGTAAAAGTCTTTATAGTGTTCAACAAAATACTGGAGGAGTTCTTTTGCCAAAGGAAGTAAGTGCCTATAGTTTTTACTGGAACATATTGTTATACCACAAAAAAACGTTAGAAAATGAAAAAATGCATCCTGTGATAATACGTCTGGAAGTATGACAATGCTTAAGTAAAGCAAGAAAGATCTATATTCAGATGCTTTCCAATGACTAATACAGTCTAGTCCTCTCACTGCCCTGTGAATTTCTGATGGCAATTTAGATCTGATTAAAAAACTTGAAACTGTTTCGGTATCTGTAGCACGCCATTTGGTTATGTACTTTCCAAAATTGCCACTGCGCCAACCAATAAGTAATCGCTTCATTATTCCTAAATCAACTAGGTGTAGAGAATCTGCTACCGGGAAGTCTTGTATCATATCAACAGGTAGCCGCAGAAAAGGAGAATCTTTTTTATGATGAGCTCCATACTTTTTTTCACGAAATTCTTGGTCTGTTCTAGGGCGGCAATTAGTTTCAGGAAAAGTCACTGTGTGTGAAACATGTGAATACTCTCCTACTGTTACACATTTTAAGCAACCATGCTTTCCGTTAAAATTGCATACACCTGAAAGAAAAAAAAACGTTATTTTTATTTAATCAATTTACACAACAGTAATTATAACGGACATAATCATAATAAATAATAAACTATAGAGTCGTGCAAAGCTCACTCTGCAGTTTGATACAGCAACACATAATATTTCAGATGTAACTATCGGTAGTTTTGGTCACTTAAGGATGTTAAAACCATTAATCAAGGAGCAGGACGCTATAACATCAAATTACATAGGTAAAGTATATGCGTATATTTTTTTTAATTAGGTTTTACTTACCTTTAATTTAAGCTCTCGCAGGTGAATCACATATAATACATCTTATTTCAATGGATATTTTCCTTTTGACTTGTTCAATATATATTCCGTCTTGTATTAAATGTTCCATTTCCTTTACGAAATGATCTAAATATTGGTCTATTTGTTTTGGTTTTCCAACACCAAAGTAGATTCCAATTACAAACGGTTGAATATCGGGTTTTTCATGTATTTTGGACAAAATTGGCCAAAACTCTTTATTAGAACTTTTGAATATGGGCAGACCGTCAAAATTGAAATTTAAAGTCACTTTGGTTGGAACATCAATCCATTTCTCTAATGATTTCTTTAGAGAATCAGTGAGGCTATTATGCCAGTATTCACCCTGCTCTATAGTTTCGATACGTATCTCTTTTACGGTACGTAAAATTGTTCTAGCGTCGCGTGGTAATATCTCTGGAAATCTGCTATTTATAATTGTACTTAAATCATTAAGTGCTACTTGAGATATATTTTTTTCTATAGCCCATTCTTTTATTCGCTGACGAAACAATATATTTTTTGAAAACTCATCGTCATCATCACTTGAGCTACTTGCGCTGCTGTACGAAGAAACGTCGTCATTAGGTCCGGAACATTCGACATCACTATTCTGTTCATCTTTGTCTACAATTTTTCCTACGGAACCTTCACTGGATGTCGATAGCAACGCTTTGGTTTGTCCGTACATCGTTTACTTCCTCAATAAACGATGTTTCATCATTGTTATTTGCGATTGCCCTTGCAATCTTTCTCTTCACTGCACCAATTCTTTTCCTTTTCTTCCACATAATTAACTTTTAACCCGACTGTCTATATTCACACGATTCCAAGCAAATTGATCACCTGTCAGTAATACAGCCTAAAGCTGTATTATAGCTGTAATTTATTGTTTTAGTTTTATAATACTCTCCATAATAGAAGTTAATAAAGCTACTGTAATTACAAGAGTGTAGAATAACTCCATAAGAATTAGTTCTAGAACGGAGTTGTCTTATACCATTGTACAGTAACAAGTGTCTATCGATACTATTATAACACTATGAGCTGTAATAAGTAAGTGATTACATGCAAAATACAGCCCATGTACAGCTTTAATGATAAAAGTAGCTTTAAGGTGTCACACAACACTTAAAGTTTTATAGTAGAGTTCGAATATTCAGTTTTTGCACCTTAAACCCACGAAAATTCCTTTATAATCTTTTTATACAGCTTGAGCTGTATAATAGCCGACAAAACACTTTTATACGACTAAAAGCTTTTTCTGACACTCTTATACGTTTCATATAGAACTCTAAGTTCTAAATAGGCTGGTTTATGGACGTTGACGACACTTCCGTGCTGCTTGGGTTCTTGCATGGGGATAAGGTATCTTTATTTTGTGTGTAAGATAGCAAACTGTTGTTTACAAATGTATTGGTGCGGCTACCTAGTTAACTTTGGGAACGCAAAAGATGTTTTTTTAAAAAGCTAATTTTATTATTAAACACACGGTTATTACACTATTAGAGAGTTGTATCTAATTAGTTAAGACGTGAGGACCTCAAAGAAGCTCATTCGAGAGTGCCTCAATATCATGCTACAAATGTCTGGCTAACTCAGACTAAACATTTGATTGCATCAGCCCGTACTGGGAAGCAGGGCTGGTTTCTGATGAGTAAGTTATCCGGCTAAAATTTTAATTTTTCCAGAAAACTTCGAATTACACATTAAAATATAGGAAATACAGAAAACTTAGAATTACATACTAAAATATAGGAAATGTATGAGTCACATGCTCAACCTAACGTAGTCACTTTAAACTAGCAAGATATCACTGGATGTGACTATAACATCTTAAGACTATTCATTGTGCTAACAATAAGGGTGGTACAGCGGCCTCCCTTTCGACGTCGTTGCCTAAAGGCTTTCGAAGCTTTAGCACAGATTTATACTTATAGAGTAATATGCATATAACAATAACTAACACAATTATATAAAGAAGGATAGTCGCAGCACTAACACTTTTCACTTTGATCACACCTGGATCGCCGTTTATGCTGGTCCTCAACATGTTGTTAAGGTGTCTTACATTGTCCAGTTGGATTCCTTGTAGGTCGACGGGTTTAAAGTCTTCCTTGAGTGAGTGAAATCGCCTTTCATGAATCTGGGTATTGTCGATGAAAATGTCACATTCAGGGTTTATAGTTATGACGTACGTACCATATATCTGCGTGCGCGTAACGTCACCGTTACAGGTTTGGGCCAGGATCATAGACTCCCTAGTGAACAGGATCCACGAAGAGGCTATTATTCGTTGTAATATAACCTTGTCTGGTCTTATAACGCGTACAAGACAGCCCGTAATGTTAGAATGGTATTGCATCAGTTTTTCCACGCATGTTGTTTCCTGGATATGCATTAAAACTTCCTTATCTGTGCAGAGGAACTCGTCGGCGGTTATTTCTCTACATGGCTGAGTTACTGAGCGGTACTTATTGTCATGAGTCAAAAGGAAAGGATGTTCCCGCAACCAAACCAACATTGTATGTTGGTTTGGTTGCGGGAGTTGAACGCTGGGAGAGAATACAGTTTAAAATAGTTGTAGGTGATATTTTCGGTAAGTGGAATTTCGATTACATAATTAATTTTATCTTCTTTCAAATAGGTTTTTACACTCAGCATTTCTTCTAAGTTCATAAGATTCAATTCGTTTGCAGTGTACATCAGGTGTTCGTAAGTACTAATAGATTGTAATATTTCTAGTAATTCTGATGGATTCATTACAGATTTGAGTAATACAGATACTTTGCTCAGGGCCATTGCCGTCTCTACTTCACTCAGTTTTACATAAATTGTTCTGAAATTACTTATAAATAGGTTACACATTCCAAGCATCAGGGTATCGTGGGCGGCGTTACTTCCTCTTAACGTTAAGTTTTTAATGGTGGTCTCTATCTGATTCAAACGGTTACTCAGTATCTTAGTGTTGTCGTTTATTGTTTTTGTAGAGTTTAAAAAGTGGTCCAACATTTCTGATAATAAGGTGACACGTTGTAACGTCGCTTGTTCCCGATTTTGAATATTACTTATAATATGATCGTAACGTTCCGCATCTTCCTGATCTAGGTTACCGGTAATTACTTTAATCAGAGAGCCCAGATGGTTAAGAATACCGCGCTTACTTCTCCTTGAGGGGACCAACTGCTGGTACTTCTCCAAGGCTTCGTCACGGATGTATTCAGTTTGGGCTTTTAAGCCTATTGTTTCATAGAGTGATTATTTATTTCGTTTTAGTAATTTATAGAATTGGGTGTATTTTTGTATGTTAAATTTAAGATTGGTTTCTATACCTTTTAATGATACTGTTTTAACTAATAACCATTTATCTCGTTGGAGAAATGCGTGTCCTAGCTTTACCGGCAATAATCCAGGGTTATGTTCTATTTTGCAGGCCTGAAGGTCCTGGCTGTGGAGACCGGGTGTGATTGCCGTCCAGACCAGCAGGATTATACACCACCTGAGGAGGACGTTTGACATTTTTAATAGGGACCTTTGTGGCTCTGCCCCTTGTCTCTATTGGTAATACATTTCTCTGAACTTGTCCTATCACCTTTTGATATTTGGGCTTTTCCTTAGCTTATCTTTTATTGACCGCTTTAGCGTGGACAATTTGTCCTTTCGTTAATTCCGGTGTGGTTTCTCCACCTCGTTTTTTGCGTACTTTCTCTTTAGACTGAACTAGTTTATCACTTAGGTATTGATAAAGTGTTTGTGTTCTTTATCGGTGGTCTCTAATAAGCTGCTGTTTATAGTTTTTATCGAAGTCTAAGTTAAATGCAGTATTTAATTCGGTGTGTCCGAAGACAACTTCGAATGGCGTCATCTCGGTTGCACTGTGGATTGTATGGATTGTATTGTTGTATGCCATAATAGCATAAGCTATGACTGTGGCTGGGTTCGTGTATTTCGTCTCAAATTTGGCTAGTTGTTTGGCTATTGTTGAATGAAAACGCTCAATGAGACCCATCGAGTTTAGGTTGTTCGGTGTACCTATGTGTACCTATTTTGTATAGTTCTGTCAATTCTTTAAATAGCTCGTTATTAAATTCCGAACCAGGATAGCAGCTTATTTTCTGAGGAGTTCCATAAAAGGAAAAGTACTTAATCATGGCTCTAACTACGTCTGGTGTTGCTCTGGAGGGGATTTCTATTGCTTGTCCTAACTTGCTGAAAGCATCAAGTATAGTGAGATAGTATTTTGACTCTATGGAGAATAAATCTATGAATACTTCTTGAAAAGGGGCATTTTGCGTTTGAGTCAATTGTAGGACGGGTTTTATGGGTTTTCTATCATATTTAGTGACTCTACATTTTTCGCAAGAATTTATTATAGCGGATACAGTTTCGTGCATATTTGGCCAAAAGTAGTTACGCTTTATTCGTTTTACTGTTTCCGTGATGCCGCGATGGCATGTCTTTCCTTCGTGTAACTTCAACACCACAGCTCGTTGTTCTTTTTCGTCTTCAATATAATGTTCCTTGTTTAAATAATTCAATTATGATTTTACAGAAATCCTTTCGGTGTTGTTCTTCTTCAAAATAGATGAAATATTTGGTTTTTGGTTTTAAGTACCTTTTCAGGAATTCCTTGATTAATTCCGAGTTGTTCAGGGGTAAGAATACTTCTAGTATTTTCTGTTTGCCCCTAGACAAATCACTCACTTGCATTTTATTAGAATGCCAACTAAATACAAGTATCTGATTTGGTTTGGTGTCTATCGCTTCTCGCAAAATGGGTATTCCGTACGATTCCATGTATTTGGCGGAGTGGATAGTTTCAGTGATATTCCGATTTTACCGAATACTTAATTTCTGATTCTTCATCGTCTGCTGATAAGATTTCAATGACTGAGGATGCTGTAGCCGTTCTTTCGGAGTCGGATATGGTGCTTATTTTAGAGTCCTCGGATTCACGACGTTTTTGGTTTAATTGTAAGATCTGTTTTGTGATATCGTCTATATGGGCTTGTAATTTTATTTCACTTTCGTCTACATTCACGATCATTGAACTATCCTCGTCAGCGTTTTGGTTACCTAACGCGTTCAATTGGATCCGCGATAGCACGTCGGCGTTGGTGTTTTGTTTTACATTTTTATGTTTTACGTCAACGTCGAATTCTTGGAGCCGTAAACGCCATCGGGTCAACTTGCTGTTTGGTTCCTTTAACTGATAGAGCCAAAGGAGAGGTTTATGGTCTGTGTAAATGTCAAATTTATTGCCGTAGAGGTACGGTCGAAAGTGTTTTGTAGCCCAAATTATAGCTAACAATTCACGTTCAATCGCACTGTAACGCTTCTCGGTATCGGTGAGAGTTCGACTAGCATAAGCGATCGGTCTATCGCTTCCCACTTGACCTTGTGACAGTACCGCGCCTATAGCCACTTCTGAAGCGTCGGTGGTTACAATGAAACGTTTTGACATATCTGGGTATTGTAGTATTGGGGCATTGACGAGCAACTCTTTACACTTTTGAAAGGTTTCCGTGTATTTTTGATCGGTTATTACCTTTCGACCTTTCTTTAGACACGCTGTGAGAGGTTGTGTGATTTTTGAAAAATCCTTGATAAATTTTCGATAATAGCCGATGAATCCTAAAAATCGTTTGATTTCTGTCTGTGTACGGGGTATGGGGTAATTCAGTAATTATTTGAATTTGCCATTGTTGGGTTTTAGCCCGTCTTTCGTAAGGGTATGGCCTAAGTACTGAACCTCTTTACGTAAAAAATCTGATTTATCTAGTTGAACTTTCAAATTCATTTGGCGGAGTCTATAGAATACTGTTCGTAGCTTTCGTAGATGTTCTTGGAGACCGTTTGAATAAATCAGAATGTCATCCAAGTTAACAAGACAATGAATTCCTTGCAAATTTCTCAATACATTGTACATAGCGCGTTGAAAGGTGGCGGGTGCCGTTTTTAGACCGAAGGGCATGTTCTTGAATTCATAATGCCCGTTTTGTTTGGAAAAAGCTGTTTTGACTCGATCATCTTCATCAACTTCAATTTGGTGATAACCTGAAGCCAGGTCCAGCGTTGTAAAATAATTACTTGAGCCAAGCTTGTCAAATAAATCGCAGATGTTAGGAAGAGGATATTTATTATCAACTGTCATTTCGTTAAGCCTGCGATAGTCTATGACCATGCGGTACTTTGGTTGGCCTGATGCATCGAGTTTCTTCGGCACTAGGTGCACGGGGGCACTCCAAGGGGAACGGGACTCCCTGATGATGTCGTCTTGTAGTAATTTTTCGGTTTGCCTATTTATTTCTTCAGCTACAGCTGGTGCCTGTCTGTAGGGCCTGACATAGATGGGATCTTGGTTCGCGGTATGAATCTCATGTTTTACTTGGTTGGTGAATGTAAGTGGCAACTCTTCAGAGTAGAAGATGTCTTTGTACTCTTCACACAACTTACTTATGCATTCACGATCTTCAGAGTTTAGATGGTCCAAAGGCAACTTCTTAAGATTATCCGTCAATATTTCGTCTATCTCCGTACTACTTAAGTCGACACTGTTTACATTGACGAGGCATGACTCGTCGTCTAACTTTGTTACTACGAACGGGGCTATAACTGTAAGTGTAATATAGTCCTCGGTAGCGTTTTGTAAAATTGTTGTAGCGAGGTAATCTTCGCACTGTACCATTGCTGAGGGCATGCGTATACCTTGGGCAAACTGCTTGAAATTTAGAATAGCAGGGCCATGTTTCAAGTTAGTGGGCAACTGTACTTTGTGTTCAGTGCGGGGTTCAAGTTTGTACTCATACTCAGTTTTATAAACGATGGGAATGATAACTGAGGCTGTTCTGACTACTTTATCTTTTAGGCAAATATCGGCCTGGAGTAAGGATAGAAGGTCGACCCCAATTAATCCGTCATAATTTGACTCGACATCGTAGACGAAAAACTTGTGATTTATGTCAACTTTAAAAATTGGAAAAACCGGTATATCCACGACTTCACTGTGTAAGCTCGAGGCGTGGGTGCTTGTAACAGTGAATGGCTCATACTGTTTGTAGTTAGAAAAATACTCGTTGGTCTTTTGAGGGCTTATAAACGATCGCGTGCTGCCTGTATCTAACATAAATTTACCATTTATTTCGAGAATATATATGTAGGGTAGCCTCAGATTGTTGTGAGAATTCAATTGTATTATGGTGGGTGAATTTCGGTTGTGGCACTTATCCGAAAACTTTGAATTCAAAATTCAAAATTCAAAAAGAGTTTATTTCCATAAGAAACACATTTGGAGAATGTCAAATCTTAAACTGACACATGTATAAGGTACAAGAAAATATAGAACTCAATTTGAATTCCGTCACCTCAATGTTTTAGATGCTGGAGGCAAAGAGGCGACTAGAAACCTCCAGCTTTATACGTTATTTTTTACAGAATTGGAGCAAACACCTTACCAAGCTTTCTTGTCTTCTACATAATCTGATATTTTGTAGTAACCTTTTTTACATAAGTGATTTTTAACAATATTTTTAAATTTATTTACAGACAATTCTTGTAACTCAGTCGTTATTTAGTTGTAAAAGCGAATACATTGCCCTTTAAAAGATACATTAACCTTATGGAGCCTAGTTGTAGCTATAGCTAGTTTATTCCTATTTCTAGTGTTGACATTGTGCCTGTCGCTATTCTTAGGAAATTTATCAATATTTTTGTGGACGTACATTAGATTTTCATAAATATACTGACACGGCACTGTCATAATGTTAATTTCCTTAAATTTACAACGCAGTGAATATCTGGGACAAACATTGTAGATTGCACGAACAGCCCTCTTTTGCAGCACAAATATTATGTTAATGTCTGCAGCGCTCCCCCACAGCAGTATGCCGTAAGACATAATTCTATGGAAGTAGCTGAAGTAAACTAGTCTAGCTGTTTCCACGTCCGTAAAAAGACGGTTTTTTTTGGTTGCAGTTTTTTGGTTGAATTGGTTGCAGATTTTGATTTTCGTTAGTATTCTGAATTAGGGGAATTTCGCTGCTCTCGGGCTTGAAAGACGCTTGCGATGCGTGCAACTCGTATAGCGCGTACTCACACTCCTGTACTGTGTAAGCGTCCACCGTATCATAACCTTCTGTGCTATCATACTGTTCAAATTCGTCATTGGTGTAGTAAAGTTCATTTGTGGGGAATCTTTGGGGCACTGGCGCGTTAGGCGCAGTTCTCATGGACACGTCAGTATTGGGTTTAGCAATCGGCTGGGCATGCTGAACATATCCAAACTGACCAGGTTGGGACCTGAAGCCTTGCGGGGTGAAGGGAGGTTTGTATCCGAATTGACCAGGCTGTGGCCTGAAGCTTTGCGAGGTATGTTGTATGGGCCTGTAGCCAAATTGACCAGGCTGTGGTCTGAACCCTTGTGGGTTGAACTGAGGGGGCCTATAGCCGAATTGAGGTGCTCTATGAGCTGTGGGTTGATTGGGGAAAACTGGTTTTGGGAGAGTTTGCTTTGGAATACCAAACTTGAATTGAGGTTAAAATGGTGGCGGTCGAGTTGGGAGTTGTGCCGAGAATTGTGACTTATAGGGGTATTGCGTCTGAGTGATGGGGATACCGGTTGATTGGATGGAGGTTTGGGATGCAGTATTTTGCAGCGGAGAGCATACTGCTCTTCAAAATTATTTTCTTCTAAGACGTGGGATAGTGCTTCCTCAAGCGAAGTAGGAGCCTTTAGGCGAACTAATCGGACCAAGTATTCACGTAAATTGTATAAGAAGACATTCAGCGAAGTATTGTTATAAATAATCTTCTTTGCTGCCTTTAATTCCGCCTCCGGGTGCTGATTGACTTTGGATAGGAGGATGGACCTAACATCCTGTATGCGTGAACAGAAGTCTAAATATGACTCTGACGGTCAGATTTTTAGGGTCTCCAGCTCAATAGCCAAGCATTCCTCACTGCGAGGATCGCCAAAGTGTTGTTGTATTAGAACCTTCAGTTCGTCATACGTTTCAAAATCAGCGCGCTCGCTTATTAATTTCGCGGCTTTACCTGTTAATTTGCTTGTTATACATTGCATTAGGTAAGCGTTGCGTTCCTCGGTACCCTGGTACTTGAGTATCACAAATTCACATTTTCGAGAAAAAGGCTCGGGAGCTTCGAATCTCCAGAAAATGGTGGTATTAGGGCTAGTACGTCCCGGGGAATGTCTAAATTAACCACCGCGGGCATTGCGGCCTGTGCCTGTGGTTCTACCATGGTTACTTATAACTAACACACACACAAAATGTATAATCACAATAGAAGATAACTATGACTCTACTTAGAATTAAGTTTACGAGTTTTCTTAATATAAATACCTACTACGATTTTAAATTCCACTTACTTACAGAATACCTAACTGAGGAAAAGGACAAGGATTTGACTCACCGCTTTTCCATTCTTCAGCTCCAGTTAACACATTTATTTGGTTCGAGGATTACTTGGTGACCAGCAACAGTTCGAGATCCTGCCGTAAATTAGAATAGCGAAGCTCGTAGATATGGTTTCACTCGCGTTTAGAATTTGCTAGCCAACAGCCAGTAATCCTACCGGCTGCGCCAGTTAACTTTGGGAACGCAAAAGATGTTTTTTTAAAAAGCTAATTTTATTATTAAACACACTGTTATTACACTATTAGAGAGTTGTATCTAATTAGTAGACTAAACATCCTATTGCCACATGATTGCATCAGCCAGTACTGGGAAGCAGGGCTGGTTTCTGATGAGTCGGCAATGTCTGGAACTATAACTACCTTCATACTCCATGTATGTAACCAGTTGCATTTATAAGTTGGTATGTGGTATTAAAATATTTTTTCACCCTCTATTTAATACATGTACCATACATTTATGTATATTTTTCAAGTAATGTTTGTAAATACCTATATTACCAAGGGTTTTCTTAATAATTTTAGGATTTGTATAGTTTCCGTGATAAGAATATTTTTTTTAAATAAGAATTTCAGTTTCTAAAAAAAAGACCTGGTTTTTCACAATCGGTTTCTGCCGCTATTTGAATAGATCCTATGCTAAGTTCTTAACCCTCAAAGGATTTTTCGTGTGAAAAGTCCATAACACAGTAAAGTTTATACCTACTTAAAAAGTGGTTTGACTATTCATGAATAGACCAGACATAGAAAATAAATAAAACGAATATATGTATTACATTTATTTTCCACGTTATTTACTTACTAGCTAGAAACTGTATAAGTACTTAGTAGGATGATACACGGGAAAGTGACGAAATGTATAATCAACAGAAATTGCGTAACACCAACGTCACAACAAGATAAGTAAACTAATTGTACTAGAAATAAATGAACGAGGCAATATACATAAAAGTCAGTTGAAAAAATGGCTAATAACTGTAGATTATGAATATGTTGAGAATCTTCTTTTGGCAATTACTTAGCGATCAAGATATTTTATTTTTTATTCTGATGTTTAACTTGATCTTATGCATGTTAGATTAGAATATTACTTAAATAGGCACGATGTAACCTTAAGCTGTGCCATGAAACGGATTTTTCTAGTATGGGACGCTACCCACAAAGTGTATATATGTATTGTGCCTACTTGAATAAACTTACTTTCTTACTTACTTACTTACTTACTTACTTACCAGAGAAACATACACCCAAATTACGAAAAAAGAAACAACTTGTTTACGCAGCCATCACTAAATGGCGTTGTCTGTACTTTGCCTCGCGCAATAGAGATTTTCTTGTGTTAGGTTAAGTACCATTCGATGATTTGATTAAATTAGTTCTTCCATACAATACAACCAAGAGTGTTTTACTTCAGTACAGTGCAGTGTTCAGTCAGTTTTAGGTAAACATTGGGCCTTTACGAGCCGGATTGAGTGAAGAGTGTCAAGTGCGAGTGCGTATCATTGGATTGCAGTGCTTACGGATTTCAGTGTTACGGAATGGTAAATTGCGGGAGACTGTAAGTACGGAACTCATTACTAGGGCAGAGACTTAGAAGAATTCATCAGTGTTTGCATAGTGAAAAGACTTAGAAAAATCAGTGAAATTTAGAGACTTAAAAAAATTGTGGTGCAGTTTTGTATGAAAATAACACTTAGAAATTTTTCGAGAAATTCTCTATAGAAAAAAGACTTAGAACAATTTGTGTAAATTTTGGAGACTTAGAAATTTTTTGAATTATGTCGTTTCAAGAGTTAGTCAGTTTACAGGAAGAAATGGGAAGGCAGATAAACCGAGCCCTCAGTAATTACAAAAAGTCGAGGAGTAGAATTACGGAAGCATACATTGAAACAAGATTAGAGTCATTAGAGTCAAACTGGGAAAAATACAAACAAACAAACCTAGAGATTAGCAAAATTGCAACCACAGATTTGAGGACAACAGAGAGGTATTTCACTGAAGACACATTCTACACCTGCGAAGATGTTTATTTGGAACTCAAGACACTGATGAAGGAGCGCTTATCAGAAATAAGTTTGCCCAAGATGAGCACGAGCACGGAAAAGGAAGCCACACACAAAACAGAGACACAAAAGTTGACAAAACTGCCTCCGATTAAAATACCTTCATTCTCGGGGATTTACACAGAATGGCCGAGTTTTTACGATCTCTTCAAGTCGTTGATTCATACAAATTCAACGTTGAGCAATATACAAAAATACCACTACTTGAAGAGTAGTCTAACTGGAGAGGCAGAAGGATTATTGAGGCAGTTTCCACTGACTGATGCAAACTACAATAAGGCACTGACACTTTTGGAAAGTCGATTTGATAACAAGAGGTTGATAGTTCACGCACACATCACACGACTGAGGAACCAAAGGAAACTATCAACAGAGACAGCAAGGGGGATACGAGATATTTTAGATACCACAAACGAGTGCTTGAGCGCATTAAACACTATCGGCGTACACACGGAAAGCTGGGATGCGATCATCACTCACATCATAGTAGAAAAGTTAGATATCGAGAGTCACAAGCTCTGGGAACAAAAACAGGGAGCGTCGCGTGACATTCCAACTACAGGGGAACTATTGGAGTTTATGGAGGTTCGATTTCGGTCTTTAGAAGCCCTGAATGCCACGCAGACGAAAGAACACACGACACGCACACCACAACGACCCCAGCCAATAAAGACGTTCGCAACAAGCTCTCAAGATACGACAGCACAAGCTACTAAATCAAGCTTCCTAGAGCACAAACCTAGCTGTGTGTTATGTTCTGGAGATCACTATGTGTACCACTGTCAAGAGTTCATTAAAATGACATCTGAACAAAGAAGAGATTTGGCGCAAGATAAACAACTCTGTTTCAACTGCCTTGTACCAAAACACCCTGTGCGTTTCTGTAGACAGAGAACTACTTGCAGAATATGCAGTCGAAGACACCACACTCTTCTTCACACTACGAATGAACCTACGACAGCGAAACAGTGCTCACACACACAAGAAGAACTGGAAGAAGAAACAACACCAATTGCCGTTCACAAAGTTGAGTCGACTAAGAGTCAAATTCTGCTTGCCACTGCCTTAGTACGAGTAATGGATCGTGATGGACGAAAACATATACTGCGTGCGCTGATCGATCAAGGTTCTCAGGCATCCTTCATAACGGAATCAGCAGCGCAACGACTGGGCTTACGCAGGACTGGAGTATGCAGCAGGATCACTGGAGTAGATTCTACTATGACTACAGTGTCGAAAGCGCAGATAGAACTCGCACTGTTTTCACTAAGTTCGGAAGAGTCGGTAGCCGAAGTGAAAGCACACATCCTCAAATCGCTACAATCTATACTACCAGGCAGGGAATTCACAACAGAACCGGGATCAGGGATTCGAGAGTTGACACTAGCGGATCCTGGTTTCTGTAAGCCTGGTGGTATAGACATGTTATTGGGAGCAGAGATATACGCACATATTTTGTTGGATGGTTTAAGGAAATTCGGTACACTATTGGCACAAAACTCACGACTCGGATGGATAGTATCCGGAGCAGTACAAGGGAATAAAACACAAGTAGAAGATATAATAGTGATGCACAATAAACTAGAGGTCAATGACCTATTACAGATGTTTTGGGAGTCTGAGGAGTTACACACAGAGAAACGCATAATGACAACAGACGAAAAACGGTGTGAGAAGATTTATGAAGAGACACATTCTCGCACACCCTCGGGACGTTACAAGGTAGCCTTACCATTTACAGATGAGAATGAAACACAACTAGGAGACTCAAAGGACGTTGCTGTCAAACGTTTGATGAACATGGAGCGCCGCTTCAAAAGGGATGGAGAGTTTCAGCAACGGTACATCGGATTCATGAAGGAGTATGAGGACTTAGGGCACATGGAGAAAGTGCCTAAGGATGAGATACACAAGTCCAATACATACTACCTCCCACACCATGGCGTACTTCGAGAAGAGAGTACTACAACGAAGGTGAGAGTCGTGTTTGACGGTTCTGCGCGGACAAGTTCAGGGACATCACTAAACGAACAACTTTTGATTGGTCCATCACTACAACACGACATCCGTGACATCTTCTTGCGTTGGCGAAAACACAACATCTGCTTAGTGGCCGATATACAACGGATGTACAGACAGATCCTCGTGAGACAAGACGACGTGGACTACCAAAGGATCGTATGGCGGAGTAAGCCAGAGGACCCCATACAGGATTATCGCCTACTCACCGTGACTTATGGGACATCTTGTGCGCCATACCTTGCTATCAGAACATTGAGACAGTTAGCAAGTGATGAAAGTGATAAGTTTCCAAAGGCGGCTAGTGTTTTACAAAGTGACTGTTATATGGATGACATTTTATGTGGATGTGATACTATCGATGAAGCTATACAATTGTCAGGGGAGCTTATTGATATGTCAAACAAGGGGGGGTTCGTGTTACATAAATGGAATTCAAATTCTGTGAAAGTATTGGAGAGCTTGCCTACGGGAAACAACCAGACACGAGAACCTATTAACATAATGATGGATAAAACTGTTAAAACGTTGGGTGTCTGATGGAACCCCAGTAGTGATTGTTTTGAATTGAACATGAAGCTTCCATCTGCCTCACCAAGGGTAACAAAGAGAAGTGTATTGTCTGATGTTGCGACAATATATGATCCTATGGGCTGGTTGTCTCCTGTGGTCATAGTTGCTAAAATGTTTCTACAAAGGCTGTGGCTGCTTGGTCTTGGTTGGGATGACGAACTACCAAATGAAGTCAAAACAGAATGGTTGACATATCGAGATGAGATTAACACCATGTCAACAATTTACTTGCCACGTTGGATTGGCATGACTAGAACAATAAAACGGGTAGAGTTACATGGGTTCAGTGACGCCTCCATAACTGCATTCGGGGGAGTAGTCTTTCTTCGCATTATACGGGAAGATGATACAGTAGAAGTTAAAATGGTATCAGCCAAGACCAAGGTAGCACCGGTAAAACAAGTCACGTTGCCACGTTTAGAGTTGTGTGGGGCTGTATTGACAGCAAAACTGTTACACAAAGTTAAAGTCTGTTTAGGTATACCCGATGATCAAATTTATGGCTGGACGGACTCAACCATAGTTCTTGCTTGGCTTCAGAAACATCCAAATTCTTGGAAAACTTTCGTGGGTAATAGAGTCGCGGAGATTTTGAATGTCACAAAGCCAAGTCAGTGGCACCACGTTAGTTCAAAAGACAACCCCGCGGATTGTGCCTCTAGAGGTTTGCAACCGGCACAATTAGCTCAACATGAACTATGGTGGGCCGGACCACAATGGTTGAAATCACCACATCCTATTTCATGTGTTAGTAGGATACATGTGACTAATTTAGAAGAGAAGATTGTTGTACATCTGGCTGTAGATGTAGATGAAGAGTTTCTTTTACACAAATATTCTACCTTGATGAAACTGAAACGTGTGATAGGATATTGTTTTAGATTTGTACATAATTGTAAGAGAAAGGCACAACAGAAAAACATCGATTACACTGAAGATAGATTAGAAGAAATGCCAAAGTTTCTAGTAACAAGAGAGTGGAAGAGGGCAATGAACGCATGTGTAAAGATTTCACAGAATCGATATTTTTCAGATGAGTTGCATGACTTATCACATGGACAAACTGTAAATAAGAAAAGTCCGTTGTATTTTCTTCATCCATTCTTGGATACTGAGGATATAATCAGAGTTGGTGGACGTCTTGAGAACGCTCCACTTCCATATGATACTAAACATCCTGTAGTAGTGTCTGGTAAATCCAGGTTAGCGTTTTTAATTGTTGATCAGACTCACAAAACCACATTGCATGGCGGACCTCTGCTAATGTTAAATGTTATAAGAAGTAACTATTGGATTATGAATTTAAAATCTATTGCTAAATTCCATGTTCGAAAATGTATACAATGTATCAGACAATCTCCAAGGTTTGCTTCACAAATCATGGGAAACTTGCCAGCATCCAGGGTGACAGTTTCTAAACCTTTTTCATGTAGTGGTGTTGACTTTGCAGGGCCTATATTGCCTAAAACCTCGAGACTTCGAAATGCACAAACAACGAAGGCCTACATTGCCGTTTTCATTTGCACCGCTACTAAGGCTATTCACTTGGAGCTGGTTTCAGAATTGACAACCGAAGCCTTTATAGCTTCATTTAAAAGATTTACTTCAAGGCGTGGTCATTGCGCTCAACTATATTCAGACTGTGGATCCAACTTCATTGGTGCCAACTTTGAACTAAAGAGAATGCTCAATAAAGCTAAATCAGAGCTGCCAGAGGACCTGTCACAATTATTGGCCTCTGAGGGTACCGAATGGCATTTTATACCTCCAGGATCGCCACACTTTGGAGGATTATGGGAATCCGGTGTGAGATCTACAAAGCACCATATCAAACGTGTTCTCGGTGACACAAAACTAACATTCGAAGAATATGCTACGTTGTTAGCGCAGATCGAGTCTTGTTTAAATTCTCGTCCCATTTCACCCATGAGTGACTCAGTTGATGATCTCACTGCTTTGACACCTGGTCATTTTCTAGTATTGGGACCACCAGTTGTGGTTCCTCACGTAAATGTCTTGGATGTTCCCGTCAATAGACTAAATCGATGGCAACATCTGGAACATATGCTACAATGTTTCTGGCAAAGATGGAAATCTGAATACTTGACGACCTTACAAAACCGTTATAAATGGTCGTCCCAGAAACCATCTATTAAAATAAATGATTTAGTTATTATTAAGGACGATCGAGTTCCTCCATCTAAATGGCCTCTTGCTAGAGTCGTTGATACTCATCCAGGCAATGACGGATTAATTCGAGTAGTCTCATTGAAATGTCTTCAAAAAGTTATTAAGCGACCTATTACTAAGTTATGTATTCTACCTTTTATACAGTCCACAGAGATTTAAAGGACTATAATCGTCCTTGGGTGGCGGCATGTTTACGCAGCCATCACTAGATGGCGTTGTCTGTACTTTGCCTCGCGCAATAGAGATTTTCTTGTGTTAGGTTAAGTACCATTCGATGATTTGATTAAATTAAGGGCATGTTCGCGCGTGCGGATGCATCACACCTTCCGCACATCGCCGAACTGGCGCCGCACCATGCGCGCCCGCCCGACCGCCGCCGCCTGCCACGCGACCTGGTTGCCTAGCCGGCGATCACCCACTGCACACCAGCGCCACAAGAAGACCACCGCCCGCAGGGGCCATCCGATGACCTGTCCACAGGAGTGGACAGAGGCGATTCTTCGGGAAGAGGTCCGTCGACCTGACCCCGACTCCCCACGCCCCAGAAGGGGTGCGTGAGATGACTATGATGATGATGATTAAATTAGTTCTTCCATACAATACAACCAAGAGTGTTTTACTTCAGTACAGTGCAGTGTTCAGTCAGTTTTAGGTAAACACAACTTAACTAAATATTTCAACAAGAGCTGGCAGAGACCCATACGGCCTGAACGTGGGCCTTATTTTATATGAATTCCATTTTGCGTTGCATGGGGCTAGCCCATCGCTGGGGAAACATTATAATTGCGGCCAGCGATGCTGCATAATATGTATATGCAACTGTGTATGGTTAATCAGTACGTAGTTATTTGCTTTAATAATGCTTTTTTTTGCATTAAACTCAGATTGCTCGCAAAGTATATTGTTTGCGGATTTCATAAATAAATAATACTATTCAGCTACCTGTGCATAGTAAACATAAACATGAGCATGCAGGGTGTAACAGAAAAGTGTAGTCATATTTGAAGGGGTTGTTAGAAACATCATTCTGAACTACTTTCACTATGAACCCGATTGTGCAGTCTAACTTAATTTCTCTCTTCTCCATACAAATCAGATGATCGCTCGGCCCAAAATGTATATAGAAGTAAAAAATAAATTTGCTCTGATCAAATTGTTTTCTTAGGGAATGTTGTTCAGAATGATGTCCCTAAAAGCCCCGTAAAACATGACTACATCTTGCTGTTAGATCCAGTGTACAGGCACATACCTTGCTTCTGGCCCCACACTAGGTTAGCCTGTATCGATGTCGTGGGAAATAGAAACAGTGACGTCACACACTTAAACATCCAAGAACGTGATTTTATTCTTCTTCCTCGCCAGCCAATTTATAATTAAATCATCATCAGACTGCACATTAAGCGGGCTACTCACACGCCTGCCGCAGGGGCAATCTAGGGTGTAAGAGTGGGGATGACCCTTAATTGCTTCCTTAATTGTGATGTGTATAGGCAAGCAGGGGCAATTTCCTAGATTGGCCCTGCGGCAGGGCAGCAGGGGCACAAGACCTTCTTAGCTCCCTAGATTATCCCTGCCGCCCTGCCCCGTTGCCGCGTGTGTGGCGCAATTGGGGCAATTTCTCATTCTCAAGCAGTACGTCGGTAATTGCCACGCGGAGTGCCCGCGTGTCAATCAAGATAGCGGCGGATAACAAGCGTGAAGTTTGGACGCGGATTGTAGATGTGTTTAAGGACCGGTCTCACATGTGGGATAAAAAACACAATCATTATTTTAACCGTGACATGAGACGGCAAACTTCAAAAGAAGCAATGTCCATTCGTAAAAGTTTTTAAGGTCATCTACTTCCAATTCTTTCATAATATTTATGTGGCACAACTCACTTCGTTTCTGTAGCCACTTCTTCTCCCAGTATCTCCTTTTCCTTTTTTTTGCGGTAGCTCAACTGGACTGGGAATCGGCCACTAGCGAACCTTCTTGGAAGGACACTAAAATATCATGTTTATGACGCTTTCAGTCGATTCAGAAATTGTATCAATGTATTACGGTTAAGGTTAATTACGGTCTAAGACAAATGCTTTTTTACATAATTTGTTATCAGACGATTATGACATTGTGATAATTACAGAAACCTGGCTGATTGCTAGTATCCACGAATCAGAATTTGCTGATGATAGGTTCAATATATTTAGAAGGGATCGTGATTATGTTAAAACCGGACAACGTTATGGCGGAGTAGTACTGATCATGGGGTACAATATATTAAGAAGGGATCTTGATTATGTTAAAACCGGACAACGTTATGGCGGAGTAGTACTGATCATAGTAAAAGTTACGTTAAAGTGAATTTGCTTGATACTTGCAAGGGAATCAAAACCTATAGGGTACTTCCGGTTTACCTAGGATCATTAAATTTGGCAAAACAATCCTAACACTCAAAATTTCTGCCTAACAGCCAGTCCGT
Source organism: Argyresthia goedartella (assembly GCA_949825045.1). NCBI lineage: Eukaryota > Metazoa > Arthropoda > Insecta > Lepidoptera > Argyresthiidae > Argyresthia > Argyresthia goedartella. Next base: position 17,039,233 of record OX463815.1, read on the forward strand.
CTGTTAAGACCCTTTTTATCAGGACAATGTCAATTGCTTAAATCTGTGATCTCTTGAAGTTGTGAAAAAATCAAACATATAGATCAAGGCGATCAAAAATTCCGTCGTTTATGTCACAATTTTGCTGAATTTTCTCGATACTTGCAAGGAAATCAAAATTTAGAGTACTTTACGTTGACGAAGAATCATGATATTTACCAAAATGCGAGGTCTTATAGCACAAATAAAGGGTACAATCCGAAAACTGTAAATTTGTAGAATGATCAAAAAAATTGTGTTTGGTGGAAATACGTACCTACCTAAAGATCATATCGTAAAAGTATCTAAGAGCTTCCGAGGTCTAGTGATTACACCCTTATTTATCACACAGGTGATGCAGGTTCGAATCCCAATGCTGATCACGAAGCTGTGCTTCAGCCACCTCTCGTGGGAAAAGGGGTCGCGCTGTGTATGTAACTGTACAACTATCTGTTATATTTATACGTACTTCATTTATACTAGATGCCAGTGGGCACATAGTTTACGACCAGAAAATTGTACGTCCCTTTAAGGTACCTTGGCATCATCATCATCAACTCAGTTCATGTCGATATAGTTTTGTTGGGCACGGGCTTTTCCAGATATAATCCAAAACAACTTCGCATCCCAGTTAAATGGCTGCTTCAAATAGACAAATGAGGTCGAATCCGATAGATCCTTCTACAAACAAGCACACTTTTATTTGGTCACCTGATTTAGGCACAGATTTTCAATCATTCAGCCTACACGTAAGTAAACAGCCTATGATTAAAGCGGGCTACTCACACGCCTGCCGCAGGCGCAATCTAGGGTTAGGGTGGACGGGGCAATTTAGGAATTGTCTTTACACACTTTCCTGCCATTCAGTGTGAGAGTATACGTTGCGCTAAACACACGCGTTGAGAATGGCACCAGTTAGTACTGGTGGTCTAAATATCAAAAGATCGGCTTAGCCCTGGCTCTTTCTGTTGAGCTACCGCAAAAAAAAGGAAAAGGAGATTCTGGGAGAAGAAGTGGCTACAGAAACGAAGTAAGTTGTGCCACATGAATATTATGAAAGAATTGGAAGTAGATGACCTTAAAATCTTTTACGAATGGACATTGCTTCTTTTGAAGTTTGCTGTCTCATGTCACGGTTAAAATAATGATTGTGTTTTTTATCCCACATGTGAGACCGGTCCTTAAACACATCTACAATCCGCGTCCAAACTTCACGCTCGTTATCCGCCGCTATCTTGATTGACTCGCGTGCACTCCGCGTGGCAGTTACCGACGTACTGCTTGAGAATGAGAAATTGCCCCAATTGCGCCACACACGCGGCAACGGGGCAGGGCGGCTGGGATAATCTAGGGAGCTAAGAAGGTCTTGCGCCCCTGCTGCCCGGCCGCAGGGCCAATCTAGGAAATTGCCCCTGCTTGCCTATACACATCACAATTAAGGAAGCAATTAAGGGTCATCCCCACTCTTACACCCTAGATTGCCCCTGCGGCAGGCGTGTGAGTAGCCCGCTTATTGTGCAGTCTGATGATGATTTAATTATAAATTGGCTGGCGAGGAAGAAGAATAAAATCCCCTTCTTGGATGTTTATGTGTGTGACGTCACTGTTTCTATTTCCCACGACATCAACACAGGCTAACCTAGTGTGGGGCCAGAAGCAATGAATGTGCCTGTACACTGGATCTAACAGCAAGATGTAGTCAAGTTTTACGGGGCTTTTAGGGACATCATTCTGAAGAACATTCCCTATGAAATCAATTTGATCAGAGCAACTTTATTTTTTACTTCTCTATACATTTTGGGCCGAGCGATCATCTGATTTGTATGGAGAAGAGAGAAATTAAGTTAGACTGCACAATCGGGTTCATAGTGAAAGTTGTTCAGAATGATGTTACTAACAACCCCTTCAAATATGACTACACCTTTCTGTTACACCCTGCATGCTCATGTTTATGTTTACTATGCTCAGGTAGCTGAATAGTATTATTTATTTATGAAATCCGCAAATAATATATTTTGCGAGCAATCTGAGTTTAATGCAAAAAAAAGCATTATTAAAGCAAATAACTACTTACTGATTAACCATACACAGTTGCATATACATATTATGCAGCATCGCTGGCCGCAATTATAATTTTTCCCCAGCGATGGGCTGGCCCCATGCCACGCAAAATGGAATTCATATAGAATAAGGCCCACGTTCAGGCCGTATGGGTCTCTGCCAGCTCTTGTTGAAATATTTAGTTAAGTTGTTTCTTTTTTCGTAATTTGGGTGTATGTTTCTCTGGTAAGTAAGTAAGTAAGTAAGTAAGTTTATTCAAGTAGGCACAATATATATATACACTTTGTGGGTAGCGTCCCATACTAGAAAAATCCGTTTCATGGGACAGCTTAAGGGATTACATATGGCCAGAAATGCATCTTTAGCTTCAATTCTAGGCTAAACTAGACAACATAAAAATGTAGGATAAAAATATGTTATAAAAGGTCTATAAAAGAGATAAGAATGGACTTTTATAATTACCGAATATCTGTTATATTTTCGCAATGCTTTATTATTCAACTAAATGAACAAGCGCTCGGAGACGAAATCAGTTTCCTATATGAAACTTACACGCAAAAATAGGTAAAAAAAGAGGTTTTTTTTTGGTTGTTTTATTTTATTTTTAATGTTATTATTACAGGAGTTTAGTAATATTTTCTATAATTTTCTTGGTCTCGGAGCTCGGGCTGCCCCGCGGGGCTCTGCGCGGGAGCATGCGTCAGTCTGCTTCGACGCGATGCGACGGGTATTTGTTTTCTTTGTCTAATTCTTAATGCCATTGGCCTTTGTTCAGCCCTTAAGGTTACATCGTGCCTATTTAAGTAATATTCTAATCTAAAATGCATTAGGTAAAGTTAAACATCAAAATAAAAAATAAAATAATGATACAATTTTGTCGCACTTTGATCTCTAAGTAATTGCCAAAAGAAGATTCTCAACAGATTCATAATTTACAGTTATTAGCCATTTTATCAACTGATTTTTATGTTTATTGCCTCGTTCATTTATTTCTAGTACAATTAGTTTACTTATCTTGTTGTGACGTTGGTGTTACGCAATTTCTGTTGATTATATATTTCGTCACTTTCCCGTGTATCATCATACTAAGTACTTATACAGTTTCTAGCTAGTAAGTAAATAACGTAGAAAATAAATGTAATACATTTATATTAGTTTTATTTATTTTCTATGTCTGGTATATTCATGAATAGTCAAACCACTTTTGAAGTAGGTATAAATTTTACTGTGTTATGGACTTTTCACTCGAAAAACAAGGGTTTTTCGAGTGAACCCTTAAAGGTAAGGGTTAAGAACTTAGCATAAGATCTATTCAAATAGTGGCAGAAACCGATTGTGAAAAACCAGGTCTTTTTTTTTGAAACTGAAATGCTTATTTAAAAAAATATTCTTATTACGGAAACTATACCAATCCTAAAATTTTTAAGAAAACCCTTGGTAATATAGGTATTTACAAACATTACCTGAAAAATATAGATGGTACATGTATTAAATAGAGGGAGAAAAAATATTTTAATACCACATACTAACTTATAAATGCACCTGGTTACATACATAGAGTATGAAGGTAGCCGCACCAATACCTTTGTAAACAACAGTTTGCTATCTTACACACAAAATAAAGATACCTTATCCCCATGCAAGAAATTTGAATACCATTAGTGCGGTGGTACGGAACCCTTCGTGCACGACTCCGACATGCACTTGATCGTTTATTTTAAATTTAGATAATAGGTCGTATTTTTGATTCCAGCATAAATTGTTTTTTATTAGTCTTTCTTTACAACTACTTTGACACTGCTTAATTTTGTGTCATATCTAGAAAACCTTGCTAAAAGATAGCTGTGAAGATGACACTTTACTTTAGATTATAGGTACAACAAACAAAACAGACAAATTAAATAATAAGATATCAAATATCCATAAAAAAATCTTTTAATTACAATCTCTACAAAACACGAAATGCTTAGCGGTTATTATCCGACGAAATAATGACGTCATCATTAGCCGAAGCTGTCACCGGACCACGGAGACAAAGTGGGCAGAGGCGGCGGGGGACCTCCTGGCACGAGGCTTCTTTTGGTGGGTCCAGCCAAACCACCCAAACCCCGTGGAGACGAGTAATAGGAAGGGTCATCCGGAAGCGGAGTCTCTTGTCCTAACATAAAATGTTCCAAGTGGGGTTCTGTGACCGCACGATGCCTACGTGTCCAAGCAACAGCATCCAGCGGTGCCAGGCCTGAGGTCTTTGTAGCACTTCTTCGTGCTTCAGGACGATGTTTGTGCTGAGCGAAGTTTTGGCCAGCTGATGTCAAATCAGCACCCGAGAAAGATGCCACTAATGGCGCCGTGGTCGCAGATAGATGCGGAGGCTCACTCGTCTCGTGGTAGTAGTATTCTTCCCAGCTCGGTGTCGTCGGCTTTTGTGTGGTTGGCACATAGCCCTGTTTAGGGACGGTCTGTTCCGGGTTCCAGGCTGGGAATCTGGCCGGGTGTTGCGGGAAAGCTGGTTGCTCCTCAGCACCTAGTTGGCTCCATTCCGGTGCTTGCTCGACGGGGCGAGATAATTCTTCAACCGCGGGTTGGTCCAAGAGCGGAGCTTGCGTGGGACGAAGATTGATTTGGGGTCTGTGTGTAGTCGATGGTCTCCTGTAGATGTACGCTCCAACGTCCTCTTCTCTATTCTCGACGTGAGCCGGCTGGTCTCTCCGGATGTGCTCGAAGTTGTAGATGATGTGTCGGGCGCTGGGGTTCACCCAGAAATCCTTGCTGTAGATGACGTCATTGGCGTCTATGGACGGGATCTCCGGCGCAGCGGCGGGAACAAAGTGGGGCGCTACTCTCGCTGGCTCTGGGGTGCTGGTGTAATAGTAACTGCTGCCCGGTGGCATGGCGTATGCAGTTGCCAGTAGAGTCACAACTAAAAACCACAACATATCGCTGCAAAGCGTAACGTAAAATTTTGGGTATTGGTACCTAACCGTGCAACCTGCTTGTTGATCTGTCCGACAGTTATGGCAATCGGACTAAACTAAGTCACAGTTTATAAAGATGTGTAATAACTAATTAGGTCAGCATTTTTGTAAACAGGTGAACAATTTAATGATAATTATATAAAATTTGGTATAGCTATCAAAAAATATCAGGTTTTACATTTGATTAGTAGGTATACCTAATTCAATCTGTCAAGTGCGGGTCGGACTCACACACGAAGGGTTCCGTCCCATCGTACAAGAAAACTTAAACGAATAAAAAACCAAAAAAAATGTACGTTCTTGGTTTCGAAAACTGTCACTACTGATTGACGATCCGCCGTCAAACCAATGAGGGTTTTTTGATACTTTTTCTGCCACCAGGCGGCGCCTCGTAGGCGTCAGGTCTAAACAGCTGTCAGATAGTACAAAGTCAGAAAACCCTCATTGCGTCACTGACGATAATAAAAGCTCCCACGAAATTTTCTTTTATAATATCATTAAGTATCTTGTACGGGGGATTAAAACACCTCTCTTGTATGGGAACTCCCTTTATTTTATAAAATCTCCCGTAGTTCATTATTTGTTGCTGTAGCGGAACATGAAAATGACAACTTTCTACCTATTACGGCCATGGCCGTATGACTTCATGAGATACAGCCCACTGACGGACAGACGAATAGACAGACAGATGGAAAGACGGTCAGCGGAGGCTTAGTAATAGGGTCCCGTTTGAGACCTTTCGGGTACGGAACCCTGGAAATTAGTTATGACTGAATGAATGCGGTTTCAAAAGCTACTTTTTGTATTTAAAACACAAACTACTAAGGAGATCTTTGGGTTGTGATGTGTTTTGTGTCTGTAAGAAATTACTCTTATCAGCATTGTCAATAAAACACCACAGTCAACGTTAATATTTTTACTTAACAACAACGGATAAAATTTATAGTGCATTTATGTTACAATACTTGTATTTTTTTTATTTCGCTTAAGCTTAACATAACGATAAGATGAATATTAAGTTATTACATATTATTATTATTATTATTACATACATTATTACATATAGTAAAGGTTCCCAGAAGTACTGTCACTGCAACAAGTCGCCATTAAACTGTTGGTATAGAAACCTCTTCTCACAAAAAAGTAATGGCCAATTATTCGCAACAACTGTAATTGTACTCGTAAACATGCACCAAACTTACAAAATAAGAAGAATATAGGAATGAACTAGTGCATAATATTTGTTAATTGAAACTAGATAACTACAGACTAATCTTTCGCAGATGAATTATACTTCAGTGTGATTCGACTAAGAAGTGATACATAAAACCAAGTACACGATAAGAATTAACTTAATATCCATTTGCATGTTTATCTACCTTGTTTGTGAATTCGTACTGTGCTATTAAATCTCTACATATGGCAGTACGCCATAAAAGAAAGCCTACGCAGGCATTTGCATCAGAGATTCTTTGACAAAGCACAAGATTAGGTGAATGGCCTGGCGTGATTCTCGGGCTAACGAGCACTGGCCTTAAGTGACAAAGTAGCCATTTCGGAACTAAACAACGGAACATTCATTGTTTTTCTTTCACAAACCATTTAACGAGAATCTTTTCTTGCTAAGCATCGGGCCATAGGCTGAGGTTACTTTTCTTTGTCGGATTGTTCTTTATTATATTTGAATATTTAGATACAATACCTAAGTAGGAGATCTATGTTCATAAACATCTATTTCTGAGGTTAATAATGACAATGAATGGCACTGAATTAAGTACAATATCTACAATTAAATATAAACAATTTTGAATATTCGTACAAGTAGGTACTACAACTTTATGCATGTTATGATGAAGCACTAACGAGTACATTTCAAACTAGTTTTAGATTAGTCTAATTTGGTAACTAAAATGTCATTTAGATTAAATTCTTGGTGGCACTTTTAGATCAGCTATCTAACTATAGAGACTTACATAACCTGATATCTCGAAAGAAGCTCTAAATCATCGAATGTATATTTAGTGATACTTAAATATCAAGTAGTAATTGGGATAATTAATTCGCTTGTTCGATAATTATTCGTGTTTTCTTCGTTTTGTGTCTTTAAATATTGAAAAATACTGACAATAAATACTACAAATATCTCACTGGCATAGAAAACATGGGGCTAAAAAGCATCAGTCAATAGGCCTTGGGTCGTAAGGCGTCGCACTATGACCGACATATCGGTTGTTCTTTCTTACTTTGAATCCTTCACCAGGCGCAGTATTGTAGTAAATCACTCTTCGTATCCCAAACGGGTCTACGTAGCCGAAGCTGCCGGTCTTTTCATCAGATTCACTGGACACCTCCTCGTGGTATTGTTTGGGTAAATAGTATCTGAAGCCATTCTTCGTAGTGGCTACTCCATCGTAGATGGGGAACTGTGGTGTGTAGCCATTGCCGAAGCGAGCACGTTGCCTCTCGTCTGCGTGTCTGTAGGAGTTGGGGTTGAAGAGGTCAAGTCGTCTGTCGGGTGAGCTGGCACTTCCGTAGTAGTCGTCGATGGTGTTCGTATTCGTGGAGTCGTAGCTTGGCGATGGGGAGGCTCCATCCGCGGTGATAGGCGGCACCGTCGGTTTGAAGTTGTACTTGATGGGGTTGTAGGGCTTGGCTGTCGAGCCGCGGTAGTGCGAGGGGGGAGTGATGGATACTTCTGCGGGGTAGGTGCGGGAGGGGTAGGCGGGTGGTGCGGGGGTGGAGGGTGAGAAGCGTGCATGGCCTCGGTTGCCGAGGACCGCCGGCGCCGGGCTCACTCCGAATCCAGCGTCAGCCGGTGCGGACTTGGCGATTTTGATGGATTCCTGAAAACAGAGAAATGTTCTCATTAGATAGTATTACGCCATACAGCAAGGCAGATGACATGCCCTTCTTTACGCGTCAAATTTGTGAATTGTTAACTTCTGTCCAGTTGAAGAAAGTGCTCCAACAAAATGCGGTACCTTTCATCTTGACCACCAAAAGATAATTGACCGAGCGAGCGAAGCGAGCACATCTTCAGGTTCCGATATTGGCCAAGTATCCGTCCGTCCGTCTGTCTGTTCTCGCCTACAAGTCGCATTTTTGAACCGATTTTGACAAAAATTGGCACACAAGTTCCTTGATTTTTTAGTCGATCGCGATTTTTGATTGGGGGGGGGGGGGATATGTGGGAAGAGGGGAAGTTTGCTGGAGCGTTATTTATCGACGGATTTCAATCAAATTTGAGAGGCTCACTACGGACTTCATTCTACACAAGATGTTGCGAAAAAAATCCAAAAGGGAGGAGTGGAGGGGAAAGCACTTCGGGTTATTTTTGACCCCCTGTAACTATGTTGTAGATAAAACTAGACACCTGAATTTTCTGTAACTAATAGGCCACAATTTTAATTGGCAAATTCCCAAAATCCACGGCGAGATTGATTCTTATAATTATAAGATATAAGATTAAGATTAAGTTAATAAGAATTGAAATAAAAATGAATAAAAAATAAACTAGTTATTTCAGTAGGTACATAACCATTCATTGAAATATGTTATTGAAATGTACGTACTCCTATAGGTCTATTCTGTCCAACGAACACAGTCTTGGACTTATGTATCCTGTAGCCCTGGTCATCTGCGACGTACTCCTGCAGGCGAAGGTACCCGTCTGCACCCACCCAGCCCGTTGTTCCTGCAAATCAGAGTTGAAATTGCTTTATCATATTTATAATACATATCCCTATGAAAGATGTCCCTAATAACCTTGGCTACTAGCAAACCATTATTCAATAATCCATTTTGCGGGACAGAAGGCTAATCTATTGCCGCTCTATAGAGATGTGAAGATTTGCTCACGATGTTTTCTATCTCGTTTTATATATCTCGTCGTATAATGTAATTAAGTTTCATTTTCATTTTATTTGTTTATTTGCTTTTTCACAGCAAATAATTAATAAAAATACAATTAATTGACAACACTTTAAATGCAAATTACAAAACAGGGCAATCAATAAAAAAAAACACGAAAACGTAAACAAAAATAATAATAATAATAAAAATCATGTATATAGGGTGAGTGAGTGTACCTGCCAAGCCGTGCGACCAAGGTCTAGGGATCGGTTTAGGGCTGGCTGCCCACTAAGGAGGGTGAGTTACTGTCGGTGTGATGTGTGGAAGTTCCGGAAAAGGTACCAAGGTTTTGTGCGACGATTAAGATATTAATTATAATCACTGATGATACGCCCCACTTCATCCTTGATGTGACGTTCGAATTGAGGACGACTCAACAGAAATATTGTCCAAGTTGGAAGAATGCCTTTCAAAACTATCGATGCTCCTGTGAGAAGGCGAGTTGGTAGCGTAGTTGGCGCGCGTTCGTGCGTGTGTGAGCGCGCTCGGAACGCGCCTTGGCGGCGCGCAGCAGAACCGCGTGCTACTGTCGATGCGGTTAAATTTAGGGATGCAACCGATACGATACCGATTCCGATATATCGGCGATATTTCAGGTTTGCTGATATATCGGCATCGACGATATTTTTATGGCTGATACAACGATACTTTTCAAATTTCACGGTTTAAAAATGTAATGTAAACGCGAGTGTTGTCTTGTCTATTTCGTTGCAAACGAGGCACGTTAAAAATGCAATGTAAACGCGCATGTTTTTTCGTCTATTTCGTTGCAAACGGGGCACGAACTACGCTCGGGGAAACCCCGCGCTCTATTTTTAAACAAAAATCTGATTAATTTTAATTTTAATTACCTACTAAAACTGTACCAACCTGTCTGTATTTTAATATTGCCTAATAAAAATAATAACCTGACTTGTATTTTATCTATTTAACCTTCATTTTCAATTCAATAAGCGTATCGGTATCGCCGATATTTTTATAAGCGTATCGGTATTGGTATCGTATCGGCAAAGAGGCGTATCGTTGCATCCTTAGTTAAATTACTCATTTTATATGTACATACATTTTTTGTAGAAGCGAGCGTGAAATCACTAGGGAGACATTCTCAGAGGTAGGGACAGGCTATGTGTAAGTCTCCCTTCCTTTTCTCAGCGAATCGGAGAAGAAGATTGACGCACAGCTGCGTCCCTACTGCTGAAAGGTGTCAAATGCGACTTCTAAGAATGGCTGCACTTTACATGCCCTGACTATATTCATTTGTCGCAGCCACTAAGATGATGTCACTCACCAACAACAGATCCGTCCTTGAGCCGCCGCTCCTTCCTATACTGTCCGTTGTGTGTCTGATACAGGAAGTACCGCTCGTCGTCATCATCTGTCTGGATGTGGAACTGGTCGGGATCCTGCGCCGGACTATACCCGTCCAGAGCCGCCAGAGCGCTGCTCAGCCATATCTGAAAGAACGGGAAGGCTCTTTCAGAAATGGTAACTGAAGTATGATGGGCATTTGGATTGAAATATACTTGTGATAGACTGTTTGGAGCCGGAAGATAAATAAGAAACTTTATTTGCGTATTATGGTATATTAGGTCTTATAACATGGGGTTTCAATTTTTTATAATGTAACATTAAATAGGTTAATTGTCATATGTATATTTAAAATTATAAGAAATGTATTTTATTTTACTTTATTTGGATTTATTTTGATGTTTATTTAGAAAAGATATACTTAGTATTGAAATGAATTCTTCGTAAAGCCGCGGGGTTTTGGGTCGCGAAAGAAACGTCAAGAACACTCAGGCTAGCCCAATAACTTCTGCGACTTTAGTTAGTGCGGTGGTGGAGTGGTTATTTACAGGACAATGAAGCGAAAAATAAAATCCTTAAAATAATTAAATTGTGGCCTCACTTCTATCGGGCTTATCTAAATACCGGGCACTCGGGCGCGGTGCGTGCGCGCTTCGTGGACCGGCTGGGCATGTCGCGGTTATTTCAGGACAAATTAAACACGGCAATTGGTGAATGAAAACTAAGCGCGGGAAAAATAAAACTATTGTTTAGTTACAAGCGATGCGTAAACTATCTTCCCAGAGCCGAAGGTAACTTTGTAACACAACACACTGTATAGGTATATGATTATATATCAAAATATCGATATATATATATAAAGGATACATATGTATCGATATTTATTATAAAGGAAAGTCTCTAGAAATTTACTTGCTTCTAACGGGCCTTCGAAGAGTTACATGTAACGACTGACGTAGCGACGCAAGTACATACTTCTACATGTACCTATAGAGAATGTACATAAGAATGTAACACTGCGTTAAACCAATTTGTACCATCATAGCGGTAAATCGTTATGTACCATTGCGATAAATCACTCTGTACCATTGCGGTAAATCACTATGTACCATTGCGATAAATCTCTTTTTACCATTGCGGTAAATGACTCCGTACTATTTGCGGTAAATCCCTATTACTCTCGGCGTATTATTATATTACGGCGTATTATTATAATAATACGCCGAGAGTAAATTATATTATTAATTATTACTCTCGGCGTATTATTATATTATTTATAAATTGCGGCAAATTTATCGGCGCAGCTGATACGATGGGCTGTTTGTCATGCCCACGAGCTTACCACTACCAATGTCTCAATTTAAAACCGGAAGAGTTCAGAAAGCTGACCATAGAAGAACGCAAAATGACTAAATGCGTATCGTGCAAAGCTGAGGTACGCTCGAAAACCCCACTACGGAGTGCCGACGGCAATCTTCGCAAGAACAGCGTATCCCTAGCTTCCACCACTGCCAGCACCGTTAATGCCGTCACCCCCACTGACGCCACCGCCACCGCCGCCACACCCCCCACTGCCACAGCAACCACTACCACCACCACTGCCGTCACAGCCGCCACTGCCATAGCCACCGCTGCCACCGCCACCGCCACCACCGCCGCCGCCACCACCACCGCCACCACCATCGCCGCTGCCGCCACCGCCGCCGCCTCCACCATCTCAGTTGCTAATGCCGCTGGCTCTGCCGTCACCGCGCCCCTGGTTACAGACGACATTCCGAGCACAACTGAACCGGCCAATTTAATTACAGTTGCAGCTGACGTCACCAATGCGCCACTTACCGCCGCACCTCTACCTCACACCGAGAGTCACCGTGTACCGATCTCTTCAAACACCGCGACAAGTGGAAATTTTCTCTCTGACTTAGAGAAACGCCTTGAACTCTTAATTTTGAAAGGCAATGAGTCGCTGAAAAAAGAAATTCGCGAGATGCTAAAAGCAGAAATAGCTACTCATGTGGAAAGTCTCACTTCTGAATTGGATGGTAGATTAGCTGAAGTAGAATCTCAGTGTAGCAGGATCTGTGAGCTCGAAAAGAATCTACAGGCATCTCAGGAGCGAATTATTGAGCTTGAGAATGAATTCGGCGCGAACCAACAATGGCTACGTATGAACAACTTGGAAATCTCGGGAGTACCGGAAACGAATAACGAGTCAATCCCTAACGTAGCGATTCAAATCGCAAGCCACGCCGGAGTCACACTTCAGTCGTGCGACATAGAGTTCGCCCATCGCGTGCAGCCGGTAAAGGCGGTTCCTGGCCGCCCAAAAAACATCATAGTCAAACTGAGACAACGATTGCACAAGGACGAGATAATGTCAGGTCTGCGCAAAACTAAAGGTGTCTACACTTCGGACCTAGGGTTTATTGGAAACTCCAAAAAACTTTATGTCCATGACCATCTAACACCGCTTAATAAGAAACTACTAAAGGACTGTAAAGCCGTATGCAACGAACAAAATTACACTTACGTGTGGGTAAAACACTGTAACATTTACGTCCGTAAAGCTATAAATTGTCCTCAGTTACATATTAGAAGCTCTAAGGATTTTGCCAAAATTGTATGATTAGTTATTTATCTGTTGGTTACCAAATCGCTTATGATAACTCCATTGTAACTTACTACTGCACTCTTAGTTCACTGATACACACACAATCACTACTCCTCATACATACACACACACAAATAACCAACTTATTTCCCTTCCTTTTATACAACCAAGTCAACAAGTATGCCCAACTATTACTAATCTCCGTTATTACTATTGTCTTTGTTCTATCCTTCCTTCTTTCTATTCGATTCTAAACTTACTATTTATTACCAGAACACTCGTGGACTAAGATCTAAATTACACCACCTTTATCGTAACATTTTGAGCGAAGACTATGATATCATTTCCATTACTGAAACCTGGCTAATCGAGAGCATTTTAGACACAGAGATATGCGACAGTAGATATGACGTTTTCAGACTGGATAGAGACCGCAGTCTCCGTGGTAAGCGGGACGGTGGTGGCGTTATGGTCTTGATCCGTCGCACGCTGGAGGCAAGAGCTCGCCCCGAGTGGTCGCAGGCTGGCATAGAATGTCTCTGGGTCACTATTCCGGCCAACGGACTGCGAATGCACTCCGGTAATGTTGATCCCTCAGCGACAAAATATGACCTACATCTGTGTACTATATATGCTCCACCCGACACGCGTTCTTCTAAGACATTAGCAAATGATTTACGTCACATCGACTCGCTTTTAATTAGGGCTCTCTCAGAATCTCCCAACGCACACTTCATAATAACAGGTGACTTTAATATGCCTAATATTTCGTGGTGCCCCGACGGCCACACCACGCAACTTCACCAAGGGTCAGTGGAGATTCAGGCTGCAAGTGCCAGTATATTGGAAACCTTTTCTGCATGGAATCTGCAACAATTAAACTTTTTCAAAAATTCTAGTGACAACATTTTAGATCTCATTGTATCAAATTTTGCGGCGGATGTCAGAATGTCACTACATCCACTAAGCAAAATCGACAAATTCCACCCACCACTCGAAATCACTACAAAGGATATATTTGCAGCTCCATTGGAAGAATCAAAACAAACTAAATATAGGTTTCGTAAGGGTAATTATGAGGAATTAAATAAGATACTCTCGGGGACTGACTGGGATAAACTCATTTGCGCACCAGACTTGGACAATGCAATATTAACTTTTTACGACATTCTTAATGACAATATAACTAAATGTATACCTCTGGACACCCGTCGTAAAAAGTGTAGCTATCCAGTTTGGTATAGCACACCACTGATCAAAATTATACAAGAGAAAAGTAGAGCTCATTCTAAATGGAAGCGGTATGGAAATCCCCGCGACTACGACGATTTTTCATTGCTCCGGAGTCGCCATAAATTCATTCTTGATCAATGTTACAATAAGTATATCACATCAATGCAAGAAAATATTAAGTCCGATCCTAAACAACTCTGGTCCTATGTCAGAGCACGTCGTGGTTGTTCAGCCTACCCGAAGAAATTTGAATACAAGGATAGCAGTTTTGAAAAGGGCGAAGATATCACTGCTGGGTTTAACCAATTTTTTGCATCAGTATTTGTCGAACCCGCACCTGAATACGATCATTTAGAGTTGAACCCACCTTGCTGTGACGATGGTAGTGTTGTCAGTACATTGGAACTCTCAGCAGATTCTGTTGAAAAATACTTGGCATCCTTGGATCCTAATGGTGGAGCTGGGAGTGACGGGATTCCCCCATATTTTATTTTTAAATGTGCCAAGAGCCTGTCCACACCGCTTAATATTTTATTTAACATGTCCCTTACTAACGGTACATTCCCGACAAAATGGAAAGAAGCCCTTGTGGTACCCATACATAAAAAGGGTTCTAAATTACAAATTCCGAACTATCGCCCAATCTCAATTTTGAACATATTCGGAAAGATTTTTGAGAAAATTATTTATGACAATATATACGGTACATTAACAAGGGGAATTCCACCGCAACAACATGGCTTCCTGAAAGGCCGTTCCACCGTGTCGAATCTTGCAGAGTTTGTCAATCACGTTCTCCGCTCAATGGACAAAGGGGTGCAGGTTGACGTGGTTTACACGGATTTTGAAAAGGCGTTCGATCGTGTGGACCACGTCATACTGCTCCGTAAGCTCCATAGATTGGGTCTGCGTGGAGACATTTATAGGTGGGTGACATCCTATATAACCAATAGATGCCAAGCGGTAGTACTGGGTGGCTTCAGATCTGACTATGTCAACGTCCCCTCTGGGGTACCCCAGGGATCACATTTGGGTCCTCTATTCTACAACGCATACCTTTACGACATATACACAGTATTCCATAATTGTAAATTCATAATGTATGCAGACGACAAAAAGATCTTTACTGGAATACGTAATGCGATTGATTGTATTGGAATGCAGGAAGATTTGAACCGGCTTTCCGAGTACTATGTAACCAATCGAATTAAGGTAAATATTTCCAAGTGCCTTCAGATCTCTTTTACTCGTAGTCCAAAACCAATTGTACATTCGTATGCTTTTAAGGATCAGATTATCGCACGCGTGAATACTGTTCGTGACTTGGGCGTCACTCTTGACGCAAAATTATCATTTGACCAACACATTGACGACATCACTAACCGCGCTTTCAGAAACTTGGGATTTATCTGTCGAACATGTGCTGCGTTTAGTGACATTACATGCTTTAAGGTACTTTACTTCGCCTACGTGCGCAGTATTTTGGAATACGCCAGCGTTGTCTGGTGTCCTCAATATATTACGCACAAGGAACGAATAGAGCGCATTCAAAAGTCTTTTGTAAGATTTTTAGATTATCGTGCCAAACGTAGGGGACAAGACTACTATTCATCGTGCACTCATCACCATATAATGAATCTTGAAGACCGTCGAATAGCACTTGATATGTCTGTCCTACATGATATCCTGAGCGGCCGTATCGATAGTCCCAATCTTGTTGAACTGGTCGGCTACCGCACTTCTACCACACGCACGCGCCATTCAGCAAATCTTCTATTTCACACACCTCGTGTACATACCAACTATGCCCAGAACTCCCCTATTATCCGCATAATGAATTTATATAATAAACGATTTAGCTGTGTTGACCCATTTGATTGCACTAGAAATGCATTCAAAAACCGCATAAGGAAGGTACTTAATAATTAAGCATATAATTCCTATACTACTGCTCCCCAACTTAAATTAATTTTCCTTTCAAGCACAAACACACCCTCACACACACATATACACCCTCACATACACCCTCACAACCACTCACCCTACACACACAAATTTTAAACATAACGTCGTCAGCTCCTATTTTAATTATGTTAACTGCTCTTCTGTGGACATCTGTCATTGGCCTTGTTTACTGTATTTTGTTTTTTGTATAAATGTATGTGTATTGTGCTGTTGATGTCCCAAATAAAGAAAATAAAATAAATAAAATAATAAAAATATAACTTCATACGTTTTTGAAGAAAAATATGGACAGACAGGTTAGTGCAGAAAGGAAATGGCCTTATCTCTAACAAGATATTTAGGACTGAATGTGTCGAATCATTAAATAAACACGCGTGCAGCACAGTACACTTGTACGAAGTAAATTACAGGAACCACATCCATAAATAAAAAGTGAATAAATAAATAAGAGAGGCTGTAGTATAGTCGAAACTAGTCGGAAGACATTTCCCTGTTCAGATGGAAGAAGAATAAAAAAATACACAACTTATATACAGGATGTCCGTAAATAATGTTCCAACGTCAAGGGGAAGACAACTCACCTGATTTCCTAAAACTTATTTAAATATTAAAAAATAATACTGAAGTGTGCCTGATATGCCACGATATTTGCGATGATATTTGAATGACGATGATTTGGTAATTCGCAGGGCGTATTAAAATACGTCTCTTATATGGGGACCCCCTTTCATTGATAAAATCTCGTTAATTATTTGTTGCTGTTCAAAATGTCAACTCTCTCCCTGTTGCGGTTCATGAGATACAGCCCGGTGACAGGGTAGGCTTAATAATAGGTTCTTGTTTGGCACACTTTGGATACGGAACTCTAAAAATAGTGTCTCTGTAAGACTCTTAGGACTCAGGCTCTTAGGTAGACATTTTAGAGACTAGAAATCATTTAATGCACATTTTACAAAATTAGCGCCACTTTTCTCATTAATTTGTAACAACAAAGTTAGGGGTGAGTTTTATAGAATAAGTTTTTAAAAATAATGACCCAGTCCAATGTGCTATTTACTTTTGCGGTAGATCATTTCTAAATTCGGTCATCTATTTCATTCTATTCTATATATTGGGTCTCAATAATATTTCTGCTCGGGATTTTTACAAGTAATTTAATAAAAGTAAGGATCCAAACTGTTATCTGGATACATTGGTAAACTATATGATATTTTTTACAAAAATAAGATCTAGGAAATGTTATAATTTTCAGCGACAGAATTACAAAAAACATATGAGGACTTAAACTTAATAGAAAACCACTGGAAATAAATCCTTGGTAATTGTTTTGGTTTTCTTTTAAATATTTAAAATTAGTTTTAGGACATTAGGTGAGTTGTCTTGACCTTAAGGTTGGAACATCATTTACGGGACATCCTGTAAATATGTCAAACGAGTCGAGCAAGTAGTTTTATTTACTACGCCCGCCAACTTGTGCATTCCAGAACTCACTACAGAAAATTATTGTAATAACATATAATAAGTTTACATGTTTATTCAGTTTTTCTGACTTATTAACGTTCTTCGATACAACTTTATTTTTGGCTCTGCTTTGTTGAAAAACGTATTGAAAATCAATGAAAGCGCTTCCAAAAAGCCTTCAATTGTTCGTCCGTTACTTATTATTAACCCCTTGTTGTTGTTGTTGAAAAGCAAATTATAAATTACCCACCGATGAGAGGTTCAATACATGTTCCCCCTTCACAAATTCACAACGTAAGGTACTTGAATCATACATATTTAGATACAAGCACACTGCTTCTGGCCCTGCACTAGGATACCCTGTGTCGTTGGAACCAGAAACTGCGACGTCATCCAATACATTGTACGACGAAGTATGTGTAAAAGTCATAGTCAAACATCGACAGTTTCATCTATAGTACTCGTGCACGGTAAAATTGTACCTTGATGAGCCATAATTAACTAAATATCAACAAGTATTCAAAAAACTTAAAAGCTCCCCACTAAACAGGTAGGCCCTGTATTATGTTGAGAAATACGCCGAACAAGTGCTTTTCGAACCTGAATTTTGTAACATGCAAAGTTTTTAATTTGTGTACTGATGTGATCGAATTCTCGTTTTCTGATACATCTGAAATATCCTCAAATGTATAGGTACCTATATAGTTTTAATACACAAACTGTAAGCTACCTAGGATAAACGTAAAGTGTCGCCAAGTAGTCGCAGAACCTAAATTATTGGTAACACGAAGTAGTAACTCAGACTCAAAATCAATAATCATACGGTACTCCTTCGAGAATTGCAAAAACATAGAAGGCATTAATCAACTAACTCATCTTTGCCTATGTATAGGTACATACATGTATCTTTTAAGAAACGTATTAGTGAGTACTATCTCTCTCTTTCGTAAAAGTTAATGTATTTATATTATTGTTTGTCGTTATTTACTGTCTGTTGTTCATAGGTATTTATTTAATTTATTCCATGCCATTTTCATTTATACTAGTTATTGTGCAGTGCCTTTTATGATACTATTTCCTAGTAATTGTGCAGTGCCTATCCTTTTTCATAAAAGTATAGGCACTATTTCCTATAATGCCTTGGTTTTCTGGAAGAAATCTCTTTTCAGAGATAAGCTCGCCTTTATACATGCATTATCTTTTAATGTAACTGCTGAAATAATTGTGTGCAATAAAATAATTATGATAATTATGACGTATTTGTACTTCATATCGCCGCCTGGGATCGAATATTTAATGTATTTTTAGAGAACATTAAATGATCACCAACATATTTTTTTTATCCATGATAGGTAAATGATCAACAAAAGTTGCAGAAAATATCAAGGCAAAATACTGTGGTAGCTTAGGTGAAGGGTAAAGGGGGTGATCGAAGCGAAGTCCCCTTAAACTTCGTGTTAGGTTGAACATGTAAGAACAACAAAAATACTTAAAACAAACTTAAGTACACAAAACATAAAAAGAAGTTTGGTGATCATTTACCCAAACACATGGTGATCATTTACTAATTCTGGCAGTCATTTCGAATTTATTGATAGTAAATTTTCGAAATTTTTGATAATCGTTTAAACACAAGCCGTATTTTTAGATCCATGCTCAAACACGCCTAGTACTTAGCAGTTATAATGTCTAAACACACCTAGTACTGAGCAGTTATAATGTCTAAACACACCTAGTACTTAGCAGATATAATGTCTAAACACACCTAGTACTTAGCAGATATAATGTCTAAACGCGCCCACTGTAAAAGAGTTATCTTGTTGAGACTCAAGTACACTTACTTTACAATGGGCTAGAACAAGGCTAACAATAACTGATGGTTAATTCACAAACTACGGATTAGGAGTCCTCGAGCGTGGGAGTATGAATTGTTTAGTACGCAACTACGGGTATAAATCTACTGCAGCTGAGCTAATCTGTTATGTCAAGGACAATCAAGGCTTATAATATCTACATGATACTTAATATGCTTATACACAGAAAATTATAACGTTGATTAGAGATTGCACTTTTTTTTGGGATTATTGTTTTGAAAATAACACGTAAATACATACCTTGTTACCAGTAGCGATAAAAGTCTACTTATTTACGATGTATTCATAAACAGCTGATGTTGTGTGAAGCTGGACTTTAATTATCGGTAATATTTAAAGGTATGGCAACATTACTGAATTGTGCGACTAGAAATCTGAAATCAGCAAAAACTTTATTCCAGTAACATTAAATACAAAATAAGCTTTCGATTTTTTTGTTTTGACATGTTCAACCTCAACCTAACACGAAGGATAAAGGGGGCTCACCCCCTTCATTCTTCACCTACACTGACCCCACACTTCGCCCAGACAGTCTTTATACATAGGGCGCACTGTAAGTTTCCGGAACTGGCCACTTACATAAACAATATTTAAAAATTTATTGCAACATTTGAAAATAGAACTCTTTGGCTGTAGAATGCAGTTTGTTTCATCTGACTGCCTTTTGTTTTTACCTTGTGGCGCCATTTAAAAAATTTTGTGTCTGCATCAACATGGATTTAACTCGGGAAAATTTTCGTAGTATGATTTTCTACGATTTTAAGTGAAATTTGACAGCTCAACAGAGCATCGCTCGGCTTAAAACAGCTTTTGGCAATGAAGCACCATGCAAGACAACTGTTTATAGCTGGTTTGCAGAATTCAAGCGTGGTCGTATCAATCTCAGTGACGAATCTCGCGATGGTCGGCCGTCCACCGCTGTGACCAATAAAAACATCGATGCTGTGCGCCTTATGATTGAAACAGACAGGCATGTGACCTACCATGAAATTCGCGCATCCTTAGAAATAGGCATGAGTCAAATACAATTAATCCTACACAAACATTTGGGTGTGAGAAAGCTGTGCTCGCGGTGGATCCCACACAACTTGACCGAGGCTCAAAAAACGGACCGCGTCACTTAGTGCAGTGCCATGCTTACCAGATTCAACGAAGGTGCGTCAAATTTGGTGTGGGACATAGTAACAGGTGACGAAACATGGATTTATTGCTACGATCCCAAAACAAAGCAGCAATCGAGCGTATGGCTCTTTCAAGATGAGCCGAAACCAACCAAAGTGGCGCGCGTGAAAAGTGCATCTAAGCGGATGATTGCTTCTTTTTTTAATAAAACTGGACACGTGGCTACTGTTGCTTTAGAGAATCGTCGTACAGTGAATAGTGACTGGTACACGACCATTTGTTTGCCGGAAGTTATTGACGAACTCCGTAAAAATAACCGTAAACGCCTTATCATCCTGCACCACGACAATGCTAGTTCTCACACGGCCAGACAGACAAACGACTTTTTGAAGGCGAAAAATGTAGAACTCATGAGTCATCCTGCATACAGTCCCGACCTGGCACCTTGTGACTTTTTTCTGTTCCCAAAAATTAAGAACCAATTACGCGGTCAACGATTTTCATCACCAGAAGAGGCTGTCGAGGAGTATGAAAAACACGTTTCAGAGGTCACCACAGAGGAGTGGCACAAAAGTTTTCAAAACTGGTTTCATCGAATGAAAAAGTGCATAGACGCCAAGGGAGATTATTTTGAAAAACAATAAATTAATTTTGTACCTTTAATAGTATTTTTTCATATTCATTCCGGAAACTTATAGTGCGTCCCACGTATAGCCAATTTTTGGGTTTTAAAAATAGAACACTTTTAAAACAAACACTTGCCCGTTTTTTTTAAACTAACATTAAAAAAAACCGACAAGTGCGTGTCGGACTCGCACACGAAGGATTCCGTACCATTATCTATAAAAACGGCAAAAAATTAACACGTTTGTTGTACCCTTAAATATTAATTTTATTTAAATTAATTATTTATTTTTAAAGTATATAATTCAATATTCTGTGAATATTTCAAGCATCTACCTTTTGTTGTTATCAATATCGAGCAAAAGCGAGCAAAACAATCACGTTTTATCGGAGCCCCCTTAAATATTTATTATATTCTGTTTTTTAGTATTTGCTGCTATAGCAGCAACAGATATACATCATTTGTGAAAATTTCAACTGTCTAAATATCACGGTTTATGAGATACAGCCTGGTGACAGACGGACAGACAGACGGACGGAAGCACAGCGGAGTCTTAGTAATAGGGTCCCGTTTTACCCTTTGGGTACGGAACCGTGAAAAAACAAGATTGCCGTGTGTTTTCTCATTGTGGCGGCATTTTCAAAAATGATTGTCCTTGTTACAATGGAATTAAGTTGCAAAAATTTTCGGTCTATGATTTTTTACGATTTTCGCTCTAGATTAAATCAACAAGAGAATTGCCAAAGACTTCAAATGGCCTTTGGTGATGATTGATGAAGCCCCATCTCGTAGCTCTTTGTATGTGTGGTTTAATGAATTTAAGCGTGGGCGGAATTATCTCCATGCCGATGTACGTGAAGGTCGCCCACCACCAGCGGATCCCGGTACTAATATTGACACCGTAAGGGAATTAATTAAGACTGACAAAAAATTACATATAAGCAAGTGCAAAAGATTTTACATTTAGTTCTGAAGGTACGAAGACTTTGTATTCGATGGATACCGCATGATTTGACAGAGGACCAAAAACGACTGCGTGTGGAGTGGTGCTGTGAAATGATAGCAAAGTGGACCGAGGGCAATCATTGGCTGTGTATATATGTGTATATATTGTGACAGGTGATGAAACCTGGATCAACTGTTTTGAACCGGAAATGAAAAGCCAATCGGCGGAATGGGTCTTTATTATTGAAGAATAGAATAGAATAGAAGATTGATGAAGATGAGGATTTGCCGACCAAAGTAAAGAAAAGCGAAGCACTGGTAAAAAAATGTTTGCTTCTTTTTTTGGTAAAACAGGACATTACACAACAGTATCACTCGAAGATCAAAAGACAGTAACTGCAGATTGGTTCGTAAACACTTGCTTGCCCAGGGTGATTGAAAAAGCCTTGAAGCAATGTGGTCCTTCACAACGATAACGCGTCCGCACATTCCGCTAAGTTAACGAAGATGTATTTTAAAGGCTTCAAATGTGCAGCAGATGACACATTCTTTCTGTTTCCAAGAATAAAAAATAAGCTCCGAGGCTTACGATTTACGAGCCCGGAATCGGCGGTGAGTGTGTTCAACAAAGCCATTGAAGAGGTACCTAAGGATGAGTGGTCTAACTGTTTTCCCAATGGTTCCAGCGAATGCAAAAATGCATTAACCCTTTACTGCATACTAACCCATACATGTTTCATAGGTTTCGAACTTTATTACCAAGCAATAAGGTTGAAAATCGCGATCCATATCCGGTCAGGCCATGCATTAAGGGGTTAATTGCTTTGTAAATATACTTTGAAAAGCAATAAATGGAACACAAGTATCATAGCGGGTCTCATTTATTAGAAGCCAGAAACTTTCAATATGCCATAAGTATATAAGGTCCACATGGGTTGCTTAGGCACTTTTAAAGACTTATTAGTGTTCACTCGGAATAGCTGCATAGGAAATAACGAGACCCAATGTAATGCAATATTCATGCTGCGATTATATTAAGCGCTACACAGACGCCACGGATTCACTGTTATTTAGAGTTTAGTAGCGTTGTACCCTATCAGCTTTAAAAGCGCATTTTGTGGACACAAATACTGCAGTATTGTATTTTAAGAGAGAACATAGAAACCTATGTAGCTCAAACATACACGATGTGAAGTCTATTAACAAAGATATAATGCTTTATGCTGCGTAAACGTGGACTTTCACGTTTACGCAGCTATCAGTGAGAAATAACTTACTCACTGATAGATTATACTCGTATATCAACATTAATATAGGCCAAAATTGTATCAAGTGTGACCTTTTGTGTGTGTGTGTGAAGCGCACTGCTATAAATCTATACATCGTGCCCGTCAAGTCAGACCTGGACTGAATAATGGAATTTTAGTCGGCATCTAGTCTGCTGGTTGAGTTAAAACTTACCATTTTAAGCCATGCGTGGACATTTATATAGCATTTAGCATTAAATTTAAGTCAACACTCGTGTATTCGCTAATTTTTAAGAACGTGGCGCGTATTATTCGAAATATTTAGCTTTTATCCATTTTGTTTATATTAGAAAATATAGGCTTGAACTGAATTATTTCAAGAATAAATCAATAAAACAGCGCTTACATGTAAAATTCATATGTTAAAAAAAACTTGCAAATAGCCTAATTTATATTAAACTTTATTCACGTATTTGTGGATATTAAGAGAGCGCGTAAAAATTTTGATTTAAATATGTATGGCATGTCACAATAAAGTTACATTCTCGATAAAATTTAATACATAATTAAGTAACTCAAAGTTTTACTTAACATTCACTCTATTAATTATAGACAAAATGGCAACTAAAACACCTTCATTTGCACGCATAATGATACTTATTGAACTTCAACACTCTTATACGGAGTAAAGCGCTTCTGCATTAAACAATGTCACTGATAATTTACTTTTAGCTTCGATAAAGCATAAGTCCACACTTATTTCAATTTTGCGAATGAGTATGAGAACGGCTGCATATTAACTATAATAAGTACCACGCGTGCCTTGTTATTCAGGCAATGCTCAGCACTTGGAGTAGCTGTTGTCTTTATTAATGCAAATATAATGCCATTATAATTCAATTGTACATCAATGTGCCACGTTATTCGTGCCCAAATTATATATCAGCATTATATGCGCATATAATGTTGTTATACAGCAATTTTTTGAAGCTTATGTGTCCAAGGTGTACTGCAAAAATGCTGTTACACAGAACTTTTGTGCTACTTGGGTGGTCATTCACTCAATTCCTTTTTAGGCTTTCGTACCCGAAGGGTCCAAAGGGAGTCCTATTTCTGTCACACAGGTTTTACAGCCGAACGGTTAAAGCTGCAGTCTTTAAATTGTAACACCATAAACATCTTGACCCAAAGCCATACAAATTGTCAAAAATATAATAAAAAATCGCATTTAAGGCGATTCCCATATAGCTAAAGGGGGGTACGTTGATCAACCCCATCGAATGCGGCATCGTCGTTTACAACTCGTTGATTGAATAAATTATGTATCTTTTGTTTTAAAAATATTGTAAAACAAAGGAATGAGAAGCCAACAAAGTCAGGTTTTTTATAAAATGACCTTAACATTTGGTGAAACTGGTTATTATAACATACATTAATTAACAACAAATAATTAACAAATACCAATATCATAATCTGATTTTTTCTTTGAATATTTTTAGGTTTTATTCTACATTTGGTACGGAACCCTAAATTTGCGAAGTCCGACACGTTCTTGACAGGTTTTTTATTCGCTAGTTTTATTATTCCCTTTCATTAATGTAAATTTACTACTACTGACTGTACATGTACATACATACGTATGTACATAGGTATTGTTATCATTACTCCATTAGTCCATGTTTCCCGTAGAATCGAAAACTAGAGGAACAATAGCTGCGCGAAAAAATAATGAGCGACGGACTCAGGCATTTGCCAAACAATAGATGTTAACTGAGCCTAGAAGGCTGCGATTATGTAACAAAAATTTACACATGTGGTAAGACGAATAAGGAAAAACTGTGACACGAATCGCTATTTAATGTACTCGACATCGATACCATTATCATCAGGAAATACATCATGCATGTATTTCCTGATGATACGCCAACACCAACCTTACTCATGGTTGTTCTGATGGCAGAATAACAATGTGTTACAGGTAAGATCAGTGGCTGAATTAGCTAGCCTCGTGGTGTGGTTGCCTTCTACGTGGGTCGAGTTCTAAATACTACGCGGAAACTACTTGTGACAAGCGTAATTACAAATTAAAAACAATGCAATCATTATCATATTAGTGGAAAGAACTTCCGGGTTTAACACAATGTTTAGGAACTGAAAACCATGCCGAAGAAACCATGAAGATATTACAAGTCGATTTAACAAAGGCACGTTAATAGCGGAGACGTAGTGTGACGAATTGTTTAAGTATAGTCATTTGTTCCAATGCCACAAAGCAATATGAGTAATGTCCAGATGAAGCTCATGGCTTTTCTGGGTACATCTGAATAATTCTTATGTAGACTCTGGTCATGTCGAAAAAAAAGTTTTAACTTACATCTCATAAAAATAAGACCGGAGTACAAAATTCAAACAGTAAATATTAACGACTTCTTGACGGTGCTCTAGTTATGATTGTTCGTCAAAGCTTTCTGTATCACTTCGTTCGAAAGGTGTCAGCAGAGTAGGTTTGCAACTGCTTGACCTAGTAGCCTCTCGTTGTAAGGATATTGTATGTTCCTTCATTTCGTTTGTCTTGTCGCTATTTGTGGTGGTGATGGAACATGCTAGTCGGGACAAAACACCTCATAAGCGTGACTAAACCCAACGTGGAACGTTTTCCAATAGCCAATTGGCCAAAATTGTACCTACGATAGACGTTAGATCGTGGTGACTAATGTCCTTAATGATGAGGAATGTAAAGTGGATGTAAAGTGTAATGTATCCGGTCTACTAATTCAATGATTTGCAATTATATTAGAATTAATATCATGCAAATTTGGTATAAATGAGGTACATTGTGCAAAATCAACTTATTCCATCATTGAAGTTTGCTGAACAAAGGTACCAATTCTCAAACCAGAAATATGAAGGTCTTTGTGGTGAGTACTTTTTCAATTTACCTTAACGCATTGCCAGTTGATTTGGAGACTTTATTCTCAAAGATTTTACAAGTTAGGTAAGGGATTTCAAGTTTTTTGGTGTGGGTAATCGAAGATTCGAATCGAATGAATGACGAATGAAGTGTCGCACCATTTCTGAAGTTTTTAAGGTGTGTGTCGTTTGTTGCAGTGCTTAGCCCTTTCGTGCGTGCTGGCGGTGGCGGCGGCGGCTCCCGCCACGAACGCGCAGACGGCGGCGCGGCGCGCGCTGCCCGCGCTGCAGCATGAGGAGGTGCACGACCAGTTCGGACAGTACGCGCTGCGCTACGTAACCGCCGAGGGCACCATCGTGTCCGAGCGCGGCCGCCTGGTTCCCAGCGGCGGCGGCGGCCATGTGCTCGCCTACGAGGGGGAGACCTCCTACCTGGGCGCCGACGGCAAGCGCTACGTCACGCGCTACACCGCCGGGCCCGACGGGCTGCACGTCGAGGGCGACCACCTGCCCACGCCACCGCCCGCTCTGATCGTCCCAGCCACCGCTAAATAAATTAACTCACATGCCATTGACAACCAACTTTATTTTTATTTAAACCCTTATGGTGACATAATCTTGAACACTTCAGTGCCCCTATCAAATCGGTTGCAAGATCTTAAATCGCGCCCATGGTTGTCTTCAAGACCTTACTCAACAAAAACGTTATCCACTTATTCTGCATACCTACCAGAATAAAAATGGCGCTTAGCGCCCTTCGTTGAGATCGCAAGTCCTATTCTGGATAGCGATATTTGTACAGGCGAACGCCTTGCACAATACTTACTTAGCAATGATTATTGTATAAATTTAGCAATCTCTTATACCTAACTGCCACTTACTTACATCAACTACTAGTGAACAGAACCGAACCACATCAGCCTTACTCGATAATAAACGTCAGTTATTAAACTAACTGGATTTAACTACAACTATCCACCCCTAACGAACGAAGCAACGGGCTGCGGCAACAAGAGCTGATGGCCCATACAATATTACCGGTCCGGTAACGTGGCGAGAACTACTACAAGCTACAACTGACGCTGGATGTTCGCTCTTGCTGTGCTCTGCCTAAAGTTCATTTTAGTAGAATATTCGGAAGAGTCGGCAAATAAATAATGTTCTCATTCCTAATGGAAATAGCGACAGTTGAAGCTTTATGTATTAGGCTTAGTTTATAGCAGATAATATTACTAGTTGCATAAATATGTGCATAATAAATATCAGGAAACAAAAGATATTTGTATGTGACTATTAGTACGAGTACAAGTTAAGAAGAAGTCATTTGGTTTTATCGTTCCCACTGGACGAGAGCTTCACACTTATGTACTCAGCGAACCAGATAAATGAATTCTTTGTGTTGGAACAATACAAATAGGTACTCGTATACATGTAAGTAGGTGGTAACTTTGTAAGTTGGCACAAGATATGGGCTAGATATTTTGCATACAAATTAGTATGATGGTGCCTGGTTTAGTTAAAATTAGAGAGTAAAGTCCTGACGGGATTTTTCTAAGCAGCTGGTTCATTGTCTATAGGTTAGATAGTAATGGTTCAGCAGCAATGTTAGGTACTTACAGTTTGAACATAGTATATTACGAGTACATAGTTAAATGCAGCAGAATTTTAGACAAATTAAAATGTTCAATACTAACTTGGCATGAAATTAGTAAAAATGAGATATGATAAATTTTGATGGCATGACTGATTTTTTTCGGGACTGCCAAATCCTATTTCAATCAATGGTATTTTCCATATTGTTTTGTTAACTATTACAAATGCTTTGAAACGAGCAAGCCGTCTTCGTTCAGCTTGGACAAAAATGGGATTTCCAGCTGTTCTCCTCTGCAAATCGCATTTTAACCGATTCTAGTGAATTATTGTGAGCAGGATCGATAAATATGTTTTTTTGTCAATTCAGTTTTTGGAAATTTTTCAAAATGCACCAATAACTTTGCAACCCCATATCTCCACATAGGGTAACAAAGTTATTGGTGCAGCTACTTTCATACTCCATGTGCATTCATAAGTTTGTATGTGATATTGAAAGAAAATGCAGTCGGGTTATTTGTTTTTATAATAATACCACTTGTTTATCGGATAAACTTCCAGAGCCAGAGGGGTATGAGGGGTCGGAAAATAGTGAAAAACAACGCCTATTTCCTGCGTCACTCGTTAGGTCTACGGCTCACAGAGCCACTTAATAATCCCTTAAAAGTTTAACACCTGTCTGAAAAATATTTTTTAGTGTTCCGCACCCGATGATCTGGCCACAGAAGAACCAACTGGCTTCAAAACCTCGCAGAGTGGTTCAAATTAAGCATCACCGATACATTCCGAGCTGCAAAATCACGGTCACAAATAGCCGTGGTGATAACCGACCTCCGAAAGGAGATGGCACCCTAAGAAGAATAGAGGACCCTTCTTCTTATTACTCAGCCTCATTGTCCATCCGTCTGTCTGTCCGTCACCGTAATAGGTAGAGAGTTGACATTTTTACACAATGTGTATTTCTGTTACTGCTACAGCAGCAAATACTTAACTACACGAGATTTTACAAATGTAAGGGGGTCCCCATACAAGAGACGTGTTGAACACTACCCGCGATTTAACAAACCATAACATGATTCAAATATGATCGTAGAATTCGCGGTTTATCACATGGTTTAAGATGGCGCAATTGTTTTCATATCCGTTACGCAATTTTACGGTTCTGGGTTCGAATTCACGTTCTGACATTTATGTTTTTTTTGTTTCTGTTTTCATTTTAGTGCTTAAGGAACCCTTTGTATGCGAGTCCGACCCGCACTTGCCCGATTATTTATCTTTGGCAGCTCTGCCGTCGACGACAATTCTGCCAAGTTATATAAGTATTGGCGTGCACACGTTAAGACTGTTGTATAAAAATAATGCAATTTTTTTAAATTTTATTTCTGTGGAAGCTATCTGGTTAGACGTGGAACAAACAAATATATACAAACTTAGTTACCTATCAAATATGACACTTGTTAATCAAGATATTATATGGCGTGTGTTTAAACGATTACCAAAAAATTCGAAAATTTACTACAAATAAATTCTAAATGACTGCCAAAATGGATGGATGTCCACCAAATTGTGTTTGCATAAATGATCACCAAACTTCTTTTTATGTTTTGTGTACTTAAGTTTATGTTTTAAGTATTTTTTGTTGTTCTTACACGTTCAACCTAACACGAAGGATAAAGGGGGCTTCGCTTCGCTCACCCCCTTTACCCTTCACCTAAGCTATCGCAGTATTTTGCCCTGATATTTTCTGCAACTTTTGGTGGTCATTTAGCCATTTTGGGTAGGGAAAAAAAATTTGGTGGTCATTATATATGTTGCCATATTATATTACAAACGTGGTGTTTGGTCATGTCTATTTTTGTACCTACCACGCTTCAATTGCCATAGGAGATCGAATTAGACAGAACAATGATTTGACATGTTGATTGACAATATAATCTCTTTTTATTTGCCAGGGCGGAAAGTCATCTTGCAAACATATATGTGCAGACATGTTTGCAAGAGCTATATTTTGACAGCGTGCTTTGTCGGAATTAATAAAATAAACCCGTCAGTTTCAGTCATCCTACTATCGAAATGGTGTATGTGATTGTTCAAGTAATTTATTAATTATTCATGTCGTCGTATCCGGTATGCAGGTATTAATTTAAGTACGTATTTCGTAATAAAACTGGAACACTAATTATTGAACATAGTGGTGAGCTATAAAGTATCTGTCAATTTCTACCAAACCACAGTCAGCGTAAACAACTGAACGATTTATCTTTTCATATTGAGTTACTATTTTCAACTATTAACCGGAAAAATGAAACTGGTGAGTAAAATCTCTAATGTGTAGTAATCAAATCATCCAAGCAGAACGAACGAAAAAAGGAACCAATCCGTAAAATTGAATTATTATTAATTGAATTATATTAATTATAATTAAGAAATTCATAAGGTGACATCGTGGATGAGATCATGTCATAACGTACCTACTGCCTAATGTCTGCAAGAGATGTAGAGCAGAGCACCAAGTGGACAAGCTTAACAATAAACTGTCATCTTTCTACTCGTTTCTATTTGTTTAATTTTAAGCACTTCAGTCATAATCATTCCCGCTTTGAAGAACTCAATGGTAAACATCGTAGACTGACATAGCGATATATGAAATTTGTTCCAGTGTTTGGCGTTATCTTGCCTGCTGGCGGTGGCGGCGGCGGCTCCCGCCACGGACTGGGAGACAGCGGCGCGGCGCTCGCTGCCCGCGCTGCAGCACGAGGAGGTGCACGACCAGTTCGGGCAGTTCGCGCTGCGCTACGTGACCGCCGAGGGCACCGTGGTGTCCCAGCGCGGCCGCCTGGTGCCTAGCGGCAGCGGCCACGTGCTCGCCTACGACGGGGAGACCTCCTACCTGGGCGCCGACGGCAAGCGCTACGTCACGCGCTACATCGCCGGGCCCGACGGTCTGCACGTCGAGAACCTGCCCTGAACACGCATACGCACCGCCGCCCGCTCCCACCGTCCTAGCCATCGCTGAATAAGTAATTCGACATCCCATAGGCAACCGACACTAACATTCTTCATATTTCAATCCATATACCATCACAAATCCTCTGTTTCTAACAACCTCGGTCGCAAGTCGCAATGGATAAATTGGGCGCTTCGTGCTCAATATTTAATTGAATTGGATAAAATTAAATTAAATTAGTTTCAGGAACTTAACAAGACCCATAGATATTGAATATCTTAAACTAGACATACATAGACCAATATAAAGTTATTTAAGATATTATTATAGATAGAATAAATAAACATTAATTCATTCTTTCATTCATTTATTCATTCATTCATGGCGCACAAAGGGTTCCGTACCACCGCACGGATCAGTAGTTTCGGAGATAAGGGTGTAATAGTCCTTTTTAGGGTTCCGTACCTGAAGGGTGCCAAACGCGACCCTATTACTAAGCCTCCGCTGTCTGACCGTCAGTCACCAGGGTGTATCTCATTAAGTGTGATAGTTACACAGTTGAAATTTTCACAGATGATGTACTTTTGTTACCGCTATAACAAAAATACAAAAAAATAGAATAAAATTAATATTTAAGGGGGCACCCATACAACAAACATGATATTTTTGCTCGATATTGATAACGGCAACAGGTAGACGCTTTAAATATTCACAGATTATTTAGTTATATAAGTCACTTGAAAAATAAATAACTAAATTAAAATAAAATAAATATTTAAGTGGGGCTCCCATAAAACAAACGAGTTTTTTTTGCCGTTTTCATAGATAATGGTACTGAACCCTTCGTGCGCGAGTCCGACTCGCACTTGGCTGTTTTTTTTTTAAATTAAATATAAAAAAAATATGAGAAACAAATATACATGAGATCCTCGCTACAAGCCATTTGGCATGCCATTTTGTAATATTTCAGAAAAGACCTGTATCACGTAATTTTTCAAAATTTTAGGAGTATTAATTTAGTAGATAAGGGGTTAAAGGTCTGTTTCTGTAATTTTTCTTAAATAAATTTTTAAAATATGAATGACATATATCCTCATAACAAGCCCTTTGCGAGTATCTTATGTATATGATTGACATGTCACCAAAACAGTATGAAAAATTTTTTATTTAATTTTCTGATTACCCCAATAATAGGGATATTATTGTAACCATTATTTTCCTGCAATGTTAAGGTAAAGTACATTCCTAGATTTGTTTTTTCCATAATTTTAGTATTACACATTTAGGTATATTTATATATATAACTCATATCGATTAATCTATGTAAACTAGTATACGCTAAATTATCTATGCTTACAACACACACCCACACTCATGCACATATACACACACATGCACACTACATATACACTACACTATCACATTACATACAATTAATCATACTAATTTAAATTTTATAACATATTTCTCTAGCATGTTAGAGAAATTATTAAATCCAAAATCAACCAATTAATTTAGCATAATACACTGACGAGCAATGAAAAAGTTCCAGTGAAATAGCAACAATTACTCCTAAACGGGAAAGGCGCTTAGCTTAATGACGCCGTCTGCAATATTGAAGTTAAAATTTAGCAGCGCATCAGAATATTACCAATTAAAAACGTATGTTTTTAATTTATGAAGCTAGGTTCTATGTCTTAGAAGATATTAAGGTGTTTGTCGGCATTTTTGGGTGGAGCTTTTTCATTGCTCGTCAGTGTAACTTTACTACGGATATCACAAGCATTATTGTATCACATAGCTAGCTACCGCTCACAATGAGTTCATGATGTATTTGTAATTAATTTATAGTGAGTTGGCGAGTTGGTACCTGAAACAGGACTACATAGTTCGGGGCCAACAAACCACTGTACCTATTAGCGAAACAAATTGATCAGTATTTGTTATATTAATTAAGCTTAATTTTGTAAAAACAAAAATAAAGTTCAAGTTCAAGTTCAAGTTTCGAAGATAAGCTCGGGGATGGACTTTTTTTCTGACGTTTTTCTTAAATATTTTTAACTAAGTATTTCAAAAGTAGAAAGTATAAATGTTATATCCTCGTAACAAGCCCTTTTCATTTGGCATAACACACGATACAGTTTTTTTCTGATATGCCCCTAAAAGTGCCCTCAGATTAAAAATTCATTTGTTTACCTAAACGTTCATGTTTGGGTCTCATAAATACATAAGTGTACCAAATTTCAACGTATTCGGTTCATTCAGTCGTTTCATATAATTTTACACACGAGTGATCCTATAATGGGTATGTTTTTGAAGGTACGGAACCCTAAAAATCAAAAATATTATCAAGCCTAGTTAGGATTTTTCTTCTTTGGTCTCGCTTCCCTGTAGCGTCGGAAAACGATGCCCTCCGGCCAATAATCTTTAGCCAGGAACATCGTCTTGAGGTATATTGTCATTGAGACCTTATAATAACACAAAACTGTACTGGAGTACAATTATTTTACAGTTCTCAACAAATTAACGACTCACAATAATTTTAAATTAAATTAAATTATAATTATTTTTGTTGATAACTTATCAGTTTTGTAGAATTGTACACCTGTCAAGTTTTATGTTATATGCCCCAGCAGTAACCTGCCATTAGTTCTGCACACTTCAGAACAAAGTAGGCGCTTCGCGCTTTGACTTCTCGCCCACTTGACTTGCGGTTTTGGTGCGCGGCTGTGTCATTAGAAAAAAGAGTTTAGGTACGAAATTATTTTTATGCTCAACTTGAAGGTTTAAAAGACAAATAAGGCTACAATTTTGTTTTTCGTAACGCTGACTCAACTAAAAATCCATCCACAATGCGAGATATCCGCAAATGGTGACGGCATTGAGAGGTGATTCAACCGACGTTCGTCGACTTCTTTTCAACCATAGATGGGCAATGATTAGCTCAATCCTACCACGTGTACATCGACAGCTGTGATTAGTGTTGCTTATGTGTCTGCGTCGGCGCCGGGGAAGTCACCCACGCATGTAACTAAATCATATAGGCTGATGAATACCTACATTTATTCCAAGCTTATGGAACATTTTGATTCTTTCAAAAATGGCGTTGACGAGTTTTCAGTCTCAGTTTTCATTTACTTTTTACTAAATACTAAAACATAATTGTACTTTAATTAATTCGTTATTATTTCTTGGTATAATTTAATGAGCCAACTTTGAATTGCTCTTAGATTCTAATTTATTATCCGTTATCCTTCTATAGATTTTCTTATATCAAATATGGAGGGAGAGAGTTCTAAATGTATCCGTGAGTAGTACGAGCATACAATACTAGCGAATAAAATTCTCGTGAAAAAAAGCAGGAACCAGTAATTAAACTAACCAAATCATTACCATGTGGTAGGTTTTTCTATCACTGTTTTTTCACTATCCATTTGGGCATCACGAGACAATAAAGCTTCCGCGTATTCTAAGCTTCTTATGATTGTTTTTTATATCCATAGCAATCAATTAGCAATTTAAATACCAGAAGAAATAATTAATGTATTGTGACAGTAAAGTCGAAGCGGAGTACGATATAAAATATCTAATTAATTTATTAACAACAACAATTAACGCTGATCCACCTGTGGTCTCTTTTGCTCGGAGATACGTCTGAAAGCTCACTGTAGCATTTGCCGATAGTACATATCACCGTGGGCGATGAAGTACGGTAATAGACACTTATACCGTTTGAAGCGTTACAAAATGAGGCAAGGATTTGTTTTGATATCGAGATCCAGATTGGGCCTTAATTTGCTCTAGAATGTACTTACCTGCTGTGGGCGGCGCCCACCCAAATGCGAGGGCGGGTGCTTAGGGCGCGCAAATCCGCATTGCACGGAATATTTTATGTTTACCTTGTACTTTACTCTACTATCTTTATGTTATTAGAAATATATCAGTTATTTTACAAATATATATATATATATATATATTTGTAAAAATTACGTGTAGATTAATAATTGATCAACATTTACGATGCGTTATTTTATTAGGTACGATCAGCATACATCAAGTTTATTTGTCACCTGTTAATGTTTATTATATCGTTGTGGTATGTACATAACCAGAAATAATGAACTAGTTCATAGCAGAGAAACGAAAACGAGCTTTTATTGTTACGTCAATTCGCTTCGCGATTCGCTATCGCACTTGAATGTCGCAAGGATTTGGTGTAACAAGTTTTAATTCCGTAATTGATGCTGCAGGTTTTATGTACTAGATTGGTGCAAGTTCGACGCAATATTTTGGTGTACCTAATTCACAGCTTAAATAACGCATTGACATACTAAGTAACTATTTGCTCATACGATATTATGGCAATGGTAAGTATTCGATATTTTAACAAAACCAAGCATATTTTGCATCGCGTTGACCGCTGCAACAACCATATACGAAATGTACTCCATTATGTAAAAACAATGGCAGCTGTTCTAACAACAAAGGCAAAACAACACGGTTTACTATTATTCAAAGTATTTTCTAGGGCAAAGTAAGACTAGGTTTCCGTATTTTGCATGAGATCACGTTTAAGTGTTTCATCTAGAAGTATGAAAATCGGGGTACTGGTTGAATGCTCTCCCTTGGGCGAGCTTAGGCACTCCGCTGGAGAGAACTAGATTCAGTCTTTATAACCGTATGTGTCAAGCTGGGGGCAAGATAAACGAGCTGTCGCTGTGGTGGAGGTGTGGTGCACCTGGGCCACTAAGGATTGGCGCTCCGCCAAGGTGCGGGCCGCTTGTCGCGCCCCATGTCGCCCTGAATGATGTCCAACGCCGGGTTTTCGCAGCAGCGGCTGCAGAGGCTATCAAAGGGATAGCGAGTCGAGAACGGTGGCCCATGGGGCCCAGAGGAGTGAGCCCTGTTCATAGAGCTGTCCTCGCACCTGGTTGACGCCTCTAGTGAACAGAGGGCTGGAGCCTATCTCGGGCAGCGGCTTAGTCTCGCCATATAGCAAGGAAACGCCTCCAGCCTTCTGGAAACTCTGCCCAGCGATGGCGGCAGCGCTCTGGCACAGATTTTCTATCTTTACTATATATATATTTTATAATAAATACTTATTTTATGTATGCATACTATCTTTATTATTATTATTTTGTAGAACTAGCTGACCATACGAACCTCGAACCATTTTAACATTGATGTCACAGGAGCTGTCAATTGCGGAAGATGGCATGGCGGGGTTCGAAACCTAAATTATTTTTATTTGTTTAAATTAATATTTTGTATTATTTATTTTTCGTGAAGTTTTCCGATATTTTATTAGTTATTCTGCTATTCCAGGCGGGGCGAATTTAACTAGATCATTATTAATATTAGCCCAGCTGTTCTTCAGTTATATTTGGTGAAACTAACCCGTCTTTGATTTAAATATTTAATATATATTTATATTATATATATTAAATATTTAAATCAAAGATTATATATATTATACTACAAATCATTCATCATCATTATTTGACATTTTTAAAATACAAAAGTTATAATTCTTGCAATATAAAATATTCCATTTAGAATATAATCGAAATAGTATGACATTTTGATGTATTTTTCCAGCATCGAACCATAACTTGCTGATTTGATGTCATTTCTATCATCTAGTTGCTTGGCCAACAAGTAATATGCCGGTCTATAGGTTTTCTCTAGAATGTTGTCCTAGGGGAATGTATGGATTTAAAACTCAAATGTGACAACAAATCCGAAGGCTGACTATAGTGCCATTGAAATTCCTAAGCTTAGTTGTCATCGTCCAACATTATGTACTCAGATTGCAGTCACATGTTACGAAATCTGTAGGCATTTAGTATGACTACAGATATATCTTTCCTATTACTTCAAGTGAAGCGATAGGAGTATACCTATGATTCTAAAAAAATATAATTTTGAGATCCTTATCATTTTATAGAAGCCTTTTATTCTATGATGTCTTCGTGATAGTTGTTAACTTCAAATAAATATCGATTCAATTGACCGAGCACAAATGCTTTCATATGTATTTATTTCCGGATTTCCGGCTGTTCTCCTCAACAGGCCGTATTTCTCAACCGATTCTCGTGAAATTTTATGAGCAGGTTTGATAATTATATGTTTTTTTTGGAATTTTCAAAATGGTGGAGCAATAGGGTTGAAAAATGCATTGGTGCGGCCTTACGTACGTAACTAGGTGTATTCATAAGTTTGTACATGGCATTGAAAGAAAATGCACCCCGGTTATTTGTTTTTATAATAATTCCACTTGTTCATCCGATAAACTTCAAGAGGTCGGGGGGTATGAAGGGGTAGAAAATAATAAAAAAAACATCAAATTTACTGTGTTGCTCGGGAGGTCTACAGTTGATCAGAAAATCTGATAGCATACTAAGTAGTTTCATAGGTTATTTGTCAACATTTTAGAGTATATCTCTACAGTGTGTAACAGAAAGGTGTGGTCTTATTTAAGAGGGTCATATATAGGCATCGTTCTGAAAAACATTCACTATGAAACCGATTTGATCTGAGCATCTTTAATTTTCACAAAAACAGCTGATTCCCCGGCGCAAAAGGTACCGTAAACTGGAGTTACTTTGATCAATTTTTAAAAAAAAATGGTTGTTGCACTTCCAATTTACGAGACAAAATAATAAAAAATACAATAATCTGTTTTACCAGTACTTCGATCTAGGCTTGTTAAATATAGATTTTGTTTTATTTTTTTACAAATCAAATTTAAACGGCCAGTGGGGTACTTTGATCACCCATGTTTTTTTCAATCGAATATCAAAGTAGACCCAAAAATAACCATACAAAGAATTATCGATAAACTTTTGTTCTATAAGGTTTTTAATGCAAAATAATTGTAATGATCTCTCTCAATAGATATACCTAATAAAAATAAAACAACTCTCGTAACATTTAACTACTGAACCGGTTAAAATCACCTAATTGTTGAGTGAATCAGCTAAGCTAGCCTTATAAAAAATGTACCTTGGTAACTAATTTAAGGAACTTAATTTCTAATCTAACTCGATATTTCCATTATCAAAAAGAAACTCAAATTCAAACAGAATTTTCATTCGATAGATTTTAGCTCTGGGTGATAGGCCATAATATCGTTTCTTCCGATGTCAGAAATATCATCCCTCACTAACTTTTAAACTTCTTTATCTACACACGTATCATAAACCCTCTTTACTGCGTCGAAAAACCGCACGTTACCTTCAGGATAATGTTAAACTACTTTGTAAAAACTCATTTCTTATCTGAATATGACCATAATGTGTAAATTTTCATTATGACATTTAAATTTCGAACGCCGACGCCCGCCTGCGTACCGCCCCTACTTTGTCTGTGAAGTTGGTACTACAGAACAAGCTAAACAACTCAATGCCACAATGCCGGTCAAACATGCGGTTCCTGAACACATCAAAGAGAGCTTATGATATGTGTGTAGATAAACTAGTGTATGTGACTGATACATAATGGAGGGCATTGAAACTCGAGAGTGGGTTTATGAAACGAGCCGAAGGCGAGTTTCCGAATAATATCACTCGAGAGTTTTAGTGCCTAATTATGTTTACATCCAATAGTTTATACACATATCATAAGCTCTCTTTGATGTCTTCAGGAACCGCATGTTCGACCGGCATTGTGGAATTGATCATTGCTCTGCACTTGTTTAGCTTGCTCAGTGGCTCTTAGGTGGGCGTCGGCGATAGAAATTTGAATGTCATAATATGTCGAAATATTGATACATTATGGTCATAATGTATCAATATTCAGATAAGAAATTAGTTTTTATCAAGTTGTATATCATTATGCTGGTCGTAACGTGCGGTTTTAGGACGCAGTAGAGAGGGTTTATGATACGTGTATAGATAAAAGCATTAACAATAACTAACTCACCTTTTATTAGTTATTGATGACGTTTTCCGGCGCACACGCTTCGATTTCAAACGGAAAGATGCGTTGGTAGCACTGATAGTCGGCGATCAGTGCTACCAAAGCATAAAAAATGAATCCGCTGGTACGTTTAGTTTTTACAACAAAAACGATTTGTTTGACAAAGAGAAGTCTTATCAATGTCACCCCGCAAGTCAAAATACCCCAGTTTACGATATGGAGAAGTGAACAGTTGCTCCAATCAAATCGGCTTGATAGAGAAAGTTGCTCAAAATTATGTCCCTAAGAACCTTCAAATATGACTACACCATTCTGTGACATCCTGTATATCTATCTACATCTAGCCTAAGAGATATGATGTGATGTGTTTAAGGTAAAACAAGTTCAAATTGCTGTTAATAGAATAACGACAATATACCGGTTACTGCATTAGGTTTTTGCACTCTCTCGATTATACGGGTATTAGTCAGAGAAATCATTTACTAGGTACCAAATACGGCTCACCCGTGACTTTCCATTACACTGCAGTACCTATTGAAGTATTTCCGAGAGCAATACATCCAATCCAGAATACCTTTGAGTAAACCAAAAATTAAATATACCTACGTACTCATCAAAGTGGGCGAGTTTTATTCGGGGAATAATAAAACGACCGCATAAAAAACTTGTTGAGCGAATAACGATGAAAAGCGGAATTTTCTGAATTGTGTAATAAAGACTCACGGTCAGATTTACGTTTAAATACTGACTACCCGTTTTATACTGAATTTAATTGTCTTTCTATAAATCAACCTTCTATATATCTTATTAAAATCACTGATCTTGGTAACCTTTGGTTACTGATTAGCCAGAATATTTTAATTATAATTTCAAAACACGGTGTCCGCAATTTGTACTTTATAACAGTAAAAGACAACTCAACTCGGTTTAAAATTAAAGAAATCGTATACGTCACTCGTGATGTAAACATTAGGTAACCTAACCTAACCCGCAAGGTGGAAGCATTCCGCAGTTCACTGTCATGTCTGCCCGTAACAATGAAAGTGATGCGCGTTATATGCGCGTACGGAGCGCATTGTGCGCGCATTCACATGCGAGGAAAGTGCATGACGCAATACCGTGGTCGCGCTGGTCTGTGCTGTTGTAGAACCGGAATGTGTCGGCTGACAAAGAACGCTAATCGTAAGTCTCATGTCGCATATCTATCCGTGGGGTCCATATAACCTTCACATACTTTAAATTTGTGAAATTTGTGATTTTTCTGAATAATTATTATTATTATTCCAAACCGTTTATGTCCCACTGCTGGGCAAAGGCCTCTCTCCCCTTCGTCCACTCCTGGAGGTCTTGAGCGGTTTCCCACCAGTTTTTGGTCCCAGAGACCCAATTCGTCACTCCATCTTTTCCTGGGTCGGCCACGCTTTCTCTTTGCACTGGGAGCCCACTGCGTGGCTCTTTTGGCCCATCGGTCCGGGTGCATTCGAGCAACGTGGCCGGCCCAGTCCCATTTCAACGGGCCGCCTTCTGAGCTACATCTATTATTTTGGTTTTTGAGCACAACTCCGTATTCCGGACTCTGTCTAAGAGCTGGACTCCGAGGATGCTGCGCTCCATGTTTCTTTGGCAAACCCCGAGTTTGAACCTTTGTGTGCAGTCAAAGACCAGGTTTGGGCTCCGTAGGTGAGGATGGGGAGAATGCATATATCCTTGAGCTTTCAGAATAAATATGTTTTTTATTATTGCGTGGTTATATTATTTATTCCACAGTAAAATGCATTTTAATTTAATTAAATAGCAATGTTGATAGAGGTGGTAATGTGCCCCCTCATCACCACCTTCTCCTACATTACTATTAACTGAAATAAAAAAAAACTTTGAAATAGCTGCCGTCGAGTAGCACAGTGCCCAACATTCTGGCACGGCGAGACTAATGCGCTGGGCGAGTAAGGTCCAAGCTCTTGGATCACCCGAGGCTTCGACGAGTCTCTTTGCGATATTCTTAAAGATTCGCTGAGCATCGGGCCCCCAAACGGGTGAAATATTTGCACCGTTTGAGACCCTCTGCTGCTACGCCAGCCCTTGAGGAAGTCGCTGCTAAGTGGGATGGCGCTAGCGTGTCAACACATGACGCGTCTTACACCAGCGACTACCCATGCTGCCATGGAAGGTGTGTCATACCGTTGGGCCTCTTACCGTCGCAGGCTATGCCTGGCGGATCTAGGAAAGGACCCAGCGGATGATATCGTTTAGGGCAGTAGCATGACTGGGAAAATGGCTGGCGCTATAATGACAGGATAAGCCGTGGTGTCCTTGTTGGCACACCCTGGCACCGCAACAACGGTGATTGGTTCTTATCCCTAATCGCAGGCCAACGGTCTGCGTCAGGGTGGTCCTGTCCAGCAGCGTGCCGAGCTATCTGTAGGGGTTGCGTGGAGCCAGTGCCCTGACACTTGTTCACTGGTTGCAAGCAGACGGCACGCTCTGCAGGATTCCTTGCACCGGCACGTGACCTCAACAGCAACAAGTGATGGGTTTATTTTTAGGGTTCCGTACCGGAAAGGGGCCAAACGGGACCCTATTACTAAGCCTCCGCTGTCCGTCCGTCTGTCTGTCCATCTGTCACCAGGCTGTATCTCATGAACCGTGATAGTAAGACAGTTTAAATTTTCACAGATGATGTATTTCGGTTGCCGCTATAACAAAAAATATTTAAAAACAGAATAATATATTTGAATATATATAACAGAATACTTGATAACGGCAACAGGTAGAAGCTTGAAATATTCACAGAATTATTCACAGATATATTCACTTTAAAAATAAATAATTAAATTTAAATAAAACAAATATTTAAGGGGGCTCTCACACAACAAACATGTTTTTTATTTGCTTGTTTTTGCTCGATATTGACAACGGCAACTGGTAGACGCTTAAAATATTCACATAATTATTCACAGATACATATATTCACATTCAAAATAAATAATCAAATAAAAAAAAATTAAGGGGGCTCCCACACAACAAACGTGATTTATAATGTAAACCACAAACAAACTTATAAATCCACCTGAAAACGTACATGGAGTATGAAAGTCGCCGCACCAATAACTTTGTGAATAACATTTTGCAATGTAAAATCCAAACATTCACTCCGCACCATCCCTACCATTGTACTGTACGGAACCCTTCGTGCGCGAGATCGACTCGCACTTGATTTTTTAAATCATAGAGTTCAAGTGAACCAAGTGCCGAGGACAGGAATGCTATGAACATGAAAATATATTGATATCGTTATTCAATGAGCTATATCTTCTGCGGAAGTCAAAATTGCGGTGGAACTTGTTAGCTGGATGGACTGTACGAATACAAAACATTGAAATTTCCATAAGTCTGTAATTAGGTTCCACTTATCCCCTCAAATATAATCACTGCTAATCTAATCTGATAACAATAACAACACTAGCGTCGTGGCTAGTCAGCTGTACCGACTCTTTAATATATGCTGGACGATCGGTCAGGTGCCAGGAGACTGGTGCAAGGCTGTTTTTGTCCCACTATATAAGGGGAAGGGTTCACAGCAGGAGTGTAAAAGCTACCACGGCTTTAGTCTTCTCAGCATCGTCGGTAAATTGTATGCAAAAATGTTGATTGAACGAATGATGAATAAAACGGAGGAAAATATCTGGGATGCGCAAGGGGGATTCAGAAGAGGAATGGGATGTACAGACCTGATCTTTGCTCTACGATGCGTAACAGAGAAACATCTGGCTTTGAGGCAAAAAGTTTACTGCACTTTTGTAGACTTAATAAAGGCAAATGTGATGAGGAATGATTTGTGGGAAACATTATCCGTGTATGGAGTGGACAGCCAAATTATTTGTTCACTGAAGTCCTTGTACGATGACTCAAGTGCATGCGTCAGGATAAACGGTGCTTACACGGGCTGGTTTAACATCGAACGTGGTGTGAGACAGGGCTGTGTAGCATCGCCATGGCTGTTCAATCTGTTCATGGATAGTTGTTTGAATGATTTGAAAGAGCGTGATTGTGGGATGCAAATGGGAGAGTTACTTATCAAGTGCCTCTTATACGCCAATGATCAAGTTATTCTTGCGTCGTCGGTGGGTGAACTGCAGGAGATGGTAACTCTCTTGAACGAATCACTTTAGAAGAAGAGAATGAATGTGAATGTCAGTAAAACGAAGGTCATGGTTTTAGAAAAGGATGAAGAAGTAACTGAATGCGTGATTATGATTGATGATGAACAAGTGAATGAGTTTCAATTCAACACTTCGGGGTCAATAACTCATGGACTTCCGATGGCCGAATCTTCCTGCACCTGCCCAACAAGACTCGCCAGAAGATCGAATGCTGGACGGAGTTGCGGCCGCTCATGAACAAGTTCCCCAGTAAGGATGCCCCACAGTTAGCCGACAAGGGGAAGAAACCTACTGCGCAGACTTCGGCGGGCACCGTCAAAGGCGTCGTTACGAGGAGAGGTGCGTCTCAAGCTCGGGCTGCGAAGTGATTGGTGATGTGGGGTTAGTTAGTCGGAGTGTGGTTTTCAGATGCTCGCCGTGCCATGTTATTCAGCGATACGACCTCATTTTACAAGTCCTATGCTGGTAATTCTCTTGTGCAATGCTTTGGGAGGTAGGTTTATTTATTCTTCGAACTTCTTTGCATTTGCCCGACTATAAATTACTATTTTTTTTTCTTGCATTTGTCAATCTGTCACTGTCATGAAATGTCACCCTGGGCTCACTTTTTAAATATAAAGTTGTGTTCCGATTTCTGCCAAACCGCATCGTCTACGAACCTATACATTTGTATATTATTTTTTTTTATCTTGACTCGCTGTCTACAAAACAAAAGTGCGTGACTTTTGCCCTGTGTGTTTTTGTCTTTTGTGTT
This sequence comes from Argyresthia goedartella, assembly GCA_949825045.1. Lineage (NCBI taxonomy): Eukaryota > Metazoa > Arthropoda > Insecta > Lepidoptera > Argyresthiidae > Argyresthia > Argyresthia goedartella. The sequence goes on from OX463815.1 coordinate 17,082,871, forward strand.
TTATATTATGGGATCTTATTATTTACCAGATTCCATTCATCACTCCTGTGTGGTTAGGGTCTAGGTCAATATTTATTTAGTAGTGTAGTTGTAGTTTTATTTTGTGTTAGATAACGCATTCTAGCATATTTATTATATTATTAATATATATTTATTTTATTTGGTATGGATAGTTTATGTAATATTGATAACAGTTTCTTCTCATGTTCTTCAAGTGATGACTATATTAGTGCGGAGAGCGATAACTCCTTTGTGGAGAGACCGCTATCCGTCGAACTGACGTCTGTCTTTGCGGGCCTGGGGAATAATTTTAATATTGTTCATATTAACGCCCAGAGCATTCACTCCAGTTATCCGGACCTACTCGAGTCGTTCAGTAGCAAACATGTAGATGGTATTCTTGTATCTGAATCCTTTCTCAAGCCAACTTTACCATCCACTATGTTCTCGCTGCCTGGATACCAGCTCTATCGGAACGACAGAGTTGGGAAAGCGGATGGCGGCGTAGCTATTTACCTTCGCTCGGATATCCCTTGCAGAGTTATAAGTGCCTCCCCGAATGAGTACTCCGAATCAGCAGAACATCTCTTCCTCGAAATCTGTCTTCACCATAGTAAAGTTCTGCTCGGAGTCCTCTACAGTCCCTCACTTCGTATTGATTACTTTGACTCTTTTGAGACTTTGCTTAATGAGCTGACTCCTCTTTATAATGATACCCTATTTCTCGGCGATTTCAATACATGTCTTCTTAAAAATGATTCCCGCTCTGCTAAATTACAGTCCATTGTAAATTCTTTCAATATGCATATTCTTCCTCTCAACGCTACTCATTTCCAACCACATTGCACTCCCTCTCTTCTTGATCTCATGATAGTTTCTAATTTGGACAAAGTTGCGGCACATGGACAAATTAACTCTCCTTTTTCCTATCATGACCTGATTTACCTCTCATATAAGATTAAGACTCCCAAGAGCAATGCAAAACTTATTTACATTCGTAGCTTCAAGGGTATTGATTCTGCATCCCTTAAATCAGATGCCGCGTCGATTGACTGGACACCTATTATCACTAGTGAGACCGTTGATGATAAGATCCACCACTTCAACGCAATTATTCTGGGACTATTTGACAAGCATGCACCGGTCAAGAAGGTTAAGGTGAAACACCTTCCAGCACCCTGGCTCACCGACGTTATCAAACGTTTGATGACTAAAAGGAACAGAGCCAAATGCCTGAACAAAAAGGAGCCTACAGCCGAGAACCTTGCCACTTTCAAACGCCTCCGAAACCGCTGTAATCGCATGTGTCGTGATGCCAAGCGCCGTCATATATTTGAGTGTATCGAAAGATACACACCTGCTCAAGTATGGAAATTCCTTAGAACGCTTGGTGTCGGTAAGTCTCAGGATCAAGCGGCTGGCATTGTTGATCTCAACGGTCTCAACATTTTTTTCTCAGCTCCCCCTGTCGTCATGGATCCCACCTTAAAAAATGCCACTCTGTGTCACCTGCGCTCGAGGTCTGCTCCCACCTCCACTCCATTTGACTTCAGACTTGTCGGAATTGATGCGGTTAAGAAAGCAGTGCTCTCCATTTCCTCCAAAGCCGTGGGTGACGATAATATCTGCTCCAAAATGATCAGCAACGTACTTGACGAGCTTCTTCCAGCTATCACACATATAATAAACTTCTCTCTCTCCAATAGTTCCTTCCCAAATGTGTGGAAAAAAGCCTTAGTTATCCCATTACCCAAAACATCAAATCCCTCCTCTTTTAAAGAGTTTCGTCCAATTTCCATTCTGCCTATCCTATCCAAAGTCCTTGAATCCATTGTCCATTCTCAGTTATCCTCCTACTTATGCTCAAACAACTTGCTGAATCAACTGCAATCCGGTTTTAGGCCCGGTCATAGCACTGTCACGGCCTTGCTTAAAGTCACCGATGACATTCAGCATGCGATGGACGAGAAACAGCTCACTGTGCTTGCACTGCTGGACTTCAGCAGCGCCTTTAACTGCGTTGATTTCGATATCCTCGTTGAGACCCTGAAGTCCTTGAATGTGTCCTCCGTCTCTGCTTGCTGGTTCGACTCTTATCTGAGAGGTCGCCAGCAACGTATTAGGTCGGAGGTGACTTCAACGGAGTGGTGTGACCTCGTTGCGGGGGTCCCTCAGGGTGGTATTCTCTCTCCTCTTCTTTTCTCCGTCTTCATAAATTCCGTCTCGGATACTCTCTCGTCATCATACCATCTTTACGCAGACGATCTCCAGATTTATCGTCATTTTTCTCCTTGTGATATGGTGTCTGCTGTGGGAATGTTAAATGCCGATCTCGAGCGAATTAGGGACTGGGCCACTTCTTTTGGACTACTTGTCAACCCTAGTAAGTCCCAGGCTTTGATTATTGGTTCCAGGTTTTCCCTTAACTTGTTACAGAATCTGTCCATTGCCCCTATAACCTATGATGGAACTATAATCTCATATAGTACTAAGGCCAAAAATCTAGGAGTTTTTTTCGATAACCAATTTTCCTGGTCAGCGCATGTCAGCGAGGTCAGTAGGCGAGTCTTTGCCACTTTTCACTCCCTCAAACGACTACAATACTTCCTGCCTCGTCAGACAAAAATAACGCTTGCCCAGTCTCTTCTCCTCCCCCTGATCGATTACGCTGACGTATGCTGGGTGAGCGCGAATGAAGAGCAACTGAACAAACTCGAGCGACTTCAAAACCTCGGGATTCGGTTTGTCTTCGGCCTGCGCAAGTATGACCACGTCTCGGAGTATCGCAGGGAGTTAAAGTGGCTCCCTATCCGTCTTCGTCGGGATTCTCATATTCTCATCTGCCTCTATAACATCTTATTTAATCCTCGCTATCCTGTCTTCTTACGAGATCGTTTTGAATTTTTGTCCTCGGATAGGCCTCGGAGATCTCACGCTCGATCACTGCTTATAACTCCGCAACACAATACAGCCGCATATGAACATGGGTTCAGACTACGAGCTATCAGGCTCTGGAACAAACTTCCTAGCGCCATCAGAGACAGCCCGTCACTTTCTATTTTTAAAACTCGCTTAAAAGAACACTATCTTTCTCTTCCATACTAGATTTATGTAGGTTTATTGCTTTGATATATATGTAGTATAATTTTGTCTATTTGTATTGATATTATGTATTTATGTACATATTAGTAATTAGTTTATTATTTTAATATTTTTAACGTTGTGCACATAGGTCTACCTGTTATTTCATGTATTCTGTCCATATTAGGTTTGCTGGAAGAAATCTCTTTTTAGAGATAAGCTCGCCTTTGTACACCTAGTTTCCATTTTTTTGTATCTGTATCTTCTGTTTTTGTGCAATAAAGTATAAAGTATAAGTATAAAGTATAAGTTTATATACTTGGGTAGTATAACGCTGTGGATTGAAAGAAGATATAGTGACAAGGATAGAGAAAGGCCAGCTTAGATGGTTTGGTCACGTTGAAAGGATGAATGAAAGGAGATTGACGAAACAGATTTATACAGCGGGTGTGAAAGGAGCCGTCGGGCGGGGACGCCCAAGAAGGTCCTATAAAGACCAAATCGGCGATTTGTTAGTGAAGGGGCAAATACGAAGCACCCATAACCGGCGAGCTTGCATGAAGAGACTTATGAATGCTGAGGAAGCGAAAGATGTATGCCAGGATCGTAGCAGGTGGAGGTCTTTATTCTCTGTCTACCCCTCTTCCGGGAAATAGGCGTGAGCATATGTATGTATGTATGTATATGACAACTGTACTTTTAACACTTAGGCCGAATTAATAAACCGCTCACAGCTTTGAGACACGTCTTTGATAAGTCACAATGACGGTTTCGCCATAACAAATCTGTCATTTTGTCAAAGCTGAAAGCGGTTTATTGATACGAACCTTAAAGTACTCCTTTATTTCCTGATTTCACTTCTCTTATGCTGGAATTTTAATATTTAGTTAAATATAAGTGACATCAAAGGAGCGATATATGCGATATAACTTTGTACAAACAAATATGTTTCGTTGGTTTAACATATTTATTAACTTGCTTAAATACGCCAAAACAACTAATGACATAATTATCATCGAACGTCACAAGGTATGTTCGTTTGATTTCTAATTATTTTCAATTGCTTCTTTACACACAAAAGTAAGTAATCAGGTCGTCACTCAAATAATAGTATTATTTGCAATTATTTATTTATTCTCTTAACATTTATCTCAATAGCCTATTGAGTTTCTCCATTCAGTCCAGGCGCCCTGGTTAGGCTCATAATTAAATCATCAAAGAGCTTTCCGTATTAGGCCTTGTAATGGTCATTCACTTTCAATGTTTAGACTAAGATATATTGATTGAGCTATACTTAGATTGCAGTTTTGGTTACGTCATTTTCGTACTTGAGTAGTATTTTCATAAATTGCGAAATAATACATACCCGAATGGCCGAGTCGGCAGTGACCCTGTCTACGAAGCCGGTTCAAGTCCCGGTGGGGGCAAATATTTGTTTGATGAGAACGGATGTTTGTACCCTAGTCATGGTTGTTTATCTATCTAAGTATAATATTTATCTATACAAGTATATGTATCGTTGTCTAGTAATCAAGATTCAGGGAATCCTAGTTTGGGGCTAGATCAATGTGTGAAAATAGTGCCCAAGTATTCGGAATAATATCAACAAATCTAGACGCAGACTTGAAACAAATTAATATAGTCTAATATAATAACCTATGGCATGCTGTAGATGCAAGTGCATGATTGTTTAACGTTATTACTCCATTCGTCATGTGGTATAAGATAGCAATGTAAGTCATGTGCTAAGCTCTAGTACGTCGTATTGACATGTTTGATCGGAAGTCCGCTCCTTAGCATTAGAATCGGACTAATGTTAAGTAATACGTTGCATAATACGAGCCTAACTAACAGCGACATATATGATTGTGCCTAATTCTACACAGCACTTTCTAACTGTAGTTAATGAGTTGTATTAATTATCGGGTGATTAAGTTTAATTATATCACTACCGCTGCTGTTACACTTCAATGGTATATTGTTATTTATTACCGACAATAACTGGTTCGTTTTATGTCGCAGTAGTGTTTTATTTTTCATACAATTGGTATTTTTCTGGCAGGTTATTTGTCTCAAGTATACCTTAATAATATTAAAAATAAAGTCATATTTATTATTAGCACCAAGTAAATGAGTCAATGGTTATTTAAATCAAATCACGACAGCAAACATGCTGCTCATTTAAAAAACAATGACATATTTGTGAGCAGATGACGATCTGAATCGATAATCACATTACATCATTTTAATTAATCACAGCGCTGCTATTGGCAAAACTGAATAAAATTATCGAGGGCTCTACAATCTATGCAAACAAGAACACACGACACGTGCTACTGCAACACAGAATGGATTAACATATTCGTTCCCCGGACAACCAAATTAAGATTCAGCCATATTTCCCTGGAGAAACGAGACAAGTTTTCCAAAGCTAGTTCTGTTTTGTATTCACAAGCTTTTGGTCTAGAAAAATTGGGCTAGAAACAATTTTAGTCACCAGGCCTGAACTGCTAGTATTCATTCATTATTAATACATTCCTCGCCTTCTCCTCAAAGAAGTGGCAAGGCGTAGCCAATACGGAATCAACACAAGCTACCAAAACGGGCATGGGTTAAGGGCGGCATCGGCTGTCCACCGCTTTCTCCCACGCCCTGGGAAGTTGTTCAAGATCCGAGACCGAGAGAAACGATGTCACCAAGTTGCGTCACCGCATCGTGACCTGCTCGATCGTGGCTTAAGGATTAAAGTTGACGAGAGAAAGAACGTCTTTTGATAACTGGTGCCTTGAGATTGGCAGTAGGCCAGTGAAGGCAGGTGTGCGGTAATGTTCGAGATACTCCAATGTTGTATCATTGTTTGAAATGTCATTTCTTTACCGTATTTGTTGGAGTTGGAGGAAAGCTGACATCAATACTTTACCAGCAGAATCCGAATACGAACTCAAATTATTAGTTTAGAGAATTTTATTGTATGAAATTCAAAGGAGAAATTATATTTATAAATGCGATAAAAACTCAAATGGTATTATCATGGACGTGTTCGTATTTATATAATATAATATATGTTCTTAAATTCAGAAAATGGTATTAATGTGTTAGAAAAATGACTCATCTTAGCTATAAGTAATGATGCCTGGTTATCTCAGTGACATGACCATGACACTGTGTTATGGAGTGTATCGTTAGTGCATAGTAACATAGTTTAGGTACGGACTGTACCTGGCATGTGACATTGAGATTACGTTGTTGTAACTTGTGGAACCTTGCAAGTTAATTCATACAAGCTAGTAGCAAGTGTCAAACACTGTCACACAAACACTGTCCATATTGGAGGTGTTATCTCAATTATAAAGAATTTTCAATGACTATTTTATACTGACATACGTATTACAATCCGTAACTGTATCGAAGGTAAATATTAATTTTAAAACAACTACATTATTTATTTCGTATATACGAATACGTATTACGTATACGATTTTTTTTACGTGTAAAAATATAAAAGCGTAAAGACTTATTACAAATTTGAGGTGCAACACTATAGTGTTACATTGTCGTGAGTTCTTAAATTATTCTGAAAAGTTACTGCAAAATGTGAATATATTTTTATATTACAATGATTATTTAACAATCAATTGGCAACTATAAATTGTTTGGTATGTAAAAATGTGTTTTAATTTGCATGAGTTTATATTGATTTCAAGACGATTTATATGCAATCACGATACTACCTATATAGTTAGAGTTTTATCAACGCCTGTGGTGTGGGCGTGCAGCAGATTGCCATAAATCAGACAGTCCTACATCGCTATATTGGGTTTCCGCACGTCCTACTTTTTACGTTGCATCACATCGAAATAATATTAATTGGACGATAATCAGCACTTTGTATGGTATATTAATACAGTCATAATAGAGATTTTGGTCGTGACTGCGGTCAACTGACTATCTTAGATTACGCGTTATGTCAATGTTAAACTTTAATTTCGACCCGCTTGCGTGGTGAATGTTCCGGGTCAACATTTATCGAATTGCGAAATAATTCAAAAACTTTACGTTAAAAAAATACTGTTAATCAAAGAGTTTTTGATTGCCAGCTTACTAACATTCTGTCTCGCCATTGCCCAGTCATGTTAGGGGCATAATAGTCAATACAGAATTAACTCAAGCTACCAAGACCGTCTTGTATTAAGGGCGGCTATCTTTGTTGTTTGACGAAAACTCTCGTTAGAAATATATATAATAATAATACCTTGGACTTGATCTAGCCCCAAACTAGCATTCCCTGTATCTTGAGTGCTAGACAACGATGCACATACTTATATAGATAAATATTATACTTAGATAGATAAACAACCATGACTAGGGTGCAAACATCCGTTCTCATCCAACAAATATTTGCCCCCACTGGGACTCGAACCCGGGACCCTTGGCCTCGTAGGCAGGGTCACTGCCGACTCGGCCATTCCGTGTATTGTGTATTTTGTGCTTGTACTTTGATAACTATATGCTAAAAGTTTCTATAAGTAATATTACAAAGTACATACGCAATTACGCAGATTCTTTCAGTATTCTGTGTCATAACCGCAGCCTTATTACTTTAACCACATCTTGTTATGCTAGTAACTGTATAGGAAGTCGGCGATGTTTCACAATATAGTTTCAGTACAAATTAAGTAGCCTACATTAAAAACAGCAATTAATGAGATCGACCGTTTTAAATGAGATGTGCGAGATAAACTGTGGCATAAGTATTCTTCTAAATTGCCGTTCTAATATCTCTCGTCGCCCTTTGGTAAAATGAGGCATCTAATTAATAGCCCGCGCCGTTAATTAAGGTCCGGTGTTTAAGACGCTGATTAAATAAATATGGGGTGCTGTTTTCATGTGTTTTTCAGGAAATACTGGGCAAATCGTAATTAATTTCTGGTATACGTAATTTGACTATATAATCTAGAGATTCTTAATTGGAAAACATGTTTGGATAAAATTTTCTCGATAGAAAATAAATACAAAGTCAACCCTTTTTTTATGGTTTTATCCTATTACACCGCAGTAGTAAGTGAATATGACTGTGTGATAATTGCAATGTATGAACAATTGTTATTTCTAACGATTTTCAATTTGAAAGTTAATTCCCTGAAATAGTTTATTTTTTATGTTTTTTTTTTACGTTTTGGCGCTTACGTTGTTTCAGATTAGTCGCGAGTGCATTATTGGCATCCCGCTTTTTCTTATTCGCGAGTAATTATTGCATCTCACTTCCACTCGACAGCGCATTTTTATTCCATCATCGCCTTAACCCTTTACAATAACATTTCATGACGTGACCCCTTAAGTAAATAAAAATCCCGCGCGACCCCCAAGGGCGGATCCAGTTATTAAGCCAAGGGGGGTCATACAGTCCAGATATATCAAATTCAATAGGAACACTCGAGCAACCTAATTGACACAAGCTGCATACACAGCCACTTACACAACACCTAAACGATCGATGGGTAACAAGAGCTCCGTGGTCTAAAGGATTTCTTGCTTGCTTCTCACACAGGTTCAATCCCTGACCATGTACCAATGAGATAATTAATGTATCTGAAGTACATAATCGGACGTTAAGTGTTTCGGATGATACTGTGGTATCGCTATGTGGTAGTGGTCATATAGAACCCCTCCATCAACCCGCACTAAGCCAGGGAGCGCGGTGGAGTATAGTTTAATCTTACTCGTATCTGAGTAAAGGCTCGTGCCCCTCGGTGGGGACTTCAATGGGCTACATTTATTTATTTTATTTATAAGAGCTGTCATCAAGTCATCGCTGAAATTATACATGGCTAGCAGCAAGTCGAGTATATTAATTTTCTGGGGGGACTTAGTACTCAAGGGCAACTCATCCTTGTGCCGCTTGCGCTGGAGACTATTGGGGTTTGGGGGACACTAGGGAAACTCTTTGTTAAGGATTTGGGGCGCCCGCCTAAGGGATAGAGGTTTTGACTACCGCTCTGGGGCATTTCTGATGCAAAGGATCTCGCCCCGGAATGACGGACGGCGTGTGGGAATTCGAAAGATATTGTCGATGATAGGTATGTCATAGGTGAACGCACAACAATAGGTCTTGCAGACTATCAAACACATTTTGTACTGCACGCGCATGATGATCGGCGGGTGGACTTTTTAAGTTAATTAACATCAGTTTAACATTTATATACAGGCTCATACAATGTTTCTGACCTCACACTGTGTCGTGGAAGCTAGAAACAACGACATCACACATTTATAAACATCCAAGACCTGTTTTTTTAGGGTTCCGTACCCGAAGGGTTCCAAACGGGACCCTATTACTAAGACTCCGCTGTCCGTCCGTCCGTCCGTCCGTCCGTCCGTCTGTCACCAGGCTGTATCTCAAGAACCTAGCTAGCTAGAGAGTTGAAATTTTCACAGATTATGTATTTCTGTTGCCGCTATAACAACAAATACTAAAAAACAGGATAAAATAAATATTGAAGGGGGCTCCCATACAACAATACCACATACAAACTTATGGATGCACCTCGTTACGTACATGGAGTGTGAAAGTAACCGCACCAATAACTTTGTAAACAATATTTTGCTGTGTAAAATCCAAACTATTCACTCCACACCATCGCTTCCATTGAACGGTGGTTCGGAACTCTTCGTGCGCGATTTAGACTCGCACTTGTCCTGTTTTTTTCTTCTTCTTCTATCCCCAGCCGGAACCTCTCGCATGGTAGGCAGACCCACAACTTCAGTGCCACAGAGATCGTCAAATCGTCGGGCGACGCTAAAGGTGTGCTTAGTTCTTCATACAACAAATTCAAATGCGATTAATGCAGGCAGTGTGTACTGCTCTAATATACCCGTACCTTTATTAATCAGTATTCGTTCAATGAGCCAACTCCAAGAACACAATGAAGGCAAATTTGCTAAAGTGGGCGCATCTAAATCGCATCTGTCATGTCACTGATGATTGTGGGTATTTCGCGAGAACCTTGCGTGTACAAACTCTTGTGAGCGATCCTTGATTGGGCGTCGGTACTTGACTATAATTAGCCAAGGTGAAAATATTGTTAATGTTTTATTGTATACTTCCCATTGTTATGGAATAATAAACGATTTTATTGTTAACAATTCACTAACGAGATGTTGTTGTATTCTTAAGATGTGATCAAAAAAATTCAAAATAATGTGGTAGTGGGATGGAAGAACCTAAAACGGTACTCAGTCATGCATGATGATTATGATTTTTTTCATGCCTTTGTTTGAGATGGTTTTCGTTGCATGCATTTATAAAGCATTAATCTAGCTTTCAAATGACTCATAATTTGAGTTGCCAAATGTATTAATTAAGGTTGCCGATGATATTCTTAAATCCTCTCAACGCCCTATGGCATCAAATACCATGGTGCAAGGTTCATCAATCGCAATGCCCCAAAACAACCTGGCGCTTTGAGTGGTTAAATTATCGAGCTTCATTTAATTATAAACAGCCGATTTCGGTATAATTTATACGCAAAACTGGCAGACGAATTAAACTATCATCCAATTGCCTTTCAATAATGATTAAAAAATATCTTTTTATAAAGTCCGAGTTGAATTAATGAATAAGTTAACCTATCTCGAAGATTAACCTTTTTAGATGCGCTAGCGCACCCCAGACCTTGACTCTACCTTTCATTGTTTTGAAACACCCATTTGGTCATTGTCTTGTTGAAAACTAAAGTAGATATACTGCACCGCTTGGAGCTACGCAAAATTAACGTCTTGTGGTGACCTTTGGCTCCATAAAAAAGACATCAACGCGTGCTCATGTTCTGCAATATTATTAACACGCAGAGAGAATTACCGCCGGCGCGAGCGTCTGATATTGAAAATGAAAGTTAAATAAAAATTTCCTTTTCATCGATCTCATTCCGTAAGCAATGTAAGTGTAGTGGTCGGCCCAAGCACACGTGGCCTTGACCGAGATGCTACGGTCATTGTATCTAATTGATATTGAGTCGACAATTCGTTTTCAAGTGCATCAATATTCGTAGAACTATGGGCCGATTTGTAAAACTATTTCGCAATACATTTTACAATGGCGTCATTTTGTAAGTATAACACTAACGTCATTCAGGTTTATTGAGATCGTTAATAGCAAAAACGATTTGTTTTGAGAAAGTTACGGCTGATTCACTTTTAATGTTGATAAGAGAGCTACATGTACTGACATATTATTTGCAATCACTTATAAACTGCTCGTAAACTGTCGACTTTGCCTCGAGGCGTGTTTTAGAAAAATTCTCACAACGTAAACTAATAAATTCACTCGACTGATTTGTGATTATTTAAAATAATTGCTGTAAGTGAGTATTGCTCCAAATATATTTGTAAGTATAACAATTTAGTTGTATATGACTTTTGTCTTTTTTAAATAGATTTCATGATAGTTCATGATAATAAATTAAGAACTAAATTCCCAATCCAGCATTGAAAGCGTTTTATTCTTTGCATTTATAACGAATTGAAGTGAAGTTTAAATCAAGGTGTTTTGTTGCGTAATTTCATACCATGAATCAATTAACAGGTGATGGTGAAAATTTGGCAATAGAAGGAGCTGGGTGAAATCTATAGTTGTCCTTGGTCAAAGTGAAATATAAAATCTATCATAGATAGTTTGAGTTATGATCCAAGGAACACACTAGATAAGCACCTAACTTTAAAATTGTGTGAGTTGGAAACCACAAACAGATAACTTTATAGATAGATTTCAGATAGATAATAATACTATAGATCGATTTCAGATACTGTGAACTTCAAACATAGAAACAACCACAGATAATTCTAGTCAAAGAATCGCGTATACTGTGTATTTTTAAAATATTTAACACTTATATACTACTTACTATCATGCCTTTTCCCGGAGGAGGGGTAGGCAGAGACTAACAATAATTAATATATCAAAATGCATGCTAAAGTCTCTAATTTATTTACTCAATTTTGCAAGTACATATCTCCTCTGCGAAATACAAATGCAGGTCAAAATACAGGTTTATCGTGAAATTAGTGGGTGTATCCTAATGGTCAGCGTGAGAGTGGCGCTGGCAGCGCCTCGGACCAGCTTGCATTATGCCTTTCAACTTTTATGGCTGCCTCTCGTACCAATAGATCAGTATTAGCAGAGGCCCGAAAGATTAAATAATGATTTATAAAAATTTACATACAGCCGCATGTACATTTATGTTATGTTTTATCAGAGCAGCTTGTATCAGACATTAACATTCTTGAAACAGTTTCGTAATATTTGCGGAAGTGGTCATAATGTGAGTTGTGCCGTCTTATTAAAATTATCGATTTGTCTTTATGGACGGCAAAAAGTACAGAAATAATAGTAAAGATACGAGAAATCGGGGCCGTGTAGCCCATGATGTTTAAATCTTAGATGGTATAATAATAATGTACAAAATGCGGCAGTAACAAAAATAAGCTGCACCACATCCCAATTAGATGAAATAATCTGAAAAGGCCAAATATACAAACAGGCTTCACCATTAACCGGGATATTTTATAACGCAGAGAACTGCGCGGTAGCCCTGCCAGATTGGTGCGTTGCGCAAGCGCCCCGCGCCGAGCCGGTAGCCCGACCACTTGCTCTACATTCGCTTTTGTCTTACGTCGGCCGGCCAATGAGATCAGCTGGCTGTAGGGCAACGAGGACTTTCCACTCGCCAGAACTGACCTTCGATCCCTACCGAATGTAACTGTGGGCGTGTGTTTTGAATTTGGAATACACCACGGCTAATTTTCTCGGTAATTTGGTGACTTACAAAATTCGTTTAGGATTTAGGCAAAAACTTACGCAGTGCGATGCATTTTTTGATTTTTCAAGGTTGTCATGTCATTACATATGTAGGCAGCAGTTGGCGCCAAAGTAATAATAAATATTGATTGCAAATCTCGTTGCCCTCATACTTCACTTCTTGTATACAGGCTGTAAAAGTTATTGTAAGGGGTTATTGGGAATGTGATTTTGAACAATTTTTACTATCAAACTGATTGAGGTGGTATCAGACCTCTGAACCAAGTCACAAATATCTTTTTGGCAGTTACTAGTACGTGAATTTTGCAACATATTACTGAGGAATAATTTAGAAAACGCTTTTGTAAACTGGATAGGGGTGGGGTCTCTGCAGTTGCCTCCCTGTTGTCTGACAGCTCCGAAGAAGTTTTCCAGACAGTCTTGGTTTAAACGTCGTGTAAATATAAATTTTATTCCCTTTTCCTGTAAATCTCTGCTTAACATTGTTACAGATCTAATAGTAATTTGTTTGTTTATAAAAGTTTGAAGTTTGATTTCAACCATTTGACCGCCATACATCAAATAGAAATATGTTACTTACACGCCAAATATGTTGGTTATGCTATGAAAAATAAAAATAAATTTCCTACGAGAGAAAGTATCCTTTATATAAAATATTGTGTCGGCTATAGCCCACGTGGCGCCATTGGCACGACACGACCAGGGCCGATTCGGGGCGGTCAATCTTAATTTTTACTTTTCCATACAATCAGATTGATGCTTGATATCCATTCTGCTACATCCTGTATTGATTTTACTAAACAATACAGACCAAATATCGATTCGCCTAAATTCTAGCCTGTACGCTCGCGTAAGGACTATGCAGTCCTAAATTTTTAATGTACTCTACTCGCGTAAGGTCTATGCAGTCCTAAATTTTTAATGTATTCTACTCGCGTAAGGACTATGCAGTCCTAAATTTTTAATGTGCTTCTACTGGTGGACTATGCAGTCCTAAATTTTTATTGTGCTTCTACTGGTGGACTATGCAGTCCTAAATTTTTAATGTGCTTCTACTGGTGGACTATGCAGTCCTAAATTTTTAATGTGCTTCTACTCGCGCAGGGTTTATCCAGTCTAACACGCGGGTGCGCGACTGGCCAGCCGCGGCGACTCAGAAAATGAATGAAACAACTATGAGGAAAATTTAAATAAAATGCTCTAAAAATAATGAAATAACTATACTTTGTATTATACTTTCACCACTTTTACAGTAATCGAACAATGAAAACAATTTTTTTATTTTATGATGGCGGATTGTGAAGGATTAGGGAAAGGTCACCACAGATAAAATATTCCTGTGCTATATGTATATACCAATGTGCAAAAATAATCGAATCGAATATTGCAATGGTATCGGATATCAATATTCATTATTTCGCAATAGCAGTCATCGATAGTTTGGATTTCGGTAAACATATAATTTATTGTGTTTTCATATTACGGAAAATTCATATATTTTCATATAACGTTATTAAAGTTAAAACTTGAAACATGTTCTTTTTCAATCGATTACGATGAAATTACAATCGATTATTTTATTAAGATCTGTGTTCAATTGGCACATTGCGTAAATGCTACATGCCAAAGAATAAATTAAAAAAGTAGCTTAAACAGAAAGTAGCATTTTGCTCCCTCTCGTCGTAGAGCAAAACTTACTTTTCCGAATGAAAGGTGTGAAAAACATTTTTCAGCAATCGGCAAAAACTGGACTAGTAAGCGTAGTCGAAGGACTACAAGGTTTTTTAACCGACTTCAAAAAACGAGGGAGTTTTTGAATCGATTGTATTTTCTAGAATTTATTTGTTCTGACTCTGATCAACGAATATTTGACTCATATTTCAAGAGTAATTGTAGGAAGGAAGCCAGTCTTGAAGGCGCTGAAAGCGTCATCAATTGCCTTACATCTCCATTACCAAATCAGATATGTCCAAATAATTTCAAGTTCACTTTGCTGGACCGTATATGGTAGCGTATGTTTCACATTCTCCTGGTAAACGAGCCAAGTACCCACGCCTCACCCCGACCTTCGAGTCAGTTCCACGTCCTACGTTTCATGTAGATTACTGCATTGCACAATTATTCTCTGACTCATATTATTTGGATATAAAATTTACGAATCTGCAAATTAGAGGGCCATGAAAGATTAGCAAACTCGTGACATGGCGATAACAATCGAAGGTTGTCATTGTTGTAGTGCGACAAATGACAATAAATAAATAAAGAAATAAATATTAGAGGACAATCTTACACAAATAGAACTAGGCCCATAGTAAGCTCAATAAGGCTTGTGTTATGGGTACTAGACGACGATATATTTGTTAAGATAAATACTTATGTAAATACATAGAAACCATCCAAGACTAAGAAACAAATATTCATACTCATCTCACATATATTTGCCCTTACCGGGATTCGAACCCAGGACCGTCAGCTTCGTAGCCAGGGTCACTACCCGCTAGGCTAAATCGATCGTCAATGTCAATAATGAAAAACGCTTGTGTCGTACTACAACATTTACTTGATTTTCCGTGTATGATCACGTCAATTAAGAGTACCACTCATCGCAATTTAATTTCGTGACAAATCTTAACAATGTAACCTTGATAGAATCACACATTCCGTTTCCGTTCATTCTGTCTCGCAATTACTGTACTGATGAGAAATTCCGATACTCCGTACAATTACGTGTGATTGTTCAACGTACTAACAAATGTACGCTTCCACGATAAAAACAGTCCCATGGCCTGTCTCATATCACCATGTTACATTGTGGCTCGAACAAGATCAGCAAATGATTGATGAACTAACTAACAAAGGATATTCAGCTTTGGTTCTTTGAAATAAGATGTATCAATTGAACTTGGGGTTACCTAAATACTTTAGATTTACCTTGCTTTGATAAGGCTGCGCAAGGCGTTCTTGTCAAGCCATTGTTTGCGGTTTTCATAACATATAGGCTTTGCCTAATTGGGTTGAGATCAAACTAATATTGACACCTACGAATAGAGTGTTAAAAATTGTATTAGCGGCTTACTATTTTGTAATTGGATCAAATTAATCAGTAGAATCGTGTGTTGCTTAATCGAAAACGATAGCATGGCTTTGTGCTATCTCTAATTAACAAAGAAAATAATTTCGAGGCCGATTTAAACGAATTGAATATGTCGTAAGAATGGTTTGCAGAATTAATCAGAATCGATGGTAAGTATAGTCCACGAGAATATTGTACATCAAGCATTACAAAAAACAGGATTTGGTGGCAGAACGAATTCAGTATTCAGTTTAATAGACAATCACAAAATCAAAGGAAGTTTTACAGCAATTTTATACAGTACTTTGTCGATAGCATTAGTCAGATCAGACACTAGTTCATAAATTCAATGTTTTGGTTGATCAGGTTCAATCATTTGATCTGAGTAATAATAAGGATGTAATTATGCAACAACACTGTCCTACAATACTAAATGTTGGGTAGTCACACGATGTTGCCGTATCGTCCGTGCACTTTCTCCCGTGTGTAGGTACATCGGATCGGGTCCCTGTCCGCTTGCAACAACATCTGCTCCGCCCTTCGTTATCTAAACCAGCTTGCCCTGCTAAACAATGCTCTATTACGACATGTCTTACTAGTTCGCTATTGATACATTTTCCACACGGTCCGGCTTATAAATTCTTATGTAAATTTCGCCGAAGGTGGCCATAGAGTGTTAATTTAGATTGTCTACCACTTGACGTTCGTTGTACACTGCCTCAGCTTTGTCAAACAGCTTTTTGCAGACCTGTTGTCCTTCTGCATAGAAACAACGGTAGATTGAGCCACCAGGATCCACATACCGCTGAGCTCTTCTAGCATTCGGAACTTTTCCAACGTATGCTCCAGCGTCTGCGTCATATTTTAGTTCTACTACATAATTGCCGGTCTTTAAAGTCACGTCATTTGTATTTTTTGCTGTCTTTTTATATGCCATTCGGTCGTTGTATGGGACGAATGCGTTCAAATCGCAGTAAACTTTACCTTTAGGCGTTTCTTCACATAAGAATTCGTTCTTGGCCAGTACATTATCACTACTGTTGGGGTTAAGTATGTGTGCAAAATCTATCAAATCCGTATGGGAACTTTCGTTAACCTGTCTGTGGCACAGACGCTGTTTTTTATTATTTACGAAACAGTCAACGAAGTAGAAACTCTTATCCGGGATATTACTTTTTAAAAATAAGATTTTATCTATATCCTTGAAGTGGGCGTATCTGATTGTCTCGCATTTATTTCGGTCGTATGGTTCGGGTTGCGGTGGTGCAAGGAAGCACTGGTTGAGAACGAGGTTTGGGTCGGCGAATTGAGACAAAGAAGTAAGTTTTATTGGAGTACATTTGGGCTCGGTGCAGTCATAGAACACAACGTTGTTTCTAGGTATGTAAGGGTCGTGTGAGGGAATATTGTTATTTTTGAGAATGGTGTTGCGTCGTGCTGACGCTGGTATTATCGCACATTTTGGATCTTGACCCTGAAATTTGGTTGTTTAATTAATGACTGGACACAGGAACTGTCATGAACAAACAAAATCAGGAACATAATGTGAAGGGTCAGAGTTCAAATGAGATCATAAACTTTTTCTTAAATATTTGAAGAGCGTTTTTGTGAAATGTCGTGATCTTACTCATTATGTATTTAAACACACAAACAAAACTGATTGGATAATATATTTAATTAGGTACCTGGTCTAATACGCAGATCACGTCTTTGTTGTAAACCTGCAAATTATGACTACATTTTATTTTGTTCAACACATACATGAGAGGGACATACTACGTCTTTTACGTATTTGTTATTATGTCATAAGTTTTTTCATCAACTGTTCTTAAGTACTTACCGCTAAGCTTTTTGGTAACAAACAATAAATGATGACTAAACAAAAAGGAGTGAAACTCATGTTGGATTATATTATTCTTCTCTGGTTATGAAATAAAGGAAGACATTGACAACTACGGCTACAATATCTAGTTGCGCACAGCCAATACGCTGAAATGTAGAAAATAAGTAGTCATAGTAATAAAACGTTGAATGTCTTTACGGCTGACGATTTCCAATCTACAAAGAAATTGGACTTTTTAAGTGGTTTGACATTTATTTTTACAGGATGAGCAGTTTGGACGAATTTATCGTATCATATATAGGGTAGGATTTGATTAACTTTGACTAGTTTCATGGTATGAAACTACGTTTAAATGTTCGCTTACCTACTTTTCAGTTTTTTACGTTATTGTCATTTGTATTAACTTTAGAAAGTAAGACAAAAGTTTTACCTCGTAATTGTTTTTTTAAGCTTTGTTTTTGAACAAGAAAAATAATTTTAAATTAAACTTACCAGCAGCAGAAGGTTTTGTGTAAACATTTTTCATTACAATGTCAACTGCAAATGTGATCCTGGAAATGAAAATAAACAATTTAATACTTACAGTAGAGATATAAAATGGTAACGCGATAGAATGAAGGCTGTCGTGTTAATTGTTGTTAATTCGCCGCTAGGGGCACTGAGGCAGCATGAGGTCTCCTGATACAGAATGAAATGGCAACTTCATCCTTTTATAGGGTTCCGTACCTTAAAAGGAAAAGGAACCCTTACTTGTAGGATCACTTCGCTGTCTGTCAGTCTGTCTGCCCGTCTGTCAAGACCCTTTTGTCAGAAACGCGTGGCGGTATCGAATTTTAAATTGATATGCATTACTCAAGTCTGGTGGTTCCTTAGAGCTCTAAAAAAATCAACGCAATCAAAAGATACGGCCGTTTATGCCGCAGAATCGCTGAATTTGCTTGATACTCGCAAAGGAATCAAAAACTATAGTCCGTTGACCTAGAATTATGAAATTTGGCACGATTACCATAGCTCGAAGGACAAAAAAAAATGCAATTTGTGCGGGACCCTTACTGCGCGAGTCCGACACACATTTGGCCAGTTTTTTTTTAAGTCGTTAACATTTTGACAGCCGTTTCGTACTTTAGGACCTCGCCCGCCAGTGGCGCCCTCGGTAAAACGGTAAGTAGTCCTCATTATGATGATTTGAATATTCAAGCTCGTAAACAGTCAACGAGTACAGACAAGACCATATTTTGACGTTGACAATTGCTCTACATACGCATATGACAAGGTTGGCCGTGGGCGTCCACGGCACTTTGCCACTGCCACTTGCGCATGCGACGACATTGAGCTTACATACCGATATTATGATATAAGACAATGCTAGTTCGTCGTTGGCTTGTTATTAAAACCAGGACATGCCAGGATCTGTTAAAAAACTAATTTGTTTTGATAGAGTTATCAAAGGAGAGTCATATGTACCTACATAATATTGATTTACTTAGATACATAAGATTTATTGATTTACATAGTTAACAAACTCAGCGCCGGTGTATAGTTAAATATACACCGAGGTACGTTTTTTACCAGGCCGGTGTCCCTTTAATGATACACCCACCTTATGTTCACGGGTCGGTGTATAGTTGAGTATACACCGTTTCATACATTTTATAAGGCGATTCGATAGGGGGCTGGCCCTGGAGAATACGCCCTTATTTCTGGGTTGGAAATATGTTCAGAAATTAAAAAGTTATGATGAAAAATCAAAATTTACTTTAATGCACCGGCCTGGGAAAAGACATAACTCGGTGTATAGTTAGGTGTACACCGGCGCTGGTGTGTTAATCATACTACGAGTTGCTACGCTGCAATAATAGCAAGGTTGTGCAATATTGTTTTTGTATTGCTATTTATCTACGATAATGTTTTAGGCATTATGCCACATCATAAGCAGGTAGGTCATACGTACTAGAAAATTGAATTTCTATTTTGTTTCCCTTTCTTTTTTCAAACTGTAGACGAGGATCATTTGTTGTTGTTATAGACCAAACTCTCATGTTGTAGCGATACGTAAAAAAATGTATAAAAGGAATACGAATGCAAACAATTCGCTCGACTCAAACTAAAATAACATAGCGTCGAACCACATATAAATTGTTTAAAATAAAGGCTATTTTGTAAAAAAAAAACAAGGAGAGTTTGCGAATACACAATACCTACATTTTGAATGCAATTCTGCAATGAAATTAGTAAGGATTTCACTTACTGGAAAAAATACAACAATTTAGATGTCCTTTTCGCAATTAAATTATATCGAGAAAATTTTATCCTCCAATTCCGTCTGTCTGTCTGTCTGTCTGTCTGTAGTTGTAGGTGTACAAAGAACGGTTTGAGCCGGAAGCGACGACACGCATGAATTTTATATGTATTTTCGATGTATCAACATCACACAACCTATGCCATTCGGGCTATAATACTGATTCGATGAAAATCTTAATCATTCAATTCCTAATGTGGATTGAAATATATACAATTCACGCGTGATGACACTTCCGGCTCATCCCGTTCTCTGTAAACGTTCAACTTTACTTGAGCAAAGTTGAAGGTCGTACATGTAGGACGGGTCGTACGGGTATGGATATATTCGTACGACCGATGTCAATTAGGGTAGGGCCTTTACTATCAGGACCCAATCCGATGATTAGCAAGTAAACAAAAGAGTAGGTATGTGTTCCGAACACAGTGACAATTGAAAATACGTAATTGTATACCTTAACTTGGTGATGTTTATTTATAGAAAGTGATGACAATGGCATATTGATCGACAGTGAAACGGTGTACGTTTCTTGAATACATTGGCATATACATATGACGATGTATATGCCAATTTACAGCAGTCAATATTGGTCAGGTTGACACAAGGATCCCATAATGAGTACTTACGTATAATTATAAAGTAGTCCTAGGTGATGCATAATATTACCGACAGGGAAAGGAAATACGGATAGAAACATGATACACTTTAGAGTAGTGGTTTTCTTAAGTATACCGCAACGCGATGCTGTAATATAGATAGCAATAGCAATAGACTACAATTTCTGTTATTCAATAAGTGGCCATAAATTCCTCTGCTAGATCCTGGTTTCTTATAATTTTGCTTGTTGGCAAATCAATTTATCGGCTGTGTAGCTAGGCCGAGTATGTCGTAATAAAATTGTGAGTTATTTGGTTTGGCTTTCGAAAATTTCGAATATTCGTTTGTAACCGTGCAAGTTTTTATGAATGTTGTCTAGATTTTTTTCTGTTATATTTTGCTTTTTATATATAGGTAATTCGAAGCTGTTGAGCGTATCGTTTTTGTAGAGAGTTGTCAGCAATACAAACCAGGATAGATTACATTGAGAATATGTATGGTCTGTGGTTTGAACAATACGACTAAGAGCTCTTTTACCCGGGCACCATGTGCATCGGCAGCAGTCGGCAGCAAGCTTGCGTTTTATAATAACTAACTTTAATATAGTAAATATCTACAATAATAAAGATATTTGGAATTTGGAATAATGCTTTGGCAGCAACACGAGCGGACGAGCACGCGTTATAAGCCTGCCGTGAACTGCTGCCGATGCGCAAGCTGCTTGTGTGTAAGAGCTCTAAAATGGATGGATGGGTCGGGATTCGGGAATAGCCACAGATACTGCCCTGGTGCGGGCAGCCGAGGGTATGGCATCCAATCTATCAAGTAGCTGCTATATTTACCAGGGCATGACAAGCTTAGAAAAGGGGAAATCGCGACGGGGAAGCAATCGTAGTTAAAAATTAGCTAGAGTTGGAAGAACTAAGCATAATAACTAAATATGCAGTTAAATTAAACCTTATGTGCCGTGCTGTAAGGATTAGTAACTTAATATCATAGTTGTTCGGGTATATCGAATAACAGATAAACAATAAAATATATTCTTCCAAATTTTATAGCACATACAAAAACAGAAACTTGAAATAATAATAGCAGGCGACTTTAATATAAAAAGAGTGACTAAAAAAATACCAATAAAACAATGGAAAAATACTAAAAACATCAAAATTCTCATTACGAGTAAATGAGTCAACAAGAGTAGCCGCAGATTCAGTTTTTTTTATTGAATATAAATAAATAAATTATCTTCTTCAACGTCAAAATTATTCTTACTTATATATATAAGTCAACTTTTTTTTCATATAACAACAAGACTACACCGTTTCGGAAGGTGGGCCTCGGGGTTAAGAAGAAACGGCAAGAAACATCCCCATACCTTCTTTTAAAAAAAGTGAGTTCACAACAGGTACTGGTTTCGGTCTAATGAAATTCGCCGGCGAGTGATAGACTTGATCCATCGCCTCTCGTCGAATTTCTATGCGCTGAGATGGTTTGGACTATGCAGTTTTGTCATCTAAGTATTCCTTAATACTATAATAGGCCTTTATTATCAGCTCATTTTTAACATAGTTTGTGAACCTCTTTTCAGGGAGGATCAATGATTCCCGTGGTATTTTATTGTAGAAGCGAATACAGTGCCCCATGAATGATGTGCCTACTTTACTTAGTCTAAATAATGGTAGTGCTAACCTATTTCTATTTCTAGTGGTAATTGTATGGCTATCACCTACAGTTTTAAATATAACTACGTTTTTTTTACATGTTCGATATTCTCGCTCTAAAACAAAGATTGACAATTTTGCTACTAATATCGATAATTTTGAAACAAATTTTATGAATTAGGTCTCTAAGATCATAAAGCCAGCAATCAAAAAGCGAAATTCACGAAAAAAAGAGACTTCTCCATATAAAATATATTTATAGACAGTTTATCATTTAGTGAAGTTTATGAATTCTAAAATTCCAAAATTCCAAATGTCTTTATTACTGTAGATATTTACACATATCTTTGTAGTGGAACAAAATGCTTTCAGAAAAAACAAATCCACAATACTAGCGATACATGACCTTTTAAAACATGTGTATGATAGCCTCAACAATAGACAACATGTCTCAGAGATCTTCATGGACATGAACAAGGCTTTCGAGTTTGCAGATAATAAACATCTACTGATGAAACTCGACAGCTTTGGTATAAGAGAACCTACATAAAATCGAATATATTCCCATTTTTTTTTTGCAATATCAAAATCAAAATCAAAGTCAAAATGTTTATTATCCAAAAACACAATTGTACAGTAGTTTTTACGGTAGCTCCCACACTAGGCGCAGCCTGTGTCGTGGGCGCTTGTAGGCAGAATTACCATTTGATTGGTAGTTTCTTTAAACTCGCACACAATTTTATAAAACAAAAGCAATTAAACTTACACTTACAAGAAATACAATTTTATGAAAAATAACACTTATGAAAAAGAGAAAAAAATATTAAAAGTAGTCAGTTAGTGTTCTTACGCCCATTTTGTGATATCATAATAACTTTTTAATAACATTAAAGTATTTGGAATGTAGATTATGTAGTATAAATTTTTATGTTATAGTAAAAAGTATATAAGTATAATACATATTTATAATATATATAAATATATAAGTATATAATGTAGACGTAGAGTTAGTTACCTATAGTGGTTAATTCCTATCATTCTTTCGGTGTCGTCGTAATCTTGCTCGTGAAGCCAGCTAACTATTTTCCGTTTTGCTTCTTTAATTGTGGATGACTTTATATCACATGCTTTGGCAATTCTGTTGTAAATGAAAGGGTGTAAAAAGAGGGGGAAACGCTGTGCAAAGGTTGTTTGTGCTACTTTAGTTGCGTTCGGAAGACACGTTGGTTTAGAAGGCTATTGTATTCTGTTCTATTGATGTTGATGCGGTGTTGGTCTAACGCTGATTTAAGAATAAATAATTTCCGAATGCTCAGTAAGTTACTGTCTTTGTTTAGAGTCGTGGTGGGGTATCTGACTGGTTTTTTAAACATTACTTTTAGTATTGAGCGTTGTGCCCTTTCCAAGATAAGCATGTGTGATTTAGGCGATCCTCCCCAGCATCCTATGCAGTAGCTCAAAACAGATTGATATAAGGATATGAAGACCAGCTTTAGGGTGTCTTTGTTAGCTCCGTTTCGAAGGAGTCTCATTATGTGGATCAGTTTTCTGGCTCTACCTAAGAGGGTGCGTATGTGTTTGTGAAAGTTGAGTTTCTCGTCTATCGTGATGCCTAGGTATTTTATATAGTCAGACCTTTGAATAATGTCACAGCTACAATTTGCAACAGAGCGATCGCAAGTATGAATTTTTACAGTAGAGGTGTCGGGTTGTGTGGCTATTGTTTTATGGAAGCAAAGGTATTTACTTTTGTTTGTGTTTAGGGTGAGCAGGTTTCGTGAGAGCCAGTTAGATATTCCTGACAGTCCATTTATAGTTTTTGAGAAAGTGTCTTTCCAAGATTTATCACTGAATATTAGAGCTGTATCATCGGCATAGCATATTATTTCGGCTGAGACAGAGGTTGGGAGACTGGTTCCTATGTCGTTAATGTAAACAATAAATAAGGTAGGACCTAAGATGCTGCCCTGTGGGACTCCATAATTTATAGGCATTGGGTCACCGTGTAAATTACCAATTTTCGTCATTTGTTTTCTGTCTGTAAGATAGTTGCTGAACCAGTCAAGTGCTACACCCCTAATGCCCAGGTTTTCTACTTTTTGTAATAGAATCGGTATAGAAACGGTATCGAAGGCTTTAGCAAGATCCAGGAAAACGCCGATGGAACAGTGCCCTTTGTCAAGCTGGGAAGATACCGAGTTTAAGAATAGGGTTATTGCGTCTTCGGTTGATTTTCCCTGTCTGAATCCAAATTGGTTTGATGACAGTAAATTGTTCGATTCTAAGTAATTGATGAGGCGTTTATTAGTATTTTTTTCAAGTAATTTTAAGAATTCCGCAAGTAGAGAGATTGGTCTATAGTTACTAGGGTTGCATTTTTCGCTAGCTTTATGAATAGGAGTAACAGAGGCTACTTTCCAGGAGTCTGGGAAGATGCCACTGAGGAGGCTGAGATTACAAATTTGAAGAAGAGGTTTTACAATATGTTGGGCAATGTGTTTGACCAGAAGATTTTTGATGCCATCTAGACCTGGTGCACTGTCGTTTTTAAGTTGTTTGATGTAGTTTGTGAGTTCAAATTCATTAGTTGGTTGAAAGAAGAAAGAGTTAGGTGGTGAGGATGGCGATGTGGTTTGGGAAGCTAAATTTGTTTCTGTTTGGTTAATTTTTACCAGTATATCATTAGCTAAGCTGCTTCCTACAGTTGTAAAGTATATGTTACATTCATTTATGGATTTGATTGGGTTGCTTTTACATCTTAAGAGCTCGGTAGAAGAGTTTGTTTTAGATGTTGAGATTTCGCAGATATTTTTAATTGTTTTCCATAGCATTTTAGGGTTTTTGTGATTTTCGGTTAGCATTTTATTTTCATATTCTGACTTTACTCAGTGAAGTATATTGACACAGAAGTTTCGGTATCTATTGTAGATGGTGTGAGCGGTTGCGTCATTTGGGTGTCCTATCCAACATTTAAGATGTAAGCAGTCTCTGTGTTTCATGCATCATATCAGACCCGGAGTTATCCAAGGCTTTATGTGGTACTGAGCTCACTGGTTTGCTTGACTTCGGTGTTTCTTGTGATGACCTCATTAAGTTTTCCTGTAAAAATATTGGTTGCCTCTGAAACATTTTGGCAGTTGGAGACAACAGTCCAATCGATGGCTTTCAGGTAATCAGAATCAGCTAATCAGAAGACAGTTTGCGTCAACAAATTCTGGTTCGGTGACCGTTACGTTCCAGGTTTCTTTGATATAAACAATGACGCCTCCGTTTTGGTTGGTGTACTTGGTAGTATGATAATGTGTATATCCATAAATTTTTCTAATGAGTGGAGAGTGGCCAAGGTAGCATTCAGTCAGAATGATAACATCGTAGTTGAGGTCTAGACGATGAAGCAAAGTTAGGAAACTGTCGAAATTGCCGTTATGGCTTCTGATGTTAATTGTTGCAATTTTATGATTATAGGAATTTACCAACACGTTTTTACAGAGTTCTGCTGATTCAACTGCGTGACTTGGGATGGCTAATGAAATATCAATATCGCTTGCAATATTCATGTTGGCCATTTTTGTAGTTGAATTAAAGAGTGTGTGTTGTTTGGGTTGTATAAGTCACGTATGGCGCAGCAAGATATCGTGTTAGCGGAAGATTTGTATGTATTACGTTTATGAGTAATAAAAATAATATTTTATACAGTAGATATACACGTGGGTAGATAAATATATGAAGACTAGAAACAACAATAACAAATGTGGAAAACAATCAATCAATATCATATCAATATCAATCAATCAATCAATATATATATCAATAATATACAGAGTGTCTCATTTAAATCGGTCAGTATGGGAAAGTCTGAAACTATAAGACATACGAAGATCTGTTCTTAGGAACCATGTCATCGATTTTAATAAGAAGAAAAACTGCATTCATACATTTGACAAAAACCTGTACTCGGCTCAGGAATATAACCCGGTGGTTTAAAAAAAAAGTTAGGTTATTTCTATCGATTGTGTAGGTCTTAAGCAGTAAATGGCTCTATGAAACATGATGTCAAAAATGAATAAAATGCATTGTTTTCACATACTTTAATTTATTTTAGCAGGTGTTCGAAGTGTCCACCTTTTTTTTTTCAATACAATATTCAACACGTTTAGGTAACGATCTTACAATTGCATTTTGTATTTTCACGTGGTGAATTTGGTGAAGGTCTCTATGGCTGCTTTTAGGTCTTTAACCGTGTCATAGCTTACACTTCATCCTCAACGTAACCCCACAAGAAATAGTCAAGAGGCGTAAATCACACCTACTAAAATAAATTAAAGTATGTGAAAACAATGCATTTTATTCATTTTAGACATCATGTTTCATAGAGCCATTTACTGCTTAAGACCTACACAATCGATATTTAAACAGAAATAGTCTATTTTTTTTTTCAAAACCACCGGGATCGATTCCCGAGCCTAGTACAGGTTTTTTTTCAACGGTATGAATGCAGTTTTTCTTCTTATTAAAATCGATGACATGGTTCCTAAGAACAGATCTGCGTAGGTCTTATAGTTTCAGACTTTCCCATACTGACCGATTTAAATGAGACACCCTGTATATCAAAGCAGCAGAGTAAAGAGCATAGCTACGCATCCAACACTAAGTCCGTTCAGTATGGAGTACCACAGGCACTATTCTGCGACCTCTACTATTCTTTGTCTATATAAATGATCTACCAAATCCGACTGTTTTGCAAGCGGATGATTGCTCGGGTGTCATAAAATGCACAGAGGTACTAAACTTTAGGTACAAAACATCAAAATTTAAGAATGCAATTTCACCAGCCTCAAGCAAACCCTCACGAAAAATTATAACCAACATATGGAAATATTGAAAACAATGAAATTCCTCGGATTACTCTTAAACCAAGATTGTGGATGAAAACATTACATAGAGAAACTATGCTGTGAAAAAAAAATACATTTTTATACCCACTAAGGAGATAAGCACATACTGCGATCACATAGATGGCTATTACTGCATAATTTGGCTATGTGCACTCTATCCTAAGCTACGGTATTATTATCTTTTGAAAGAGAAAGTTTTCAAACATCAGAAAAAGTGTACCAGGGCTATTGCTAGTATTAAACCTTCGTCGTTGCAGACCTTTTTTTTTAAATATAGATATCTTAACAATATTTATGTCTAATGTTCATAAAGTAAAATTATAAGGGTTTTAGTGAGCGCAATATAATTCATTCAAAATCAGAATCAAAATCAAATTTTCTTTATTACTGTAGAACTTTACTATACTTAGTAAATGTCATTTTTTGCCTCTTCTCTTTATTGGACAACTGTTGGAGAAGGAGGGCGAAAAAGCTCTCACAGATTGATTTTTATATATCTTTAAAAAAATGTGTTAACTGATATAAATATTACAATATTAATAATTAGAATAAATAATATGTTGGAATACATATTTGCAAAATTACTGACAGCGATCCTGTGTTGAGTTTAATTAACCCTGCGCTGTCTTGTCATTTATGTAATCATGAAAATTGTTATATCCCTTTTTAAATAAAGTCGTTTTTACATGGTTTTTAAATTGCTCAATTTTAAATTCTCAAGTTATATTCTATTATATTATATGTAGCCATTAAAATATATAACTTGCTACCAAATGAAATAAAGACTCTACAATTAAATTCCTTTATGCATACTGTCACTAGAATACTGAAAAAAATATATGCCAATATCAATACTTCAATGATAAAGAATTAATTACATCATAAACTCGCAAAAGTTAAAATTAAAATAAATCATTAATAATATTAAAATAAATCACTAATAATATTAAAATAAATCACTAATAATATTAAAATAAATCGATTATAATATAATATATGAGAATTAAGCATTAAATTCTGATGTGAGTTTGTAAATAAACAACTACCAATTAATGAGTTACGTAAATTAATAATTTGCCTATTTATGCCATACCTATTTATGGTACATCATGTGAAATGTAAATATCATATTTAAGACTAATTGTAAACCATAATTCAAATAAAGTTTATTATTTCTTAAATGTGCAAAATAATTCGGTCTAGACACAAAGCAGTAGAGGTCGAGGCGACGAGATGCATCGATTTTATGTTATGTTTGCTGTTATCAGGTCATTATCACGCAGCGCTGGTTGGATATTAAAAAATAAACACCTTCGGAGGTTGACTCAAAACAAAATAATTAACACAACCCCATAACTTCAAACATGAATATTAAATGTGTCCAAGGTTGTGATAATATCAAGTTGTTGCCAGATGTTAATTGAAAATAAACTATGAACGCCTTTGGCTTTTAAAAAGTTTTGCGTAGAGTTTTATCACACGATGACGACAGAGGCGGTCGGTCCGACTGTGACATCGACTAATATGGTGCTCTGATTTTGCCATATTAGAGAATTATTATGAGTTTACTGAACTCCATCTCGGTAATTTAAATAAACGATATCGGTCGCCAATCTTTGTGCAATTATAATAATATGTGGTAACACAATGCTGAAACGCACAATGATTATTTACGAAATTCTATTATCAGACCTGTGATGCATTTTGGTGTTTACGCGGTTGAATATCAGAAAATTATACTCTATTAAAATTCGCGACTGTATTTTCCTTGAAAAAAAGGTAAAAAAGTAAACCAGTCCCTGAGGCACGCTCAAGACCCAAAATGTAGGTAATTCAACATTCAGGTAGGCAAGCAAAACAAATGATGAGTCTTGAATGAAGGTAGTTCAATACGGATATTTATACTATACATTAGTATCACAATGAACATATCCGAATTAATCTCCCTTAACAAATGATTATGCCATATCCGAAGTGAACACGTAAAATAGGAAGCGGTTTACACATTATGTTTAGTACATACACAGGGTCGGTCAAGTGAAAAGTTGGAGCGTGTTACACGCACAGCAGCTATGAGTAAAACTGTGATG
Source organism: Argyresthia goedartella (assembly GCA_949825045.1). NCBI lineage: Eukaryota > Metazoa > Arthropoda > Insecta > Lepidoptera > Argyresthiidae > Argyresthia > Argyresthia goedartella. Next base: position 17,112,224 of record OX463815.1, read on the forward strand.
ATGAATGATGGACAACACTCGTAATTTCATTGTTAGCGAACGTGGAATCTGTCGGTGACATACTGGCCAATTGTAGACAATTGCGTCTTTAAAAGAGGCTTGAATTTAATGGCACAATAATCAGTTTTGAATTTAAATGATGTTTTTTTTAAAACATGAGCATTTACTTCAGTTGTCGGTAATTTCTTGAAGGTTAGTAAGCACCGGATTATGAATTGGGAAATTGACTATGTTAATACTTAACGTATTAGTTGTGTCACGCTCTTCTTGTGACATCTGCAGAGACAGAACTATACTTATGTGTTTGATTAGTGAATTTCTCAATTCAGAAATTGGAGGTCATTAAATGACAAAGCATTTTTAAAGGCAGTTGTGTGAAAGGTTTCGAGTAAAACTTGTTAGTTATTAATGTTATCATTAGTATTATTTTAGGGTACTGGTTTTTATACCAGCAAGGAAAAAAAATTGTATGTTTCATACCTATGTAAATATTATATGCATGCATTAAAAGCTTTATCATTATTAATACTAATATCCTGGTGATAAAAATTAGGTACTTTATGTAAGTTTTCAGATAACTTATCCGCTTAAGTTTTTATATAGATTTGACACTATTATACTTTTTGACTTCTAGTTGAACTAGACTGTTTTGTCTTGGGTTAGAATAGAGCTGTTAGTTTGCCTTTTTTTCTTCAAACGTCATTACTTATATATTGAAAATACTTACTAAAATTCAGACCAAGATCATCCAAACACGCTGTGTCTAAATCACGAAACAAAACATAACCCTTAAGAAGAACTAATACTTCTTTTAAGTTCTCGACAGCATATTTCACCGTGTGCCAGTTACAACAATATACATTTTACATTCGGAGACAAATGTATCGAGTGATGATTCGCCGCGGGATCGATGTCATCGATGTATTTGAGTATTTGTATCGCGTGTGGTATCGCGACCTGCGCAGACGCCGGTGTTGCTGCGACTACCAGCAGGAGTTTCCCGCCAAACAGCACGCGAGATAGCAGCCTCCGATTGCACTAGAGCGGGCATGCCCGGCTCATTCACAGCTTTATGCAACATAACAGTGGATTCAATTGTAGTACGGCAAAGTAAAGAGTTCTTTAGTACTGTAGATACTGCATTAGTCCACTGAACAATATTCCTACACCCTTCTTCGTCTAGGTGCGAATAATTTGGTCATAAAGAGATCGAATTTACTGGTCTGGCTAAAAAAATATAACTATTACTAAATAACGACAAAAAAAAACATCCAGAATTAATTCCACCATCCCTGTTTAGTTTGTTTTGAATTGTTCTGGTTGATGCGATCCCAAGACGATGCCAAAAATGTTTGGACGGATCCTTTATTTTACTAATATATTGTCGAATCATATAAATATTTTGATTTAAAGGCCTACATTTCATTATTATTTTGAACTTTGGGTAGACGATGCTAAGAAACATCATTAGAAGTGTTCGTACTTTCACCTTTATTATTGGCTTTGCTTAATGACATGATATTACGATCCCATGTGTGTGACGTCGCTATTTCTGGTTCCCAGGTCACAGGTTATCCTACTGTGGGGCCAGAAGCAATGTATGTGCCTGTATTAATGTTTATGTTTACACAGGCACACACCTCGCTTCTGTGCGATAGTGCCATTCAGGCGTGGGACATTCCTATGGAACGAGAATATTATAAAAGAAAGAGTCACATCTGTTAATTATGGTAGAAGTTAGTTTTTTAGAGTTTCTTCAACTATTTGAAGAAACTCTAAAAAACTAACAGTCATCTGTTGACTATTCAACAGATGACTCTCTGCTGAAATTCAGATAATTAATTCAAGATTCTGTCGTTTTAACAAAGTGCGGATATATTTATCTAACTTAATAAACTACAAAAAAAGCTTTCAGAGGGCTGACGCAATTTAAAATTGAGATTTTGTCAAAGCGAAAGGTATATTTTTCTATATGGTCACCTAAAAATAATCTTTATTATGTTTACTGGCAACAATGACATGTCACAATTTCACAAGAAAACAGTTTTGCCGGTTTAGTTAGAAAATCAAAACACTTCTGTTTTATTTTAATAAGTATTACTTACTACTTTTATCAAGCATGCCATTTTGACATGACATTCTTCCAGTTATGAGCAATGAGTGTGTAATTTTTCTCGTTGCAACTTCTTTGTTGTATTTATGTGCATTGTGCAACAAAAAAACACATTAAAATTTGCTTATTGCGGCATCCTACCCATCCATCCTACCTACCCATCGAAAGAATTGAATGTACTTAGATATATAGGTAATCGGTATGGATATATAAATTAGTTTTGACTCTGAATTCTAGATGGCGCTTCAATCTTGTCATGCTCAAAAGTCCCGAGAGAGGGCTCTCTTTTCCCTTATACTTATTTACTCTTTGGTGCCACTTCAGATCAATATTTATGTACCTATCATGCTACCTACTAGGTAACAAGGCAGGTAATATTGTTTGATTGCCCACGCTGCGCCATCTATTTAACACATATTGAACTCCTTTAAAAGATGGATCTATAAGCAGCCGCTCGCTGATCGAAACCTTTCAATTCGTTAACTTTATTGCTTTGATTTCAATTGTTTTCATCAGTGCCAGATAGATGGCGCTAAAATATGAATAGCATATTTTTTATGCTAACTATTTTTAACCGACATAAAAAACGGAGGGGGTTCTTAATTCGAATTAGAAATCCATCCAGTAGTTTCGAAATCTTTTAAATAATAATAAAAATAACACCCACACAAACGCAATTGCGCATTTTTGCTTTCCTGTGACTTTTCAGTGGTGTTTACGGCCATTGCCATGTTATGTGATGCGTTCAGGCTATAAGGCTATATAAACTTGGCCTCATAAACTCTGGCTAATGAAACATGAACCTGACAAAGCTCGGAAAATTCAAATAATGTTATGCTGGTAATACTGTGTATAGGTACTACTAGTATTTTTTTCATTTTGATACTTTGCTACTTACGGAAAATCAAAATAAAACCGGTTAAGTACGAGTCTCACTCGAGCAGGAAGGTTTCCGTACCACAGTACAATGGTAGGGATGGTATGGAGTGAATAGTTTGGATTTTATATAGCAAAATTTTGTTTACAAAGTTATGGTGCGGCTACTTTTACAAAAAACATGTACGTAAACAGTTGCATTTATAACGTATTAATTTGTGTAAGGTGTCAGAATTACATGTTAAGGCTATTGAATGTTGCCATGTGAAATATAGTGCCGCCCTCACTTTCTTTTTCTTGGTTTTCTGGCGACGCTATTCCAAGAATTTGCTGTAACATAACTGAATGTGGATTTAAATAATAGTATCCAACTTATATCCAACCAATATTATAAATGTGAAAGTAGCGATATTGAGATGTTTGGATATTTGTGTGTGTGTGCCTCAATACGCTAAAACGGCTGAATGGATTTGTATGAATTTAGCACAGAGATAGTATATGAGCTAATTTAACATATATAATACATTTATCCGACTACACCAGAAGGAGGGCAACTGTTGAAGGAGGGGAATTGCTATCTGTCTCTGAAAACGTTACTTTATGTACAAAAAAGTCTCAACAAGTCCTTCATTCAATCAAGCCTTGCTCGTAGGACGCCTAGTAGTTCAATAATCATCGTCGCGGTAGAACATGTAATTCTCAGTTTAATCTCAGTTTTCTCTTGCAAGCCGCCAACGTAGCGATCGGTCGGGTCATTTGTTGTAATCGCAGCTGTCAGCGCGAAGTGCGTAATTTTCATTTTCATAATTGTATAGTGTGCTAATCAGTTAATAAAAGTCTTGTAACCTTATACCAAGTCAGTGTCCACAATCTTCAACCCATAACTTCGTCAACATCAACCGTCATCAAGGCCCTTTCGAGGGGCAGCCGCCGACGCGACGACGATTTCCCACGAGGTGCCGCCAGCAATCTAGCTGGTAGCTCAGGTCTGGCTGATATGGGACCCTGCTTGCTACCCTCCTCATGCGTGGCGTTGAGGCGGGAGCCGCGCGCATCATCCAGTTTGGGGTTTGGTATTCTGATGCCGCGAGGTAACACCTACCCCTGCATCCATTTGGTGGCCCATGAGGTAAGAGTTCCTAAAACAACAATCATTTTGGTGGTCCAGTCGAGGAAAGGCTGCCAAAACATCGAGCTAAAGATTGCCCCTAAAAATGTGGTGACACTCGACGGAAAAGAGGCCGCCATTGTGTGCCCAGATTGGACGGAGCTAGAGCTGATGGCCCAAGATCGGAACAAATGGAATGTGTACTAAGAGCCCTATACCCCTGCTATGACTATATTTAAAACGTCCAATCACGATATTAATCAAAATTTAATCTTGCACTCTAGGACCAAAAAATTCTGCAAACTGCAATTTTGGTGATATATTCTTCCAAAAACTGCGACAGCAATTAACTATTTGTTTTGTTGGAAAACGCGCAGAGCAGATGTCCTTCCCCGCCATGTACATAAGAGCTCTCATTTGAATTAAAAAAAAAATGAAAGATTTGAGTACCTACCACCAAAATCCACCAACATGACTTGGAACTTGGATTCTTGGAATAACTACGAAGCTGAATATATTAACAAAACTATTTCATATTTAATAGCGCCGTTAGTGCATAGTATAATTGTAAATTTGTTTTTTTTTAAATATTTTTGCAAAGTAAGTATTTTCTATTCTTTATTCCAAATTATACCATATTATTATTCTAGCAAACGAAAACGCCGTGTGTCACACAAGTAAAGCCCAGTAGACTTCGAGAGTTAAAACATCTATATCTTGTGCCTCACCTCATTGTTTTTTATATCATTCCAAATACAAAGTTGTATTGGATTTTTCATTGTATACAATTAAATCATTCCGCTTCAGTATGTTTATATACACACGTATTATAAACCCTACTGCGTCTAAGAACCGCACGTTAAGACTAGTCAAACTATTTGGTAAAAACTCATTTATTATCTGAAAATTTGTACATTATGACCATAATGTACGAAAATTTGTCAAATTATGACATTCAAAGGACAATGGCGAACCCCCATAGTAAAAAATACTTGGGCTAAATACTCTGCGCCTTTATATGAAAAAATATTAAAAATATTCTGCTTATGGTTCTGAGCTTGCATATACACAGTCAGGTCATAAGTTCTGTCACACAATAAAAACTTTTGAGGTTAGAACGCTGGCAACAAAAAAGTTTATTGAATTCGAATTTCGAATTTTTCATGAAAATAAAAATGTGTACTTTTTAGAATTTTCCTCATTTTTAAATATGGAGTGGACACGTAAAGAAGACCGTGTCGCAGTTATTGCGTTGCATCGTTGCGTTACGCGCTAATTCAGATTTTCGACTTACTGAAAAATTTGAATATAACCAAAAGATTCGTTTATCGTACCATAAAACGATACAATGAAGACTCTAGTGTAGATGACAGGTCAAAAAGTGGTCGCCCTCGCTCTGTTAGGACTCCAGCAGTGATAAAAGCTGTGAAGGCGCGAATTCAATGAAATCCCATACGTAAGCAGAAACTGTTGGCCCTTCAGATGGGGTTAAGCAGGACCACGGTGAAAAGGGTGTTAAATGAAGACTTAGGGCTTAGGGCATATCGAAGAAAAACAGGACATCGTTTGGACGCTCGTTTGATGGACCTGAGACTGAAGAGATGCCGCGCTTTGTTGAAGCGGTACGCGGAAAAAAAGCATCGGGAAATTCTTTTTTCGGATGAAAAAATTTTCACCGTGGAAGAGAGCTACAACAAACAAAATGATAAGGTGAACGCACACAGCAATGAAGAAGCGAGCAACCGTATTCCGCGTGTCCAACGAGGTCATTTTCCATCCTCGCTCATGGTTTGGTTGGGAGTCTCTTATTGGGGCTTAACTGAGGTACATTTTTGTGAGAAAGGCGTAAAAACGAATGCAGTTGTGTATCAAAATATAGTCCTCAAGAACCTTGTGGAACCTGTTTCTCATACCATGTTTAATAACAGGCACTGGGTATTCCAACAAGATTCTGCGCCAGCTCATAGAGCGAAAAGCACACAAGACTGGCTGGCGGCGAGTGAAATCGACTTCATCCGGCACGAACACTGGCCCTCCTCCAGTCCAGATTTGAGTCCGTTAGATTACAAGATATGGCAACACTTGGAGGAAAAGGCCTGCTCAAAGCCTCATCCTGATTTGGAGTCACTCAAGGCATCCTTGATTAAGGCAGCCGCCGATATTGACATGGACCTCGTTCGTGCTGCGATAGACGACTGGCCGCGCAGAATAAAGGCCTGTATTCAAAATCGCGGGGGTCATTTTGAATAAACTTTATTACCATAAGAATCTATGTTTTATTAAGTTCATTTTGCTATATAAATGTTTACATAAATAATAAACATGTCTAAATTATTTCATATTGCACATGTGACAGAACTTATGACCTGACTATGTATAACTTTTTATGCTAGACGAGGCCAGGTTACTGAGATATTGCTTAATGAATTGTGAATAAATTCTAACCTGACTCATGTACTATTTTACCTCAAATTGTCAGTTTTATTGATGAATGAGTGAAAGTGATCGCAACCACCGCAGTCTGTTCAAACAAGGCATTTTTACCTAATAATTCAATGTTAATAAGGATTCAATGTTAATAGACAGTGGTGGCGCAGACTATACGCCTTTTATCTTTACCTATCTAGTAACTGTCTTTAACATCAGTCAATATAAGTACACTGCTGGATATAGGCCTTCCCTAAGTCACTCCACAACGCTATATCCTCGGCCGTCTGCCAGTAAATTGCCTCTACTAGAGAACTTTCTTTCCCCATTGCTGGCCGGTTAAATTTACTTTATACTTTATTGCATATACACATTAATGGACAATTGCAAACATAGTTAGTATACAAAGGCGTGTTTATCTCTATATAGAGATTTCTTCCAGCAAACCCAGGGCTGACAGGAAAAAATAGTTTCATGCGAAGGGATAGACCTATTATGCACAACATAACAAAAAACTAAACATCAGAGTGACTTTAATATATTTATAATAAATTACTTAGATATTTACACATATAAATAAATGAGAACCTACATAATAATATAATACCTATAAATACTATATATAAATATCAATAAATACCTATACAATATATAAATAAAATATAATCTACTACAGAAGAGAAAGGTAATGTTCCTTCAAACTACTTTTGAAGATGTTAAGAGATGGACTGTCCCTGACGGTGCTGGGGAGTTTGTTCCAGAGCTTGATAGCCCGGAGTCGGAACTCATGTTCATATGCGACAGTTTTATGTTACGGTGTTGTGAGCAGCGACCGAGTGTGAGGTCTCCGAGGCCTATCTGAAGAAAGAAAAGTGAACAAATCACGTAAGAAGCCAGGGTAATAAGGATTATGTAAAATCTTAAAAAGAGTGAAGAGGATATGGGAATCCCGGCGAAGACGGATTGGAAGCCACTTCAGATCCCTGCGATACTGAGAAACATGGTCAAATTTGCGCAAACCGAAAATAAACCGAATCCCAAGATTTTGAAGTCGCTCGAGTTTGTCCAGTTGCTCTTCGTTTGCGCTGATCCAGCAGACATCTGCGTAGTCAATGAGGGGAAGTAACAGAGATTGGGCGAGTGTAATTTTGGTCTGAAGAGGTAAGAAGTGCCGAAGTCGTCTGAGGGAGTAAAACGTAGCGAAGGCACGCCTACCAACCTCGCAGACATGCGCTGACCAAGACAGCAGGTTATCAAAGATGACTTCGAGATTTTTGGCCTTGGACATATGCTGTAACACTTGGAGAGAGTGCCTGGACCCAATAATCATTGACTGCGACTTACAAGGATTGACGAGTAGCCCGTGTGAAAGAGCCCAATCCCTGATACACTCAAGATTAGCATTCAGCAAGGCCACAGCAGAGTTAACATCACAGGGAGAAAAATTACGGTAAATTTGGAGATCATTGGCATAGAGATGATAAGAGGAAGAGAGATTATCTGAGATAGAATTTATGAAGACAGAAAAGAGAAGAGGGGAGAGGATACCACCCTGAGGCACCCCTGCAAAAAGGTCGCACCATTCTGTTGAAGTCTCCTCGGACCTTATACGCTGCTGACGACCTCTCAGGTAGGAGTCGAACCAGCTGGCTGAGGCCGGGGAGACATTCAGAGACTTCAGTATCTCAACGAGGATATCGAAATCAACACAGTTGAATGCGCTGCTGAAGTCAAGTAGCGCTAGTACGGTGAGCTGTTTCTCGTCCATAGCCAACTGAATGTCGTCAGTGACTTTGAGTAAGGCCGTAACGGTACTATGACCCGGCCTGAATCCCGACTGGAATTGATTCAGCAGACAGTGAGACGTAAGGTAGGAGGGAAGCTGGGAGTGGACAATGGATTCTAGGACTTTGGAAAGGATAGGCAGGATAGAAATAGGACGATATTCTTTGAAAGAGGAGGGGTTCGAGGATTTGGATAAAGGTATGACTATTGCTTTTTCCACACATAGGGGAAAGAACAGCTAGAGAGAGAGTGATTTATAATGTGTGTGATAGCGGGAAGAATATAATCGAGCACGTTGCTGATCATATTAGAGCAGATGCAATCATCACCTACAGCTTTCGATGAGATAGCCAGCACCGCCTTCTTAACTGTGTCAATTCCGACTGGACTGAAGTCGAAAGGAGTGGAGGGCAACGCCGGCCTGGAGCGGAGCCCATGCAGAGTGGCATCCTTAACGATGGGATCCATAACGACTGGGGGAGCCGAGAAAAATCTGTTAAGACCGTTGAAATCGACGTCACCAACCATTTGATTCTGGGGCTTACCGACACCTAGAGATCTCAGGAATTTCCACATTTCGGAAGGGGTGTAGTTTTGAATGCACTCAAAGATGTGGCGGCGCTTGGCATCACGGCACATACGGTTACAACGGTTCCGGAGGCATTTGTAGGCAGCAAAATTATCGTCGGTGGGTTCCTTTTTATGCTGATATTTAGCTCGGTTCCTTTTAGCCATCAACCGTTTGATGGGGTCCGTGAGCCAAGGCGCAGGAAGGTGTTTTACTTTGACCTTTTTGATGGGTGCGTGTTTGTCAAATAGTCCCAGAATAATTGTGTTGAAATGGTGGATCTTGTCGTCAACGTCCTCACTCAAATGACAGGTGACCAATCGATTGATGATGCATCAGATTGGAGTAACGATGGATCAATGCCCTTAAAGCTACGAAGAAAGATAAATTTGGCTCAGTTCTTGGGAGACTTGACCTTATAGGAGAGATAAACCAAGTCATGATAAGAAAAAGGAGAATTAAATTGACCGTGGGCAGCAACTTTGTCTATATCAGATGATCAAGGAGAGAGGGAGTACAATGTGGTTGACAATGAGTCGCATTTAGAGGGAGAATATGCAAGTTGAATGAATTGACAATAGACCGGAGTTGGGCCGAGCGGGAATCATTTTTAAGAAGACATGTATTAAAGTCACCGAGGATTAGGACATCATTATAAAGAGGAGTCAGCTCATTGAGCAGGGACTCGAAGGTATCGAAGTAATTGATGAGAAGCGAAGGACTGTAGAGAACACCGAGCAGAACTTTACTATGGTGAAGACAGATTTCAAGGAAAAGATGTTCAGCAGATTCAGAATACTCACTCGGGGAGACACTCACAACTTTGCAGGATATGTCCGAACGAAGGAAAATAGCTACACCACCACCAGCTTTTCCAACTCTATCGTTCCGATACAGCTGGTATCCAGGTAGTGAATACATGGTGGAAGGCAAAGAAGGTTTTAGGAAAGATTCAGAAATAAGTATACCATCCATATGTTTTGTGCTGAACGCTTCGAGAAGGTCTGGGTAACTAGAGTGGATGCTTTGGGCATTGATATGAACAATATTTAAGTTACCCTCCAGGCCAACAAAGACAGTCCTCAGTTTGGCGGATAGCGGTTCCACCACAAAGGAGTTATCGCTCTCCGCACTAATGTAGTCGTCGCTTGAGGAACAAGAGAAAAAACTATTATCAATATTACATAAACTATCCATATGTATAAAATAATGATAGATATAATAACTACCTAATATATTTATATCACTATAACTAAAACTAAACTAAACTAAAACACAAATAATGGAACCTGACCCAGCCCCTATCCACATAGGAATACTGGAAGAAATCAATAAGTAAACTATAATTATTTATTTTATAAATTTATTTTATATTTTATTTTATATAAGTATATGTACCGGCTGCAACGCAATGAGCTGGGCCGGCCTGCATTGAATCAGTATGTAGGTCAGCCAGCTAATTGCGTTGCAGAAAACCGTTTAATAAAATGATTATAAGTAGCAGTCACGTGGTCACGCTTTAAGAGGCATAATGACAGTGCGTCTTTGCCTGATTGGTTGCCCTGCCAAAATTAAGAACAATAAACTTCATTGTTCTTAATTTTGGCAAAATTTTCCTCAACCCATCGCAGAATAAAATGTCATTTCTTTTTACTGCAATGACTTTCTATCCAAAAAGCATCCAAAAAAGGTATCAATAGCACTGTTATAACAGTAAATAAACTCATTTATTTTATTTTTCGTACCTCTTCAAGTTTTAATTCAATATAAGTGCCCATTAAACTGTTTGAAAACAAAAGTTGTGCCGGAAGCAAAGATCAACCGCGTTGCTCTATGGCCGGAAGTTAGGATATAAGTGATAAAGTAACAAAACTGCTCAAGTTACATTATTAAAATATTTTGCTTTTTTACCTGGCCTCCTCCGAATTTGTGAATAAATTGAAAAAACCTGTAAAATTACAAAATAAGGTTTAGTCTAGGTGTCTCTTTAAGACGCTCAAAAAATCCCAACTATTTTTTCGCCATTGTTCTTTCGAACGCCGACGCCCGCCTGCGTGCCGCCCCTAGTTTGTCTGTGAGGTTGGTACTACAGAACAAGCTGAACAACTGCAGAGCAATGAACAATGCCACAATGCCGGTCGAACATGCGGTTCCTGAACACATCAAAGAGAGCTTATGATATGTGTGTAGATAAACTAGTGTATGTAACTGTACATAATTAGGCATTAAAACTCTCGAGGGATATTATTATGAATAAACTACTATTATGTGACTGCTACATTCTCATTTTCTCAAATCTATACTTATTACAAGACGGGTGGAAATCACCTGATCTTTATGGATTCCATTTCCATCGCTTTTGTTTCACATAGACTTTATTTAAAAACGACTCGATTCCTTATCTAAACGGATGTATATTTAATATACATTGTGAGTCTATTTTAGTTTCAAAACCTGCTGAAAAGCCTCGCTTATTTTCAACCTTATGGCTTTGTAATAAAATAATCAAAAATTTGGAGGTATCTAGCTGGTTTTGGAACTAGTCGACTCATATTTAGATTTGCGTCCATGGAAGTAACAGTTACCTAGTTTTATTGTTATGTCATATCTTAGTTTGGTCACATGATACTTTGATTAAATTTATGGCAAAGTAAGGTTTTTATGGTAAATTTTATGACTCAAATCTTTGTGGCCTTGGTTATTACGATATTTATAGTGTTATTAGCCCTAACAAGTTTCAGATCAAATTAAGATGCCGAATCAAGCAAAGAATATAAATGTAATTTTTATAGTATATTTGTAATAAGTTTCTATAATTTATAGTACCTAACAAAACTCATCTTATGGCAGTATTTACAATGGCAGTGAGTGTATCTTATAAATTACAATAATACTTATTTTATATATCTATTAATACGATACAAAATTGATTTATTTTCTCCCAAAACACAGTACACTATTGTATCCATGTGATCTATTTAATAATTAGTTTAAGGACCAATGGGAGACAGAATAGGTCATATTTTGCTTCTATGTTTAAGTGAAAAAGCAAATAGGTTATCTATAGGTTTTACATTTGCTATTTTGATTTTAGTTATGATATTTGCGGATATGAGTGCGTGTGGGTTTGAATGCATTTAGGAGTTTGTGTTGCATCTGGGTGTGTGTGTGAGTGTGTGTAGCTTAAATCGCATTTATATTACATTTGTGACATCTTTATGAATGTTTATACATTTTATTTTCATCGTGCTGGAAATTAAAATTTACAAAACTCATAACATAAGCTTCTAATTTTCCTCATAATTGAGGGAAAGCAGCTAATCTGTTATTTTTCTTCATTCCAATTTTGACCTGTCATATATTGTTTGCAACTTGTTTGCCTTATTGTACAGCCTAGTTGATAAAAACGAAGAGAATCTCTATGCTAGGGCTTTTCCTATAGAAGTTGTTTGACTCACCGTGTAGTCTGTCGTAGTGTTTGCTCTAATATGATCCTTCCGGTCCTCAACAGTCGAATGTTATCGCAGTACTTAGTAGGTTATTAAAAAGTTACGATTTGTAACATACAACTGATACAAAACATGTTTAAAAGTAGCTAAACATTCTATTATAATAATAAGTTTATGAACGCTTAGCATCAGTAGGGAAGTAAAGCCATTTAAACTCGTATCCTTTGAGACCGTATTTTTCATCTGTTTCCGTTTCTGGCTTGGGGACTTCTTCGGAGACCAGATCTAGAACTTCTTGAGTAATTTTCGGGCGGAATCCTTTCTCATCTGCTTCATAGTCTACTCGGGTTCTGACTCCATTCCTGCCTGTGACGTAATAGTAACCCTTTTTAGCACCGTTAGTATAACCTTCTTCGTGATGGCCGTGGAATCCGACAGTGTAGTTAAAGGTATATAGCAATGTTGTCATATCGTTCTTCGTCAATCCATCTGGTAAACCTTCCTTCTCTCCAGGGCCTCTCTTATAAATATCAGTATTCTTATCTACCAAGGTCATTTGAGCAGATATAAGCATAGGTTTTGACGGACCAATCGGAGGATTGGGTAGTTGGACAGCGTTGTCTTGAGGTTGATATTGCTTAGGTGTACGTTCTCCTGGTGTTCCAAATCTTGACTCGGTGCTTGGAATATCTTGTTGTGGTGAGTATTGCTGAGGATTACCAACTCCACCTACGGGGAATGGGGCAGGCTGACTACCATAGTTTGGAGACCCTCCAGCTTTATTTTGGGGGTTTTGAGTGGACTGCCTAGAATAGCTAGGTCCACCAACCGGTGATGCTGCACCTTGAGGTAACTGAGAAGGTTTACCAGAGAAACCCGAGGAGCCTCCGTCTCCAGCTTGAGGATATTGGGTTGGCTGACCAGATCCTCCAAATCCACTCTGAGGATATTGGGCCGATTGCCCAGGAAATCCTGGGGAACCGGCTCCAGATTGTGGGTATTGGGCTGGTTGGCCAGGCCCTCCAAGTCCAGTTTGAGAACCTGAACTTTGACCAGGATACTGCGGGCTGTTTCCTGTTGGAACTGACGGGCTACCATTGCCAAACTGCTGAGGATATTGTGGTTGTCCGTTTTGGATTTGTGGTTTCGGATAGTTTTGCGCAGGACTGTTGTAGTTGGGGAACTGAGGCTGGCTAGCGGGAATTGTGGCTATGTCGGTGGGCTGCTGTAGTGGGCGCCGAGTGGTTGAAGTCGGGTGGCTGCAGCCACTGCATGCCTTGGTTGGAGCTGCTGGGCCTGGGCCGATTGGCTTTTGAAAGGTAGTGGATGCTGGTGGGGATGGTTGTGTCCGATATCCATCAGGCTTAGGCGTTGGAGGTGGTGGAGGCTGGGAGCTAGGCTGGGATGGTGGGAATGGAAGAGAGTTACCCTTCCTTTCTCCTGATGTCGGATCTGTAATATGTAGTTGAAACGTTTCAGGCTTAGTATAAAAGAAGCGTAAGTTGATCCCAAACCCCGGCTAATCCATTAAATATACAAAATTACCTATTAGTATACTATTGAGCATAGCTTATTTCGTATTGAATAATATAACTATGAACATTAATACCGGAATAATAATTTAGTTGTGTATAAAACAGTCAGCTTAGCACCAACCAATTTTTTGTGATATCGTGAAAAACAAAAGACATTGTAACACTGAGTTATATCGGAAATGTTGTCTAAGTAATCTACTACTTACAAGGCTTGACACGAATATTCTTCATGGATAAAATCTTGAAGTTTCCATTTTCGTCGGTGGCATACACAGTGACGTGGTAGACACCGTCGGCTGTGATGAATCCAAACTCTCCCATGATGATTCCATTTTCATCTGAAAACGGTTTTAACGTCGAACAGATGCCAAAGCCGAAAATTCAAGATGATGTGGCAATAGATAAATAAGGAAATAGCGAATAATTATTGAATGAATATTAATCTGCCGTCTATATTAATTTGAAAAATGCATTTAATCAGAAAAATCTTAAAGGAAGGCTGTTTTTACTGTAAATCACTTTTTTCAACTCAGTGTCAATAAATAGTTAGGTAATAGTACTTAGTAGACTTTTCATGGCATTAGATCGCATTTCACATGGGAAATTCTGACTTGAGTTTGTAATTTTAACAATCTGAGCAACTTCAAACGATATTTTTTCTATTGTTACTTTACTATCAGAAAATTTAATAGAATGGGGAATAATAAAATGAGAATATTAAAAACTAATTGAGCAAATGACCATGAACAGCGGGTTTACCTGAAATGAGCGAAAAAAATACTGAATTAATTGTTTAAATGAAGACTGTCTGGACGAAGTGTTGGGTAAGGGTAAGTGAAGGATAAAGGGGGTGAGCGAAGACAAGGCCCCTTTATCCTTTGTGTTAGGTTTTTGAACATATGAGAACAACAAAATCCAATGATCCAATCCAATTTTTGTTTGGCCATAAAACATATTTTTTGTCACGTTCAGGTGTCTATAATTTTTGACCGGTTGCTGGCCAGTGCCTTAGATAACACTTTGTTCTATATCCGTAGATGACAGAATTTTTGTTTATAGCCAACATAAATTATAAACTTATGTACTCATTATAACTAATGCAACTTTTACAGAAGAGACACTAAAAATCAGACATAAATTAAATATATAACAGACATTTGTTAGAGCGTCTATTTGACTTGTCAATTAAACATGTTTGTAATTTATGAATTGGAGATATGATTTATTAGTTACAATTGTTAACTTTGTTTCTATGGAAGTACAATTTTTAGGGTTCCGTACCCAACGGGTAAGAACGGAACCCTATTACTAAGACTTCGCTGTCCGTCCGTCCGTCCGTCCGTCCGTCTGTCACCAGGCTGATTCTCAAGAACCTAGCTAGCTAGAGAGTTGAAATTTTCACAGATTATGTATTTCTGTTGCCGCTATAACAACAAATACTAAAAAACAGGATAAAAGAAATATTTAAGGGGGCTCCCATACAACAATTCTTTCAATACCACATACAAACTTATGGATGCACCTGGTTACGTACATGGAGTGTGAAAGTAACTGCACCAATAACTTTGTAAACAATATTTTGCTGTGTAAAATCCAAACTATCTACTCCACACCATCGCTTCCATTGAACGGTGGTACGGAAACCTTCGTGCGCGATTTAGACTCGCACTTGACCGGTTTTTAATTTAAATTATATCGATATCTCGTAGCAAATCAGTCACAACCTTTAAGAAAGACATCGTTTAGGCTTGTGAAAGGCTAATATCCTATATTTCCTGTCTTGCTATATATATAGCTATATAATTAATTTCTAATTCAATAATTACTCCAATGTCTCCCTAAGTTCCTTTTTATCTTAGCCCTCTACCGCGCTTATTGTCACAAAAACTCGCCCACACTCACTCACTTACTCACACTCACTCACTCACCCTCACTCATTCACTCACACTCACTCACAGAGATATTAATGATTCCAACTCAAAATCAGCGCTGCTGCACTGTTGCAGCATCAGATATTATGCTGAGTTGGAGCCACTTCACTAACGAACACGAGTACACCTTCTATTCTCTTTTATTTTGTGTTATACTTTCATAGTTTCATGTCACCTTCCTTTCTGACTTTAAATTTTTCCTGTGGATGTACTTAAAAAAAAAGGTATGTCTATGTTGTCTATTGTGATTTATTTTCTGATATTAATTCAATATTTTGTTTCGATGCCTTGAATATGTTGAAGTGTGCGGACATAGCGACATAGACATGTATGACTGTGTGTGTGACTCCTTATTTGTAAGACTATATAAGATTATACTGCGGATAATTAGACTCTCTTCTATCCAAACTTTAGTACAATAAACATCTATTTACTCCTACAACCTCTTTCAATTCATGGCGACCTTTGCCTGGGCCCATGGTTGGAGGTGTTGGTCATGACAGTGCAGTATACCATATAATCCCCAACATGGGCAAACCACAATCAAAAGAGGGGCCAAGTGACCAGCAACAAATAATTACCCAAGTTGGTTACTCAAACTCAGCTACCATTGCTGAGACCATCAATATGCACATCCCGTCGATAAGTTATAGTTTGATGGCCCTCATCATTCTCATCACTGGAGCCGCGACGTGGTTCATCATTAAAAAAGTGACACAGTGCTTCAGGAAAAGTGTTCAGGGCCATGCGGCAGCAATCGTACTCCAAAATCAGCGTGTTTAATTAAAAAGTGCATAAAACCGTGATGTGAACATTCATTAAAACCGAACTCATGAATCGTACTCAAATACAACGAAGAATCAAAAGTGCATAGGGACGTTAAGTGAGTTATTAATAGTAATGTGAACAAATTTTAATATGGCATTCGTCCGTATTCTGCTGTCCCGTCAAATATGGTAAGTGATGTGATACTATTATCTATGTACAGTCAGGTAGATAATTTGTTGACAATTATTTTACTTTTGTAATGACAAGTGAAATTAAAACTTTATATGATGAGTTATTAAAAATAAGGAAATATCTTGTCAAAGTAGGTCCTAAGAGAAGGAAAGGGGTTCTTATAGAGAAAGAGTTAAGAAAAACAAATGAATTATTAGATCAATATAATAGTAGAATAGAAACTTTTTCTGAATTAATAAAAAGTGGCCATATAAGCCCAGAAAGTCTACTAAAATTTGAAAGTTTATGTAAAAAGTGGACAAAAACATACAACGAAATATTGTCTTTATGCCCAGTAGAAGCTAAGGAGAAAATAGAAAGTGAAGATTGTAGTGAAACAAGCAATAGCGATAGTTTTAGTAGTTTAACGAGTGAAAAATCAGAAACCATGGAGGGTTTTAATTTAAAGACCGCTTGTAGTTTATTGCCAGCCATGACAGGAGATGAAGAAGTTACCAAAAGTTTGATTTCAAACATTGAATTATATGAGACGATGTTAAAAGAGGACGACAAAAAGTTTCTGATTAATTTTGTTTTGAAGTCACGCTTGTCGGACAGTGCCAAAATAAAGCTAAGTCAGGAGTATGGAAGTGTAAAAGCTCTTACACAGGACATGAGATGCTATTTATTGACTAAAAAGTCGGCTCCATCACTCCAAAATCAATTGCAACATTTGAAACAAAATTCCAAATCAATTGACCAGTTTGGCACCAACATAGAGAAATTGTTTGTCGACCTTACTATTTCCCAGTCAGACGGTAAACCGGAGGTGTATAATATTTTGAGACCGTTAAATGAGAGTATGGCAATTCAACGATTCGCAGATGGTTTGCGCGACCCCCGGCTTAGCACCATTATCGCAGCCCGTAATTACAGCTCGCTGAAGGATGCAGTTCGGGCGGCGAAGGACGAAGAGTTGGCTTCTCCCCCATCGACGTCAGGGTCAGCCTCGAGCTACTTCGCGCAACGAGGACAGAGCGGAGGTAGCCAGGTAAGAGGACAAAACCGTGGTTCACACAGGCCCTACAGAGGTAACTACACGTACAGTCGAGGACAAAATTCGCATACGCAGAATCAACTCGGACAAAATTATCATTGGCAGAATCATCGAGGTGGCCAAAGAGGACAAACATTCCGCGGTGGATATCGAGGCAGGTACAATTCTTACCATAATAGGGGACAATCAGCATACAGGGACATAAATGGAGGCATCAACGCCACGCAACATGAAACGGACGCTACAAATCGGGATAGTTCGACAAGCGACGAAATGAATCATTTTTTTCGTGCCTAGCTATATTTGTTCGTGCAATAGCATAAACAAAGTACGAATTAGTGTAGGCGAACATCAACATGATTGGTTAATTGATACCGGCGCCTCACTTTCGGCAATCAAGTACGACAAAGTTAAACATGGTAACATTCCTTTACATATGGATAAATTATGCGTCAGAGGAATAGGTGGAAATGTACAGTCGGACGGATATGTATATCTAAATTTGACTTCAAAAGGAGAAATATTTCGTCATAAGTTTTATGTATTTCAGGATCTTCCGTGTAAAACCGACGGCATTCTGGGATCAGATTTTATAAAACGATACCATGGCGTTTTGGACTTTGAAATAAATACAATGCGATTACGAAGCGACGCGAATAGAGAAATTACTTTGACGTTTGATATGCCCACAGTGGGGCATCAGAATACTTATTTAATAGTGCCGCCTAGGAGCGAATCTATACATTATGTGCGAACGGATAGGAATGATGATTGCGTATTGTTGGCACAAGAGTTGAGCGAGGGTGTGTTTTTGGCTAGTATGGTATCAAGGCCAAGTGACGGTAGGCTACCAATAAAAATCTTGAACACAAGAGATACAAGTGTGAGTTTGAGTTATTTTACTATAAATACGAGTAGTCTGAATGAATATGACGTGTGTGCGTACGAAAGACCAGTGATGAATTCTGATAGAGTGAAGACATTATTTAGGTGTTTGAAACTTGATGGATTAAATAAAGAGGAACAAATATCAATAGAAAATATTTGCGCAAAATACCCGGACGTATTTCATTTAGAAGGAGACAAATTAACTTGTACCGGAATATACCGGCAAACAATTCAATTAAAATCAAATTGTAGTCCAGTTTACACAAAGCAGTATAGGCTTCCACATGCACAAAAATCTGAAATTGATAACCAAATACAGAAAATGTTAAATGATGATATTATAGAAGAGACTCGTAGTGAATGGTCGAGTCCTTTATTATTAGTGCCGAAAAAGTCTGATGCAAATGGTGAAAAGAAATGGCGTATAGTAATAGATTACAGGAAGCTCAATGAACAAATTCAAGATGATAAATTCCCATTGCCCAACATCACCGATATTTTAGATTCACTTTCAGGAGCAATGTATTTCAGCCATTTAGATCTTTATCAGGGGTATTATCAAGTTGAATTAGAACCACAAAGCAGAAAATGTACAGCCTTCACAAGTTCGAAAAGTCAGTACCAAATGAAGAGACTACCGATGGGACTAAAAACAAGTCCATCAGCCTTTTCCCGTATGATTACTGTAGCAATGTCAGGTCTAAATTATGAAAAATGTTTGGTATATCTTGACGATTTGGTAGTATTTGGGAGAAATTTGGATCAGCACAATCATAACTTGCTTGATATTTTTAGCAGACTACGAAAAATTAATTTAAAATTGAATCCAACCAAATGCGAATTTCTCAAAAAGGAAATTTTGTATTTAGGTCATGTAGTCTCAGAAAGAGGTATTCTACCTGATCCAGGAAAAATAGAGGTTATGAAAAATTATCCACGACCACAAACATGTGATGAAGTGAAAAGATTTGTGGCGTTCGCAAACTATTATAGAAAATTTATTCCAAATTTTGCTCAGGTGTCATATCCTTTGAATCAACTGTCGAAGAAGGATGCAGAATATAGATGGACTAGTGAATGTGAAGAAGCATTCCATGATTTAAAAAAGGCATTGATGAATCACCCAGTTCTACAATATCCAAATTTTAATAGTGAAAATGAGTTTCTTTTACAAACTGATGCGTCCGGCATAGCAGTAGGATCTGTATTAAGCAATAGTGACGGCAGACCGATAGCATATGCTAGTCGTAGTTTAAATAAGGCAGAGAAAAATTACCCCACTATTGAAAAGGAACTTTTGGCAATAGTGTGGAGTGTAAAGTATTTTCGCCCATATCTTTTCGGAAGGAAATTCAAAATACAGACTGATCATAAACCGTTAGTGTATCTTTTCAACATGCGTGATCCATCAAGTAGGTTATTGAAATTTAGGTTATGTCTGGAAGAATATAACTTTACTGTAGAATATGTGAAAGGGTGCAACAATGTAGCTGCAGATGCATTGTCGCGCGTGATTGTTACGTCAGAACAGTTAAAGGAAATGAATGAAAAAGTTATGAATGTTATGACAAGAGGACAAAAGAGAAGAATGCAAGAAGAAAAGGATAAAGAACGTGATAATTTGTCGGTGGATGATATAGACACTGATTCGAGGACAGATCATCCGAGAGTTGTGGATATACTCAAAAAGCCGAACAATTACACAGAACTTCGGATAGGAACAGAGAAAGATATACAGAAAATGAAGAAAGAGAGACTTTTGACAGAAGAGAATAAATATTTTATTTATATAGAAAGCACGTCGACTATCTTTACAAAGCCATCTTCTTTATCATTATCAACGCGAGCCGTTATGGTGAAAGAATTTGGATCATTTTGTGAAAGATTGAATATAAAGGAAATATGCATAGTGAAATGTAAAGAAAATGAAAGATTTATAGAAGGGTTAACCCAAGAAATCAAAAGTATTCCCAAATGGTCCGGACCAAGAGTATGTATAATAAGGGGAGTACAAAGAATAGACAATCTCGACGATAGACGTGTCATAATAAATGACTTTCACTTATTGCCTACAAGTGGCCACGCAGGCATTAGGAGAATGGCTAATAACATCAAAAGATATTATTATTGGAACACGATAGAGAAAGATGTTAGAGATTTTGTAGCCAAATGTAGTAAATGTCAAAAACAAAAGTATTCAGTGAACACAAAACAACCTATGGTAGTAACAACTACAGCTAAGTGTGCATTTGATAAGGTGTTTTTGGATATAGTTGGACCTATAAACAAAGATGCGAATAAATTTGCTTATATATTGACTTTGCAATGTGACCTGTCAAAGTACGTAGAGGCGTTTCCTCTTGAAACAAAGGATACGGTAAGTGTGGCACGCGCATTCGTGGAAAAATTCATGCTGAAATACGGAATACCGAGAGAAATAGCAACGGATCGTGGTACCGAGTTTGTATCGAGCACAATGAAGGAGGTATGTAAGCTCTTGAATATAACTCAGATGACGTCTACGGCATATCATCACGAGACGATCGGTGCATTAGAGAATAGCCACAAAGTTATGGGTGCGTATTTAAGAATCATGTCAAACAATCAGCCTGATCAGTGGAGTGACTGGTTGCCATACTGGTGCTTTGCCTATAACAATACAGTTCATTCTGAAACGAAATATACGCCTCATGAATTAGTGTTTGGCAAAATATGTAATCTTCCTAGTAATTTAAGTAACAATATAGTGGACCCATTGTATAATCATGACAGTTATCCGTTAGAGTTTAAGTATAGGTTACAAGTTTCCCAAAAGGATGCTAGGGAAAACTTAATTAGAAGTAAGGTAATTAGGAAGGAAAATTATGATAAAAATGTATATCCAGTATACTATAAGAAAGACAGTATGTTATTGTTAAGAAACCCCTCGGGTGATAAGACACAGAATATTTATTTAGGCCCATATTTGGTTGTTGAAGATTTAGATGTCAATGTAAAAATTGTAAAAGATGGGAAAATTGAAATTGTTCATAAAAATAGAACGAAACCGTACATACAAGCATTATGAAATATTTAGAGTTAGTTTTAGAAAAAAAAATATAATCATGTATTTTTTTTTAATTTTCCGTGGGAGGTGAAGTGTGCGGACATAGCGACATAGACATGTATGACTGTGTGTGTGACTCCTTATTTGTAAGACTATATAAGATTATACTGCGGATAATTAGACTCTCTTCTATCCAAACTTTAGTACAATAAACATCTATTTACTCCTACAACCTCTTTCAATTCAATGTACCTGTTTGCATGTGTATCTATCTAGAACTCGTAGAGAAATATACCAAAGCCAATAGAAATTACTTAACATCAGTTAAACTCATATTAGATAACATTACATTACAGATTGAAGGCCCGAATGGCCGAGTCTGCCTACGAAGCCACGGGTCCCGGGTTCGAGTACCGGTGGGGGCAAACATTTGTTTGATGAGAACGGATGTTTGTACCCTGGTCATGGTTGTTTATCCATCTAAGTATAATATTTATCTATATAAGTATATGTGTATCGTTGTCTAATACCCAATATACAGGGAATTCCAGTTTGGGACTAGATCAATGAGTGTAAATAGTGTCCAAGGTATTATTATTACATTACAGTATAGGTATACTACGCATCACCATTTCCCTGTGAGGTTATAATAACTATTGACCACGCAGTTGCCTGTTTAGACCTCTGCTAACCCATCTGGTGTACAGACCTTTCTTCTCGTGTCTATGCTGCTCCCCATCAATGGTGAATCCGAACTCGTAGGGTTTATTCTCGTCGGTGTACTTGTCAGCACCTTGCGCTTGTAGGCAGCATGCTATCAAGGTGGCTATTACGTACAGCCGCCGGAGGAACATCTGAAATAAGGAACAAACAAACACTCTTGATACAAAAAAATATACCGTCACCCCTTTTCCCAAATGGGGTGGCAACCATTGTACTAGACCATGGACACTCTGTAACCACACGACCACAGACGCAAAAACGACTATCTTGATAGTAAATATTTTATTCACAACATACAACAATATAGCTATGCTTAGAAATAAATAAAATCTTACGAAAAAATACGATTTCTATTCGAACGTATAGAAAAGAAACAATACCACTTATAATGCAAGGATATTGTAGTAGATAAATTTGTCACAATTTTCACGTCTACATTTTTACGATAAGTAGTTGGAGAGGTGTAGTTTATATGGCATATTAGTTTTACGACCTGATTAACCTTATTGCAAATTATGTTACGAAGCACACAATTAATTGTTATATGCTTTTCTTTTATGCTTACGCTTAAAAGCGAGATTATTTTTATTTAATTTATTTAAATTTGATACTTTATATTCTATAATAAAGTGGCTCTGGCTTAGTAATATTAAATGATTTGGTAAAAGAAACACAATTTTTCGGAAGTTTTATTTTCTGCTTACTAATGAGATTGAGGAGTTTCGGTGTTTATACATTTATATGTACAATATACTATTGTAACAATTACTCATAATAATTAATATCAAATTATCTAAGCCCGATGGCCAAATACATATTTCGAACTAAAATAAACTTAAATATTGGTTAAGTATTGGAAAGCATAAGTAGCCCCTCGATTGACATGGGTACCCTGGGTGTGTATATATTTGGGAAATATTAAACTGCACACCAAATATCAGGGCAAAATACTGCGGTAGTTTAGGTGAAGGGTAAAGGGGGTGAGCGAAGCGGAGCCCCCTTTACCCTTCGTATTTGACCGTTAATGTGTGTGTGTCGTATTTGACCGTGTGTGTGTGTGTGTCTGTATGTGTCTGTGAGGATCTGTCTCTGTGTGGGTGTCTGTCTGTGGCACCATAGCGCTCAAATGGGTGGACGGATGGACGGATATGGTGATGCGGTACAAGTCAGAGACGACGAAAAGGAGGGGTCTGTCGCTCAAACAGGTGCACGGATTTTGGTGATGCTGCTGTATTCAGAAAGAATGTATTACTGAGATACAGATTGACTTCCACATTTTTAACCCCCAACGACCAGGTGAGGTGTTATTAAAGTTTGAAGCCTCTGTAGGTCGGTGTGTCGGTTTATCTGTCCGTGGAACCCTAGCGGTCAAAAAGGCGCTAGTATCTTGTGCGGTGCAAGTATTGTATGTGTTTTCAGTAAACGATGGTAGTAGACTTCCCTGTGAAAAATCTTAGATATGTTTTACTAAAATCGGTTCAATAGTTCGAAAGTTGGCGTGGTGAAAGTGAAAGACGTGGACTGATTTTAATGAAATTTTTATAGTTGGTAGTAGACTTCACTGCGATGGTTCGTCGATATATTTTATTAAAATCAGTCCAGAGGTTCAAAAGTTATCAACCTAAATAGGAAACAAGTGAACCAAATTTTAGTCGTAAGGTTCCGTTAATGTTTCGTGTTTTAAACTTGAAATTTATAGTTATTAATTTCGATGTTGTGACGTGCTATGTCGCGCGTGAGAGGGGACAGAGCTATGGGCGATGTCTAGCCCTGTCCCCTTTACGCGCGACACAGTACGACACAATGATGTCCTGAGCAATGCGCGTGACTTTACAAACCCTAAGACTGTCAAAACTCTCTTCATTGTTCTGGGCCATAAACTTGAGACTGAGAAATATGTTCTCATGTTAGAAAAGTTCCAGAAGAAATTCATTAGGTTTATGTTTGAAAGGAAATACGGATACCATCATGTCATAATAATCATTTATATCCAACAAACATTTTACTGTGTGTTGTTGGATGTGAGGCGCGACACAGACCAATTGCTCGCATCTGTGCAAATCCTTCGGGGATCTGTGAAATGTCACATACTGCTGGAAAAACTTTTAAGACTTTATGTTGGCGATAGGTTTCTTATCAGTCAACGGAGGCAGAGACCGCCATTTTCGGTGGAGCCCTTTCGCCCGAGGCGCGGCGCAGGTCTCCGTGGCTGCGCTCACGCCGGCGGCGCTTCAACTCGTTGCTGGAAGCCGCCGCCGAAGAATGTAAGGCAAGAATGTATGGCGATATGTGAGCGTGAGGAATGATTTATCCATTTAAATTAATGAATTTATAATTATACAATGTAGGCTACCGAATTGTTTCTCCAATGATTAATATAATTTCCTATACCTACCTACTTGTATATTGTACAGATGTAGTGAAAAATTACACTAGGGTATCATTTAAATAATGTTTTAAGAACTACTTAAATCATTGTTTAAATGATACCCTAGAGTGATTTTTCTTTAATATGGTTTAGTTTAGTCCCGAAATATGTAGACCTATAATGGGGGGGACCTATTCGATAATCACCTACAAGCATCTGAAGAGTGTCTTTATCACTCGTGTAAAGATGTTGATAGCTTAGAGTTTAGAATAGAAATACATTAGAAATATTATATCTATTAAGATTTAATTGACCGAGCGAGAGAAGTATGTCTGATTTTCTACGCGGATTTCTGTCAGACTCCTCTAGAGGTCGCAATTCTCAACCGATTCCCGTGAAATTTTATGTTCTTTTTCGTCGATTCAGTTTTATGGAAAAAATAAATTGTCGGAGATTCTTCTTCTTCTTTATCGGTCCCTAAATGCTGAGGATCGTCTCCTCCATTGCTGGTTCTGGGTAGCATGATTCGCTTTGTGTAGAGTACCCCCTGTCGCCTCTCTGTCGCCTCTGGTCGGACCATCTAGTTGGAGCACGCCCTCTGGCGCGTTTGCCTTCCACTTGACCCATTATGATGAGCTTCTCCAGTCGGTGCCTAGCTGAGCGCATAATGTGACCGAAGAATGCTTTGGGTTCTTTCCCGGCAAATTGTTGAGAGCCGTTGTGTGATCTTCAGTTCATTCAGAATGGACAAGTTAGTTCTCATGGCGGTCCACGGAATTCTGGGTATTCTTGGGGTTGAAAATGTAAAAAAACTGTGACAGCCGAAACGGCTTGAAAGATTTTAAGTAGTTAGGTGTATTTGGATTTATGAAGACCTTAAATATGAATCAGGCTATATAAATTTAGGGACTAGTCCACAGGTTGGGTTTTAGATTGCAAAAAGTTATACCAATAACTACATTTTGCAATCTTAAACCCAACCTGTGGACTAGTCCCTAAATTTATATAGCCTGATTCATATTTACGGTCTTCATAAATCCAAATACACCTAACTACTTAAAATCTTTCAAGCCGTTTCGGCTGTCACAGTTTTTTTACCAGAAGGTACCCGCACCAGCGGGTACCTTCATACTCCATACTCTCCTCACTACCAGGTGCATTCATAAGTTTGTATGTTAGGATTAAAAATTTCTACCTACATACTTGCGAGATCTTTATTGTTACTATGGATATTCAATGTCAATCACTTTTATTTATTACCGCCTTGCACACAATCCCAAGATGGCGACCTTTTCCCCGTACGTTTAATTTAATAACGTAATGTACTATGTATGACTTATACAATGTAATTAAAATAGCTGTGGGTAAATAAATGGTGCTAATTCATGAAAGTTTAAATTAGTACACATATCGTCTGAGGAATCAATATTCCAGCTAACCTTCATAAAGGATAATCGAGATCTTTTTACATATTTCGGCAAACTACTGCTCACGTTGCGTTGCTCACAAATACATAATTAATCAAATATTTAACGCAATTTAAAGAAATGCAAATAATGCGTCATCGATATTTTTACGTACATATACATAAACAGTGAATTAAATCTAAGTCTCTCGATGAACTCAAGGATATATTTGGAGTTGGAAAAATTAAGAGCTTCATCTTAGTCGACATGCGATTTAATTTTGTTGAAGATCAAATATTTTTTATTAGCACCAGGTGCTTAGTTTTGTCCACTTGTTTTCTAATTTATACAATCAGTTATCGTTATTACAATAATTAATTTATCTTCAGACATTAACAATAAGTTATATTTAGAAATATGAACACTTTCCAGGCATTTTAGTCAATTCACTTTTATTTCTCCGCACCCTGCGGTGTAAGAGTAAAAGACTGGCACTATTAAGATGATATTCTTCATTTTATTAACATATTCAGTATCAATGTTTTTAACCCGATGTCACTATAAACTTATTTAATAGGTCTACAGGTTATGTCTCCGTTTAAGTGTATACTTAAGTGTTAATAATTTTAGGTCATTCATAATATAGTATAGTAAGTTGTCTCTCCATCAGGAAATATCGATATTCTTTTTCGTTGTCGGTTTTCTTTGGATTATGACACGACACGTGGGAGGTGATACGGATAATACACGCTGTCAAATAACGCTTCCCAACGCCTTAATGTGGCTTATACGGTATTCCGGGAGCAAATTTCAAAGGGCCTTCGCGAGCCACTAGCAAGCATTAGTACAATTCCGCATTATCACACAAAGCATATCTGCAACTCTCCACATATTCTATAAAATATCTTGGAATCGTAATAGACAATCAACTAAATTTTAAGACCCACACAATACACTCTCGGGGAGAGTCCGAAAAATTATTTATATCTTTAAATCCTTACGACGTTGCTAATCCTTAAATAATTTATATGGTTTATCTTTTACTTTGCCAATCTATAATTTCTTACTGTATTATCACCTGGGGAGGAGCAGCGAAAACCACTTTGAAACCGCTTGAGATATCACAGAGAGCTATTCTAAAAATCTCAACTCTAAGTCCTATCCTATATCCTTCAAATAAGCTTTATGGCGAGTGCAAGGTCCTTAATGTTAGACAACTTTTTGTATTAAGCACAATTATTCTTCAACACATTAATACTCCCTACACTGAAATTAATAAGAGACGCAAGGATCGTATCTGCTATACTCTAACGCCAAATTTCACCTTCACTAAAAGATTCTTTCCATACCTCGGTCCATGTCTTTATAACAAAATAAATTCATGCTTATCTATATATGGGCTCAACCATATGGAACGTCGACAAAAATTCTGTCTTTTATTCTCAATCTACCTTACGAGGAAACTGAAACATTAATAAATAACTGACAATCCCTCGCAATAATACCCAAACACACTACACACACACACACACATACACACACACACACACACACACACACACACACACACACACACAAACACACACACACACACACACATACACACACATGTATTCACCCTCTCCACTAAACTACACTACATAACACTTACACGTATACACACACGTACACTCACACCCTCTCTTTCCACTTTAAAATTAAACCAGGTTAAGTTAAATTAAAAGTTAAAGTAAAATTATAGTTATAGCTAAAGAAACATGAAATTTAATTGAACAAAATTGATTTGTGATATAGTACATAACTGTCGCGGTATGTAATGGCTGCGTTGCTGGTCGCACTATTGGTCACCGAAAGCGCAGCACAGCGCAGCTCAAGGCCTACACAGCGCGATCAACATTGCAGCCTTTGATGGTACAAGCTGGAATAAAAGCCGAGACCAAAGGTCGAGGCCAAGCTTATAGGCCGAGAGCGTAGCTAAGCTAAGCTCGAGGCCTTCATAGTGTGGCCAGCAGTGCAATCATTGCGGACCAAGGCTTGTACTTTACTACTTAGTTTAGTATACTATAGTACTTTACTCAAATAATGCGAGTAATTAAATAAAACCAGCTTATTATAAAATTGAGAGTGGCAAGAAGATCTCACGCTCTTTTTTTGTCACACATAACCTAATTCTTAATAAAGCCTTTTTGCACTATCTTTTTAACCATTTTTGAAACAAAGCTTCATGGATTTTCACAGGAAATTGCCGGTCGCTAAAAACAGGACAGTAATGGATTTTCACAGGAAATTGCCGGCACCTTTTCTGGCTCCTCCAAGCAGCGCGGCAATGTCGACTTTGCTCAAAGAAGGTTGCCAAAATCATGATCACATTACTTGCTTTGTTTAAGTAAAGATATATAAAAGGTTTCAAACACCCTATGTATGTAAGGGGTTGGGCCTTGTTTTCCTTAATAAAGATTATTATATAATCTAACTAGGATACCAGCTCGTCTACCATCCTAAATGTACACACTTCAGGCCTTATGTTCCTCTGTGTTTTTATAACTAAAATTTTCCATTATTCCCAAGTTAAGCTCTCTATGTACATTTATTTTTCGAAAATAAAATATTGGTATTGTATTGTATCGTATTCCTAAGTTTTTCAAATGTCGAATTCCAAGACAACGCCAAAGTTTTTGCCGAGCGATTATTCTTCTAACCTATTAATAGTCTATTGCATTGACAGGTAATATCCTTTTCAGGAAGAAGCAACACCATGCGCAACGGCCGTATCGCTGCTGGGGATATGCCACGCCGCCAGCGCGATCATGCGATCGGCGAGCGTGCTGGGGCCCAATTCTCTTAGCTGCAATGTCGCACAATGACCGAATGTTTTGCATGCTACTATTACAAACGACGTTCACTGCTGTCAATGTGACGACATTGTAACAAAGTCAGCATTGGCGGTACAATGACGTATCGCTGCTGGGGATATGCCACGCCGCCAGCGCGATCATGCGATCGGCGAGCGTGCTGGGGCCCAATTCTCTTAGCTGCAATGTCGCACAATGACCGAATGTTTTGCATGCTACTATTACAAACGACGTTCACTGCTGTCAATGTGACGACATTGTAACAAAGTCAGCATTGGCGGTACAATGACGTTATGTAACGGGATTCTACAAGCCGTTTCTGTTGACGATAGAAACTCGGCTTAACTTTCAAAATCGATCTTGTTGTTATCATTGGTTAATCATTGAGCAGACTCAGATAACATATCCTCTAATAAAGTGGCGTAATGCTCTGGATCGTGCGCGAAACCGACAAAAATACGTGTGTCACATGTTTCTATTACTTATAACGATCGCTGTAGTCAATGTGGCGCCATTGTAACAAAATCGCATTCTGCAATTAGTAAGACTGCAATGGCTGTACAAAATGACATTTATTAGGTAACGGGATTCTACATTTTTTGAAATTTCTGTCGATGACGGAATGTAAAGATACCTATTTATTTCTGGTAAAGGCAAGTCTGCTCGATTTTCGTATTAAAAGTTTTTAAGACAGCCAGGCCATTGCAAGGACTCTAAAAATAGCAGAATACTATGGCAGTTTAAACGCAACCATAGTGACAGTTCCTGGACATACTATTATTATCGAGCTCCATTTTCGATGGTGGAGGTACATTTTTCGTTAATCTGAGATTAAAAAAAAAAAACAAAAAAGGTCCAGATTGGATGTGCAGTTTTAGTTCTCGCTGCCTTAGTAGACAGAAAGGCACCAGGTCATAGTGACAGTTCTTGGACAGATCTTATAAACTGTAGAATCGAACCTCAGTTGGTAGAATCCTGGTTTTGTCTAAAACGCGCTAGCACGTCGCAAGCGTAGGGTATGATTGAGGAAAGGCGATTTAATATTTTTAGCTTTTATTGATTTAATAGCACCGGCCAAACGATGATCCGGTTTCCATAATGTAATGCAAATTTTTATTCATTCTGTATAAAACATGTAATTTATTAGGAAAGTCTTATGTTACTTAGGAACTAAAATTTTCAGATGTTGGATTGCTGATAAAATTATTATTTTATTCAATTTGTAAGCTCAGTTACATATTTTTTGACAAAACCGCTGTTTAAAAATTTTAAAATCTGATTTATCTTCACGTGACTTCTCACTTCATCAAAATTAAGAATGTTTTCTTAACTCTATGTTATTCCAGAATCATTGATAGTACTAACAAACGACATTCAAGAGTTACTTACAAATTTAGTTAGTTCACTAACTTAATTTAGTTTTTTCGTAGGTAATTAATGAAGTTGCTAAACGTGAGCGCAATTGTGTCTTTGCCGCTCCACATGGGAAAACTACGACGCTATGTTTTATTTTCATAGAAAGAATGGATTGATTTTATCTTAGTTTTAATTTTCAACCGACTTCAATAAGTAGCAGGTTCTCAATTCGACTATTTTTTGTATGTTTGTTACGCGATTATTCCGTCAATTATGAATCTACTTTGATGATAATTGTTTTGATGGTAGGTATACTTTAGAAGTGGTCCCATATACATTTTATCAAAATTGATTTATTGCTTTTTGAAAAAATCAACAATTACAAAAAATATATACACCGATGACGTTTTGGTTTGTGGTTCCGTGCAGAAAAAGTTCATTCGTGTCAAGGAAGAAGAGGGCTTGAACTTGAAGACGTTTTTTTTTCTTGGTAAATAGCTAAATAAATAATAGTGATAGTTTGGCGCGAAATTACCCATCAGCGGAAGTGACCAGTAGGTATGTTATGTTATTCTGACATGTGGTAATTTCTATCAGAAATTTGTTAAATTAACAAATCGACAAATTAAAAGACAGCTCGTTTTAAATAAACAATGATTTGTCGATTTAAATGGGATTCTGATTCTGACAGTACCCAAAAAGTACCTATTTTGACTAGCAGTCAAATATCGTACTGTGACTTCTGTGTAAGGAACAGAGCTATATATATAAATGTCACCGTAAAATTGTCAAAACCACAGTGGTCAAAACCGTTGGTTGATAAACTAATGTTTTTTTCTCGTTAGTTGGTCAACTATCGACAGATAGTAAACGGTAGCGTACTGCTTACTAATGACGCGTTAGTTGATAAACCAACGGTTAAAACCGTTAAATAGTAAAATGTTTTAAACTTGAATTGCAAACGAAATACCAGGGCAAACACTGCGGTAGCTTAGGTGAAGTCTTCGTGTTAAGTTGACATGTAAGGACAAAAGTAACATAAATTCTAAAGCCTGTCGGTCTGGTTTACTATCTGTCGATAGTTATCAGCAAACGCGTTAGTTTATCAATTAACGGTTGTTGAGTCCAAAACTTAACATATGTACCTGTATAGAGTATACCTGTATAATTTATTACTGTTATTTGGAAAAGCGCCATCTATAGATTTCATTGTATATTATTTGCATTACAAATTGACCTTGATCTGACTGATCACACGTTAGACATGTATAAGCTTGAAGCATTTTATGATAGATGGCGCTAGTAGTCTAAACCGCCTACTAACTGTGCTATAAATTGGTAGACATAAGGAATTTCTCTCTCTTTGCCTTGCAACCGTCCAATACAACGCACGTATCAATTTCGGCCTTTTCATTTCGCTCCTTCACCCTCTATGTCCCGAGTGCGACATATGGTGACCCCTAATAGTACACGCTTGAGTCTTCGTATTAATTAGCCTGGAAGGGATCCGCGCTAGTAAAATTCAGCGGCAACGATACTTGCTACGAATTGCGCAACCGCGCCCCGAAGATCGCCCGGTGTCTACCTTCAACTTAGCGTTTAATTCGTAACGTGGTAGACTAAGCCACCTCATCGGTCAAGATCGACAGGCATAAGCTCAGAAACAAAGAAGAAGGGTGAAAGGTGGCCTGAGAGCTAGCGAGATAACGAAACTTGTCTACGCAACATTGAACGACGGCCATACCAAACCACTGCCACGTGTGTGTGGCACCGTGGTACTTACTCCGAGAAGGCGGAAGATATCCAGAGTGCGTGTCGACACGTGCTGCATCATCAAAAGGCATCCAGAGCCTAGTGGGCACGTGCATCGTCATCAAAAGGGCAAGTGAGCTGGCAATTCCCACCCATTCCATTATATTCCCATTTAATATTGCTAATCGCTTAGTTAATCTTAGTTAGATAGATATTCGAAATAACCTCTCGTTTCCTTTATCTTTATCTTTTTATAATGGACGTTTCCAGTAATTTGAAGGACCTTAAGTCCAAACGAGGTGTAGCGAAGAGAAAATTGACTCTTTTCAAAAAATATATAGACTCCATTAACCCAGCAGCATTAACGGCAGAATCAGTTATCGATATTAAGTTGCGAATGGAGAAATTACCCGATCTTTATGAGGATTTTTGCAGGACACAGGATTGTATAGATACTATGAGTCAGGATGAGGATCTTGACACCGAGATGTCGGAGAGGGAGACCTTTGATCAAGTCTTTTACAGGCTATCTGCAAAGGCTAAGGTGTTGGTAGCAACCAAAGACACCAAGCCAAAGCATGAGGGGCAACCGCCTCCGCCTCCACCGCCTCTTGTGGACAGTGAGTCGATTAAATATCCAGAAATCAGCTTACCCACCTTCAGTGGGGACGTAAGGCAGTGGTTGGAGCTTCGAGACACTTTTGACGCGTTAGTTAATCAGAGTAAAATGCAACCAATAATAAAGTTTAAATATCTTCGCAGTTGTTTACAGGGCAGCGCGTTAGAGGTCATAAGTTCGCTCGATTATACCAGTGAAAGCTACACGCTGGCGTGGCAATTATTGTGCGAACGCTACAATAACCCACGAGTTCTAGTTTTCAATCATTTACAGGCTCTTTTTGATATTAATACAGTATCAACAACCGCATCATCATTGAGAAATCTCCATGATAATATTTCCAAGCATGTTAGGACCCTCCGCTCTTTGAACGTGCCCGTAGAAAATTGGGATTTGATAATCATTTATATCTTGCAGAATAAACTAGATACCAAATTAAAATTTAAATGGGAAGAAAAAAATAATTCTAGGAAATTGCCAACGTTACAGGAATTCAAGGCTTTCTTGAGGGACCGCGCTGACCTGCTTGAAACTACAGGATCAGCTGAGCGAACCGACGCCGGCGGAAGCGGCAATCCAGCCGCGACGCCTTCAAGGAAGACCATGGTAACCACGTCCGATCCTACCAAGGTACAATCCAAATTTAATTCTAAACCTAACCAATGTCCCGTATGTTCGGGATCACATTTTATAACCCAGTGCCAAAAGTTCCAAACGCTAGATGTGGGCGCTAGGATACGTACCGTAAACAAACTTCGTTTATGTTTCAATTGTCTTTCCAGTACACATATATTTTCTAACTGCAGGGCTAGTACCTGCCGTCTGTGTAAACGCAAGCACCACACGCTTTTACACAGATCAGATGATACCAATCAAACAACAACCACAACGTTTACCAAGGAACAACCTCCAAATCAACCAAGTACTAATAACAACCAACTAGTAAACACAACTCAAACCAGTAGCATACAAAATAACACTTACTCTCAGTCTGTTCACCCCCAACCAAAACCAGTTTTATTATCCACAGCACAAGTATTTATCTTAGATAAACACAACCAGCCACAACGGCTAAGAGCCCTTTTAGACTCGGGCTCTCAGTCTAATTTCATTACGGAAGATGCGTGCAATAAATTGCAACTTGATAGGAAATCATTTAATATGCAAGTAATCGGTTTCAATAATAGTGTGTCAAACGTACAACATTATTGTGACATTAACTTGAATTCATTGGACAATACCTACCAAACAAATATGACCTGTTTTATTGTGCCTACTATTTGTAGTTTGAACGTAATATTACCAGAAAAAAATTGTTTACGAATCCCATCGCGTTATCAGCTAGCCGACAGCGGCTATTGTTCGCCGGGCGAAGTAGATTTAATTATAGGTGCCGAACAATTTTATAACTTAATGTGTATCGGTCAACATAAGCTCGGGGTAGGGTTACCAACATTACAACGTACACGCTTGGGATGGGTGATTTCGGGTTCGGTAAATAGCATATTAGAAACAAAATCAGTGCGATGCAACTTTGTAATTGAAAATCAGTTACAAAGATTTTGGGAAATAGAAGAAGGTTCCGTACCTTGTTTACCGGGTGATGAGACACAATGCGAGGAGATTTTTTTAAAAACTCATACACGCAACTCTGACGGTAATTTCGTCGTTGAAATCCCACTCAAGTTACCATCCCGCGAGTTAGGTAAATCTAGACATATTGCTGCAGGAGCGGACAAAGTGGAGGAGCGCCCGTGGTCCGGGCCTCGCCGCAGGGGTCGTCGTCCTGGTACGAGAAGAACGCTTACCACCCTGCCAGTGGAAGATGGGGAAGATCGTCGCAACGCAGCCTGGGAGCGACGGCATCGCTCGCGTCGCTATCATAAAAACCGCGAAAGGAACGATCAAACGCGCGTTTAACAACATATGTCCGCTACCGCTATCGAACGTTGATTGAAGCTAAAACTTAGTTAATTTAAAACCTACCTTTCAGTATTACCTACTTTTAGTTAAGCTAACTAACAATTTATACTAAGGTTTCATTATTATTTAATACTTACCATACTTACCATTAATTACATACCTAATTGCCACTGTTATATAAGAAGTTATAATAAAACATGTCCCTACTGTCGTTTCATTCCATAATAAGCAGAGTAGGCATAAACAGTTTCATTCATTGTTAACTTATCAGTTCAATTCATTGTAAGTATTGTACCTTCATATTAAAATATTAGTTGTTGACACTAGCATGGACACTAGCTAGTTCTGCTCCCCTTGAAAATGAAATTAGTACATAAACATAGTATATTAGTTCTCCTAGTCAGTACCTATAAATCTATATAGTTCCATCCCTTTCATTATTATTGAAATATTCCATTTCAATGGGGGCAGGATATGTTGAGTCCAAAACTTAACATATGTACCTGTATAGAGTATACCTGTATAATTTATTACTGTTATTTGGAAAAGCGCCATCTATAGATTTCATTGTATATTATTTGCATTACAAATTGACCTTGATCTGACTGATCACACGTTAGACATGTATAAGCTTGAAGCATTTTATGATAGATGGCGCTAGTAGTCTAAACCGCCTACTAACTGTGCTATAAATTGGTAGACATAAGGAATTTCTCTCTCTTTGCCTTGCAACCGTCCAATACAACGCACGTATCAATTTCGGCCTTTTCATTTCGCTCCTTCACCCTCTATGTCCCGAGTGCGACAACGGTTTTGACTATCTTACGGTGACATATATATATATATATATATTGCTCTTCTTCGTCTTTCGCATGGAAGGGGAAGGGAGAGTGAGGGATAGCTCTGTCCCTCACATCGAAGTTAAGTTGTTTAGTCAGCAGTCATTACAAATAAATCACATAGGTAGAGATAGTGTCAATAAGAACCGGCTCAGCAATGCTGAACTGAGACAAGTATCAGCTTCAGCGCTGGTTTTCAGCCGGCCCTCCAGAACACCAGAAGGTACAATTTACTCGTGGGTCGATATTAGGTAGGTACTTGTAAAAATAGTAACAAATATTCAAACAAAAAGGGAAAAAACTACAAATATTTTCTTTACAAAAACAAAATACCCAAAATAATATCTAAAAAATATAAATAATAATAATAATAAACAAAGCACAATTTAGCTATGGAGTAGGCAGCAGCACATAAAATCCAGTTTCATCAGGCGACTATGCAGGCCATAAAAAAACGGCCTAGTGTAGATCGGAATCGTACACAAAGGGCTTCGTACCATCGTCCAAAAAAACATGATCACTAAAAATAATAAAACAAAAAGTGAATGATGTCCGAACGCGGATTCAAATCCAGAACCCTAAGATTGCAAACTCGATATTAAACCAATTGCGCCACCACATTGCATTCGATAAACCACGACACATACGATCAAATAAAGGGCAATGTATTCGCTTCTACCACAAAATACCGACTGAGTTACAAGAATTGTCTGTAAATAAATTTAAAAATGTTGTTAAAAATCGCTTATGTAAAAAAGCTTACTACAAAATATCAGATTATGTAGAAGACAAGAAAGCTTGGGAAGGTGTTTGCTCCAATTCTGTAAAAAATAACGTATAAAGCTGGAGGTTTCTAGTCGCCTCTTTGCCTCCAGCATCTAAAACATTGAGGTGACGGAATTCAAATTGAGTTCTATATTTCCCTGTACCTTATACATGTGTTAGTTTAAGATTTGACAGTCTCCAAATGTTACCTATGTGTTTCTTATGGAAATAAACTCTTTTTGAATTTTGAATTGAATCTTGTTATTGTTTGTTATTTCGTAGGTGGTGTTAAAACATGTCTCTTCGAGGGGGAATCACTTTAATCTATGAAATTTTGTGTACTTCATTATTTGTTGCTGCTGTCATCAGAAATACACATTATTCATGAGATACAGCTCACTGACGGACGTATGGATGAACAGATGCATGGACGGACAGCGGGGGCTTAGTAAGAGGGCTCGGTTACGGAACCCTAATAAAATCATTTTTTTTAAGGTTTTATAAAATATCTTCACTTAACCTACGCTATTATTTTATTTGGAATAGATAATTATAGCTTACCTTGATCTTGCAACCCCTTCCGTGGGGTGTTTGACGCGATAGCGGAGGGGAGGGAGGGGCGGCCGCGACCTATTGCGCAAGAGTCTCCTCACGACTATGCCGCCGAGAGCGAGCACATCGTAATTTTATTGACACACCGTCATAGAGCTGGGTGGAGCTAGAAGTAACATCCCATTCAATCACACTCAATAATACAAAATTGGTTAAATCAAACTGACCTTTAACACTTTGCTTATAAGGTTCACATAAATCTATAGGTGTCCCGTTCTCAACATCGAGCGAGTACCAGGCGGTAGGCTTGCCTACACAGGGACTGGCAACAATTTAAAAAAAAAACGAAAAAATGTCGTACGTTGTAAACCCTGTCATACGTTTATAGTAACATTGACAATTAGTTTATCGATGTACCAAATGATAGAGATAATTTTCGCCAGACACCGTAGAAGCAGGCCAATGTGGTACTCGCCTCACGTTGAGTTTCGGGACAACCTGTATATCAAGGAAAATAATATAATATGACTAGCTGATGCCCGCAACTTATAATTTACCGAGATAAAGTTACCCTCCTTCTGGTGCAGTGGGATAAAAAGTATCCTTATTATTAATCTAGCTCGTAAACTATCTCTGTGCAAAATTTTATTCAAATCCATTCAGCCGTTTTAAAAAACATCGATACTTTCACATTTATAATATTAGTGGGATTGTTAAGCAAATTAGATTTTTATGACTATTTATTTTAAAAATAAACTAGTGTGTTTGTGTTTATAGCTACTTTTGAATACACTTATCCCTCGCCTTCCATTTTGATCAATTATCGTTGTACATATTATTTATTTCTATACATTTAGTAGGTAAGTAGTAGTAGTTTGCTTGGAGTTGTCGTATCTGTACATATCACGTCCAACTTATTTGCTCTTCCGTTTTGCAAGTAACGGTAACCAATCTGAAAAATTTACGAATAAAATAAAAATCATGTTCTTTTTAAATGGCAGATAGTAAGGGATGCCAAAAATATTACAAGCTTTTTAATTAATAAAGTCTTAGTAGAGTTCCTCTCCTTACTTAAAAGTAGTCGTAGTAGTGAAAAATCCTCAAATTAATCTCATTGAAGAGATTGTCTCACTGGAGATTCATGAAGCGTATATTTTTTTTCGTAAACAGGGTATAGAGGTAGATATTAACACTCAAGAGGCCTTTAGGGAATAACAAAATGACCAAATAAAAAACTATTGAACAAATGACCAAAGTGAGCGAAAAAAATAATGAATTGCGCGACAAAGTTACTCTTTAGCACGACTAAATTGCTGAATGGTATAGCCACCGCTTAAGGCTAAATAAAGACTGTATAAGCGAAGTGGTGTGTCAGGGTAGGTGAAGGATAAAGGGGGTGAGCCAACTGTGTTAGGTTGAACATGTAAAAACAACGGACTCCAACGCAAGTTTTTTATTTTATTTTACTCGAATTTCGTTTCCAAGTTGCTATTTTTAGATTTCTTATCGCGCGATTTAGTAATCTTGTCAGACGAAGCCAGTGTTTCTAGTCGCGCTCATTTTTGGCGCTAATAAGTTAGGCAAAACCAGTATTTTTAGCCAAGAACAAACTGGATTGGCAGTCATCCGTTTAAATACTAACCAACTTTAATTACTTCCTCGAGTGTTTGGATAGACCACGACTGCTCCGAAATATTAAGTATGAAATGAAATCTGACGACCCGAATGGCCGAGCCGGCAGTGACACTGCTTACGAAGCCAAGGGTCCCAGGTTCGAGTCCCGGTGGGGGCAAATATTTGTTTGATGAAAACGGATGTTTGTATCCTAGTCATGGTTGTTTATCTATCTAAGTACAATATTTATCTATACAAGTATGTGTATCGTTGTCTAGTACCCAAGATACAGGGAGTACTAGTTTGGGGCTAGATCAATGAGTGTAAATCGTATCCAAGGTATTATTATTATGTGATCATTAGACCTTATGCCTATGAGTGTGACTTGTGCTGATATTTCAGATATTTGATGTGCAGGGTTCCTCTGCGTTCCCTTTGCCGGGACCGACTAAGTATTTTACGCTGTATTGTTTGTGAGTAAACGTATTTCTAATTGATCCTATAACTGCCTACTACATGGAATTCTACATGCACTACGATTCTACATACATTACGAGTATACGCTGTTCTCAAAAATGTACATAGGTGTAGATGCTTGTAGACTCTAAGCGCACTTACCAGACATTATAATCAGCATTGCAATACTTTTTGATCTAATGTCGTAGCAATTATCAATAGATATGCATAAGATTGTTTTGCTAATGGTTCTTATTCTATGCTAAGATGACGTACCCAGCAAGTACAACACTTTGAAGTTAGCTAAGGTCAAGAGTTTACGTTTCGTGTTTGCTTGTTTGTTTA
This sequence comes from Argyresthia goedartella, assembly GCA_949825045.1. Lineage (NCBI taxonomy): Eukaryota > Metazoa > Arthropoda > Insecta > Lepidoptera > Argyresthiidae > Argyresthia > Argyresthia goedartella. The sequence continues at coordinate 17,151,516 of OX463815.1, forward strand.
TGTAATTTATTATTAAGGCCGGATACACGATGAAAATTCCAAGGTTTTACTGAGACTTTTGGTAAAAATAACTGACTACTGGGTACAATTGTCTACCATTTCTGACTTTGTTATTTTATAACATGCAATGCTTATGTATTTGAGTTTTGAGTATTTCTTATGTCAGAAAATGTAGTGGGTAGAATGTTGCAGATTAATTAGCCATAATAATAATAATAATACTATTTTTACACACATTGATCTAGCCCCAAACTAGGATTCCCTGTATCTTGGTTACTAGACAACGATACACATACTTATTTAGATAAATATCATACTTAAATAGATAAACAACCATGACTAGGGTACAAACTCCGTTCTGATCAAACAAATATTTGCCCCCACCGGGACTCGAATCCGGGATCCTTGGCTTCGAAGGCAGGGTCACTGCCGACTCGGCCATTCGGGTCGTCATATATGGAGACGATTCAGGAACAGAAGCTGGTCACGATTGATGTGACTTTGCACGATTTCTTGTAAATCATGGCGAGGAACTGATCTCTTGAAGTATTTCCCATTGTATTTAAATACGGAGCAAATTTCCATAGCCAATGGTTTCCCTTAGATAACATAAAAATATGTATTTGATGAGAATAACTAAGATAGTATATATTTAAGTGTATGGGGCGTTGGGCATTGCAAGATCAGTCATCATACTGCGTCCCACACTTCCTTTTCTCCCCCTACCTAGCCTTTTTCTAACGAATACCTATATAGAACAGATTTAATTTAATAATTGGTTATAATCATTAAATGTATTACAATTTCGAGGGAGGGAGGGTCTGTCGCCAGATGAAACATTTCTCCCGTTCTTCCACGTCACATCTATATGATTACTTATATCTTTTTATCTACACACGTATCATAAACCCTCTTTACTGCATACAAAAACCGCACGTTACGATCAGCATAATGTTAAACTACTTGATAAAACTAATTTCTTATCTGAAAAATTACACATTATGACCATAATGTGTAATTTTTCTACATATTATGACGTTCAAATTTCAAACGCCGACACCCACCTGCGTGTCGCTCCTAGTTTGTCTGTGAAGTTGGTACTGACATTCAAATTTCGAACGCCGACGCCCGCCTGCGTGAACTTGGTACTATAGAACAAGCTAAACAACTGCAGAGCCACAATGCCGGTCAAACATGCGGTTCCTGAACACATCAAAGAGAGCTTATGATATGTGTGTAGATAAACTAGTGTATGTAACTGTACATAATTAAGCATTAAAACTCTCGAGTGATATTATTATGAAACTCGCCGAGTATTAATGCCCTCCATTATGTAGCAGTTACATAAACTACTATTGTATTCTACATATTATTGTGTTGCGAATAAGTTTTGTGACAGATATGAGCTGTTGCTCCTGCGTCAAAAATCATGGTATACGATAAGTTATTATCATCATACTGGATAGAGACTGTATGACGCATTGCTGTAATTAGCAGGCAGTGTTTCACTTGTAGGTGAGTATTATAGAATCCTTGGAAGGCACTCATACACGAAAAACGTCTTCACGACAATGTTTTCTTGATGTTAGTATCAACAATTATCTTCCGACTTACGAAAGGTTGAACATCGTACAGCGAACTGGCACCATAAGATCTATGTTATTATTAGCGTACCTATGAAGACGTACCATGCCGGCTTACACGTAACAGAAGTGCAGCCATCCTTAGAAATAGCATTTAAGGGCTGAACATAGGTCAATGGCATTGAGAATTAGACAAAGAGAACAAATACCCGTCGCATCGCGTCGAAGCAGACAGACGCATGCTCCCGCGCAGAGCCCCGCGGGGCAGCCCGAGCTTCGAGGCCGAGAAAATTATAGAAAATATTACTAAACTCCTGTAATACATTAAAAATAAAATAAAACAACCAAAAATTTTACCTTTTTTTACCTATTTTTGCGTGTAAGTTTCATACAGGAAACTGATTTCGTCTCCGAGCGCTTGTTCATTTAGTTGAATAATAATGCATTGCGAAAAATATTTTTAAGTATTAAATATAACAGATATACGGTAATTTTAAAAGTCCATTCTTATCTCTATAGACCTTTTATAACATATATTTATCCTACATTTTTATGTTGTCTAGTTTAGCCTAGAATTGAAGCTAAAGATGCATTTCTGGCCATATTTAATCCCTTAACAGTTGGGATAGAGCTATGCGGCGGCGATCTCCCTTCCTTTTCCAATCGATACAAGGAGAAGGAGACTGATTCAAAGCTCTGTCTTTACTGACTGTTAACTGATATCAAATACCGCTCCTAAGTAGGGCTCCACTTTAGCAAAGTCTATCTTGCTATGACGACGTTAGTTGACGTTGCATGGACTGTTTACCCGTAACTAGGGAACAGTTATATAAAGTTAAGGTTAAATTTCGTACTGTTTCTGAATTGGTATTTTCGACCGTACTGCACTGTGCATGAGGTATTAATCTCTATGTGAAGGTAGTGCAGTGGCATCTGTAAATTTGGCCGAAAACTAATCATGATCGCTGGTTATGTCAGTCAGTAGGAAGTTAACAAACCAACGAGCGTAGTGTGGGCTCAGCTCGATAGATGGCAATAGTTAGATTGCCTTGTTTTAAACAACGACAAAACAAAACTCATAAATTTAAAATCACCATGCATGAAAGGTCAACTACACCGTCAAATTATATCACATGGACATACTTGTATGTTGACCAAAGTTTTGCAAAATCTTGCCCTGCCCCAATATTGAAGTCGTAAACTCGCACGTTTGTAATTGACCATAAGTTCAACTGGAATAATCATATAGATTGAGTATATACAAAGCTGCGAGCTATTCTAACAAACATTTACGTAATAAAAATCGTTCCATCTGAACGTCTCCGTTTGTCCGTCTTTCCACCTGGCCGTCTGTCCATCTGTCCGGCTGTCCGTCTGTCCGCCAGCGGGATGTATCCCATAACCTGTAACACATAGATCGATTGTTTAAATTATCACAGAATCTGTATTTATCTTGCTACTACATAATTCTGTCAAAAAAATGGGAAATATTAAACTGCACATAAAAAATACTGTTTTGCACAGGAAATATCAGGGCAAAATGCTGCGGTAACTCAGGTGAAGGGTAAAGGGTGTGAGCGAAGCGAAGCCCCCTTTATCGTTCGTGTTACGTTGAACATGTAAGAACAACAAAAAATACTTAAAACATAAACTTAGGTACACATAAAATATTTAAAACATAAAAAGTGTTTTTGTTGCTTCTTTTTTGCAGTGCAAATCTGTATTTTTGATATGCGATTCAATAATAGCCCGAAAAATTGGCGTCCTTTTATCTATTGGGATATGTTGTTTATAGACTGAAGATAAAATTCATGTACTCTCTTCTCCTCCGTGGCAGTCCGGGGTGGGCGTCACCCCCGCGCCCGCGGCTCGGATCGTATTCCAAAGCGAGGTTTCTTACAGTTTTAAAGAAAACCCCACGCGATACTCAAACGTTTGTAAAATGAAATGATCCTTGACACATTTATTACATAAATGTATTATGACACCATCCGCGTTTTCATGCAAAAGGGCTTTTAGCATCAAATATTTGTCGAAGACATTGTACGGGCGCCCGTTGAAGTCTTTTATATTAGCCATTACAATTGTCATTGTAATCTGCTGGTTCCGGACCCTCTCATTTGCGGCATTCACGGCCGTAACTTTTCATACAGTTGACTTAGAAGTTTGATTTTTTCACAGCGTTAAGGTACTACAGTATTTCATATAAATTTCTCAAAACAAGTAGCACAAGCGTCCATGGCCCCACGGTATTCGCCCATCGCTAACGATTGTGCGGGTAGCAAAATCTAGCTGAGACGGGTACTGGATGGGTGTCCGTTTCTAAGTGGCTTTTGTTTCAGGCGCTTCCGTGTTTCAGATGACACGTTAAGCTGGAGGTACTGGCTGCTATCGCTACTCGGTGGCAGTAGTCGTAAAGCTGGCCAGAGGCCCTAATAGGGCAGCTTGAAAATCATCACAGTCGGGTTGGCCACTAAACCGACATCAACCCGCACTGAGCCAGCGTGGTGGAGTATGGCTCAACCTTACTCGTATCCGGGTAAAGTTCCTTGCCCCTCGGTGGGGACATTAAATGGGCTACATTATTATATTATTATAAGTACCTAGCAGTCCTAGTACTCAACTTCTAGCTCAACGCATTGAAACAATAATGATGTGAATGCCGCAGCAGACTTAGCTTGATACTCGCAAAGGAATCAAATCAAAACCTTTCTTAAACATAGCGTCACGCCTTTTCCCATACGGGGTGGCAGAGGCACAATTGTGCCCACTTTGAGCCAGTTACTCTATACTCCAAATTACAAATTTATTACTGTAGATATTTACCTATACTTAGCAATCGTCATTTTTTGCCACTTCTCTACATTGGACCACTGTGGGAGAAGAATGGCGTAGAAACTCCCACAGATTGATTTTTAGATCTCTTTTAAACATTGATTGTGCTTAACTAATACAATTATTATAATATCATTATCATAAATAGACTGACGAGCATTGAAAAAGTTCCAGTGAGATAGCACCAAATTACTCCAAAACGGGAAAGGCTAGCTTAATGACGCCGTCTGCAATATTGAAATACATTTAACAGCGCATCAGAATATTACCAATTAAAAACGTAAATATTGTACACGTAACATTGGTTCTATGTCTTAGGAGATATTAAGGTGTTTGTCGGCATTTTTTGAGTGGAACTTTTTCATTGCTCGTCAGTATAATAAGCAGGAATAAATAATTACAAAATTAATAACAGCAAGGTCTGTGTTGACTCTATTTTGCGAGACAAGAGGCTGCTAGCCCATCGCCGCAGCTATGGAGTAATGAAGGTTTCCTCACGATGTTTTCCATCACCGTTAGATCTTCCGTAAAATGTACTAAAGATAAATTAATTATCTCATTTGTACAAACATGGTCAGGAATCAAACCTGCATCTCCTGTGTGAGAAGCAAGCTAGAAACCCGTTAGACTACGGAGCTCTGCCCTTAAAACTTTCTTAAAACTTATATTTATTTATTGTTATGTATTTATTAATATAATAATCATTCTTAACGATACTCCATTTCGTATAACATTGGAAAAAAGAAGTAGTGGCAGTTATTTTTTTCGCCATAGCTCAAAATATAAACCAGTCACAGAAGAGTGCCTTGTGTGCAGGCTCTTTTATGGAATTATAATGTATAGGGGCCTCCAGTGTCAGATATAGTCATATAACTCAACTATTCTTGATGTTCATGATATACATATGCTTGAAAAAGGCAATAAATTTTGTACATCAAAGTGTTAACTTACATTTTACTGAATGTTACCCGGTTAAAAAGTATTAATTAAATATCACAAAGAATACAATCACAAGTTTAAAACTGGAATCATAAAAGCAAAATAATTCATCCAGAGTAAATATGTCCAATAATAAACATAAACGTTTACATACATGTTACGATGTCACCATCTACAATGAATCACCGACCAGATGGATCACCTCATACGAGATTGCGAAAGACATGGAACCTTCTAGAACATCGATTCCGAATTTCATGAGAAATCTGACAGTGCATTTCATTTCCATCGTGGGACCACCACCAGTTTGCCCAGTGCCTTTTTGCTGGAATCGCTCTTGCGAGAGGACGTTTAGTATAATTGCGGGATCAATCGCGATCACCCCTAATTTTAAGTGAATAGACTAAGAACATTTGTAACTTTCTACATTAAAGTTGTGAATGGACATATCTCGTCTTTTTAAAATCCCCTCTGACGGCCAGTACACGTAATTGGCGCAGCCGGTAGTGGGTAGTTGGTCAGTGCGTGAATCTAACATCGAGGACCACACTGATAGGTGTCGTATCGGACGACACGGTGCAACTACGATCTACAACCTACGTACGTACAAGTGCCAAGAAGAGGATTTACCGAGCCGCCACATCCAGACATCGATGAGAAAGCTCCAAGACGAGATGCTGCTACTGTGAGTCATAGAATAGTTACGCCAATTCTATTGATTGCTATTCCCTCACTCTCACAGTAGCTATCCTAGTTCCTAGTTACCTGTTTCTAATAATTATATCGTATACCTAATATCGGTGTACCTCTTAGTTAAATCTATCTTATTAGTTGTATACCTAATATCGGTGTACCTCTTAAGTAAATCTATCATAGTTATATCTAAAATCGATATACCTAACTACCAAAATTTTTTACCCACGAGTAGGTAGGGGTCTTAGACCCAGTAGTCGTGAGGAAATAAGGAGACAGCTAAGCGACCAAAGTCGTGACTTAGACCTCCTAGAAGTAATAGACGAAAGCTTAGAAGATAATTATTTTAGAATGACGGAAAATCAGCAGAACGAGGTACCGACCCTCGCCGCCGAAAATATGGCACCTCTGCAACCCCAGGTTGATCATACGGACAGGATTTACAAGGCTTTAAGATTAGTGCCTGAGTTTGATGGAAACTCTAATGTCCTGATAAGATTTTTGAACATTTGCGATCAGCTTGTGCTCACATATGTCAATCCAGCCCCAGGCAACGAACTAAACAACTATGCTATGTTAAATGGCATATTGAATAAAGTAAAAGGACCCGCCGCTAGAACACTAGCAACGAACGGCGTAGCCTCAGACTGGAATGGCATAAGGAATGCATTGATAAATTCATTCTCAGACCATCGTGATGAATCTGCTCTATATACGGATCTATCAATGTTGTGTCAAGGCAATGATACCCCACACGTTTACTATGAACGTGTCCAAAATCAACTCAATACCATCATGACCTATGTCGAACTGCATGACGAAGTTTCAACTACTGTGGAAGCGAAACGAACTTTGTATAAAAAGTTAGCGCTTCAGACATACCTGAAGGGTTTGAAAGAACCACTAGGCTCTCGAATTAGATGCATGCGACCCCCAACCTTAGAGAAAGCCCTGGAGTTTGCTCAAGAGTTCGATTCAAAATCGATATTCGATCGATGGTTTCGGAACGGCCATTTTGAATTTGACGTTGCTGCCAACCTTGCAGTTTTTTGACAACTGACAGACGAAAGACCTCGCAATGTAACGCGTATTGATTAGGGCATTGAAATTAAATCGCAAGCCATCTGGATTGTATTCGGGTTCCCCTCAGGATTGTCTATATAGCTGAGTGTTTTGTGGTTCCCCGAACCAGATAAAGTTCGCATTTACGTGGCCGATTGGTTTTTCCCACGTAACATAACCTGTGTTGGAACACTGTGCTCGTCGAAGCTGGCCTGCCAGCCATACCTGGTTGGCTGAAGAACCTGTCTACCAAGAAGAGCCTAGGGTGCACCCGGGCCTTGCAGAGAGACAGGAGTTTGACGGGAACGAAGCACAGACCAGGTCAGATAGATTCATAATTAATAGCTCGGTGAATCGCCGACGTTCACACTTCTTGGCATCTGATCGCTACGCTACCTCGTAGCTGATGGGCCCCTGCGAGGTCATTGGGTGCCGAGAAGCCTGAACATTTTGGTAGCAGAGCGTGGTTTCCTGAGATTTGCAGCCGTCAAGGGCTCCAGGAACCCACGATTTGGGACTATCAATCTGTAGGTATAGGCGGTTATTAGCTAACTTGGTGTTGTTCCTGTATCCACATAGATTGGTAGTATTGTAAGCTATAGGTCTATTGCTGGTAGTAGACAGACAGATATTGAGTTGAAATTTGCATTGAAGTACCAGTTAGTCAATCTATTAGTGGTCTAGTAATGCTAATGAATGTTTGGTTAACATAGGTAGTTACATCTATTGATAGCAGGCTATTACATTGTTTTCAGTTTATAGCAATTTATAACTTGAACTAATATTGACTATCTGTGTGTGTTATAATGATATAGGGAAACTAAATTGTATTACAGAATTTATATAGATATAAAACTCGGTTCCTATTGTTTAAGGAAAACAGCATTGTTTAAGTTGTGGTTTAGGGTTCCCTCGTTTGGGTTATGGACTGGAGGGTCCAATATAATTGAGTTACTGCAAATTGTGAGTAAGTATCGTTCCGATCATGTCGTTATCTGAAATACAGAAGGGTGTTTCTAAGGAACTCAGATGGTTTTCCTCCGCACACGGTCTGATAGACCGTTTAGATAGGCATGATGTGGTATTGGAGCGGTCTATGGACGTTAAGGAACGTTACAACAGGGTGCTCGAATTGGCCGCGCAGGCGGAATCAGTTGATGGTTGCGCACCTGACAGGCTGCCACGGTTGCTAGGGGATGTCGACCAATGTATGGAGATGGCAGCTGCTATCACGCAGAAGGCTGCGGACATACGTAGACAGCGCGAGTCCAGCCATGGTGGTGACATTGAAGCACCTCTGCCGCTTCAGGGTTCAGGGTCCAGGTTACCGGCCATAACTATGCCTACTTTTGACGGAGTGTCCGGTGAATGGATGAGCTTCATCAATCTGTTCGACAGTTTGGTGCACATGCGATCGGACATTACCAAGTCTGTCAAGATGGCTCAGCTGGTGGCAGCATTGAGGGGTGAGCCTAGGGAGCTGGTCGCTCATTTGACAGTTACGGAGGGTAACTATGAAACGGCCAGACAATTGTTGGTCAGACGTTACCATAACAAACGGAGGTTGGCCGATGCCCAACTGAACCGTTTGTTTAGTATCCCGGTTGTGAACAAGGTCGGGGCCATACAGACGGAGTTTTTGAACCCGTTGTTGTCCGTCACCAAGGCCCTAGAGAATCTTGGACTTCCGGTTGGTGAATGGTCGTACCTACTGCTGTACATTGTACTTTCCCGCCTACCCGCTGACGTGCAGACTCGTTTCGAACAGTCTCACGGGAGGTCGGCCGAGGACCTGCCCGCCTTCTCCGACTTGGTCGGATTCTTGGAAGAGGAGGCTCGACGGGCAGAGAATTTGGGGTTGACGGTCACCCATCCTTCGGAGCCACAGAGAGCTGCCGGGAGCGCTGTGAGTAGGGGCCCTCCGACGAGGAAGGACCGCACCAACCGGCAGTCGTATGGGACTGTGAGTGCATTGACCCCACATAGTGAGACCTGCCCATGTTGTAGGCAGATTGGCCATGCTGTGGCCAATTGCAATAAGTTCGGGGAACTTAGGGTTGAGGGACGGCGCCGGATGGCCAAGCAGCGGAGCTGGTGTTTCCTGTGCCTCGGGCCACACATGGCTAGGGACTGCACGCGCACAAAATTGTGCGGATATTGTGGTGGGGCCCACAACAATCTGTTGTGCATGAACCGGTCCGGCCAACAGCCACCACAGGGCCGTACCCAGGGTGACACGGCATGGGGCCCTGAGAATTCGTTTGCGACTCGGAGCGCAACTCAGGAGCCAACGTCCCCACGTCCACAGGGCCGTACCCAGGGTGATACGGAATGGGGCCCTGAGAATTCGTTTGCGACTTGGAGCGCAACTCAGGGGCCAATGTCCCCACGTGCACAGGGCGGTACTAGGGTGCAGGGCCGCACTCAGGGTCATCACATGGGGGGCCCTGAGTTTTCGGTTGCGACTCAGCATCCGACTCAGCGGGCAATGGGGCCACAAGCACGCAGCCACCCAGGGGTGCAGGGCCGCACTCAGGGTCATCACATAGGGGGCCCTGAGTTTTCGGTTGCGACTCAGCATCCGACTCAGCGGGACATTGGGTATGTTGAGCAGGCCGTAACGGGCGGGTGGCATGGGACACCTTCGAGCTATGCGGATGCGGTTCGGACGCCGCCTCAGTTGTCGCCCCGCTCGTCGCCTCGTCCTCGTCGGTCGCATGTGATGTCCCCCCCGCTCATGGAGCGGCCACGGTTGAATTCACGCCCACCCCCCTTCGGGGGGCGTCGTAGGGTGGCAATGGAACCGGCGCGTGGGCCATTTGTACAATGGGACCCTCTGGCGTATAGCTGCCTACCTGATCGGTTACAGGCACAGTGGGGCCCCGGGGCCCTCGCTAGGAATTTGCGGCCCAACAATTTGTTGCCCCCCAACCGGAGACGGTGGTGTTACCGATCGCCTCTGTGCTTGTTTGGGATTTGGCGGGCAACCCAACATACGTTCGCGCCCTATTAGATTCTGGAGCTCAGGGCTGCATTGTATCGAATGATTTAGCAAAATAGTTGGGCCTCAATATAAATAATGTATCGCTGCCGAGGAAATTGGCCCCTGCTGGGGATTACAGGGCAACCCTTCACGGGTTTTGTGATGCCTCTGAACGAGGGTTTGCGGCAGCGGTTTATTTGCGAACCGTCACCTCCACCGGGGAGGTCGACGTGCGTTTGGTTTTGGCAAAAAGCAAGGTAGCGCCTATTCGGACAAGGATGACGATTCCAAAACTGGAACTGTCCGGGGCTGCTCTTTTGACCAAACTTTTGAATCACACTCTAACAGTGTTGCGTGGGTCAGTGGGTTCGGAGGATACGGTGTACGCGTGGACGTACAGCCAGATTGTTTTGTGCTGGATGAAGGCTTCGGTCCATAACTTAGAGGTTTTTGTTGCGAACCGTGTCTCCCAGATTGTGTCGTCTGAGGTCCCACTGACCTGGAGACATGTACCAGGAGAATTGAACCCGTCTGATTGTGCATCCAGGGGATGTCGGGCTCCTGAACTCGTTAGACACCATTTGTGGTGGGGACCACCCTGGCTTGCCAGGAGAGAATCGGACTGGCCCCACAGCCATGTAGTAGTATCTTCGGATCATGGCCCCAGAGCGGCCGTGCATGTTACCCAGAAGGCTGAGGACCCTGACGCCGGGTTTCTGCTGGACCGGTATAGCTCATGTGTGTTTGTTTGTTTATCCACCAAGGCGGTACATCTCGAGCTCGTTGCTGATCTCTCGACAGAGGCTTTCATTGCTTGTTTGGATAGGTTTGTTTCTCGAAGGGGACTTCCAACTTTGATCCGCTCTGATAACGGCACTAACTACGTCGGTGCGGAACGATACTTACGAGAGATAGACAACTTTTTGAATGTAAATAAAGTGGATATTGGAACGGCCCTCTCCCGTCGGGGTATACAGTGGACCTTCAGCCCACCGAGTTGCCCCCACTGGGGTGGGATTTTTGAGGCCGTAGTTAAGTCAGCTAAGACGCACTTGGGGCGTATAGTAGGTCAGACCGCGCTGACTTTTGAGGAGCTCGCGACATTGTTTTGTAAGATCGAGGCCGTTCTCAATTCGCGACCGTTGTGTCCGCTCAGCTCGGATCCAAATGACCTGGAGGCTCTGACCCCAGGCCATTTCTTGATAGGACAGCCACTTAACGCGTTGCCCGAGCACCCCTTCGAGGGAGTGAAATTGTATCGGTTGTCAAGGTATCAGATGTTGAAGCAGTTTACTCAGAATTTCTGGAAGCGTTGGTCGCTCGAGTATCTGCATATCTTACAACAGCGCCTTAAGTGGACTGACAAAACCAGCCCCCCTAGTGTTGGTGACCTCGTTCTGGTTAAGGATGCTAACCTACCGCCACTACGTTGGCGCAGGGGGCGCATTGTTAACTTGTTCCCTGGCAAGGACGGGACCCCCCGGTCTGCAGAGGTTCTAGTAGGAGGCTCGGTTCTAAAACGAGCGGTAGCAACGTTGTCTCGGCTGCCCGTAGATTAGGGGACAGGTGGGTGCCTGTCCGGGCGGGTGATTGTTCGATTCAAAATCGATATTCGATCGATGATTTCGGAACGGCCATTTTGAATTTGACGTTGCTGCCAACCTTGCAGTTTTTTGACAACTGACAGACGAAAGACCTCGCAATGTAACGCGTATTGATTAGGGCATTGAAATTAAATCGCAAGCCATCTGGATTGTATTCGGGTTCCCCTCAGGATTGTCTATATAGCTGAGTGTTTTGTGGTTCCCCGAACCAGATAAAGTTCGCATTTACGTGGCCGATTGGTTTTTCCCACGTAACATAACCTGTGTTGGAACACTGTGCTCGTCGAAGCTGGCCTGCCAGCCATACCTGGTTGGCTGAAGAACCTGTCTACCAAGAAGAGCCTAGGGTGCACCCGGGCCTTGCAGAGAGACAGGAGTTTGACGGGAACGAAGCACAGACCAGGTCAGATAGATTCATAATTAATAGCTCGGTGAATCGCCGACGTTCACACTTCTTGGCATCTGATCGCTACGCTACCTCGTAGCTGATGGGCCCCTGCGAGGTCATTGGGTGCCGAGAAGCCTGAACAGGAATTAAACGTAATGTACCTACAGAACAAAGAACCGAGAAAATTCCCGTGCACACTAAGACATACAGATACCCCCAAATTCACAAAAAGGAAGTTCAATCTCAGATTCAAAAAATATTAGACCAGGGTATGATCAGACCCTCAAATTCCGCATGGAGTGCCCCTATTTGGATAGTACCAAAAAAGGTAGACGCCTCCGGTAAAACCAAGTGGAGACTAGTAGTTGACTTTAGAAAACTTAACGAAAAGACAATCGACGATAGGTACCCCATTCCCAACATAAGCGACATCCTAGACAAGTTAGGAAATTGCCAGTACTTTTCTTGCCTAGACATGGCTAGCGGATTTTATCAATTGGAGACCCACCCTGATAGTATTCATAAAACCGCGTTCAACGTAGATTGTGCCCCCGGACACTTCGAATTTTTACGCATGCCTATGGGACTAAAGAACTCTCCCTCAACATTCCAGCGCGTAATGGACAACGTGCTTAGAGGCCTTCAAAATGTCATTTGCTTGGTGTACTTGGATGACGTTTTAGTATCTTCAACGTCATTACAGGAACATATCGTAAATCTGCGTAAAATATTCCAGAGATTGCGAGAATCTAACTTCAAAATCCAGATGGACAAATCTGAATTTTTGAAGCATGAAACTCCCTACTTAGGTCACATTATCACCCCCGACGGAGTCAAGCCCAACCCTGATAAAATTGCAGCAATCAAAAACTACCCCATCCCCAGAACCCCGAAGCAGATAAAAGGTTTTCTAGGATTGTTAGGCTACTACAGACGATTTATACCAGACTTTGCTAAACTGACAAAACCTATGACAGTGTGCTTGAAAAAAGGTGCTAAAATAAACCTTACCCCCGACTACATAAAGTGCTTTGAACACTGTAAAACTCTATTGACGAATGACCCTATATTACGTTACCCCGACTTTACAAAAGACTTCATTTTGACAACTGACGCTTCGAACTTCGCCCTTGGTGCGATTCTCTCACAAGGACCGATAGGTACAGACCGACCCGTAGCATATGCGTCTAGGACCCTAAATAGTAGCGAAATTAACTACTCTACTATTGAGAAAGAGATGCTTGCAATCGTATGGGCTACCAAGTATTTCAGACCATACCTTTTTGGACGGAAGTTCAAAATAGTAACTGACCACCAGCCCCTTCAATGGCTTATGAATTTAAAGGAGCCAAACTCTCGCCTCACCAGGTGGAGACTAAAACTCGCAGACTACGACTTCACAGTCGTCTACAAAAAAGGCAAGAACAATACCAATGCCGATGCCCTATCGCGCGTCGAAATTCATAATGAAGAACTCGCTTCTATGATAGTGAACATCTCTTCCTCAGGGTCATCAACCATTACTGCCCCCGATGACAGACCATTTCTCAGCCAGTCATCCACGGATACCGCACCCAGTGAAACACCACTGAATAGCTACCTTCCACTCTTCACTGCACATTCAAACACAGATATACCACCCCCCGGAGACGCCTCCATTCACGTCAACTCACCCGCTGAAACAGTTCATACCAGTGTGGAGAATCCCATACTCAACTTGCCCATTTCAGATAAACCTCTGAATAAATTCGGTAAACAACTTGTGATAAAAATTGTCCCCACTTCCGCTTGCCAGCGCCCAAAAATAGTTAAACCTTTTGAGACCTTCCAAAGAACATACGTTGAAATTACAGAGAGTAATTTTGAGGATAAGTTAATTGATGTCGTAAATAGATACATCGACCCCAAGCTTCGAACAGCCATATTATTACAACCCCCTGAAAAAATGTACGACATTGTCCCTGTCATACAGAGAACTTTCAAAAGTTCCTCTATGAACTTAGTTCTGGTGAAACATGAACTTGAAAATTTACCTGAATATTTGACCCAACAGAGCATCATTCAAAATTATCATGAAGGAAAAACCAATCACCGTGGCATAAATGAAACATTCCTGTCACTGTACCACCGATACTTTTGGCCCAAGTTAAAAAAAAGCATTACAAAATTCATTAGCAACTGTAACATATGTAGTTCCGCGAAATACGACCGTAATCCATTGCGCCCTCAATTACAAATTGTCCCGCCACCGACAAAACCTTTCAAATTAGTACATGCAGATGTGTTAACCATTGAACAGGAAAAGTACTTCACCATCATAGATGCCTTCTCAAAATTTGCTTAAGCCTATAAAATCCCGGATAGCACTGCCCCCAGCATAGTTAAAGCCCTATTAACTTTCAGCTCACATTATAGTTTTCCTATGACCTTAACAACGGACCAAGGAACCGAGTTCACAAATCAGGTCGTTTCAGAACTGTTAAAGTTACACAAAGTCCAACACCATACCACCGCAGCTCATGCCCCTAACGAAAATGGTATGATAGAACGATTTCATAGTACACTCCTGGAGCACCTTAGATTATTAAAAATTCAGCACAGAAATGAACCTACCCAAAATCTTGTTCCATACGCCATTATAGCATACAATAGCTCTATACATAGTCTTACTAAATGCAGACCCTTTGATCTTGTAACTGGACATTTTGACATGAACTTGACTGAAAGATTACTACAACAGTACCTACAGGAACATCGCAATAAAATGGATACAATCTACCATATCATACATGACTCATCAACAGCTGAACGTACCGCGCTGACGTCACAACGCAACGACAGTAGAGAACCCATTTTAAATTACAGACGAAACGAGGAAATATTCATACGGAACCCGGCAGCTGCTAGACAAAAACTCGCACCACGTTTCACCCATGACAAAGTCGTCTCAAACTTACCCATTCATATTTACACCTCAAAGAAACGTGGACCCATAGCCAAAAATCGAATAGAGAGACCTTTAAAACATAGATCACTTGACTTGTTACAGGATCTTACTAACCCTGACCAGCCAGGCCCCAGCTCAAGACATCCGGCTTGTCAGATTGGACGATGGACCCGGTATTTTGCCCTTTGACCTAGGCCCTACCAAGATCATATCCCATCACCATACATTCCTACAAGATATAGACCTTGACCTATTACAGACACATCTGACTACTACAAAATCTCAACTAACTGCCGCAGCTAATAGTTTCAATAACGAGAACTATAGTTTATTCAAATATCAAATCATTCACCTATTCCATAAAATAGATAAGATATCCTCGCAACTCGATACCTTCCTACCTGAGAGAGCTAAGCGTGGCCTATTCAACCAATTAGGTAGTTTTATCAAAAGTATAACTGGTAACCTCGACTACAGCGATGCTCTGAGGTATGAAAATATCCTTCAAAATTTACAGAAAAACGATCATGACTTATCTGAAAGTTTCAATAACCATATTTCCTTATACAAGGCAATGACGATCCAACAAACTCAGATTTTAAATAACTTAACTACTAATCAGGCAAAGTTAGCGAAAGCGCTATCATATTTCATAAACAATTCCACCTCAGACAGAGTACAACTGGCTCACTATACCCAGCTGACTCAGTTATTCGCCTTGATCAGCGAAAACGTACAAGACCTAAGTATGGAGATAGATAAGTTAGAGAATATATTAGCTTTTAGTCGTACAGGTAACTTGCACCATTCTATTTTATCACTTAATGATATCACCTATATGATAAGCAAATTAAACCTTTTGTATGAGCCTGAACAAATTTTAAAGTTAGATTTGAGATATTACTATGATTTGATTAGCTTAGGATGTTATTTTATAGATAAAAAGATCATGATTGTCCTTAAATTCCCTCTAACTACTACATCATCCTATAAACTATACAGACTCTGCCCAGTACCTAATACATTCCATAACGTCATCGTTCCCCCGTTCCCATTCCTAGCAACCAACTCCAAGGAGTATGCGTACATAGAGGCAGAATGCCCGAAGGTCGACATCTGGTACATCTGCGAGCAACAGCTGAGCCACCAGATCCGCACGCAACGTGACTGTATCGACACCCTGATACACTTGCAAGAAATAGACGCAACATGCAGTACTACTCCTATCTTTAAGTCCAAGGAAGCGCTAACCGAGCTAGACAGTCAGCACTACATCATTTCGTTCCCGAAACCTACAAAAGTCGACATCTTCTGCGGACCACAGCAGCATCAGATCCTAGAAGGCAGTTTTCTAGCAACACTTCCTAGAAATTGCAGTATTCGAGCACCGAAATTCACTATTGCCAACTTCAATGATAAACTTCGTGGACAACCTGTCGAAATCATCATATTCCCACTGTCAACTTCGCTGTCGAAACCATCTTCCGAGAATCGGCGACTTCAGTACCACCTGACCACAATCGATTTGAACAAATTGCACGATATCCAGAAACAAATTACAATGGAAATTCCGACGAAATCAATCACTTCGGACTTACTGACCACCTACCATACAACAATACCTATGTATGTACTGGTGACATTCTTCACAGTTGCACTGATTGCATTTTACCTGCGACATAAGAAGACAAAGAAGTTGAACTCATCCGCTGAACCCAATTTGGAACTATCACCTCTAACTGAGACTACTACTCGTACTTCAGCCAGGAACCTATCTCCGGAAGAGAAAAGAGCCGCAATATTCGCCGTAGACATAGGCAAATAGTTGCTCATCTTGGAGGGGAGGTGTTACGATGTCACCATCTACAATGAATCACCGACCAGATGGATCACCTCATACGAGATTGCGAAAGACATGGAACCTTCTAGAACATCGATTCCGAATTTCATGAGAAATCTGACCGTGCATTTCATTTCCATCGTGGGACCGCCACCAGTTTTCCCAGTGCCTTTTTGCTAGAATCGCTCTTGCGAGAGGACCTTTAGTATAATTGCGGGATCAATCGCGATCACCCCTAATTTTAAGTGAATAGACTAAGAACATTTGTAACTTTCTACATTAAAGTTGTGAATGGACATATCTCGTCTTTTTAAAATCCCCTCTGACGGCCAGTACACGTAATTTACAGGAACATACATTGCTTCTGGCCCCACACTAGGATGCCTTGTATCGCGGGAACCAGAAACAGCGACGTCACACACATATAAACATCCATGTATGGGCCACACCACTGTGGGCCACACTGAGGATAGTTGGCTCGTACACCCGAAGTAGTTGAGGATTATTTTGGTAGTTAAAGATGAGCACCAAGTAGACACGAGTAGTTTATTTTGCTGTTAATTGGTAACTAAATAATACTATGTACAATAAGATATAACATAAACTATGAAATGAAACCTAAGATATAAAAAGCAGGTGAATGACGCGCACGGAATATGTACGCGTTGCTAGACCGTACAATCCAGGACCTGTTTTTTTTACCCCCAGCTGGCGATCGAACCCGGGACCTCTCATATGGTAGGCAGAGCCACAACCGCTGCACCACAGATGTCGTCAATAAGGCGACGTCCTTTTCTGATAGGATTGTTTACACCTGCAGACAATCCCTCGCGGTGCGCTTCTCGTGGAGACTTAATTGTGGTAACTAGCCATACTGTACTCTTTTGCTGTTAGTGTTGCCTGTGAAATAAAATTTAAGCAACAAAACATCTTATTTACATATACTTTTTTAATTAAAAAATAATACCTTAATTAAGCCGCGGACCGAACGGCCGTGATTGTTATGGACAACGCACCATATCACTCGCAAAAGTTTGAAAAGGTGGCTTCAACAGCCACTACAAAAAAAGATATACAAAATTGGCTCAAATAAAAAAACATAAACTTCAAACCCATATAAGTAAAGGCTGAATTATTAAAAAAAAGTCAAAGAGCTTACCTCTCAAAAAACGAGGGTTTTTGGGATCTTATGCCATGGTAATAAAATTTAAAACCTATAAAGGAAAAGTGGTGTTAGCTAACGCCGGTGGTATTCAAGAGGTTAATCACATATACTAAGCATATGTGGTAGATGAATTGGCGAATGTCCATGGGGTTTCAGTGGTACGGTTGGCACCGTATCACTGCGAACTCAACCCCATTGAGCTTGTGTGGGCACGAATAAAAGGTTATGTGGCAAGCAAAAGTAAAACTTTTGAAATAAAGGAAGTGAAAGAGTAACTTCCTCAAGCGATTGCCACCGTCACCCCAGAACTAGGGCAAACTTGTGCTGAGAATGTTTATTACTGAGGAAAACAATTTGCCAACTTGATAGAACTGTCGACAAATTCGTCGAGTTTTAAGTGTTGGTGATTCATCTTCCTCTTTAAATGATAGTGATGATAATGATGATTAATATGTATCCTCTTCTGTATTTTATCTTTATCTCCTTTCTCTTATAGCAATTTTATTTTATATTATTATTTAGTTATTTTAGTTTATTTAATATTTATTATATTATTTTATTAACCTATGATTTATTTTAGGGTTCCATAGAGAAACAAGGAACCCTTAAAGTTTCGTCAAGTCTGTCTGTCCGTCTGTCCGTCCATATGTCACAGCATTTTTATGCAGAAACTATTAGAACTACACAGTTGAAACTTGCTATCTACATGTATTCTGTGAAGGTCTTTACGATTTTTATACAAAAATTGACATATTAAAATAATTAAAGGGGGCTTCCCTTCCCCATACATGGTACTGAAACCATTTTTTTTTTCATCGAACCTATATATTTAGATAGGCGTTTAAAAATGACATTGAGATTCTTGAAACCATTTTCCTCGAAATAAATCGTTAAAGAGACTAACCATTTTTTTTCCATCAAACTTATATGCTTGGGGTGTCTGAAGACAAGTCTTTAAAAATAACGTTGAGGTTCCTGAAACCATTTTTCCGCAAAGTAAATTCTTTAAGAGAAAGACCCTTCCAAAGTGGAAAGATGTGTGCCCCCCCCCCTCTAACTTTTAAAGTAAGAAAGTGACAAATCTATAAAAATATATGCTGTGTATCTCAATAAATAAAATAAGCAGTTTTTAAGATAGAAAATATTTATTAAAAACCGCAAAGATAAATTTGTCATTCATACAAACACTATGAAAAACAAAGTTACAACACAAACATCCAGTCACAAATAACGGAACCCTTCATGGACGAGTCCGACTTGCACTTGGCCACTTTTTGGAGATTTACCATCATAACATAAGGACTGAAAATAATAAAAATAAAAGCAAACAATATGTCCGAACTTATCTATACCAGTCCCGAGGCACCCGAGGCTACACGTCAAAAACAGCTGTGCTGTATTTTAACTAAATAATTTTGTTTAAATTCGTCTATTCGTGAATATGGTGTTAGTTTTTAGTGTTTCTTAAGACAATTAATAATGTCCCAGTGCTAAACGTGGTCAGAATTATAATTGTGATAAAATAATCGATCACGGACCAACAGACAAAAGGACGATTCAAACTGTCTTGACACTGTGTTCAACTGACATTGTCTTGCCTTCCTTTGCTACATAGCGAGTGTTTTTTGTCTTTGTTTTCACATTACTAATCATAATGATGACTCGCAATGCTTTGTCTCGCCAAGCGGAGACCAGGCTCCAACTGGTTTTGCAGGAATTAAAGCAAGCAAAGGGACAGATGGAACAATTAGAAGCAGAAAGAGATGAAAATGAAAAAACTATCTTAGAAACCTTAGAAAACAATCAAAAATTAAAGAGGGAACTATCCGCGCTACATTCCATTAATATTTCTATTACCGAGGAACGGGATAGGCTGCAACCAATAATAGATGGGTTTGATGAGCACTGTGGCACTGAGTTTGAGTCCGTCCTGCACAGAACTTCAATCCTGGAGAAGGAACTGTGTGATGCCCACCAAAATATCACACAGCTGGAAGAAGCGGCTATTAGCTCTGCCACAGTGACCACGCAGAGCTTATTTGATGAATTGGTAGCAGTAAATACTTCCTTGGGCCATGTCTCTGTTGCGGGCTGTAGCTTGCCCACTATGACTATTAACCTTACTAAGGATGACTCAGTGTGTAATGTGGCAGCCAGCAGCAGGGACAGCACACACAAATTGAAACTGAGTAAAAATAAGTTGAGAAAATATGTCAAAATTAATAAGTTCATAAAAAAAAAATATGGTAAAAAAACAAAAAAAGGTTGTAACAAAGCTTCATAATAAAAGAAGGGTTTTAGATAAACTGGAGCTGTGTACTGTTCAGCTTAATTATAATCAGATTAGCTATGAGGACAAAGTGCATGAGCTAAGATGCAAACTTGACCAGACAGAGCGCTCCCTGGGGCACTATTTTAGCCTCTATGACAAAACCAGAGCGAAAACCAGGGAACTGAATCTAGCTATGGATGCAGTTCTCAGTAGCCAGGTTAGCCTAGAAATTAAAATATTGGAGAGCTGCTGTTGTGTCCCGGACTGTGCTCCGTCAGCTACTTCCCTTCTGGATGTTAGCACTTCATATCTGGATTTATCGCTATACATAATTGTTTTTATACCTGGGTATAAAAACAATTATGTATAGCGATAAACTTGGAAAAAATATGCTCCTTATTAAATATGTATATGGAGCATACGGTAATAAATAATTGTTTACCCAACTGTAATCTGCATGATATTATGCAAAAAGTAGATAACGCTACATATAGTGATGACTGTTATTTAATCATATGCCTCGGTAATAGGGGTAATGTGAACAAGTCTGATTTAATTAAATATTTAGACAAGCTCTGTTCTTTAAAAGTAAAACAAATTATTATGTTCACATTCCCTTACAGCGACAGCCTGCCACAATCAGAAAACAACCTTAGATATAAGCTGAATATGACCTTGCACATGTAATGGATACTAACAATTTTGTTAGTAGAAATAAATATTATTTGACTAAAGGTAAATATTACCTTCCTAGTTATTACAAAAGACAACTAGCAAATTCGCTGTCCTATTATTTTAATATAACAGCCAAACATTTGGCTACACATAATGCCTCTATAGCGCATTATACTGATGTTTCAAACAAAATCTTGGAAGCTTTTCCAAGTCATTTAAATTAGATACAACGACAATAGAGGAAGTCTCTAGCCCGTCAAATAATATTAATAAAGTACATAATAAAAACAGAAAAATTCAATATTGTAAAATAAATGCAAAGTTTACTAATCTGGTCCACCAAAATATTCAAGGTATTAGCAGTAAATTATAAGAGTTGGAATTGTACATGAACTCTTTTAATATTGATATTTTATGTCTAACAGAACATTGGCTAAAAAGCCATGAGCTCATGTTCAATTTCAGTAACCACCAGGTTGGTAGTTCTTTTTACAGATAACATGCTGTTCGTGGAGGCTCTCTAATATTTCTAAATAAACACATAAAGTTCAAAAATCGTAATGACATAGTATGTTTATCAGTTGAAAGCTACATTGAAGTAGCATGTGTTGAATTGGAGCGCATAATTGTAATAAGCGTTTACAGCCCACCATCAGGTTCATTTGATGTTTTTGAAAAAGTCATGGATGACATATTATTTAAAGTATCAAAATCTAATAAAACTCTTATGATATGTGGAGACTTTAATGTACATTTATTAGAAACTTACTCCCTTAGTACGAGACTAACTAACTTATTTAATTCTCACTACTTAAAGCCACTTTTCATGGAACCTACTCGAATAACTGAAACCGCAGCAAATTGTATGGACAATTTGCTTATCCAACTGAAAAAATTGTAATTAAAAAATTATAAGTAATTTAAAGTCAGACCATTTAGGTCAATACATTAGACTAGAAATTCAAATTAAAAAAATTCTACAAGAAAGATACAATACATACCTGTGACTGCACATCGGTTTGAAAGGTTTAAATTGAATTGAGATAGCAAACTACCTATCAATTACTCTAATAATAACCCTAATGAGTCATATTGTATTTTTTTTACAAATTCAGCAATGCGTTCAATGCCGTATTTACTACCAGATCGATTATGGTCTCAGACAAACTTAACTTTAGTAAGTGGGCCACAGTAGATATACTTAAAAGTAGACAAAATTTATATGAATTATATAGTGAAAAACAATGGAATTATAGTGAAGAGTTCATGGATAAAGTAAAAAAGTACTCAAAAATCTTTAGAAAAGTTTGTCAAATTGCAAAATCAAATTATATCAGATCTAAAATAAGAAAAAGTGATAACAAAATTAAATCACCTTGGGATATAATTAAAAGTGAGACTGGAAAGGTCAGTATTAAAAACAATGAATATGAATTAAAAATTAATGATATTACTTTCAAAAATGATATTGATGTAGCTAAAGCGTTTGAATTTTTTTTTACTGACATCCCAATCTCTACTACAAAGTCTTTAGACTCTTCCAAAGTAGTCGCTGAATCTTTGCTAAATGACTATGTACCTAGATGTGAAAATCAATTCTCGTTTAATTATGTAGATGATAAAGATATTATTAAAGCCTTCAATAAATGTTAAGAAAACTGCAGACCTCTGGGATATTTCTGTTCATGTTGTGAAGCCCCTATTAAATGTTGTTGCACTTGATTTAGCTTTCATATTTAATGCATCTATTGAATCTGGTGTGTTTCCTGATTTAATGAAACACAGTAAAATAGTACCTTTGTTTAAATCGGGTAGTACATCTGACCCTTCTAACTTCAGACCGATATCGGTCTTGCCTACATTTAGTAAAATATTTTAAAAAGTAATTTTAAATCAACTTCTTACACATTTCAACACCAACAACATGCTTCACTGTAAACAATTTGGTTTTACACAAAGCAAATCAACTACTGATGCCGGTATTGAGTTAATATCACATATATATGATGCCTGGGAGGAGTCGCATGATGCTCTAGGAGTATTTTGCGATTTGTCTAAGGCTTTTGATTGCGTTGACCATGGGACATTGATCAGGAAATTACATCACTATGGAATTAGGGATAATTCTTTAGATCTTCTCTCTTCTTATCTAAATAACAGGATATAGAGAGTTGAGATTAATGGAAAACCGATCTTCAGGATCTGTTGTTACTATGGGTGTACCGCAGGGTTCCATACTCGGGCCATTCCTGTTTTTGGTTTATATTACTGACCTGCCACATCTTGTCAGAGATAATCATGAGATTGTACTGTTTGCAGATGACACTTCACTTTTGTTTAAAATGAAACGACGCAGTTTGAACTTTGACGATGTGAATAATGCAATCTCAAAGGTAGTCAATTGGTTTAGTGCTAATAATCTTTTACTGAACAATAACAAAACTAAATGTATTCGGTTTATACTCCCCAATGTTAAACAAGTCTCGGCTAATGTTAATGTTAAAAGTGAAAATTTAGAAATTGTAGATAGCACGGTATTCCTAGGAATCACCGTAGATAATAAGCTTCAGTGGGGCCCACACATAGATAAGCTATCAAAAAACTCAGTTCCGCAGTTTATGAGTTAGAAAAATTCGTCTTTTTACGGACGTGGAAACAGCTAGACTAGTTTACTTCAGCTACTTCCATAGCATTATGTCTTACGGCATACTGCTGTCGGGGAACGCTGCAGACATAAACATAATATTTGTCCTGCAAAAGAGGGCTGTTCGTGCAATCTACAATGTGGGTCCCAGAGAGTCACTGCGATGTAAATTTAAGGAAATTAACATTATGACAGTGCCGTGTCAGTATATTTATGAAAACCTAATGTACGTCCACAAAAATATTCATAAATTTCCTAAGAATAGCGACAGGCACGATGTCAACACTAGTTATAGGAATAAACTAGCTATACCTACTACTAGGCCCCATAAGGTTAATGTACCCTTTAAATGGCAAAGTATTCGCTTTTACAACAAAATACCGACTGAGTTACAAGAATTGTCTGTAAATAAATTTAAAAATGTTGTTGAAAATCATCTATGTAAAAAAGCTTACTAAAAATATCAGATTATGTAGAAGACAAGAAAGCTTGGGAAGGTGTTTGCTCCAATTCTGTAAAAAAATACGTATAAAGCTGGAGGTTTCTAGTCGCCTCTTTGCCTCCAGCATCTAAAACATTGAGGTGACGGAATTCAAATTGAGTTCTATATTTCCCTGTACCTTATACATGTATTATTTTAAGATTTGACATTCTCCAAATGTTACTTATGTGTTTCTTATGGAAATAAACTCTTTTTGAATTTGAATTTTGAAAAGTCCCTTCCCTCAACGTCAACGTAATTTTTAAATACCTATCTATAGACACCCCCCCACACATATAGGTTTGATGAAAAAAATAATTTTGGGTTTCAGTTCTATGTATGCCCCTTTTTTTTTCTTTTTTTTTTGTATTATAATATTAATAATAATAATAATAATACCTTGGACACTATTTACACACATTGATCTAGCCCCAAACTAGGATTCCCTATATCTTCGGTACTAGATAACGATACACATACTTATATAGATAAATTTTATACTTAGATAGATAAACAACCATGACTAGGGTTCAAAACATCCGTTCTCATCAAACAAATATTGGCCCCCACCGGGACTCGAACCAGGGACTCTTGGTTTCCTAGGCAGGGTCACTGCCCACTCGGCCATTCGGATCGTCAAATCGTAAAAATCGTAAAGCGGTTCACATAATACATCTACATACCAAGATGCTTCCGAATAAAGTTGCTGTGACATACGTCCGGACGTACGGAAGGACAGACAGACTTGACGAAACTATAAGGGTTCCTTGTTTCTCTACGTAACCCTTACAAGTGATTCGACAAAAAAAAATATTATCGAACCTGCTCACAAAATTTCACGAGAGTCGGATGAAAGTTGCGACCTGCAGAGGAGAGCAGCCGGACAGAAATCCAGTCATACGAAGGCATTTTCGCCCAAGCTCAAAAGTTTATATAAACCGCTCTCAGCGCTGGACGTTGTCTTCGTGCGCAAGTCCGACGCTCACTTGTCCGATTTTTATTATACTCGTACCTAACACATACAATTAAACTATGCAGACAGTGAGCGTAAATTGTAAGTTAATGATTAGATGTATCCGAAGATTATATTTAAGAAACATACAATAAATATGTACAAGCACATACTGCATGTTGTACTGCTCAGACTAGGGTGGCCTCCTAGCATGTTTAAGTGTCCGCTTAATTTGAAATGTTCTGAAATCACTTACTAAATTAAACTGCGTAGTTATTAATAGGCGGAGATGGACATTGAGAAGCATATTGCAAGAGAACCTCGCATAGTAAGCGTCTGTGATGACATTTACTGCGCTTGCGCAAGCTGTGTATTTGACACGGCTTGCACTTCGCGAAATTTACATGCCGCTTACTTGTACTTAATATGTAAATAGATTTAATGAAGTGTACAAATTTTACTACCTGCAACTGGGTAAGTAGGTACATATAGATAATAAAAGAGTGAAATTGAGTGATAGTGAAATTCGTTACGCAACTGATAAGTGCGAGTCTTTTCTTGTGTCTAGACCGTATCCAACTAATATTATAAGTAGCGACGTTTAGATATTTCAATGCTCTTAGCCATAGCTAAGAGCATTGAAATATCTAATAACAAAATTAATCGCACTGTAAATCAAAGCATTTGTATTCTAAATAAAAGTAAATTGCATTTTATATAAAACATAAGTAAAAATAACCAAAGTGCAAATAAATATCTTTTTTTTATAATAACGATCTCTTTGGATTGAGGAATGCACCATGTTGCATCTGTTCATTTAGAGTTCATAAGACATGTTTGTAAACGTTACGCTCTGAGCCTTATAAGATTTAGATTTTGCCTTAGTGCTTACTCAAATACCTTTAAAATAAATCATAACACTTATCAGACAAAATCATTAAATTAAGAATTAGGAAACACACTTTTTTGTTTTATTTAGTTACTCGCTTCCGGTCGCCGCATTCATCCAATGTAGACCGACCTCACAACACAGTGTTGTTTATATGTAACAGCCAATTGATATCATTTATGTTTAGAGAAAAAAAATGTGTACAACGTCGTTGTTTTTATAAATTCTTCTATTGAATATGTTATAAAACATTATTTGTCTTTGGATTAGATATTGTTTTTAGTAATACGATTCTTTTATTTACGGTTAAAAATATACTACTGAGTCCCATTATATATTTTACAAAGTATTTCTGCCGCATTTTTTTCGGCAGTTAATGAAAAAACGGATTTTAGAATACACTATAGAACCAACATAACATTATTTGTATTTGCCGCGCTTTGCCGAGATCATGTTTCACTATACAGAGTCATTTATTTATTTAGAAGAAGCAAACAGAACTTCATAACATTCAATCACACATTACGTTCGTACGATGACCTCTGTGGCGCAGCGGTTGTGGCTCTGCCTACCATGCGAGAGGTCCCGGGTTCGATCCCCGGCTAGGGTTAAAAAAACCCAGGTATTGGAGGTTTATATATGTGTGTGACGTCGCTGTTTCTGGTTCCCACGACACAGGGTATCCTAGTGTGGGACCATAAGCAATGTATGTGCCTGTATGTAAATGTTTATGTTTATGTTCAGCCAGTACACAATCTTAATTACCACATGTTCTTTTTTCCTTATTTCTTTTCAACTTTGGAATAAATAAATAATAATAATAATGAAATGTAGCCCATTAATGTCCCCACCGAGGGGCATAGGCCTTTACCCGGATACGAGTTAGATTAAGCCATACTCCACCATGCTGTCTCAGTGCTGGTTGATGGAGGGGTTTTACAACCACTACCACGTAGCGATAGAAGCCGGGACCTAAACAGCTTAACGTGTTATCCGGAACACTGAAAGTCCGATAACGTACTTAAGATATATAATTTATCTTATTCGTACATGGTCAGGATTCGAACCTGCATTTCTTGTGTGAGAAGCAAGCGTGAAACCCTTTAGACCACGGGCTCTTTTTTTTTGGAATACTTCATAAAAGACATTTCGGTTATGAAACTTCATGAAAAACATGTAAATATTCTTATGTAATCGACTACAATTTCTATAACTAGTAATAAAAATAAAAGAACTGACACTTGTAGTTATTACATAAAACTCATAAATTTCAGTGGGATTTAGATTTTTGTATATAAATACTACAAAAAAATCTACAGCGGTTTGTTGTATTTTGAAGATATTCGAATCTAAAAGGAATAACATTTCATATCTGCATGCGGCTCTCAGCTGGCGTTATTGGTCGCGTTTTGCATATATCTAGCAACATTCAAAAATTCTTCGTTATCTTTTTTGGCCTATGGTTTCGATACGTTCCAGCTCTGTCTTTCAGCGACTTCAATATTATATTCGTATGAATTCATAAGGTATAATTAAATACATGCATTGTTAATACAGTATAATTGGTGTTCGCTTGTTAACTTTTTGTGGACCTGAGTTGAGAATTATTTGATGATTTTATTTTTTATCATATCTAAGATCTAACATAACAAATATTTAGATGCATCATTGCTAGATTTTTTGTTGCAAGTTATTTTTATAACCTATATTGGTGTGTCTTATCTGCTTTAAAAATAATATTTAAGCTCACACTTATATGAGTTTATTTTTATACTTGTTGACTTACCAATGGCTTAATTTAATGGATAACTATGTAAGTGTTTAATTGATTTTCATGCATACAATTAAAATCCTTCGAGGACAAACTGGTAAAACCGCCTTATTAATTACTTTATCTACACACGTATCTTACACCCTCTTTACTGCGAACAAAAACCGCACGTTACGCTCAGCATAATGTTAAACTACTTGGTAAAAACTCATTTCTTATCTGAAAAATTACACATTATGACCATAATGCGTAATTTTTCTACATATTATGACATTCAAATTTCGAACGCCGACGCCCGCCTGCGTGCCGCCCCTAGGTTGTCTGTGAAGTTGGTACTACAGAACAAGCTAAACAACTGCAGAGCCACAATGCCGGTCAAACATGCGGTTCCTGAACACATCAAAGAGAGCTTATGATATGTGTGTAGATAAACTAGTGTATGTAACTGTACATAATTGGGCATTAATACTCTGGAGTGATATTATTATGAAACTCGCCTTCGGCTCGTTTCATAAACCCACTCTCGAGTATTAATGCCCTCCATTATGTAGCAGTCACATAAACTACTATCAACCTTTGACTTCGCTCTTAAAAACTTAGAAAAAAGGGCGAGGCATACTAACTGGTGCTTAACTTTTTTAACCACCCATGTTCAACATAAGAATTATCATTTTAGTATCTATTATATAGAACAAAGTACATTATAATAATCTTATCTTTACCGATCGACAGTTTTCGGCTTTTTGATTTTATTAAATCGGTAATCATAATTTCATCTGATCGCGTTAGAAACACCGTACTGCGCTCCACAACTGGCATAGTCCATGTGGGCATGCAGACCCCCAAACTAAAATGGAATGAGGCCGGCCATGTGTATCGAATGCACCCAGAGATGGGCAAAGATAGCCACTCAATGGGTGCCTACAGATGCGACACAGGAAGGCCCTGAACAAGATGGCGGGACGATCTGGACAAGTTCCAACCAGAGTGGGTCGACCTTGCGGCTACCAGAGATTTGTGGGTTCGACCTGGAGGCTTATATAGGATAGGTTATAAAAAAAACAAATGTTTTCAGATTTTTCCCTTAATGTTCTCCTCGTGATACACCTCTGTGCCAAATTTCAAGTCTCCATCTTGATTACTTTCAGCGACTAAAACCGAGAAGTGTCAAGCGGAAGTAATTGTACTATACTCGTATGTGGATAAAAGGAAGTTGTGCATATTAATAAAAGGTTAAAAGGAAAACCATATTAGTAAAAACTTACTGTTATAATTTTAAACATCGCTTCGATATTTACAGCATAAAAAATGAGAAATAAACACTTATGGCACGAGAATTTACAATTGCAAAGATACCACCAAGAATATAAGTTGTATGATAGTCATTTTCAAATATATAGTCAAATTACAACCTATAAAGCAACTTATATACATGGTACAAGTATATCTGCATTTCGGGTAACCAGACTGAGATCCAGTTCAAAGGTGCAAGAGCATTTTCTTGAGAAATTCGCTTGACTCATTTACTGTCCAAGGGAGGTCTTAGGTTGGAAGCCGTTGGGTCCAGCGGTGAATGTGACGGTGTAATGTTTGCCATCGGGGGCGGTGTAGGAGTATTGTCCAGTGACGGTGAGGGCCGCGTCCTCGGAAGCTGGGTTGTCGAGCTGACCCTGTTCTTGCCGTGATGTACCGTCGCTGGTCTCGTATCTAATGGAAAGAAAGTGTTGTTGGATGTTTACTAGTATCATTCATGAGATCCCGCTGCCTTTTTCAGTGAATAAGTATGTTGTATTTTTTTATATGTTGCAAATTACGAGTACCTTTATTAAAGTTCCGCCATTTTCACAGACAGAGTTCACAGACAATGATCTCTGTCTGTGGAAATGGCGGACTCCGGGCGAAATAATAGTTTTTTTTTGTAATATAGATAAAATATGAGAGGTTTTAACTGTAACTGTAACTGTAACTGATCTGTGCAGATGATTTACTGCGAAAAATGTAATAAACCTAAACGGCTGAACCGAATTCAATATATGTATTCACAGCAGCATACAACCACCGAGAGCAATTTTCCTGCATCTTTTTCAAAAGAATCTCGCGTTCTCATCGGGTCATCTGTTAGAGCTACGATGTATGTTGTGTGTATGTATGCCACGCTAACACTTTTTGCGTCGTGGTTTAAAATTAACCCTCCATTAGTGAGGCCATAACAATGGCCGGCGATTTTGAACCTTATATGCTCGGTAATAAAGTTCGAAACCTGTGGAAAATAACAACTGGCTCACGAAGGAGATAAAATAAAATACGGGATAAAATATATAGACAGATAAGACAAGACAAAAAAAAGGATAAAAAAAACGGGGGAAAAAAAAACTCACGCAAAGCTGTAACCGTCGGGCCTGACGTCACTGTCAAACTTCAGGATCTGCACATCCTGGGGGTTCTGCTGAGGCGCGCCGGCGCACAGGGCGGCTACCACGCACAGGACGGTTACCTGAACCATACAATTTTTATTATTACTCAATTTATTTTACTATGTAACGCTAAGTTTAGAGGGATAAATCCGGAATTCTCAGCTTAGCTGTTAAGTCTTAAAGTTACGAAGCGAGAGAATCTTTTTCACGATTTGTTGTTTTGTTTTAGTTGACTTGTTGGCTCGCTAATAAAACTTTGAAAATACGAAGGGACACATGTTCTAGTTCAGGTTTTGCAAAGACCCCACAGACTACACGTCGCTTCACGACCTTGAAACGCAGTTGTCATTTTTTAAAGAACTGTACACATGCGCAGTATTTCCCGCCAGTGTCGCCCAGCGCCTTAATTCGTAAGGCGACCTTTACCTATAATTTACGATCGTACCCTCGTGTTCTAGTGGTGTACCCAATGCAGTATAATATCAGACCCTAGAGCGGAGGCTTCAAAGTCTAGAAGTTGTAACATGATGCGACAGTACAGATGTATTTTAAAACGTGGGTCACAAGTCACGGCACATTTTCGAAACTCCACTAAACACTCAATTTGCAATAAAAAAATTGAAAGGCCGCCAAGAAAATAAATTTTTGGGACTCACGTATTTAAGCATGTTGGTGGGTGGGTATTCCTCGTGAGCACAAACTAACGAATGAGTAAGTAATGTATGCCATTCGTTTTATATATAATCCGGTATGCAGTTGCAGAAGGCTAATGTCATCTGCAAATGGCTAGAAGCCTATACCTAGCGTGAGATGAGACTATTTAATTGTTATTTGTTAACAACAGGCGAATATTCAAAAATCTTAGGCTGCTTATTGGAATCTTTTGCAACAATGATTCAGTCACTGATTTATAAAAGGGAAATATTAAACTGCATATCAAAAATACTGATTTACTGACTGAGTAAATGGGGTGAGCGAAGCGAAGCCCCCTTTATCCTTCGTGTTAGGTTCAACATGTAAGAACAACAACAAATACTTAAAACTTAAGTACTTAAGTACTCATTATATATTTAAAACGTAAAAAGTGTTTTTTCTGATCCCTTTTTGTTGCGCAAATCAGTATTTTTGATGTGCGATTAAATACCAGCTTTTAAAAAACTGCTGAGTTATTAAAAGATGTAAGAGGATCACACTATGAACATCTTTTCCCATGTACTTGGAGGGAATAAGATATTTTGTATACATCTATCTATACATTATGGTAACGGTGGAAAACGAAGATCGGTGAAATATAAATTTTGACACGCACCAGTTTCCTAGCAAGCGGCAAGTTCATTCCGTGCCAAGTTTCTTTGGCTCTGAGTGAGCTGTGACCTCTCTTTCTCACATAGGGTAAGGTGGGGTGAGAGAGAGAGAGAGAGTTGACAGCTCGTATAGGAAAAGGCGGGATGCCGACTTTTGTTGTGGTTTATTAACACTTAAGACGGCGCATGAGCTCAAAATAGCCTTTTATAATACTATTGGTTTGTTTGCGAGTGTTTATGAGTGTCTGCATGAGTTCACTAACGTATTTAAACATAATTGATATTTTTTGATTATTTTGAAGTCCCCCGAAATTATTACAAAATCTGTTTTTAACATAACATTTTTTTTTAATTTCGTACCGCATTTGAATTCATGTAATTCATTCATTTAGTCGTTATAAAAAATGTTAATCCTCTGTAAAGCTACTATCAGCCTTTTTAGGGATCCGTACCTCAAAAGATAGATCCCTTCTATGATCACTCGCGTGTCCGCCCTTCTGTCACAGGCACTTTCCTCAGGAACTAACTATAAGAGAAATACTGATCCTGATAACCGCAACATAATTCGAGTCTTATGTAAAAAAAAATATAAAAAAAGGAGAGGGTAAAATGACAAAGCGAAAATAAACAACACCGGAATGTATATCGTGAAAAAGGCTCTTTATAAACTTTTATCTTGTTTATTTTAATTTTAGTTTTGACAACTTCAGAAGTTATGATCAAAAACTGGCCAAGTGCGTGCCGGACTTTGCACATTTAGGGTTCCGTAATAAATTTAGTATTTTAGCCAAAATAAATAAGGAAGGTACTCACTTCCCATACACCTGATACACCTAGCCAAAATACCACTATCATTCTTCACCAGCAAATAATTACTTTATTTTCTTAGTGTTTGTAAGAATGACAAAGTTATATTTGCGGTTTATAATAAATATTTTATATCTTAAAACTGCTTATTTTATTTTGTTTAAACCATTTTTTGTTGGAAGTTTTTATTGAAATACACAACATCTATTTTTTACTATTTTAACTTTCTTACTTTAAAAGTTAGAGGGGCGGATACAATTTTTTCCTCTTTAAAAGGGTGTCTCTTTAACGATTTACTTTGAGGAAAAATGATTTCAGGAAACTCAACGTCATTTTAGAGATCTATCTATATAGACACTTTCATTTCATCAAACCTATTTGTGGATATAGATTTGATGAAATTTAATGTATAGGGAGGCTCCCTTAATTTAATTTTTTCAATTTTTGTACAAAAATCATAAAGCGGTTCACAAAATACATCTACATACCAAGATTCAACTGTGTAGACCTAATAGTTTCGGAATAAAGTAGCGGTTACATACGGACGGCTGGAGGGATATACGGACAGACGGACAGACAGACTTGACGAAACTATAAGGGTTCCTTGTTTCACTATGGAGCCCTAAAAAGACCAAAAAGACCATTCCCCCCGAATCTCTGAATCTACAGAGTCTACAATTATGAAAAAAATACAGAATATAGAACTTAAGCCAAAAGTTACAAGAGACCCCCCGGAGTTGCCCACGTTTTTCATTTATGTGTAAACCACATACAAACGTATGAATGCACCTGGTTACGTACATGGAGTATGAAAGTAGCCACACCAATAACTTTGTAAACAACATTTTGTTATGTAAAATCCATACTATTCACTCCACACCATCCCTACCATTGTACGGTGGTAAGTAACCTTTCGTGCGCAAGTTCAGATCGCACTTGACCGCTTTTTTAACATTTTAATTACTATTATTCTGAAAGTAAGCTAAAAGTGAAATGCTAAGTTCTACTATCGGGGTGCCCAGCCTTAAGTCAGAATCCCTTTTATATCGTTGTCTACTTCATTTGTAGTATTTACTTCAAAATATGTTTATTCGCGCAAGTGTAATTTTTTGCAACTTCGACATAGTAAAAGCAATATGTTTGGAAACTTTATCTGTGTTTCAAACGGCAATATTATCATAATTGTGTCCTTTATACGCAAATTATATTATTTGATGTAAGCTTCCCATTTCTTGCACATTTGTCGTGCGCATTTCGGGATCGGGCTGCATCCATTGACCAATCTCCGTGTTCATGCAGAGGCGAGGAGGAATGAGAGATGAGAGAAGCGAGGAATGCGTTTCCTCTGTCTCTTCCTCGCTCCCATCCTCGACGCGTCACTGACGCTATGACGTCAGACATTAGTTTGAGGTGCCATTACCTCGGCGTGTTTAACGAACATTCTGTATTACAACAGCAAACAAAATAAGGGTAGTGTAGACGTTACTTTTGAAACCATTGTAATATTAATTCTTAAAAACCCCCTCAAGCTTGGTATGACGTGTTTTTTATTTTATAGTGTTTTATATTCTCACTAGCCGTTGCTGTCGTGTAAAGATAGTCAGGTGCGAGTCGAACACAAAGGCTTGCGTACCGAGATTTTACAACATTTGTATCTTTATCGGATTACCACAGCATCTCCGAAAACGTCGAATAAAATGCGTTTCTCCTCCCTTTATTTTTAATTTCATGTAACCACGAAATTAAAAGTGAAGGAAGAAAGACCCACTCTTCATACGGCCCTGTGGCCACATACGTTGGTATTTAGTAAATAGTCGTTTACACTTGTCCCTTCCCTACCTCTATGTGCCTCTATACTACCTACCTGCCTTTCAGATTCACAGGTCAAGAAGATTTTGATGTACATACAATCTTACCGCTTCCCTTCCCCCTCTTCTTTGGGCAAATTCGAATATAACACTGTCAATACGTCTCGTATCTATGAACTACATGTGTTAAGTGCTTAAACAATATGGGTCAAGAAGTTTTTGAGTTTTTTGCAAACTCTATTCCTCACTTCCCCCTTGTTGCGGAAGACTCAAGAAAATTTTAACACAAGTCCTGGATCTTTAAATACCTACCTACCTGCAAAATTTCAACATCATTAGTTAAGTAGTTTTTGATTTTCATATAAACTTTAACCCTGTTAACCCTACGCTATATAGGGAAAGTTTAATTAATATACTTTAGGTTCACCTGTTTCGGCGGTGGATTACCACTATCGGTGAGCCAGGATAGCGTTTTATTAATAAGGTTGCCCGTGGCTACGCTCGCGCAGTCATGTCTAAATAGCCAGCAGGCTATTATTTTCATATACTTTCTAATCCTCCTGCCCCTGGGGGAGGGAAATTTTGATAACAACTAAAAACAGATCCAGAACTGCCTTCTCATATCTATATCTATCTATGACGACCGGTTTAGCCTAGCGGGAGTGGGGTCCCTACGAAGCTGACGGTCATGGGTTCGAATCCCGGTAAGGGTAGATATTTTTGGTGATGAGGATGAATATTTGTTTCTTGGTCTTGGATGTTTTCTATGTATTTATATAGGAATTTATCTCTATTAAATTTATTGTCGTCTAGTACCCATAACACAAGCCGTATTGAGCTTACTATGGGCCTAGTTAATATTGTCCTCTGATATTTATTATTATTTATTTATTACAAACTTACGTGCAAAATTACAGCTTCAAAATTGAAGTAGTTTTTTATGTCCATACAAAGTTCACCCCAGCCAGCAAAATTTCACTTTATTTTTTTTTATTTATTTTTTATTTATTAAAAACAAGAAAAAAACAATTTACAGTCTGTAGGACCCACAGAAACCATGTAGGTTTGTTCGTGGATCCGTGCTTACGCTAACTTAAATATTTGATATGAGTAGGTAAGTAGTACATAAATATTATTACACAAACTATTACAAAACTAAATAACCCATGAACTATTTAAAAGTAAGGGCAGGGTTAGGGAGGGACTAGGGAGGAAAAGTAATTTTTAAGTCTATAATTTAAGTCTATTATTTTTTGGTGAAAGTGAATTAATAACATCTCTGGGTAGATTATTTATTAATCGCGGAATCATGTTATCATTAGCAACCTCATGTACAAAGTTTGATGACTCCACGTACACCAGCATAGGCTGTGCGTTGTCTGCCAATCACTACGAAATATAAGACGTTAAAACTAAATAGATTTTGTAATTAACTATTTAATTAACATTATGCATATTTATACTATGATATCAAAAGACACAAGAATGTTGTTTTTTTTTCAAATTAATCCTTTTAACAATTTTAATAAGCGTACCATAAAATCATATTTGACTTGAACCTGCTGACATTTGACTTGTTGGCATATTACTGATTTTCACCCTGTCTAGGTATTTATACTCGTTGTATAAATATACGAGTAATAACTATTCATCATAGCAAAATGCCAAGGTTAGGAAGATTAATTGTATGACTTCGAAGTTCATAAGTTTTTGTCATTATTGATATTGCTGTTGGTCGAGGCTTATAAAAGCATTATAAAAACGACGTGGTATATTTTCAAGATCACATCTCGATGGATGCATCAGGTAGGTTTGGGTAAGGTAGGTATGTGTCGGTAGTTGAACCAAGTAGCAAGTTTCAATGTCATACTTTGTTAGTAAACATTTTATGCAACTTGTTAGACGATTACAAAAAGTAAGTACGTCGCGTGTTAGTCACTATCATATAACAAACTAGCGACCCGCCCCGGCTTCGCACGGGTGCAATACTGATACTATATACTACAGAATGTCTCTATATACAACGTTCACAGCTTGTTTGTCATTAGACAATACAAACATGTTTTCTTTCGAGGTAATTCTTGAAAGACATATAATTGGCCATGTGAAAAACACTCAACGCTCAAATCTAAGCCTGCAACTTTGAAAGTTTGACCCTGCGATTTTTTAATGGTCATTGCAAAAGATATCTTTACCGGAAATTGTAGGCGTTTAAATTGGAACGGTAAATCCGATGGTATTAAAGGAATTCGGGGAATCAATACATCTTCTCCAGTACCACATTCGGTTAGTATTGTGCACTCTAATAAGAAAGTTTTTAGTGATTTTACCAGCAAACGCGTGCCATTACAAAGTTTAGGTGGATTCAGGTTTCTTAATAAAATAACAGGACAACCTAATTTCAATACCATTTTATGAGGAGGGAGTCCAGATGGGTTTAAAGAATTAAGAAATTCTGTAGGAAAATGAACAGCTTCTTCCAAATCGAGTACACTATCTGTACCGGCACCAGGCCAAGGTCGGACCGCCGCTAACAGTAGCTATGATCGTCTATTCTATCTATCCCAAAATGAGAGGACCCGATTCAGCTGTAAGATTTGTAAGTTAAGAATGATAAGTCTGAATTCCTCGTTCGTTGAGAAATTCGTTAGGCGTACAATGGTCGAACGAAGTTTGGTTCAGGAAGTTACAGTTTCAAGTTAGACAGAGAAAGCATATATGTCCGCGAGCCGGTAATTCACATCAGTCAGCGGTGTATTGCGCCAGAACGATCGTTGTTATATTTTATGGATGATGGCACCATCTGGTTTTTGTATATATGGGCGATTGGAACATCTTTTGTTTTAGTGGTCGACCACAGTTTATATTATTTGTTTGTGATATCGTATAGATATCCGTCGTAGTTTTACGACGTGAGTACTCAATGATATTTCATGTGCTCGCTGGTAGCGGCTTGTGGTGGTTCCAATTATATATTTGGTTCACGGCAATAACGATCCGAAAAGACCGGTTTACACAATTGCGATTTGAGTTCCGAAATGGGTTCTGAACTAGCGGTTACCTCAAAAGGTCCGTAACGTTTTGAAACCTTCAACTATGCGCAATTTGAGCTGGATGTTATCGAAACGTAAGCATTATTGTTTTAGGAGATCTAACCCACACCATAGCGAAGTGCATAGTTCGATAAATACCGAACTATGAATTCCACTAGCCGCAGCACGTCCTGGGCTGAGCCAAATCATATATACCGACTCAGCTTACACATTAGACCTCCAGCGAAATTTACATTTAATTTAAAAATGCAACTTGAATCCAACGTGACCCAAGGCAATGCAAAACACCTACCCGGACCTAAACAATGAGCTTTAGACTGTAAATTGATCTCTTCGCGCGTCCCCGACAACACTCAAATGTCAAAATATCAACAGGATATGTTATCTGTGTTGACACCGGTTTAACTTTGTTCTGAATTTGTTATTTCCATCCGCGGAACCTCATCGATCAAACAGTCTCCCTATGCCCTGCCAACCTAGGTTTAGCCGCAACTAAACTCCTGTCTAGCCTGGTCTAAAAACCTAGTGTTATACCACGTCCATTATCGACACCACTCGAAAATGGTTGAGTTTGATTTGAATGTGCTTGAATGTTTAACGACTGTGTGTGTGGGAATTAAAAAACTCGCTACTCGAAAGGAATGAGGAGAGGATTAGCCCGCGAATATCCTAAGAGCCAATCCAGGAACCCTATGGTGAAGGAAAAAGGAATTTAGGGTCGCTCCAAGCCCAGACTCAGACTCAGATATTTGACTTACAAGTTCTTTTCTAACGACCCAAGGATAGTTTTGGAATTTGGGGTTGGTTGATATAAAGGTTAGGAACCGAGGTATATCTCGGCGCTTCAGACACTCACGAAAACCCACTGAAACTTCGCAATCACAAATTCGTGTAGTTCTGACGCGTAACACGGCAGACAAAACTGTTAGAACTCGTGAAAGACGACTGTCACAGTAGCTAGACGCTGAGACTCAATGCCCTCCCCTCTCATGCTCTGGTATTTATATGCGTCCTTTGCGAACACGCTCTGCCCAAGCGAAGCTTCTTATCACTAACTACACAGGGTCTAATTTCAACCATGCCATGCAGATCCGCCGTTCTACAATTTGTGTGTACGCATATTCACTATGATCAACCGAAGGTTATCACTCAAATCATTTTTGGTACTGCCGATACACAGAATCTGTTGATCGCTGACCAATAAAAGCTTGTTGCGATTAATTAAGCATACCCGACCGCTAGGGCGCGTAGCTAAGACCACCAGAATGCTATCCAAACTAGAGGTGTCAGACCCTCCATATCATACCTCAATCGCAATTGTGTATTTGCAATCAACATAATAGCTTTCTCCGTTCCATAATAACCTTTCATTATTTAGTTATTCATAATTTTATTCAACGCGCAGCCAAATCGGCTCTGATCTCTACACATCTCGCAGGAATGCGACAAAAAAACCTGACCTGAACTGAACTTCCACGAATGAACCCACGCGTCGGCTCTGTTTTTTTTTTTTTTTTGCTAACTTTGCCAGTAAGCTACGCAAAACCCCCAAACGTTATCTGAACCGATTCTCGTATTCAAAACAGCGCGGCGTTGGGCTAGCTCTCTATCACGCAGAATGAAGTATCAAATGTACCGACTCTCGTGTGCCATTACAGCCCCCTCCCAGACCTTGAGACACTGTTTATCTCAGTTAAAATGGCGCAAGGATCTCATTACCACTATGCTACCCATGCTTTGTACATATCTACTCTATATGTACGGACATCTCAAATCATGTACACAGACCGATGAATCTGTCAATTATGTATATAATATTTACACAACTCGATTGAGTTCTCTCCTGTCTTATCTTATTTATCCATCTAACTATACAACCTCGCTTACCCGCAATTTATCCTAATTCGTATTACTATATATATACAATTTTTTTTTTCCCAAACCATGCAAGATCCTTAAATCTACAAAGTAGTTACTCAAATTTACAGCTTACAGCTTAATTATATAACTTTTATACACTATTTTATTTATCTACGCCCTTATTCGTCCTCACATAATACCTGGCTATATTTATAGTATTGAAGTTACCCAATATCTCATTTGAACCCGGATCTACTAAAGTATAACAGTTAGGATATACCACTGCCGAAATAACATAAGGCCCTTTATACAACAACGAAAATTTCCGCATGATTTTATGTTCTTTATTTGAACGCACAAAAGTCTTAAGTTTCACATAATCACCTATACGATAGACTTCTAACTTACGCCGTTTGTCCGCCTGTCGCTTACGTCGTTCACTAGAACTTTTAGAGTTTTCTATCGCTACATTTCGCACCTGTTCCGTATCCCGCACACTATGGCCTAATAACCATTCATCGCCTAATTCCTTGTCAATAGTTAACGGTTCCCGCCTACCAAACGCTAACTCATTAGGCGCAAAGCCTGTGCTTGTGTGTTCGATATTATTATAGCAATTTTGAATGTCCGGTAACACGTCGACCCAACTACGATTACTTCTGCCGCAATAAGTTCTAATCAGTCGACCTAGCTCGCGATTCACTCTTTCTACGCTATTAGAATTTGGACAATACACCGACGTATGAGTGACTCGAATCCCTAGCTGTTTGAGTCCAAATTCCCAAACTTTCGATATGAACTGTGGTCCTGAGTCCGTAATTATAGTTTCGATAGGTATTTCCCTATGAAATCTCTTTGTACAAGCGAGCACGCTCCTACCTGTCGCTTTTCGCATTGGATATAATTTTATTACCTTACTGTACACGTCTTGAATCACATATATATATTGATATCCGAATTTACCTACGGGCAATGGCCCATAAAGGTCCGAGAAAACTTTCTCACCCAACCTTTCCGCCAACACCGGTGTACAAGGACCAACGGTATTGTTAGTACTTGGTTTGACCTTTTGACATATGTCACAACTTCTTATCACCGCGCTAATCACCCTACTCATATGAAGAAAATAATATCTGTCCTTCATCAGTGCTAATATTTTATATCTGCCGTAGTGACCTATTTCTTCATGTATGTGTAAAATAAGTTCCTCCTGTAGTGATTTCGGAATTACTAGCAACTGTACGTTCCGCTTCGGCACGTGAAAATATAACGTATCACCTACTAGCTTATAATTTTCAAAACCTCTTGTCCCCGTATCTACTACATTACGTCTGATACAACCGCTAATTCGATTTAACCGCTCATCTTCGCTTTGTAATCTCGCAATGTACCGTAAACTCGAAATAACACTTGCGGTATTCGATGCCTGAAACCAGAATATCCCCGGCTGAACATTTGTACTGTCAATCATACCTCCAGGTCCCGCTATTTGCCTGCTTAGCGTGTCGGCAATTTGATTATCAGTCCCTCGCACAAATTCTATGTCGTAATCGAATTGCTCTAAAAACATAATCCACCTCGTTACGCGTGCCCCTAATAAGGTCCACGACTTAATGAACGTCAAACTTTTATGATCAGTTCTAATAATAACCTTTTCTCCCCGCAAATATATCTCAAATCGCTTTAAAGTGTATATAACTGCATACATTTCCTGTTCACTGATAGCCCATCTAGTCTGAGCACCCTTAAATGCCTGCGAACAGAACCCTATAATTCGTTCCTGGCCCGAATCATCTAATTGATAAACATAGCCCCCAATTCCTATAGCGCTGGCGTCACATTGAACATAATATGTTTTTCCCACCAATGGCTGACTCAAAATTATACTTTCTGAGAATTGGTTTTTTATCTCGTCAAAAGCACTTTGCATCTGCGCATTCCAGACGAACTTGACTCCAGACCGTAATAAATTGTACAAGGGCTGTGTTAACGTTCCAAAATTTTTTATAAACCTCCTAAAGTAATTTATGAACCCCAAAAACGCCCTCAATTGCCTGACAGTTCTGGGTGACGGATATAATTTAAGTGTTTCAATTTTGTCCGGGTCCATCTGCAAACCTTGTGTAGACAAAATATGCCCCAATAACTTGACCCTTTTTTGTGCAAACTCGCATTTTTTTAGTTTGCATGTGAAGCCCGCGTCTTTCAATTTACTCAGAACCGTGTCCACTTGAGACGAATGCTGTTCGAAGTCACCCTCAGTTAAAATTGCCAAATCGTCAACAAAATTTAAACAATATGACCTAACCTCTGGCCCTAGAATTAAATCCATCGCCCTCGAAAATGAACCCACACTGGTTTTCAACCCCTGAGGTAAAACGTTGTAAACATAACTTCTGCCTTGATATACAAAACCCGTGTATCGTTTAGATTCGTCTGATAATGGTATAGAAAAATACGCATCTTTGATATCAATAACTCTTATGTAGTTTATTCGGCGCCCGGATTGCAATATCTCACTCATTAAAGGTGTGGTTTCAACCTCCCCAACCATTCCCGTGTTTAATTGTCGTGCATCTAGCAGAATACGGACCTCTCCTGATTTCTTTAATGTACAAGTCAATGGACTGCTGAAATCCGTAGATTGCCTGCTAATAATACCTATCAATTCCATTTCTTCCAAACGTTTTGTTACTTTATCGCGATATGCGAACGGTATGGGATAGCTTCGTTTTACGAAAGGCGTTTCATCTCTCATTTTTATCTCATGTATATATTTATTTGTCCGACCTACCCTATCGCTAAACAACTCTGCATGTTTATTTAACACCGGCAATAACTTTGTTTTGTGTTCAACAGGTATTGATGAATTATTCACATATTCCTCTATCATATTTCTACAGGTATCTTGGTTCTGTACTTCCATTGTACAACAGCAAAAATCCTGATTAGGGCCAGTACCTAATGGTATTTCACACATCCGCCCGGCGCTTCGTATAATTAGCCTCTTATTACCCTCACACATTAAACTCGCTCGCGTCTGTTGTATAAAATCAAACCCCAAAATTAAATCTTTAGGCACCCTTGTTAATACTAGCATTGGAGTATCGATAACGCATTCACCTATTGTTAATGGTAACGTTACTAATTTATCAACCTTTTCCTTACTGACTCCAAATGCACCTGTGATTCTCAAACTTGGAATCGGTATTTCCGTCGGTTTTCCCAATTGTCTGCACACTTCTTCGTACACTCTCCGACTTATTACGCTGATTTCGCTCCCCGAATCAATCAAACTCCTTACAACAATATTCCCAATACGCACATCTATCTCAGGTAATGTCAATGTACTACATAACTCGCGCCCACACTCAGTCGAATCGTCGTCTCTGAATATCGTATGTAAACGTCTGTCATTTCGATCTCTACAATTCGATCTAGATTTTTCCTCTAAACACACGGCATATCCGTGCGCTTTATGCGCTAGTAATTGAATAAATTCATTCACACCCACGTTCGAATCCAAATTACACAAATCATACAGTCTATGCTTTTTTTCAATTTCATCGGCTGTCCACCCGAACCGTAATAAATATCTGAGCGCGAACGACCCGCGCGAGTCCACTAGTTTTTTGAATTCTGACTTATCGCATTATTCCTGTCACTTGAACTTTGCCCTGCCTCTGTATCTCCTGAACTATCATTGCCCCTCTGGAACCCTATTGCCTTGAAGCTAGGCTGAGGCTGTCTGCCTCTACCGCGAAAATAACCGCGACCACGCGTCCCAAATTCGTTTCGCGCCTTCGTTACCGCGTTATAATTATTCCTACGACTCATCGCGTTATAACGTAACGTATTTACCCGCATAGCTCGATATTGCCCACGCATGTAGCTATTCCGCCTTACATTATTCGTATCCATTGTCTCAGAACCATGTATCGCACTTAATTCCCCATCGACATTCCGTTCTAAATGTCGAAGGAAGTCGACCGCATCTCGAATCGTCATTGGCTCATTTCTAGCAAAAAACGCTACCTGAATATCACGCGGCAACTGTCTGAAAATCGTATTGATTTTCTCCGTATCAGTAAACGGTATCGTAAGCTCATATATGCTATTCAATTGAGAGGCAAAGAATTCTTCCATACTTTGACCTCTCTTAGAATCAAACTTCGCAGTTAGGAATCTTTGCTTAATTAATTCCTGTTCATTATCACCCCAGAATACCTCTCTGAAATCTTTTTCAAAATCCGAATAGGTTCGCCATGAGTCTCTGTATATGCTCATTCGAACTTTCGCAATTCCTACCAAACTATCCGTTGCCCATATCAAAGCCCTAGAACTATCTCCCGAGACTTTAATATAAGCCTTTAAATCTCTTAAGAAAATCATCGGATTTTCCGAACTCCGCCCATCGAATGTCGGCAACTTCTGTGTCATTTTCACAATGCACGATTGACGTTTTTCTACTGATTGTTCAAACGTCTCTAGTTCCTGTCTGTCAGTCTGTCTGTCCGAAGTCCTACTAGCATTGCTCGTGCTGGAACCCCTTTCCAAACTGTCTAATCTATTCACTATTTCAGATAACAATTGCGTCACCTGCCCTGACGCTATTTCACTTGTGTGTGAAAGTGAATTTTGTGCTACCCGACTATCGTTTTTTCTAAGCCGGCCGGACATTATTCCTAAACAAAAACCGCCGTAGCTCGTCTGAAAACAATGCCCCTTTTTTGCTTATTTCTTATTTACAAAACTGAACTGTTTAAAATCGTTTCTACGTTGTGTTATTTTTAAAAGTAACGCGTTAGACCTTGATTCTTTTAGAATATCTAGGTATCAGACTATCTAGGATATCCTTCGGTCTCGGCACCAGAAATCTGTACCGGCACCAGGCCAAGGTCGGACCGCCGCTAACAGTAGCTATGATCGTCTATTCTATCTATC
Organism: Argyresthia goedartella; assembly: GCA_949825045.1. Taxonomy (NCBI): domain Eukaryota; kingdom Metazoa; phylum Arthropoda; class Insecta; order Lepidoptera; family Argyresthiidae; genus Argyresthia; species Argyresthia goedartella. The sequence continues at coordinate 17,195,429 of OX463815.1, forward strand.
CCAAAATGAGAGGACCCGATTCAGCTGTAAGATTTGTAAGTTAAGAATGATAAGTCTGAATTCCTCGTTCGTTGAGAAATTCGTTAGGCGTACAATGGTCGAACGAAGTTTGGTTCAGGAAGTTACAGTTTCAAGTTAGACAGAGAAAGCATATATGTCCGCGAGCCGGTAATTCACATCAGTCAGCGGTGTATTGCGCCAGAACGATCGTTGTTATATTTTATGGATGATGGCACCATCTGGTTTTTGTATATATGGGCGATTGGAACATCTTTTGTTTTAGTGGTCGACCACAGTTTATATTATTTGTTTGTGATATCGTATAGATATCCCTCGTAGTTTTACGACGTGAGTACTCAATGATATTTCATGTGCTCGCTGGTAGCGGCTTGTGGTGGTTCCAATTATATATTTGGTTCACGGCAATAACGATCCGAAAAGACCGGTTTACACAATTGCGATTTGAGTTCCGAAATGGGTTCTGAACTAGCGGTTACCTCAAAAGGTCCGTAACGTTTTGAAACCTTCAACTCTGCGCAATTTGAGCTGGATGTTATCGAAACGTAAGCATTATTGTTTTAGGAGATCTAACCCACACCATAGCGAAGTGCATAGTTCGATAAATACCGAACTATGAATTCCACTAGCCGCAGCACGTCCTGGGCTGAGCCAAATCATATATACCGACTCAGCTTACACATTAGACCTCCAGCGAAATTTACATTTAATTTAAAAATGCAACTTGAATCCAACGTGACCCAAGGCAATGCAAAACACCTACCCGGACCTAAACAATGAACTTTAGACTGTAAATTGATCTCTTCGCGCGTCCCCGACAACACTCAAATGTCAAAATATCAACAGGATATGTTATCTGTGTTGACACCGGTTTAACTTTGTTCTGAATTTGTTATTTCCATCCGTGGAACCTCATCGATCAAACAGTCTCCCTATGCCCTGCCAACCTAGGTTTAGCCGCAACTAAACTCCTGTCTAGCCTGGTCTAAAAACCTAGTGTTATACCACGTCCATTATCGACACCACTCGAAAATGGTTGAGTTTGATTTGAATGTGCTTGAATGTTTAACGACTGTGTGTGTGGGAATTTCAAAACTCGCTACTCGAAAGGAATGAGGAGAGGATTAGCCCGCGAATATCCTAAGAGCCAATCCAGGAACCCTATGGTGAAGGAAAAAGGAATTTAGGGTCGCTCCAAGCCCAGACTCAGACTCAGATATTTGACTTACAAGTTCTTTTCTAACGACCCAAGGATAGTTTTGGAATTTGGGGTTGGTTGATATAAAGGTTAGGAACCGAGGTATATCTCGGCGCTTCAGACACTCACGAAAACCCACTGAAACTTCGCAATCACAAATTCGTGTAGTTCTGACGCGTAACACGGCAGACAAAACTGTTAGAACTCGTGAAAGACGACTGTCACAGTAGCTAGACGCTGAGACTCAATGCCCTCCCCTCTCATGCTCTGGTATTTATATGCGTCCTTTGCGAACACGCTCTGCCCAAGCGAAGCTTCTTATCACTAACTACACAGGGTCTAATTTCAACCATGCCATGCAGATCCGCCGTTCTACAAACTGTGTGTACGCATATTCACTATGATCAACCGTAGGTTATCACTCAAATCATTTTTGGTACTGCCGATACACAGAATCTGTTGATCGCTGACCAATAAAAGCTTGTTGCGATTAATTAAGCATACCCGACCGCTAGGGCGCGTAGCTAAGACCACCAGAATGCTATCCAAACTAGCGGTGTCAGACCCTCCATATCATACCTCAATCGCAATTGTGTATTTGCAATCAACATAATAGCTTTCTCCGTTCCATAATAACCTTTCATTATTTAGTTATTCATAATTTTATTCAACGCGCAGCCAAATCGGCTCTGATCTCTACACATCTCGCAGGAATGCGACAAAAAAACCTGACCTGAACTGAACTTCCACGAATGAACCCACGCGTCGGCTCTGTTTTTTTTTTTGCTAACTTTGCCAGTAAGCTACGCAAAACCCCCAAACGTTATCTGAACCGATTCTCGTATTCAAAACAGCGCGGCGTTGGGCTAGCTCTCTATCACGCAGAATGAAGTATCAAATGTACCGACTCTCGTGTGCGATTACATATCGACCGAGTAGTATATTTGCGTCGGCGCATCAATCTTGGAAAGAATCAAGTTATTTACCTTGTCTACTTGTTCGTTAGTTGGTGACAGAATCGCTCTTTCTTTAAACCAAGATATAGTCTTACAACTTAGGTTATTCATGTCGGCATAGACATTGTTGACCAATTCTTGGATGTTGTCTATCAAAACACAAAGGTTTTCTAGGTTAATCCTCCATTACTTTGTGTTAACTCTCCATTGCCACCTTTTAGCAGCATCTCTGAAAAAAGCCTGTTCTCACGTGAAGACAATGAAACTCTCATGTTAGTTTTAAGCTCTAATTTATTGACGTGTGGCCAAAGGTTGGATCTTTTCAGGGAAGCGTTTATTTCGTCAGCACATGTTCCTCGAGTCACAACTGGTAGGATTTGACGAAAGTCTCCAGAGAACAGAATTGTACTTCCACCCATAAGTGAATTGTCCTATCCAGTGCTTCCACAGACGTCTTGTTTGACATTGTGGCTTCGTCCCAGACTATCAATGAGCAGTTACACATCAATTTTCCTGTATTGCTCTGTTTAGAAACACTACAGACGCTGCTATTATCATCGGTGGCGATTTTTAGCGGGAGCTTGAATGTAGAGTGTGCGGTTCGGCCTCCTTCTAATAGCGTAGCGGCAATGCCGGATGACGCGACAGCTAATGCAATTTTTCCGGTAGATCTCACTTTTGTTAAAAGCAAATTGATTAAAAATGTTTTTCCCGTACCACCTGGGGCATCAAGGAAAAATATTTTTCCTTCGTTGTTATCAATTGATGATAGTAATGTAGTTAATACTTTTTTCTGGTCGGTGTTTAATCGTGGCTCATCTTGAGCGATATTTTGTAAAAGTCTCGATTGATCATATGATGTTTCTCTGGTGTATTCGGCACTATTCGTTAAATCTGAGTTAGTAGTATTAGCTGGCATCGGCAGCCCAAAATCCTTGATCGATTTACCCGAAAGTAATTGCACTACTTTGTTCAATTCAAACAATGCTTCGTCAAATATGTTTTAACATATTGTACATCATCTGAAACTAACTCTCGCCGTCGGCGCTGACTTAGAATATCACTGGCCATATTTTCTTAAAATTTATTCCATAGAGTAACAGAATCAGTTACTTGACAAAATGCTACTATAATGGCAAATAAATATCTTAATGACGGAGCTGAACTGCAAATAGCTGCTTCTGATAATGTGTTTTCCCAATGAGAATCGTCTTCCAAGAGCCCCATAGCTTTGCATGCTGTTTGATAAGTATTATAAATAACACCGTGTACAGTTCTCAGATGTGCAAAGGATGTCGGGCCTTTGACAACATGCAGTAACATTCTCAGATAAAAGCATTCGCTGTTGTTGGAATGAATCACGTAGACTCTGCCAAGAGCATCCGTTTTTTTACTCCAGGGAAACCATCGACCGCAGTACCTTGTTTTCGCCGTTGAAAGGTTTTAGAACTCTGGTTCCATGTATAGTAACTTGGAACTCTGTCATATGTCAGATCATCTTGAGCAGATAACTTCAAGAATGCTGTTAATATTGTGTCCCGCGGGTTATTAACAACTTCTTGTATATTGTTCTCAGTGAAATATACTCTTTGTCCATTTTCTAAATGAACTGCAAGGTGGACAATAGTGGGAGCAAGGTCGTGCACTTCGAATTATAAAATCCTCCATACTGCTTCAGAGCTGCAGATGTAACGTCCAGACTGATATGTTTCCACTTCATTTGGTGATTGTATGCTGAAAGTGGCTTGATCGCTACCTTTATTAATATATTTAGTAACATATTGGATTGACTTTATTGAACTGCACAACTCTACGTTGATGTGGGCATCAAAAATTTTCAAAAGTAGCGGGTTATAGGGAACGATCCATCGGTTATCAATATCATGGTTTAGGACGGTGGCACTTTGCCCACCCTGTTCTGGTGATCGTCGACGATATTTGGAATATCCGTCATCGCTAGTAGATGTTTGAGTTTGGAACGACTTCGGAAATTTTTTGCTGCATTTGGAATCTCGCATACACGGAGAATTAGGGCTTAAAGTCCGGCAAGGGCCGTGTACCATGTGTTTCTTTACGATTTCGAACAGGACAGGATCTTCTTCTTTAACCGGTAATTCAGCTGAAATAACGCTGTCAATTTGATTGGGTCTAATTTTGTTCACTAACCACACCAGCAGATGTACATGTGGCAAACCACGTTTCTGCCATTCTATAGTGTACATATGACAGCGCGGCGGACCGAATATATGAGACTTGTTAATGAGGTGCATGAGTTTCTGTACTTTTAAATGGAAGACTCTGTTAACTATATCGTATCTGTCTTGTGGAGTTAAATTGGTGTTAATATATTCTTTGATTTCTGGCCAATTAGGGTTACATGTTGCAGTTATGAATAAATCAGGTTTACCGTAATGTCTGACGTAAGTCATTGCGTCCTGTGATTTTTCGTGTAAATATCGAGGTCCACCTGTGAATGATGAAGGTAGTATAACCAACTGTCCAATGCCGTTGCTGTGTTCATTCGCCTGTAAAGCATCCTGAAGGTGAACGTAATTTTCTGCTCTCAATTTAGTTTGATTATTGCGGATGTAGGCTAATCTCTCAGATTCAATTTTCGCATATTGATCGACCAAGTATTGGTTTGTTAACATTCCATACCTAAGCAAAGGGTTGAAATTGTTATGTCTTGTCATTATACGTGTTCGATTCCAAATCGATATTCGATCGATGGTTTCTGAACGGCCATTTTGAATTTGACGTTAGCTGCCAACCTGGCAGTTTTTTGACAACTGACAGACGAAAGCCCTCGCAATGTAAACGCGTTTTGGTTAGGGTATTGAAATTAAATCGCAGGCCATCTGGAATGTATTCGGGTTTCCCTCAGGATTGTCTTTATAGCTGAGTGTGTTGTGGTTCCCCGAACCAGATAAAGTTCGCATTTACGTGGCCGATTGGTTTTTACCACGTAACATAACCTGTGTTGGAACACTGTGCTCATTGAAGCTGGCCCGCCAGTCATAGGAGGTTGGCTGAAGAACCTGTCTACCAAGAAGAGCCTAGGGTGCACCCGGGCCTTGCAGAGAGACAGGAGGTTGACGGGACCGAAGCACAGACCAGGTTAGATCGACCCCAATTACTTCAGCTCGGTGAATCGCCGACGTTCACGCTTCTTGGCAACTGATCGTTACGCTACCTCGTAGCTGATGGGCCCCTACGAGGTCATTAGGTGCTGAGAAGCCTGAACATTTTGGTAGCTAGAGCGTAGCTTCCTGAGATTTGCAGCCGTCAAGGGCTCCAGGAGGGCACGATTTGGGACTATCAATCTGTAGGTATAGGCGGTTATTAGGTAACTTGGTTGAGTTCCTATATCCACATAGATTGGTAGTATTGTAAGCTATAGGTCTATTGCTGGTAGTAGATAGACAGATATTGAATTGAATTACCAGTTAGTCAATCTATTAGTGGTCTAGTAATGCTATTGAATGAATGTTTTGGTTAACATAGGTAGTTACATCTATTGATAGCAGGCTATTACATTGTTTTCAGTTTATAGCAATTTATAACTTGAACTAATATTGACTATCTGTGTGTGTTATAATGATAAAGGGAAACTAAATTGTATTTACAGAATTTATATAGATATAAAACTCGGTTCCTATTGTTTAAGGAAAACAACATTGTTTAAGTTGTGGTTTAGGGTTCCCTCGTTTGGGTTGTAGACTGGAGGGTCCAATAAAATTGAGTTACTGCAAATTGTGAGTAAGTATCGTTCCGATCATGTCGTTATCTGAAATCCAGAAGGGTGTTTCTAAGGAACTCAGATGGTTTTCCTCCGCACACGGTCTGATAGACCGTTTAGATAGGCATGATGTGGTATTGGAGCGGTCTATGGACGTTAAGGAACATTATAATAGGGTGCTCGAATTGTCCGCGCAGGCGGAATCAGTTGATGGTTGCGCACCTGACAGGCTGCCACGGTTGCTAGGGGATGTCGACCAATGTATGGAGATGGCAGCTGCTATCACGCAGAAGGCTGCGGACATACGTAGACAGCGCGAGTCCAGCCATGGTGGTGACATTGAAGCACCTCTGCCGCTTCAGGGTTCGGGGTCCAGGTTACCTGCCATAACTATGCCTACTTTTGACGGAGTGTCCGGTGAATGGATGAGCTTCATCAATCTGTTCGACAGTTTGGTGCACATGCGATCGGACATTACCAAGTCTGTCAAGATGGCTCAGCTGGTGGCAGCATTGAGGGGTGAGCCTAGGAAGCTGGTCGCTCATTTGACAGTTACGGAGGGTAACTATGAAACGGCCAGACAATTGTTGGTCAGACGTTACCATAACAAACGGAGGTTGGCCGATGCCCAACTGAACCGTTTGTTTAGTATCCCGGTTGTGAACAAGGTCGGGGCCATACAGACGGAGGTTTTGAACCCATTGTTGTCCGTCACCAAGGCTCTAGAGAATCTTGGACTTCCGGTTGGTGAATGGTCGTACCTACTGTTGTACATTGTACTTTCCCGCCTACCCGTTGACGTGCAGACTCGTTTCGAACAGTCTCACGGGAGGTCGGCCGAGGACCTGCCCGCCTTCTCCGACTTGGTCGGATTCTTGGAAGAGGAGGCTCGACGGGCAGAGAATTTGGGGTTGACGGTCACCCATCCTTCGGAGCCACAGAGAGCTGCCGGGAGCGCTGTGAGTAGGGGCCCTCCGACGAGGAAGGACCGCACCAACCGGCAGTCGTATGGGACTGTGAGTGAATTGACCCCACATGGTGAGACCTGCCCATGTTGTAGGCAGATTGGCCATGCTGTGGCCAATTGCAATAAGTTCGGGGAACTTAGGGTTCAGGGACGGCGCCGGATGGCCAAGCAGCGGAGCTGGTGTTTCCTGTGCCTCGGGCCACACATGGCTAGGGACTGCACGCGCACAAAAATGTGCGGATATTGTGGTGGGGCCCACAACAATCTGTTGTGCATGAACCGGTCCGGCCAACAGCCTCCACAGGGCCGTATCCAGGGTGACACGGCATGGGGCCCTGAGAATTCGTTTGCGACTCGGAGCGCAACTCAGGGGCCAACGTCCCCACGTGCACAGGGCAGTACCAGGGTGCAGGGCCGCACTCAGGACCATTACATGGGGGGCCCTGAGTTTTCGGTTGCGACTCAGCATCCGACCCAGCGGGACATTGGGTGTGTTGAGCAGGCCGTAACGGGCGGGTGGCATGGGACACCTTCGAGCTATGCGGGTGCGGTTCGGACGCCGCCTCAGTTGTCGCCCCGCTCGTCGCCTCGTCCTCGTCGGTCACATGTGATGTCCCCCCCGCTCATGGAGCGGCCACGGTTGAATTCACGCCCACCCCCCTTTACGGGGAATCGTAAGTTGGGAATGGAACCGGCGCGTGGGCCATTTGTACAATGGGACCCTCTGGCGTATAGCTGCATACCTGATCGGTTACAGGCACAGTGGGGCCCCGGGGGTCCTCGCTAGGAATTTGCGGCCCAACCATTTGTTGCCCCCCAACCGGAGACGGTGGTGTTACCGATCGCCTCTGTGCTTGTTTGGGATTTGGCGGGCAACCCAACATACGTTCGCGCCCTTTTAGGTTCTGGAGCTCAGGGCTGCATTGTATCGAATGATTTAGCAAAATAGTTGGGCCTCAAGGTAAATAGGTATAATAAATCAATACGGGGCGTGGGGAATGTTACGGTTACGAATGTAGTTGGTCAATCGGTGATCACGTTCTCTGCACGTTAAGACATTTTGACAAAAACATCCGTGCAAGCTTTAGTAATGACGCATGTCATGGGCAGACACCCCTTGGTGAAGTTGAATCCGGCCGTTCGATTCCTGACATCAGGACTCAAGTTGGCGGATCCCGATTTCGACACTCCAGCCCCGGTCGACCTGCTACTGGGAGCAGACGTTCTGGGTAGGTTTCTGTTGTCGGATCGGCGAGTTCTTCAGCCGGACGGGTTGATTGCTGTGGATACTAAGTTTGGTCACGTGATCATGGGTCCGGCATTGCCAATGGTTAGACCTGCCGAGTCAGATGGCATACTTATTGGCTCAGCGTTGTCAGACGCTATCCAACGTTTCTGGGAGATAGAGGAACCTCCCACCGTTCGTCGAGTCGACGCAGACGAAGAAGAGTGCGAGTTGTTTTACCAGAATAGTACTGGTCGCCTTCGTTCTGGTCGTTTTGTAACTCGACTGCCTTTCAGGGCCGATCGACCGCCACTAGGAGAATCTAGGAAGATGGCTGAGACGAGATTGATGTCGATGGAGCGTAGGATGTCAAGGGACGCCTTATTTAAAAAAAAATATGTTGATTTCATGAGGGAGTATGAGTCGTTAGGACACATGTCGGTATCGGGTGTGGACTGGAGATCTGAGGATCATTGTTTCCTTCCACACCATGCCGTCCTACGAACCCCTACCGGCAAGATTCGAGTTGTTTTTGATGGGTCAGCACCTACCTCGAACGGGATGTCCCTGAATCAGTGTCTACATTCGGGACCCAAGTTGAGTCGTGATATTTCGGATATTCTCACGAGCTTTCGGAGGCACCAGATTGTATTTGTCGCAGACATTCGGATGATGTTTAGGCAAACGGTAATTCATCCGGCTGACAAAAGGTATCAGTTGATACTTTGGCGTGAGTCCACGGCCGAGCCAGTCAAGGTCTATGAGTTAAACACGAACACGTATGGGTTACGGTCTAGCCCGTATTTGGCGATGCGTACCCTGCGGGAGTTGGCGTCGCGTGACCGTGTGAGCTATCCTAGAGCCGCCGCTATCCTGGAGCAAGATTTGTACGTCGATGACGTCTGCACAGGGGCAGCCAGTGTAGAGGAAGCTCTGGACCGACGTGACGAGCTCATTCAATTGCTGGAACGAGGCGGCTATGAACTACGTAAGTGGATGTCCAACTCCCCTGAGTTGATGGCTGGTCTCCCAGATGAGTTTCAACAAGACCCGCACGTTTTTGAGAATCCTGACAACCCTAACATGTTGTCAGTACTTGGAATTCAGTACCAGCCCGTCCATGATGAGTTTACCTATCGGGTGGTTTTAGAAACACCGAAGGCCTGGACGAAGCGGTCAGTACTGTCAACGATTGCGAGAACGTTCGACCCGAATGGATGGATTTCTCCAGTCACCTTTGCTCTCAAATGTTTTATGCAAAGGCTATGGGCGGCTCAGTTGACCTGGGACACCCACCTCTCAGGTGATCTGTTGACTGATTGGACGCGAATGTTCACCTCGCTATCGGACATAAATAATGTATCGCTGCCGAGGAAATTGGTCCCTGCTGGGGATTACAGGGCAACCCTTCACGGGTTTTGTGATGCCTCTGGACGAGGGTTTGCGGCAGCGGTTTATTTGCGAACCGTCACCTCCACCGGGGAGGTCAACGTGCGTTTGGTTTTGGCAAAAAGCAAGGTAGCGCCTATTCGGACAAGGATGACGATTCCAAAACTGGAACTGTCCGGGGCTGCTCTTTTGACCAAACTTTTGAATCACACTCTAACAGTGTTGCGTGGGTCAGTGGTTTTGGAGGATACGGTGTACGCGTGGACGGACAGCCAGATTGTTTTGTGCTGGCTGAAGGCTTCGGTCCATAACTTAGAGGTTTTTGTTGCGAACCGTGTCTCCCAGATTGTGTCGTCTGAGGTCCCACTGACCTGGAGACATGTGCCAGGAGAATTGAACCCGTCTGATTGTGCATCCAGGGGATGTCGGGCTCCTGAACTCGTTAGACACCATTTGTGGTGGGGACCACCCTGGCTTGCCAAGAGAGAATCGGACTGGCCCCACAGCCATGTAGTAGTATCTTCGGATCATGGCCTCAGAGCGGCCGTGCATGTTACCCAGAAGGCTGAGGACCCTGACGCCGGGTTTCTGCTGGACCGGTATAGCTCACTTGACAAGTTGATAAACGTGTCCACTTGGATTAGGAGATTCGCTCGAAATTGTCGTACTCCTCGCGATCAGCGAACGTTGAACCCTATTCTGACTCCGGCAGAGCGAAACGAGTCGCTATTGAATTTGGTCCGGTTGGTACAGTCCTCAAAGTTTGGGGCAGAATTGGAGATTATACGAAGTGGACGTTCGAAATTGAAGGGAGCCGTCGCGCGTCTCAACCCCTTTGTTGATTCTACCGGGTTACTTCGGGTAGGAGGAAGATTGCGCAATGCGAATCTGTCGTATTCGGCTCGTCACCCACTTCTGCTCCCCAAGGGGGGACAGTTAGTTGAATTGCTGGTGACTGATCGTCATATTAAAAACGCGCATGCCGGCTGTAACGCGTTGTTGGCCACGCTCCAGCGGGAGTTTTGGATCTTATCTGCCCGCCGTGTCATACGGAACATCGTGTTTCGGTGCATGCCTTGTTTTCGACTTAAGGCTGCCACGATGCAACCTCTCATGGGGGACTTGCCCCCTGATCGTGTGAATGAGGTCAGACCGTTTTCAGGTGTTGGTACGGATTTTGCAGGACCGTTTATGGTGAAGAGTTCACGATTGCGTACCGCTAAGCAATACAAGGCGTACCTATGTGTGTTTGTTTGTTTATCCACCAAGGCGGTACATCTCGAGCTCGTTGCTGATCTCTCGACAGAGGCTTTCATTGCTTGTTTGGATAGGTTTGTTTCTCGAAGGGGTCTTCCAACTTTGATCCGCTCTGATAACGGCACTAACTACATCGGTGCGGAACGATACTTACGAGAGATAGTCAACTTTTTGAATGTAAATAAAGTGGATATTGGAACGGCCCTCTCCCGTCGGGGTATACAGTGGACCTTCAGCCCACCGATTTGCCCCCACTGGGGTGGGATTTTTGAGGCCGTAGTTAAGTCAGCTAAGACGCACTTGGGGCGTATAGTAGGTCAGACCGCGCTGACTTTTGAGGAGCCTGCGACATTGTTTTGTAAGATCGAGGCCGTTCTCAATTCGCGACCGTTGTGTCCGCTCAGCTCGGATCCAAATGACCTGGAGGCTCTGACCCCAGGCCATTTCTTGATAGGACAGCCACTTAACGCGTTGCCCGAGCACCCCTTCGAGGGAGTGAAATTGTATCGGTTGTCAAGGTATCAGATGTTGCAGCGGTTTACTCAGAATTTCTGGAAGCGTTGGTCGCTCGAGTATCTGCATATCTTACAACAGCGCCTTAAGTGGACTGATAAAACTAGCCCCCCTAGTGTTGGTGACCTCGTTCTGGTTAAGGATGCTAACCTACCGCCACTACGTTGGCGCAGGGGGCGCATTGTTAACTTGTTCCCTGGCAAGGACGGGACCCCCCGGTCTGCAGAGGTTCTAGTGGGAGGCTCGGTTCTAAAACGAGCGGTAGCAACGTTGTCTCGGCTGCCCGTAGATTAGGGGACAGGTGGATGCCTGTCCGGGCGGGTGATTGTTCGATTCCAAATCGATATTCGATCGATGGTTTCTGAACGGCCATTTTGAATTTGACGTTAGCTGCCAACCTGGCAGTTTTTTGACAACTGACAGACGAAAGCCCTCGCAATGTAAACGCGTTTTGGTTAGGGTATTGAAATTAAATCGCAGGCCATCTGGAATGTATTCGGGTTTCCCTCAGGATTGTCTATATAGCTGAGTGTGTTGTGGTTCCCCGAACCAGATAAAGTTCGCATTTACGTGGCCGATTGGTTTTTACCACGTAACATAACCTGTGTTGGAACACTGTGCTCATTGAAGCTGGCCCGCCAGTCATAGGAGGTTGGCTGAAGAACCTGTCTACCAAGAAGAGCCTAGGGTGCACCCGGGCCTTGCAGAGAGACAGGAGGTTGACGGGACCGAAGCACAGACCAGGTTAGATCGACCCCAATTACTTCAGCTCGGTGAATCGCCGACGTTCACGCTTCTTGGCAACTGATCGTTACGCTACCTCGTAGCTGATGGGCCCCTACGAGGTCATTAGGTGCTGAGAAGCCTGAACAATACGGTAGCAATAGTAGTTCATACATGACACTGTTTTATGCAGAGCTGCACCACTGATTGGGTCAACTTGAGAAACATTGATGGTATAACCATCTTCTCCACGACATAGCATCAAAGGCTGTATTGTAAGCTGTCATAAGATCTGTGTAACTCTGATTTTTTTTTCAAATTATCATTACGTCTCTGCAACACAATATCTCTTTTGTCAAATTGCTGTCCAGTTATCACCACTGCAACTTCACTCGTGGCAGGCGCATTATATCGTCCTCTGTGTTCTCCAACAGGGACTTTATTTGCATGGATTACGATATTAAAGTCAGGAGTATCTACTGGAACACTCTCGATCGCAGTTTTAAAAGACTGTATGTAGCGGTTATGAGAATGTAACATATCTTGGAGAGATCTGATCAAATCTCTATCAATTGGTTGATAGAGATTTGATTGACACTTGAACACCGCGCTGATGCTTGTGTATCTGGATCTGCAATAAAATAAATTTGCAGAAATTTGTGATCATCGGGTCGAAGTGGTAGCAAGCTCCCAGCTAAGTGATACACTTGCCCTTGAATTTTAAATGTAGGCATAAAGCCACGCTCAACGACTTGCTTACTCTTGAAAGAGGTCATTTGAAATGCGTTATTATAACGGCGTATATTGCGCATGAATTGTTTGGATTTCGGATGATCACCCGCAAGAAGAGAGTGAAGTGGTTCAGGTGGAGGAAGAATTTCTTCTAATTTTACTTTTCCTTGTAAGCAACACATGCCTTTCGATTCATCCTTGAATTTTAATGCCGACCAATGTTCACACACTACTGACATGGTACCTATTGATACTACACGATCGTCTTTGTAAGGAATCGAAGGATCGTAATTCATGGCATAATTTTCTTTAATTACCCATGAAGATATGTGGCTGCTCGGTTGTTTATTTTGTTCGGTGTTACTATGTGTCTGTGCGGACAATTCTCTAGCTTTCTGTATTCGATATCTATCCCTATCCTGGCTGAGGCGAGCCTCATGCTCTACAGACGATTCTTTGGCTCCGAACTCTATGTCTATCCCGATCCTGGCTGCGGCGAGCTTCACGCTCTATTGAGGATTCTCTTTCTCTCTCAGCTCTATATTTAATCCGAAGCTGGCTGAGGCGAGCCTCGCGTTCTGTGGACGATTCTTTATCTTTTGCTGAACGTGCTCTTCTGGCATTCACTGTACTACGACCTAGGTTCGAACGACGACGTCTTTCAGACATGACTTTCTAATTTCTGTACAAAAATTAACGCAGTATATACTAATAACAAAATATTTTACTTACTATTCGCTCGACCAAAAACAAAAGTTATTCATCAATTATGAACAACAAAAGATACCTATTTTATTAAGTTATTTTTAAACGTATTTTCGATGATTAAAAATACTTGCCCTAATACTAAATTTCCTTAACTCTAATTTGAAGTTTTATCTAATCCTATGTAACCTAAGTACACGTATGATTATGAACAATATTTTTACTGCAGGACATACTAATAATATGGCAATTAGTATTAATATTTTACTTGCTATTCGTAACAAAAGATAATCAACAATTATTTATCAAAAACAAACGATACCTTTTCTATTTATTTATTTTTTAAACTTGAATACCGTACCATAAACTACGATTTTTATAATAAAAATATTTACCCTAATGTCTGCCCTAAACTAATGTACTTACTATAAGTGCGGTTTAAAAATTAACCTTAATACCGACTAAAGTATGAACAAAATTGTCGCGCTGAAAAGCACGTTTTTATTAAGTAATAATTGTAATTTTACTCGCTAGAGAGCTCCGATAAACGCGTGCGCTCGCTGCTGTATCATAAATTACTATGGGCGGAGAGTTTTTTTTTTTTGTTGGAGGGGAAAAAAATGGAATTACCCATGCCCAGGAGTCAGACCTCCCTGCTATGTCCGGGTCCCCACATATTGAGCGGGCATCAGCTCGTGTGGTATACGGACTAAAAACAACCCCTTTGTTTTTAACAGTTGTCTTGATAAAAATTAACTGTGAGCCATGGCCTCGGTATATGCTGAAGGCTTTCTACCTGCAATTTGCCCTTTTGGGCGATATATATGTGTATATGATATATATGGGAGGAGTTTGCCTGCTTACCCGATTTTGTGAGCGGGCATCAGCTCATAGTCAACGGGCATGATAGCGGCATGTTAGGGGGGCAGATTGCCCCCGCTACTAAGAAGTGGTTATAATTTTTTGAGACCTATCCTAATCCTAAACTATATATATTTATATTTGGGTCATTTAGGGGGGTTCTGACCTCAGTCCGGGAGGTTTAAAGGGGCAGGGGGAGATTGTGTGTTCGTCGAATCAAGACGGCGATCTCTTTCAATCCAAATTTGGTATCTGAGACGCTGTAGTGCTTCGGGAACACAGCCTTCGTCAAGTTGACGTGCCTGAGGGGCGGGGGGTGGTTGGGCTTTAAGAGCTTTCGTGATATTGTCCTCCGGTTCTAGGAGGACGTCTTTGGGGCGCCTTTTGAAAAGGTGTTTCTTATTTATATCTGGGGTCGGATCATAAAGGGATGCTTGTACTATAAGCGGGTTTGGGTGGCTAGATGCATTAATGAAGAAGCGTTCGGACGCTTCTTTCATATATTGCTTTACTGTGGGGAGTCTAAAGTCACTATGGAGGTCTACGTTGCGCATGTACCACGGGGCACCTACGGCTTTTCGCATGAAGCGATTTTGTAAAACCTGAAGGGGCTTAAGGGAGTGGGAGCAGTGTGCAAAGACTGGACTTGCATACGTGAAGACCGGACGGATGCAAGTTTTAAACAGAGTTATTTTGCAGCGCAATGGAAGATTGCTTTTACTTCTCATGAGCGGGTGAAGCCTACTCATGTAGAAGGCTGCTTTGTCGCGGACCGTTTTAATGTGGGATTTGAAGTTTAGTCGGGAGTCTAATGTCACGCCTAAATACTTCACTTTATTTTCCCAGGGGATAGGGCGGTCAAAGCGGGTGATTTCGGGTAGTGAAGAGGACGCGCGGTCAGTTCGAGTTTTGCTCTTTATGGGCGGAGCGTTTTTTTTTTTTTTTTGTTGGAGGGGAAAAAATGGAATTACCCATGCCCAGGAGTCAGACCTCCCTGCTATGTCCGGGTCCCCACATATTGAGCGGGCATCAGCTCGTGTGGTATACGGACTAAAAACAACCCTTTTGTTTTTTAACAGTTGTCTTAATAAGAATTAACTGTGAGCCATGGCCTCGGTATATGATGAAGGCTTTCTACCTGCAATTTGCCCTTTTGGGCGATATATATGTGTATATGATATATATGGGAGGGCGGAGCGCTGCTTACGACGCGCTATTTATAGGTACGCGCCGCCGCCGGCCACCCAGCCGGTACCTACCACCGACGCGCCGCAACCTCTACGTATGCATTTAGAATCTGTAATATCTTCGAATATATTCATTTAAATTACATGCTTCAAAGTACCATATTGATCTATATTAAATGCATAATATGTTTAAGACACTTATTTGGATAAGGATCAATGCTGTATCGCTTAAAATCGCTTCGTAAATAAGCGTAAAAAGTAAAGGATACCAATGATTATTGTGGGTTATCCCTTAGAGGTAGACATATACCATTGCAGACTTTTGTAGACCTTTTTAAGGTCTACATTACTGTAGTACATTATTTTGATCTATCTCGTAGGGTTCAGCCAGCGTTTGCAATGTAAGCGCAAAATAATGTGTTTATTTACGACATTTAGCAATTATCTGTGTCTCTCTACTATATTATGCATGTATTATACATAAAAACCTTTCTATTGAATCACTCTATCTATTAAAGAAAACCGCAATAAAATCCGTTGCGTTGTTTTAAAGATTTAAACATATATAGGGACAGGAAGCGGGAGGCGACTTTGTTTTATACTATGTAGTGATAGTGATAGTGATGATAAAACGTAATGACGTTGTAACAACTATTCTTTGCTGCCCAGCTCAGTGATGGGTCGTGGAATATACTTGGTTTGGCAGAGTGTTAAACTAGGTCCTCTTGAGCGCCAGTATCCCAATGTATAAGTGGGGAATACAAAACTTATATATAGAGAACCTGGAGGTTAAAGTAGACGAGATCTCATCTGTTACATTTATGGGAAATTTAAACTTTTAAATCTGCATTCAGAAATAAGTACATAGAAATATTGCGTCAAGCATTTTCCCATTGGGAGTGGCAATGGCACACTTGTGAACACATTTAACCAGTTATTCAATACTTAATTTTACGTGACAGGGGACTAGCCAAACGCAGTAGTTATGAAGATTGAAGGTCTCCTCACGATGTTTTCCATCATTTCAAAGTTAAATTACTTATCTCATTGTGGTCAGCACCGGATTTGAATCCGCATCTCTTGATTGAGAAACGAGCGTGAAACTAGTCATGGAGCTTGGCATTAATTTACAGTAAGGAAATAGATGTCTCCTTTTTGTTCCAGAAGGCTCTGGATACTGTGTACTGCAGGTTTTCATTGGTGTCCATCAAACTGGTGACAGAAAGGGCCATTAGAATTGGGGAAGTCTGTGTGATGGTTGTTTCTAGTTTCTGCGACACAAAGGATCCTATAGTTAGCGTGGAGACAGAAGCAATGTGTGTGCCTGTTTATTAATGTAAGTAATCTAATGTAAACGTCTATACCAGAGTGGTGGAGAGATTACAGCAATTAATCACCAACTTAATCGTGGCATTAATCCTATACTATAAACGTTTTGTATAGGATAACTATTTATATAAGGATATTTGACTGAAAATATTTAATTTTTCCTAAGATTTGACTCGGCGATTAATGATCTTTGTAAATTAGGGGGGCACCGTACTAACTACTGAAATGACGACCACTGTTGCGCAACGGTTGTGACTCTGCCTATAATGACAAGTCCCGGGTTCAATCCCCGGCTGGGGGTAAAGAAAGACCCCAGGTCTTAGATGTGTTTGACGTCGCTGTTTCTGTTTCCCACGACAGGGAATCCTAGTGTTAGGCCAGAAGCAATGTATGTACCTGTATGTAATTTTTTGTGGTTAGAAATTTGACAGTCAGGATCATGTGTATGTTTTTCCACTTTATGCGGACTTATTTGAACTTTAACTGGCTTTTTGAAAACCCTTTTGTGTTATCTATGTAAGCTTTCTGCATTTTTGCAAAATCACGCTTAATTTTATTTAATTACTTTTATATCAATTTTAACACATATCGACGCGAAACGTGGCCGCCATTTTTCGCTGAAATCACAGAGTAACAAAAGAGGTCTGCGAAGAAGTGGCAATTGTCCGTGCATTATATGTAAATCATATAATGCATTTTTGGAAGCAAAGAGTATTTGTACACAAAGTGCCAGTAGCACGAAGGCGTGTTACCACTATTCTCTGAATGATATTAGCAACTCCATATAAGCTTAAAATCCGTAGATCCAATTGACCGTGGTCAGTATCCACCAACATCTGATCATAAAAGTATGATCGGTGGTAAGAGCTACTAGCACGAAGGCGGGCTACCAGTTACCACTATTCTCTGATGGTTCATTGTATCTACGGTCAGACATACTTACTCTTTTTCGCTTCGCTGTAGTGGGGTAAAAATAGCTCCAGCCGTTCCGAGCCCAATGGCTTTTAAGTAGGTACAATACAAAAGCAATGTCACTTCTGCGTTGTGCAATCTCTCTGAAAGCGTCTCTATACGCTAGTAATAGTAATAGTAACTCAATGGGTTCACTATACACATTACAGAGACACGAATAATGCATTTTTATAGAGGTGTGACGCAATATTTATGTTTGAGATCTCAGATAAAACATGTTGTGGTCAAGTCAAACACATCTGTCATATAATTTAATTGCGGTTTATGCAAATGTACCTTTATGTATTGTTTTTAGATTTTGCACGATGCGGTTTCATTCCAAACAAGTGTACAAATATACTTTATAATAATAGCTGTATCTTTGGCTGTTATATGAATAAACATTCATACATAAGAATGTGTTTTTGAAGTTGATTGTACTTCCCGTCATTCTTCTGTAAAGGTGGAGGCACTCATAACAAGACTGCGCCCGCTTGATGGTCTGCGGGTAAACGATGCTGACAGGTGTGCTTGGTATTAGCATAGAACTTCCAACGAATTCAAAATGCGATGTATGTAGGTTTATGCTCGGCTCTAATATGTCCTAACTTTAAATAACAAGCATGCGTCAAAAACTTGCACATTCGTAGAGATGCTTAATTGTAGTTTATGTGACTGTTAGATAATTAAAGGCATTAAAATATGAGTGTGGGTATCTGAAACGCGCCGACAGGTGAGTTTCATAATAACATCACACGAGTGTCTCAATACCTAATAATGTACGGTTACACTGCTTTATGTACATAAATATTATAAGCTCTCTGTGATGTGTTCAGGAACCGCATGTTTCGACCGGCGTTGCAGCATTGACATTTAATTTCGACTAGAACGTCATCTCGACTGATATGGGAATTGAGGTCAAATCAAATATCAGTCTGGAAAACAAAGAAGATGTCTGCTTTGTTTATCAGACTACAAAGTTTGATGTATAAGAACATTGAATTCGATGTTATTATGAAGCGATAATAACATTTTCACAAATAAGAAATGTTATCTAAAGAAACTCGAACAAACTCGAACGACTTCAAAACCTCGGGATTCGGTTCATCTTCGGACTGCGAAAATATGATCACGTTTCTCAACATCGCAGGGAGTTGAATTGGCTTCCGATTCGTCTTCGACGGGACTCTCATATCCTATGCCTGCTCTACAATATTTTGTGGAACCCTCGGTACCCTAACTTCCTGCGTGATCGCTTCGAATTTCTTTCTTCATGCAGGCCTCGGAGAACTCACATGGCTACTATGCTTAAAGCCCCACAACGCTCCACTGCAACCTTCGAGCACGGGTTTAGAATCCGCGCTATACGGCTGTGGAATGAACTTCCCTGCACCATCAGGGACAGTCCATCACTGAATATCTTTAAGAACCGACTAAAGAAGCACTATCTTTCACTTTCTATTTAGCTATATAATGTATTAGTATTAGTATATTTGTAAGATATTTATTGATATGCTGTATTTATGTAACTGTGTATGTAGTCTATATTTCTTATCAATAGGGTTTTATGTATGTGTAATATGTATTATATTAGAATATAGTCTTAATTGTACGCGCAATTCTTTCCCTTACCTATCATCTCCGTCTCCTATCCAACATGGTTTGCTGGAAGAAATCTCTTATTAGAGATCAGCTCGCCTTTGTACATGTTTTTTCTATCATAAGTTATCTGTATGTCTGTTTTGTTTAGTACAATAAAGAAATTACGAAATACGAAATTACGAAAACAGTTAATCTTTAAACTGATCACTATTGCGAATTTTGAACGCATTCTAGAGGGTGTATGATAAGTGTGTACATAAAATATTTCTCGCGCCTGACTTTTAAGATCACAATTCACCAAGTTAGAAACTTCAACAAAGCCGAATTCAAGTCCTATTTTTTCCTCCCTAGTCGGAATGCGAATGTCGTCTATAATACACCAAAAGTCCACAACATCGATACTTATAGCCAGAATTCTCTCATCTCATGACAATGCCAATAACAATCAATAGTACTGGACACATTATTTGAAATCGGTTAAAATACCAATTGCGAGGCAAGTAATTCAAAATTTTATAAAAAAATAGTTTAAAAAAGTTTAACACGAGGACTCGCCAAAAAAGTATTGAAATGCTAAATGATATCTACATAAATACACTTATAGGTATTACAAGATTGCAACTTGATCCCAATGCTCCGTTCAGCATAATATGCGCCGGAGAAACCTCTTGCCCTGAAAAGTGCAATGTTATTAATGATCTGAAATTTTTTTCAAAGAAAACACTGACTACATCAACCCACTGCTGGGCATAGGCCTATTCTGTATAGCGCCAACCCCTACGTTCCTATGCTATCCGTATCCATTGAGATCCTGTCAACTTTAGTATATCGTCGGACCATCGGGCAGGTGGTCTGCCCACTGGCCTTGTTGCTCCCCTTGGCCACCACTCTGTGACTGCTTTGGTCCACCATCCTTCATCCCGTCTAGCCAAGTGTCCCACCCATCTCCACTTCAGTCTCGTTATCCGCTTAGCTACATCTTCGACCTTCGTCTTCCGTAGTCTGGCACGCGGTCAACGAGAGGGATACCAAACATAGAACGCTCCGTTGCTCGTTGGGCCACCTTGATTTTGTGTATGCTTAGTGAGCGTCCATGTTTCACCTTCATAGGTAAGGATAGGCGAGACACATTGGTAATATGCCTAAATCTTAAGGCATTGTGGTGGTTTGGACTTAAAGACTTCGTCTAGCTTCCCGAAAGCACCCTCAAGAGTATCATTTAACAAAGTCATGTCAATTGACGTTCTAGTTAGTTCTAGAACTGATTCTTTGAGCCAAAAATATGTGAGGATTTTTAACTCAAATGCATGAGTAAACTTGGCTAATGTCAGCCAAACAGTGAAGATAAGTGGGTTATACAACGCACGCGCCGCCCCAACTAGCAAACAAAACTACTACAACGCTCTGAACTCGCGCTTTTCGCTGAGGGCGCTACCATACCTGTGCAAAAAATGTCCAATGATGCACGGAATCCGTATAGTCATACTGAAGACAGTTAGTTTCTTATTTCTACACAAATTTGCTCAGTTTTGTCGATCTCTCAGCACTATTACCAAACCTTGTAACGTTTTCGTGGTTCTCCTGTAAACTGTTTGCATTATTATGATTAACACCTTCGGTTCGCCAATAAAAACTTCGACACATCGTATTGTCAACAAACTGGGATCCTATTTAAAGCTGGGGTCATCAGTTAGGACATTATACGTTCAGGCCACTTGCAAGTATCAACATATCAAGCAATCAATATCAAGCAATATCAGCTTTGAAAAAAACATACCAAAATGATGAAAATTGTAAGTGAATTTATTACTCATAGTCTAAATATTGAACAACTATTTCGTCTACAAGCGAGAGTTATTTAAATTTCGTATAGTGATATCTCTGAGCTGGATGGGATTGCTTGTATAGACAATGCTAATTTATCAACCTCCAAATACAGTATTTTGCCGCAGAAATTAACCATTTAGTTCATGTCCCAGACGTTATTCGCTCTGGCCGCAGTGGCGCTAGTATGCGCAGTACCGCAGCATGACCTCCAGGAAAAAGCGCCTGCGCAGTCGGTGGTGCAGATCGTTAAACAAGACTCTGAGGTCGACGTCAACGGATACAACTTTGAGTGAGTAAGACCTTAGAGGGCTAGCCCCTTGTCACGCATAATGGAGTATTTAATAACTGGCTAAAAGTGAGAGCAATTGTGTCTCTGCCACCCGTATGGATAGGATGATATTTGCTTGTAAAATCTGAAAGTATATTTGTGATGCAAGGATTTTATCATATGTCGAGCAACCATTGCAATTCATCATCATCACCATCATCATCATCAGCCTGCCAGGAAAGCCATTGCTGAGCATAGTACTCACGTACACGCCATTCAACTCGGTCGCCACTGCTTTCCTGCTGTCCTCGTTATGTGACCATCTGGGATCCATGACCTCCTCTTCGCCAACACTCGGTTACCGATCTGGTCCATCTGCCGTCTTCTCACCTTGCCAAATGACCTGCCCACTTCCACTTGAGTCATGTTATCCGCTTACCGACGTCGGCCACCTTGGTTCGGCGTCTGATTTCGGTATTCCAGATACGGTTGGACAGCATAATACCAAACATGGTACGCTCCTTGGTTCTTTGTGCTATACTGTGACTTTGTTGATAGTCTCCTTTGTGATGGATTGTAATTATCACAGTGATATTTTAACTTTTGCTTTCATATTATAATTGGACAAAGAACATCTAGCATATAAAGTAGAGGTAAGGATAGGCTGAACGAACCAAATTGTAGAGAAACATGGAGCTTTTGTACTAAACTGCGTGATTAAGTAATCCAAAACCATACAGTATTTACTGTATGGTTATAGTAATACAATGTGAAGGCATATAATAAGAGCTTTAATACATACTTACCTAGATTATTTTCCCAATCTATGTCATTTTATAAAAATAGGGATAGGTGTAAAAATGGAGAAGCAGCAGTGGCAGATTGCTAACCTAACGCCAGGACAAACTATTAGCGCTTAACAGTTAAAAAAAACTCTGGCTCTAGGATGTTTGTATGTTTTTGTCGTCGCTGTGGTTGGTTCCCTTGACACATTGTATCCTAGTGTGTGGGTTGAAACAACGTATGCGCCTGTATATAAATCATTGATTGTTTTGTTAATTATTATAGTTTTGAGACCAGCGACGGAACCGCCAGACAAGAGCAGGGCGAGTACAAGAACGACACAGAGCAACAAGGGCTCGTCGTGAAGGGCTCCTACAAGTACGTAGCACCAGACGGCCAACACATCGCCGTGACCTTCGTCGCTGACAAGAACGGATACCAACCCCAACAACACTTGGACGATGCCAACCAAAAACCACCTCAATGAGGAGTATAGAGGAACACCAAACTCAAATGAAGTCTAGTCTTCACTGCCATTGTATAAGTTTATGATATAAATAATAAATAAATAGAGATATAAAAAATATATTTTTGCCTGTTATATTGTTGAGGTTTTAGATATGTTTAAGGTAACCAGGTCCTATCTAGCTAAAATACAAAAAATACTCCCTACTTAAAATAGTCATGGGATGACAGAACAGCACAACATACATTTAAAAGTCTTAGGTCAAGTAGCTTAGACCTAGGGTGAGTTGCACCAGACTTTTGATAGCCGCTTAATACATACATAGGTATAACACGGTCAACTAACGTAGTCAAACACGGCAAGGTTATTGTCAGCCATGTTCCCACCTATCACTTAATCCGTGTTGCATTTAAATTGTCAAAATTCTAGTGCCAGTCGGCTTATTACCCACTAAACCAGTACAGTACCATAGTAAGTAAATCTGTGCACTTCGCTGAGTGCTTAAATTTTAAGAATCCATAATGACGTAATCACTCCTAGACCTTAACTTCGGCTTTATTGGCAAAACTATAAAGTACTTTGTGCTTTCGAACAATCACAACTATGATGACAATATGAAGCCTGTCGAAGAACCTTTCTAGTGCATTCCGCATTCTTATGTTTGTTGTGATTCCTGATGTGATTATTCATCGTGACCATGTATTTACTCGAACACACAAGCAAACTTACATAGTAACGTAATACAGTATAGTCGTGATTCAACTATTAATAAATAATTGCTTTACTCACTAACATAAAAGATAAAATTGGTAAGTGGCACTCTGCAGCAGTGGTGCATCGTCCAAGGAGTATCTTCGAGGAATTTTTCAAACTGGTTAAATACTTTACGAAGACGTCATCTAATAATTTCCTTATATGGATTTATCACAAAATATTTAGCTAAAACAATCTTATTAGTACCTAATTCTACTTATAACAAGAAATAAGCGTGATGATAAAACAATGGTAATAGACTAACGGCCAGTCACAGAAAATATCTTTAAATTTTTAAATATATTTCTGAGTACATAATGACCATGACAGTTCACACGCCTTGACGTTGAGCCCATTAGCATTAAATGCGGCTTTAAAAATTAAAGGTTGTTTCTGTAACTGGCTTTAAGACATGCATGATTAACGCTAGTTGCAGAAATCTTTAAATTTGAAAGCCTCAAGCTAATGGCGCGTCAGTTTCATAAAATGTTGTATTTTTTTGATAAAACATGGCACTTATTTCTGAGTACGTAAAGGCTGTGACACGCCTAGACGTTACGTCCATAAGAGTTTATTTTGCTTTTTTTTTATTGTTTCTGCAACTGGATGTTATACGCGTGGATTTAATGATACAAGGTTAAAGCCCATTCCATATTAACGAGTTCAACGCGCTCGGCGTACATTTCATGTCCTCGATATCACTTTTTATTTTGCAATATAATCAACTGATACTATATGAACACAACTGTGTTATGTACTCGTATCAGTTAATATTGCATTATGCATGATTTGGTTACCATGGATAAAGGACTGATAATGGGAATAAGAAATCGAATAAGTCTTTGCCATACATATGCTCATGACTTTTTCCCGGAAGAGGGTTAGTCAAGGTACAAAATTTCTTTATTGCTGTACATATTTATGTATACTTTGCAAATATAATTTTTTGCCTCTTCTCTACATTGGAACACTGTGGGAGAGGGTGGGCAAAAAAAAAATGACAAATATTAATTATTATAAAAAAATATGCAGGAATAAATAATTACAAAATTATTATCAGCGAGTTCTGTTTCGACTTTGATTAACCCTATATAATCCCGTCATTTAAGTAATAGACAAGACAGACAAGTAATTTTTAAATAGCTTTTAAATTGTTCAAATTGCAATTTCAAAATCTCCAGACGAATCTTGTTGTAGTGGAAAATGCACTGACCCTTTTGCGAGTCTAAACCTCTGGGGAATTGCTAACTTTTGCAAGTCTAAACCTCTGGGGCGCAATCAGTCTGTGATTATTTCTTAGGTTAACAAAGTGCCAGCGCCAGTGTTTAATATTTATGCTTCGGAACGCACCTCGGTTTTTTGTTGCGCGGATCGACCGCGAGTGATCGGGACATCACTAGCTAGCTGTAATTTGCATAGAAAAAAAAACTAGCTAATGTCACTTTGCACGTGGAAAAATTGTCGGCGGCAGGCATCGGAGTTTGGCCGAATGTAATTTATAATAATATCGTTAATAATCGTCAAGAAATAAGTAGATTTCACGTCATCGTAGTGAGTGCTTCGTGCTGTGAAAGGTTGAAGTGGTTCGGTCACCAATTCGTCGCGTTCGGATAGCGACCCTTGTAGTCGGCAGCATCACGACAGCAACAGCAGCGGGCTGCGACACGAGTAAGATTCGACTCCCAACACCCCCCACCCTTGTGTTCCTCATCCCGTACTCCTGCCTCGAATTGAGCTTTTGAATGCCGGTCCAAGGCGTCAAGGTCAGTACTACTTTGTGACATTCCACTGAAAAACAACCCTACCAAGATTCCACTCCTTTCGGTTGAGGCGTGGATTTAACATTTTGGTAGCAGAGGCGCGGTTTCCTAGTAGGAAATCGATTCACGGACGGTTGTAGGGTTGTTTTTTTTTTGCCGCGTTGTAGCTGGGAGAGGGTACCTCAGATTGGTCGGCAATCATTTTGTGAGTGAGTCTTGTGGTCGGTATACCACAATTTAGGTTCATTTTCGTTTAGTGAACGTATAATTAACTATTTAGTTAGCGATAATTATAAATTTGTAGTCGGAAACTACTGTGGTGTGCATAAGGAACAGTCATTCGGTCGGTCTATAGTATTGCAGTCGGGTTCTATAGTATTGCAGTGTTATTTCGGTTTACAGAGCAGGGTCAGGCTATTTAAGGGGTATTAAGCTGATTTTGCTGACCTCAGTAGAAGTGCAGGTCATATCGGAAGGGCCACTTCTAGAAGGTTCACGGCTACCTACATTATATTAAAAATAGCTTTTTTTATAATAAATTTTTGGGTGTTATTTTTTATTGTGCTTTATGGTGGCATTCTCTAATTGATTTAGAGTGTATAGTTATGAGGTGTATATCCACAGGGCGACCATATCAAATATTTTTAGGATTTTATTGTTTAAGTGGTTGCCTTAGTTTTGACAACTTAGTTTTAATTTCTGTGCCCAGCGCTGACGGGCAAGTACTGGTCTCTGGCTATACTTAGTTCGGTAGTGAAGTATAGGAAGAGAATCTAATAAATCGGTCAACATGGCACCTTCACCCTTGACGGTACTGCGGAATGGTGTCCGGGAGGAAATGAGATGGCTCGCCCATACTCATCAGTATGTGGAGCGATCGGACATGGATGATGTCCTGCTCAGGCGTGTGGAGGACGCAATGACACGCGTCGGGAAGGTGTGTCGGCTGGCTGCGGAGGCTGAAGCTCTCGGGCTTACTGATGAAGCTTCGGTGGCTACAGTGAAACAGCTCTGCGCGGATGCTGACCAAGCGATGGAATGCTTGGGTGACATCGAGTGTCGCGCGGAGAAAATTAAGCGGTCGCGAAGGAATGACCGTGGGGAGGGTAACGGACACCCACCCCCGAAGGGTGTTGTTAGACGGCTGCCACACCTGGAGATTCCGGCCTTCAGTGGGGCAATTGATGAGTGGCCGGCCTTCATCAATTTATTTGATAGTTTGGTCCACGGTCGGGACGACCTGGACAACGCCTACAAGTTGGCCCAACTATTGATGGCTCTGCGGGGTGAACCGAAGGAGTAGGTCGGTCACCTAACGGTCACGGCAGGCAACTACGATATAGCAAGGTTCATATTGTTGGACCGCTACCAACACAAACGGCGGTTGGTTGATGCGCAGCTAGGGAAGCTGTTTAGCATCCCTAGAGTAACCCGGGATGTTGACATCCGAGTACAGGTGCTCAACCCTGTGCTGGTGGCAACTAAGGCCCTTCAGAACCTTGGTCTTCCGGTAGACCAATGGTCATATATCATTCTATATATGGTTTTGTCGCGGTTGCCTGCAGCTGTTCAAAGTCGGTTTGAACAGCTGCATGGGGGCAGTAGCACGGAACTGCCCACACTTGTCCAATTGACAGATTTTTTGGAGGGTGAATGTAGGCCATGTGACACACTGGACACGGAGGCCAGTGTGCAGAGCCAACCCGCGCGGATGCGGGAGGGGCCGCGCCCCCCGCCCCCACGGGGGGGTGGGAGGTCGAAACATTTTGGCGTTTTGAATGCCGCGCCGTCGGGTGATGGCTGTGTGCACTACGACAGTGCCGGTCATGACGTGACCATGACCAGTTGCGCCAAATTTAAGGCGCTCGGGGTAGCTGCCCGCAGGAAGATAGTCTTCCGTCACCGATTGTGTTTCGGTTGTTTGGGTCCGCACACGCTGAGCGAGAGCTCGCGCGCGTTCCCGTGTGAGTGCTGTGGTAGCAAGCACCACATAGCGTTGTGCCTGCATCGGTCAGGCCCTTCGGATGGTCACCAGGGCCGGACTCAGGTTGGTCGGCCTCAGGGCCCAACCAGGGCTGGACCCAGTCCCCCTCCGGGCAACGGGAGTCACCAACGGGGTGACTGGGGTACCCGCGGACGGGACCCCCCCCCCGAGGGGAATGGGGCAGCGCGGGGGGTAGCATGTGGGATAGCCGGGGTTCGGTCGCCGCTGTCCACGGTCAGCGAGGACTTCGGGCCGCTGGCTCACCGCGTGTTATGGGCGGGTGTCAGATGGCACCTATGAGTGGCGCGAAGGCTGGGATTCCACCACCTTCTGCGCCACCCTGCCCGTCGCTCTGGGAGGCGAACAGTCGGATGTCGCCCCCATTCCTAGAGCGCCCCAGGTTGGATCCGCTCTCCCCCATTCATCCACGGTGCGCACCGGGCACACCGTACACCGTCCGGTATGGTCGGATACCGGGACAGCGAGGGGCCTATTATACGGGTTGGGACCCCTTGATGCACATAAGGTCTGATATGCCGGTTGCATATCAGCAGCCGAGTTACTTCGAGGCCGATGGAGGTCTCAGCGGGTTCGGATCCCGCGGAGGTTCCCGCTAGGGACACGCCGCCCATTTACAGGGTGCCGCCACTCCACAGACGGTCATGCTCCCCACCGCCTCTGTAATAGCGTGGAGTTCGGATGGCAAATCATGTGTGGCACGAGCACTATTGGACTCGGGGGCCCAGGGGTGCTTAGTCTCGTGCAACCTTGTAAGACGGTTGGGCATTTCGGTAAGGGAGTATCCACATTCCATTCGGGGAATTGGGAACACGGAAGTCGGTTCCGTTAAGGGAGTATATCGGATTACTCTCTCGTCACGGGTGGATTCATCAGTGAATCTGATGGTCACGGCATTAGTCATGCCTAATGTGATGGGCTCACACCCTCACGTACGGTTGTCGCCCTCGGTGCGACAGTTGGTCGCTGGGTTGTCACTGGCTGACCCGGAGTTTGATATTCCGGGCCCAGTAGACATGTTATTGGGTGTTGATGCCTTGGGATACCTGTTAGTGCCAGGTGTCCACGTGTTGCAGGCGACTGGTCTGGTTTTGGTCAACACCAGACTGGGCCATGCGGTAATGGGTCTGGTCATGCCGGCTGCCCCACGCCTAGTGACTAGTAGTCCTTTATTCGGTTCTGTACTCTCGGAGGTGATACAGAATTTTTGGGAGGTGGAGGAACCACCTACGGTCCGCTGGTTGGACCCGGTTGAAGAAGAGTGTGAACAGTTTTATCGGAACAATACTGGTCGCCTTCGGTCAGGTCGATTTATCACACGCCTTCCATTCCGGAGTGATCGCCCACCGCTGGGCAGTTCACACCATGCAGCCGAGACGCGGCTTCTGTCGATGGAACGACGCATGAAGCGTGACGGGATTTTCCGGCAGAAGTACGTCGACTTCTTGCGGGAATACGAGTCGCTCGGCCACATGTCAGTTTCGGGTATCGACTGGAAGCATGAAGACCACTGCTTCCTGCCTCATCACGCGGTCTTGAGGACCCCGGAGGGCAAAATACGGGTAGTGTTCGATGTATCGGCATCAACATCTAACGGCATGAACCTGAACCAGTGTTTGCATTCAGGGCCGAAGTTGAACCATTACATCGCGGATGTTATCACACGGTTCCGTCGACACAATGTTGTGTTTGTAGCTGACATCCGGATGATGTTCAGGCAGACGGTCATTCACCCTGACGATAGACGGTATCAGCTGATACTGTGGCGAGAGAGCCCAGATCAGCCCATCAGGGTGTACGAGCTGAACACCAACACGTACGGGCTACGGTCTAGTCCTTATTTGGCGATTCGCACTCTGCGGGAGTTAGCGGATCGAGAACGGTTAAACTTCCCTAGAGGAGCAGCGATCCTGGAGCGGGATCTCTACGTGGACGATATCTGTACCGGTGCAGATTCGGTAGAGGAGGCGCTCGCTCGACGGGACGAGCTAGTTGAGCTCTTACGGGGTGGAGGTTACGAGCTCCGGAAATGGATGTCAAACTCTCCAGAGTTACTGTCTGGTCTTCCGGATGACTACCAGCAGCTTCCCCACATTTTCGAAAATCTGGAAAATCCGAATATGTTGTCGTTATAAGGCGTCCAGCACCAGCCGGTGTCAGACATGTTTTCGTATCGGGTTGAGTTGGACTCCCCGAAGGTCTGGACGAAACGGAACGTCCTTTCAAGGGTGGCTAGGACATTTGATCCAAACGGGTGGATCACCCCGGTAACATTTCAGCTCAAGTGTTTTATGCAGCAATTGTGGTCTGCTGAGCTGAAATGGGGCGACCCGAACGGCGGGTCATTGAGCTCAGAGTGGGAATCGTTCTTTTCGACCCTCCCTGGCATCAATCGGATTTCACTGCCACGGAGTTTGGTCCCCATCAAACGATACACCGCCACCCTGCATGGGTTTTGCGGTGCCTCGGAGAAGGGCTACGGAGCTGCGGTGTATCTGCGTACGGTCGACTCCTCGGGGGAGGTTGATGTGCGGTTGGTCATGGCCAAGAGCAAGGTTGCGCCGTTGCGCACTCGCCTGACCATTCCCAAATTAGAGCTTTCAGGAGCAGCTCTCCTGACTCATCTGCTCAACCACACGATGACGGTTCTTCGTGGGTCAATAGCGTTAGAAGATATGGTCTACGCTTGGACGGACAGCCAGATCGTGTTATGCTGGCTGAAGGCTTCAGTTCACAAGCTGGAGATTTTTGTGGCGAATCGGGTTTCGCAGATTTTGAATTCGGAGGTTCCCTTAATCTGGAGACATGTTCCAGGGGAAATGAACCCAGCAGACTGTGCGTCTCGTGGGTGTCACGCTCCGGAGTTAGTTGGACATCCCTTGTGGTGGGGTCCAAAATGGTTGACTCAAGCCGAATCGGATTGGCCAATGAGTCCACGCGTTACCTCGGCAAACGGCGCCTTGACAGTCGGTGTCTATACGACACAACCAGAGCCGGAAGAGGAGTTCAGCATGCTGGAACGGTAAAGCTCGCTCGACAAGCTGGTCAATGTGACCGCCTGGATCTTCCGATTTGCGCGGAATTGTCGCAATTCTGAGGCGCAACGGGTGCGGACACAGGTCCTGACACCATGGGAACCGAACCATGCGTTGTTCGCATTGGTACGGAACGTGCAGACGGTGCACTTTAAGTCCGAACTGGACATTCTGAGACGCGGACGCGTCCAACTGAAGGGAGCTGTGGCTCGGCTCAACCCGTTTATTGACCCTCAAGGATTGCTGAGGGTAGGAGGTCGGCTGCGGAATGCCAACCTGCCTTATGCGGCTCGCCACCCGTTGTTACTCCCTAGGAAAGGAAAGTTGGTCGAACTGTTGATACAGGATCGACACATTCGGAATGGGCATGTCGGATGCCTTGCCTTGATGGCGTTTCTCCAGCGCGAGTTCTGGATTCTATCGGGAAGACGCTTAGTGCGTAGCGTCGTATTTCGGTGCCTGCCTTGTTATCGGGCCAAGGCGGCTACAATGCAGCCCCAGATGGGCGATTTGCCCTCGGATAGGGTTAACGAAATCCGGCCCTTTGCGGGTGTCGGAACGGATTTCGCGGGACCATTCATGGTCAAGTCTTCACAGCTCCGGAACGCCAGATTAGTGAAGGCATACCTGTGCGTCTTCGTGTGCTTGGCCACGAAGGCAGTCCACTTGGAGGTGGACAGTGACCTCACTACGGAGGCATTTATCGCATGTCTGGATCGGTTCGTCTCACGAAGGGGCCTTTTGTCATTAATCCGTTCGGACAACGGCACAAATTTTGTCGGAGCCAGGCGATATCTGCAGGAGGTCACTCAATTCCTGAACGATAACCAGGACGCCATCGGTACGGCTTGCTCCCGACGAGGGATTGAATGGGTTTTCAGTCCGCCGGAATGTCCTCATTGGGGAGGAATTTTTGAGGCTGCGGTTAAATCGGCTAAGTCGCACCTGACGAGGATCATCGGTGAGACCTCTCTACGCTTTGAAGAGCTTGCGATGCTGTTCTGTAAAATTGAAATGACACTGAACTCGCGTCCGTTGTGCCCGCTCAGTTTGAATTCCAAATGATTTGGAAGCGTTGACGCCGGGTCACATCCTGATAGGTCAGCCCCTTAACACCCTGCCAGAATACCCATTCGGTGATCTTAAGTTAAGTCGGTTAACTAGGTGACAGATGTTGCAGCAGATGGCTCAAGATTTTTGGAAACGGTGGTCCCTTGAGTACTTGCACATCTTGCAGCAGCGCCTTAAGTGGACTGACCGAACGAGCCCCCCTCAAGTCGGTGATTTGGTGCTGATTAAGGATGCGAACCTGCCATCATTGAGATGGAGACGAGGATGGATCGTCAACTTATACACGGGTCGGGATGGCTCGCCTCGATCAGCAGAAGTTAAGGTGGGGGACTCGGCCCTCAAGAGAGCGGTCGCAACACTTTCTCGCCGTCCTATTGATTAGGGTGAAACAGTGAGACTAACCTGACCAAAAGAGATTATTGGCAGGCTCAAGATACATTTATTAATCACAGGGTCGTGAGTCGAATATTGGTGATATAGTTGAAACGCTGGATAGGGACTCGCCGGGAGTTTGTAGATTTCAGCTCCTTGGTAGACTCAATCCAACTGGTCCACTTCTCCAGACGTCAACAAGTGATTATGCGGTAGCGCCAGGAGGATATTATTCCTTGGCGTGGAACCCTGGAAAGAGACCAGTGTGAATGATAGGAATACAAAAGCGCTACAGCGCCCAGCTATCAGGCGACGGCTCCCCACACGGAGACTTCCGACGAGGGCCCTAGGGTAATTAGGATCTAAGAGTGCCGCAGTCCAATAGACACTGTATAGAAAAGGGAAATACATAGAGAGTATAAAATACACGAAAATAAGAAAGACTAACTACGAACCAATGCTTACCCATGGATTGGGGATAGTAGGGAAGTTTCATAACAACTACTGCACTTTACAGCAACTAAACATTCAGCTCCATTACAGTACTAAAGGGACTAGCCCATCGCCGCAACTAAAGGCGTGACTTAAAAATTATTGATGCAGAAGATACAACCTCACGTTTCAGAGCTCAAACAATGTCTGCCAAAAAAAACAATCAGCTGTCAGACGAGATTCCAGACCCGAATTTCCGAATTTTTATAGTTTTAGTTTTTAACTGGCTAATCCGCCAGTAGCCAATATGGTCAAGGAGGTAGTACGTTACAAGGGACAGGTTCGGGCCTGTCCGGGCGGGTGACTGTTTAATATTTATGCTTCGGAACGCACCTCGGGTTTTTGTTGCGCGGATCGACCGCGAGTGATCGGGACATCACTAGCTAGCTGTCATTTGCATAGAAAAAAAAACTAGCTAATGTCACTTTGCACGTGGAAAAATTGTCGGCGGCAGGCATCGGAGTTTGGCCGAATGTAATTTATAATAATCTCGTTAATAATCGTCAAGAAATTAGTAGATTTCACGTCATCGTAGTGAGTGCTTCGTGCTGTGAAAGGTTGAAATGGTTCGGTCACCAATTCGTCGCGTTCGGATAGCGACCCTTGTAGTCGGCAGCATCACGACGGCACCAGCAGCGGGCTACGACGCGAGTAAGATTCGACTCCCAACACCCCCCACCCTTGTGTTCCTCATCCCGTACTCCTGCCTCGAATTGAGCTTTCGAATGCCGGTCCACGACGTCAAGGTCAGTACTACTTTGTGACATTCCACTGAAAAACAACCCTACCAAGATTCCACCCCTTTCGGTTGAGGCGTGGATTTAACATTAAAGCTTTCGCAATTTTTTTTATGTTGTAAGGTTCATGCGTAAATATATTGACTAGCTTCATTTAGTATGTAACTTTATTTAAAAGCATCTCTGTCAAGGGTCTGTGCGTTTTCAATTATAAATTGCTCAAATGTAGGACTTTCCTATAAAATTAAAATAGCTTGAATATTCGCTGCTTTCCCCCCACAACAAGATACGTAACATTACACTATGAAAGTAACTAAAATAGACGGGCCTAGACGTAGCCACATCCGTGTTTTTCCTGATGTCCCTAACAGATATCCGCACCGCCACCATTTATTATCAAAATGTAAGAGGTCTGAGGACTTAGCTGGCTGAGGTTTATTCCAGCTTCCACTCATCGACGGCAGACATATTCGCGTTTACGGAGACAGGCTGTGCTGAATCCATTCAGGATGCAGAAATAGTTCCACCCGGGTATGCTATTTTGCGCTGTGACAGGGCGGACGGCCGGAAGCAAGGCGGTGCATGTCTCGTGGCCACACCGCGATTCGAACTTCGCAGAGTCGCTGTGCCGGGTAATGTGAATATTGACAATCATTCGTTTGAACTGGTTACGGGTGCGGTGTATGCACAAAATAGATTTTTATGGCTATTGTGTTGTATCTACATACCTCCAAACACGAGCGAAGTAGAGTATATGCTCATGTTTAGAATAATTGAATAATATTGTGATAAGTATAGTAGTATAATAGTGGTAGGTGACTTTAATTTATTTTCTAGTTCCGTAGAGATACGTAGTTACTATGAATATTTTGTAACATACTGCGGGTTCAGACAGGGTAACAACGTAAATAACTGCAACAATCGTCAATTAGATTTAGTTTTAAGTAAGTGTGACAAAGACAGTTCATGCGTGAGCGTGCGCGCGGCGGACACGGCCTTATTACCAGTGGATAAGTACCACCCTCCGTTGGATGTGGTAGTGGAGACGAGCAGTCGTACTCGCGCACATCTCGGATATTCCACTGATAACGCTAGGGGTGACTCATCGCGTAATACACAGACCGGTTGGAATTTTAACAAAGCATATTTTTTATCTCTATACTCGGCAATAGCGAACATAGACTGGGCGCCGTTGTACACCTGTGACGACTTAGAAGGCGGGTTAGATTATTTTTATACTTCATTGAATATAATTTTTGATATGTTTGTCCCAAAGAAAAGGCAAAGAAAGGTGAAGGAAGAGTATGTCTATCCAAAGTGGTATACTTGGGAAGTAATCAGAGAAATTAAACTAAAATGGTATTTGCATAAGAAGTATAAAGCTAGTAAATTAAATTTGGATTATGTAGAATTTTCACTGTGTAGGGCTAGGGTAAAAACTTTGATGAAAGTAGCGAGAGAACAGTATAGTCGTCTAGTGGAGAACCACATGTGTGAAGACCCCAAGGCGTTCTGGGGATATATTAAGTCCATGAGAGGCAGCAGGTGCCCCCAAAACATAATGAAGGATGGGGAGGTGCTCTCGTCGGAAGAGATCGCTCAGGAGTTTGCGCATTACTTCCATTCGGTGTACAGTGTGAACCGAGCCAAATTAGACGTCGACGATGCCATGGCTGAGTCTGATGCGAATGCGGCGCGCGTGCACGTAGACCGGCTACTCCTGGGGCAGGTGCGGGACGCTCTCAGGCGACTCAAGCCGAAACGGTCGGCGGGGCCGGATGACATTCCGCCATATCTTGTGAGGGATTGTCGGGAAGTGTTAGCTGAACCGTTGACATGCATTTATAATAAGTGTCTGGAGCTAGCGACTATTCCGGAGCGCTGGAAAGTTACCAAGGTGATACCTGTTCCAAAGGGCAGGGCTGGCTCTAGGGTTGACGGTTACAGACCGGTAGCAGTACTTTGTACGCCTGCGAAAGTATTTGAATCGGCGATCCAAAAGGAGTTACTAGCGCAAGTAGAACCTCAACTGTCAGATGCTCAGCATGGTTTCAGGAAGGCTCGAAGTACATCTAGCAATTTGTTGGATCATATGGCTCAAATTATCCCAGTAGTTGACGGCGGAGGACAGGTAGATGCAGCATATTTTGATTACAAAAAAGCATTTGATTTGGTGGATAATGATGTACTATTGAAAAAGCTTGCAAACATTGGTTGTACGCCTAAGCTTCTGAAGTTCTTCGTGAGCTACATGGGTGACAGAACTCAATATGTAGAATATGGTGGACACCGGTCGCAACGATACTTCACTAGATCGGGGGTAAGCCAAGGAAGTACTTTGGGGCCTCTTAAGTTTACAATAATGATAAACGACTTACCAAGTTATGTAGAAAATTCTGGTTGTTTATTGTTTGTGAATGACCTCAAACTATCCTTGGCGATATCTAGTAGTAGTGACAGTGTAAAATTACAAGAAGATATTGACCGGGTTGTTGAGTGGAGCAATACAAATAAGTTAGAATTCAATGTCTCCAAATGCGCTATAATTTCTTTTACGCGAAAAAGTAACCCTATATTGAGTGACTACAAAGTTGGCGACGCACAAATGCAGCGTGTAAGAAATGTTAAGGATCTGGGGGTCAGGTTGACATCAGACCTGAATTATAGAGAGCATATAGAAGGAATTTGCAACAAAGCGTATCGCAATCTGGGGTTCATCTTGCGTACCGGGCGCACCTTCATGGGGACTTCCGCGTTGATTACGCTATATAATTCACTCGTTAGGTCACAACTCGAATCGAATGCAGTTATATGGGCACCGCACGAAGCTAAATATAGTCTTATGTTGGAACGGATACAAAATAAGTTCATAAGATACTTGTATTTGCGGAGGTACGGAGTCTATCCCTTCTACCCTCTGAAATATCCTACTCTTTTTATATTGGGTATGGTAGGGTATAACGAACTTCGGGTTAGAAGGGAAGTAGCTCTGGTATCGTATGTGTACAAGGTGCTGATGGGTAGAATATCCAATCCTGTGTTGCTGGGCGAGGTGAACCTTTGCGTGCCGGACGGGTACGCGGGCCGCCGCCGTCGGCCGCCGCTGCTGCTGGTGCCGCGCGCGCGCACTAACTTGCTGACGCACGCGCCGCTCACGCGAGCTATCAAAGCGCTCAATCTTATGTCGGAGCGAATAGATATTTTCGGTGTTACAATGTCTGAATTCGCAAGAACAGCAATATTTGTGTTTAGCTACATGGAGGATAAGTTAAAATAAAAAAAAAGGTACTTTAAGGATAAAATATTTAGTGATATTTCGATATATTTTTAAATTTTTAGTGTGTTATTCTGTTTCTGATTACTTATCTGCCGTATTAGGTTCTTGCCTGTAATGGTAGGTATTTGTGGAAAATAAATAAATAAACTTAAGCCCCAGAACAATATATCTATGTTGGGTCCTCACTGCAGTTTGCTATCTATGAATATTCCAAAAAACTTCGTATCATTTACGAATTTTAACGTATTGCTGTATAACACCAAACTGGTCTCAACTTGCCTGATATTTGGAAACGAGAATTTGATACACTTAGTTTTACCAGCGTTTAACAATAAATTATTAACTATGAACCTATTCAAGGTTAAAGACACATCATCATCATCGAAATATTCTTTGTGTTTTAAATTTTGAAGACCAGTGAAGTATCATCAGCAAACAACACTATTCCAATCAATTACTCCACCTTAAAAGGCAGATCGTCAAAACAAATATACCAGGTTTAAGAAAGGGCCTATTTGGAGCCTTGTGGAACGCCAATTTTTCACTCGATTAACTAGATTTAATAGCGTTGTCTTCTGCCTTTTGAATTTTATTACTTAATTTACCATAAACATATGAATTGTTTGGCGTGAAGTTGTTTTGTACGGTTGAAGCGTGAGACCATTTGATTGATCATAATCTTTTCAAATATTTTACATAGTGCTGAAAGAAAAGATATTTGTCTGAAATTTGAAGGATTACCCTTGTCTCCCGACTTGAACAAAGGTATCATTTTACTCTTTTTCATGAGGTCTGGGAAAACTGAGAAAACTGACAATCATAAATGACGTGAATTCAGCTTTAAGTAATATGAAATGACTTCAAGTACGGAGTATACTGATATCACCAAAAAAGGATGTAATTGACTGATTATTCAACTATTACCTGACTCAGTGTTGATTACAACACTTACGGATCTGTTTTTGGCAATTCATAAGATTGCTAAGCACAGCGCCATCAACTTGCTATCAACGCTCCATTTTATGGCCATATTCTATCCTTATATACTTGATAAGCCTGCCTCGGGTTGCCCTAGTACTTTTTCCACTCTTTTATAACGTAGCTCTCTTATTTTTAAGGATCTAATAATGGTTCATTCCTTTTACATATTATTAAATTAAAAACATGTTTGTGTAAACTCAATTTTTCTAAGAATGGTATAGAAACCTTATATCGTCCCTTCCAATGTCTAAGCCAAGGGATGCTATAGCTACCTTCTATATGTTATTTTTCATATCAGTCTTGTCAATATGTGTTTTTGTCATGTTTGCTAAAACTATAATAATACACCCCTAGACACAGACTCCCTCAGACCAATAAAATACACATTTAAACTTGCTTAATATCCTTTTTTATATTTCTATCACCAAAACTCATTATTTAAGATATGAGTACCACAAACATGCGAAACACATTAAGCTCAAGCATCTCTTTGTACAGTGTGTCATCAACGGAGACCTATCTAGAGGAACAAGTTACATCCACTGACATGGCGGCAGTCGTAGTATTTTGTAACCATACTCCTGTACTAAATTATTAATCTTATATACTGGGTCAGGTTTATTGTTTTACCAAAAACAACAACATACTTTTGGTGGCTTTGGTAGGGTAGGCAATAATAATTTGATGTAAGCCACTCTGCAATTTCATTTTTTCTATTAACTGAACTTGGAGATTTGTTAATTTGGCTAGAATTATATCTAGCATTGTCCATGATTATACAGATGGGTTCATTTAAATTGGGTAATTAATTATTTAATACCCATTTTTTTAAATTAACTTTATTCATGGTATCATGGAAATCAGCTTTTTTTTCTTTGTCGTTATTAATAAACAATGCATTCGGGACGAAACCATTCTTCCCACCACAATGAAAAATTATGTATCTTTTTCCTGTAGCTACAGATTTAGATACGCCGCGCTTATTTTCGCTTTGCCAACATTTTGCATGATTGAGCGAAGTATGAATATAACTTTCATCAAGGTATATAACAGGCATACCACTCTCCCTTATATCTTTGACTTTATGTAGGTACCTGTCCCTCCATGCCACTATATCATGTCACCCATAAGTACTGTCGTTTAATTTCTACATTTTTTATATTTATAACCTAATTTGTGTAAGAGTAGGCAAATAGATTCTCTGCCACCAACAAAATTTATCGATTCTTTAAGAGCTGCAAGCAGCTGTTTCAAACTCGGTACTTCTTTTCGGACGGCATAAAATTAATGTATTTATGCCTAATTGCACATTAATCAAAATCAGCCAGATTGATTTTCTTTTTGGTTGTAGATTTATTTTTCTTAGGCGTAGAAAATACAGCTGACGTCCCACCGTCGTTTTTTATTTTCATTACGGGAGATCAGGATATGTTATATAAATACAACAAAATATTTACTAATAAATATGTAGTTACAAATTGGCCAATTCACATTGCACATACTATATGACGTACCTACCAGTCATGTTGACAACAAGGCTGGTGATGTTAATTAGAGGAATAGAGTCCAATCCTTCAGACTTTCTATCCGACAAATATTTCGATAGATTGTGAATAACTTTTCTTACGCCAGTGTTAATAGTTTGCGGCATTTTCACTCACAAAACACAAGAAATATACCATGCACAATCGACGCCCCACTTGGACAGCAATCGACAGATTACATTAATTACTTTTTAAAGAAAGTATTGCAAGTTGAAGAAAATAGTTTCATAGGTTTTCCGCAACATGGCGATGTTTTTATATTCTTGGTTTGGCTTTGCACAGTGAATATATTATTTTATTAGTAAGGCCGTAACACCTTTTCACTTTTTTCATATCATTATCGTTTATTTCATCACAAAAACTTAAAAAGAACCATACTTCACATAATCACAAAAGATGTTAAACAGGTTTGGCTGGTTAGTTAGACATAAATTAAATGATTTGAATACAGTTATTAATCTTTGTTTCATTGTTGTATCTATCTACAAACAAATCTTCATTAAGTTCGCCACAAATAATTAACCATTTCCATGATTGTGGCAAACGTAGATCTTTCGTTTCCTCAACGTTCATAAGTCTCTTCATACGAGCTCGCTGGTTACAGCTACTTATTTGCAGTTTCCAAATCGGAGCTTCAGGAGCTTATGACCACGTTACTCAGCCAGTTACGTTCTTCGGAAACCCAAGCCGTAAGGAGCGAGTCGCCTGAGCATTCACAAGTATGTGCAAATATGCAAAGTAAGGCCTCGATGGTCTTATCAAACAGCAACCGTCGAGGTAGTGAGCAGAGCCGGCCTGGTAACAGCGCTCCGACCAACCGCGCCCGGGTGGAGATAACCGGTTTCATAGCGCCGGCCGCGGCGTCAGCTGGGCATGGCGACTTTGTTGCTAATAAGCCTGTCTTCAGGGATATCTTGCTATCATCACAGACAAAGATGCGAAAGCGATGCGATGATGATACAGATACGAGGAGTTTTGTTGACGACAGCGATTTTACTATTGTTAGGAATCGGAAAAAGAAACATCGACAGAAACATATGCATGGTACATTGGAAGGCGGTAGTGATCGGTTGGAGGTTGCGGAATCACACAGCTATATCTATGTATCGCGACTCTGGAAGCATATAACTGTAGACCACGTTAAAGGACACATAGAAGATATGAATGAGAGCTGCATAACTGTTGAACAATTGACACTGAAAAAGGAATCAAACTTCAATTCCTTCAAAGTAACTGTTCTGAGCAGCAAGGTTGAGCATTTTCTGAGTGGCAGTTTCTGGAAGAAGGGTCTTGTTTACCGCCGTTATCGTGATCGCTCAAGCTCTGCCGCTGCATCACAAAAATCAATGGATAGCACGACCGAAAAGACCAATTTTCCGAAATGGGTTTGAACTAGCGGTTACCTCAAAAGGTCCGTAACGTTTTGAAACCTTCAACTCTGCGCAATTTGAGCTGGATGTTATCGAAACGTTGTCATTAGCGCTTTAGGAGATCTAACCCTCACCATAGCGAAGTGCATAGTTCGGTAAATACCGAACTATGAATTCCACTGACCTCAGCACGTCCTCGGCCAAGCAAAATCATAAATATTTTGACTCAGCCTACACATTAGACCTCCAGCGAAATTTACATTTAATTTAAAGATGCAACTTGAATCCAAACTGACCCAAGGCAAGGCAAAACAATCTACCCGGTCCTAAACAATGAACTTTAGACTGTAATTTGATCTCTTCGCGCGTCCCTGACAACACTCATATATCAAAATATCAACAGGATAGGTTATCTGTGTTGACACCGGTTTAACTTTGTTCTGAATTTGTTATTTCCATCCGCGGAACCTCATCGATCAAACAGTCTCCCTATGCCCTGCCAACCTAGGTTTAGCCGCAACTAAACTCCTGTCTAGCCTAGTCTAAAATCCTAGTGTTATATTACGTCCATTATCGACACCACTCGAAAATGGTTGAGTTTGATTTGAATGTGCTTGTATGTTTAATGACTGTGTGTGTGGGAATTTCAAAACTCGCTACTCGAAAGGAATGAGGAGAGGATTAGCCCGCGAATATCCTAAGAGCCAATTCAGGAACCCTATGGTGAAGGAAAAAGGAATTTAGGGTCGCTCCAAGCCCAGACTCAGACTCAGATCAGTTACCTACAAGTTCTTATCTAACGACCCAAGGATAGTTTTGGAATCTGGGGTAGGTTGATATAAAGGATAGGAACCGAGGTATATCTCGGCGCTTCAGACACTCACGAAAATCCACTGTAACTTCGCAATCACAATTCGTCCAGTTCCGACGCGTAAGACGGCAGACCAAAACTGTTTAGTAACGTGAAAGATGACTGTCACAGTAGCTAGACGCAGAGACTGAATGCTCTCCTTTTTTTTTTTTTTTTTTTTGTTGGAGGGGAAAAAAATGGAATTACCCATGCCCAGGAGTCAGACCTCCCTGCTATGTCCGGGTCCCCACATATTGAGCGGGCATCAGCTCGTGTGGTATACGGACTAAAAACAACCCCTTTGTGTTTACAGTTGTCTTATTAAGAATTAACTGTGAGCCATGGCCTCGGTATATGCTGAAGGCTTTCTACCTGCAATTTTGCCCTTTTGGGCGATATATATGTGTATATGATATATATGGGAGGAGCTTGCCTGCTTACCCGATTTTATGAGCGGGCCTCAGCTCATAGTCAACGGGCATGATAGCGGCATGTTAGGGGGGCAGATTGCCCCCGCTACTATGAAGTGGTCATATAACCACTGAATGCTCTCCCTTCCCCCGCAATCGTATTTATAGTCCCCACATGTCTGAAAAAAAATGGCGTCCTTTTCGAACACGCTCTGCCCAAGCGAAGCTTCTTATCACTAACTACACAGGGTCTAATTTCTACCATGCCATGCAGATCCGCCGTTCTACAAATTGTGTGTACGCATATTCACTATGATCAACCGTAGGTTATCACTCAAGTCATTCGGTATGGCCGATACAAAAAAACCTGTTGATCGCTGACCATAAAAGCTTGTTGCGATTAATTTAAGCCTTCCCGACCGCTAGCGCGCTAGACAAAGACCACTAGAATGATATTCAGACTCGTGATGTCAAACTCGCCATATCATATCAACCAAACGCAATTGTATATTTGCAGTCAACATAATAGCTATCTCCGTATCGTTCCATAATAACTTTCCATTATTTAGTTGTTCATAATTTATTCAGCGCGCAGCCAAATCGGCTCTGATCCCTACACATCTCGCAGGAATGCGACAAAAAAACCTGACCTGAACTCTGTTCCTGGAACCATCCCACGCGCTGGGCACATTGTTTTTTGCTATCTTACCCTGAGCTACTCAATACCTCAAACGTTATATGAACCGATTCTCGTATTCAAAACAGCGCGGCGATGGGCTAGCCCTCTGTCACGCAAAATGAAGTATCAAATGTACTGACTCTCGTGTACCATTACAAGACCACCCGCCATTATCCATTGTTTGCATACTACAGGGACATATATTAGCTATGCCTTGTTATTCAGACAAAAATGTAATTAATAATGTAAAGTGGGGCCATCGTGGCGTAGAACAGATTGAACAATACTGTAATGACTGCGATATTCACTTGGATAATGTTACCTATAAGACTGATTGTACTGACTTTGATATTTTTAACTGTACTCATCATTTATATTTAATCGATGAATTTTATTTTAAATTAACGTCAATTTTACAAAACGCGGCAATCTCTTCGTCTGTGTCTCAGGGTGGTCCTAGAAATAAGGCTAGGAGGGTGCTGGGGTGGAACTATCACGTGCAGAGCAGTCATCAAAGCGCAAGATACTGGTACCGAATTTGGATTGATTGTGGTAGACCTAGAATGGGTGATACCTACGAAAACATCTGTGCAACGCGTAAAGTATTTAAAAACAAATTAAAGTGGTGTCAGGAAAATGAAGAAAATATAAAGTTGGGTATACTGGCTGTTAGCAAAAAATCTAAAAACTTTCCTAAATTTTGGAATGCCACAAAGAAACTGAACTACAAGTCTAGTGTCCCTGTAAGTGTAGAAGGGTGTCAAAATATTAAGGATATTTCCGAGCTGTTTGCTCGACATTTTAAGGTTGTGCCACCGCCGCCGACAATGCCGGCCGCCAGCGCTAATGGCGCTGACGTCGATGGTGGTGGGGCGGGTGCGGGGACGAGGCTCGATGTCGATGTCGGGCGCACGGCTCGGACGGCTTCTGGCGAGCCAATCGCCGCGACTGACAGGAGTGACGTCGTTACCTTTACGGCTAAGGATGTGGCTCAGGTTGTCAGGCGAATGGCTCACGGGATGTCGCCGGGATTTGATGGGCTCAGTATTGAGCACATCCTTTTTGCAAGGGATAAAATTTATAGTTTGCTGGCTGCTCTGTTTAGTGCTTGTATAAACCACGGTTACCTTCCTAAAGATCTTATGAAAACAGTAGTAGTCCCTGTCCCCAAAAATAAAACCGGCGATATGTCGTTGCTGAGCAATTATAGGCCTATTTCATTATGTACCATCGTGGGTAAGGTATTTCAACGGCTGTTGCAGCCTGCAGTGGCCAGCAAGTTGGGTATTGACGACGCGCAGTTTGGTTTCCGTCCTGGTCTCTGAACAATTTCAGCTATCTTTACTTTAAAGCACACGGTAAATTACTACACTGCCCGGGAAACATCTGTGTACGCTTGTTTTCTGGATTTGAGTAGAGCTTTCGACCTGGTAAATTATAATTTACTATGGGAGAAACTCCAGCAAGCCAGAATTAACCCAAAGGTAGTGAATCTGTTGAGATACTGGTACGGAAACCAGACTAACGCCGTGAGATGGGGCGACACCACTTCTAATGAGTATATATTAGAATGTGGAGTGCGTCAGGGTGGGCTCACCTCTCCCGATCTATTCAACTTATATAGAAATAACTTAATCGTCTGTCTGAGGGGCACCAGGGTCGGCTGTCATATTGGTAATGTGTGCATTAACAATCTGAGTTATGCAGACGACATGGTGCTCCTCAGTCCATCGATTGAGGGTCTTCGGCGTCTTTTGGCCCTATGTGCTTGCTATGCCGAAATGCACGGGCTAAAATATAATGCTAAAAAGACAGAGCTGATGGTGTTTAGGTCGGGGAAGGGCCCAGAGAGGATTCCTTCTTTGTCGTTGGATGGATCGCCGGTGCGGGTTGTACAGCGGTTCAAATACCTCGGGCATATTCTTACTGGGGACATGTGTGATGATGTCGATATTGAGCGGGAACGTCGGGCTCTGGCCGTCCGCTGCAAATGATTGCGCGAAGGTTTGCTCGTTGTACTGATGAAGTTAAAATTACTCTTTTCAAAGCATACTGCCAGAGCTTCTATATCAGCCAGCTCTGGCTAGATTACACTAAACGATAATACCTTGCGGATTCAGTATAACGACGCATTTCGTATACTGATGCGACATCCTAGGTTTTGCAGTGCGTCGGCAATGTTTGCGGACGCCAGGGTGCCGGACTTTCACGCCATTATCAGATCTCGCATCGCATCATTCTGGGACCGTCTTCGTGTCTCAGATAACGGCATCTTGGCTACTATTATGGAGAGCACTAGTGGGCCTTTTTTCCAACATTGGAACTCTGTGCACCACTCTGGGAACACGAAGTGATATAGTTTTAGTATTATTTTATTGAATCTATTTATTAAATTATTTTCTTTTCTTGACAACATTGCTATTGCATCATTTTTGTAATTTGCTTTTGCATCATTTATTTTGAATGTGTTTATTTTGTAAATCTGTAGTGTAAGTCTAAATTACTAATATTTTCGGTATAGTAGGGCCTTCGTCAAAGACATTGGGCGTCGTTTGAGGGACCGATGATTTGACCACCGCTCCGGATAGGTCCTGTCACAGAGGATCTCGCTAGCTGTGCAGCGCGGTAATGGGCACGTTTGGT
Source organism: Argyresthia goedartella (assembly GCA_949825045.1). NCBI lineage: Eukaryota > Metazoa > Arthropoda > Insecta > Lepidoptera > Argyresthiidae > Argyresthia > Argyresthia goedartella. The sequence goes on from OX463815.1 coordinate 17,240,101, forward strand.
GCGGCCGTTTCTTAGGGCGGTTTATTTTTATAGATATGTATTTTGTTTCTTAAGTTTAGTTATGACGAAGCGTTTGGCGGATTTACAAATAGAATCGTTACTTTTCAAATGTTCCTGTAAACCATTGATCAAAAAGTTATCCCGAAAAAAGACTTAAAAATACAATTTTACTTTACTTTACTACAGCAGGACTCAACTACCAATGGCATTTCTAGAAATGCCATTTCCTGTTATAGGTTGAATTTTATTACGATGGCATTAGGCTCAAAATCGCGAAGTCTCGCGCGTAAGCGCGGTGCTGGACCGGTTATATTTAGTATTTGCATAAAACTGCTAGAACTTTCGATTTGTAGATATCATTGAGATTCTGTTTTGTGAATTTGCGTACAAAATGCTGCAGGAGTTTACGTTTTAGTTCCGAGTTTAAAATTAGCACAAAACAAACAAACCGTCTTAATTTTAAGTAATATTAGCATTTAGATTTATAAATATATTTAATGACTTCATGCCAAGCTTCTTTCATACTACAAGATACGATACCTTGATTCCTACCTACAAGATACGATAGATTGTGATAAAATTACCAATCATTTCAATTACCTAAGCCATCTGGATAATATGTCTTTGTCCTTTCCGTTTTCCGTTCCACTGCCAATATTTGTATGCGTGAATCTGGTACAAACATGTAAATGGACCATTTAATATATTATAATGTTACCAACTTGTTGTAACATGTTTGCAAACAAATAAATTTTACTTTACTTTACTCACTAAGTAAGTAAATATTTTTTCCTAGTACACCAAAGATAAATAAAGAGTTAAACGCATAAAGAAAACAGTAACAGTAATAAAAAACGTTCTTAAATCAAATAATTTATTGGCTAGCTCCCTGTGGGATTTGTTGAATCACAGGTCTGAAACCATTTTCATCAGCAGTGTAGGTGACGAGGTAGTTTTGCCCATCTGCAGACTGATAGGAGTAAGATCCTTTCACGGCGATTCCTTGGTGGTCTCCCACTGTGATGAGGTGAGCCTCCTCCTGGCGTTCTGTCCCATCACTGGTTTTGAAACTGGGTGATAGTAAAATTGAGGTTTGTATACTGTTTTAGTTTAATTTTAAATTATAATCAACTGATTCGAGTAATAATATATATTTAATTAGAGTTAATACTATTTCATTCGTTCGGAAAAATAAGTGTACCTACCAAAACCTCTATGATTGTTACACATACATATGCTTTTGGATGTATTTGTACAGTATCTATAGGTAAGATTTTTACATGCAGATATTCTGTTTTAAAATCACCACCGTCATTGTCAACGTGTTAGAGTATCTGAAAAAGATGATGTCATTTGTGCCACAGCTGTTTTACAGAGAACCGATGATGTAAACAACAATAAAGCAATAGTAGTACATAGTCATACTGCAAGAATTCACATGGTCAATATACTTAAATACATAATGTTAACGGATTTACCAAATAGTATTTTGGTTTGAAAGGTTTAGTGATCTGCATAGATATTACAATAAGTAGTATCAATTAAATACATAATGTTAACGGATTTACCAAAAAGGTATTTTGGTTTGAAAGGTTTAGTGATCTGCATAGGTATTACAATAAGTAGTATGAATAAATGAACGAATGAAAAATATATCCCCGAATTTGACTAAGATTGAGCTATTCCACTACGCTAGCTTAGTGTGAGTTGATGGAGGAGAGTTGGTATATAACCCAATTCGAATAGCAGCATTTTTTAAGTTTCCCTATTAGGGCCTCATAAGTCGTATCACAGAGTCCTCTGTGGTCGTATACTCACCCAAAATCGTAACCATCTTCACGTACGAAGGTCTTCTGTGTAAGTATTTCTACGGGGGGCTTGGTGGGGTCTTCGGCGACAGTTGCTGCTACCAGGGCAGCCAACATAAAGAGTATCTGTAATTGTGTCACTTAAAAAAAAATCAAAACAACCTTACGGAATTCGGTCATAGGTGTTTAAGTCCCACTGTATTTAAGATTATTTTACTAGGTTCTTGTATACTATTTTAAAAGCATTAAGTTACGAGATCTAATATAAAATAAAGTTTTATTATTTATTTATTCTTGTGTTTAAAATACTTACTAATGCAACCATGATTTTTATTTAGGATGATCTACCGTTACACACTGAAGAGTTAGACCAGACGCATGTCCTTAAATACTACGACATTTTGTTTGTTTAAAACGATTGACAAAGTACAAAAGATTTTGTGCAACACGAGGTGATAACTCAAATCAAAGAAACTTTACATCGACTTATTTGCCATAGACACACGCATGCGAAAAATCTTTGAGCACTTAACTTATCTAGTTAACAACATATATACTTCTTTGGCGATCTCTATGAATGAGTTATATTTCATATATATAGCTACTTAATGTATTAGTACCGTAACGTGACGTGTTACGTATAGGTAACCGATGACATGCTTAGAATATTAAACAATGTCATGCGTTTTAAAAATCAACTTACTGCATTATGAATGTAGAAATGTAAGGAACTAAAGTGGACAGGAAATTAAAGTGCGGCGAAAAACAAAAATAACATTTTAAAGTTTAATAAATAATATTATTTATAAATAAGGGTAATAAATAACTTTTATCAGTCGAACTTAATTAACTAAACATTATTGTTTACAAACGCTTCTACATGGTTTAACATAAACATGTTGTTCGGCCAAAAACTTATGGAGATGTCAAACATGTAATTGCTCTGATCGAATTGGTCTTAAGGTGAAAGCTGTTAAGAATTATGTCCATAACAACGCCTTGCCTACACATTTTTGTTTCACTCTGAGTGGCAGCATGCTTATGATGCCCTCTATAACATAACATATCAAAACATTTACATATAGGCAGACATTGCTTCTTGCCCCATACTAGGATACCCTGTGTCGTGGGAACTAGAAATAGCGATGTCACAATCATGTAAACATCCAAAACATAAAGGCTGACAAACGGTAACTTATAATATTTGGGAGTCCGGACTAATACAAATGAATAGCACTTACTACCAATATGGCTCCTTCTAACAAATACAACTCCATCGAATACTCCATCCATTACGTTTTTACTTTCTTTATGATCGTTCGGTAGCCTCTCCGGCCAGCCTTGTATGTCATCTCGTACAGTTGTCCTTTTTTGTCATACCATCTGACTGTGCCTAGGACATCTAGGGCTGCTTGGTCCGTGCCTGGGTTGAGGATACCTCCTTCTTCCGTACGGGAGGAACCATCGCTGGTCTCGTAGCTGGAAACCAATAAAATAGATTTTATACTTAGTAGTTGCCTATTATTGTTGTGTTGTTTCTGGCGCCTATACTAAAATATAGCGTGGTCTCATAATGTATACCCATATAATAATGTTGTCCATGTCTCTGATTAAATTTTTGAGTTTGATGCATCATATTTCACTCTATAGCTATTTATAAGCAAATCCCTAGACTTGAAAAAGTCTAGTGTGATCATAATATTGCATTTAATTAACCAAGTGAGCAAGAAAAATAAGAACACTTGAGACTCAAGACCTCTACCAACAAAGAATCTGAGTGAAATATTGAAATCAGGACCAACAGTATAGTCTCACTATACTCGGCGAAGGCGTAACCGCGTAACAGATATCATGTTTTTGTGATACCCTACAACGAAGAATGTATTCCTACTTTTTATGACTCTTTTGTTGCCAATCAGACGCGTCCGAATCATAATTAATTAAAATCACGCAAAACATACCGCGTTCCATTTATTGGAAGTATGTACTCGAAAGTTTCTTCTGATAATTGTTGTATATTTTGGGATGATCAGCATACTCCTCTACGTGATTGGAGATACTGGTAATTTTAATGGCACATTAATCAAATAGTCTTAGTCTTAATATTGATGTCCACAAACGGCAATATGTGATAAAGGAGACGTAAACTGTGGGCCTTGGAGGAAGCTGCTCAAGATCATAGCATATGATAACGTCACGCCTTTTCCCACGTTAAGCCAGTTATCCAATACTCCTAATACAGGGGGCCAACCCCTCGCCGCAGCTATGGAGATATTATGTAGCTTCCCGATGTTTTCCACTAACGTTAGAACATCCGTATAATGTACTTAAGATAAAATTACTTATCGCATTGGTTCATGGTCAGTACCAAAATCGAACCCACATCTAGTGCATGACTAGCAAGCTTGAAACTAGACCACTAAATCAAGATCATACCAAATACTTCATAGGGCCCTATTCCCCGCTTTGTAATGTTAGGTAGGAAAGCATCTAAATAAAAGTAATACTAACGCATTTTCACTGAACTATGGCGAGAACCGCATGGCAAAAAGCCAAGTAGTTCTTAACTGAAGAATACCAAATTTATTTGCTTTCACTAACACAATGGCAGCCTCTCGGTCACGATGCATACAAACATGTTATAGCAAATGAATCACGTAAGGACGATAAATAATTTAATTTACATAATCTTGACATTCCTACTGTTTGCTATTTGCTATACTAATATTATTGTCGGAGATCTATGAAGCGGTTAAGTGACTCAAACTTAGCTGCAGTTCAAATTAATGGTTTGGTAAATATTAATATTTGCGCAAAACAGATTATAATCAAATAGACTAATAATTTGTAGCAAATCCTAAGAGTTAATTATGCAAAGGCTCTTTGCAACAATCATTCTTCATATACAGAAACATTGAGGTAAGTAATTTAAAAACTCGTTGCACTGGAAAATAAAGATACTGTTCTTAAAATATCCACTATATTTTGTTGGTAATCTACACTGAAATGTTGTTTGTCCTAAGGAGTTAACTAAAATGAGACCGTTGGAGTTATTTAGTTCAGCATTGTTTTCTTGGCATACTAACATCAAAGGTCAAGTTTTAGGTAGGTAGTTAGTTTTAGTTATGTAGGTGGGTCAGGACCAAATTATTTGCATCTACTGTAAAATATAGCGGTGCAAACTTAATCTATATCCAGAAACACATTTCTAGCTAAAGATTATATAATTGGTATAGCTGTTTCTTTTTTCTTAATGAACGGATTTCAAATAACATTACATTTAATAAACGCCTTAACATTCCTGATCGTATATTATTGGCAGACGGAAAGCAGGTAAATTAAAAGTGTCGAAAAGTATTAACGATTTCCGAGAGTGATCTTTGTATCATTGTACTGAGAGCTCACTCGATGCTTAAATGTTTGTGTTTACCTCACGGATAACGATTACGAATCGAAAAGGAAAGTTATACTTACTGGAAGTTGTATGAGTTCGGCATATTTGCTGTGTTCATTTGCAGAACCTGTGGCCTGGCCTCCCCATCTATCACTGGGCTTGTCATCACACGTGCGAGGGTGAATACGGCAAGAACCTGAAATTTTAAAGCAAAATAATTGTACTGTCAATTAATGAAGGTGCTTAATGTCATTTTGTTGAGGTTCTTATCAGTGGTTGCATGTGGCGTGGGAAGATATATTTCCGAGTGGTTCTTATCTTTTCTTGCCTGGGGGATTATATTGCAATTGGCTTGCGTTTTATCTGGTCTCTACTTTGAAACTTTTTTACGTTAAACTCGTCACGATAATTTCATCGCGTGATTATTTTTTTGACTTTATATATAATTATTTAAGTATCTTGATCACCATGATTTTATCAAGTTTTTGTTAAGTTTTATGGAAAACCCATTAATTTTTTGCGGCGTTAATGTAGCGATGATGTTAGGCGCGTATCCTTTATCAGTTTCTTACTTTATCACGATTTTGTGACGGTTTCCACTCAAACTTCACCATACATCTGCCGGTTACATATATAATTTACAAAAGAAACTACATAGCTACCTTGGCTAAAGGTAAAAAACTTCCAAATCAATATTTACACTTGATATCCTCTCACTACTTTTTACACCTGCTCGATGAAGGCATTTGAACTTCAACCACAAACCCATCGCGATTTCACACATTTGCATTACCCACAAACTGTTTATTGCACCTTCATCACATTAACGGCTCTTAACACTAAGTCAGATTTAAATATCTGAAGGATATGCAAAATCCTGTGATGCTTATTAAATAAAACCTAATCCCACTTGCTTGCATGCCAGGTCTCCGATAAGGATCGTTCGATAAGTTTGCAAATAATTACCAACTGGAACAGCATGGTGGACAAAAGGGACTAGTGACTTCCTGTACTGGTACTGTCGAATGTGCGGATGGTGTCGCAAGACTTCCTTTATATATACCTATAGAGAGTGGGCACAGACCTCCCGGACTCGGTGCCGGTAACTCGGTAATCGGTACAGTACGAGAATGTGGCGAGGAGTGCGCATTTGCTCAGAAACTGACATCGATTGTGCTTGGCAAATACCTAAACACTAAATCGACGTATGAATGGGACTACGTCACGCACTATCGCCTAATGAGGGTACGAGGATGGGTACTAGGGCTCGATTTAGGCCTACTTGCGATTTTCAATAAGAGAGCTAATGAGATAACTCGACAATACTGTCATTTAGAAAATATAAACATAGCGTCACGCCTTTTCGCACACGGGGCGGCAGAAGCACTTATTCACTAGCCAATTATTCAGTACTCCATTTTTGCATGACAGGGGGCTAGCCTTACGTAGCAGGTAGGGAGATATGATGGTTCTGATATTTAAGTTTAACAAATATAACAATGAAAAATTATAATTTAATATTTTTGCTACTTGGCGCCTAAGTGGTCCTTAGACAATTCTTCGAATCTAGAGAAATGATGGTAGTGCAATCAATAGCTACGTATGTCTCATTTTAAGTAAGAATATTTTATAGAAACCTAAAATGAGTCATCTTAGCACTACTTCTGTACAGAAATATTTACTACAAATTGCAAAACTTTGTTCAAATCATGTTATATTTTTGTATCACTCCTAATATTGTGTCCTGACAAACTGAAAATAATATAAGTTTGCTTGACTAATGGCACAATACTCTAGGACTAGGAAAGCCATTAGTATTCCGGGACGCATGAAGTACAACATCTAAATCCGGATATGATGAAATCTTATTATAGCATCAAAACAAGCTGCTGGGCTGCGATAAAAACTTACGCAAAGTGCTTACTAATGCATGTTTTTGTCTTATTACGAAATAGTCCCGCATCTCTGAGGATTTATACGCAGGTTCATATATAGATTAGTAGTAATACTTGGTATCTTACCGATAACTTACCTTTCCAACGGCTCTAGCGGGGTAGGTCATTTTTTTGCGCCCCCTTTAGTTATATCTGAGCTCTCCTTAAAAACATTAAAAAATATTTTTTGACAATTTCTTTGGCTTTGGGTCAACACATACAACATTACAGATGTTTGTACTGTGGAAATTTAAAGACTGTAGCTATAGCCGTTTGGCTGTAAAACCTGTGTGAAATACGAAGGGCGGACGGACGGACACGTGAGGGCACCATTTGGACCCTTCGGGTACGGTACCCTAAAAACCGACTAACTAGCTATGTAATCGATAAGAATCTTTCATCCACTATGTGTGAAGCAAGTCCGGTGAATTCTAGGCGATAAATATAGGTAAGTCAAAAGGTTTTACTCGTAGACATATCGAGATTGTGATAGGTACTTTGTTAGCTTTGTATAATCAACTTTTAATTTTATTGTCCTAAGTACGCTTTGTCGGCCCCTTAATTAATGCAAGACCTTAAATATTGCATGGTCTCGTTTTTGCAATACTGATTATACAATATTATAGCCCATAATCGGTGGCAGGAAAAGTCAGCCACTCTCCATAATATATCGGATATAAATAAAAACTTTCACTGTCCTGAGATTAAAGTGATATAATGGTGTTGATTGTTAAATGGATTCGGACATTTATCAATCAGATAAAGGTGATTAAAAATACGCCTTTTTATGTGAATTGCGCATTATGAGGTGCATGTGCATAATTTATTCCGACAATTCCAAGTTCGGTTAGGACTCTTGTGATGAGACGAGGGGTTGGGTCTTATATAAGACACATTGAAATTTGAAGATTGGAGTACTTAGGTGGTTAGGGGGGGTCCTTAGCTATCCTCTGATACCATTTTCTGATTTAGGAAACATCATTTTAGCACTTTAATTATAAAATATGTTTACGCGATTTTTACAACTTGGCCAATCTCGGAACGACAAATGTCAAACTCAAAAGCTCCAACGTTGGATATTGGTACATGATTTTAGTAGAAATTACAAGATTTTGTTGTAATGGTAGAAATTTGCGTCAGCAATTTTGTATTTTCTGACATAATGACTTGCTCATTTCATTCCGATTCCTTCCGTGTTTCGTGAATGTTCTGTTGCGCTTTCGTTTTATCCGTGATTCTCTGGATGACTTTGGCTTTGTTTACTTACTAACTACTTTATGGAGTTTATCAGAACCAAATTGGTTGCTTTAGGTCACTTCGTGTTTAAAAACTAAAGATAGGTTTGTTAGGTTCACACGTTACAGCAGACCTGGGAGCCGGAGCGAAGCGGAGCGGAGCGAGGCGACCCCCTACTTGCTCATTTCATTCCAATTCCTTCCGTGTTTCGTGAATGTCCTGTTGCGCTCTCGTTTTATCCATGATTCTCTGGACGATTTTGGCTTTGTTTACTTACTAACTACTTTATGGAGTTTATCAGAACCAAATTGGTTGCTTTAGGTCACTTCCTGTTTAAAAACTAAAGATAGGTTTGTTAGGTTCACACGTTACAGCAGACCCGGGAGCCGGAGCGAAGCGGAGCGGAGCGAGGCGACCCCCTACTTGCTCATTTCATTCCGATTCCTTCCGTGTTTCGTGAATGTTCTATTGCGCTCTCGTTTTATCCGTGATTCTCTGGATGACTTTGGCTTTGTTTACTTACTAACTACTTTATGGAGTTTATCAGAACCAAATTGGTTGCTTTAGGTCACTTCCTGTTTAAAAACTAAAGATAGGTTTGTTAGGTTCACACGTTACAGCAGACCCGGGAGCCGGAGCGAAGCGGAGCGAAGCGGAGCGGAGCGAGGCGACCCCCTACTCTTGGCAACCCCTCCTCCAACCCCTCTCCGCCTCCAACTCCCCCGAAATCCAAAAAATATAGGCATTTTCTTCAATCTTTGGACCTCCATAACATAAAAACTAGTGGTTTCCTAAAAGGGGGGGTAGGTGGGGGGACCTCCCCTCCCCCACCGCTCCCCCCCTCCACGCCAAATTCAATGTGTCTTATACAAGTACTTACCCACGAGGGGAGCCTGTATAGGGTGTAAGGAATATCAACAACTATTTATATTCGATAGAAATATATTTAGACTTCACTCAGACTCGAGTACAATAGCGGTTTTCTGAAAGCTAATGCATAAAAATTGTTTGTCTGTAAAGTCGGTTTACGGATGATAATTTTACGTGATAACGTCATAAGAAACGCTTAGGCCGATCGTGCCTATCTATCCCTTGTTCCGCGCTCTCGCTGGCACGCTCGGCTCAGGCGGAACGTGACAATGAGTCATGATTTTTCGCGCGTGCAGCCGGCGTTCATCGATTTATATGTGAATCACGTCAAAAAATAAAATAGTTTTGTATATGGGCTTTCATTTGCGGGTTTGTTTAATACATATCCAAAGAATATACCACACTTACTTGTTTTGGTCAATTCAGGCTTTACTTGTTGAAGTGCTTGAACCCACAGTAATCTTCGACGTTCATTACTTTTATACAGAATAAAACAACGCAAGGATGATGAATTTGAAATTTTTTCAAGATATCCGTTGACATAGCACGGGTTTCGGTTTGAAAACAAAAGTCAACCGAGGAAAAAAGTCACATAGATAGATCATAGGTCCGGAAATTCTTCCGGACCTATGACCTATGTGACCTATGTGGCTATTCAGCCAGGGTAGTATTAATCACAAAACAGAGGATAACACAAAAAGAAGATATCAGCAAAAACAACAAAATTATGTTTTGTTTGTTGTTGACGAGTGACGGATGTTGTTCTTCAGTTTCGTCACAGACCAGTGCCCTATCCCACAAAACTTTACAAGTGTACAATTCGACAAAATTGTCAAATTGTAAACAAAAAAAATGTACTACAATAATTACAAATAAGTATTCGTTACAAGTTTGCAGTAAACAAATATGACACTTGTGTGAAAGCGTATCACAAAGAATAAAGGTATGTAACGACAGCTACATAATTGTAGGATTGTTGATTTGTAAATATACGAGCGAAAAATTGCACTTACATAAAAAAAAACTAAATTCGGTCCACAAACTACCATAACATTTATATAATGATCACCGTGTCGATCAACAAAACCAGCTTCATTTTGATGTGGAGCATCTATCGGTTTTAATGATCCATCTATAATACTTGCGACCCTGGGAAAATTTACATATGATGCTGCAATAAAATCTTGAGAAATTGAGTTTCCATTTGTTGGCCATCTTACTTCACTTCCCAGTAATTTGTCCACTATTTGTGCACATACGGACCGAATCGAACGACACATTGTCATTTTGGAAACACCACGAGCATCACCAGTGACGTGATATTGGGATCCTGAGCCCATCCATCTTAAAACAGTCAGTAACTGTTCTTTAGGATCAAGAGCGTGACTTCTTCGTGTTTTTTCACCAATAGTCTGTAGTAGATATTCGACGGTAGATTTACTCACTCTGAACCTCTGATTAAATGTAAAAGCCGTTATGGTCAAAGTTAAATTTATAAGTTCTCTGTATGTCCTAGGACGTCTTACAATGAATTCTTCTTTACTATCACTGCTACTTGAACTAAACATTTCGTGGTACTTACAAAGGGTTGGAATCGCAAAATATTTTAAAATATACTGCAATTACTAGTATTCGTATAGTAGCAAGAGGGTGTGACACATGTTTAGAGAATTGTTAAGTGGTACAATTCTACATATATGTATAATTATTACAATTTAATGTAGCACAAAACAATTGTCAGCTACAAATTTGTACGTTTCCGGAAAATACATGTATCCTATGTAAAGTTTTGTGATACAATAAATTGTAGACTTGTCAATACAATTTACATATTTGTTAGAATTTTCCACTACAAATCTGTTAATTGTATATTTTGTGGTACGCACACTTGTATAATTACAAACTTGTAACTTGACATTTGTAAAATTGTAATTGTAAGTTTTGTGGGATAGGGCAATGCCTAACTTATTCACCATCAAAATAGCATTTCCTGCCAAATTATAAATGTTGGGATGTCTGCGGAGGCGCGTACGTATGACTTCTACGTTTTTATGAGAAAACGGAGCGCCTCTATGCTGACGGGCCTCCACGGCAGCACCAACAGAATCCTGAGCGTGTTTATAGACCGGTGGGATTCCCCAATGTTGAGACGCTGGGTGCAGCTCCACACCAGGATCTATTAAGCAATGTACTGTGTAAGTGTGTTTGAGTGTGTATGTGAGTGTGTGTGTTTTTGTGTATGTGCACATTCTTTACACTTTTATTATTTGTTTTATTTTTATGGTTCCGTACCTCAAAAGGTAAAAAGGAACCCTCATAGGATCACTGGCGTGTCCGTCCGTCCGCCTGTCACAGGCATTTTTCTCAGGAACTATAAGAGATAGAGTCTTGAAATCTTCTGCCACAATACTTATCCTGTTAACCGCAACATAGTTCAAGTCTGATATGAAAATAGTATTGCCTACAAAAAAGTGGAAAGGGTAAAGGGACAAAACGAAAAAAAAACCGTAATAATTCATCAGGTATCGTTGAAAAGGGCTCTTTACAAGGTGACATTTAATTAGCTGACCATATTTTGGGGATTGATAGCACCGATCATTGTGAACAACTTTCCCAAAGAAACATATGGTCGCAAATGAAAAATATTTTTCGTCCCTCAGTAGATTGACCCGATCAGCTGATAAGAAGTTACTATGGGAGACCCAAAAATTTATTTCGTTTACGACCATAAGTTTCTTGGGGAAAGTTGTTCATAATAATGGGTACTATCATTCCCCAAAATATGGTCAGCTCATTAAATGTCACCTTGTATAAGCTTCCGAAACTACAGTCTCAAATTATGAAAAAAAATACAGAATTAGAAGTTAAGCCAAAGATTGCAAGAAAACCTACCCGGAATTACAAAATGATGTTTACAAAGTTATTGGTGCGGCTACATTCACACTCCATGTACGTAACCAGGTGCATTCATAAGTTTGTATGTGGTATATTTTAGTAAAGAATTTTGGTATAGCAGCCCCCTTACGTGTTTATTTTATTCTGTTTTTTAGTATTTGTTGTTATAGCGGCAATAGAAATACATCATCTGTGAAAATTTCCACTGTCTAACTGTCACGTTTCATGAGATACAGTGTGGTGACAGATGGACAACAGACAGACAAACAGCGGAGTCTTAGTAATGGGGTCCCGTTTTTATCCTTTGGGTACGGAACCCTAAGAACCATGTCTCGCCATTGGCACCTGGTTACAGATTTGGAGCTACTTTATTTTCTTTTTATGATCTGTCAGAAAATTAACCACTGAACGAGCAATATGTGTTCGTTGTATATTTGTTGCTTTTGAAATCACTCGACAAACTTACGGGAAATGTTAAACACATCAAAAGAACCTGTTACCAAAATTAAGAGCGGTCATTTCACTGCAGCATAAACAAAGCGATATTCAGTGGTTAACCTCGTACCAACTCTTACTTACTGAATAATACGCTAAATCATGACATGAAATTAATCAATTTAATGACTTTTCCGCGTCATTTCTATTTATCAAAATCGACTTATTGGATTCCAATTAAGCAGCGTAGTTGTAATTTTTATGTCCGAAAGATTAGTTTATGTTTTATGGTTGTCCGTAGACATTAAATTCTGTTTTATAGGAAAAAGTAATTAACGGAGCAAATAATAGTACTTTTATGACTAATTCGGTCAAATTTTATATACCACACCGTCTCATTTCTGTTTTCCTTTTAGGGATAACTACACGCTGGTCAAAACGCAGCGCAGAAAATTACAAGAAATGGTAAACGTAGTAGTGTCAACTCCTCTTATTTGCCACAAATAATTGTTCTCACTTTTACAATAAATACATTTTGGTAACATAATATTTCAGTTGCTGGGATGGCTGTGCTTAATCGCAGTGTATTATTCGGTTGCTTTACCATTGAATAATCATATGATGTGGGTGTAAAAACAGTTAATAATTTATTGTCATTATATCTTTATCAATTTATTAGTTATCATCAATTTATGTTCACAGAGGCAACCCTGATGAGAGAGGGTGGGAAAATATGACAAGGTAGGTTTTAATACAATTAAAAAAATGAACAACGTGTTTCGCATTTCAGGATTTATAGATAGCCCAATATATGTTTAGAGGATCTAAAAGTGATTCAGCTTACATTAATTTCTATGATCGTTTGGTATGCTGTGAGTATGACAAAAATAAGTTTTCGACCTCTAAAGTGGGGGGTCGACTTTTGGTGGCCAAAACCCTTGTAATTTTTGGCCTTATTTCGTTTGTAAAATTAATATAAGGGAAACCCCCTATATATTAGGCTAAGATACATATTTTTTTAATTTAAGTGTCTCCAATAATGCTATACTTCTATAGGCTAATGCGACAAGGTGCGTTTATTTTAAAGTTAACTTCTGAAGCTGATGGCTGTTAACTGCTATTGTGAAATTACAGAAACTACGAATATCCAAAGAGTCACTCTGAAAAAAAAAACCTACGAGCGGTACTCATAATAGATAATGAATCGCAAGAAGATGACGTCACACTAAAACCCACCGGTATCATAGCAAACGGAAGCCGCCTTACCGGAGATCTGCCCATACTGAGACAAAGTAACAGAGACGTCAATGTCAAGAATTATCAAAAGAAAATAAAAAGCCTCTTGTACCAAGAATATAATGACGATGGGACGATAAGGCAACAAATTATGATGAAAAATCTTAATGACGTCAAAAAGTTCTTTGACTTGTTTATATCACCAGTAGTTTGTTTGGTAGAGTGCCCTGAATTTCAGAATCGGAATCGGACTAAACTGATAGAGAATGTTTAAAAAGACATTATTATTGAAACTAACAATAATATACTTCTAACAAAACAAACGTAAACAGAAAAACTTGTTTCTCCAATTTTATTATTCCCAATTATGAAATCAAATACCATATACAAAAACAAAGATAGCGTCACGCTTTTTTCCGTACGGAAATACATAGTTGCGCTCGAAAGTTTATAGGCATTGAAATCAGAAGAAAAGCTATGGTATCTATGTTTGGGAGGTGTGAGAAACTTTCATAAGGATAAACATATCAAGTCTCCTCCAAAGAAAGATCATCAGGAACACAACAACATGTACACTTTGGGTAATGGGTAATTATTCATCAAGAAATATTTTCAAAGCTTATGGACATCATATTGATCTACGTCTTGTCGTGTAACTATACGAACCTAACCAGAACCTAACAGAAAACAACCAGAATAAAATTTAGTAGTAACAGTTTATTAGTTATTTACAATGAAGACTATAAAAAAATGATACGAAGATGAGGATGGATGAGATGAGAACAGGTTTTTTATAAAACACAGGTTAAGTAAAAAGAAAGGGAAGCGGAGGACACGGAGAGTAGGAGACCGGAGGGGTTAATGACCAGGATGCAGGTGTATTTGTTGTTGTAGATGTTGTTGAAATCGTCGATGTAGGTAGCGGGCGTACTTGTAGTTACGGCTCGCAGGCTCCCGTTGTAGGATCGGCTCGCAGGATCACGTTGTAGGAGCGGCTCGCAGGATCCCGTTGTAGGAACGGCTCGCAGGATCCCGTTTGTAGGAACGGCTCGCAGGATCGTGTTTGTATGAACGGCTCGCAGGATCGTGTTTGAAGGAACGGCTTGCAGGATCCCGGGGTAGTGCGACCCCGGGATAAGGCCTTTAGGTGTTACTTCTAGTTCAGAAGCTGACGTGAGACTCCAGAATTTCAGAAATGTTCCGTTCTTATACCCTTTGTGGAGAGTTCTAAAAATTATTTAAATTAAACGTAATTTTTGTGAGTGGCCAAGAGAGAAAAAGTATTTTTGTAAAAGTATTGAAGCAAACATATCAGACCGCTAACGAGTTTGAATGGACATTGCCATGACAACCAGATAAACAACGGCATCAACAGATGTCAAACTTTAGTTTCAGGCTCGTAATACGGTAAACAACAAGAAAACCATGAAGTAAATGAAGTAACAATGAATATAAAAGGTAGCGCACCAGCGCGCACGAAGCCCGAGATTGCAGAGTTTCGGAGAAAGCCATATACAAGGTCACCAAAGGTAAACCCCTTCGCTATCGATTTAGAAGTGCTGATAGTGTAAAAATACAAAGCGAAAATGATTTGTTAATGTGTTCTTATGGTTTAAAACGTTACAGGGTCCTATGAAAATAAAGGTGATACCAAATATCAGACTGTACAGCTCAGCAAGCATCCAGCTGAAAAGCATGAAAGCATGAAAAGCAAGAATAGCATGTAAGTAGCATAACACTACAGTCTCTATAGATTGATCTATTAATATTTCTGCATCACATTATTAAAACCTACATAGTAGGCGTCAGAAGGAAATACAACATACCGTAGAGTTTCTAGCAGGTGGATCACGTTGGGCGTCAGAGCTAAACATTGAAATCTTAATTTTATCCATCCATGACTTATGTAAATAATAACATTGATTTATCAAACATTTATATAAAAAAATAATATTTTATGTAGTCAGAATAGGAGCGAAAGCACAATGAAATTAGTTATCATATTAAACTAAGCCTTAAAGTTCAGCAGTTATTAGTTAACTCTACTAACACGTACTCTCTGATGTAGTCGCAACTGCAAGATCAGTCAAGGAACCTACACTTATATTATGCTCAATATCTCCTGCACTAAAACGCCGTAAAGCCCCCTGTCTGAAACCCATTGTTTTCACGCCTGCTTCTCACACAGGCGATGCAGGTTTGATTCCTGACCATGAGATAATTAATTTATCTTAAGTACTCATTATCGGTCGTTTTAACGTTGATGGTAAACATCGTGAGGAAACTTTCATTACTCCATAGCTGCAGAGTTGGGCTAGTCCCCTGTCACGCAAAATGGGGTATTGTATAACTGGCTCAACGTGGGCACAATTGTGCCTCTGCCACCCCGTATGGGAAAAGGCGTGACGTTATGTTATGTTAAGTTCTTTTATAAATGTCGAAACTATTGAACGACCGATCAATTGTCATGGTTGTGCTATTACTCTGAAAACGTTGCTTCATGTTTAAAAAATCTCAAACAGTCATTTATTCAATCAAGCGTTGCTCGGAGGACGCTGGCTTGGGCAGACGTGTCGCAATGTAATCTCTCAGTAAAATCATCTTGAATGGACGATGACGCGGTCGTTCATATCATTTCATGTATTCTCAGTGTAATCTCAGTTTCTCAACGCAAAGTGCGTAGTTGATTAGTCATTACTGAATAGTGTTTCAGTAAATTAAAGTCTAATCGTGTAAACCACGTAAGTGTTTACCTTCGAAAATCTCCAACCCATATCATCGTCAACCCTTAGCTTCGTCAACCATCATCAGCTCTTTGGTAGGGTGGTCAATTTCTTCCGAGTACGGATGTGCTGGCCCAGCTTTACCCTCTCCCAATCGCCGCTGACGATCAGGTCTGACTGGCATTGGACCTCGCTGCTGTTCCCACGCGTGGCATTGAGACGGAGCGGCGCGCATCATCCAGTTGGGGTTCAGCATCGGGTATCCGAGGTGATACCTACCCCTGCAGTTCATAGAATCATTAATGGTGGCCTATTCGGGGAAAGGCTGCCAAATCCACTTAGAAACTAGATAAATAGCCAACTTATGTGTAAATAATGTTTGTCTTACTTAAATACAACTTGCTATGTATAAAGCATTTAATTTATGTTATGACTACGACCCTGTCATAACTAGTACGAAATAGGTTCCTTGTGTAGTATTTAGTAGTAATACCAATAATACCAGTAGTAATACAAATAATACTGGTGTATATTTTTTTTACAAATACCGACAAACTAGCCCTTACATAGCCGCCACTTAAAAAATACCCATCAGAACATGCAGTGGATAACTGGCAATAATTTATTAATAATTCTGACACAGATGTTATCTGTATTACAGAACACTGATAAAAGGAAAATGTGAAACACAGCAAACTTGTACCTCTGTTCAAGTCGGGAAATAAGGGAGATCCTTCAACTTTCAGGTCAATATCTGTACGGCTAGCACGAAGTGAAATATTTGAAAAGATTGAACTTAATCAAATGCTAACACTTCAACCGTACAAACAATACGGTGTCGATTTACCCCAAATCAACTACAGATGCAGGAATTACACTTATATCTCAATTTTTCTCCGCACAGGATGCTATAGACGATTTTTGCAATCTGTTGATTGTGTTAATCATGATACGCTACTAATGAAATTAAATCATTGGGGAGTTAGAAATAAAGCGTTTGATCTACTAAGATCATACTTAAGCGAAAAAAGGCAGTTCATCAACGGCGTTAAATCTGATTGATCGGATGTAAACACACAAGTTACCTACCACTTTCTTATTCCTGGTATATATTGACGATCTGCCTTATATGGTGATGAAATTGACTGACATACTGTTGTTTGCAGATGATACTTCAATGGTCATCAAAATTGGAAGACAAAAGAAGATCATGATTATGTAAATGATGTATTGTCTTTAAGATTGAACAGGTTCACAATTTAATTAATTGGTAAAATCAAATGCATCTAATTCTCACTTCCAGACGTCAGGCAAGTTGAGACCAATTTAGCGTTAGACAGCAACACGTAAGAATAAAAAAATGATTCTTGGAATAACCATTGATAGCGAATTGCACACACATAGATAATTAGCTGGTAGATTAAGTTCTGCGGCTTACGCTGTTAGAAATCTCAGACAAAACACGGATGTGGCTAAAGTCAGGCTATGTAGTCTTTTTTAGCTAGGCTATATAGTCTTTTTTAGCTACGGGAAAGTAGCGGATATTAAAATTCTTTTTATATAACAGAAAAGAGATATTCGAGAAAAGATATATAAGAGAACTTTTTATAAAATTGACATACTAACTGTAGCTAGTCAAGTTATTTTCGAAAATATAATGTATGTACACAAGAACCTTACATAATTTTCTAAAATTAGCAAAGTTGTAATGTTTATGACAGCCTAGTTGCACCACGGTTTAGACATGCGAAAGTGAACAATTCTTTCAAGGGTAAGTGCATTCTCTACTATAACAAGATACCTCTGGAGATTTTGCTATTTGAGGAATTTAAATCCCATGTAAAAACGACTTTATTTAAAAATGTCATTTATGAAATGTAGAACATTTTAATATCCAAGACTCGCTGTTAATAATTTTTTATAATTGATTCCTCCATATTATGTTCATTATTTAATATTTTAATGTGTATTAATTAGTTAAAAATACCAATTTTAAAAGAGATAAGTCAATCTTTTATAATGTCTTTATTGCACATAAATGATATAAAAAGAGTTACATAATAATAGTGTACAAGGGCGAGTCTGTCTGTGGGAGTTTCTTCCCCCTCTCCTCCAGAGGACAAAAAAGAAGAGAAGAGGACGAAAAATAACGTTTACTCAGTAAATGTAAATGCCTACGGTAATAAAGAAATTTTGATTTCATTTGATTGCTCAGCGAAATATAAGGGGTGTCAAACATAAGGGAAAACTATTAGTCACAAGTTCATAGGTTATCGCCTGACCTGACTGAAATCTATTTCATGTGTAAAAAAATATAAAAATTCAGTTTCATTATCCAAGGAGAGACGCAGCGACCGCCGGTGGCACTCCCATACGATTCAGAAGATCTTCGTCGTAATCGAAAGTTGTCTGAAATAATATATTAAATACCACAATAGTAACATTCAATATTAAAAATTACATACATATTCATGGCTGTAATCACTATAAATAATAGCCAGTTCTAGATCACGTATGGATTTTACAATCGGTTTTGACAAAAGATCTGGAGCCAGGTGTAACCAGACAAACATACAGTAACATAAGTCAAAGTATAGGTACATATCTGATACCTTTATAACACACAGCTACTGATTCTCTCTGTCGTCTAATCTTATGCATTCATTTTAATATCATTCATACGTACAGTTTCAACGTCTTCGGTAGTTGTACAAATAGCTTCCGTTGTTTCCTCGTTTGCAACATAATTAAAGTTTTCTTGTTTAATATTTACTTCTTCATCTTTATAAACCTGTAAATAACAAAGAGGTTAATATTTCATGATACTTATTATAACTCTATCTAAACATCGACTTATGTGTACCTCCTGCAATGTAATTTTTTCGTAAGCTACAGACTGGTGCTTTGTACTTTGTTACCTAAATTTTATGTATAATTATTAAATCTTACATAGATACCTTATAGATCACTTCTGGTTTTCTTGAGATATCTTCTCTTGGTTCCTGTTTCGTTGCAAAGTAAGAAACTTTATGTGGTTCATGCCTGTGCATTTCATGTTTCTGATCTTCGAAGCCACTATTGTGGAACTTTGGTAAATGAAATTTTGGTAGATGACGTGTGAACTCCACTATGGATCTGCTAAAAAATATCACAGTTGTAGGTTTCATCAGTCCCTACATATAATTATAGTTAATTGTTATTTTATTCTTATGGAATGAGAAATTCTGCTTTGTCAAATCAACGGTTCTTACTCAACCAATGGTTCCCGAAAGTAGTACTTTGCTTCGGGAAGTGGCGGGGAAGAATCTAATGACGAGCCTCTTAGGGGACTGCTGAGCACAGCACTGTAGTAGGATAGAAGTACAAGCTGAAATATAAACTTTTGTTAGTATATTACCTGAGCCTCGGTATTCTCAAAGGCATTTATTTCCTTGATGAAACCCTATTTGACTGCCTGGCAGATAACACACAGCCTAACCCTGTGGATCTAGAGTCACGAAACTTTGTTCAGGGGTTCCTTATGAATCGTAGGGTAGCACTAAGAGCTTTTTCACATCAACTGTATGCGGGTCCGCAGCAGTCGACGGCAGTTTAAATGCAAGAACTCTAAGAAGGGATTTGCAAAAGGGAGGGAAATAGAAATTTTACTTCAGTTTTACTACAGGGCTATGGCCAACTTTGTTTAATGTAAGTTTATAATCCCGACTTTTTCAGTTTTATTACTGGGGGTCGGATGAAGACCCAGGTGTCACTTATAGAGCAAGTGGTGTTTACTTGTATTTTATTTATGTACTCAGCAACCCTATGACCCACCAACCTTGATAAGCAAATATGTAATTGGTGCATAGATTGTTAGTAGACTGAATTAAAATAAATAAATAATGTAAAATTTGTCTCGTCAAGAATCCGTTACCTTACTTGTTAAGCCTAAAAATTTGTTATTTGATTTCACTGTTGATTTCATAATTACAGTCTTGACAAAATAAAAGGCCCGGTGACAGCATCCGTGCATCTCACATAATAAAGTTGAATTTAGTTTGGGCCACGGGGCCTTTTATTTTGTGAAGCCTGTAGGGGACATAAGATACATATACTCGAATCTTATGCCCCCTAATTATGAAACTTATGGCGCAGAGAAATTGTCGTATCCCAACGGATTTTTTCTAGTCAACAGAGAAATCAAATAACATATTCTAAGCTCTAAATAACTGGCGTCATGATATGATGAAATCCTGTTATACAGGCTACAGTTTATGCCATAAAGACAATACATCAACTCCGAGTTATATTCTTCTACATCTAACTTCTAGGAAGAAGATAATCACTTATTTAATATCTAGGATGAGTAACTTTTACAACCACCGAGCTACTGCTACTAATTGTATTGTTATTAGTTCTGACACATTGAAAGAACCTATTAACCTTTAGACCTATAAAAAAGTGACATACTTAGTTTTGCTGGCCAGTGCCTGCAAAACTAAGTATGTACTACACTTTTTTTTCTAAACTATGTAAGTTAGAGATTTGAAATAAAAAAACGTTTTATAGAAAAAAATATCAGCTTTCTTCGAAACTATAGAATAAACACAAACTTTTTTCGAGTCCTTTTTATTTCGAAAGTATAACTTGTTTACTTAAAAAGTTATTGCAATTTTAAAAGTGCGATACTTAGTTTTGCAGGCCAGTGTATTAAGTACACATGTCATGGGTACCTACATCGTGATAATAGGAAGTAAATACTCACCGCTAAAATCATGGTTATCTTGACTTGGTAAGTAAAACTTCAAAAGATCACAAAACTACAGACGTGTCTTACCGGCACTGTTTTCAACTTGTATGAGCTTATGAGGAAGCTTTTGTGTGTCCCGATGTTAATGATAATGACTGGTTATTACGTTTGCTACGTTAATGCTCAGCACGGTTTTTATAAGCAGAAAATTATCTTTAATTTGTAAACATGATTATCTCTGCTTGTGGAAAAATAGTTATAGCGTCATGCATGACTTTGGTCATAAATATACAGTTACCTGTATATATGGGTCATGGGTTATGGGATGTTGTATGGGATGAAGATGGGCGAGCTTGCATGAAGAGACTTATGAATGTTGACGAAGAGCGAGATGTATGCCAGAATCGTAGCAGGTGGAGGTCTTTGGTCTCTGCCTACCCCTCATCCGGGAAATAAGCGTGAGCATATGTATGTATGTATGTAAAGGGTAAGTATAGTATCGCTGATGTACCGTGTGCGCGGCAGCACCCACGTCCTGTCCATTATTGCAGATAGGGTACACTGTCCGATCCGGTGTCACTGGGAAAACATTCACATGAGCTCATGACATGAGAGAAAGAGCCCGGTACACTGGTGGCGGATATTCAGCCTTATCCATTGATTCATTTATGTATTTAAACTCATGTGCTGTGTGGTATAGTGCGTATGTAGCTTAACGTTTTATTAGTTTTGTCCCCGAAGCGTAGCAACTATGCCTATGTAGTAATGACGATTTATAAGTTTGAAAACTAATACGAAATTGAAATAAAAATTATATGTATATGAAAAATATAAACTCGAAATTGTGAGAACAGTACCATCGCCAACGCGTAGATCTACTAACCCTTGCAGTGGGACTGCGATATCAACTCAAATAAAGAATCGTCGGAAACGTATAAAAACCAGCCTCACCTATAATCAGCTTTTGATGTTAAGCAGCTTTAGAACCGGCCCAATTCGTATTTACGAAATGGCGTCAACGTAACAGGTGATTTCTTTCAAAGTCAACTTGGCCGAAAAACGAATAAATAGGTTGCTATAGGTCACTTTCTGTCCCAATACTAAAGTTAGGTTATTTATATTTTATTAGGTCATGACTTTATGTACAACCTGGAGCCGAGCGAGTGGAGCGAGGCCACCCCATGCTGCAGAGCCAATCTGTCTTGTGTTAATCATTTGCCTAGGCATGTTTAGGCGACTCGTGAAACTTGTTCAGTTATTTGCCCGACGGAACTTTAGGCATTTGATTGAAAGTCGTCACTCAGTTGACTGCCCAGGCTTTTGACTAAGTACCGAATTTATCCGAGTGACGGCGACATACCCATGCGCACTATCGAGTCAATTCAAAATTATGATAAAGCGCCATGTGTTGGGACATAGCAATCCTTCTTTACGTGATTGTGAGTGAAATACTATAAACAATCTCAAGGCGATAAAAATTTTGTGCTGGTTACAAAGAAATAAAAGCTCAAATCTGAACACTGAAGTTGGTTAAGTACATAATAAGTCGGGATGCAATTTCCAGAAACATTGTATGGTGCAGCATAGTTGTATATATATATTTAAAGTGTTAGCTCTGGTGTGCTTACCCCATTCTAATTAATTCAAATTAGGTTTATTATGAAATTCGCCTTTTTTCGAAACTAAACTGTGTTGTGTTGTAAAATACTGTTAAGATAATTCTGTCACCTCCGCTGAACCTTTGTTAAGAGGTTAATGACCAAGACCTCTATCACATAATGTATGTTTAATTTCACCTATTGGTTCACGTTAATCTTGGATATATTACTAAGTAGTGTCTTTTCGACACTTTTGTGGAGTGGTGGTCGGATTACTTATTAATCCGGGTAACGTGATGAAACTGATTATTCACATGATTATCTGTGATATAAAAACTTGAGCAGAACGGCGTAGAGCATATTGCAGGTGAAATCGTTCGAGAGCAATCTAGCAAAATCAAATAGTCATTATGCAATTGGTTAGTGGCATGTTATAATTAAGAAATAAAGATCAGTATGTAAAACAAAGTTTGATTTAATTTCAAAAGTTAAAATGTCTGTTGAACTTAGTAATGATATTAGATTTGTTCAAATTTATAGCAAATCCGTGTGCCAAGCCAAGCTAGCTTTGGCGAACTCATTTAATCCAATAATTAAGGTTTTATTCAACTAAAAGTGACTCAAGCGTTGTTGTTTTCAGACCGCAGTTTTGTCTTTGGCGCTGATTGCGGGAGTGGCCGCAGCTCCTGCAAATGATGTCCAGCTCTTGAGATACGACTCAGATAACGACGGTTCAGGAAACTATAGATTCGCGTGAGTTATCATTATATTTTTGATTGTATTTTTTTAATCCTATTAAGGCTTGAACAAATTGTCAATAATGCATCTTTAGTTTTAATTGTAGGCTTCAGCTAGTTCGCAGAAAAATGTGGGATAAATATATGTTATTAGAGACTTGCGCTGCAAATACACCTATATAGACTATTTGTTACAGTCATACTACATGTACATAAATGTACACCTTGCTTACAGTCATACTACATTTACGTACACCTTGCTTTCAATCAGTTTTCTATAAACTTGCACGCAAAATGAGAATTCAAAGTCAAAGTAGTCAAAGTCAAGTCAGTACTTTATTACTGTAGATATTTACATATACTTAGCAGACTTTATTTTTTGCCTTCGCTACATTGGACCACTGTGGGAGAAGGCGGGCGTAGAAACTCCCACAGATTGATTTTAGATCTCTTTTAAAAATAGGTTGTGCTTAACTAATACAAATATGAGAAAATGAATTGTTAGGATTAATAAGCAGGAATAAATAATTACAAAATTATTAACATCAAGGTCTGTGTTGAGCCAGATTAACCCCATACA
Source organism: Argyresthia goedartella (assembly GCA_949825045.1). NCBI lineage: Eukaryota > Metazoa > Arthropoda > Insecta > Lepidoptera > Argyresthiidae > Argyresthia > Argyresthia goedartella. Next base: position 17,264,276 of record OX463815.1, read on the forward strand.
GTCTTGTCATTTAAGTAATCTTGAACATTGTAATATCCCTTTTTCGACAAAGTCGCTTTAACATGCTTTTTAAATTGCTGAGACTGATAATATATAAAAAAATTAAAGGTAGCCCATTGACGTCCCCACCGAAGGGCACAGGGATTTACCCGGATACGAGTAAGATTAAGCCATACTCCAAAACGCTGGCACAGAGCGGGTTGATGGAGGGGTTTTACGACCACTACCACGTAGCGATAGTAGCCAGGACCTACAGCTTAACGTGTCATCCTAAATTGTAGTTAAGATAAATTAATTATCTCATTGGTCAGGATTCGAACCTGCATCTCCTGTATGAGAAGCAAGCTTGAAACCTAATAGACCACGGAGCTCTTTTAAAAATTAGAACGATTTTTTATTTTTAAAATTTATATTATTTGTCAACTGGCGGAGCCGCGGGGCTCTGCGCTCTGTCTGATTTGTCTAATGCTCAAGAAATAATTTGTAATAGCAACGACTTATGTTTTTTGACATTTAGTCAGGGCTTGACTGAAACTGAAACTTGTTCCGAATGTTAAAATATACAATGACTTTCATAAATCGACGGCGGAAGAAGGTACCATACAAAATATCACATATTTTTTTTTATCTACACACGTATCATAAACCCTCTTTACTGCGTACGAAAACCGCACGTTACGATCAGCATAATATTAAACTACTTGGTAAAAACTCATTTCTTATCTGAAAAATTACACATTATGACCATAATGTGTAATTTTTCTACATATTATGACATTCAAATTTCGAACGCCGACGCCCGCCTGCTTGCCGCCCCTAGTTTGTCTGTGAAGTTGGTACTGACATTCAAATTTCGAACGCCGACGCCCGCCTGCGTGAAGTTGGTACTACAGAACAAGCTAAACAACTGCAGAGCCACAATGCCGGTCAAACATGCGGTTCCTGAACACATCGAAGAGAGCTTATGATATGTGTGTAGATATAAAAAAAAAAATAGTGTATATAACTGTACATAATTAGGCATTATGTAGCAGTCATATAAACTACTATAATGTACCGGATTGAATGAAAATACTTTTTATAATACTTGTCAGCGACTTTTTCTCCGTCGAATAAGCATTAGTCAACTTAAAAACGATTCAAATTGCTTAAAACAAAAAATTTAAACAAATCTTTCATTTTTAATCACAAATTGCAGTTACGAGCAATCCAATGGCCAGCGCCATGATGAGCAGGGTGTCCTCCGCAACCCTGGCACCCAGTCGGAGCTGGTGGCAGTCAAGGGCTCCTATTCCTGGGTCGGACCTGACAGCGTCACCTACACCGTAACTTACACCGCAGACGAGAATGGCTACCAGCCTGTCATCCAACAAAGCTCTGGAGGCGCCATACCGGAAGCTGTGGCTAGAGCTTTTCAAGGCTAATTTCGTTTTACTTTTAAATCAATTTAGCGAGTCATAACGCGGATGTGCAACTGTCAACTCAAGCTTAAAGTCGTTGCTGCTGCTGGCACTCGTTAGGAAGATGACAGAGCCAATAATTTAAGCAGCCACTTGTGCATTTCGCCACTAGTCAATTGTAGAGGCATAACATGTACATACATTTACTAATAAACATATTTATAAACTTTAGTGCTTTTTTGGTTTGATCGAAATCTCACTCAGGGAAACAATTTATCTATTTCGTCTATCTATCCGTTATTAATCGAATGAAAACATCGTTCACTTCACGTCGGAGAACATCGCCCCAGATGGAAATACGCATTTAAAATTGTATCAGCTCATCTACACGTAGAAGTTACTCGATGGGAAAGTAGGCCCTCAGGCGCCCCGGGGCGGGGCGGGGCGCGGCGGTTGGCTACCTACCCCCTAATTACGATAAACGCGTAACGATATTCATAATTCATAATTCTTTATTACACACACACATATTAAATTAAAAAAAAAAAACCTTTAGGAGATCTCATATGTAAAAAGGCGAGCTTATCTCTAAAAAGAGATTTCTTCCAGCAAACCAAGGCATGAAAGGGTAGGAAGTGGACAATATCTAATATCTTAAATATCTAAAATACATATAATATAAAATACGGAAAATAAAATTCCAGAATACTAAATGCAATACATACATATACATGTAAATATAGTTTATATATTATAATGAATTAATGATATTCATACTATAACTCTCACGAAAGAAAGAGGAAGTGCTCTTTTGAAAGCCGACGAAACCCGGTTTTTGAAAGAGATAAGAGTGGGACCGCCTCTTATAGTGCAAGGTAGCGCGTTCCACAGTGGGACCGCCTGCGACCTGAATGAGTGCTCATATGCCGAGGTGCTATGCATTGGAGTGGCTAAGAGTGAGACCGTGTGAGATCGCTGGTGCCGAACTCCTGAAAAGAGATCTTCAAAGCGGTCTCGAAGGTAGCTGGGGTAGCGCGGATTTTTCAATATATTGAAAAGATAAGAGAGAATATGAGTGTCTCGGCGACGACGAATCGGAAGCCACCCCAAATCTTTGCGATATATAAATCTCACCGTAAGATTGTGAAAACCGTTTGTTTACAATCTACTTATCGCGTGAGATTGTAAACTATCTATAAATTGTAACCAATCATATTGCTTACAATCTATCGTATTCATTTTCGGTAATCTATCCATGTCAGACCGTCAAATTGTGAACGAGACTGACAGGGCTTAAAATGTATGTTGCTTTTGCTCTTGTATGTCAACCTAACATGTTTAAATGTAAGAGTAAAAGCAAATAACATTTTCGAATTTCAGTTTTAACTAGTTCATTATAAACTAACGAAAATGAATACGTGACATTGTAAACAATATCGTACAGTTCACAATTTAACGGTTTGCCAAGGATAAATTACAAACTAGCGAAAATCAATACGTAATAAGTAGTACGGTACAGTACAGTATTTATTGACAGTTTACAAATCTCGCGTCATAAATCGTAAAAAATGTTTTAATTCAACGACAAGCCAAGTGTTTCATTCTGGGGGTACGGTAGTGCCCCCGCCAAGACGAGCAAGCGGACCGCAAGGGCAACATTCCTTTTCTCTTGATATTTAACGTTACTGACTGGCAGAGAACCTTCAAAGGAAATTTTGCTTTTCATAGGATGTGGACTCTAATACAATGGCATAAGGTACAAAATCGCAATGCATTAAAAAATGGCAGCGAAAGTGTTAAATGTTAAGGAAGCCTATAGGGCGTTTTGCTCAACCTTGGCTTGGCCATTTCACAGAAGTGTTTGGATGCAACGGACAAGCCATAGTTGTTTATCGTAATATGCACAAAATATGACATATTTTTTCTCGTACTTTCCCATTGCTTTGACTAGTAGCTTGAGTTTTTTACAGCTTCAAGGGACTACAACCTCTAGGATGTTATACCTATATCAATGAAACATTCACGTGTTTTTCAGAAAATGGAGTTTGAATGGCAGCCAAACAAACAATTCCTCTTTTATTTAAATCCTCTTGTATTCAATATAACTCGATCAAGTTGCGTGGTCTTCGTGATATTGTTATTATATCTAATTTTGATTTAAATCCCCAACAAAACTTGACTTACATCTTTAATCTGACTGCAAATGAGTACCTAACACAATCATATAGTGAATTGGAGGTTTACTTGTACGAGTAAGCAGTCACTTCAAATAATTGTTAATTTTTAGGGTTCCGTACCCAAAGGGCAAAAACGGGACCCTATTACTATGATTCCGCTGTCCGTTTGTCTGTATTTCCGTCTGTCACCAGGCTGTATCTCATGAACCGTGATAGTTAGATTGTTGAAATTTTCACAGATGATGGGTTTCTGTTGCCGCTATAACAAAAAATACTAAAAAACAGATTAATATCAATATTTAAGGGGGCTCCGATACAACTATTCTTTCAATAAAAATTTCAAAACAAAAAACAAACTTATGAATGCATCTGGTTACGTACATGGAGTGTGAAAGAAAGTAAGTAAGTAAGACGCACCGATAACTTTGTAAACGACATTTTGCTATTTAAAACCAAACTATTCACTCCACACCATCCCTAACATCGTGCGGTGGTACGGAACCGAAAAATATTTTTTTTTTTGATATTTGTAAAGAACTTTTTACCAGCGTTAGGAAGCCAAATACTTAGAATTTACGGCCAAAACATGTTGGGCTGTTGGTGCTCGTCTTAAATTATAAAAACCAAAGTGAATACAACAAAATAAATCATACAAATTGAACAAACAAACCGCCCCAAGAATAGCCGGCCCAAAGTTGCTTATGGTTCGTACACTGGCTGCGTGTTACCGCACTGCACAGCGAGAGAGAACCTCTGGGTCTGGACTAAGGTAGCTCCAGAGCGGTTGTCAAATCCTTGGTTTCTCAAGCGACGCCTGATGTCCTTGATAAATGCCCAACCCTGTGAACCCCAAACCTGATACATTTTAGTGATTACTTCGCATGGCGTCGACCGGCACTGCGTCATCCCTGTATGTCTATGCCCGGTACTTTAGCTTCGCAAGTGAATACACTTGTAAAGGTCGACTCACAAATTAAGAGCGCTGGTCAAAACTGGCGGTGGTTACCGCGCATGTGTAGGTATCAAAAATGACGGCAACAAATATAATTATCACCAAAATAATTTTATCCTACCCAAAATGGGTTAATGATCACGAAAAGTTGCAGAAAATATCAGGGCAAAATACTGCGGTAGCTTAGGTGAAGGGTAAAGGGGGTGAGCGAAGCCCCCTTTATCCTTTAGACTTAGTATAGAGCCTCAATGACTAGTAAGTGCATGATTTGTATATAATAAAAAACTTTTTTTTTTGTATTATTGACATTGACGACCTCGGTGACATTGTGGTTGGAGGCTTTGCCTCCCAAGCGAGAGGTCCCGGGTTCGAATCTCGGCTGGGGAAAAAGAAAAAATCCCCAGGTTTTGGATGTTCATATGTGTGTGACGACGTTGGTTTTTGTTCTCACGACGGTTTTCTAGTGTTAGCTATATATTCTAGCCAAAAGCAATGTATCTATGCCTTTATATAAACGTTATTTGTTATGTTATATAACTAAATTTTAAACCATAAAACCTATTCAAAAGTCTATTTTTATTGGTGGATCCCTCTATCAAATGTCACTAGGAACACCTAAAATATAAATCTAGTTTGCACCACTTCTTAGCAAGTAAAACCACAACATATAGTATATCTTTTATAATTAGCATTCGACTAGGATTCTCGTAAATTAGACTGTAAGCTCCTCAACCGAGCAGCGACGCGACCACCGCTGGTGGCACGCCGCCCCCTGGGCCCTGCTCGATGGTGGGCTGGAAGCCGTTGTTGTCAGCGATGTAGGTCACCAGGTAGGTGACGCCGTCGGGACCGACCCACGAGTAAGATCCCTTGACGGAGAGGAATTCGTCTTCAGCACCCTGGTTCTGCAGCTCTCCCTGCTCTTCCTGCTTCTGGCCGTTGGATTGCTCGTAGCTGTGGGTTTAGAGAGCATGATAGTCGTCAATATTAATTGGATATAAATATTTATGTTTAGTTGAAACACCTTTTCATAGACACGCAGTTACCAAGATGAGTGTTGGCACTATGCAAATATATCAACTTTTTAGTTCGAGAATATAAAAATGTTGATAGTAGTATTCCTTGATAAACAAATTAGTATCAGCTCGTTTGTATCGTATTGTAACTAATAATATATTTGCTCTGACTGCACAATTGCTCATCGAGTTGAGTACTTACGCGAAGCGGTACTGTCCGAGCCCGGAGTTTTCACTGTCGTATCTCAGAAGCTGGATGTCTTGGTCCTGGGGGCTCTGTCTGGAAGACCGTGACTGCTGGGGCGCCGCCGCTGCCGCCGCAACCAGAGCGAGTACCACGAACTGAAATAACAAAATCCATTGGTCACTTGCACTTCACTTTTTAATTTGAATCATCGTAGACGACAGCTAAGTATCACTTCACTTTTATTATAACAAACACTACTAACCAGTTTCATTTTTGTTTGGGGGTTGAGTGATTGTGGGTGCTCGCGTTGAAGTTAAGGTGAACTATGTGTGACCATAAAAGTTTAGCTCATCTTTTATACTTGTTTGAATATTGTATTTCGTCAGCGGGTCGGGGTATACCTCGTTACTATGTTGCGACCACACCTACGACACGGCGAAGGTAAAGCTGCGCCTGAGTCGAACCATAGGACATCGCTTGCGTTTGCGCAATATTTATATAATTATACACTTTTATTTTATTTAGATGAGCGATGAATTTGTTTGATTGATACTAATTAGTGACAATGTTAGGGTTAATTTAATATACGTACAATAGCCGGTCGTTTCTCAATACAATATCATGTCATAATTGCAACATCTTCATTTATTGAGACCCAGATATTCAAGATTGCAAAGTAAAGCAGAGTAGTGTCTTGTAGAGATTTGTGAAATGAAAAGGAAAGTTTAATAGTCATAAATATCAATTTAGGGTTCATAATAAATTCAGCTTTTAAAGCAACAGCTGCTACTGGACCGATTTATTCTATAATGTGCCTCAAAATATGGCCATTTATCGTCCCATTTTGCTTAAACAGTGAGATAAATAAGAAAAATATCAGTGCATGAAAATTAAACTTTGTCCCGGAGTATTGAAACATCAAGCTAAAATTGTTGGAAACGAAGCAAGATAGTGTTCTGATTGACATCCAAAAGTTTCCAATAAAAAAATATTTTTAACATTTCCACAAATATTGCTTGATGTGTTAAATTTTCGGGTTCGGGCAATGTTTTCTTCAATTTTCTTGCACTTTATGAAATTATCAGGGAATTAATTCCTAACTTTTGTTCGTTCCGAACAGTAGTGATTATATTCTCTTTGGTTCCAAATATAAGAAATTAGAAACTTTGTTTGCTTATCATGAATTACCTACATTAGGTTTTAAATATGTAATTTCAGTATCACATGATATATCATGTGATAAGGTTATAAACCTTAAATAGGTATTCAAATAATATAGCATTTACGCAACTTTATTACTAGCTGTTTTTAACATATTTACATAACAGTTAGGAATTATTTGACTTATATATTAATAATTATTGGATAGTTATATTATTTTATTTCATTTATTTTTATTTAGATTTTTATTAAGAATAGTAGGTAATAAATTATTGGGATTTGCAGTAGCAAAAAGCCCATGCTTTGTAAATCGTGGGCTTTTTGGTCGAGAAAAAAACGGCAAGAAAACTCAGGCCAGCCCAATAACTGTTGGGAGTTTAGTTAATAATAAATTATTTATCATTTAAGTATTCATTCCTATCATAGTATATTATATATTGAAGGACAGTATGTTTAAAGAAATTTAAATGTAAGTTCTTTATTTCATTTGGTAATAAGATAAATATTTTAGTGGTTATATAGAATTCGCTACTCCTATAAAGTGCGCATTTAGGAAATGGTAATTTTAGGTCGATTTTTAGGGTTCCGTAACCGAAGCGTGCCAAACGGGACCCTATTAATAAGCCTACGCTGTCCGTCCATCTGTCTATCCGTCTTTCACCAGGCGGTATCTCATGAACCGTGATAGTTAGACAGTTGAAATTTTTACAGATGATGTATTTATGTTGCCGCTATAACAAAAAATACAAAAACAGAATAAAATAAATATTTAAGGGGGCTCCCATATAACAAACGTTATTTTTGCTCGTTTCTGCTCGATATTGATAACGGCAACAGCTAGACGCTTGAAATATTCACATAATATTTAGTTGCATATTCACTTTAAAAATATTAATTAAAATAAAACAAATATTTAAGGCGTATTCCCATACAACAAACGTGATTTGTTTTTGCTCGTTTTTGCTCAGTATTGATCACGGCAACAGGTAGACGCTTGAAATATTCACAGAACATTAAATTATATGTATTATTTACTTTAAAAATAAATAATTAAATTAATATTAAACTGTGTCAATGCTTGCGGGTTACAATTACTGCATAAGCGGCCTGGTATGCCTATCAAAGTTGGCAAATTTTTAACTGTTTATCAATTTGACTAAAAAGTTACATAAAAATATATTTTCGAGTCAAGTTTACTAAATATTCATCACAACTAAATGTTTATTAAAACTTTAAACCCTATTTAATACCCATCTTTTCTGACAGATTTCACTATGAAACACCCTACCCCAAACCTAACCATTTTCGAGATAATCGACCTTTATTTTTTTTTAGAAAACTTGCTGATTTTTTTGCCATTAAATATGATATTTTGAAATTAGTGAGCCTTATTATTAATATTATTATTTATTTTTTACATGCATTTTAAGATGTTCTATGAACTTAGACACCAAAATCCTACGTAAATTAACTAAATACGTTGTTCTGGACGATTGAAAGTTCAAAAAGTTAGTAAAAAAAATTACAACTTACCTTTCTTTAAGGAATATAAAAAAAATGTATGGCAGACGTTTGGCAGATGTGCCTAAAAGTATCTACGTTTTTTTAGCTATTCAACAAGGTATAACACTCTAGGGTCTTATTTATCTCGTAGGAAAAAACTTAGTTTCATAGGCGATAGTGGACGAAAAAATAATTACGCTTATTGAGTCTAATTTATTTTTGGCCCTAGAAAGTAAAGCAAAACAATAGGTAAGTTTGTACAAAATAACATTTATTAACTTCCTAGATTAAAGTTCGTGTTCAACATGTCCTCCTCTGTTTTGTACACATCTTCGCATTCTTCTGCGAAGGCTAGTTTTAACTACACCAGTAGTCAATGTTCTTCTAATTTCGGTTGCCGCGTTGATTATCCTGACTTTCAATTCTTCGACAGACGCAATTGGATTGGGCTCGCTGTAGACGAGACTCTTCATGTGCCCCCATACATAAAAATCCATGGGGGTTAAGTCCGGACTCCTGGCTGGCCAGGGTTTTATCCATGACATGGATTTTTTTTTCATCACCCCCAACCGGGGATCGAACCCGGGACCTCTCACATGGTAGGCAGAGCCATAACCGCTCCGCCACAGAGGTCGTCTGGCCTACACTGGGCCCAAAGTGTAGGTAGCACTTTTTAACCCAGCTTGAAAAGAAGAACTGATGAATCTCATTGTATTTAAGGCAGCAACACTCTAATTAAACACATAAAAAAGTTACAGCTGTTTCAAAAATCCGGTATCCAGTTCTTTATCCGTCGATTTACTTGCGTTTGAATTAAAATACGCTTTAAAACTTGGATGAATAGGTAATATGCAATCTTATTAATTTTAAAATTTTGTTTCCGCATAAATTACGCCAAATTTCCAGTTTGACACATAATCCGTAAACAGATTGGAATGGAAGGCAGTGATTTGATTTGCTAAATTTCAAGGATACGCCTACATATATAATTTTAATATGTAGAGTCCTTAAGAGCCTCGCTGAAGTTTTGGGGCCTCGCTAGAATACCTTTATATCAGTTACATTTTATTCCTTACCCTTTTTCTGGATAGAGCCTTAAATATAAGAATGTGCTCCAACAAATTGTCGCATTACCGCCTGTATAGTGTTATTAGAAGGGACTATAAGAAATATTTACAACAGTCTAGTATATTATCGATAATTTCTATAAATAACATCAGAGTTTACTCATAAACATAAACATTAGTTAAGGCCCAAGATCACACAAAACCACTGAAGAGTGCTTTGGCAAAAAAAATATAAAATTGTTTCCTGTACATTCACAGGTTTAAAAAATATATGTTATTCACAAAGAGATAATCTAGTTTAAATACGATGTCGTTACGCGATTGGATTAATTTTCCTCGATAGTAAAAAACCTGAACATAGTCTATTTTAAAATATAATAGGATAAATTTAAATAATAAAAAGGAAAACAATAATTTTAATATAAAATATCTGATTTTTCTCACTATTGTTATACCTAAATTTACCTCTTTTAGAGCTCCGTATTAATTCTTAAATTTTATCAATTAGCTTATTTCCGTTTTTCAGTATGGTATCCGGGCGGCCCGATGCTATTCCGCGCCGCCCGCTACCGCGCCTGTTCCGCTACCCCGCCAGTAGACGATGGGCGAATGCGGCGCTCCTCACCTCAACAGCTAGAACTGGGCCTTAAACTTTTGACCCCAAACCAGGATACCCTGTGTCGTGGGAACCAGGAACAGCGACATCACACTCATATAAACATCCAAAACATAATACAATGCCATCATTGGATCGTCTTTATGTTTAGTTATGTTTTCTTAAATTAATAATAAAAAATACATCATTGTACATTTATACATTTCAAATCTGTCTGCATCGTTATCGTAGACGAGTTATGAATTAATTTCCGACGAGTACGCTTAAAAGCTTTGTAAAGCTATGAAAAAATATTGGCCACTATGGCCAGTCAACATTCTTGACCATGCCATGCGTAAAGTCAACAATTTCTTTGTCGTATCTTAGGCAAATCATCAAGACTGCAACCTCGGACTAAAGAGGCGGATGATCGATAATTAATGATAATAGATTGCGCAACTTCAATCATATAGGTATTCAAGACATACCTAACAATGCTATTGTGTCCCATGTCGTCCCATCCACCGATAAATCAAATTACACAATCTAGTCGACATAATTACTATCCCAGCTAATGAATGAGCTACCAGGAAAAAACAACTTAAACTCTTTTAATGTTTATTATTCTATTATACGGTACTTAAATATTATATACAGTGATGGGGGCTATTTACATTAGTTAGTTAAGTTTTGTTTATCCTAGTAATGAAGCGACGACGCCTGGTGGTACGGCCCCTCCCGGTCCCTGTTGTATCTGAGGTTGGAATCCGTTTTCGTCTGCTGTGTAGATGACCGTGTATGTGACACCGTCGGGGCCTACCCACGAGTATTGACCGGTGACAGCGATGCCCTCGTTCTCGGCTCCCTGGTTCTTGAGCTGCCCTTGCTCTTCATGTTTGGTGCCGTCTGATAGCTCGTATCTGGAAAAGATTGTTTGTGCGTTTCTAGTGGATACTTTTGTGACGGCGATTGCCTTCAGTTGTTTGGGTGATGCTGGTCTGAATTTACTCGACGCTTTGTTAACATGGGTGGACCCGATAAGTTTTGTGCTTAAAGAAAGTAGTGGTCACTGGAAATACTTACACAAAATTGTATGCATCTAGCCCAGAGTTGTTGACTTCGTATCTGAGCACCTCAGCTTCCGGCTGTTGACCCTGTGGGGCAGCAGCGACGGCTGCGACGAGGGCGAGAACCACAAACTGAAACATTACAATAACTCATTAGCGGCCACTGAGAGCACTATTCACTTTTACACAACACTACACTGCACTCTACCAACCAGTTTCATTTTTCAAATCTGCTTTTTGTTCCCGACGACCGTCCTCTTGAAAGGAACCTTTATGTATGCAGTGATTACGCCTGCACTTACATCTCTTATATGTTTCATCTAATACCTCGTTGCAACACTGCAATGGGCCGACTCATCCTACCCGTAGGTATGCCATGCATGCATTCAGCGTCAACTCTAGCAAGACCATACACGAAGTACGTATCTACTTAACTAAATACAAACATCAATACCAATACTCATGTCAACGAATGAAGCATGCATGTGTTGTATGTAAACATCTGACTTGACCCCATGCTGCGGGGATTAAGTAATCGACATATAAATGTCAATGTTAATAGGAATTTCATAAGATAATTACTATCATCATCTTCTATTCGGCGGTCGCTTAGTTTATACTGTGATGAAGTGACAATGTGCAATTAATTGTTCAGTGTAATACAAAGAAACTTTTGCTTAAGAGCATAGATTCCCAATCGTTTTCATTGTGCGCCCCTAAAGGCTCTGATAATTACCGCGCTTCCTCTTGTATGTGAACTTAAAAAATGATTATTTATTTTCTTATACTCCTTATAAGTGCAAATCCCCCATATAAATGCCAATTGACAAATCGACCAATTACATCGCAGCTCGCGTAGAATACCCGTGTCCTTATTTGTCAATTTAGTATATTGCGATTGATTTCAGAGATTCAGTAGCTCGATTCTCTATTTCTGAAGGTGTATATCATCATTCAAAGTTTAAGGGCCTCTAGCTAGAAACGCGGAATAAATCTCGAGTTTAGTTATTCTACGAAAAAAAAAATAACCTATGATTATCCCCGACCCGGTGATTTCTACCAGCTCAAACAAAAAACAGTTCGAATTAACTAATCCAGGAAAAAGGCGCGTCGAGTTTTTAACTAGCGAGATTTGAATGATTATTACTCTATCTCACTCTTACAAAGGACAAAGGATGACTTGTGGCCCCTTTCTTAAAAAATATAAAAGATCATCAGATTTGACTTTTCCAATGTCAAATTTGTCTATTGTTGGCTTATTGTTGGGTTTATTTTTTTTACGAACGAGATAAACAACTTAATAATCTTGATAGAGGAAGAATCCCGCAAATAATCGAACTTTCATCATCATCATCATCATACTCCGCCCACATCGACCCACTGCTGGGCATAGGCCTCCTCTATAGCGCCAATCATCATGGTCCAGTGCCGACCACATCCAGCAAGGTCCTGTCGACGTGATGATATCGTAGGATCATCGGGCAGGTGGTCTGCCAATAATCGAAAGGCCCTGAATTTACGCCCGCTAAACCTACAACAGAGTTATAAGTATCTCCAAGACCCAAGTCCAACAACAATCAGCAAGAGGCTGGGATGCTGACTAACTAAAATACAGCTCTGCGGTAAACCCATAGAGGAGATGAAATCATTCAGATACCTGGTCAGCCGAATTAGAAATGACAGCCTATTTTCGGAAATTTCTGCCCGTATAGCTAAAGCTGACCATATTTTAAAACCTACGAAATCCGCACCTTAACTTCGATCTATATTTTAGAACTATCATTATTTGTAAGAAAACATCTACACATGTTCCCTATGCGAAAACGCCCAGCAAACCTTAGACCTCGACCTAGATTAGCTGTTACAGACTCTAATCTAGTATTTGTATCATCAGGCCCTTACAACATGTGCGTAAAAATATATAATAACTTACCACCTTCTATAAAAAACCTAGATAACTTTAAAGAGTTTAATAACACACTACATAAATTCCTAATAGCCAATACATTTTACAACCTAGTAGAGTTCTTTGATAACGAACCTACCCAACAAAGATAGTAAAATTTGTTAAATGTTAAAATTTTATAAACTTTTTATTTTTACTACGTTTATAGTTTTTTATAAAAAAAAGAAAGATTTCTATAAGATTAAGATATTGTTCCATAGGAAGTAGATTACTATCTTATGTTTTAGTTTTTATTTTTAAACTATGTTTGCTATGCCCTAGCAGGGCGCATGTTAGGGTCTTTATTCGTTATTTGACATCTTATATACCACATGTATGCAATAAATAAATGAAATGAAATGAAATACTGCTGCTACCTTCGGAAGACTGCACAACCGGGTTTGGAAGTCAGTGTGACTTAAAACTGCAGATAAAACTTACAGGTCACAATCGCATTGGTTCTGCCTTTACTTCTATATACTGCAGGAACTTGGTGCCTCTACAAACCAGATATCAGAAAACTGGACTCGTTCCACATGAGAGTCTGCATTCTATCTTACCAACACCGAAGTGCTATGGCAAACTAATATGACTGGTATGGAGGCACTACTGATGAAAAGCCAGCTGAGATTGAGTGGAAAATTAGTGTGCACGGATGACTGCCAAAAGCCGTGTTCTATTCAGAAATGACCAAAGGGAAACGGAACCCAGGCGGACAGAACCTGCACTACAAGGATGTGCTCAAACATCACCTAACGGCATGCAGCAAACCACCTGATAAATGCAACATGCTCAAGGGAAGCCAAAATGGCATTCTGTTGGAAGAATTTGGAAAAATACGACTGGCAGACCTAAAAGCGAAACGCCAGACAAGGAAATCTCATCCCAAGCGCACCGACACTTACATCTACAATGATTCGGGGCAACTATACTGTATCCAATGCTATAGGACATTTAAGAGCAAATTCTGATTCGCCAGCCACGTTAGAGCACACAAAAGAAAATAGCAGAGGTAGCTGTCGTTAGTCAGATACGACGATGAGGACATCAGTTTTGAGTGGTAAAAACAAGTTCCCACAAACTAACCTAGTGGAGGGCCAGAATGGATAATGGATAAGCCTGTATATACATGTTTTATCTGTGTTATAAATAATATTATTATTATGGTTGATGTACATTGTTTATCAATACACTTTTTATATTTTTTATTTGTATAATTTTTTGCACATATTTTAGTTTTTATTTTTATTTATGTAAACAATATTTTTTGGACCCCTCACGGGTAAATACCTCCTCCAAGGATATTCACCTCTCTATCATTGGCCATATTCAACCATCTTTGACCAGCCACTACCACAATTGCGTCTGACGATCTGGCACATAGCCTGCCTCTTGCTTTTTTACCGCTTGTCCGAGGTCCATCTATTGTCTGTCTATACAGCTATGTAGCCTGCTCATTTCTATTTTATTTGTAATGAGACGGTTAGGGTGCCGGTTATTTTTGTTTTGTCTTTCAGTTTTATACCTAGGTAACTTCATTCCATTCTTCTTTGAGTGGTGCTGGAGTTCAACGTTTCCCAGATGCTGTTGTATGATATAAAGTCTAAAAGCTTTTTGTCATAATCATAAACTATAATAGATATGAAATTGGAATTCTAAATATTTATTAATTATCTGCTCCGCTACTTGAATGTGATCAAATTGCTTGCAGCTTGGTTCGGCAGTTGCGTGGAGATGGTGTGGCTGATCATTTAGACCTGGTATATTGTGAGAATTGAGGCGAAGGTTGGGTATGACAGAGCCTAGACTACTGTTAATCTGCATTGATGTGTGCAATTTGCCTTTTTCTGAGATAAGCCGGTGATAAGTTGCTGCGCAAGTAGTGCTGATATTGGTTGGATTGTAGATAGGGGCTGGTTCCTCCCCCTCATCGACACTCTGACCCTGGTGTTCGCAGGGTACGGGAGCGGCACCCCAATATCGTTAAAACGAGCTTCTTCGTAAGTTTACACAAGTGTTCTGTCAGAAAGTTACATATCATACGGTCTCGTTGCAGAATCGTACTTAGATGGAAACATTCGCCCGCTTGTCATTGAGAATGGAATGTGCTGGAGACTTTATTTATATGAGCAGAAGCTGCAAAACAACATAAAAAATGTTCCAATGACTAAAGCTAATTAAATTATCAATAGATAGAAAAAAGTAACCTCAAAATCAACAAATGTTTTAAATCAATTGTTACCACTTTTCAAATATTGGGTAAAATGGTAAAAGGTTTATAGGAAATCCCTGGCACAACTCACTTTACTCGCCGTTTTCCCCAGAATTTCTTTGACAGCAGTAACCCATGATTTAATCTATGGATTTCGTGGTAAACCGTCAAATAATGTTGGTACTGGACAAATCGAAGAAATCCCGAGAATTTCTGCTCGAGTTAGCGTAATCCTGCGATTAATAGTTTATAGCTAGTGGCCATTAGACGCCTTCAGATCATTTGGTTACGATTACGATTGTTTTTGGTTGATTGAATTAACTAAATGTCAAGTTTTAAAGTTGATATTTTAAAAGAGTTCTAAAATTTTTTATGGAGACTGATACCTTAATGTCAAAATCATGATTTTTGCGGTCAGAGTAAAAACGGCTCTCGATCAACAGAGTAAATTATTTTAATCATATGTGTATAAATATGAATTTCGTTACGTCGGTGAAAATCTTTTATGTTGCCCTTAAATTCAGACTTCTCGAAATGGATATCGTTTGAGAAAAAAATAATTACATTCATTTGTTTGTAAAAAAAATCGACACCCGTTTCGTTTCTGGCTGCAGAAATCATGATTTTTGACAGTTATTATGCCAAAAATGTTTCATGCACTTTGAAATCAAATTCCAAGTCGCCATACCTGTCAGTGATAGAGAATCCAACAACAGAAGAAGTATACAGGGGGCGGCGCTTGCCTCCCCTTAAAAAATCTCATGGTTAGCATTCAAACAAAGACTAGTCAAAATTCAATTCTATGAGGGTCGGCGCAAGCCACACTCGATTTTTGCACGAAGTGATATTATTAATTTAAATTAATCCAGTTCTGGAGCTGCTCGCTCAGATCTCGATTTGGATCTCTCAACGCCCCCTTTGAGGCGCGCACCTCCGGTTGGAAACCCATGCTTTAGAGGATAATCATTACTATACCTACTCGAGAACGAAATGAGGGAATCGGTATGCATGTTGAAACTTTTGTATTAGTTTGAGGAAAAACATCTGGCGATCCTTAATAATATTAAATAACCATATTGATTCACCTCCCGCATTAAATAATGGGTAAATACCAACTCCAAGATTGAATATTGGAATGATCATAAAGCTGATAGTAAAACCATGGAACTGGAATGTTTGAATTTTTTGTAAGATTGTGGGAACGTCATTTTGAAGACATAACTAATCATGCGGCCTTTAGCATTTTCAAGCGGTGATTCGGAAGATAATGCATTTTTGCAACATTCTTGGTATAAATTCACACATCTCACTGTTAGAATAGAGTTCATTATACTTACGAGTTTCTACAGGCGGCAAATAATTAAGCGCATTGCTGTGCTTTGAAGTCGGTAATCATGCGAAAAGGCCAAGGTTTCATATTTTAAGCCGGATAATTCGTGTCGAATTGGTTTGTAATGGGTCTCGTCTTCAAATTTTGATGTAAGTAGTTCGTTTGGTAATCATAATATAAGCAGCTACTTAGCACAGAGGATTTGCGGATGATCGATGATTAGTACAACAAGACAGGATATAGTGTACATTTAACTAACTTGGAATTAATGTATTATAATATCAAATCGATCAAGCCCATCAAAACTGTGAAAAAAAACATGCACTCAAAATTAACACAACAAAATCTGATTGGCATCTATTTCTTAACCAAATTCTGTGATGTATCAGTTTCCCTTTCATCATAAGATGCAAATATAGTGTGGGCTATAATAAAACTACCTAATCTAAGGCATATTATGGTGCGTTTCATCGTACCCATAGCCTACATCGACTGGTTATCCGCTCCCTGATTCATAACAACGTCATGCCATACTTTCAAACGATGTTGATACTTCACGCCCAAGAAGTTCTTGAATCGATAGTCGACTGATGATATTTCGATATAGACATTCACCGAATCGGGGATCGGTTACGTCACAGACTGTTGAACCGTAGAGTCGTGCTGCTGACCTCCGACCGACACCGTCGTCTTCTTACAAGATGTCGCTTGCGTTTTGGGCCAGACTCAAGTGTCACGATCGCAAATCAGATTGAGCCAATAATAGAAACAAAAAAGCTTGATAGAGGAGATAAAAGCCAGCTGTCAAATATTATGAAAACAGGCGGGTTAAATGTTGATCTTTCGTCTTTCTTACCATTCAATGTGTGTATTCATAGTCTGTGTCCAGTCTTATTGGCAAAGACACGGATACTAAACAGTCTTCCTAGAATAAACGATAGGCAGTTTGACTTGTAGGTTAGGAACACTCTATTGACAATCAGGCACCATTGTGGCAACCTCATAATTATAGTATACATCGCAACACAGCAGAAACGTTTTCGATTTCCTTTCAACATATTTTCTGTCTTGGAACAGTGAGTGGTACAAGGTCAAGAGGATCGATGGCTCTTAATGACCCCTAATTATGTACATATGAGCCTAGAGTGTAGTACACTGTATCTACCGATACATATATACCTATAATTATTTAATATATTTGATGAATATTGCTAATCAATTCAAATCGAAGCAAACTTAGTTAGATGTATACCTTCTTTCAGACTCTCTAAGTCATGGTACTGAAATTTACTAGGCCAGCCTTCATATATGTAGTTTAGTTTGTGGGCCAGCCAAGCTGATAATTTGGCTCATTTTATTCGTATAGGCCCCAATGAACCTCGTTATCACTTTCTAATGCAACTTCTCTACCCTGGGAACCGATGCGATTTGACTTATAAAGCATAAGCTTCTTTGCTTCGGTTGCCTCATGGCTCATGTCACAAAATTTGTTGCATTGAATAGCCTCATCTCGATGTCCGGGATATGTCTGCATGAGCCTCTTATGATCAAATTCTTCACTTATGTAACGCACACAATAGATTTATTGTATAAGTCTATTGTCGAGGCGTGTCCGATAAATATCAAATTGCCAATTCAAATAATAGGCGTGGTATGGTAATCGCAACTGATATGGTGAACAATGCAGAGGATTTTTGTGCTTCTTTAAATAGTAAGCTTCTTCTCGTACCAATTGATGTCGATACGTCTGAGCTAGACGACTGTTAATCAATTGCATAGTTATAACTAACATTCGTTTTAAAGTTTACTGGCGTTTAACATTTAGAGTCGTATTTAGTTATAAATAATTAATATATTTCCCAATACTTCCCATCGTGCCATTTCCTTTTTCATTTATTGGCTCATGCTCTCTTGAGCATTTTTAATGCTCAAGGGATCGCAATGTCAATAACCTTTATTTATCTGATAAATTTGTTAGTGATCTAGGCCATAATGTTATTAATTGTTTTTTCACTTCTCATGCTCGAAAAGTCCTTCTTTCTGTTGGATTTAGGCTGCATAAAATTGCATTTAGGCACTAGAGCAGCGTTAAGACAATTGAGCCATTCAGCCTGACAAAAGACGTGTCTGTATTAAATAATCTTGTTATTTTAATACATTCAATTATTTATTAATTTATCAAAAACTCAAAGTATGACTCGGCAGAATCGCGTACGACATAAGCTAAAAACGATATGCGAAAAATTTAAAAACAAAAAGAAGACAGGGAAAGAGACTTGTTTTTTACTTTAATTTTGTTGTTTTCTTGCAAAACTTGTTGTTTTACGAAAGTTCATTAATGTGTCGTCAAGTGAAGAGGTAATAACCAAAAGCAAAAAGAGTTATTGAACAGATATTGCCGCCTAAATCCAAGCAAATCTTCAAACGTATGAAAATGCGGAGAAGCGGCGAAAAAGGCCAAACATTCTCACAAGGTATTTTTTTGATTATCACTGTTTCATTTTCTCGCAATCGCAGTAAAAACTAAGGTGTATAACTCGGTCATAAACCCCATTTAATGAAATGACGTGTTTTATGCCCTTGTTGTTCAATCTACAATTATTACAATGTTAGGCGACTACAGCCCGATAAAGCATATACAGTGTGAGTCTTCGTAAGGTGCACATATCGAACAGGGTTGTATAGGATGAACATTTATCGACAAAAAAATATAATTATTCCCTACATTTCCGATTTTTGTAGGCTTTTTTTATATATTTTTAAGTTTGCTATGTACCAACTGCAAAAAACATATATAACTTCGAGATGGAAGGGTCTGTCGGGTTTGAATGAACTGGATGTGATGTTGAAGGATAGTCGGTACTGCCAGTATTAAATGCTCATAGTTGCTATAAAGTTTTAACTATAAACTTAAACTATTTTACGCCTATTTTTAGGGTACCGTAGTTCTCTACGGTACTTGTTTCTACAAGGAACCCTTACAGTTTCGTCAAGTCTGTCTGTCCGTCCGTATATCAGGTCCGTATGTACATGTCACAGCAACTTTATCCCGAAACTATTAAAACTACACAAATGAAACTTCGTATATTGTAGATGTATTCTGTGAACCGCTTTACGATTTTTATACAAAATTGAAAAAATAAAAAATTAAGGGGGTTCCCCAATGGAACTAAAACAATTTTTTTTTATTAAACCTATATGTGTGAGGTGTCTATAGAAAGGTCTTTAAAAATAACGTAGAGTTTTCTGAAACCATTTACCCTCAAAGTAAATCGTTAAAGAGATAGGCCCTTCCAAAGTGGAAAAAATTGTGTCCCCAACTTTTAAAGTAAGAGAGTGAAAACTCAAAAAAAAATATGTTGTGTATCTCATAAACTATTTCAACCAAAATTGGTTTGAACAAAATAAAATAAGTAGTTTTTAAGATATAAAACATTTATTATAAACTGCAAATATAACTATGTCATTCAAACAAACACTATGAAAAACAAACTGATTATATGCTGGTGAAGAATGATATTGATATTTTGGTTAGGTATATCAGGTGAAGTGAGTACCTTCCTAATTTTTATTTACTTATATGCTAAATTTTATACTTGGCCGCTTTTTAAGCACATTTTAGTTATTGCAGTTTTTCACAAAATTTGGTACTGAAAACTAAATTGTTCTACTAAAAAATATTATTTAAAATATGTGATTTTAAATAATATAATAATATATTATTTATATATATATTATATATTTATAATAGCTTTTAAAAGACACCAAAATAATGTTTCATACTTAATTTTTTTTGGACGTGATAACGATTTTATCTACACACGTACTATAAACCCTCTTTACTGCGTACAAAAACCGCACGCTACGATCAGCATAATGTTAAACTACTTGGTAAAAACTCATTTCTTATCTGAAAACCATTATGACCATAATGTGTAGTTTTTCTACATATTATGACATTCAAATTTCGAGTGCCGACGCCCGCCTGCGTGCCGCCCATAGTTTGTCTGTGAAGTTGGTACTACAGAACAAGCTAAACAACTGCAGAGCCACAATGCCGGTCAAACATGCGGTTCCTGAACACATCAAAGAGAGCTTATGATATGTGTAATAAAATAATAATAATAATACCTTGAACACTATTTACACACATTGATCTAGCCCCAAACTAGGATTCCCTGTATCTTGGGTACTAGACAACGATACACACACTTAAATAGATAAATACTATACTTAGATAGATAAACAACCATGACTAGGGTACAAACATCCGTTCTCATCAAACAATTATTTGCCCCCACCGGGACTCGAACCCGGGACCCTTGGCTTCGAAGGCAGGGTTACTGCCGACTCGGCCATTCGGGTCGTCGTCGTGTGTAGATAAACTAGTGTATGTAACTGTACATAATTAGGCATTAAAACTCTCGAGTGATATTATTATGAAACACGCCTTCGGCTCGTTTTATAAACCCACTCTCGAGTATTAATGCCCTCCATTATGTAGCAGTCACATAAACTACTATTAAAATCGGTCGGATAAGGGTTTACTCGCAAAATCAAATTTAATGAAATTACATTGTGACAAGATCGCCTAGATCTCTGAAAGTAAATATAAGTAACACCTCCGGGAATAATTTTAAAAGATTATTTGGAGAAAAGAAGCCATTACTTGGTAAATGCCAAAAGAGGCGATCCGAGTCAGACTCGCGCACCGAGGATCCCGCACAACACCTATTATAACCCACCGACGACCAAAATAGGGACGATATAAGTTTGAAGCATCTGTCGATCGGTGTGTCGGTCGGTGTGTCTGTATGTCTGTCCGTGGCACTCTAGCGGTCATACGGGTAGACGGATTTTAATGCGGTTTTTGTTAATAGTAGAAAGCTCCCTTAGAATCGTTCTTAGATATGTTTTATCAAAATCGGTTCAGTAGTTCGAATGTTACCAGCTTAGCAAGAAAATCCGGTTAAAGAGGTAGATGAATTTTACTGCGGTTTTTTGCAGCTGGTAGTAGATTTCACTGCGATGGGTCTCAGATATGATTTGTTAAAATTGGTTCAGTAGTTCAAAAGTTTTATTTAGTCTATATGGGTAATAATTGAACCAAATTTTAGCCAAAATGAATTTTCATCGATGTGTTGGGGTTGTTTTTTTTATTATTCATAGTTATTATGTGATAAATAGTGGGAAACTACAAATATTCGGTTTTCACCACAGACTTGAATAGTAGGGACAGGGCACGGAGCGCTTGAAAGTGTCGCTACAAAAACAGTACAAAATCGGGAAAATTGGACTGTTTGCAATCAGTCGCGCTTGGACGGTGACAGCCGATTGACATATCGGCAGCAAAAACAAAAATGGTGACCTGCGACGTAAAAAGGTGTAAATCATACCCAAATCGCAAAACACAAAAACAGGGAGTGTCGTATCACAAGTAAATATTATATTTTCAATTACTATTGGCTTTAAATTGATTATCTATAAAATATTGTACTCGAAAAAATCCTCAAACGAAAATCAACCATTCGACTGACGTAACTTTGTAGCGACGCGCGACGCACAGTGAAACTGCCCGCTTCCTATTAGTAGTAGTAGTTATGATTCGTTAGGGGGGTACCCCTAACGAATCATAACTTTTTCTATGATTAGGTAGTTTATTACTTATAAATTAAAATCAAGATCTTGAATTCCAAGTCACGCTACTAATGTGTATCTGTGAGCTTACATCCTCTTTCATAATTTAACGGCAAAGACAAAAATTAATATGCCTATTTAATTATGTTTCAACTTTTTATTAATTAAACATGAGCTAATTGCGTGAGACCTCGCCCTTTAAGTAAAATTTTAGCTAGATATATTTTATTTCTACTCCTAATCACCGATTAAAAGTCACCGGGTATTTGAGAGTTATCCGTAGATCAACTTTCCTAATATTGTGTCTATACACCACAAATCGGAACGTGACCGACCGTGACGCCGTTACAATTTTTCGTACTGTCTTGGTTCCGACGAATTCCGACAGGGGCGCTATTTTTCTTAGCCTCAAAATGGTAAGAAATTTAGTACGGGAAGGCCTATCCTTAGTATTTATATCGATGGTTTTCACATTTGTCCTTTGTTTGGGCTAGACCTTGCTGCTTGCCAAATTTAAAGATTCTCAATGGCTCATAATAGAGAATTGTGGTTGCAACTTGTAGAGGCCTTTGCTCACCAGATACTTGATAGCTACAAAAGAAACTAATACGAAATAAAAAAGATTTCGATAGCTTTGGAAAGCAAAAGATAAGGAAAACCAGCAAACGACTTGAAAGCAAGAAGATATATTGACAACTGAAGTAAAAAAAATACAAAATGATAAAAGATAGAAAATGTAAAACGGTCTATAAAATAAGGTTGCAACTATAACATCCCAGGCCCTTATGTGACACAACACACAAAACTAACCAGGCTAGCTAAGAGCTAGGGCTTACGCGTCTAACCTGATTAGCTTTTTAGAGAGCATTTTTGTTTAATAAAGCATCGTCGAAAACGTTTAACAATCTGTCTTACCGAAAGCCGGCGTGTTGGAAAACAAGATGGCGTCATGACAACAGCTGATTTGCACAGCTTATATCAGGGCAAAACATTGGGGTAGTTTAGGTGAAGGGTAAAGGGGGTGAGCGAAGCAAAGCCCCCTTTATCCTTCGTGTTAGGTTGAATATGTAACAACAACAAAACATTCTTTAAACATATACTTAAGTACACATAAAAAAACTATACATTGTATATGTCTTGTTGCCTAGGAACGTTTTGACAACTCGTTAAACGTTTCGTTCACTCACTTGTCTGACGGCATTTTAGTGAATTGGTTAAACGTCGGTATTTAATTAACGGTCTAGAGAGTTAGTTGAGTGCTTAATACCTTGGACACTATTTACACACATTGATCTAGCCCCAAACTAGATTCCCTGTATCTTGGTTACTAGACAACGATACACATACTTATATAGATAAATAATATACTTAGATAGATAAACAAACATGACTAAGGGTACAATCACCCGAGCATCACACAAATATTTCCCCCCCCCCCCCCCCCGCGGGACTCTAACCCGGGGCCCCTAACTTCGTAAGCAGGGTCACTGCCGACTCGACCATTCAGGTAGTCATGTCCGATTTAACCAACTAACTGCGACATAGCTACGTCCACCACCCTGACTACACTGTCACGGCGATAGAAGGTCGAAGTTACCCGGCTCCATGGCCATTTTGCTCTTGGTAAGTTCTCATCCACTATAAGCACTAGGTCGCCGATGTTTAAGCCGCATTTTAATCTTATGCCTGTTTGTCGTGGCTGGTCAGTAGGATCTCCTTCACCTAACGGTTCCACAAAATGATACGCTAATTGAAGACCTTTATTAAGTCTGCTCTTCGAAGAAGATCTCCATAGATTAAGGTTGGGGGAAGGACCTGGTTTAAGGAGGAGCCGATCAGAAAATGGAAAGGTGTCAAAGTCTTCTGGTCGTCATGGATAATGGCCTCGGCTTCTAGTAAGAGAGTCACAAGCACTTCTGGGTTAGGGGCCCAAATAGGGCATTTTCGCGTATAGTTGGATTCAGTGTAACTTTGACGATGCGAACTAACCATTCCTAGCTTCCACCGAAGAATTGAGATGGGGGAATTGAGCTCCACTTGATTCCTCTACTGGCAAAATCATTGATCACTGTTTGGTTAAATTCTCGTAAGATTCGATCAGAACCGACGAAACAAGTACCGTTGTCAGATAGTGTCGGGAGCATCTCTCCGTGCAAATAATCAACGCAAGCTCATAATAGCTGTATCTCCGAGAGGCAATACACTAGTTTCAAATGAACCACTCTGGATGAAAATCGGGTATGTGGGACTTGCTATCATTTCTCGTGTTTAGATTATTGCGAGTTATGCGAGATTATTATTAGAGTGTTGCGCAAGGGAAAAGCCATTATTTGCATGTCCAGCCTTGCGATGGTAAAAAAGAACCTGGAGGCGCATGACTGGGTGATGATCATTTACCAGTATGGACAATTGACTTCAGTTCAGTACCCACGTCTTCGAGAGCCTCAATTCTACGTTCCACGTCTTTGATTAGGTGAGTGGTTTGATTCTAGTGGCGTCGTCCGCAACATTCAAGTCACTTGGAACCCATCTCCAATCCTGAACTTGGAATCATCAGTTATTTCCCCGACCCTATGGGCCAAATAGAGCTTAAACGTGCATGCGCCGCTACTTAGCCAACTAAAGACAGTTCTCGAATCTGGACCAAAATAATGTAAGAATGTTTTTTTTTGTGAAATCCCTTAATTCATTATATATTATATAGCTTCACGTCTTGCTATTAAGCAAGACGTGAAGCTATTGAAGCACACTACAATTCTAGTAGCGGAATTGAAGTGGGCTTCGATGGTGAAACTCTTACACTACAAGCTGTAAGAGCAAGCTTGACGATTATACAAGCGAATACAATCTGCATACAAGAATCGCCAATAACCGACAGTCGCATTGTCTATGCAAGGTCGCTAGCATCCGCAAAAATATGTAAGTTACTGTGCAGAGAACACTGTTTAACTTAGCGTTCCAACGTGGGATTATGATATAAGAAAACTCTCACACTAAACCATTTGTTCCACCTCGAATCCTGTGAATGTGACATGTTGATTTTATTTTTATATGCAGTGCAGTAGATGGACTGGATGATGCCCCAAAAATGACAGATATCATTCAATATTCTTTCAGAGGATTCTTTGAACCTAAGTTGCGCCATAAAAATAAAATGCTTCCCTCTCTTTTTTACGGATTCATATTTGGGGAAACATATCAGCTCGCACAGCATCAGCGCCCTCTAAAACGCCAAAGAATGCCCAATAAGATTATTAAAAGGTCGGTCTTTGAAGGAGCAATTAATTTAAAGAAACACCCTGAATACACGCCAAAATTTAGCAAATACCTACCATTTTATTTTAGAGTTGGTGTCACTTTTACGCGCTGACATTTGATTAATACATAATTGTTGTTCACCGTTAGTTAAATTGTATTCACTGTTGACAGTTTTACTAAAGTTCCTAGTACTGACAGAATGACCAGGATCACACTCCTTAGCATAACCTTTAGTAATCGTATTGTCAATGAACCTTTTTTTACATATCTATAGCATACGTATCTATAGACTCAGGAAGCGTGATAGAGCTGAGGATAACTGCCAGGAACGCTTTTAATGTTATCACACCAAGGGAGTCCTGGGAGTCTTACCTCATACCTACCAGTTGGTAAACTTGTGATAGTATTGTTTAAGATCTCATCGGCTCGTGCATCTAACTTACTATGCAGGTTCTCACCCATAGAAATGCCGAGTCCAATTTGAAAGTTGACCAGTCGACAGTGACTGACTACCTCAACTGGTTTAGTATAACAAGAAGCCACTCCATACAATGTCCAACCTAATCAAGTCTGACTACCTACCGGCTCATTATGCCTACCAGCACGGTCATCACGAGATATTGACAGATGCCAGTGCTCAGATCCAATAAGCACATTTGGGTTAGCGTTAGTGCAGGTCCAATAATCAGCTCAAGTAATCGTAGCACTGTACGGTTTGCTTCGACAAAGATTGCGTGCTCGAGCTGATTGAAGTTAATCGTGCCAGGACTATGCCCTGGAATGAAGAACATGTCAGGTTAATATTTACCTTGGATGTAAAAATAAACGTAGGAAATATTTGTAGTTTTATGTAAGCCACAGTAAGCGTTGACAGCTATAAGCTTGTCATGCCCTAATACCCCTATATGAGCGACGTCGTTAGAGTCAATTATCGACTCTGTACTACCAATGTCGTCTAGGAGTGCGAAGGTCTCATAAATGCCAATATTTTATTCAGAATATTTAATTACGCAACTTAGAAAGACGCTACTACTCTCTCCAGCTCATCCTCCGTGAAGCAGATCAGCATGAAGCAGTAAACCCTTCGGCGGTCCACGTGACTCTCTGTGCTTGTAGACTGGAAGTAAGCGTCCTCTTCAGGGGTGTACCTCTCCAGGTTTAGTCTGCAGAACTGTCAGTTTATATTAGGTGAGTGCATCTCAGGCCCAAGCCAGACAGAAAAGGCGAATATTGCTGATGCGTCGCAGTCACGGCGCAGACGGGGCACTGACGCGACTTTTTAAAACATATAGAAAAAACGGTCAAGTGCGCGTCGAACTCGCGCATGAAGGGTACATTAGTAGGGATAGTGTGGAGTGAAAACTGAATAGTTTGGATTTTAGATATCAAAATGTTGTTTAAAAAGTTATGGGTCAAATCGGAGTCAAATCGGCTACTTTAATACTCCATTTAGGTAACCAGGTACATTTTTAAGTTTGTATGTGGTTCACAGATTAATAAAATTCGAATTTCTTTCTTCAAGCAGGCCTCGGAGAACGCATATGGCGTTTATGCTCAAAGCTCCAGATCGCTCCACTGCAGCCTACGAGCACGGGTTCAGAATCCGAGCCATACGACTGTGGAATGAGCTTCAGTTGAATGAGCTGACAGTCCATTTCGAAATACATTACATACAGAAGCACTATATTTTCCCTTTCTAGTTATATTTATACATGTCACCGGAAGATAGTCAAAACCGTTAGTTGATCAACTATCGGCAGATAGTAAACCAGACAGGGTTTAGAATTTACGTTTCTTTTGTTCTTACATGTCTACCTAACACGAAAACTATTCGGGGGCTTCACTGCCCTCGCCCCGTCTAGTCTTCACTTATGATACCGCAGTGTTTGCCCTGGTATTTCGTTTGCAATTCAAGTTTAAACCAGATCACTATTTAACGGTTTTCACCGTTAGTTGATGAACTAACGCGTCATATAGTAAGCAGTACACTAAATTTTACTATCTGTAGATAGTTGACCAACTTACAAGAAAAAAAAAAGGTTAGTTTGTCAACTAACGGTTTTGAATATGGTACGGTGAGATATATATGTTACGGCTAAAGCTAGGTGTGAAACTAAACTTAAGTTTAGCCGGCTAGTCTTAAGATTAATTTCGTGCCTGGGCTAATGTCCGAAGTATTGTTCATTTGTGATAACGGACGTCATCTTTAATCGGCTAGACTGCACATTAGCCGATGCGTTTCGGTTAATGTTGGACATTAGTTAGCTAATGTTGAAAACGATGTATTCGTGCGACTGCGGGGCGGGTCTCCAACTATTGGCGCTCTCACTTCGTTCGAGCGCCTAATATATCTCGACTGAAATAGGTGACTTTCAACCCTTGGTTAACAATCTACTATTGCAATAGAGCGCAGACGAGGCGCACATGATTGGCATATCCATATATTTTGCGTCGCGAAGCTTTTGTACATTTTGTTTCAAAGTGCATTAATGGGGCGCCGCGTTTGTGACGTGTCTTACGTCTTTTCAGTCTTCCTTGGGGCTTAGGACCGCACCGTGATACCTACAGTCATGGCATTTCAATTCTTTGTATGAAGTTCTATGCAACTGCGCACCTACCATCACCGTTCTACAGCAGACTACGCAGACCCTCATGCGCGCAACATACATTTTTATGTTGTAGCAATCTCCGGTGATAAAACTTACGATTACTTAGCTAACTAGACAGGTTGACATTTAATTAGCTGACCATATTTTTGGGGAGTTTTAGTACCCATAATTATGAACAACTTTCGTGGCAATCAAAAATAAATTTCGTTCTCCCCTAGAAACTTGTAATCAGCTGATCGGGTCAATGTACTAAGGGACGTTTTTTTTTTCATTTGCGGCCCTATGTTTCATTGGGAAAGTTGTTCATATTGATGGTTACTATCATTCCCCAAAATATGGTCAGCTAATTAAATATCACCTGTATATTGGTATATCGCGTGCGTCCTGCGCACCCGCAATGCTCCCCAAATCGTAGCAATGTGTGCGTATGCTTAAGCGGAACGGAATCTGGCTGTGAATGTGCGGCCAAGCGCGCACTTTTCTATGAATATTGCCAGGCGTGCACGCGCTCTTCAACATGATCACCTAACAACGGGCAAATCCTGGTGCACTATTTTATTCAGCCATTTCATAGGCATTATTGGCCTTTCATTTAGCGCTACCCTTCTGCTTATCATACAGGATCTTAGCTTTACCTAATCATAAAATGTACAGCGAATTTTACAACATTCTATCAATAATACTCTTACGAGATGCTTTCCTTTCGGGTTCAGAATATAATTATTTTCACGTGAGTTTTGTGTAACCTTTGTAATAGGGGCAAAACTGAATGGTTTAACCAGTTATGGAGCGAGATAGGAGAGTGAGAGATAATCTACAAAGTTGTCTTTTATAGGATGTGTCAAGAATCATAATACATAATTACATAATTTTCCTTATAAAGATTTTTGTGACATGACAAATAGAATAAAATATTAAAATCGGCCACTATCGTCGTGTTATGTTATTGCTCAATTCCAAGTTAAGGCCTTTGCTCCTTGGGTTACAACTATAAGTAATTATAATAGCATATAAAGATTATCTCCTAATTTAGTTTAGGTACTTACCTTGGTTTCATTTTTATAATAGCAGACCAGCTCTTCGAAGTGGCTGTTGACATCAAGTCGCGGATAATGGAAGTAACTCTCTAACTCTCTGTATCTTCCAAGATGCTGTTGAAAGTTTTTATGTCCCAATTAGTTTTATGCAGGAAGGCAACATCATAGCTTGTAAACATTTTGAAACTTTATGAGTCGTCTGGGCGGTGTGTGGTCAGACTTCAGTTTTAGTATAGCCAGCACACATTTTACTATTTCTTTATAAGACTTCAGTGTTACCACTACTAAGTAATCATTGGGATTATTCTCTTACTTTAACTTAGTCTAGTGGTAAATCAATCTGTTGATGTTTATGAAGTTAGATTTAATATAGTTGCCCCTTAAGCCCGGGTGGCGCCAAAAGGTGTCATTTTCTCGTTATAGGTTTTGAATTGTATTGCAATGGCATGAGATTTAAAAACGCGATAGTAATAATAATAATAATACCTTGGACACTATTTACACACATTGATCTAGCCCCAAACTAGGATTCCCTATATCTTGGGTACTAGACAACGATACACATACTATTATAGATATATATTATTCTTAGATAGATAAACACAACCATGACTAGGGTACAAACATCCGTCCTCATCAAACAAATATTTGCCTCCACCGGGACTTGAGCCCAGGACCCTTGGCTTCGTATGCAGGGTCACTGCCGACGAAGCCTCATAACTAGGTCTAGGGCTCGAAAAAGAACATCACTGTCCAAGTTCTCGAGAGAGAACATAACCATTTTTTACCTACATATATTCGTATTTTGCTTCTGGCCCCACATTAGGATTACCTCGGGATCAGGCGAGCCACTTCGCAAAACAGTATCTTGGGGGAATTCACTCGGAAATATCCGGCGTAGTTCCACATCCTCGCTGCAATCGAGACAAAATTACTTGACCTATGTGAGTAAATTTCTGCACCTAATGCATATCGAAGTGAAATGTGACGACATTACTCACTACGTATATATTGCACCATCACTCAGCGGCATTAGGCAGTATAGAAACTAAAATAAAGCGAAACAATATTATAAGTTGTAAGTCACTTCTATAAAATATGAACGCTTATTGTAAAGTATGTGTAAAGTACTTACAACTGCAATAAAGTTTACACACGATATTTTCACCATTTTGTTTTGACTTCAAGTGAGAATTGCAACAAGGCAGGGTTTCAACAAGAGCATAAACTAAACGAATAATATTTATTGTTTTTAGTAATGCCATTTTCCCATGAAAACCTTAGTCATAAAAGTAACGTCTGATATTTTGTAATTTTGGCTTTACGTATTTTTCTTTTCGTCGACTACTTTTACTTTATATTTCTAACTTGCTATTTTATGGATATTTGTAATAATAATTAATAATCTACTAAAATAAAGATTCAGGGCCTCTTGTATGTATTCGTGTTTTTTCGTTTTGATGTTTTTCTTTTGTAAATAAGCCGAATTGTACAACCTTTTTGAAATCCGTTAAATAACTTTAAATATACTTAAATCCAACACGGCCATGTTAAGTTGGCACATTACTGACAGGCAATAACATACTGTTTTAGCGACTGTGTTACAAGTCGGTCTAATAAAGGAGTATCTGTAAAATATCATGAAAACGAAAAAGAAAAACAAACTTCAATATTAAATAGTATTTTATTCAATTTCAAACAATCCTCCTATCATTGAACCTCGTGCCGCTTTGCTCCGACTGCGGTCTGTATCCGTTTTCGTCAGCGACATACTGCACCACGCGCATGCGTCCTTCCGGGTCTACGTAGCCGTACTCCCCCCGCACCACAAGCGCCTGCCCCGCTCGCCCTGCGACTAGACCGCCATCCTCGCGCCGGTATGATCCGTCTGATATCTGGTATCTGTAAGATATCAGCATATCTACAATATATATGTCCATTATATCATTCATTCGTTCATTTTTCGGTTGGAAGTAGGGATGATACTAGTAAGTCAACATTGTTGTTGTTACTGTAGATATTTATTCATTCATTATTATTATTATTATTCATTATTATTTCATTTGTCACTCAGTCATCATTGTTATTGTTTAAGACTAGGATGCTGGGTCAGTGTGGTATGTGGGGTGGGCAGGTGGGATTGTCTGATATGATATTTCAGTTACAACCGAACTCGAGAATGGTCTGACCGCTTTAATATATATCCTATTTTGTTTTATTCTCCTCAGTACGAAGGAGATGTATGTAAAATAAAATTAGGAAAAAAGCAAAGAAACAGGCTAAAAAAATAAAGTGAAATTCAGCTTACTACCAACAGATGGCGTTGGTGTTGTCAGTTATGTTTCAAGGCCGCGCGATGCATAGAGTTTTAAGACCAAGAGTTTCGTTAATCTGAGGCGCGCATGCGTGGGCGTGGCAAACCTTACAACGTATCGTTGAAAATGAAAATGATGGATGAACATTTTTTTGACCGGGAGCTATGAGAATATTTGGTATTCTCATAGTTCCCGGTCAAAACGCATTGTGAACTCGCGCCACGGCCAGCTAGTAACTAATACAACTGTGCGGCGTCCACATTTTGATTGGAATGCATGCATATATACCTATATGCATATATATATATATATATATATATATATATATATATATAAACGATATATCCGAGTAGAAAATACTGAAGCTATACTTACTCAAAACTGTAGGTCCCCAAGCCATTGTCGTTGTAAGCATATTTAACAATCCGCGCATCAGAACTTCCACCAGCGGCGCCTGCGCTGATGTTGTGACTCCCAGCCGCAAGCACGAAGACGACACAAACACACGCTTGCCTTAGCTGCACAAAAATATCCATGGTGTCAAGGTTAATCAAGTCATCAGTTATTTGTATAATCTATTTATGACATTAGATCGAATCTTGGAGAATGCAGATATGATTAAGGTTAAATGCAAATATGGTAAAGTTCTGATTTATAACGCAGTAAATACGAGTAACTCCTCAAATAATCCGGGGTGGATGTATCTTCCGGGTAGCATTTACTTAATTGTAGTTCTCGTATTCTCGAGGATTTCTTTTATTGACATTGACATTAGTAAGTACTTCGTACAATTCTTGTGGTGACCTAATGTGGCCTTCACAAATTCTTTCATGTGTCAAAGTTCATGACATTTTAGAAATGTCTGCTAATAACCCTGAATTAGTAACAAATCATGAATGATGCATATTAAATTGATGAGTTGAGTCGTTCTTACTTTACTCATTTATGTTTTTTTAATGTGGGGATAATAATAAAAAGAATTGCTAGGTGTGAATACCATTTTCGAATGGTGAAAGATATTTCAAAAAAATTGCGATATTTTCCTGATGTTTCAAATAGCGCGACTATAGGTAGCGAGTTTTTGTAGACACAAAGCAGATTCAAAGACATGTTTTAGAACGAGTTTTGCAACTCACCATTTTGTCTTGGCTTCGGAATAGTTTGGATGTCGTCTAGTGGGCGGGCACTGAGGATTGAGTTGCTCGTCTGACACTTTAATACTTGCTCGTTAACTGGTCCGGGGTCCCGCGACGGTGTCAGGACTAGACCTCGACTTCATTCCTGAGATGACAACGTGGGGGAGGACTGTCTTGTGTCGTTGACATTGTATTCAACTGTAGATATATATTGTGCGCACAAGAGTTACCTAGACCAGCTTCATTTGTATTTAGTCTTGTCCAGCGATCTTTAGTGTAGGGTGTACAACTGTTGTGTATATAAACTAACGTTTGTTTTCTCGTCAGTTGGTCAACTATCGACAGATAGTAAACTGTAGCGTAATGCTACTATATGACGCGTTGGTTGACTTGGTTGGTTGGTTAAACTAACGGTTAAAACCGTTAAAACGTAAACTGTTTTAAACTTGAATTTCAAACGAAATACCAGGGCAAACACTGAGGTAGCCTATGTGAAGACTAGAGGGGGCGAGCGCAGCGAAGCCCCCGAATAGTCTTCGTGTTAGGTTGACATGTAAGAACAAAATAAACGTTAATTCTAAACCCTTTCGGTCTGGTTTACTATCTGTCGATAGTTGTTCAACTAACGCGTTAGTTTATCAACTAACGGTTTTGACTATCTTACTGTGACATATACATCCATTAATCCCCAAAACGACAACATCCGTTGGGATTTAATTTAACAGGAAGCATCATTATCATCTCGGCTGAGGCTTATTTTTAATATTCAAATGCTTCTCTCATCGGTCGGAAAATTTTATCACATTTATATGCGAAAAAATAAAGAGTTACTCAGACAAAAGTATGTTTAAATAGGGTACTTAGTCTTTCGTTTGATTGAAAGTCGTGCAGAATGCACAATGTGCAATTACAACTCAAAGAATTTAAACTTAAGTAGCATGAGGATTATGAGACGCAGAGAAGAACTAGAAAGGAACTTTTTTCACCTAGAGTACTGAAGATTCTATTGTTGGCATTTGTGAGGCAACAACATAAAATTTGCCTTAATTGTTATGATATTTTTTCCTTTTCTGGCCAGCAGAGAAGTGAAAGGGCACTTCAATTAAACATCATTCTTTTAAGTATTGAAATGCTTTACAATGGCCTTATGATGTTTTATTAGGTTTTAAATATACCTAAATCTAAATATTTGCTGACATTTAAATGTAAAAAAGCGTCTGCATTGCTTCAAGCGCGATAACGCTGAGCCTGCGTGGCGTGCTTCAAGCGCGATAACGCTGAGCCTGCGTGGCTTGTTTTCATCAAACAGTCTTGATGCCTTGAATATGTGATATTTTATTTACTAAATGTAATAAATCGCTATTATTAGAATATTATACAATAAAACACAGAGATTTCTAATTAATAATGTTGAATTTTAATACGTTATAATAATAAAGTAAATAGTGGCACAACCATTGCATCAATTACTTTGTTCTATAAATTTTCACAATAAACAGCTTCTTATCGAAGTGGAAATAATCGTTAGCCTAAGTTATATAAGTACAGATACTTAGTAGTAGCACGTAGTAGACTCTATAGGTAGAAAGACAAAATTTAAATGTAAAAGAAGTACATAAAACATAAACATAACATAAACTTTTCTTTTTCTTTTTTCCTAGCCGGGGATCGAAACCGGGACCTCTCGCATGGTAGGCAGAGCCTCAACCGCTGCGCCACAGAGGTCGTCAATACACAAAAGAATTTTTACATAAGGAAGTAACGGATATTTTAGCTGGAGTGTATCTAAACAAACTAGTGTCGCTTTTCCTTATTCTTCTCTATTTCTTGTCGAATGTCGATCACGGGCTGAAACAGAGTGAAAGCCAATAGTATGTTTTCTAAATTTTGAATGAAGAAAATAAACCAATTTAGAATTTTGATAACTTTATTTTGAATCTTATTCTGTTTAAAAACATACACACGTATGTTCCAGAACGAATAGATAGATAGATTAGAAAACACATTTATTCAAATTGTCACAATATACTGTTACCTGCGTTTCGTTTCAGATGTACGCACAGATAAACTACGATAACAAATGACAAGAAAATGACAATACAAATGACTCTTATGACTAATGACACAAGGTTCATTTCCTATGCAGGTGCGCGCCATGTTATGGTAGCTATCTGGGATGATTCGTGTGTACATTAGTGTGAAGGAAATAGTTTTTTTGATTAATATATCGACACTTCTCCAAATAAGCCTGCCTTTACCTGCCGTGAAAGATTTTATTGATCGTAAGAATAATCGACGAAAATTACCTTCCGCATATTTGAGTTTTACACTGGATCAAGTTTCCATTCACAAAGAAGACAGGTTTCCTTTGCAAACAACGTTACTTACCTAAAGAGCGAAAATTAATTACAAAGCACAGGGAACGAAATAAATGATCTGAAACCTTGAAATAAGCTTGTTACAAATAACTATTCCGGATAAGCCTTTCTAGGTCCTTCAAAATTCACAAAAGGCAGATACGGAACAATCATTCACAGTGACATAATTGGTTATAGTTGTGATAATGAGTCTTCATGCTACCAGCAGTCCTATGTTAGCCCAGGAGTGTTGCAATAACAGGGCCTGGAAGGTTGCTTTGCAGCTGTAACAAAAGTATGAAAATGATGATGTTGATGATAATTGCTCTCTATGATGATGATCCATGACGGATAAGTCTAAGTTGAAATTTATGAAACAGGAATGGAACACTATAAGTAATAATAATGCTTTATACTTATCCACGTGACCAATTTACCATGAAGTTGTATTAACCCGGTTTAAAAAATAAATGAAATGGAAAAATAGCTGTACCTTTCGGTACTGAGCTTTAGGAAAGTAAGGGGAAATAAAATAAATCTAACAGTTTCGACAGACAAGAACTTAGAGAAAAGTATTGCCAGTTTATAGGTTTATTCGATTGGTATATTTATCCATTACATCATCCTAGGAGTGTTGCAATCACAGCAGCAGGTAAGGAGTAGCCAACCTTATCGCTAGGCGGCTGAAAAAGAAATGACGACATGCAACAAAATATTCTGGATAAAATATGTTTATAGAGAACTTACACTGGGTACTTCAATATTCCTATCAAGTTTGTCTGTAGTTAGGTTAGTAAGAATATTAACTAGTCTATAAGTATCATCAATAGGTATACTAATGATAAATGTATGATATCTAGGTACTCTCTGAAACTCTCTATGAAAGTAAGGCGGACTACTCGTAGAAGGAATGTAAATAGTTTTGACAAGTCCAGACACTATTAGATAGAGAGTACATAGTTTTTTTATGATTAACGGGTGATTGTTCCAGATAAACAGTCAGAACTTCTGTCAAATTCCTCAGATAAGCAAGCAGATAAAAGTTATCTAAGAATGGAAAAATCGGTCGTTAGTTTTCCAGCCATTATCCATTAAATCATCCTAGGAGAGTTGACATTACACTGCTCTTTAAGGCGAGACCGCCTGCCGCAAAGTAAATGAGCATCGGCAACAACAAATATTTAAAAAATGCCCTGTGATCTTGTGAAGTGATCTGATGCTAAATAGTTCATTGTTCCGATCCAAAATATATTATATGTGGTTAAATCAAAAATCGTTTCTTCACTTGACTGGTAGAAACTTGATACGGTTTTGCTAACCGCACTTGCTCGGGTTGCCTGCGTATTCTAAGTCATCTGTCTCAAAGACTAACTAAATGCCGTACTCAGAGACATTTAATGAACGATTATTCCAATTAAAAATTTGAATTAATGCACAAAACTATTAATTTAGTAATCCTTAATTAATCATGACACGACTCTGGGTATGGCCGTAAAACTCTATCCACAATTAGATATCTTCAGGGACGAAAAAGGTTTCACCTACAGTATTAGTTCGCACATTTGTTATTAATTCACAGGGATTGAATGAGTAAGGCTAAAGATGTTATGATCTTTTTAGATACGAGTATAAACAAGGGATTATTTAATTATGTACTAAAACAAATTGAGTGAATTGCCTCTAATTGGACCTAGGTAAAGCGTTGTAATCATAATGTCATCACCATATCACATCCACCTAGGATTATGGTTTATGCGAATTAGAATTGTTATTTGTTAAGCAGCCGCGTAAATGTTGATAACCTTTAGAAGCGTGTTTACAAAATGGAAATTATGTAAACTACTATAGATTTGAATAAGCTTAATTCGCGAGTTGAAATTCGCAAATAGTTTCCAGAAACCACCCGTTCATATCGTACAACCTATGTAATACTTCGCAGTGACATTTAGTTAGAGAATCATCATTGCAGAGTTATCTAGCTAGGTTACTACATAGGTATTTATTCGTATACTGGTATTATTAGGTCCTAAACAGAAGAGACATACATAAAAAACTATTGCTACATTCGGTAAGTATTTTTTAAGAATTGACTGTGGAAATCAGAGATATTTAATGAACTAGCAACTTATTGTAATCCTACTAGTTATCTTTTGATACTTAACTCTGAATATTTGCTGATCGGACATCTGGCCACCCTAATTTAAACATTTGAGGGCTTTGAGCTTTGGCTCTGTGTATATCCCATAATGAAAGTACTCTTGAAGATCTTTGTAGTGAGCCACATGAGGCTAGGAGGTGTATCTAGGATTTTACTTCACTTACTTCAATATCAGGAACAGCATAGTCCCTAACCGTGGGGTGATATCCATATTTATCAGCGGTATATGAGACATGATATATCTTTCCGTCGTCAGCTATAAACGAATAGAAGCCTTCCACTACATAATCACCATTCTTATCAAATCCTCCGCTTTCAGATCTTTCGATGTCATTCGAAGTTAGGAATCTGAAAATGTAACCAGTAAACTCTCCTTAATGTGTTCTATCTTTTATGTGTTCTATGAAAAATATTAGAACACAGATCAGGGGTTTTCAAGATGCTTGGATTCTAGTGCTTTATGTTCAATGATGAGAAAAACCGGAAAAAACTTTTATATTAAAAAGGGATCTAATAAATGTGGTATAAGGGAATGATGAACAAAAAAGTACTCACTTGAAGTGATATTTTCCCTTCAATCCTTTATTATCATTTAATGTGTTCTATCTTTAATGTGTTCTATGAAAAATATTAGAACACAGATCAAGGGTTTTCAAGATGCTTGGATTTTAGTGCTTTATGTTCAATGATGAGAAAAACCGGGAAAAACTTTTATATTAAAAAGGGATCTAATAAATGTGGTATAAGGGAATGATGAACAAAAAAGTACTCACTTGAAGTGATATTTTCCCTCCAATCCTTTATTATCATTTTCATAGCGGGTGGTTCTTGCGGCTGCATCTTGAGCACAAACTCCAATTAATGAAACAGCTACGAGTACTGTTGCGACAACGGTGTTGTGGTACCACATCTGAAATAGACTCTACTTATTATAGTGACCATATGTTTTTTTTTAATATTATTAAAAAAAAACGAATTATGCGACACCTTTATCAACAAGTTTATGCGACAAGGATCACAACTCAGAATCAAGCAAGATATGAAAAAATTGAATATATAAATATAATGCTAATTGGAATTGAGGGGCTAATTGGAACTAATAGAAAATGCAGCCAAATCTCTGCATTTTGTATTAGTTCCAATTAGCCCCCTTTTACCGGTACAAATTTTCAAGGTAGCAAAAAGTAGGTATACCATGCGTGCTAAAAACTTGTTGCTAAATCAAGTCACTGCAAAGTTTAATCAACAGATTATTTGTTTAAGTTAATTTTATATGCACCGAGTTATGCGCATAGACCTCCCGACACGTACTAAGAACCTGGTCTCCATTGCCAATCCACTATAAAAACCATCTTTATTTATACGAAAACTGGTTATTTCACTCGTAGTAGCTCATTATTTTTGCCTTTGTCTTTTTTCCCTTCACTTTAGGGTTCTAGTTTAGAGGTAGTACAAATTATAATATTCTGTCTACAGGTGTCTGCAACGGACGGTCTCTGAGAAGAATCTGTCTTCTCTATTTCGATTTTAATCTGCTGCAATTTGAAAAACCTTAAGGATTCCATAATTATCTGTCTTTACAACAATAAAAGCTGTGTTTAAGGACTCAGGATGACAATCATCACAAAGATGCAATTGAATATCCGGACGAAGGTCACCAAGTAGACTTGTAATCGTACGGCAGCTAACAGCAATGGCAGCGAACGTTTAGCCGTAGGCGATGCTGTCAAACTTCCTTATATATCTATATAATAAACGGACCATTAAAAGTACCTCACTATTTTGTACCTCTACTCTCCTATTACCTAAATTACCTTCTACCGAATTCATAACTACTTACCTTGGGCAAAAAATTATTTACCAATATAAGTTTTGACTCCCAAATATGTTAAATGTACTCGTATGTACTTTAGTGCTCCCAATTTTCACAGAACCGTAATGGTTGCTATGGGTCACTTTCTGTCCGAATACTAAAGTTAGGTTTGTTAGGTCACAATCTGGAGCCGAATGGAAGTGGAGCGGAGCGAGGCGACCCCATTTAGGTAAGTAAAAAAAAACGGCCAAGTGCGATTCGGACTCGCCCATAAAGGGTTCCGTTGTAGCAAATAATTATGTGACTGGATGTTTGTGTTGTAACTTTGTTTTTCAAAGTGTTTGTATGTTTGTTTCAAAATTAATAACAAAGATATCTTTGCGGTTTTTAATAAATATTTTATAGCTTTAAACTGCTTATTCTATTATATTCAAACCAATTTCCGTTGAAATTGTGTTTTGAGATACATGGCATATATTTTTTGTAGATTTTTCACTCTCATACTTTAAAAGTTAGTGGGGGGGACATTTTCCACTTTGGAAGGGTCTGTCTCTTTAACAATTTACTTTGAGGAAAAAAGGTTTCAAAAACCTCAATGTCATTTTTAAAGACATATCTAGAGACAACCCCCTCATATAGGTTTGATGAAAAAAAAAAACACATCTTTCATTCGGAAAAGTAAGTTTTGCTCCACGACGAGAGGGAGCGAAATGCTACTTTTCTGTTTAAGCTACTTTTTTCCTATATTCATTGGCATGTAGCATTTACGCAATGAGCCAATTGAACACAGATCTTAACAAAATAATCGATTTTAATTTCATCGTGGACGACTAAAAACGAACTTGTTTCGAGTTTTTACTTTAACAACGTTATATGAAAATTTATAAGCTTTTCGTAATATTTAAAAAAATGTCACAATAAATTATATTTTTTACTAAAATCAAAACTATCGATGACTGTTATTGTGATGTAATGAATATCCGATACCATTGTAATATTCGATTTGGTTATTTTTACAATTTGGTAAAAGTAGCACAGGAATATTTTATCTGTGGTGACCTTTCCGTAACCCTTCACAATCCGCCATTATGAAAAAAATGTTTTCATTTTTCAATTACGGTAAAAGTGGTGAAAGTACAATGCAAAGTATAGCTAGTATGCAAAGTATATATATTTCATTATTTTAAGAGTATTTTATTTAGATTTTCCTCATAGTCGGTATGAAAAGTTGTATGTGTCACTCAGGAGCAAAAATATTTTTGTCATGGGCGTGAAAGATTGAATCCTTCGTTACGCTCGGGATTCTAACTTAGAATCGCTCGCTACGCTCAGGATTCTGTCGTAGAATCCTTCGCTTCACTCTGAATCCAATGTACCGCCCTCGCCGTTAATACATCATTTTACTCCCTTGTGACACAAATAACTATTTTGTTCCAATTCCATGTAATTTTTAAATTTTTGTATAAAAATCGTAAAGCGGTTCACAGAATACATCTACATACCAAGTTTCAACTGTGTAGTCTTTATAGTTACTGCATAAAGTAGCAGTGACATATGGACGGACGGACGGACAGACAGACTTGACAAAAACTATAATGGTTCCTTGTTTCTCTACGGAATCCTTAAAATGGTGTCCAATTTTGATAAACATTAGTAAAATTGATGAACATTTAGTAAATTTTGGTTGAAAATGTTTTGAAAATTTGATAAACAGTTATTGTTCTATACCTGCACATTGCTTTACCATTATAAGAGTTATACCGTATCGTTGCAATAATTTAATGTAATAATAAACGATGGTGAATCTTTGTTCAAATAACGCTAACTACTGTAGAATTGGACGTGAGTTCAACTAATCAAGATTAACGTTTAACCTATGATGCCACTGATAATGCTTGGATATACATTCTGCTAATAGAAACTGTATGTAAACTATAGTACTTAGGTTCATACATATGGCTGAATTTTCAGTAAATTTACAAAGGCCATATTCTGAAAAATGTGTTCTGAACAGCATTTGTTCAGAATAATGTTAGTCACATTTCTTTTAAAATATTACTCCACCTATCTATCTCATCGCGTATTATGAAGACACACCCCACTAGTTTCATAATAATTTGATAATTAAGTAACCAAAGTAATCCGTAGTATTCATGCATTGTTTTACTTGTTATCGTCATTAGTAAGGTGCGACGCCCCCTACCGAAATAACTCGTTGGATTGGTTTATGGAGCCTCAAAAAGGTCAGCGAAAGCTTTGCTCGGCCGCTGCCTCATATCGTAGGTTATTATGAAATGTGACAGAAAAACAGACCGATGAATCAAATCACCATGCAGATGAGCCACTTTTACGTGTTACTTAATACGTGATTATAGTTAGAAATACAATAAATACTTAAAATTGTGAGTATTTCCAGGAAACATCGGTGAGGTTAGGATATTTCCAATTTTATAAGTTTTGACGTTCTGAAGGAAGCACTACGCTAACGTAAGACTAAGGTCAGAGAAAGTGTCATGCTATTAGGATCTGCACCTGCGATCTGATATTCACTTTGCATTTCGATTATACAAATTCGTTTACGTGGTTAAGGTGCTACTTACATTCAAATATTTATTAGCAATGACATGAATCACCCGTAGCCGTACGCTGATGGATACTATTGGGCACGAGACAGTGACAAAAGACAACGGAGACGGTTGCCAATATATCCTTTTATGCCTCTCTATAAATATACTCTATACATACTTATTTCTCCATTTCTGATCCCTCTTCACTATTCACTATTGCATAACTCTGTTGGCCTTTGACTGGTCAGGACAGAAATGAGGCTTAGACCTTGAGGTTATTCGTTTTTACGACATATTGCACCGTGTTTTCTCAGAAACATC
Source organism: Argyresthia goedartella (assembly GCA_949825045.1). Classification (NCBI taxonomy): domain Eukaryota; kingdom Metazoa; phylum Arthropoda; class Insecta; order Lepidoptera; family Argyresthiidae; genus Argyresthia; species Argyresthia goedartella. The sequence continues at coordinate 17,306,096 of OX463815.1, forward strand.
GATTTTAACCATTAACGACCAAATTTATTAAAGGTATTAAATTAAATTAAATTAAATTAAATTTATTAAATTTATTTATTTATTCATCAAAATAGACATTTTTAAAAGTTATTATTAAAAATCACTATTGTCAGAGACAAAAAAACTTCTAAACGTTGAGCGAGAGTTCAACTCTATCATCATAGCATAATTATGTTAAATGTTTGCAGTTGTTGTTGCCAAATAAGTTTCGATATTCAAACAACTTCATTCAACAAAGGTTATCCGGAATTGACAGGTCTGGCTATTATTTAGGCACGGAGAAAGAAAAATATAGCTTCTTATATATTTTTTATTACAGATAAATAGCTCGTATTTAAGTAGTAGCCTATAGGCTATGAAATGAAATAAAGTTAACAGGTTGTAATTAACAAACTGTGAACGCGTTGATATCTTTTGTATGGTGATTTTTTTTCGCGGCTGGCAACCCCAGCAAACGGTTGACAAAACGTCAGCTGCTCAAATTTGTAGATTTATTTGTATCTATTTAGTTAAAAAATTGCGTTTTTTATTTATTTAATAATAATAATTGATTAAAAAACAACATTTCTTATTAAACAGATATATATATGAAAAAATTAAGAAATTTATTTAAATAAAAAGTCGGTGGGCAGGGTGCCTAGAAGACTGGCGGCGTTGCCTCGGTGTATGGCGAGACTCGGCCGTTGCCTAAGAAAGGCTCCAGCCCTCTGGTCACTCGAGGCGTCGACCAGGCGCTTAAAAAGCTCTTTAAAAAGTGTTCGCGCTTCTGGACTTCATGCTGAATGTCTGCACGCCAAAGGGCACAAATATGGGCCCACTTCCGTGATGGTCGCAGCAACTGAACGATTCCAAGCGCGCAGTATAAACTGAAATTCTGAGACAAAAAGTACAGTATCTAATTATTTTGTTTCGCGTTGAGAGGGTTGGTAGCGATTATGGTAAATAAAGTCAGTAAGTAAACTATATAATTTGATTTTGTGTTAGTCTGAGGCATGAGTGTGTGAAATTTGTAAAACGAGGCAAGTCAAAAGCGCCCATGCGTGATGTGAAGAGGTCTTACAAAGGTGAGAGATGGTGGCCTGGTATTGTTTGAGTTATGTGCAAGAAATCGGTGTGTATAATGTGGTAAAAGTATAAAATGATATTTAATTAAATATATTTCAAGTTTCCCTTCTTTTTTTGATACGAACATTTGTATCAGTATTAGTTGAAGTATTAATTAAATAATCCTGCGTTTTTACTTGTGAAATCACCAAACAATAATATTTACATTGTCATTCATCAACATACTCGAGCAAACCATGTACGTCTGCCAAACCACTGGCGATGGCAGCCGCTGCCAGGTCAAAGCCTTGGAAGAGTGACATCGTCACCGGAGCCCCCCCATTGTGATCTCCCAAAGACAGGCTACACGGCCTGCCCACCAGCATGAAGATGCTTTGCGCGATCTTAGTGTGATTTAAAGTGTTGGTTAGATAGAGTGACGGAATAGTCAAAATTTGTAATCTAAGTGTGTTATCTAAGCCAGAGAGGCTATTTCTTATTTATATTGGATTCATTAATTTCTTCATTTTGCCAGAGGCAATTATGAGGAGAGCGACATCTTCGGGAGTAAAGTAAAAGGCTTGAGATGCGCGCAAATACTAACTAATTTACCATAGGAAATTCTAGCTTATATACTAGGTTGGTACATGTAATTAATGACGTGCATAAGACATAGTGCGTGATGAATATAAATAGATATAGAATAGCTAATAGTATATTTATTCTGCAGAAACGGGCTGTTCGTGCAATTTATAGATTAGGGCCTAGAGTGTCACTGAGGGAAAAGTTTAAAGAAATCAATATTCTGACATTTGTGTCTCAATATATCTATGATAATCTTGTGTATGTAAAAAGAAATATAACTAATTTTCAGAAGTACAGTGATATACAAAATTTTAATACTAGAAATAAAGACAAGTTGGTTGCTTATGTAAGCCGACTACATAAAATTAGTAATTCTTTTAAAGGCAATTGTATACGCTATTACAATAAGGTCCCTACTGATATTAAAAACTTACCTTTAGACAAGTTTAAAATAATAATAAAACAGAAATTGTATAAAAAAGGTTACTACAGGATATCTGATTACTTAGAGGACAGATGTCCATGGGAATAGATTGTTTGAGTAACAGGCTGTTTCGATATATAATTAGCAATCATTTTGTAATTTGACAATATTTTATTTAAAAAAGGAAACGCAAAAGATGCGACGACTGTGGAGTTTCTTCGGTGAGCTCTTCTCCACAGATTCCGCCATTGGGTTAGTGAACTCACCCAAAAAAATGTAATGACGGATCTAAGTGATGTAACAACATCCTATGGAAATAAATGATTTTTGATTTTGATTTTGATTTTGATTTTGATTTTGATTTTATACCTTATCTGTGACGGTCGTCAACTTATCTTAACATTACGTGAAAATATGACTAACATAGTCGACCGGAACAGATACTCCCCCCTTTAGGGAAAAAAATAAATGAATGTACTTATAACAATGGAAAAAAATCTAAGTTAGATACCATAACAAACTTATCAACTGCTATAATAACTAGTAGTATTTTAATAAACATAAAACCAGATCTTGTGATTGTGCATACTTTAACTTAATCTATTTTTATATATAAGGAAAGTTACTGTTAAATAAAACTAGATAGTAATCTCCTTATTTATCCCTTCATTTCATCTTCTTCATTTTATCCCTATGCAATCC